>OX276337.1:58751619-61151619 GCA_946251815.1 Dasysyrphus albostriatus | reverse complement strand
GGATAGGGAGAGTGCTATAAAACTAAAATCAATAAAAACTCTTGAGCCATAGGGTAAAATGGGATTTGGTTAGAGGACCAGGGGCTATCCAGTGCTATAGGTGCCAACGATTTGGCCATGTATCGAATTACTGCACTTATCCAGTTAGATGTGTTAAGTGCCTTAAAGACCACCAAGTAGGAGAGTGCGACTTTGGCCCCAAAAATGAAAGTACCGTAGCCTCTTGCGTTAACTGCGGTGATTCAGGTCACCCGGCAAATTTCAAAGGCTGTCCGAAACGAGTGGAATACTTTATTAATAAGGAAACAGTTCGTACTTCAGCAATTCACAAAAATAATACCGACAGATTCAACAAAATTCCTGCTCCTTTCGATAATGCTCCTCAAATGGGTATCTCATTTGGCGATGCAGTAAGAGGTCCAATCAGAACAGTACCCATGTCGCAGCCCATCCCATCAAAATCAAATAGTAACGTCTTCTCAGACTTTTTAAACGAGTCTAATAACCTATTTGGACTTCCGTTTAGTACACTTTTCGCAAAAATTAAAAACTTTTGGCCAAACTATTTAAAAATGAATGAATCCCAAAAGCCAGAAGCGTATCTGGCATTCCTCGTCTCTCTTATCCCATGAACATAGACATCATTACTGTTAACGTCAATGCCTTTAACACAAATGATAAAAAGATAGAAGTAGAGTTACTCCTTAAGGAAACTCAACCTCTAGCAATACTTCCTCAGGAAACTTGCCTCAAAAACCAAAGGAAAAGTCGCTTTAACTCCGATTACGACCTAATAAATTTTGGAAAGAGGTACGGGTATTTTGGTAAAAAATTCCGTCAAAACTTTCCCAAAAACTTTCCATATTAATGTTATATCCGCAGCAATTGTCCTTATCCCCATCGTTGTTCAAAACACAGCTAAAACATTGGTTCTAGTGTCAATTTATATACCTTGTAATACTGGTTCGAATTTGGATACAGCTCTTAACGATCTTCTTGACTGTTTGAATGAATATGAATATATAATAATTGGTGGTGATTTTAATTCACGTCACCAGCTATGGGGTGGTACTAAAGTAAACTTGAAGGGCCAACACTTCCATCAATGGTTTTTAAACAATTGTTTTCTTCACTTTGACCTGGTAGCAGCCGAGGGTCCAACGCGGCCCAGCTCAAGCTCCCATATAAACTTCTTCCTAATATCTTCGAATCTTCGTTCTCCGAGACATCTTAATCTTAAAAGCAATATTGCTTGCCTTACGCTTGACCCGATATCCGATCATTATTCAGTTCTAATGCACATCTACCTTCAAAATCTTTCCCCCTTCCCCTTTCAAACTCCGAATTTTAGATGCTTCAAAAATACAAACTGGCAAAACTTTAATAACTCTCTAAATACTCAGCTTGAAAACGTTTATGTCCCTACTGATAGAAATTTAAACAACAAAGAAATTGACTTATTTATCTCAGCACTAAATAACAATCTCTCTTACTGTATTGAAAGACACAGTTCCATAAAACCTTTCAAACCTCATTATATTAACATCTCTGAAGACACCCTAAAACTATTCAAAACAAGGAAAAATTGGAAAACAAAATTGAAAAGAATTTTCCACAGACTAGGAGATCGGACGAATGATGAATATGTAAACCTCTCTGCAAGAATCAACTGCCTCAGTAAAATAATAAAAGATAGTGTCACATTGGACCTAACTTCAAACTTCCGCACAAAACTGAAAAGTCTTAAACCATCATCTAATGTTTTTAAATCAATAAACTAAATCACGTCAAGGAAAAATAACTATAATACGGGTTCTACCCCAATCGAAAAGGTTGAAGCATTTAGCCAATTCTACTCTGATTTCTATGCTTTGAAAATACCCACACACGATAGTGAAAATGTGCTCGCGGTAAACACATTTAATTCGTAATAAACTCCCTCAACAATAAAAAATCGGCTGCTCCGGATAAAATTCCGAACTTCATAATCCGTAAAGCAAAAGTCCCCTTGGCTAGATTTTTAACGCCTATTCTCAAAAATTGTTTAAACAGCTGCTATTTTCCTACAGTTTGGAAATATGCCAATCTGATACCCGTAAAAAAAAGGCAGATTCAAATAGGTTGGAAGATTTTCGCCCAATATCATTACTGTCAAATATAGGAAAAATACTTGAAAAAATAATTCTGACAAAAATATATAACCATTTTGATGATATTTCTTTAGTCCAACACGAACTGTTTGGATTCAAACGGGGGCACTCTACAGAGCATGCGATTCTTTGTTTGTAAAAACAACGGTGCACGGTGGCCTGCGCAATCGATTTAACTAAAGCATTTGATTCGGTGTGGCACGATGGGCTTATCTATAAACTTAATCTTCTAAACTTCCCTATTTACTTCATTAAAATACTTAAAAACTTTCTTTCTGATCGTAGTCTGTCCGTCGTTTTTGATAATGAATCATCCAACCCAATCCCTATCTTATCAGGAGTCCCACAAGGGTCTATTTTGGGCCCATTCCTATTCAATATTTATCTCACCTTAATCTTATACTACCTTATTGTAAAAAATGGGGAATTGATATAAATTTTAACAAATGTGAACTTATTTGCTGTAGGAACGCCTCTGGTCGCGGACACCACCTTGCTGTCCGCGAAAGCAAACAATTGAAACTAATCGTAGAAAACAAAACAATACCGCTAAAAAATCCATTAAATACCTAGGGATATCACTGCACGAAAGTTTCAAAATGAACCCCCAGGCTAGAGGTGCTCTAAACAAAGGAAAAGCAGCAGCAGCAATCCTCAAATCATTATTAAATTCCAGTGACGTTGAGAAGAGAACAAAACTTCTAATATATAAGACTCTCATCCGCCCAGCTATAACCTATGGTTTCTCAACTTGGATGCAAATTACACCCAACGTAGCGCTAGAACTCCAAAGATTCGAGAGAAGAATCATTCGTAAATGTATAGCTAAATTTAAACGACCATCTTAAATAATCTGATAGATTTTATATCTCCTCAATAAGTATAGCATGTGAAAGCTCAAACTCCTTTTTTGAAATTGCCATAGACGACGACTCCTTCCTGTCTCCTTTTTATAAAAAATGTCTACCTAACAGCTATAGAGGCTGAAGTCAATTTGCAACTCGCCATCTTGCTTACCATTGTCAGCTTTATTTCTATAAAAACAAATAAACAGCTAATTAATGTAAATATTTTTAAACTTTCAATGTGAATTATTATTATTGTTTTTAATTTTTGTTCAGAATTGACCGTTTATTTAAACATTACTGAATGTTATTCCCCACGATGAATTTTATTTTAAGGCCTCGCTAGTTATTAATTATTTAAGAATTAAGCTATGTAATTTATTCACTGCAAGTGCAAATACCTTAAATCGAAGCAAGACGTCTGCTCTTAAACTTTAAATTAAAATCTAATGAATTAAACAATAAAGTGATCCCATTTTTTAAAAGCAGTCAAAAAGATACAAGAACACATACATTATGCACATATACACCAAAAAAAAAGGGCCAACGAAAAAATCTGTACACACGCTGGTGTTAACTCACAATGTAAATACGACCTTCTGTCATCTCGTTTTGCAGTAGACTTGACATTATGTCGTTTCTTTTCTTCTGTTGTTAATTTTATTATTGTTATTTCTTTTCTCCTCTTCATTCTTCATAGGTTAAGTTTCTTTTTTTTGTTTCATCACAATTCTATTGTCTTTATTGAGTGGACATAACGTAATAAAGATTCAGAAATCATTCTTCCATATCTGTGCTGTAAATAAGATAATTAAAATAAATACTTTTTTTCACTCAAATAGTGTACGTTCTGTAACTTTCGCATCGAAAAAATTGGTTGAGAAACGAGAAATTTCTTTCAACTTTCATCGTTTCTCGACTGGTTTTGGCGATGCGAGAGTTACAGAACGTAGGCACTGGCCACTTCGAAGTCGGCAATATTATCTAACTAATTGTTGTAAATTCCATACTATGTAAAGAAAAAAAAATCTCAATAAAGTTTACTACTACTACTACATTCGCAGTTCGCTATTTGCAGCTCATGTGAAAGGCAATTTAGTTATAATTTTTGTTCGTCAAGATCTTCTAATTGAAAAAGGAAAAATGTTCTTTTTCTATTGGTGATAGGTACCTACGTAAAATATGAGTTTTGTTTTGAGATTTTTTCAAAGACCGACTCATTCATGCAGGTTGGATTTGGACTATAATTATGAGAAATGTAGGAACGGAATTAAATTTTTTTTAAAGTGAATAGAATTTTTTGAAATTCAAATTATGAGTAGAGTAAGTTTGGTAAAGCACCAAAGACTATCTTTTAAACGAAAAAGACTAAAAAGTTGATTTTTTTGCAAATAAAAAGATGTTTATAATATGAAGAAAAAGACAAGATACTTTAAAGCTTCTGTTTTTTAATCAGAAGGCTGACAGCTTCGTAACTATCGCTATTGCTTCAAGAATTAAAAAAAAAATACTGAGCATCTTCACCTTGTCAAGATAAGTATAGTATCAGAAGATGAAAAAAAGGAAAGGGATGAAAAAAGTGAAAGAGAAAAGGGAACAATTCTATTTTACTTATACAGAATTAAAATAAAAAAAAAAAAGAAAATAGCAACATACATTTTTTGAGATGATCTTTATGAATTCCAAACGGGCATATTTCTTGGAACTCGGGGACCACATAACTCCAAAAGCAGATAATTTTTGTAGAACAGAACCAATTTGTATTTCATTTTCCTCTTGCAAAACTCATTATCTCTTTCAATTTTGAACCATAGAAAGTCACTGGAAGTCCATACATCAAAATACAAGTTTTTCTGCCAGTTATATATGAGCTGTCCCTGAACTTGATAGTAATAAATAGATAGTTAGATAGTTGTGGGATTTTTTAATACCCATTCGTCACATTGGTCTTGGAGATAAGTTAATATTTTGACTCTCACACCTTCTTCTATTTTCATGTCTTTTATAGATGAGGGACATTCTACATCGCATATTGCGGTATCTCCAACCATACCACCAAGTGTTGCGCAAAGAATATGTATTTCATTATCAATTAGCGGTAGAAAGCAAAGTTAGCCTTTTTGAGTTCAGAACGTGATTGTGGATTGAATCTCAGCAGCTCGTTAAAGTTGGTGCATAGGTACTTGGCACTGCGTTTGGCTGGTAATCTGGTACCATCTGGGAGTGCTAAGGTGATGCTTCTGCAGCTTCCAACCGAGCGTCCGCATCTACCCCCTGGTTTTCTGAAACAAACAAGCTCTGATTTGGATGAGTTTATCCGGATACCCCATTTGGTGTAAGACTGAAACAGTTTGCGGATGTGTGCCTCGACTTATAGGACAGCTATCAATGGAGAGAATGATGAGCAATATCGTCGGCTTAGAGTGTAAAGCGGCTAACTCCACTTTTTTTTACCATTATAGATCCCTTCAAAAATTGCTAAAAAATACAAAAGTCTATCAAATCTTTTCAATTTCACTGAATTTGCAATAACGAGTGTTGAAAAATATTAAATGTAATTTTGGTTTTATTCTAGCAATGCGAACACTTTGTTTAAAATATTTGTTTGTAAAAAATGCAAAATAGGAATTTGCTGCTTTACACTCTAAGCCGACGATATGTAAGTGAGTCATCAGTGAAGAGAGGGTTCTCGCATTTGCCGGAAATTGGTTGGTCAGAGGTCATGGTGTTGCATAGAAGTGGTCCAAGTTTCGACCCTTGGGCAACTTCAGCCCTGATGCTCTTCACTGTCGTTTTGTTCTCCAGTTGCACGAAAAAGTTCCTGGAAGAAAGAGAATATAATATATAATAATAATAATAATAATTTTTATTAGTGCTAAAGGAAAGCCTAGTATGTGGACTTTATGGACATCCAGGAAGCATCCAACAGTAACTTGATTGTTGTTTAAAGCTGTGGTGATGTCATGTTCAAACTTCACGAAACCGAACTGTATGTCCAGGATGATGGTGTTTTCGCTGCAGAACTTCTGGAGCTTCCTGAGTATCAGCTCTTCCAAGAGGTTACTTAGATTGTTAAGGAGGGATATTGGCCTGTAGTTGGCGATCATGTTCCTTTCACCTTTCTTGGGAATCGCTGCGATTTTGGCAGTTTTCCACTTTTCGGGGAAGTAACTGTTGTTGATGCAGCTGTTGAAGATGATAGCTAAAAAAAAAAACCATCATCGTTTGTGAAAGCCTTTTAAGAACAAAGTGGGATACCCCATCCAGTCTGGCTGACTTCTTTGGTTTAGAGTTGCCAATTATCTCAGCTATCTCCTCTGGGGTGCTCAAGTTTGAGGAATTGACTGGATCACTTGCAGGATTGGTGTTACTAAACATTGGTCTATCCAAGTTGGGCATCAGTGTCTACTGGATGGATGCCTCGATTTCTCGAAGGAAGACGGATCATCAGCGGGACTTGGCGTGAAGCTTCCTTCGAAAAGACAAACAAAGGCTTGAACTTTATCCTGAGGCGTTGTTGCTTCTCCATTAATGGTGATGATATCGTCAGTCATTGGTGATTTTTGGCCGATCAGTCTGTTGAGTTCTTGAAGACGTCAGGACAGGTCTGATCGACTGCAGTCTCTTCTGGAATTAGTTGTTATTGTGGTGTTGGATGGATTTCCGAAGCAAAATGTTGACGCACTGAAGTTCACTCCACACTGTCTGGTAGTGTTTTGCAGGGCACTGTCATTCATTTACCTACCTGGGGTAAAACAATATGCGAGAGGAGTTCAATCACAAATGGGAAGTTTACCAAAACTAATCGATGAAAACATGTTGAACTCATTAGTAGCAGACATGAATACATTAATTTTAAATCAGACGCAAAATGAAGAACCAAGTTGTAGGTGAAAGGAGATCAGCTTGGCGGAACTAAAGGCTCTTATTGGTTTAGTTTATATCCCAGGAGCCAAACACAGAAGTAGAATATGTAAGCATTTGTACTTTCTGGGCAACTGACGGAAATGGTTCACCTTTTTGATTTGACAATATTTATACAAGACAGGAAAGACGT
Organism: Dasysyrphus albostriatus; assembly: GCA_946251815.1. Lineage (NCBI taxonomy): Eukaryota > Metazoa > Arthropoda > Insecta > Diptera > Syrphidae > Dasysyrphus > Dasysyrphus albostriatus. The sequence goes on along the minus strand of OX276337.1, from coordinate 61,144,567 downwards.
GAACTCGACAAAATCGCTCGTTTTAGAATTTTTTTTTTAATTCGTTGAAAATTCAAAATCTGTATCATACGGGAACCGGAAAAATACAGCTTGAAAATTTTTTCTTCAGTCGAAGCTAGGACCTTCTACACTATCAATATGGAGCTGGTTCTCAGTCATATAAACTAAAGTAATAAGACATATGATATTGTGGAAAGAATGTGTGTTACTATCTGTAACACGCCAAGAAATGAGACTATTAACTATAACTGATTCACTGGATATGAAACAATGCATCATGATGGCAAATTGAATGAAGCCACAGGTGAACAAAGAAAACCCGAAATGATAACATATTATAATGTTTCGATGGGTGGTGTTGGCACAGTAGATCAACTTTGTGGAGAATACAGTGTTGCAAGGAATACTAAACGGTGGCCAATGGAATTTTTTTTGTTGCAGAAATGTAAGTATTGCTGAAATAAATGCAGCTGTTATTTTGAACTCTCAGGAACCTAACCTAAAAACAATCAAACAATCATTTGCCATCAAACGCATTTTCCTACAACATGCAAGCTATTTTTGCTCAACTTGCTCTTTTTGATATTCATGTACAAAATAATTAAGTTTTATGCTCTGTTTTTATTTGTTTTAAGATTATTTTTGTATAAATATTATAAAAAAATTAATAAAATTTAATTTTTCTCAATTATTTTTAAATTTATTATTATTATTCCTACGGGCCTTTCAGCCCCCACGTGTACAATGGTATGATTTTTTTAAGGTGTGCAGTGAATGGTTAAGTAATTTTAGTAGGAGGTACTGTGACTGTCGTTTTTTTACTTGCGATATAGGTACTATAAAGCAAGTTATGGATTCGTGCAAAAAAAAAATTTCGAGATACCAATCAAACATGACAAAAATTTTCTTCAAACTTGGTACGTAGTGGTTTTTGTACCTCCCATACAATTTTTTTTTTGCAATTTTACATAATTATATTTTTCTAAGAAACGGCTCCATAACTTTTCTTAAATAAAATCAATATATTACCTTTAGTAGATGCTTCTTTTAGGTGGAAAACTATTTTTCAACAAATTGTTGTTAATGGTACCTCCTAAAGAACCATTTTTTAAATTTTGGATTTTCTTCAAAACAGTATGACTGATTTCAATAATTTTTTTAAACAGAGGCTTCAAAAAACTACAAACATACAAATTTAAAAAAAAATATTTTTTGGGTTTTTAAAAAATATTTCAAATATTTTTTTTTTGAAAATCAAATAATTCAAAAACGATAGGATCGATTTTCTTGAAACTCGATACTTAAGAGTTTTTAGTACTCTCTAAAATATTTTAGAAAAAAATTACATATATGAAAAAAATAACAGTACCTTCCATACAAAAGTTAAAAAACCGGACTAGCCAATGTCCAGGCAAAAAAAGCTAAATGATTAGGAATTCTAATCTTGTTGGATATAGTTTACAGTGGATTTTTGTCAAAAAATTCATGTAAGTTAAACTGAACTCAATACAAATTGCGTTTGACAAAGGCCCTCACTATGTCACTGATGAGTCCAAATGAGTAAGCAGGACGAAACGCCAATTTGTAGGACTAAAGGCCATACAAAATCTATTTTGAATTGTTAATTGTACCAGTCATAGAATGTGTTTTTTTTATTTTGAATGTTCTCATTATTGGCTGAACGGATTTAAATAAATGTTTGTGTATACAAATTTTTAATAAGATTAAATAATATTGCATATCAAAATTTTCCAAACATTTTTTTTGGGTTTTTAAAATAAAGCAATTTTTTTTCTTTTTAATTTGATATTTCAAAAACGGATTGACAAATTTTAAAAACATTTTCTCTCATAATTTCCATATTTTTACATATAATTTTCTTAAACACGCAACGCCTTGAACAAAAGAACAAGTACATGCGACCCAGTCGTGCATTTTATTTTTTTTATATTAAGTTGTTCCCGTTTTAGTGTAGATAAGAGGAAAGTTGAGGTTAATGGCGAAACGAATTTCTCAAGCTAGTTGGACTGTATCTCTTATGTGTTTTATATTACAGCTCTGTCTCATCTGATGTGTATATGTTGAAAAGGCATGGACCTAGTTCGAGAATGAGTTGCAAAGCTACCTTATCTAGGAGTTATTGATCATCGATAAGTTTCAATTCAACCTTTTACCTTCATGAAGAATAACTTTTCCTATACACCAATTACAAGGAAATGCTCTCAACAGCTCCCGGATGATTTGTGAGCTTTAATTTTGTACGTTGTTCTATTTTTGTTAACAAATTTTTCTTTGCATGTCAGTACATATTATGTTATGTCTATAAATACTCTTTTTATTATTTTCCTGTTTATTTTTAGATATTTTCTACACACTGAACATACCATCTTTGACCGAAAAATTTTAGGTCGTGTGACCAATGTTAGTGCTTCCTTATAGCAGAATAATGTATTCACCATCGAATTATCGACAAGAAGGTAAGCTAAAAAAATAATAAAGTAAAATTGAAACTAATAATTTTTTTTCTTAGATCAAACTAATAGTTTTATTTGTCAAACATTATCCATCATTGTAGCAGCTTAAGGATAATATTGAAACTTTCAATACAACATTGACATCAATGGCTGTTTACCTGCTTACTAAATCAACAAGACCACCACTGAACAAAAAAATCTCTTTGCAATATTGTCTACTAAGCGCTCTTCATCAAAAGTATGTTTTAGAAAGTTAAGTTTATTTTTTAAAAGTGATTCAAGGCCTGTTCACTGAAATGAAACTTATAAATATTTTAAGTGAACAAAAACACAAATATAACATTTTATGTACATTAGCGTTTATGTTGAACTTTAAAATTTCAGTTTCATTTAAGTAAACGGGCCTTAAGGTCTAAGTTTATTAGGCAGGTTTTAAATTTAAAAGCAATTAAGAATATGAATGTAGTTTAATTTATGAACTTTTCTTAAAATGAGCAAAAAAACCAATTTATAAATTATTGGTTTTGACACGACAAATATTAGCTCCACAACGTTTTAATATTTGCAAGCTAAGAATATTTTTTAACAGCCAATTTCTGCTTATATTTCATTTAATGCCACTGATGGGCAATTTCCTGTAAAAATGGTTTTTAAATTTTTGTGTACGCAAAAACGTTTAATTAAGCCTAGTTTACTAGTTTACAGTTTTCAAGCCAACAAAAAATTTAAATTTTCAAATTATTCTTGGGTGCAAAAACCATTATTTGCATGCTGGTAATGCCTTCAGTCAATATTTTTTTTTTATTTTCAGTGTTAACCGACCATCAAAAAAAAATAATTTATCCATCACATTTTTTCGCATGCAAAAAAACTGCTGGTTCATTGTTTTGCATGACATTTCATGACAGCAATGTTTTTTTTTTGCATGAAACTGTAATCACGTAAACAATTAATTTTCCATTTTACCTCAATTATTTTTGTCATTCGAGAATATTTGCAAAGATTTTTGTTTGCTTTTTGGAACTGTAAACTAGGCTTAATGAGAAATAACTAGTAAAAAATATAAAAAAGTAACAATTATAGGTACCTGCATCTACCTCAACCGGTAAAAAACGGTGAAATCTGTAATTATTCTGAAAGTCAAGTTTTGTTCAGAGAAATATTGTCAGTGTGAAGACAAAGTTATTAAGATTAGTTATTCACCGAGTTTTTTTACAATTAAACTTGTTAAATCCTTGAGGCTTGAATCTAGTTCTATTTTGTGAAATCCAGAGAATAAGTTTTATTATGAGAAATATTTCGCCCTACTGAGCTAATCACAAATTTATTCTATTCGTTTAAGAGGAAATTTGAAATTTTGGTTTTTGTTTAGTTATCATCAGCTTCAGCAGTCGATTATTAATCTCCAGCGTTTGTCAGGGTTGTTTGGAAGAAGTGAATATTACTATGTAGTTTCTCAACAGGTAGGCTCTATTAAGTCATCGCTTAGCATTTTGTTGACTTATCTATCTATTTCCTGTTTTTGGTTACTTGGTATTCGAAAACTGTATGGTATATTGCCATTTAGTCTTGATTTGCAAACTGCATCATTTATGTTACTGAATTTGCCGACTTCCATTATAAGTTTAACTTTTTCATTTATTATGTTTAAGATCATTGCTTTAACAGCTTATTTCAGGAAGTAATCGTCGGCCAGTTCAGGGAGAACTCTTTGCGTTATAAAGATATTCTTAACGTAAGCGATAGCAGACAGTTCTTTAGATATAGTTTTCCATTTCATATGTGCGGTTCCTTTCAGTACGACTTCGCATTATACCTAGCGTTTATACGGCCTCGTGTCCGAAAACATTCAGCAGGTTGTTAAGGCATCGCCGCATCGATTGTATAATTTGAACTTAATCTCAACTATTATCGCTAATACCTTAATGATCAATTTTAAAAATTGGAAATTTGAATTTTTTGCACAAAACTTATAGAGATGCAAAACTCAATACCCATATCTTTTTTGTACTCGATCAGCCAATCGTGAATGATGTTAATCTTTTTCCATTTCATCCAACTTACATTTAGGTATCCTTACTAAGTGAATCTTTATATTAATAACATAACAACATTTTATATTAATAACATAATAACATTATATTTACCTTCAGTTGACTTGATGAGTGAAAGAGCTTATGTGGTGGTGTTGAATTAGTTAAACTCCCCACCTCTCATTATCATCAACTGTTCGTGAAAGCTAATGTTCAAGTGGTCTGTCTTTAAGCATTGATTTTACAACTATCATCGGTAAATTATTTTTTTTTCTAGTGTCTAGTGTCATAGTTAAAACATTTTCTATTCTCTACTATCACTGGTTTATCCAGGTTGAGCCCCCAAATGGAGGATGAGATTATCAAGATTATCAAATAAAAGACAATTTAATTAAATTTAATAGTGTCTAGTGTCATAGTTAAAACATTTTCTATTCTCTACTATCACTGGTTTATCCAGGTTGAGCCCCCAAATGGAGGATGAGATTATCAAGATTATCAAATAAAAGACAATTTAATTTCGATTCAAATATATTTAGGTAGGTATGTATGGTTTATTGAATGGTATAATAGGTACACAAACTATTCGTGGATGACCGGAACGAATGGACGCCAGTTGAGACAAGCGTCGATGCGAGTTTCCATATTGTGCAACTAGTGGTATAGCAATGACCCTACTAGTCGAGTCAAATGATGCTTGGCCGACTTCACGGCGGCTTTCCATAGTCTGCCTCGATGACGAAGTGCCATTTAGTGCCTGCATGTGCCAGGGCTTGTTGGGTATACTGTGATTGGAACTGTGCCAAGTCTTCTTTTCTGACCTGATTGGCTCCAAAGGACGCTGTTCCATTTTCGCTATAGAGATCAGGAGTTTTTACCCTCTGTTGGTCTTCGTGGTTATTCCTGGAAGTGCATTCATCCAGACCAGAGGGAAGGGTGGAAGTTTTTGTTCATCAGCTATTTCGTTTTTTTCTTTCTTCTTTTTTTGCTTAGCCCACCCTACCCCTACCGATTTTCCTGGTAAAAGAAGGAACCACCGGTAAATTTGTAGGTAACACTCAAGTCTTTATAAAATTGTATCCATGCAGGCACAATGTTGCGGATAAAATTAAGGCCCAAGATGACGGATCGGAAATGGTTTTCTGAATGGGAAGAGTTTGAACATTGAGGATTCTGAAGGAAATCAAATATTTCATAAGGTGTACAGAATAGTGATTTTATCTCGAACATTGGCATTCGTTTACGCTTGTATTTTTATTTGTCTCTGATTTACGTATGGATGGCTCCTCACTGCATTTTTTCTTGGTCTGGAAAGGATTTTTTATTAATACTAGTTTATTTTTGTTTATTAAAACAATATGTAACAAAAAATTTATTTTTATCGTTAACTATGGCACATACAAAAAAACATATTGTAATGCTTTTTGTTTAATTTTCTTCTCTACCTCACCTAGTAATCTGAGTGAGATATTGTAAGGCTTCCCTAAGCCGAATTTGAATGATGGATAAAGAACTGATATTCTTTCTTAAATTAATCTTCTTTAATACCTGACTAGATACTTGCACAATTGAATACCCGTGATTGAACGGTAGATACTCGCGTTGCTTTCTTTAATATGCCCGACCTTGAACCATGGGTCGCCCTTCAATGTTTCTTTTTTACTGGATGATAAAAACGGAACTCACCTTCCTCCCTTCATTTGAGTCTTTCCAGGGACCCGATAGGTTTTCTAATAATTTAAAGGTCGGAGAATAAGACAGCAAAGTTTGGGATAGAGTCCCTAGTCTTAACTTTTGGGTACAGTACTGGATATGGTAGGAGGCTAAGACAGCGAAGATTGGGATAGAGCCTCTAGTTTTAACTGTTAAAAAGACGGGAAAGAGGAGGAAAACAAAAATTATCGAAGAACTAATTGGTACACTTGGCAACCAACAGTGTGCTTCTTATTAGTAATAAACTATACTGCCCTGATTTATTGTAGTTTGTATAAACGTTTGGTTGTTCGTTATTCGGTCCATAATAACTAAAATCAGAATTTTGTCGTTTCTGATTTGTTTGACTAGTTTTCGTAAAAGGCATTGATAATTTGATTTTATTCCTGTTGGTATTCTAATAATTCGTTCGTGGCTGTTGATTCAATGTCTATAATATGTCCTTTCGGTTCACCTATTGTTAAGGTTTTCCCTATTATTATTTCGGTCCTTAATAAATTTCCTCGATCAGTACATATGAATCTATCTAATATTGTTTTGACTTTGTATAAGTTATAATCACCCCTTTTCTGTTTTTTTACAAAACTATTTTTCCTTAACCCAGTGGAGGTTTACGGCATACTAGCATTATGTGCAGCTAGAGCTCAGCCCTTCGTCCATAAAACAAAAATTCATGTCGATCAGAGAACTATTGGACAAGGAGGAAGAGAAACCATATGTATATTACTATTATAACACGATGGCCAGTGTTCTGTCGGAAGCTTACCTGAAAGCTTTGGGGAATTGAAAACAGCCAAGTTGTCTGTAAAGAAATAAGGAAAAGCGAACACGAACACCAGAAAGTTCTGGGTCAGATGTTATTGACCCATAAAGCAGTACGCAGTACCTACCCTAAACCACTGACTAGAATGACAGGGCAATTTGGACTTCAAAATCCTCGATCTTTGTTGGCTAATTAATGACTTGGGTACCTTATTTTAATTAATGACTTATTTCATTCCACTCCTACATTTTCTCAACTACGTTACCCGAAAACTGAAAACTATCACGTTTTCAAGTTCTATGCCAAAAAACAAGAACACATTTTCTTCAGGAAGCGAAACAAACAAACAAAAAATCACACAAAGGGCGCATGAACTGTTGCTATAAGGATGTAATTGATTATTATATAGAGCTGATAGTTTTACTTCGATTTCTCGTTTTTGCTCGTAAACTTATTCTATATTTTAATATAAACATAAAACAGGTCAATGCAGAATGCACTCAATTTCCTATGGCCTTCGGATAAGAATATTTTCATTAATCCTGATGAGTTGTTTGATCTTTGGTATCCATCATCATAATACATTTTTTCAAGCCTTTTAGTTTGTAGATGAATTTGGTTTTTTGGTCCTTGTTAGTGGTTATAACGATAATTGTATGCGTTTCTCTATTTCTTTTAGTGGATGGCTGATCTGCAGTTTTGTCTCTTATTAGTCTTAATAATCACCCACGACCGACAGTGGTAAGGTTAAGAAATCAATTCGCTTTGTACAATAAAGACTGTCGTTGAAGTAGATAGGATTCCTCCCCCCTATAGAAAAAAATGTATGAATTTATTTTTGATGTAATGCATTTATGAATAAAATGGGATCTAGGACAATAATTATTATTTTTCGTCTTTCTCAACATTATTTACTTCCTTATTTTCAAGGTGAATAATTTTGCATCAAATAAGTTTCTTATTGACTAAATACAGAACAGTTTTGAATGATGAAATAACTTAGAGTTACAAGAGCAATTAATATTTAATTTTTTTTGGTATCTTGATTCATATTCTTCGAGAGCATGAAGTGAAGAAGATTGGGGTTTTACACGTACGTTGGCAGTTGTTTGTTGGCATAATGCCTAACATATAGATTTAAAGATCTGGGAGATTGGAATATTTCTTCCTGTTTTATTCTTATAAACCACCAAGGCATTGACTACATATGTCGAGAGCAAATACTCGAAAGCTATTTTGTGATACTACCTAATTGTCTTTCGCAATTGTGTAAAATAGCATGCCATTTGGTCTGAAATGTCAATGCTTTGTTTAACATAGTTACAATCAACAACCATTTTTAGTTTTTTTAAGCTTTCACTATTCCGATTTCTTTTTCCAGTATCTATTACCTGAAGATCATGTTTTGTGCTTAACATAAGAACTTCTCGCTTGTCTCTCCATTTGGCTATTACGACAGCCGTTTTTGTCCTTTTCTAAGCTTTGCATCTGTAACGTCTTTAGGATTTCCTTTGTGATTCCTACGTAGCGGTCCTATCAACGAGCAATTAAAACATTGGCTAAGGCAACTGACACACCTGTGCTACTTGACTTGATGTACGTAATAATTACTTGTGTAGAGAATGAAACTGTTGATATTAGAGTGAAGGGAGTGAAGGTATCGGACAGAGTCGTTTGTGCTACAGCACACACATACATGCACACTTATTGTGCGTGGCGGAAGAGTAGAAGAAAGAAATGAGAAAACAAAGTGTTTGTTTTTTCTATTTAGCGGGTGCTGCTTTATTTATTAAATAATATTCTTGATCAAATTAGTATACTTTATCCAAAACAATTGGTAATTATGAGGGTTGCAGAGGCTGAAGAGTCCAGCCGAACTGCTCACAGATAAAATCAATTGTAAAAATTGTTGGCCTGTGGCCCTTCTTTTATATGCTTGAAGAGCTTTCGTTTACAATATTATTTTATATTATTTTCTTTTATAAAGAGCTTTTGTAAAGCTTCACATTACATTAGTTTTACATTTCCTGTATTTTCTTTTGTAACTGGGGTTCTAGATGAGATGAATATATTTGTAGCTCAAAATTAAATTAGGCAAATGAACAAAAATGTAGTTAATGATTAAATTAAATTAAATGAAATTTTATTGTACATGAATAATTAAGTTGGTAATTCGTTTGTATATTACACAGTAAATGATAGGTATATACATATAAATAGATATGGGAGTAAGTGTTATACTTGTTAATTAATTTTTCTTACTCGAAACGTTTATTGGTCAAAATAAAGATATGATTTTTTTTTTAATTTTTCATGAGCAGTTCATGCATTTATTTCAACAAAAACTGTCTGCTCCGTCTCACGGGAACATATTTTACTGTGCCTATGGATTCAAATTTTTCCACTAGACGCCATAGTACCAAGTTTTATAATTTATCAATTTGCTTTTTTTGATGCTTCATTCCAGCCCATAGTTTTGGAAAGTTCTTCATAGAAGTTGGTGCAACGTTTTTTAATTTTTCGATTTCTTTGGTCTCTTGATTCATATTCTTCGAGAGCATGAAGCGAAGAAGATTGGGGTTCTACGCGTACATTGGCAGTTGTTTGTTAGCATAATGCCTAACATTTAGACTTTCAGAACTGGGAGATTTGAATATTTCTTCCTGTTTTATTCTTATAAACAACCAAGGCATTGACTACATATGTCGAGAGCAAATACTAGAAAGCTATTTTGTGGTACTACCTAATAGTTACAATCAACAACCATTTTTAGTTTTTTTATGTCTTCACTATTCCGATTCCTTTTTCCAGTTTCTATTACCTGAAGATCATGTTTTGTGCGTAACATAAGAACTTCTCGCTTGTCTCTTCATTTGGCTATTACGACAGCCGTTTTTGTCCTTTTCTTAGCTTTGCATCTGTAACGTCTTTAGGATTTCCTTTATGATTCTTACGTAGCGGTCCTATCAACGAGCAATTAAAGCACTGGCTAAGGCAACTGACACACCTGTGCTACTTGACTTGATGTACGTAATAATTACTTGTTAATTAATTTTTCTTACTCGAAACTTTTATTGGTCAAAATAAAGATAGGATTTTTTTTTTAAATTTTTTATGAGCAGTTCATGCATTTATTTCAACGAAAACTGTCGGCTCCGTCTCAATCCTTCCCGGTAATTGTGTATATCTGGATAAGCGTTTGTGTTATTTAACGTAATGCAACTCCTTTCTATTTCCAAATTACATGATCATATACGGGGCGACCGATAGTGATTTTTTTAATGTTAGTCCTTCCAATTCCTCGTCATCGGTCCTTTACTATCGAAATGAAATGACTGAGTCCCTGAAGGTGAACTTTTCTCACTCATCGCTAGAAAGATTCTAAAGAAGCCGTTTTCCCACCCTATGCTTTTTAATTTATGCAATGTTGGACGTGTTGTTTTTTTTTTAATGCTAATTCTTCCAAATGAGTCTTTTCCGGGGTAAGTATAGATTCTGAACTTTTCAACCGCATTACCCTTGATTTTTGGAGGCGTGCGAATAACTCCAGGTGTGGTGTGATGCTTTTCTACCACTGACACTGAAGTTGTTAGTGGAGCTTAGTTCAGCATTATCTTCAGTGGCTGCTAATGGCGATAATGATGAAGTACTAAAGTATTCACAGTGATTGGATTTAATCGAAATTGGAGGAGACGTGGAGTAAGCAGCAGCTGGTTCCCTGCTGCCTAATTTTTCTCCTCCTAAACCTTCTATTTCAAATAATTCACTATCATTAAAAATATCACAAAAGGTAAATTGCCTGTAGTAGAAACCGCTTTCTTTAGATTTGGGGAGGGGGGACTGCTTGAGGAACTACGGGAATTAAAGTGTAATTAGTTAGTTGGTTCTTCAAGGCAGAAATATATCGATAAATAATCCAACTTCCTTATGCTTTCCAACTAGAAAAAATATGCGATGTGACGAATAAATTAATTCAAAGAAATATTTAGTTTTTGTACAGTAATTATTTTTCTGACTCTGAATTGCTGTTTCTGACTGAATTTGCTATTATTGGTTAATTTGATGGTATGTGTAACAATGGCAATTTATTAGTAGATGCTTATTGAAATATCACCGATACCACACAATATGGATTGAAGTACCTACATAATATAAAGAAAACATTACAGTATGTGGTCTATTTTTTATTATTTTTTTTTACGGTAGCGGAAACTACCTCCTAAATAAGCTAAAGATCCGGGGCATACTAATGGAGTTTCAGACACAAAGTTGACTGAACCAAGTGCGTCACAGTTTGCAGTGACGATCTGTGACGCTTAATCGGTGAGCTGACCTTGTGATCCTGTCATGTTCGCGGGTATAGGACTTGACCCGAGACTAGTCACTTCAAGCAAATATTTCTGTACTGAATTCAAAATTCGTATCCAACACATAAAAAGAAATTATTGTCAACATTATAAAAATAACCATTAACATCATAAGTGTATGGTTTGGTATTAAATTTTGATTCTGGACCGGACAAAATGTTAATGTTACCGAGACCAGAAACATACAAAGAAATACTTTTCGGTAGCGAATAGTTACCCTGTTTGTAGATCATATCCACAAATTGTATTTCTGAATTTGTTAAACGGTATTTATTCATCCGTTTAATATAAAGCACACGCGCGTTCTCCCGCAATAGGTCTCAATTCTTCATATGGACTAGGGAAGAAGGCTTCAAGGTACAATGGATCATTCTTAAGTTCCGAATTTGTTTTTGAAAGCTACTGACCACTAGGTAGTGAATCAACAGCAATGATCGGATAACAAACACTACCTTTCACTTTGCATTTGGCGCCAATTGAATCCTTTGTTGTTGTTGCTGTTGCGATTAAATCTAGACAGTGTAGCTCAAGATTTAATTAGTACTTTTATTGACGCAAGCAAATTAAAGAGTAACTTCTAAATAATAAAACAATATATTTTGTATTTAAGTTTTTGTTTCTCCGAGGTTTGTTTTTTTTAAACACTTGTATGTGGAGCTACAATTTCGATTGAGAATAGCTCTTTTTGATAAATCAAAAAAATTTATGTTATTTTAAATGATATACGAAGATTTTTTTTTCTAAATACATACAATGGCTTACAAAGATCTTAGAGGCTTAATTATTTAGCTTTCGTTTAATACATTTTCATCAAAAAGGATGTCCTTATTGCCAGTGTTGCTCTTTTTTAATGCTTTTTTGATTAAAAAGACACGAGTTTAACTTTTTGTAATTTAACTACTAAATCTAATGAAAAATAATTTGATTTTAAGGGCTGGAGCTTTATTGCGCCAGCATACAAGATAAAGTTTTTAATACGAATGAAAATTGATAAATAGAGAGCGAGAAGGAAGCTGATTGATGGTCTGGAAGAAATGTAGTTGCCACGTGTTTTTGAAGATTAACTATCTGATTCTGTAACAGGTTAACTGCTATTTTCTCGTTTTTGTAGCTATTGTATGCATGGTTGTTTGTGGTGAAGAATATGTATCTCCACTTATTTTATGACATATGTTTGTTTATTTATTAATTCAAGATTAATTTATTTAAGATCTATGTTTAGAAGATTTACTTAAGATTTAGTAAAGTTTAGGATTTTTATTTATTTAAACGAACTCGTCCAACCGATTCGATAACAAGAAACAGAGTGTCTCTTGATTCCTCATCACCCGACATCGAGACCGGAAAAAATGCAACATCATGCACAAGTGTGTCTGTATGTAGTTGCGTTATAGGGTTTGGGATCAATGCACGTTTAATAGGTTGGAAAATTGTAAATTGAAAAGGAAGTGCATTGTCAAAGGAAAATAATGATCTGGGAATTATGGGTTTTGTATCAGTGTAGCAGGCAATGAAATTGGTGCTTGCTGACTTCTTCTCTACTTTAGTAGTGGCTTGGAACTCGTACACTATTGTAAAAGCGATTAAGTTAAGGACTATTGTAACCCAATTTTCATGCTGAATTTGAATTATGCTGTTTGTTTATCATGTGGTAAATTTGATCATGTGAGGTGTGTGTTTTAGTTGCGATAATTCTTCTTATAAATAAAAGGTTAAGGTTAGATTTTCATATCATATACATAAATTTATTCATATCAGTTTAAAAAAATACTTTTTTATTCTTTAGCTTTAGACAAGACAAAATAAGATGTGATCGTGCTCGCTGTTGAATCAAAAGTGATCATCTTCAATTTCAATTCAATTTCTTTTATTGAACATAATATTTACAATTTGGCTTATAACTAATATTAATACTATGATCTATGATAAATTTACATTTGTTGGCACATAGGGGGCCTAACGTTATACAATGTCTTAAGTTTAACAAATTATAGGAATATAAATTACATGTCAAAATTTAAATTAAAAGTCGGCTGACTTAATCGTCCTCAGGGTGTTCATTCCCGGTTGTCAATGGTGTTTTTTTGGTAGGTTGGGGGAGGTGTTGGCGTTTAGCCGCGGTAGAAGGCTGACCCTAAGTCAGCGTAGAACGAGACTGCTTCCTCGTTGTCCATGAGAATGTTGTCGTCAAGAGTTTCCATTACGCTGAGGTACCTTGGCTCCGGATGTCGTTGTTCGGTGGTCATCCTTCTCATTAGCTGATTCGGGTGGTCGATGATGTTCTGTACTAGTCTTTTCGCTGAGAGGACTAGGTATTTGTCCAGCGGGATCACGTTGGCTTCGGAGTAAAGATATTCGTTCCTGTAGTGTTTCTGCCGCTGCCGGTTGTAGTACAGTCCGGTGCAAACCCTGAGTATCTTCCTTTCGAATACTTGAAGCTCCTTCATGGCTGTCTTCGAGATTGAAAACCAGACTGGGAAGGAGTAGCTGATGACTGGTCGTAAAAGCTGCTTGTAGATTAGTATCTGCGTTGGCTGGCTTAGTCCTGTCCTTTTCTTCATCAATGGGTGTAGACGGTGAAAGGCCCAACTGGCTTTTTTGAGCACATTTCTCGAGTGTGGGTTGAACCTGAGTAACTCATTGAAGAGAATTCCCAGGTACTTCACATTCTTTTTGGCAGCAATGGTGGATCCATCAGGGAGTCTCAAGATCAGATTTCTGCAGTTGGCTGCGGAGCGAATACCTTTACCAGTTGAGGGCCTCCTGAAGCAGACAAGTTCCGACTTGGAGGCGTTGATTCGGATGCCCCATCGCTTGTAAAAATTAAACAGTCTGTCGATGTGTGCTTCTACTTTCCGGACAGCGATAAACGGTGACATTGAAGACGCATAGGTGAGCGAGTCATCAGCATAAAGCAGGTTCTCGCATCCAATTGGGGCAGGCTGGTCGGATGTCATCAGGCTGTAGAGGAAGGGGCCAAGTTTTGAGCCTTGGGCGACTCCGGCTCTGATACTCTTCATGGTTGACTTACAGTTGTCCAGTTGAACGAAAAATTTCCTGAAAGAAAGAAAAGAAAAAAGAATTTTTATTAGTGGCGGTGGAACCTGTAAAAGATGAAGTTTATGTATTAGCGCTTCAATCCAAACGCTATCAAATGCTTTCTCGACATCCAGAAAGCATCCGACGGTGACACGATGACTGTTAAGGGAGGTGGTAATATCGTGTTGGAACTTCAGCAGCGGATGCAGCGTTGAGTGCTTTTCTCGAAAGCCAAACTGCATGTCAGGGATGATTGAATTTTCACTGCAGAAATTCTTCAGTCTCCGGAGGATTATTTCTTCCAGCAATTTGCTAATATTGTTGAGAAGTGAAATTGGCCTGTAGTTGGTTATTAAGTTGGAAGCACCTTTCTTTGGGATAGCCACAATCTTCGCTGTTTTCCACGTCTGGGGGAAGTAGCAGTTGTTGATGCAGTTGTTGAGGATGATTGTGAGGAAGATCATAACTGCTTGTGGAAACCGTTTCAGGATGTAATTAGACACGCCATCTGGTCCAGCTGATTTTTTTGGCTTAGAATTGCCGATGATCTCTGCTACCTCCTCAAGATTGCATAGATGTGGACTATCGGTGGGATCACTTGCTGGATTGGTGTCATCAAAACTAATTATATCCGGATTTGGCTGTAGGGTCTGTTGAATTGATGCATCAACTTCTTGTAGGAAGGTTGGGTCAGTAGGTGGGTTCGGTGTGAAGTTTCCTTCGAAGTAGTTGGCGAACGCTTCCACCTTGTCCTGGGTTGAAGTAGCTTCAATGTTGTTGCTGATGATGGCATCAGGCATCTGTGGCTGTTTTCCAATGATCCTATTGATGTTTTTGAAGGCATCAGGACCCGGCTTAATTGCTTTCAGACGTCTCTGGTACTGGATATTGTTGTGGTGTTGAATAGAGTTCCGGAACATGATGTTGACTTGCTGAAGCTCATTCCAAACTGTCTGGTAGTTGATATTTGTCGTATTTAGCTCGCTTTGATGGATCCGCTGGAGTCGTTTTCTTAGCCGCTGTCTGTGAGCATATAAGCTCTGTATGTACTCAGGAAGATGTTGGTACCTGTCCTTAGATGTCCTAGGCCGCTTTTGCTTCTCCAGGGCTTCAGATACGGCATGCTCAAGGTTGTCAATGGCTGCATCAATTTCACTATTCAGCAGATTTCTATTTGAAGGTGGGAGACTTATGTTGTCTTCGATGTCCCTGTGAAGTCTTTCAATATCCAGCCGTCTGAAGTTGATGAAGTTCTCCGGAGCTGCGGTTGTTAGAAGTATGGGTTGGTTGAGGTTGATGGATAGTTGAACAGCTTCATGGTCCGAGTCACTGTGCACAATTGTACAGATATAATTCCGGATTTCTGGAAGAATATGTACGAGGTTGGAGGAGGCCAGGAAGAAGTCCAGTGTTGATGGCGTTCTAGGGAATGTGGGTTTCGGTTGGGATATAACCACCAGAGAATGGTCATTGCTGTTTAGTTCCATCCAGTCAACAATTGCTTGCCTTCGCTGCTGATTTTGGAGTCAAACCATAGGTGATGTCTCGCGTTGAAATCACCTCCAATGATGCCGTACGTGCTTTGCTTCAGAATGTTGTTGAGGATGAGCAGGTCACTATGTATGTTCCTTGCAGAAGATGTGCACTTGAAGTATGTGCTGATGACCGTAAGGGTCTCACCTCTTCCAAGGGACATTGTGATGGCGGTGGCTTCACTAGTCTGTAGTCCTGGGATGATGACTTCTGTTGTATTGGGGGAGAATTTGTCTCTTATGAAGACTGCTGTTCCAACACGATCATCGTTTTTGTCCTGCCGGTAGGTTTTGAATCCTTTGATGTTGATGTTGTTACGTTTGGTTACTTTCGTCTCACTGATGAGGGCAATGTCGGGGGTGTTGTTCTTCATGAATATGTTGAATGACGTCCTCTTATCTAGGCTGTATAATGAATTAACATTATACGTCAGGATGCGGAGTTTCTTCAGTGGCATATTTCGAAGACGAAGGCGGCCAAGACCGCGGACTTGTCTTTATCACTTAGTTGATTGTAGTTGGATGGGACGGCATTCCGGGCTTTATCCATAATGGAGATGAGGTTGGAACCGAGGAGCCGCTGGACTTCAAAGTTGAGGTTCATGGATGGGGAAGTTGCTGGGGTTCTGGTTGGTTTAACAGGCACTGTCTTCACAGGGATGGTTTTGGTTGGAATCCTTGGCTGCTGTTGATGCTGCGTTTTTGTTGCTGATGGTCTGGGTGTTGAACTTTGTCTGGCCATTGCTGCGTAGCTGACTGATGGACGGGTAACCACACAGGCTGATTTAGCGACAAACTCTTTGTGTGCCTTCTTCTCAGCTATCACCTTGTTTCTCTCTGTCAAGCGGGCCTTTAGAGTGGGGCAGCCCTTGAAGCTCGCAGGATGTCCTTCTTTCTGGCAGTTGGCACACCAGACGTCCAGTCCTGTGTTCTCCTTTCGCTTGCATTGTCCAGGCTCGTGGTCTTCCTTGCACTTGACGCACACGTATTGGCGGCCACAGTTGGTGGCTACGTGTCCGAAGCGCTGGCAGTTGCGGCACTGAACGATGTCGTTATTCTTCATTCGCTCCCAATGAACCCTCTGGTTCATTATAAGGGTCTTGGAGCACACTTCATTAATGTCGCACGTCTTTGAAACTTCAACGACAAAGTTGTTGTACTGCTTTGTCTTTGCCTTCTTGGATTTGAAGTGTGTGACTGAGATTATTGGGAGTCCCTCGATGCGAAGCTCATCTTCAACTTCTATGGCTAAACAGGTAAAATGAATACCTTTCAATAGAAGAAGGTTCTTCCTGTCTTCCCTTGGCGTAAAGGAGTTGAACTGTATCTTCATGGTTTTTAGATATTTCTTGATGGCTTCGAATGATGTTCTGTCCTGGGCGTTGATGATGGTGGTCTTTGTGCTCCTGTTTTTGAAAGTCACCGATATGTTACTTGCTTTGCAGTGTCTCCTTATCTCGGCGACACTTCCGGAGAAGCAAAATATCGGAGGCATTCCAGGACCTTTGCTTGGGTTGACGGCAGCTGTGTCAAGGGTTGTCTTCGGTGTCTGTGCAGGAGCAGATTTAGAGGCTGCTATTGCCTTGATGGCGGCCGATGAAGTTGATGCTGTTGGGGTATCTTCAAGTTTGGCTGGCACTTGCTTCTTTGTCTGGATTTTAGGTGACCCTTCGTCCAATTGGGGGCGCTTAGTTGTGACGTCCTTTTGTGCAGTTTTTCCCGCTTTGCGTGGTCTTTTCTGACCAGGTAAAGGGGAATCGCTGAAGTCGTCCTCTGAGCTTACTTCCGAAGTCTGGCTGGGTGGAAGTTCTTCGCTAACATCTTCTTTATCGCTCTCTTCAGAGTGCTCTTCAGAATCGTCGTAACTGGATGAGTCACAGCTAGGAGCATCTTCTATCTCCATACTGTCACCTTCTTCGCTGTTTTCTTCGATATGTTGTTCCTCTTTACTTTTGTTTGGGATAACATACTTGCTGAAAAGCTGGCTGAGCCTTGGTTCATAATCAGGCAGGTGGGTGACTATCCTGGCCAGCATTGCGTCGACAGAAGCAAATGCTGAATCCGGATTAAATGGTTCATCCATTTTCGGCTTAACTTCACTTTTATTTATTTTTGTTTACAACACTGACAACACGCAAAATATTTATTTTTAAAAAAACCTTTATTCCGCGAATTATTCAGGGTAAGCACTTGTTAACCGCAGGTGGCCCGCAGGTATACCTGAGTTACACTAAAATTTTTATTTATTTCGGGGTGGATTTTTTTCTTCCGCTTAACATGCACACGCACTGAACGATGTACACTGAATGACTGTCTTATTGAAGTGATCATCTTCTTGTGGAGGTCCTCTATTTATACCGATTTCTAGTTGGGTTTCTCTCTTTGTTTCTTCTTTCTTACGAGGGAAAATTAAGCGTAGGTCTAGGTGCCGTCGTGTCGTGTGTAGTTTGTGCTGGTATGTGTTTTGGGTGCACAGACAGATGAACAGGGCTATCAATTTACTATACTTTTTGGTGATGCTACTGTATTATTTTGTTACAATCATCAATATTTATGTAAGACGTTTGTCTAGGGTTTTTTTCTTATTATTTCTTCTCAATAAGAAGGCAATTCATAATTGTTACAAATTTAGAATAGTTAATCGATTTATTTAGATAATCAGGCTTTTACAATTATTTAGGAGTAAAAACGTAAGGCCAATTACAACTTCGCGGGATCAAAAACAATAATGGACTTTTTCGTTCGACGGTCAATACCACAATGCTTGGTATATGAAGGGGACGCAAGTTCCTTCAACGTTCTTCGTAAGTAAATAGTCCTGTATCGTGTGTGTCAGTGTTAGTATGTCTTGATCGTTCGTCTTAAGTATAGGGTATTGTTTGGCATGTTTGTCCTCTCCCACATTTATAAGTCGATGTGCTTCATCTTTAGATCATCAAGTTCAATATTTGTAAGATGAATTGTTGAAAGTAAGTCGAAAGTCAATGGCAATGAGTCTCCGTGATCGGTTTCGCCAGGCGGCAGTGGCTCTGCTGAAGATATGGTCTCTGGCAAGTCAACAGAAATTTCAACGTGTCGTCGGTGCTTGGCACCTGGATTCTTAAAATTTAAGAAGAAATATATAATTCAATTGCCATCGTACCAAACGTGACTGTGTGGGCGTTCGTGATAAAAGGTTTGCTACCAAACTGTAGTATCTTTCTTCCAAATGAGTTTTTTATTAGACACCAAATAGCGATTGTAATATCTTTATTGAATCCTCTTTATCCATCTTTTTCATGAATGGACCAACACACGAAGCTGCTACAGTCATGTTATTGTTATCTTTAGCCTCTTTATAAGCTTGCACCAGTGAGTGGATTTTGACTTCCAGATGAATTTAAAGAATGAAAATATTCACAGAAAGGCCAGCGGAAATCATATCTTCCAATGAGTTTTCATACCCTAATTTTTGTTGCTGTAGCGATGGAACTTATAGACCTTAGCCGCAGAAGAATACAAGAAGGCTTTGGTAGATGCTTTTTTGTAGCTCTTATTTTTTTGGGTTCTATAGAGATTTTGTTTTTGAAATAATTTATAAGTTTTATTTAATTTAGTTTCACCTTTTTCTTTGGTTTTATGTGTTAATTACTCTTTCTTTTTGTAAAACACTATCACCAGCGAAATATAAACAGAATGAAGAATAGGGGTTTGATCGTTAGCTAATGTCAAAGTAAAATGTCGTCGATTATCAGCCCTTTTACATTCAAAATAGAAAACATAAGTTGAATTAGTGTCGAATTTTCGACTCAGTTCTTGTATCACTTAAATTGAAATGCCGTTGAGATTATAGCAGAAGAAGTGGGGTGAATGTATTACCTAATTTCACATAGGTATAGAAAACACATAATAACAAAAACGAGCATCTTTTATAAGAAAAAAGCACACAAAAAGTGACTCATTTGTAGTTCCCTCCTGTTTTGGCCGAAAAGCCTTATTTCTTATTTTTTTTTTAAGTTTAATACAACTTTCCAATAAAATACGAAAATAAAAACATACTTTTACTGTGGGGGCAGAGAAAACACACTTTTTATTTTGATGGTGGTAGAAATTAAAGTGACTATTCTATTTCGATGACAGCTGCTTGAGAATTTAACGGTGGTTATAGATGGGTGAACTTAGGCGACTTCATATGGAACCACTCCACGCAGTGTTTATATTGGTCGTATACACCATGTTCAAACTGGGTGTTTTGAACACCTCCTTAAACAAAAATCACAGTAGAGAAATCAAATTATGTAAATACCGACTTTGTCAATAGCGAAAATGTCGGTGTCATTTCGAATATTTCGCGAAACGCTTTTCTTTACTATCTCGGTTTCTGTCAAGCTATTTTCGTTTTGTTTTTGTTTTCGAGCTTTTTCTTCTCCTGGGGTGAGGTTAAACTAGAACATCTGCAACTGACTCCATTGAATCTTTTCAGTTGTGATATTAATTAATCGGAACTGTGCTTCCCTTTGTAGAAACTAGTAAGGGACTCGCGTTCTCTTTAAATTGAAAAAAAAAATATTTTATGGGACCCCGGCACTAGTCCCAATGAATCACTTTAATTAGAAAGTCGTCATAAAGGTTGGTTGATTTAGTGTATCGCTTACAATAAATTACAAATATACCTGTAGGATAACTTCCTACAAGGAAAACACTTTTATTTCGTTAATCGTTATAATTAAGTATACTTTTATTGTTAATAGGTTTACGACTGAAATGGTGCGACGACCGGCCAACTTGAAATGAAATCTCACTCTCACTCGTTTGCTGGATTTTTTTAAGAGGGACGATCATTGTCTTTTGTTCTTTGTTCGTTCTATGTACTACTGTCCCGTTGGCTTGTCCGTTGCATGTTCGTTATGTACTTTCGTAAGTGTTTGTTTGTTCTTGTCCGTTCTCCTTCGGTATCTGTTGCGTAAGTGTTAGTGCGTCGTTGCTCTGTCTAAGGGGTTCTGTGTTGGTCGTACGTTCCTGTCTGCTACTCATCCCACAATCGGCTATCCTGACGGATCATTCGTCCCGAATGAAGGATTCCAAGGCTTCATATTCTCAGCAATGGTCGTCGTCTTGTTTGGTCCTTCGTGTTCGCCAACCTTTGTCACATTGTATCTTCCGTGATTTAGTTTCTCCACGACTTTGTAGGGTCCCAAGAATTTCGGTCGAAGTTTCATACCAGTACCGAATTGCGTGCGCTTAATGGCGACTAGTGCGTCCAACTCGTACTCTGTTTCAGCGATCCGATTCTTGTCAAATGACCGTTTATTCTCGCGTTGAATGGATTCGATGTTACGGCTCACTTCTTCTCTGATCGAGTCTCTCTCGGTATGCAGGTCTTGAATTGCTTCCTCATCCAACC
Source organism: Dasysyrphus albostriatus (assembly GCA_946251815.1). NCBI lineage: Eukaryota > Metazoa > Arthropoda > Insecta > Diptera > Syrphidae > Dasysyrphus > Dasysyrphus albostriatus. The sequence goes on along the minus strand of OX276337.1, from coordinate 61,123,263 downwards.
ATCGTTTCATATCCGGACATTCAGCAGTACGCATTTCTAAGCCAGTGAGGATCCGGAACGGGGTGAACTTCGTGCTTCTGGATGGTGAATTGTTGATAACCTGTTGTAGCTTATCCACATGCTTGTACCAGCTTGCTGGGTTCCCGACACACGCCTTTGCCAGCATTGGCACGATGATCTTGTTGATTCTCTCCACTTGGCCGTTTCCTCGAGGTACTCCTGTCGCGATCAGTAGATGTTGGATGTCCTCTTCTCTGCAATAGCTCTCAAATTCCGTTGAGGTGAATGCTGTCCCCCTATCGGATATTATTCGCCTAGGATTACCAAAGATGGCTGCCTGTTTGCTTAGCCTATCCACAACCTCAGCCGTTCCCGTACTCTTCGTTGGATAAAGCCAAACGAATTTGGAGAAAGCGTCAACCACTACCAGAATGTGGTTATATTGTTTCCGAGTTTGTTCCATTGGTCCAACGTGGTCTATGTGGTAGGTTCCTAACGGCTTATCCTCTTTATCAATGGGTCTCAAAAACCCTTCTTTCTTACCGGTTTTGGATTCAGTGATAATGCACTTGACGCATCCTCTAACCGCCTCTGTGACCTTCTTCTTGATTTCTGGAATGAAGTAAGTTTTCTCCAACAAATCCTGAGTTTTCTTCAAATTCCTGGATCCAAAGATTGATGTCTATTGAACCAGTACCATCAAAATGGGTTAACGAGTCTTGAATATCCTTTAAAGTGAAGTTACGCGCCCTCACAACCTCGGCGAGCCTTGCCCTTTGTCCGCTCCTGTCATCATCGCTATCGTCATCGTCGCGTGATAGCCCAAAGTGGGTGAGCAGTCTGTCCTGTAATGTTTGTTTCAGTCCTGTCGTTTGTAAATTCAGTTCTGTCAACCTTTCCCTCAACAGTTCTACCGTCAAAGACAATATCTCATTCCTTTCCATATTCGTTAGTTTTATTAATCTTAGTAATTTAACTCAACAATAAAATTTAAAAAAAAACAAGTACCAGCTTTTACAAATTTATATAAATGAACAAAAAAACTATTGGCAACGGTCTTCGCTTACCCACATACAATTTATTACGAAAAAAAACTACTCCGCTACAGCCACAGTTGTCTCCGCTCGTCTGCCTGGACGCTGCACTCTTCCCCTTCGTTGCTTTACTCTGTTTGCCTGGACACGGCACTCTTCACTCGCCTTGACACGGCTTTCTATTCAGTGGCTGTGAGTCGTGACACTCGCCTTCCACGTACACATATACACATGCGCACACTGTACTTTTTTTCCTCGAACACCGGTTAGCTACGGTTGTTCGATTTTTTTTTTTTATCGACGCACGCACGGCACAGAAAAATTTGGATATTGTTTCTGGCTCGATTTTTGCAATTTTTAATTTATTGCCGTAGTAAATTAAGTTTTATTTTGTCACGATCACACTTGCACTGCATTGGGTTGATGCCCTTTTTCTTAGCTTTTGATTTCTTTTTTTTCAATTTTTCATTCTAGTTCTTTTATTACGATTTTTGACTTTGGGTTGAAGCCCTTTTTTGTCCGGAGCTCAATCCCGGGCGAGTCCCCAAATTGTAGGATAACTTCCTACAAGGAAAACACTTTTATTTCGTTAATCGTTATAATTAAGTATACTTTTATTGTTAATAGGTTTACGACTGAAATGGTGCGACGACCGGCCAACTTGAAATGAAATCTCACTCTCACTCGTTTGCTGGATTTTTTTAAGAGGGACGATCATTGTCTTTTGTTCTTTGTTCGTTCTATGTACTACTGTCCCGTTGGCTTGTCCGTTGCATGTTCGTTATGTACTTTCGTAAGTGTTTGTTTGTTCTTGTCCGTTCTCCTTCGGTATCTGTTGCGTAAGTGTTAGTGCGTCGTTGCTCTGTCTAAGGGGTTCTGTGTTGGTCGTACGTTCCTGTCTGCTACTCATCCCACATACCTTACAATTATTAATGAAGATGAAGCTACAGAATAGTATGTGTGTCCTTTGTTATATTGCAAAGCCTTAGAAAGATTAAATCCGAAGGTACCACTCCTACATTCTTCCTAGCTTACCTCATAAGGTTGCGTGTTCGTATCACGTCAGGATCACCATTAAAGTTATTTTGGTTTTAAAAATTAGAACACGAAAATTAATTTAGGTGGTATTGCCGTGATTTACCGGTTGGCTTACAGATAGGTAGGGAAGACTGGGTACGGTTGAGACAATTTCGGTTATATCATCCACAATATTGATTCCTGTAATCAAAGCGATGAAGAAGGCATATTAAATGAATTCACCGTCGAATCTTTCTGCGTGGCACGGTGGAACAACAATTCTAAGAACTGGTTTACATCAATTGTTCAATTGGGAAAGAACCAAATTTTCGTTTGTTTTCTTGTGTTGTATCTAATAAAAAATTTAATGAAACGAAGTTGTTGGTTTGCTAGTTGGTAGTATAATAATCTTTAATATAGCAATTTAATTTACTTGACATTTTTAAAATAAATGACTTTTAATTGACTTTGAACAATTAATACAAAATGGAATTGAAATTCTAAACCTGACTTGCAAAATTAGGAGATGACATTTAAATATGATTGACATTTAACAAATTGACAACAAATATCTGACAGCAACAGGGTGTGTGTTCTTTTGACATGCGGTTACACGGTGCTTCAGTACGATAGTTTAGATGTTTCCTTATGCTGGAACACCTTGGCTGCATCGTTTTTAATAACATCTATTATGTTTCCTTGCATAGTGAAATAACTATCTGAAACCGAAGAGTACTTTGATTTGATTACTAACATCATAGTTTAGGGTCGTCTAGACTTTTGTCTTCGGTTTTCAGGAATTTTGTATAGACAGCCCCAAATTCTCTCTATAAAACTTCCAGTTCTTGTTTCCAGGTTTCTGTATTTGGAATGTCGCAGAAACTTCCGATAGTTTCATTTATCCTTTCAATACTTTCTCCATTTAATATCATCTTTTACTTTACCACTCCACCTTAAGCATTGAGCTCTATGCTAAGATTCTTCCACTTGGCCTCTTACTAAAGCATAAGAGAGATCTACTTGGGCTCAGAGCAAAAACAAAGTTGGTCATGGGTTGATTTAATCCAGTTCTAAAAACTCTTAAGGCGTTCCAACAACACTCCTCTTACCTTAAAGTACGAAAGGCGTATGTGTCAACGAGTAAGATCTTTCAGCTTTAGGTGCTCTTTTCCCCTTTGAAATATTTAAGATTTACCCTGCCTATTTGGGCAAATGTTAAAATCCTATTTTTAGTTGACTCATCAACCCCTCGATCTTTCTAGGGTGATTTTACAAATTTCTAGAAAGAAAAAAATAATATAAATGTGGTTGCAGTCACTGCCTTCATCGCTAGGCAAAACTACCCCCAACTCCATCTTCACTCCTTCTCGAAGTTGTTGGTTTGCTGGTTGGGAGTATAATAATCTTTAATATAGCAATTCAATTTACTTGACATTTTTTAAATAAATGACTTTTAATTGACTTTGAACAATAAATACAAAATGGAATTGAAATTCTAAACCTGACTTGCAAAATTAGGAGATGACATTTAAATATGATTGACATTTAACAAATTGACAACAAATATCTGACAGCAACAGGGTGTGTGTTCTTTTGACATGCGGTTACACGGTGCTTCAGTACGATAGTTTAGATGTTTCCTTATGCTGGAACACCTTGGCTGCATCGTTTTTAATAACATCTATTATGTTTCCTTGCATAGTGAAATAACTATCTGAAACCGAAGAGTACTTTGATTTGATTACTAACATCATAGTTTAGGGTCGTCTAGACTTTTGTCTTCGGTTTTCAGGAATTTTGTATAGACAGCCCCAAATTCTCTCTATAAAACTTCCAGTTCTTGTTTCCAGGTTTCTGTATTTGGAATGTCGCAGAAACTTCCGATAGTTTCATTTATCCTTTCAATACTTTCTCCATTTAATATCATCTTTTACTTTACCACTCCACCTTAAGCATTGAGCTCTATGCTAAGATTCTTCCACTTGGCCTCTTACTAAAGCATAAGAGAGATCTACTTGGGCTCAGAGCAAAAACAAAGTTGCTCATGGGTTGATTTAATCCAGTTCTAAAAACTCTTAAGGCGTTCCAACAACACTCCTCTTACCTTAAAGTACGAAAGGCATACGTGGCAACGAGTAAGATCTTTCAGCTTTAGGTGCTCTTTTCTCCTTTGAAATATTTAAGATTTACCCTGCCTATTTGCACAAATGTTAAAATCCTATTTTTAGTTGACTCATCAACCCCTCGATCTTTCTAGGGTGGTTTTACAAATTTCTAGAAAGAAAAAAATAATATAAATGTGGTTGCAGTCACTGCCTTCAACGCTAGGCAAAACTACCTCCAACTCCTTCTCCACTCCTTCTCGAAGTTGTTGGTTTGCTGGTTGGGAGTATAATAATCTTTAATATAGCAATTCAATTTACTTGACATTTTTTAAATAAATGACTTTAAGTTGACTTTGAACAATTAATACAAAATGGAATTGAAATTCTAAACCTGACTTGCAAAATTAGGAGATGACATTTAAATATGATTGACATTTAACAAATTGACAACAAATGTCTGACAGCAACAGGGTGTGTGTTCTTTTGACATGCGGTTACACGGTTCTTCAGTAGGACAGTTTAGATGCTTCCTTATGCTGGAACAGCTTGGCTGCATCGTTTTTAATAACATCTATTATGTTTCCTTGCATAGTGAAATAACTATCTGAAACCGAAGCGTACTTTGATTTGATTGCTAACATAATAGTTTAGCATGGTCTAGACTTTTGTCTTCGTTTTTCAGGAATTTTGTATAGACAGTCCCAAATTCTCTCTATAAAACTTCCAGTTCTTGTTTCCAGGTTTCTGTATTTGGAATGTCGCAAAAACTTCCGATAGTTTCATTTATCCTTTCAATACTCTCTCCATTTAATATCATGTTTTACCACTTCACCTTAAGCATTAAGCTCTATGCTAAGATTCTTCCACTATTTGTCTCGGGAGTGGACACTTGAAACCATCCTGTGAATCTGTAAATTAGTTGAAAAAAAAAACATACTATACTCAAACAATACCTATGTATTTAAATTTCGTTAAAAATTTGACTTGGGGTTGTTAGGAATCTTCGATAGCGCATCTAAAAAATGGTTCGAATGAAAGAAGTGAGTCCTTCTTTGAATTTGTCCATTGAGTTTTTTTTATCCCTTTGATCCTGTTATAAAAGAAAAAAATATTTTGTATTTTTAAAATATTTTTTGGAGACTAGAAATATTTTCAATTTATTTCAAGCACGAGCAAAACCGATTAACCTCAAAGTCACTTATAGACAATACATCCTATCAGATACATATATATATGTGGGATTGTAATAGATACCTAACTCACAAAACAAAATTCAAAAACACCTACCAAGTATACCTAAGATAACCTAGGTACTATAGATTGAATATTAATATTCACAAACTTAAGGTGCAAAAACACTTAGGAAAAGACTTGACGTTTGCTTTACCTAATATAAAAATCTAAATAAATTCATCCATTAACATCTAAATAATTCATTATCTTTGACTTACACCGTCTCAAAGTCTCAAGAGCTTTAAAAACCATAAGAATTTCTAAGAAATAGAAATGATTGAAAACAACCGTGTTGAATTAAAATATTTTTTAAATCCGGCCATGTTTCTATATGACCTTGAGCCAATACTGTTTCAAGCGCTTTGTTAATAATTTTATTTTTTTTAAATTCCACGTTTAGTGTGTTTATTATCGGAATAAGTGTTTCAATACGGTTTATAAAATTAAACAAATCCGATTTGTTGCCATTGAAAGGTTGAATAATTGAGACGTTTTTTAGAATAAAATTGAATTTTTCAACCTGGATTAAGTTTTCCATTTTGATAAGCTTTATTTAAGAATTTCTATTCACTTACATGTAATACTAAAATCGATTTCTGTTTACTTATGGCATTTAATAATGTATTGATTTAAAAAAGAAAAGTTATTGACACGAAATTCATTCACTTAAAAAAGGATGTAAAAATAATTCGGAATACACAAAAAAAAAAATCTTCAATTATAGATACCGTCTTGTAGGTGGATAAAGTGGATACTCTGCAGTTTTCTGATTTCCTTCTTTTCTCCTTCAAGATGTAATGTGCTGCAAGCTGGTGTCTTCTTTCTTCGTATTTGGTCAATTCCTTTAGTATTCAGTATTCTTTTTATAGTTTGTTATTATTTATTCCGTAATTAGTGTCCAAAAAGAGAAATATTTATTTTTTTGTTTTGGAGGTTTAGATTTTTGTTTCTGATTCTTTTACGAGTATTTTAACAAAGAAATTAGGTAGGTGGGTATGTAAGAGTGTTGGATTTCACTTTAATTCACTAGGTTTTTGCTTCTATTTTAAGTTTTTTTTTCTTCGCAACACATAAACTTATTCTGGTATGTATGTTTCATTCTTCATCGAATAAAAACAAATCGTGTTAATTTTTTTATTCACAACACAGACATTTATTCAGGAACGTATATTTGCTTTATTCTTCGTCGAAAAAAAAAAAACAAATCGTGTTAAAACCGACTGCGCCAGTAATGATTGCAAACAACCGTGTTTGTTGAGTTAATGTTAAAAACTGATCTTTATTGTCACAGAAAATAATTGTATGCGCTAGTGCGCGTTTTGTTTTACATTTCAGTAGATTTATGTTACATACTTAAGAATATGCGCTGGATTGCGCGTTTATTAGTTCTTATTTCAAATAATGCTTATTTTAATTTTATTAGTTCATATTTCATAAAATGCTTATTTTATAACTAGTGCTATCGGTGGGAAACAACTTGGCTTGTTGTTCCCATCGAAAGCAAAATGAAAATACAAATAAGGGTATGGTATTGGGATTATTATAATTATATTTTTCAAATGAAGAATATTGTTAGGATCTAGTTATAAATTATAAGACAATGTTTCCTGGTTGACTCTCCGAATAAGACTAGAGAAGAATATTTATTTCAAGTTAAAATTCATCTTCACATTTACAGTTTTAAGTTACAATAATTCATCTTCGCGTTTGCAGTTTTAGATTACAAAGTCAGACGATTTTCTTAGAACAAACAAAAGTATTTTTATATTATCAAATAATTCTTAGAATAAACAAGTTTCTTATAACTAGCAAGGTGCAAGGAGATGGTTTATAACAATATATACCTGCTCTATCAAGAAGTGTGTCCATGTTGTCATCTTTGTTTTCGCTTCTTTTTTAATTTGTTGACTCTGTCAAGTCATAAACAATAATCAATATAAACAAATATTGTATTATTTTAGTGCACTCTCTGCATAGCGATCGACTATTACAATGTGTAATATGATCAGGTCGACGTACGATGGTGTCGATAGGTGACGACTGACCATACTCAACATACATATATGTACATACGAGTATATATCAATTGATAGGCTTTGATATTTGTTTTTATTTACTTTATTTACATTTAGGTTTGGTTACCCAACACGTGTCAACCATCTCACAACATTTTCTATGATATTCCAGTCCGGTGAGAAGGGTAGCATAATAAGTTATTGGCTCTGCATATATGATTTGACTGCTCGGGCTATATATATTGGGGCATTATCATGTTGATGAGTGTATAACCCATCATTATGTTTCTGATTCTTCATGTTAACTGGAAAGCATGTATTGGTTGCACCGGGTGCATCCCCAGTAAAATCATATATTCCTTGTGGCCTATTACCCGACAACTTATGAGTCATGACTTTTTTCGAAATTAAATGAGTGCGAAGGGGAGATCAGATGTTTTTCCTCATTCGCACTCATTCAATTTCGAAAAAGTTATGACTCAAAAAACTTAAAACTAACTAACAAATAAATTTTATTCAATAACTTCACCAAGTTCCAATGCACGGATTGCTACGGTCGCACAAAGGTAAATTGTCCCAAAAGCATGACCAAAATTATTTTTTGTGTATTTTTAATTAATTATTGCATGAAAACATTAAAAACAGATAGTTTCGAAGGAAACAATGATTTTTAACTGAATATGAAACCAAATTCGGCTAAAACATGCAAAAAGGATGAAAATGGTAGTTTTGGAGTTTGGTGTTTTCTCAAAAATATAAAAGGCATAGGTTTTCTTGCATTGCACGTTTTTTAATACAGTTCTTGTACAGTCAATTTGTTTAAAAGGATAAAAGTATATAATTTAAATAGTAATAAATAAATATTAATAAATTAATTATAGTAACATTATAAAATGAGTGTGGAAACTCAAACCAATTCTACTTTCTCAATATTTCCAAATTTTGCGTTCTTGAAAACTTTCGTGCGAAACTTTCTCGGTAACGCTTAATATCCTTGTTTCGGGATTCTTGCGCTTCTTCGCCGAGCTGCCCAATTGGAAGAATAGCTTCTGATACTATTTCAGGACTGTGAATTAATTTTTGTATGCACAGTTGTGGGTATATTATAGCAAAAGTAAAGCTGAACAAACAAATTAGCGGTATCAATGCAATATTGTTGAAATTGATCTATTTCAATGGGAAATCCACTCGATATCGTTAAAAGAATAACGCGAAATCGGCATATGATGTCTTCATTTATATTTGTTATTTCCGACGAAGTAGAAGAGTCTTTGAAAAATCGGCGAGCAGTGTTGCCATCGTTCGTACTTCCATAACTTGGTTTTGGCTTGTCTACTAACAGCCCCATTTGGGGCTTCTTGAATTTTTAAAAAATTAAGAACAGCAAACCAAAACAACCTCTTATCACAGACTAAACTTGCTTCTGCACTTATCTATTTTGCTGCGTTTCTGCCGTTCTTCCTTGTAGTAAGGGAAGAGTAGATGACGGAGAATGATGAGAGAGAATAATGAAAAATTGATAATTTTCTTTGAGCAACGAGATAAATTTTTAGTTTGAATTTTCCTTTTTTATAATTAAACCAAAGATAGCAAAATGGTGGCGCCGACTCAACATAAACTTTTACCAAATAGTGAATGATGAGAGCCATGCGCACGCAATCTGTAAGAATAGTTGTCCCTTTCTTTAGAAAGAAAGAAATCTATTCTGCTAATTTGACGGAAGTGTTAAGGGCTCGATTTCAGTTGGAACTTGTTAGTTACTCGATGACAATAAGTATTTTTTCAGAAAAGGCCCGCTGTCTCTGATAGAAATGGTGTTTGTTCTTTAGTTTTTTGGAAATTAATTTGCTTAGAGAGGAGTTTCAGTTCATCTCGGCTAGAGTACTTAACGAATGTTATTTTGAACTCGTATATTACCTTTTCTTTCCTTATCACTGCACTCATAGTACTTATTTCATAAAGTGGTAAAATATTGTTTTCATTTACTATCGATGTAACTGAAAATCAACAGGAAGTTCCTGTTTGATTTCTTGTAGTTTCCGGTGTAATTAAAGTCGGATGAGGTGCACCATTTTTCGCGTTTATGACGATGTTTAATAGATCCGAAATTGTATTTTGGTACCTTATAATGATTAGTGTTAGAAGTGAAGTTAGGATTCTATTTTCAGGATAGTGGATTAGTCTGAAGTTTTTACATCTCTTATTTTGGAATCGATAGATTTGATGGTGTTTTCTGACTTGTTGAAGATATTTCTTGTCGTTTCTATAATGAAGGTTTGGTTTTTCATTAGATCTAAAAGGTAGTTTTCGTTGTACTTAAGTTTCTCGATTTGTTTATCGTAGATCTTAGCATCGTCTCCGTCCAATGTTCCGAACAAAGATTTGCTTAATTGTACCTATAACGTTTACTAATGCCCTTTTAGTTCTTGGCTTATAGTTGGGTTGTAATAAGGTAAACTTCAGTTTTATGTCATCCATTAAATGAGATACTTCGGCTACTGCGCTCTTACAAAGAAGGTCGAAATTCGACATACCTACTAATTGCTTACACAGCTTGATAATCTCGTTTACAAAGTAGCCTGCATGTGTGAGAGCTCCATTGAACAGTGTAAGGTCGTAGTATGGTATAAGTTTCCATTCGGTCGTACACGACTTTGCCTATCTCCTCAAAGTAGATGCCCGGATTTTGTCCAATTGGGCTTATTTATATTCGTGTCCAGCGATTTCGTAATAAAAAAAACATTTTTGTTTTTCTTCTTACTTTCTTATTAATATTTTTATTTATTCATTTATTGTTAAATTTTATTTACAATAATAATTCTTGGTGTTATTATATAAGAGTCCAAAAGGAGGCCGCTGTCTTAAGCTAGGCTGCACCTCACAGTTGGATGATTAAAAACGAACTAACTTAATAATATATTTTTATGAACTCCCCACTGGTAGCGCGATCTGCTTCCCGTGTGAAAGGAATGCACTTGTTTTCGGAATATTCATATTTCAGTTGAACAGAATGAAATATGAGTATTTAATTTTCCGTTTGTTGGCGTCAGGGGAAAAGGGGGTGTATCCGTTTAGGATTGGTTTTGCAAGCTAAGCAATATGGCGTGGGAATCCGTTATTAATTTTATGGTAATGCCGTTAGGCAAAGGGGAGAGTGTGGGATAACGGGGTTATGGTTACAGGTGGACTCTGGGACGTAACAGCTTATCTTGAGAGTGGCGCTGGGCAATACTGGCAGTAAAATGAATATTAGGAGACCCATGACCTATAATGCCAAAGAAAATGAATGGTTTCCTATAGTTTCGTTTATTTATGTAAATTAATTTAACTCGTTACGTAATATTTAATTAAAATAATTTTATTTTAAAACTTAAAACACTAATACCAAATGATAAATGTCTATTGCAGTTGGTGCGTAGGTGCTGACCGCTCAGCTTGGTGTTCGGATTCTTTCTGCTCAAATTCTTCTTCTTCTCCGCTTTTTGTGCATCCTTACTTTGTTAGGGGTTGGTTTGTCGAAGATCATGATAATGATAATAATAGTCCTTCCTGGAATTGGTCGAACCTAATGTGCCAGATGTTGTTGTTTCAGTTTTACTATCGTAAAACTGTTTTTGGGTTTTATGATCGGTTTTACGATCGATTTTATTATCGGTCTCAAAATAGACAGTCTGCATCCCTTACATTGGTGTTGTCTGGATGCTGTTCATTGTGTGCGGGAAGTAGAATGTTAACTTGTATATGATTTCTGTGTGTGTGGATGTGTGTTTGTGTGTAATTGTGTGACTGTGAAATCGGGATTTTTGTCATCGTTGTTTATCTCAATTAATGCGTGTGTATTTGATTCAAGTTCGGTTGGAATTTTTAATCCATCATCATTGTTGTTGCCAATTTTAGTAATCCCTTTTTGCAATGGAATTTCCACACCGGAAACTATATTATGCAGTAGCCAATATGAGGTGGGTTCATAACTTATAGATTCCATCTTGATGTAAGCGGAAAAGAAAAATGAAAAGTATTATTTTGTTATCACTGACGCAGTAGCTTTATTGTTTGTAAATGTTTTAAGATTACCTTATTTGGATAGGTATGAGTAAAGGAAAACAATTTAATTGCTTTATTAACTCAAAAGGTCGGAAACTACTTCTGGTTCCTCTTGTTATTTTAATTATTAATTACGGGATAGGGGATAGTTACTTAGTCAGCAATGCCTTGCTTGGCATGATTATATTCAACGATCATTTGTAATTTTTTAATTTCTTCACCTTACCTTGACCGTTTTCCAGTTGGAACTTCCTCCAAGCCATGTTTGGTGCTAAGCATTAGAACGTCGCGCTTGTCTTTCCATTTAGCAACTACAATACCTGAGTTTTCAAGCCCTTTTATTTCATGTCTTCTAAGCTTGGCAGTAGTTACATCCCTTGGATGTCCTTGTCTGTTGCTTCTTAGGATTCCAATGATATGCGTCTGACGACGAAGGAGTTCTTTGACAATGAAATAGAAGTATAAAAATTATCCGTAGCTAAGACAATTTGTGTTGAATGTGACGCAGTTTGGGTAGGTCTTCCTCTTTGGTTGGTTGCGTCAGTTTTACCTGCATAAACAGAGCTTGTGTAAGTGTACCCGGCTGGATCACAAAGCTTATGTACTTTCACACCGTACTTGTGAGATTTGCCTGGGTTATATTGTCGGAATTGCAGCTTACCACGCCAAGGGATCATTGATTCATCAACTGCCAATATTTCGCTTGAGGTTCCGGCGTTGACGAAGTTTCGTTCCAGCAGTTCCAAAACCGACTTACTTTTCCCAATCGGTTACCACTTATTGCTGAGTTATCGGCGAAGTGAATGAATTTCAAAATTAACTGGAATCTATTCCGCGAAATCACTTGGGGCACGAATGTATTTTTGAAGAACTTGTCAGTACTCCAATAGTGGGCAATTGATGGGTATTTCACAATTCCCATATACATACATCACGACCCCAAGAAATTTTTTGATTTCCTCCATGTTGGTATCTTGCACGCGAAGTGCGAGTTATCGTGTTGCTCCGCAAAAATTGGTTGGCATTGGCATTTGTTTCACTTGCAATGAGTTGGTAGACCTCCTCGGTAACCATGAGGCTAAAAACTTCAAAAGGCGTCGCAGATGCTTGTGGTTGAACATTTATGACGTCATTCCGTTCAAAAGCGAAAGTTTTTAGTGATTGCCTAGTAACTGTGCTCCACTCGGTTGGTATGCTTGGCATCACCACTTCTTCCTCATGTTCCATATCTTCTTCAAAAGACGATTCCAAGTTTTCGAGGGAATCCGAATCGCTGGAATTCTGTAAAGTGGCAGCATCAATTTCAGATCAGATTAAATAGAAAAATTGGTAGCATAATATATTTTGAACGAGGATAAAAGAAACGAGAATGAACGTGCAAATAAATATTTAATTAATTCGTTTTTTAAAAAAAAAAAACTTTATTCAAAAATATATATAGTACAATTTATAATTCTTAAACTATTGCTTGTGGTTAGTCGACTGGATGAACAAAGACTGAATATGACGCTGCATTCTTTACCCCTTATATAATCTTAAGTCCTAATCATCTCGAGCCATGGTTTATGTCCAGCGTGTTGCAGTGTGGTGTGGTGTGCATAGATCGATGATGGTTCTATTTTTAGATCCTAAGTGGATACTGTTGCGTACGTGATGTCGCGTTACTTGGATAGTACTATCGATCTTTTGTTCTATATATTTTATTACGGTTTTTATGGGTTTTGTTTTATGGCTGTAAGTTGAGATCTTGTAGTGGTGCGTTAACTTGCATAACAAATATAGAAAAATAAAGAGGTACACAATATTTAGTTTAATTATGAATCTTTATTAAAAGACTCAAAAGATATCGAACTGCCCGCGACAAGACTAAATAGAGAACTAACTTATTGAAATTAATATTATTTCCACAAGATATGCAGAGTGCATACCTTGCAATTATTTGTAAGCTTATGTAGAGCGATAAATATTATTGTGACACTAGATATGCAAAGTGTATATTTCGTATTTGGAACGAAGTTCTTTAATTTTTAAGCTTTTTCTTAGGAATTATAAAACAAAATATGCAATGTGCATATTTTGGAAATTATTTATCTCCTCACTTATATAGTGTTTATATGAGGGGTTGTGGTTGATGCTATAACTGATAAACTCATACGTTTGCATACTAGACTTGAATCATCCTTATTAAACAGCTTCTATGATCTTTCATGCGACAATGTTATTACAAGGTAAAAATCCTTGCATTTGAGAAAAAAGCAAATTTCCTACATGGTCGAGGTTATAACAGGGAAACCTGACACCACCATTAACTTTTCCTTGTTGTACAGTACGTAAAATTTAATTTATTGCGTCTAAAGTTATAACAAGAATGTTGACAGTTATACAAATATTGTCATTTGGTTGTAACGGCAATCTGCTAACAGCTCTTACTCTGATCCAATTGCTGTGTCACTAGAGTCTTCTTCAATATCATTCATTTTTCAAAAGCACCCTATGTAGCTTTGCCTTGTATATTGGACATCTGCTTGAAATGATCCTATTGTTCTGCCACTATTTAAGAAACAATATTTTTATAATGAAATAAAGAAAAGACGATACAATTTGTAGTTTTAACTTCTTTATTGGAACGATGAATCAAGACTGCTTAAAAACTAAACCAAATTATCCATTAATGCCTACAGTCATCTCATCATCCAGAGATGCACATATGTATAGTTATGGTTCTTAGTTACGAATGAACTAAAAAAAACACTTTCAACTCCCGGCCACTGGGAGTTTTTCTTCGTCTACAAAAAACAAACACTTTTATTTTTCCAATTTTTATTTAGCTGCTAATACTTAATAATGTTTGATTAATAATCAATAATGTTTAACTAATAATTAATAACGTTTAACTAATAGTTAATAATGTTTAACTAATAGTTAATAATGTTTAACTAGACCGAGAACAACTCAACTGAAGTAACTGATTAATTAACAACTTAACTGAGGGAACCGATCGACTGCTTGAACAAAGGGATGCTCCATGAACTGACTTTAAGTGGGGCTATTTATAGCCAAAAGAAATACTCTGATTCGTGCAAGATACAACGGGATCTTGGTGACGAATCAATCTTATTAGCAAAATGCAATTAAGCAATTATTTGCTTACATTGTTTGGGATAAGAAGTTCCCACGAAATGATCAACGGAAACGATTGTTTATGCTAACTGTTATTCGCACTTTAGAATCAAATAAATATCATTTATGCTCTTTGCATTAAGTTATTCCTTAGAATCAACAGATGATTGTTTATGTTATTTGAATTAAGTGATTCCTTAGAATCAAAAGATTGTTTATGCTATTTGCATTAAGTGATTCCTTAGAATCAAAAGATTGTTGTTTATAAACATCTATGGCTATAACCGTTCATCACGTTAAGTGGTCCGGTATGTGGCTTAGTATAGGGTGATGTCTGTGACATAACTGTATATTTAAATGTATGCATATATATTGAGGGGAATAGGATATGGGAATGGTACTGTCGTCAACAAGAAGTGTCGATCGATTTGAGTCGATTGTCGTGTAGTTTCTTTATGTGCTCATGATCGCACATGACGCTTGTTGAATTTGCCATAGGTAGGCATATTTTGAGTGTTAAAGAATTTCTTTGTTCATATAAACAAAGTATTTAGTTTTGTTATTATTTTAAAAGACACCGCATAAATTGTCTTTGTTGTTATATACGATACTCTAAGTTAAGTTAGATAGAATATCACGTTGAAGTGGATATAATTGCGGGAGATGTGAGAAATATGAAGAGGAGGTATTTTGTGGAAAAGTGAGGAATGATAGAGGTTGATGTGAGGGATGAAAGCGGTTGGGGCATAACACTATATGACCTGCTTCAGATTTCATTCAGCAAAACAAGAGTCCTTGTACAAACTTCCTTTCTATTACTTTAAAAAAATTGAGTTTCTCTGAAAGATGAAACCCCAAAATGATGATTATGCGGTTGGATACTCGAGATTAAATAAATACAAAATTTGAAAGTAGATATCCACTGCTCGAATAATACTGTTAAACGTAAGTTTAACTCCAAATTGCAGTTTTTTTTTTTGAAAGTGACACCTCTCTTCAATTTTTTTAGAATTGCAGCTTTTATGGCATTAAAACACCCTTAATGTTTTTTTTCGTCATACATTATTCATAATATTCTAAATGGAACCATACAAAAAGGTGATGGCAGCAACTCAAAAACAATTTTATGGCAGCGTCTTTGAATTTGTGTGGCGACGACAGCGGAGGCTAACTGTTTAACTTGATAGAGGACTTAACCCATACTAGATTTGTTCATTTAAAAGCCAAGATGACGTTTATTTGGATTTCAATGTTGTCGTATTTTTAATCTTGGGAAGATTAAATATGGTATGCTGATGTGTATATCAGCGTCGTGACGTATCAAGTCATGAGAAATATTCGTCACCGGATACGAACGATACTGTGGCATATGGAATGCACATAACATACTGCACCTTCCCATTTTTTAATAGAATTATCTTGTTATCGTTTTTTTTAAACAACATCATTCTCAAATTTTTGTTGTTACCAAACAATTATCCATTTTTTGTTGCTGACTAATAATACTTTATGAAAAGAATAATTATCAGTAAGAATAGGACTATAGGCATGTTTCAATTCGCCTCTAAGGTTCTTAGATGGCGAATAGTTTTGTGAACTAACATTAATTGAATTGGTTTTCGCTCTCAAATAATTTTTGGAATTAAAACTTTTATGGCATTAAAACACCTGTTCGTAATTATCGTTTCCAAAAGGGCACTATGCTGTTGTATTTTATCAAATGATATATAAAAAACAACATCTCCGTTTGAGTCTTTGAATCAGATTGACCTAACTTCTACTCATCATTTCTTACGCTACCTCTTCTATTGCCTAGATCGTCACTTCCTCTGGGTCAACCACGCATCCTATTTCCATTCGCTTGTAGGGATGCAACATCGTTAAAAAACATCGATGTTTGAAAACATCGATGGTTCCACGACAAACATCGATGTTAAAAAAACATCGGTTATAACAACGATACATCGATGTTTTTCCAATGTTTTTCTGATCATACAAATTCTTGGCTATACTTATGACGTACTGTACATTAGCAACAAAAAATACAAGTCTTACCAGTTTCAACCTAAAAATTTTACAATATTTCCAGTCAACTACACTCTACACCACAAAATAATAAAATTCAACTTTGAAACAAAACATATTTTCTTAATAGGATTTATTTATTTAAATGTTATTTTGAAATTAAATAAGAGACATAATAATTATTTTATGTTTGAAAGTAACTGCGAAATTCAGTTCAAAAAAAGTAGCTTGGACAATCTGGTCCCCAGAAGTCTGTTTCTGTCCTGAGTGATGGTTGCCCCAGCCTCCGAAAACAAACGCTCGCTTGGAACAGAAGTGGCGACGATGGGGAGATATATCATTGAAATCTTTGCAAGTTTTGGAAAAAGAGATTTCATATCATCCCAGATCTCAATAGCGTCTCTTTTTATTGGTGTAACAGGAGACGACAGGTACATTTGAACTTCTGTTTCACTAATGGTCGCTGTTGAAGTTGACGGTGACTTATTTCTCATATTCTTATGTGTTAGTTGCTGGTGGTATTTCCATATATCAAACTCTGAATCATCTTTTTCAGACTCATCAGATGTGTCCATGGTGGCTGAAGGCGAGCTGTTGTATTCCCGTAAATATTTATTTAGGTAACTAACTACTTTGCCTTTAGCCAGGTCATTTTTGAAGTGCATCAACTTAAATCGAGGATCGAGAGCACTTGAGATGGCGAGAATTGCGGAATATTCTATATTATCAAATCTTCTTGCCAGTTGCTTTTTTATTTCTTCTTTAAATTCTAAAATTATTTCGTTTTTAGGTTTAATATTTTCTACTACTTCCTGAACGCAGCTTACTAGTGGAATAACTTTGCTCACCGTTACGTAATTATCTCCAGAAATTTCCCTTGTTAGTTTTTCAAATGGGCATAGTAGTTCAACCATTTCCTTAATACAATTTATTTCACTGCTTGAGATCATTGGGGGAGCTTCCGGTCGATAAGTGATACTAATTCCATAAACCGCTGTAGCATGTAAAAGCACGAGTTCCATTTTGTGCGTACATCAAGAATAATTTTTTTTATTTGGCCTTCTTTCAATCCCATTTCTTTTTGTCTTTTCCTTAACTCGTCACTTGCATTAATGCTTCTTTTTATAAATTTTACTAGATCTCGAACCTTTCCTATTAATTCTCTACATTTTTTTGATGGTATGAGCAAAACAAGGAATAATTTTTTTCCCCAAACATGTCACGATTGACTTTCATTACAGAGCTATCATTATCTGTGATCAGAGCTGTAATTTTGTCAATTGAAATATTCCAGTCTGCAAAAATTTCGTGAAGCTTTTCGATTATATATGCCGATGTATGACTTTCTGTCAACTCAAAAACACCTAAGGTTCCACTGAGGAGCCTACAGTTATCTAAGAAGTGTATTGTAACGCCAACGAATGATTTATTTTGCATTGTTTGTGTCCAAATGTCATAGCTGATGCAATAATGCTCAGAATTTTGTATGTATGTTTTAAAAATATTACTCATAGCGTCATATTTATCATTAATCCTGGATTTTATTGTCTCTCGACTTGGAACCTTGTACAGTGGACAAACTTCCTTCATTAGCTGTAAAAAGCCTTTGCCCTCTACTGTGGAAAACGGTCTATTGTCAATGACTATAAGATTAGCTACAGCTTCGGTTATTTTTCGTGATTTCGCTCCATCCGGCGTCGTTATGCTTTTTATGTTGTTTATGAAGTCATTAACATTTGGCTGGGAAGATTTCTTGGAACCACGATCACGAACAACCACGCTTGATGTTGATGGTGAACAAGCAACTACATTTTCTGACGAAACTATGTCTTTGTCTTTATTAATGCTGCCTGAACTAGTTGAAGGACCAGCATTTTCGTCATTGTTTTTAGATTTTGAAGAAATATCGATATTATTTGAATCACTTGGGCTTTCGGCATCAATTTCTATATAATCAGTAATTTGAATGCCTCTTCTTACCTTCTTGCTTGATATTTTAGAATCTTCGCATTGCTGTGAATGTACTTTTTCTAAATGAAAACGAAGGTTAGTCGTATTGCCTGAAGTTTTCAGATTCTTATTGCATATCTTGCACACAGCTTCTTTTGCACCAACTTTGTTAAAATAATTCCAAATTTTACTCTTCAATTTAGTGGGTGGCATTGTATTGTGTAATAAAGCACAAGCACATCAAAACAAATTACATGAAAGAGATTTTAATATTTATATTATTACATACTCGTATCTATTACATTTTAATACAAGAACTTCCTGAAGCTAATTAATTAAAAAAAACTAGCAAACATTTGTTTAAATATATTACGGAGTCACAGTACACATAATAAATGGTATTATCTTGCGCATGTTTTCTAATTTGACCGTCAGACTTAAAAAAAAAAATGACAATCCACCCGGGTGACTATTAAGTAGTGCGTAAGTAGAGCACAACAATAATACACAAAAATATAGCCGTCACTTTTTTCCACATTATGGGTCACTGGATTATCACTGCATCCGCGAACATGAAAAAAATAGAAACTCGGAATATAATACCTTTAGTATGTGTACTGTGTTGTGTTACGAAAGTAATTGAAACACTTAAATAAACTGTATTTGTTATAAACATTGCTTTGCTAAGAATTATAAAATACAAATATTGACCACGATGTCCACGACTGCAAACTGCAAAAAAAAGAAAGCAAAACAGCAAAACAATCAAATCGCTTGGGAAAATATAACTAGAACACCGCAAATTTAACACGTATCGTCCGTCGGTCAGCAAAGCAAAGCACGAATGATAGTGACAGAAGAGAATGAAATGAGTGATTTGATTTCGATGTGATGTATGATGTTGATGTATGTTTTGTACATATGCCATCACATTTGTGAAACGGTCCGCAACACTGAAAATATTGTTTGGATGTGGGAGGGACAATCTTAGAACGAATATATGGTTTTCCTAATACAAACACATTTTATGTTTAACACAATTTTGGAAATGTCTATGTTTAACAAAATGAATGAACGATGTCGATGTTTTACAATTTTTCAGGCGATGTATCGGCGATGTATCGGCAACCAAAACATCGATGTTTTGGAAACATCGATGTATCGTTTGCATCCCTATTCGCTTGACGCAGTTTGTTTGTGATGGCCTGTTGCTGGAAACTAAGCCCCAGGTCCTTTACCACTTCAGTGGGTAATTCCTTTAAGACCCGATCCAAATTTGCTAAAAGGCTATAATTGGCGAGAGGCTGCTCTGTTTGTGGGTGGGGAACTTCAGTTTTTCTCAAGTTAATTAACTCCGTGACAGTCTGAGTCAACGTCACAACATTCTCCAGCATCGAGTCTTTTTTCGCCGGTTTTGGACTCTGAAATAACAACAAATGTATAAATAAATTTGTTTTATATCATATTTTCATTTTATACTTACAAAGTTGTAGCTTGAACAAGGTGTCTCCTGCTCCTGCTGTGTGCAGTCTGTAGGTTCTTCTGACTCGTTGCTCGAAAATGTTCTGTAAAATATCAAAAGAAATTTGATTTTTTCTTGGTTTAAATGCATTTTACAAAATTTTGTAAGTACTTACGTGCGTTTTCCGGAATTGGGTTGCAGGAAAGCCAGGGATTCCGAAAACTCCCAGTCAATGGTGTCATCATCTGAGAGATGTTCCTCAGTGTCACCATTAACTGAAGAGGTTGCAGCACTGCCTGACTTTAACTTCCTTTTTCCAGATTTGTGGTACCTCAAACTGCCACGGAGTGACTTCCATGAGTTCTTGCACTCTTCCACTGTCATACAAAAAAAACAATAATATAACAGAAGTGGTTTTATCTAAAATATGCAAACAAACCTGTCCTGTTCATCTCGTCGGCGATATATCGCCAAGCAGAGTGGACTGCCTCACTGTTGCTGTGGGATTTGTCGCCCAGGTCCCAAATAACTGGACGTTCCTGGACCAGCCTGCACATTTTTTTTCCATTTGAGAAAACTGCATTTTTTAAATTTTTTTTCACCATCTGTTTTATTTATTTTTAATAGGTGTTCGTCTAAAAACTCCATATTTATTCTTTTATAATTTTCTATTTTTTTTCCGGAATGCGCTTTTAGAAAAATGAATTACCACGTTTCCTTTTAATACTTTTTTAATACAAATTTATTTGTTTCAATTAAGAATATTTTAATTGAGTTATAAAAACTAACCTCGAGCCACACCACGAACCACGTTGCGTCACCAGCGGAAGAAGAAGAAAGAATGAGCCAAAGAAGAATGATAAAAGGAAATCTGATCTTTCGTTGCACAAGAACTATCGCGATGTTATCGATGTGTTTAGACAGTGCGATTCGTAAGGGTGTGTGATTGGTATGTATGAATGCTGCCACAGTACCCCCTCCTTAGTGGCCAGGTCACGGGACACGATACCTTAAGGGTAGCATGATACGTCTACCTGATCTTGTAGTTTTTCGTTGGTTTTCACTTGTTCTTGTTGAGATTACTTGGTCTGTAGGCAGATCGTCTTCGGCAAAAGCTACTCTCTTTTTAGGCAGAGCTACCTGACTTGAAGATTTAATAGGTTCGGAATAGTTGCTTGAAAGTTCAGGGTTTTCTAAAAATGCTGGCTTGAGTCGATCAACACTGACGTTGGCCGTTTTCCCTTTTACTACTATTGAAAAGTTCTTATGTCCTCGCTTGACTACTTTAAAAGGCCCATCGTAAGGCTGCTGAAGAGAGACTCGAACTGTATCATTGCGTAGGAAGACGTACTCACAAGACATAATGTCTTTAAAAATGAAAAGCTTCGAGACGGCGTGATTGGACGCAGGAACTGGGCGCACTTCGTTAAAGTGCTGCCGCAAACGGTTTGCAAGTTCTGTTTGAAGTTCAACTTTCCCAGCGTGAAAATACTCATGTGGTAGCCTGAGAGTTTTTCCGTAAACCAGTTCGACTGACGAAGTCTTAAGGTCTTCACGAAGCGCGGTTCTCAAACCTAACAGAATCCATGGCAGGGTTTTCGACCATTGCTGATTTTGGTAACACATAACGGCGGCTTTGAGAGTTCGGTGCCATCTTTCTATCATCCCATTGGCTTGTGGGTGATATGATGTCGTTCGGTTCCTCTTGAAACCCAGGGATTTACCTAGCTCTTCCAATAACTTGGATTCAAATTGCTTTCCCTGATCGGTAATAATCGTAGAGTTAACTCCGAACCGAGGAATCCATTCTCGGCAGATAGCTTCGGAAACTGTCTCCGCCTTTATGTCGACCAGCGGAATGGCTTCAGGCCAACGAGTGTAGCGATCAATTAGAGTGAGACAGTATCGAAAATCTTCAGATGTTGGCAGGGGGCCTATGATATCCAAGTGAATGGTATCAAAGCGATCGGAGGTTTCTGAAAAGGAACCAACGGGAGTGACCATATGTCTACCCACCTTTGAGCGTTGACATGGAATGCAATTTCTTGCCCAAGATCGAACATCTTTATTCATGGACGGCCAAATGT
The DNA here is from genome assembly GCA_946251815.1 of Dasysyrphus albostriatus. NCBI lineage: Eukaryota > Metazoa > Arthropoda > Insecta > Diptera > Syrphidae > Dasysyrphus > Dasysyrphus albostriatus. The sequence continues at coordinate 61,101,171 of OX276337.1, read as the reverse complement.
ATTTGTGGCGCATTTCGTTAACATTGGCTCGAACACCCGGGTGACATAAGTTGTGAACTTTTTCAAAAATTGACTTGCGAAAACGCTTTGGAATAAATGGTCGTGTTTTATCAGTCGACACGTCACAAAATAGCGATTTATCTGACCCTTTTAACGGAAAAGCTTTAATCTTCAAGGATGAGTTAGACTCAATCATATTTTTCAACTCTTGATCATCCTCTTGTTCTTTTGCGATTTCAGTGAAATCTATACTTTCAGGAATTGATAATTCGTGCATTCTCGAAAATGCATCCGCAACCACGTTTTGCTCCCTAGGCAAGTATCTGATATCATTCGTATACTGAGCAATTAGATCCAAATGCCTACGCTGCCTAGGAGTCGCTTTTTCGGAATTCTGACGCAAGGCATAGGTAAGTGGCTTATGGTCGGTGTAGAGAGTGAAATCTCTGCCTTCCAATAAGTGTTTAAAATGCTTGATCGCATCGTAAGCTGCCAGTAATTCTCTATCATACGCACTGTATTTGCGCTCCGATTTGCTTAGTTTAGCCGAATAAAAACTTAGAGGTTGTCAGTTAGATTTAAGTTTTTGTTGGACAACTGCTCCAATAGCGAAGTCAGATGCGTCGACAACAAGTGCTAATTCAGCGTTGCGGACGGGAAAAGCAAGTATCGTAGCGTTACTCAACTGTGATTTGCATTCCTGGAAAGCTTTTAGTGACTGAGGAGTCCAGTCAATTTTTCGCTTATCATTTTTCTTTTTACTACCTTCAAGGTATTTGTTTAAAAGAATTTGTGATTGAGCCGCTTTCGGAACAAATCGGCGGTAAAAATTTATCATCCCAAGAAATCTGCGCAGGTCTTTAATGGTTTGCGGAGGCTCATATTTGTTGATGGCATCCACTTTAGCTTGTGTTGGCCGAATGCCATTGGCATCGATGGTGTGTCCAAGAAAATCTACGGATGGTTTTGAAAAGACGCTTTTGTCAAGATTCACAACGAGACCAACTTCATTTAGTTTACGTAAGATTACTTCGACATGTTTAATGTGTTCGCTTTCATTAGCAGAAGCTATTAAAACATCATCAATGTACGCGAAGCAGAAATCGAACTCGCGTGTGATTGAGTGAATGAATCGTTGAAACGACTGCGAAGCATTCCTTAGCCCGAATGTCATCCGTGTAAATTCGAAGAGACCGAAGGGCGTGCATATGGCAGTCTTAGGAATGTCTTTGGGCTCAACAGGAATTTGGTGGTAAGCTCGCACCAAGTCTAGCGTAGAAAAAACTTTGCAACCGTTCAGGTCATGGCTGAAATCTTGAATGTGTGGGATAGGGTATCGATCTGGTTCCGTGACGGCATTAAGACTTCGATAGTCCCCACATGCCCTAATATCTCCATTTTTTTTAAGGACCATGTGAAGAGGAGAGGCCCAGCTGCTTTTTGAAGGCCTGCATATACCGACATCTAAAAGAAATTGGAATTCCTTTTTTGCTATTGCCAATTTTTCTGGAGACAACCTTCGTGGTTTACTTACCACTGGTGGTCCCTTAGTAACGATGTGATGTGTGACTTTGTGCAAAATTTTATTTTTGAGAGCATTTTCAGGTCGAGTGCCGCAATATTTTTTAATAAGCATTCTAATTTCAGGGTTGTGCACCCCTTCAGAAACTATTGAAATTGACGATTCGCTGGAAACTATCCGCCCGGTGGTGAAAAGAGAGGTGAGCGGATCGATAAGGCGCTTTCTCTTTAGATCTACCAGCAAGCCATGCACTCTAAGAAAATCGGCCCCTATGATGGGTTTGTCTACATCGGCCACAACGAAAACCCAATGAAATGAACGGCGGAGTCCAAGATCTAGTTTTAAAGGTTTTTTTCCATACGTTCGCACGCGTGTTGCGTTGGCTGCGAAAAGTGTGAAATTGGGGTCTGGAACAGTATGTTTGCCTGAATGAGAAACAGGAATTACCGAAATGTCGGCACCTGTGTCAACTAGGTAATGTGAGTTACTAGCGCGATCAAAAATAAATAAGCGACTGCTGTTTGATTGGCAGGGGTCGACGGTCGCTACGTCTGACCTGCCCTCTAGTTTTCCGATCTACCTGCCGGTCGATTGTATGAACAAGGTTGTGTACAACGAACAGCCTTATCCCCATGGCGTCTGTGATACCAACAAATCTTTGAACCAGTTCGGCTTTTTGATCTGTTACTGTTAGTACCGACCCTAGACCGACTTCTTGAACGAGAAAATCTTGTCCTGTTTGAAGACTTCAAATCATTTAATTGAGCAGTTAATTGCTCAATCCGAAGTTCTAAATTCGCGACAGAAGGAGCACTCTGGAGTGCTAGAGACTTTGCTTGGGGGTTTGAAGTATTGAGATTAGATCCCGGATGAGTTGCAAGAGTATGCACATTGTAATTTTGCGTAGCTTCAATTATTTTATCGGCTGTGAGAGCCATTGCCTCAATGTCTTCTGTGCTTCCTGCTAGAATGGCTTTCACCATGTCAGGTAATCTTTGAAGCCAAAGCTTTTTTATAATAGATTGAGAAAATTCAGAACCGGCTAACATTTTCATGTCCCGCAGCAATTGACTTGGTTTTTTGTCACCTAAATCTAAACCGTCTAAAAGTTTCTGAAGCTTGGCGTCTTCAGAGTCCATTAATCGCAAAAGTACCGCGGTTTTTAAAGCTTCAAACTTCGAATTAGCAGGAGGAGAAGTTATAATATCACGCACGCGTTTGACAGTATTCATGTCCATCAATGAAATTGCCGCATAAAATTTTCGATCATCAGACATATTTCTTGCTAGAGCGAACTGACCTTCCATAGCAGTAAACCATAAGTCTGGACATGATGGCCAAAAGTTGATCGCCTTGTATGACACAGTATCTATATTAATATTGTTGCTCTCAACTACTTGTAACCCGGCGTTTTGTTCGGCATTATTTGTACTCGCGTTGACCCCACTGCCACCCAGAAGAGGATCCTGTGGCAGTTAATTTTTACTCATTGTACCTATATGATGTATTCAATATTTTATACTTGAACTGAAATTCCCGAATATCTAAATCAGGCACAACAAAAGATGAGACTTAACGAGCTCAAGTCCTCAAAATGAAGGAAATACAACTTGAATGACGAGACGTGGTTGTGCCAAGGCTTTACACCAAATGTTACTTATTACTACCTACAATACCTAGCAATATAATATATACTAAATAGATATAGAGTTTAACTACTTTAAGCAGGTAAAACAGTGTGTATTTAAGTATTTATAACTTCAAAAAAAAATAAAAGGTTACTCTACAAAAAGGTAAATGACTTATCTGTTGTACGAGGTATTTGGGTGGAGGATTACTCGTCTTCTACGTTGAGGAGGAATGTGGTAGTGCAACTCACAATCCCGTCTTGTTTGTCCCTCGTTGTCCAGCGGAGCGATTCGCAAAAGATGGCGCAATCGTAACTCAAGGAAATTTATTTTATCCCTCGTTGTCCAGCGGAGCGATTCGCAAAATAAGGCGCAATCGATTACAAAAAGATTTTTCTTTTTTGTCCCTCGTTGTCCAGCGGAGCGATTCGCAAAAATGGCGCAATCGAAACGTGAGAAAATTATATTTTCATCCCTCGTTGTCCAGCGGAGCGATTCGCAAAAATGGCGCAATCGAAACGTGAGAAAATTATATTTTCATCCCTCGTTGTCCACCGGAGCGATTCGCAAAAATGGCGCAATCGAAACGTGAGAAAATTATATTTTCATCCCTCGTTGTCCAGCGGAGCGATTCGCAAAAATGGCGCAATCGATTGCAAAAGGTTTTTCTTTTTGTCCCTCGTTGTCCAGCGGAGTGATTTGCAAAAGGCACAATCGATAGCACGGAAAATTTTGATTTTCTGGTGCTTCACCAGCGGAGCACTTAACAGCCTGGAGGGTGAACGAGAAAATTTAGAACGCACGTTGTCTAACGGAGCACAAAAAAAAAGAAATCAAAGACAATTTTAAGTGTCTCGTTGTCCGTTGAAGCGCTTTGGAGGCGGGGGCAATATGCAGAAAACGTAACTAAGGTGCTTAATCGCGATTCAATTTCACAAAGTCTGCTTGAAATTGGGCACAGCAATTTTGGTCACCTGATGTGAAGGCTCTGCACCGGTGGGCTTTTTTTCTGGAACTTTCTCTACGAATCGACGCTCGTGGTGTGGTTGCAATTGAAGTTAAAATTGTAAAAAAAAAAATAAAAATCACGTACGCGTTGATACGTGATCACGTCGGGGTCACCAATTTAGAAAAATGAATTACCACGTTTCCTTTTAATACTTTTTTAATACAAATTTATTTGTTTCAATTAAGTTAAACTAATTACAATTTCAAGAATATTTTAATTGAGTTATAAAAACTAACCTCGAGCCACACCACGAACCACGTTGCGTCACCAGCGGAAGAAGAAGAAAGAATGAGCCAAAGAAGAATGATAAAAGGAAATCTGATCTTTCGTTGCACAAGAACTATCGCGATGTTATCGATGTGTTTAGACAGTGCGATTCGTAAGGGTGTGTGATTGGTATGTATGAATGCTGCCACACGCTTCTTATTTTTATATTTTTATGCTGCTGTCAAAATTTGTCCGCAAAAATAATGATTGGAACATTATTTTTCCGGAAAAATTAAGTGGAGACTTTTTATGCCTGTTTGGTAGCATGAAATCATCACCAAGTTTCGTTAAACTTGTTTTTTTTTTTAGTATTGGATTTGACAGCAAATTGTGAAAGTTCCATTTTGCCGAACACACCTTTTAAGTCAAACGTCACAATTTTGCGCGTAACACCGTACTGCTTGGAAAAAAATTGAAGACAAAATTTTTCCGAGGAAAAAAATTGTAGGGGAGACAAATTTTTTCCCGATCTGCGTACTAGGCTTAAACAAATAACAGTAGGAATGGGGGTGATATGGCCTGGGAATTCGGAAAGAGACAGCAGATATGTGAAAGAGAGGGAAGATTTTTGGTGTGTGGTACGAGATTATCAGTGGTGTCGCGTGCCGAGGGCGGAAGTAAGAGGACGGTGGCCTTTGTGCTGAATTTTTTTGTGGTTATAAGCGCGTGCCAAAGAGGACGGCAACCTGTGTGATGAACTTTTGTTTGCGATTAGGAGAGCGTACCAAAGAGGACAGCCGGCAGCGGGAGGCGGTCTTAAACTGAGTTGAACCGCTTTTTACTACTATTATCTGATTGCTGAACTGCTCTGTACTGTTCTCGTAGAACATTACTATAATATGGTATGAAATCAAAAAGTGTTGTTTGTATTATAACTTACGAAAAGAGTCCAAACCTTTTCTATAACGACCTTCGTTCAAAGGGCTATCCTTATAAATTACCAAAAATCCGTGCTTTGTGTCACAACACTATGCACATACCTTTCGAAATGTATTAAATGTCATATCTGAATTAACGTGATCATTATATATATGTTTTAGATTCATATCGTTCTGTTTGAAGACGATGAGAAGACTCGCATTGTCTCGAATTAAATGTTTGGGTATTCTTGTGTAAGTTTGACACAATTAAAAACTATCAATATGATGATGTCGTCCCTTGCTAAAGTATACTCGAACTGTGTCTTGTTTTTCACAAGCAATGTCGCCAAAAATAAATACAGAAATCACTGTTATTGGCAAAAGTGAAAAAACCCATATTTTTATTTTCGTTAAAACTCATACTTAGGCTGATGTAAAGACTTAGAATATATACATAGATATTTTCAAATTTTAATCCATTGGGATGTTGTAGCAAACTCATTATGACATTTGTTTTTCCTCAATTTGAGGGACCAGTAAATAACCCCCTTATACTATTAGGGAATAGTTTACCATGCTTTTTTCTTTCCATATTGTTAGCAATTCCATATTTTTTATCGGTAACTGATATTGTTGTTTAATGAAACGCATAGTTATCAAAACTAAATGATTTCCTATAAATTTTGAGTTTATATTTCAAAAAGTGTCATATGACATCTAACCATTCTAACGCTAAGATTATCATTTAAAATGATTGATTATTCGAAAAAATCTATCAGTCAACAAAACATTGTGAAAGGAAAAGGTTTATTAAATACTTTAATGAACAAACTACCTCTTGAACTACATTTACCTAGTTATTTATACTGTGGACCTGGAACAAAACTGCAAGAACACTTAGCTCGAGGGGATCCGGGAATTAATTTGCCTGCAAACAACACGATATTGCTTATTCTTAATTTAAAAACACATCTGATCGACACATTGCCGATAGGATTTTAACTGGAAAAGCTTGGCAAGGAGTTAAATCCAAAGATGCAAGTTTAGCTGAGAAGGCAAACGCACTATTGGTTATTTATCTTATGAAGGCAAACACAAAATTCCGTATGGGTTGCTCTTAGAATAATAATAAAATGCCGAAAAACAAAGTAAAAACTAAAAATGAATCTAAGAAGACTACACCGACCTCCTTTCGAAAAGTATTGAAGGAAATAATCTGAAACGTAGAAAACCATTTAATCTGGAAAAAGCAATTAAGATAAAAATATCATCGGCTAAGAAAGCAGTTAGAAAAAACGATAGTAACATTAAGACACCCAGAGTCATTTCTGTTTCGAAAGCAGCTCTTGGAGCTTTAACGGGAGGGGCTGCAGGTGTAGCTAAGGCTGTCAACGACATTAGCATTGCTAAAAAAATATTTAGAGGAGAAAAAGCGTCTTAATCAACAAATGGAATCCATTGCAGTAGGCCAAGGCTTATACCTTAAACCTTATAGAAAAGGGTTTGGACTTTATTTATTGTTTTGTGCTTATTTAAAGTACGTGAAGCGTAACTTATAAAATGATTATTTTGACCGAGTACTGCACCGATCACATGATTAGAAGCATCGGTCATTATGGTGAATAGTTTTTCACAGTTTGGGCTTTTAAGTATTGGATCGGAAGTTAGAAGTATTTTTAATTTATCAAAATCGTCTATGTATTCTTGATCAGATTTATTAATTTTCGTGTCTTTTTTCAAGTACTTTATTAAGCGATAGGCTACTTTCGCATAGTACTTAATGAACTTACGATAGTAACCGCTAATGCCAAGAAATTGTTTAATTTCTTTGACTGTTGTGGGAATTTTCATTTTTAGAATAACTTCTATTTTATTTTTATTTTTAACTTTATTAGGTTTTATTCCACCGTTTGTTATTGTGTGTCCAAGGAAATTAGTGTATTCTTCAGCGAAATGACATTTATCAATTTGGACTTTTAGATTAACCTCTCGTAATTGTTCCATTATTTTTCTTATTGAGGGCAAATGCTCATCAAAACTAGTAGACAAAATGAGTATGTCGTCCAAATAGACGACACAGATTTTATTAATAAAATCTTTAAGAACGTTGTTCATGAGGCACTGAAAAGTCGCTGGTGCGTTTTTCAGGCCAAATGGCATCAATTCGTAGTGGCCATTTGAGGTAGAGAATGCTGTCTCTTGGTAATAATTCTATTTGCTGGAATCCCTTAGCCAAGTTTGTCAAATAAGTCATCAATGTTTGGTATGGGGAATCGATCATCGGCTGTTTGCTCATTGAGTTTACGATAATCTGCTACAATTCGCCATTTCTGCCGTTGAGAGTTGTCAATTTTTTTGGGTACAAAAAACACCCACTGTTCTTAATGTTACGGTTCACCGTGCTTCCGGTTTCGTCAAACGGGAAGAGTGAATTCGGAGAGTTAAATAAAAACAAATATCTTTTATTTATTTTATTATTTTCTTTTAATAGAGAATAAGGCCCGCTGTCTTTAGCTAGGCTGCAACCTTATCTCTTTAGTGTGTGAATATTAATTTTGTTTTTCTTCTCTACAAATAAACTTATTTAGGCATGTATGTAGGGTATATTTCATTCTTCATCGAATAAAAACAAATCGTGTTAAAACCGACTGCGCCATTAATGATTGAAAACAACCGTGTTTGTTGAGTTAATGTTTAAAACTAATATTTATTGTCACAGAAAATACTTGTATGCGCTAGTGCGCGTTTTGTTTTACAGTTCATTAGATTTATGTTACATATTTAAGAATATGCGCTGGAGTGCGCGTTTCTTAGTTCATATTTCATAAAATGCTTATTTTATAAATAGTGCAATATGAAAATGTTCCCAACGGACACTTGATTTTATTTCCATCTAAATATGTTAGTGAAGCTAAAAATTGTAATTTATTTATAAATAATTCCAATGCACTTGATAAAACATATGGTGTACATTCAAAAAAAGGAAAGTGGTACATCGGTAATAGCGAGTTCAGCATTGGTGACGGCCGACCATTCTCAACATAAACATAAGTAGGTTGATATGCAAGTAACGAATTTTCGATTCGTGTGAATGAAAAAATTAACTCTTCAGACCCACCACTGGTCTGGTTACAAATTAAAGACTTTTTTACGTTATAATATTATCCGTTTATTTTGTGCGTCCGCACTCTATCAAATCTGAATTTTATCTAATCTATTTTATGATAAATTACATTTCATTAGCTTAACCTAATACTGCTGATATGCAGTTCCCATACAGACCGAGTCCAAAGGTGTTTGCCCGGATCGAGTTTCCCGGTGGGAAACAAATCAGAAATGCGAACGGATGCCCGTGTGCATCGTCTGCACTTTTCTTGAAAGGGTCAATGCCTGACCGTGATAACTGCCGCCCCTTCAAATATCTGCGTCCCGCAGATTGCTTGCTAGGTGAGGGCAAGAACCTGAGCTTCCGTTGGTGTCATTGGCCGTTGGGGTAGGTCTTGGTAGCGGAGTTGGTTTTTGACGAAATGATAAACGAAGCTGTGGAATGTGGGCTTTTCTATAGATCTTCCTCCGGAAAAGACAGATGATGACTATGACAATTATGATTGTGAGAATCTCTGTGAATATAGAGGAATTAAGATTTACGTAAAATTTTTATAAGTTCAATATTTTTGGCACTTAGGTTGTGCACATATTCTAGGCTCGGGATCGTTCTTTTCCTGGTAACGTTTGCCAAAACAGGAGGCAATGCCTGCGGGATGACAGCGATCTTGCTGTGATACGTTCTGTCCTTGATTTGAATCGTATCGTTGTCCAGTTGAATTATGTATGTACCTTCTAATGGAATAGAGGAATTTTTATTAATTAAGTTTCCGTTAAAGTTTGATACGAAAATCGTATTTCCCCAATTAGTTCAATAATTTCGTTGTTGTTCGTCTTATAGTCACAAAATGCGTTGCCACCCTTAAGCATTTTAGGTAAGCATGAGTCCTCTGTTAACTTCTTAAGAGTATTTTCTTGGCACACAGAGGTGTTCCCTATGTTAAGGCATTCGCTTTTTAGTCCATATGTCTCGTCATGGCTGATGAGTAGTCTAGAAAATTCTAAGTCAACTTGTCTAGCATCTTTGACAGCCGCAAGAGCAGTCACTAAGTGATAAACCTTTGGGTTAATTTTAGGTATTGACAAAACGTAAAACATTAATGTCGCATTGCAGTAAATTGAAGGTTGACTAAACTCAACAGCCTCTACAACGTTCTGGTACGGTAATGTTTCAAGTTCGTTAATAATGGTATTAATTTCTTCTGAGTCTAGTAGGTTACTGTTAACAATACCCTTCTTGGACATTTGGCAAGCTCTTATTAATTCGTTTACCCCTTCTTTTAGAATAAGAACTTTATTAAGTAAATCTTGTCTTAGCTTGTCTGTCTCTCCTTTCTGTATAGAGTTATTGTAACCCTCAATTATCTTATTGAGTTTCCCTGTGATTTCCTGAGTCATGTCAAATAGTTTCTCGTTTATTAGATACTGTCGATTATTGTTCTCTTCCATATTTGTCTGTTTTTCTAAAAGTTTGTCCCAGTCAGCAGCATCTGGAGAGCCACCTATCCATTTCCAGGCGCTTCCAATCCAATTAATTGATCTCGTTTTCCTCGTCCTTGTGTCTTTCAGTTCGTCAAGACGAGTCTTGATTTGCTTTAAATGGTAGCTAATAACAAGTCTCATCTCCTCGTCTTTAAAGTATTTTGTCACCAATAGCTCGGTATCTTTTAAAACTGTGTCATATTTACTTAAGTCAATAACATGAATTAATTTAAAAACGCCATTTGTAACCCAAGCGTTCCCTTGCTTGATTGTCACCACCGGGGAATCATAGGCGAATATTTTCAAAGTCTGCATGGGAGTGAAAAGAGCTACTAATCTGCAATATAATCAATTTTATTAATCATGAATGTACAATTTGTTCTTAAAAGTTAAATTACATGAATAACAATAGTTTAATGGTTTAATTTATACATATATATTGTTTTTTTTTTTTTTGTTGAAGGTATTTTCATAATTTCATAAAAGATTTTCTTATTTTTTTTTGTAATTTGGATTTTTTTTTTTTTTTTGTATTTAATTTTTTTCTTTTTTCGCTTTTTTTTTTTCATGCTTATCAATTTTGCTCTCTTATTCTCGGGGTAGCCACTGCGGATTGGAAGGCTCGTATTGATCCGTTTTGGCTTGTAAGGTTAAAATTTCAAACAGCCTACTAGGGTACGAGGATCAACACCACCGCAAGTTACAATTAAGTAATTTTTAAGTGGACCGGTCCCTTGTTTGAGGCAAGTTTAATTTAATATTTTGTGTGAACAATAATTTCATTCTCCTTGTTTTTTTTTTTTTTTTTTTTTTTTTGGAGAAATATAGATTGTGTTTTTTTCATTTATATATTTTTTAAATGAGCTTTATGTATCTTTTTTCCACTTAAGGTGGTGATAGTGACTCTATTATCTCTAGCCACAATTTCTTTTTTGTATAGAGGCTTATTTTTACTTTTAATACTTTTTATTGCAACGTATACAACGTCGCCTCTATTGTACTTCCTTGGTATCACCTTCTTTAAATTTTTTTATTTTCGCCATCATATGTGGAAAATAGAATTTTTCGAGAATCTGTTCTTTGTTCTCTCTTGGGGATCGGTGAGCTCTTCTATGTTCCTTTTCAATGATGTAGAATTTCCGTTCTTCGTTCGCTACATCCTCTACCCATCTCTGCGTAACTCTTATTTTGTATTTAATCAAATTATTGAGGTATACCTGCTGAAGCATCCAAAGGTACGCTTCTGGAATTTTAATTCCATTAATAACATTGGGGTTTAACTTTTCTATTAGAGCTTCTTTAAGCTTGTTTTGGTCAAAAGTCTTCATGGAGATGTAGTGGCGATGAAAACCAGGGTGAGGTTCCTCGTGGGAACATAAGTCTATGCCAATCTTGAAAACCAATTGGTTCTTGAAGACATTGAGAGGGACCTCTACGTGTGGTATTAGGTCGCTGTTATCCTGGTCGGCACTGTGCATAGTACCAGACCCATCACTATGGGAGGATTGTTCGCAAAGCCCTTCATCGGCGGTAGCTGTTTGTATGTTGTCTGTAGTGTCGTCGCGCCTTTCGTCTACAGTGTCCGTGTCTGAGGAATTTATATCTGAGTTTGCGGTTTGTGTTCGAGAAGAAGAGGTTGTACCTGAGAGATGATTGACTTTCGTACGAAGTCGCGAGAGAGCATCAGCCACAAAGTTTGATTTACCAGGCGTGTAAATCAACTCGTAGTTGTATTCCTCGATTCGTGCTTTCCATCGTTTGAGCTTAGCATTATAATTTCTGTTGCTGAGCGTGAAGGTCAGCGGTTGGTGATCAATAAAAATTCGGATCTTTTTCGCTCCGTACAAATATGTTCTCAAATTCTCGAGTGCCCATACTATGGCACGGAGCTCCTTCTCGTTGGTAGCATACCCTTCTTCCGTTTTACTCAGTGAGCGGGATATAAACGATATTGGTTTATCCTTGCCCGGTTCCCCTTGAGAGAGTACAGCCCCAATGGCGTAGTCGGACGCATCTGTCGTCAAATTGAAGGGCTTTTCGAAATCTGGAAAAGCTAAGACTTCAGCCGAAGTGAGTAGTTGCTTCAGTGTTTCAAAAGCCCTAAGTCCTTGTTCTGTTAATTGGATCGCAACCTTTTTCGACTGATTGGCTCTTACATGCGAGAGCTCACCGCGAGTCATATTCGTCAAAGGTTTCGCTATTTTTGCGTAATCTTTGATAAATCTCCTATAATATGAAGTCAAACCAAGAAAACTTTTCAGTTCTTTTAGTGTGTTTGGAGGGAGGATGGCTTCAATAGCTTTCACCCTTGCGGGATTCGGAAGGATTCCTTCCGGTGTTACCAAAAATCCTAGAAACTCAACACTAGTACTTAGGAAATGGGTTTTTTCCAGGTTAACCTTTAATCCAGCCTCATCTAATTTGGAAAAAACTGTTTCAATGTCCCTTAAATGGTTGTCTTCTGTTTTACTATAAATGATAATATCGTCTATATATACGTAACAGATCTTTCCAATCAGTTCCTTAAGGACGTCATCTATCATACGTTGAAAGATGGCGGGGGCGTTCTTAAGCCCAAAAGGGAGTCTGACGTACTCGAATTTACCATTCATAGTCGAGAATGCAGTCTTTGGAATGTCTTTTTCCTTCATGGCAATCTGATGAAAGCCGGAAGTTAGGTCTAGGGTGGTAAAGAATTTAGCATCGCCAAGGCTCGCGTGAGTACTGTTTATATCCGGAATTGGGTACGTATCTGAGATGGTAACGGAATTCAAGCGTTTGAAATCTATAACCATCCTATACTGTTTTTCCCCATTTGGCTTAAGCTTTTTGGGGACAACCCATAAGGGTGAATTGTATGGGCTTTTGGAGGGACGAATGATGTTTTCATCCAAAAGCTCATTGACCTGTCGCTCAACCTCCTCTCGCATGCAAGCGGGGTACGCGTAACTCTTAGAATAAATCGGCTCATCTGTCGTTGTTTTTATTTCAGCCCTAATATTTGTTTTTACTTCCTCATTAGTAACTGGTCCGAATAAGTGGCTGAATCTATCGCATAGAGATTCTAATTTAATTTTGGAGGATTTATTTATTTTTTCGCTAAGGATCACCAAAGAGTTTACAAAAACAGAGGGTTTATTTTTTAAAGGAATTTTGATACCAGGTTCGATAGTTAGTGTATTTTTCTCCCTATCAATTACTGCTTTGAGTTCTTTTAGGGTGTCGTCTCCGATTATCCCATCGAACAATTTTAAATCTGGTAAAATAAAAAAGGTAACAATTAGGTTGCATCTAAGAAAAGAAAAAAATTTGCCACAAATTTTATTCTTAACAAGGATTTTCCCAGCGGGGCTATGTACATAGAAGGGTTCACTTATTGACTGTGATACAGGTGCTAAGTCCGATCTAATGAAATTCTTGTTTGCGCCTGTATCAACAAGAAAATCCAGGATTTTTCCGTCTCTCGTACGATACTCTATGTATGGTACGCTGGAAACGAGGCTTTTAACATAAAATTTTCTTCCTGTTCAGGGCTGGCCAAGCCGGATGTGCTTGGCTGCTCAGCATTTACAGGCGTATCAACAAGCGCATTATAAAGTCTTTGTTGCTTCCGAGCATGGTTGTCTGAACCTGGAGCCTCGCGTTTAAACGGGTTATTCGGACGGTTCATATAGTTAACATTCGTAGTTTGCTCGGATCCTAGCTCCATTTTAATAGGGGGTTTTGGTCCTGTTGGTCTTGGAGGTGGGTTGTAATGCCTATTCCCATAATTGGCACTCCAAGTTGAGTGCTGTCGCTGTCCAAATCTACCAGTAGTTTTTGGAAATCCATCTGGGTTTCTCCATGGCAGAGCGGGTGCTCTTTCCGTTTTGAAATTATAGGGCACGGGAGTGGTAATCACATTTGGTGCTTGCACGTGTACCGAGTTATTTCTAAAGCTTAGGTTCTGCATCTCAATGCAGGAAGAATACGCTTCTGGGAGCGTTTTTGGTTTCTGAATCATTAGGAGCCTAGATAATTCCCCATTTAGTCCCCGCACAAATACGTCTAACGCCCTATTTCTGTATGTTTCTACTAAAACGTTTATCGTTTCGGGAGAATAGGTCTCCGACCTGATCTTATTTATAATAAGAGAAAATTGGTGATTTACTGTGGCATAGAAGTCGTCCACCCTAGAAGCACCTTGTCTCAATTGGTTGAGCTGATGCTCAAGTGTCCTAATGTCTCTCTTGTCCGCGTAGTGCAGAGAGAGAACTTTTTTTATTTCTACCTATTCATTATCGAAAATATTGTGTGAAACAAGAGCAGAATCAGCCTTCCCTCTTACCTTCTGTCTTATATGTTGCAGTATGGCTTTATAAATAGGTTTCTTACGCACTATTTCATAGTCCTTTAGTATAGCTTCCACGTTATGAATCCAGGATACATATTGAACGGCATTGCCATCAAATATCTGGAGCTCTTTAACCGAGTCGGGTAATCTTGAGATTTCCCTCAACTCGGCTTCACTACTTGGACCCCTGGGGGGTTCCTGTGTCACAATCTGACTTCCTACAGCGTCCCTTGTCCCTACGCCCTCTACGGACTGTAGCCTAGCTTCGATTAAATTCATGTGCTCATTCAGCACCGAGAAAACATGCCTACCATCAAATTGTTCCATCTGAACAATACGGATTTCGAAACCCCGCATTTGGTCTAGCACAGAGTTAACCGCACCAGTTAACTTAGTGACTGAGGCCTGTAACTCATCCATATTTATAAGGCGATACCAAGAAGTTCACTTTTAGTTTTTGTAATAATATTAAAGGTTTCTTTTAATTTTTGGTTTGTGGCCGAATATCGAATATATTATTTTCTATAAAGTTTTTTTTTTTTTTTTTTTTTTTTTTTTTTTTTATTTTCAGTATAGTACCTTTTTTTCCACAATATCAATTATCTTCTATAAAGTATTTTTATAAAATATTTTTTTTTTGTATAGTACCTTCTTTTTTTTTTCTTATACATATATAATTTTTTAAATTTGTTTAATTATCGATTATATTTTCTATAAAGTTTGCTTTTTTTTTTATAGTACCTTCTTTTGTTATATATATATATATATATATATATATATATATATATATATTTTCAATTTGTTTAATTTTATTTTGGGTTCAAGGCCAATCTTTTATTTAAAATTAAGATATTGCAATGAAAATGAAATTCTTAAATTGTCTTACATTAATAGAATCAGCGTCATGTCGTCTTTATCTCCAAGGTTGATCACTAGAAATTTCCTTCACAGCAATTTCAATTTATAACAGCACTCTGGATATATCCTTCTTTATTTGATTTAAAGTTAATTTAGGATTATTTTTTCGGTTGCTCTTTTCACAAGTCAACGTTGTTTTTATCACGAGTTTAACTTTTACTTATTACTTTCTTTTATTTCACAGTATTTTTTGATTAGGATAAATAGCAAAAATTTTTTTATAAGGTCACTTTTTGTAATCTTTGAACGTTCTGATTTTTTTCTTTAGATTGTTTCTTTTTTTTTTCTAGGACATTCGTGTCCCTGCTCGGGCGCCAGTAACGAATTTTCGATTCGTGTGAATGAAAAAATTAACTCTTCAGACCCACCACTGGTCTGGTTACAAATTAAAGACTTTTTTACGTTATAATATTATCCGTTTATTTTGTGCGTCCGCACTCTATCAAATCTGAATTTTATCTAATCTATTTTATGATAAATTACATTTCATTAGCTTAATCTAATACTGCTGATATGCAGTTCCCATACAGACCGAGTCCAAAGGTGTTTGCCCGGATCGAGTTTCCCGGTGGGAAACAAATCAGAAATGCGAACGGATGCCCGTGTGCATCGTCTGCACTTTTCTTGAAAGGGTCAATGCCTGACCGTGATAACTTGCATCGAGTTTATGAATGTTTACATTTTGTTTTATTATTTACTTTTAATTGTTATTGTTTTTTCGGTTTTACCACAACAGTACTCGTATCATTCTCGTTGAGAACTGATGGATTTTAGACAAAAATGAGCTTTCTTTATATCACTCAAGACCATCACTAACATTAAGACTCAATATTTACAGAACATTCACAGGTGTTGAAGACTCTGTATTGTTATCAAATTCCCGACCCACATCTTCCTCAAACATCTTCCACTTCCAAAGGAGATATTCTATCACCTTAACTTAGAGTATAACGAAGTTTATGCCGTGTCTCTAAAAATAATAATCAAAATCTTTAAATTGAAAAATTAATTGGTCTTATACCCACAGACCCAATAAATTCCACGAAATATCAAACCCACATCTCTTACATCCTCCGATATTCTATCCACTTCATAAGGTCATTCTCCATGTCACTTATGTAGATATTGAAACTCATATATATTCCGTTATTATAAATATTGAGACATTCATAATTAAACGGTGAGGATCAAAAATGAACAAATAAACCTCATGTGCGAACGTAAGCATCCAAGCCGATCATCACGTCTTATCATCGGATTAATTAATTTTTCTCTTTCACTAACGAAACAAAAAGCTGAGCCCTTCATTTTAATTATTTTCTGATGTTATTATTAATTTGGTATTGCAAACCGTTTATCATCTTTTGAACTTGAAGTTTTGTATTGCACATTGCACTTGACATTCCCTGTTGCATTGCAGTTGTTGATTTACATTTCTACATTCGTAACAACAGAGGCGCGAATCAAGTTAACAACCAAGCAAAGCCTTAAAAAAAATACAACTTTATTGATTCAAATCCAATAACCGAATGCACAGAGATTTTAATTCATAACCTTGAGAATAAGAACAAAGTATAGATATATATATTATCAATATATTTTATTAAGTGTTGCGCTTCTGCCGTACTTCCTTGTAGTAAGGAAAGAGCAGATGACGGAGGGTTGAAAATAAAAGAATAAAGATTTTAGTTTTTTTTTAACTCGTTTTTATTAAGTTTATATCTTTTTAGAAAAGGCCCGCTGTCTCTATGCTTGGCTGCGACCTTAGCTGTTTGTGTTCTATTCTCAACTCTCCCTTCCTCACATTTTGTTTCTCTTTTAATTACTTTATCTATCCAATCCTAGTTTGTACTATGCCCTAAAATCCATATGTTATTTGACATAATAAGAACTATGTCACTTAGTAACTTAAGTATATGCTTGGTCAGTGTTTTATTTCATGGTCCATTGGTTGGAGGCCTGTTCGATGGAAATTGGCTCTCAATGAATGATGTTGAAAGAATTATTTGGGTTTTGAGATTTTTTGTGGCTCTCGAGTCACAAAAAAAAGTATTTTTTTATATCTCGTGTGATTATATAATGGCGAGTGGTTGTTTACTTTAGTTCTTAGCAGGAAAGGGTATCGATGGATGCTTGTTTGTGGACTCGTGGGAATTAGTGTGTTGTCAACTCAGCGTCTGATAATTTGCTGTAACGCATTGGAAAGAAAATTTATAAGAAAAAATGTCTTAAGTATTTTGTATGTTTTATGATATTTAAGAATACAAATATAAACTTACTTGAATTTCCCCCAAATCAGCAACAATTGGTTCACCAGCTTGTCAATAGGATATTTAATTTTTTTTTATTTAATAAACTTCTTACAAGGCTTGAATGAAACCTCTTTTTCCATGACACAAATTATAATATTTATTATTTAAAGATTATAAAAAAGCATCTTTATTCTTTCACTGCTCACTTAAGACTTAGTTACAATTTTTAAACTAAGCTTAAAGTTACTTATGCTAAACCGCTACTGCAGCATTTCAGCGTGTGGCGTGTTTGTCCCAGACGCTGTGTCAGCAAATGCAGCGCTCGTGTGCACTGCTGACCCAATTATATTCCCACGGGAACAGAAGAATTGGCAATTTAGCTTTTGGTGGTTTTTAGCTTATGTGTCGTTAACTTACATTTTATTTTTGTTGGGTAGGTATCCAAAGTCAAGGACTTTTAATATGAATTTAACTTTTTTTAGTCCGCCATATGACTCCGTTTTTAATTAAATTACATAACGAGTTTCGAAAATGGTATTGTCATCATTAGACAAATTTTACATAAAATTACGTTGTATAAATTATCGCGCCGCGTTGAAGTTGCATTAGCGCGGTTGTTACTGGTTGAAGTGTTTTGTGTTTCTCTCTGTCTTATTGTATGTTTTGGAGCATAAGATGAAGAACGCATTTTGATTGGGTTTTATTTATTTCGTTTTTCGGTAGATGTTGTTTGTATCTAGTTTCAAACGATCTTTCAGTTTGTCCGATATAAAACATATCGCAGTCGTTGCATGTCATTTTATGTACACCTGTACTAAAGGCATTATAGTATCCAGACACTTAATGTATTTTATTACTTTGATTCGGAATAGGTTTTAATCTGTCAAAGCCACCTCAAGTACTTTGATTTATTCTAAAATATTGGATATTCTCCGATAATTTTCGATTTTTGTTATTTGTTTATAGTTTACTGCAATAATTAAAAAAATAAAATCCAAAAAATGTCGATTTGACTTAGTATCCGGACACTAAAATTCATTCGTCCGGAAACTGAATTTTACCGTCCGGACAAAGAATTTTTGTATGGAGTTTAAAAGTTTATTGGAGCTATGAGCAAATGAAATATCATAATTTTTGGTAAAAAGTAGGAAATTTTATTCCGTTTTTACTTAAGTAACCATTAAAATAATATTTATTAAAAATAAAAAGGCATATGGAATTTAAGGTTTATTAAAAAACTTCAAAAATTAACACAAAACGAAAAAAAAACATTAATTCACTTATTTAATATTTAACGACGAATTATTAAAATAAATTCAATTATATTTAGGAAAAATCGAACATTTATACAATAGTTAATTTCCAATAATTCAAATTTAATTAAAACACAAAGTTTTAAAGTTATAAACGTAATTAGAAACATATTTCGTAAAAAAAAAATAATAATAATAAGTCTTTATTCAGTTCACAGTTTAGTCTTCAGTTGCAGTATTACGCTCAGCGTTGTCGTTTATACTATCACAGCAATAGTTGCAGGTAAAATCATTTCTAGATGCCATCTCTTAGTCCAGATTAGCCATTGAAGTGCAACTGAGATGAAACCATCTAGGGCAAGTGTCGCACCCAGTATTTTATAGGTTGTCATCTTCAATCACTTTCAAGCTCATCCAAACATTCTGGGCATTTTTCCTTTTTTTTTGTACTTTTTTTTCGGAGTCTTTCTTGCTTCTGTTTTGCTAATTTATAATTTTGTCTTTCTTTTCCTTTGCTTTTTTCGCTTCAATTTCCCGCCATTCAGCAGATGAAATTGCAAAACGTCCTTTTAAGCCTTGTCTTAATTTGCTTTTTTTATTAAAAAAAGTTAACTTTGGGTAAAACGTATAGGCAGATATGGAAGGTCTTGAAGTTGGCGTATTTGCGCTACCAGATGGCCTTGGAGATACATTTGCTGAAGTGCTCGGTGTAACCGTGGATTTCATCAAATTATCAATTTCCATAAGATGTGTTCCGGACAAAATTTTAGGGGTTCTACGCGAACAGGCTCTACGGTACAGGCTCGGGTTCAATTGTTCTTAAGCCATCCGCTTGTGAAGTTTCATTCTCCAGAATACCATCTCCATTGAGATTATACACTCCAACGCTTAGGTCCCCTAATCCTCCAGGGATGCTTAAGGTATCTGGGTCGACGATTATATCCTCCGGTGAAACATTCTGTGCAATTTTTGATTTTGCAGTTTGAAAAACCTTCAAAACGATGTCAGCATCTACTCCAACATCTTGCAATTGTTTTCTGAGAGATTTTATCACTCCTGAAGCATTATTGAGGGATGGAATATCTAAAAGTTGGTCTTTGTCTGACAGTTGAGGAACTTGAGCAATTAATAAGTTTTCAGTGTTGTTTCAAACACATTTTGTGAAGTCAACTGCTTGCGGATTCAATGGAAATGTTTGGTGAGTTGTTGTCCTAAATTTTTTGACTGCCAATCGCGGACTGTTATTTTCCAGTCTGATTTTAGGGGTTTAAAAACACTTGCGTCGGCTGGTTGCATAATACGAGTATGTGTGGTATTGGGTGGTAACGGATACAAGATTATTCCATTCTGGCTGCAGAACTCACTGAGCTCTAAAGTCAAATGCGATTTGTGCCCATCTACAAACCATATAACGAACAGCTCAACGTTGTTGGCAAGTAATCGTTTATGGACAAAGTTGGCAACATATTCAAAAAATATTTCACTCCTCATCCATCTTTCTTCCTTAGAACCAAGATTCTGGCATATTCTCGACGATATCTTTCGGTTGGCGCAAATATGGAAACACGACCAAAGGCTCCAAAAGGGTTCCGTCAGCAGAAAAAACTATCAGCACAGTCAGCGTTTCTTTTTCTTTTCCAGCTAAAATTTGGTATATATTTTTATAGCCTTTGGAAGCAATAACTTTGCCCTTGTTTTGGACAGAGGCAAAAGCTACTTTCATCTCCATTTAAAATTCTTGGGTCTTCCATAATTTGTGCTTGCCCAATGCTTTTCAGGTAATCTATAAGTTGTTTGAACCATTTTAAAATAATAAAATAAAATAATCAATACATCATCCGTTTTTAAGGGGAAACCACACTTGTACAAATCCGCGCACTATTAAGCTATTTTTCCCTCTTCGTCGGCTTTCAGATATGGATCGGGCCCCATTTTCGTAGCCCTTTCACCGATTAGTCCATTTCCCTTTAATCGGTCGTGCAGAGTTGAGCTGCATATTCCGTACTTGATCGCTGCTTGCCTTATGCTGGTGTTGTTCGTCCCTATATCATTTAAGGCTCGTGCTAAATTGTCTGCATTCATCCTATACAAAAATAAGACTTGTAGGTTAGCTACTTAAATGAATAAAAAAAAAGTTAACTTCATATAAAGTAAGCTGTCCGGACACTGAATCTAATTTTTTAATTCCCGGACAGACATACTCTTCCCGAGTAAACCCTGTCCGAAGCGTGTATAGACATATAAGTTGTGGTTGGTTTTCTGTATATTTTGTATGAAAAGTTTTCGTTGTTTTTGGTAAAATTTATAAAATATAAAATAAAACTTATTTTGGAGTTCATATTGTTAATGTAATTATTGAAGTTTTTATTTGTCTTTCTGTTCCATTAAACAATACATATCTGTTGTCAATGTAGCGACGATAAAAAATTATTTTCGTTCTGTATGGATTATTCTTGAATATATATTGATTTTCGAAATCGTTGAGATATAATGTCGGCTAAAAGTCCAAAGAGTGGTGATTCCATGGCGAGACCTTTTTTCCACTTTTAAAAGTTCTTGTCTGAGATACATCGTTGACGATATGAGATACATCTTAAACTGAAACAGCTATTCATACTGAAAATTGAGTCTGCATTTAACTACCTATATATATTAGGGTGGTCCTAATAGAAAAAAAATGTTCCTAATTTTTTCAGATTTTTATTTCACCCCCTGGTCTCTCTTTATTCACTTTAAGGTACTAACTATGGGGTTAGGGTGATTCTTATAAAACGCGAAAAAAAAAACAATCTTAGGGTATAGATTAGATTTAGACAAAAAAAATTGCAGGGGAAGGGGGGTCTATTTTCCCCCGTTAAGGCAGGAGGGGTAGTTTTCTCAAAATTTGGACCAAAACAGCAAAAAAAAACTTAAAAAAAAAAACGTTCACTCTTACAATGCCACGCCTTAGCTTTTTTTAAAGCCACGATTCTATAATATGCTTCCTAAATAAATTTTGTATTTCAAATAGTTTTTGAAAAAATAATTTTCAAACTTAAAAACAAAAAATTATAATTTTTTAAGATTAAAATTATTCTTTCAAAAATTATTTAAAATAAAAACTTTATTTATGAAGTATATTATAGAATGGAATCGTGGCCTTTAAAAAGCTAAGGCGTGACATTGTAAGTGTTCCCATTTTTTTTTTTAATAATTTATTTCTGTTTTTGCCCAAATTTCTAGAAAATTATCCCCCGCCTGAACGGGGGGAAATAGACCCCCCTCCAATACTATTTTTTTCTCGTCTAATTCTGAAGAATAATAAGAATAATCCTTTTTCCAGAATAAGTACCTTAAAGTGAAAATAGGGAGACCGGGGGGTGAATAAAAATCTGAAAAAATTAGGGAAATTGTTTTTCAATGTGTTCTAGGCGCACAGTTTTGTTCCTCAAGTCCGATATCTATACTACTTTAAGTATTTTGAAAATTATTCAGGGGATGCATTGATTTATGCAACCGCAACCAATAAAAAATTAAAAATTATATCAAGACACAAAGACGAAAGACACAAATTTGATTGTTTACTATTTTAATACGTAATTGCAACTCAACTGTCGGACGGCAAGTGACAATATTTTCGTTTTCACGAACACTCCACAATCCCAATGAATTTAGGAGTTTACACCATGAGATAGCTTTTAATACGAAATTTAAACCAAGCAAAACTCCAATGAGAGCGCTAATAATCAATAAATATTCCTGATGTGATTATATGACACTCAGGAATTTTGTCATCAAAAATACAAAATTGAAATAGAGTTAGATGAATCAAACAAATACATAATTAGATGAAAAAATTAAATTATGAATTTATTAGATAAAACGCTCAAGTTAGTTTTATTATTTACTTACTGTGTTTATAATCTAATATAATATATTCTTTGTTTTTTTTAATCTCGAAAAATCGTTTTTCTTCTTCAGACGGATGGTAGATGGCTTTTTCAATTCCTCACTTCGTTGTTATACTAGGTTTGTTCCTTCAATGTTGGATCGTCCATTAATGACTGGGTTCGTTCATTGATTGTGGATCCCCAATACGTTATAATATTCATACAAAAAAATTGTGATTAACCAGAAACGTTTTGGTGGGGCAAAGCACAAAGTAGGTTAAAAAAAATGCAATAAATGGAATTTCCATCGATCTCGAATGATGCTCAAATATTAAAAATGCATTTCGTGTAAGTAAGGTGTCTGCCTGCGGAAAGTTTAAAACAAAAATTGTGAAATGTCAACCTAAAAACTTAAAACTAAAGTTGCAGTAGTATTTATTAGATTACCTAGTGTTACTGGCGTGGCAAGTAGAAAGTTCGAATAAATCTTTGAATAAAAAGCGACTTGTAACTTACAATTTTTAGTAGATTTATATGGCGGTGGATCGAACCTTCTTGTCTGCTGGCGTTTGTGATTTTAAATTAGGCCAATGAATATTTAGACGAGTTTAAAATAAGATGGATGATGACTGCATCCAGACAAAATGATGGTGGCGCATTCAGAATGAATGTATTCAAATTTAAAGATCTGTTTATTTATGTCTCAGACCACCGCCATAATAATTCAAAAAGTAAAATTTTAAACACCTAGAGTTAGCCGATAGGTAGCTCACCAAAGTGTTTCTATTGTGCTAACCGAATTCACTTCTGAGGCCCAATTCCGCAAGTGTGAATGATTTTCTGTCTACACATTTCGTTCACGTAAAAAACAAGTGTGAATAAATTTGACTAATTGTGCCTCCGATATTTGTCAAGGACTTAAAACTCACTCTTGCGGAATCTCAAAAATTGACATTCACACGATTTTCTGTGTACACAGAAAAAATCACTCTTGCGAAATTGGGCCCCAGGTTTACTTCTTTATGGAGCCGTGCCGACCGCGAGAGTGCAAGTCAGCATATTGTTGTGAATATGAATATGAAATTACAACAAAAACGACTTTTATTGTGGGAAAAATTTAATTAAAGTAACCCACATTTATTTATTCGTTTCCGCGGAAGCAAAACATTTTTTTTACGGCAAAATACCGATCGAGATATCATTTTTTCGGTAAAATACCGATCGAAATGTCATTTTACAATAATAATGTGTATTATTCATTTGATGGTGGCCAGTGTTGCCAACATTCGTTACAAATTTAGTGGACACTAAACATACATAATTAAAAAATGATATATTCTAACTTTTTGTACTAGATTCACTTAGTCTTCAGAGTTATGGCCCGAATTTTTTTATTTTTATAAATAGTTTTTAAAACACGAGGAGCCAACGCTACGCCAAGAAATATTAATGGCTTACTGTTTATTCTTTTTTTGAATACTTATATAAATGCATTTCGACAACATTTTTGTTGATTGATTTTTTTTCAAATGTATGAAGGTTTTCCATACTTTTCGAAATTTTTTAAAATCTTAGCAATTCGTCGTGTCAAACCAATAAGTTTGTTTACTAAACTAAGTAGCTAGGCACTTACTAATTTTATATTATGTAGATATCTTATTCCATATAAAATGTATACATACATATTCAATATACACGTAGCTAAAAATGTAATAACTGAAGTTAATTATATTTAAATTTTTTAAAATAACAGCTAAATATTTAAGTGTTTTAAATTTCACCTCTCATTTATGTATTTAACCTTTATTTATTTGTTTTAATATTTTATTATCTTAAGTTATGTATGTAACTAATCTACAAAATAGAATTAAAATTTTACAAAAAACTTATTTTAATATCCGGATTTGTACAAACAAACCTGTATTTGAAAATACAAATAAATATATTTTTTTAAATTAACAAAGAATTAATTATAAAAAGTTATATGTCATAAAAGTTAAAAGATTTACTTATTGTACACATACCTGAATTTGGAAATACACATTGTCAATTTTCTTGAAAACTTTATACAATTTTGTTTAATTTATTTAATGAAATCTTAAAAGTATTTTCAAGTGTTTAAATTATAATATCTGATTAAAAAATTTGTATTTTTGTTAATTTTATTTTAATAAAAAAAAAATATTGCTTTAATGGAATCATACTACCTAGTGGATTGTTTTTCAAAACATCTACACGAAAATCTTAATTTTCTGAGCGTCATAACCTTGTACGTATTGAACAGAAATTCTTACAAAACTGCAAATTACTACCCAAAATAAGACACGGGAAGATCCTACTCAAAGTCCTAATCAAAGTCCGAAGCTAAATTTGTTTTCATAAATACAAAGAAAGAAATCGTTTTAAAGGAAAATGACAGACACAGTATGATTTGAGTTTCCAAATGGATTTAAAATGAAATAGTTTAGTAAACAAAGACATAAGTATGAATTAACAAGCATTTAAAAGGGGGTTACACAAAAACAACACACTTATACTTAAGAGGTTATCCAAAAACAAGACAGCCAATAAACTTTTACATATATATATATATATGGTGTAGTAATAGACACTAATTTCAAATGAGTTTGTGTGAGGTAGGTACTCATTTTCAAAATGAGGTGGTACTTTGTCCCATCTCAAGTGTCCCATAGGACGTATAGTCCATTGGAATCCATTCTGGATGGGACAATATTTTTTTATATATAGGGGGGTTCAGTGTGAGTATAAAAACCGTTTTTCGAGTTGAAAGCCCTCAATTTGGCCACCATCTTCAAAAAGGGTTTGGAAAAGTGTTTTTTCGATATCTTGAAAAGGGTAAGTTTTACAAAAAAAATAGATAATTTTTCATGTAAAAATATAAAATATATAGGTACATTTTATGTTAACGTACTATGTGCCGTAAAATTGATAGCAAAAAAGTCACAGATAACAATAAACGAATATTTTCTAGAAAAATGTTGTTAAGGAGTTGTTACTTTTTTTTATCAATTTTGTTGAGAAAACACTTAATACGTTCGTCTATTTTTAATTTAACTTCTTTAATTTCAATTTTACAGCAAAAAGTATGTTCACATAAATTGTAGAGAATTTAATTTTAAAATTTTTTGTTTGTCTCACGGTTTTCAAGATATCGCGGAAAGCATTTTGACCCCTTTTTAAAAATGGTGGCCAAATAGGGATGCTGTCAAGTCTGAAAATCGAAAAAAAAAATTATCCTACCTAAAATGTACGCAGATCGAGCCAAGACAAATTTAATCGCCACATTTTTTTCTCAAAACAAATTGTGAAGGTACAGAGAAAAGTCAAATAAGAACAGTAGCGTAGCTAGAAATTTAAGCAATTTTAAAATTTCCTTCAATTCACATAAATTTGAAAATTTATACAGAAATCAGATTCTTTCAAAGCATTTACAGAACAAGAAAAATCGAGCGCATGTACTTGATGGGGAGCAATATAATGTGAATGGATGAAAATACCTCTGAAATTTTAAATTTTTGTTGACTTCTCTGGGAAAAGCCCTTACTTACTTTTTTCTAGGATTCCTTTTTTTTTATTGTTTCTGCTTCGATCAGTGATAATATTACTGGAGTATGATCTGACGATAAATCGTAATTACTTTCGACACTTATATGATTTCGTTTAATACCTTTAAGCTTACATAGTTCGCAGATCGAGATAAAATTTATCTCCCATATACAATTTTTCCCAGGACAAAATTTATCTCGGATTTTTTTCCCAGCAGTACACAGCTCCAGCGCAAAACTTGATAGTTGAACCCCGCTGTACATGAAAAGGTAAAAGCACGGAAAAAGAATGTTCGGAACATTATTTTTCCGGACAAATAGTGACGTTTTATGTATATTTCGCTTTTATAAACTTAAATAATCTCCCTGTTTCATTCTTTTCAATATTGAGACGTTTTGAGAACTCATGACTGAAATAAAATATAAAATGCGTAAAGAAAATGATGACATAAGAATTGAGAATAGATTAAGTAAAACAGCTGTTTTAAATCAGTCAGTGGCGTAGATAATGGGAAAGGGTACAAAAGAGCCACATACAGTTTCAGAAAAAAAAAATGTCATCAATTAAAAATTTAAATTTATTTCCAAACCGAGTTGTAATCAGCAAGCTGATTTGGCAAATTCAATGGATTTCAGGAGCAGTAGAAAATTCAGAACATTTCTGGTTTTGGCAGGGTTTTTTTAAATGTATCGACACCACCTCCATTCTTCAATGGAATTTTAAAGTTGATAGCTTCACAGATAGAGAAAGAACAATTTGATGGAAAAAGTTTATTTTGATTCAAATGTCTACCAATTGCCTTAAGGTCACCTTTTTCCAGAGAAGCTACAAAACTTCCGAAATTTTGGAATTTTTAGAGGTTTCTTAAGCCAATGATATCGTTGCCATACTTCAATGGAATTTGATAGTTAATGGTTTGATAGATGGGAGACAAATTATGTTTTGACGAAAAAAGTTAATTTAATCCAAATATAAGCGAATTGCTCTAAAAATCACTTTTTTCCGGATAAGCAAACAAAATTATAAAATTTTGGAATTTTTAGTTTTCTTAATTCATAGACATCTTATCCATCTATCAATGGAATCTGACAGTTGAAAGCTTGAAAGATGGAGGTCAAACTATATTCTTACGAAAAAAGTTTATTTTGGTGCAATATCAACCAATTGCCCTAATTCACTTAAATCGCCCTTTTCAAGAGAAGCAAAGGAAATTAAAATTTCAAACTCTAGAGTTATTTTCATCCATCCAAATAATATTGTGCCCCATCAAGCGTAGGCGCTCAATTTTTCTTGCTCTGCAAATGTTTTGAAATAATCTAATTTCTGTATAAAAAAATTCAAAAATATAATTTTACAATTTTTTAATTTCTAGCTACGCCACCATGGCGTGAAGGCTGACACGAAGCGAGCTTACATAGAAAAAATTGAGAAATTATTATTGCTATTATAGTAACCAACAACTAAAATAGATTTGGGAACGATATTATGATAAAGTCGATTTTGATAATCTCAGCAACAAAAGTTTCTCGCAGTTGAAAGAACGACTGGACAAAAACAACCCCAAATTTTACCAAAATTTCGACTTTGATTGACATTTTATGAATCGCAAGATTTCAAAAGTCGATATTTCAAAGTCAATATTTTGAAAGGTATGGGCGGTTTCTAATATGTACATCATCTACCTCAAAAATATGTTTGCAGAATATTTGTGAACGCAAACTGCAAAAGTCTTCAGTTCGAAAACACAAATACAAATTTTACTGCGTTAGCATTGTCTTCAATAATCAAGTCCCATATTTGAAAACATCATCTACGGTGCAACTGAGCAGTAGAACAATCGAGCTGACGAATATTGAAAAGCCAGAAAGCGTGTTTGTGATCGTCAAATGCGTTTGCAAGTAAATTGACCGGCGTTGATCAAACAAATTTTCTGCTAACAAGACGGTTACAAACTACATATCAGACGCAATACCTGCGCCAAAAAATGCATTTAATAATTTGATGACCAAATCGACTTTGATTTACCGTTTTCAAATCGGCTGATATTGTGATCAGTTCAAAGTTTAAGGAATGATGTTTAAGAGCACACTTAACTTACTTTGGAATGTCATCGATCGGATAAGGAGATCGGAAGAAAATGTATTTTAGACATAATCTTAAATTTGCCAAAGCATCAAATAACTGTTAAATTTGTGTTAAAAAGTCAGACAAGAATGTATGAATAGAGCTTTTATTAATTCCGTGCGATGTATTTTAAGTTACGTCGGGTTAAAATGAACAACAGAAAAAATGTCGAATTGTGAAAATGTCAACAGGTTTAAAATTCAATTAATATCGACTTTTTTGTGTGCACTAAGTATTTAGAAAAAATATCGACAAGTCGATAAAAGTCGATCCTTTTCTTGACATTTTTTCAAGGCAACTGACTTTTTGTCTAATTTCGAAGGTACAAATTTTATAAATAAGTAACCAACAAAGGTATTTTAACTTGCAAGGAAATTGATATAAATGGACATTTCAACTGGTTAAATCGACGGTCATTCGTACGTAACCTAAACTGAAAAATGTTGGCATTGGTTATGAAAAATATAGACGGTAAAAGTATACTATTTAATATTCGTTTTTTTTTTTATTAATTCTGTATTCTGTAATTTTTGAAGTGAAGTAGGCGGCTTCTATGAGCTTGCGCTGGGTGTTATAAGCGCTAGGAATAGTCCTGGAAGTAGCCACCAACAAGAAAGTTATGTCCTTACAAATTTAGGAGTTCTGCATAGTCTTCTTCAGTTGGAGAGTGCCTGGGAGGGCAGTATATAGCCGCTATCTTAAACTCTTTCTTTTTTATATCAATTCTAATTGTTGTTACTTGCATGTTTAATTAGTAAACATAGGTTCTTCATAGTGTGTTAAGCACTTTTTATAAGTATTGCTGATCCTCCTCCAGCTTTGTCAGCTGGGTGCGGAGCGTGATAACAGGTATAGCTTGGTAATTTATTATCAAGATTTTGTTCTATAGCGACACCAAACAAATGTCTATATGCTCTATGTCTTAAAAGATTTTTAGTTCTGATACATGTTGTAAAAGACGGTGTGCATTCCATGTTACCATTTTGAGTGTCCTGTCCATCATTCTTTTATATTTAAATAGTTTTGTTTTCAACGGCTACTGTTTTGCTGTCAACTATTGCTTTTGTGTTTTTTGAATTTCTTAGCTTGTTCCCAGTTTTGTTTTTTCTTTCTGTGGCTTGGAATTTTTTGGTGACGGGACATCCTCTGTAACTTGCAGGATGATTGCCTTGACAGTTAACACATTTCGCTTTCTGTTCTCTGCCCATGGGACAGTTTTTAGTTGTATGCTTACCTTTTCATTTACCACAAGCAAAGTCGCGATTGCAGTATTTTTGTGTATGTCCCAGCGCTTGACAGCGCTTACATTGTGGAACAATTTTTGACTTTCGCTGTGGTTCATTTTGAAAACTATGCCCAAAATTGATTAAATACTGTAGAGACTTGCTTTCTTTTCAAAAGTGAGCATAAATAAAGGTAGAGATCTCTTTTTTCTCGTTGATACCTCAGTGGAGCCTTTGATTATCTCATTTTTAATAGGATTATTCGGATAGAGAGCTTGAAATCCTTTTTGTATAAAGTTTTCGACAGTATCTTTGGCAACCAATGAAGAGTAGAGGCCTCTTGCTACTATTTACCTCTATGGACCTTGTAGCTTTATTTTCGTACGAGTGCCACTGAATTTTCTTTTCGTTCAGTTCGTCAGTAATAGATCTATACAATGATTTTCCAATTGTCTTTGTTGTATGATGTATATTAACATGCCTTATTAGTGCATTTTTCTACAATGTTCTTAAGCTCGTCAAACATTGCCAATTCGGAAATCATGATTCGAGGTGGTGCAGTTTGCCTAGTACCTGTAGCAAAAGACTTGTTTTGGGATACATCTCTTATTTCATTATTCGATGTTTTCAGTATTGCAGCAGTATCTGTAGTACCTCGTGGCATAATGGTAAGTGCGCTGGACTGTCATGCCAAAGGTTCGATTCCCAGCTGCTGCCACCCTTAACCGAGGTACTGCCTTTTCAAAGGAACTGACAAATTCTCCAAGAGTATACATGTCATATTCGGACTCGGCAAAAAATTGTAGCTTCCATCAATTCCTGCCAACAACACGCACACAGGAATGGTTGAGATTTGTAAGTCACTAGGCCTTGGTTCTCCACGAGTTGTTGCGTCACCAATTTTTGTTTTTGTTTTTTAGCAGTATCTGATTTTGAAGCTGTCTGCTTAATTTTTTGAACAGTCTCTGGGCTACCCTCTTCTTTCCGTTTCTTGGATGTACGTTTGTTTTTGTTACCATCAGTTGCAAGAAGGAGCTCTTCCACATCATTATGAAACTCAATGGCTTTTGGTGGGCTTTTCACTACAAGTATTTTTGGACGAGTCTTGTTGTCATTTGAGGTCTTCTTGTCCAGCAAGCTGACTTTTTCTTCAAGTCTCTTAACTTGTTGCTGAAGACCTACAACGAGGACTTCAAGTTTTTTTCTTTTTTCCATTCCTCTAAATAGTTTTCGGATTCAACTTGGTGGATCTCGTTATTTTTTTGGAACACTGCGGATCTTTTATTTCGACCTTTCCATAGGTTTTAGAACCTTTTTCATTAATAACTTCTATATCATTTGATTTTGTGCAGGGGTTTGGAGTAACCCTTTAGGAGAATATTTTTGGTGGAGTTCTTAGTGTTTTTGAGCTCTTTTCATTTCCTAAAAGCAATAATTGGTCCCTCCCAGAATCCGTTAGACCGATCTCCGAAGATAGTGGATTTTTCAGTTTATCTTCATTGCCACCTGGGGTAATATATCTGTTTGTTTTAAATTGTGTGCGAAAAATAATCTGGTACAATTATTATCGATTTCGCTTATCAAACAGCGTACTGCACAAGGAAAAATTGAACTAAATTTTTCGTTCATGATTTCGCTGTGTCATTTTTGTATGAAATTTTTCGTTTCGCATTAACAGCGTACTAGGCTTAAAATACAGCTCGGCGAGCTGGATCGAATCGAAAATAGAATATGTATACCTAGATCAAAGAATTGAAGAATCGAGATTTCAGGCGCTTGTTGGTGTACGTGCGTAATTGCGTATTTTGTTTCCAGACAGACGGTTGTATGTTGTATCTTTGGCTTATTTTGGTTGTTTGTTATTTATGGTCGAAATTTATTTTTACTAACAACATCATACCCACACAATGAAAGCAAAACTGTCCCTTCAATTCCATTTGAATTCAATCTTTCGATCTGGAATTGTCATAAACCTGGGTCGAAATTTTGATCTGGATTGAATCCTTCGATCTGCTTATGTAAATAAGGTGTGAGCTACTTATTATTATTTTCAGCAGCACTGAATGCTGCCATCAGATATTCCAGTAATATTTCCAGTCAGTGATGGAAAATTGGTTGGTTGGTGGGCATGATACAACTAAATAAGATAGCGCATTGCGCATCATTTACATAAAATGACGTCATCGACGCACACAAATATTTTCTCCGAGGTTAATAAAACAAAGATTTTTTGATTAATTTATTATGAAATATCATTTCCTCAAAACAAGGCACTTGTTTTTAGGATCCTGAACACACATTTTTATTATAAAAAGAACTAAAATATCAGGGAATTTTATTGTGCGTCGATGACGTAGATGCGAAACGAAACAAAAAGAAAATAGGACGGCGTTATCTGTTTAGTTGTATCATGGTTGGTGGGTGGAAAAAAATCGAAACGTCAAATATAAGTTACGACAAATAATTCCACGGTCTCGCTCCTGCTCGCAAAGTTTTTGTAGTGCAGTTATATAGTAAATGTTTGCATTCTTCACTTCTGAGCAAAAAACTGTTCCAACGATATATAATTTATATGTCTTCGGCTTTTGTAGACTCCGTTAATTGTACCACAAAATTCGTCTTTGTCATTCTATTACATGAGATACTTCTAATTCTCGGTTCAAGACTGTGTGTGTGTAGTATGTAGGTACATAGGTACATATACACTTACTCGAATTGTATATGTTTTACTGTTGACTTAGGGTTAGCTCTTTTTTGTATTGTATTGTATTGTATTGTATTTAATAATTCATTTTGATAGGTACAATAATTCAGTTTATAAATAAAGTTTAGAAGACCAAAAAGAATTTAACATAATGGAAATATTAGAAATGGTACTAAGGTAAAATAAAAAAAAACCAGAAAGTTTATCAAAAGAAAAATAATTTTTTTGAAAGAAGGCAAGAAAATAATTGAAATTTAAGTGATTTTAGTACTTACTCAATAAAAAATATAAAATAGTATTACAATATAATAATATATTATACAAAAAACTACAAAAAAAAACTTTAAAAATAGTAGGTATTCATCTGAAAACAATTAAGTATGTAACCGTAACCAAAACAAATTAAGAGACACTCTATAGCATAGCTGAAAGCTAAAGCTAGTGGCGAATGCTCATCAAAATAAAATAAATCAACATAGTTGTGTGCAAGGTGAGAAGAAAGAATGTAATTTTTTTTTTTTTTTTTTTTTTTTTTTTTAAACATTTAAAGACAATAAGTTTTCAATTTGAATGTGGTCGTATTCAAAAAGCCATGATTTAACATATTGTAGGAAAGTGGACAGTAATCTTACACTTCTAATGGAGATAGGCAATTTATTAAAAACTGAGGGAGCAACTACAGTAAAGAATCTTCGGAAATGGATTTTATTATAAGAAGGGATGTTAACTAGATTCATGGTATTCACTCGTAAATTATGTCGAGGATTACTTCGCACTGAAAGATATCCACTTCTTATAAAAAATACCTTTAAAACTTTGAAGTAGTACAAATGTCTTAGAGGAAGAACTTTTAATTCCTGAAATAAAATGAAACTATTATGAAGACGATTTTTTTTGCAAATAATTCTTATAATATGTTTTTGGAGAATAAGAAGAGGATTAATCTTGTTTTGATAAGAACCCCCCCAACAAGATATTCCATACTGAATTTTAGAATGAACAATTCCATAGCAGATCATTACTAGTAATTTTTTTGAACAATATAAACCAAGAGAATAGAACTGTCTGGTACAACATAACAAGTAATTTTTTAGTGAGTGAGTGTGATCAGACCAGTTCATTTTACAATCAAGTAGCACACCAAGGTATTTGAAGGTCTTGACAAAATTTACCTGAAAGCAATGAGGGGTACAGGACTCATTATTAACAAAACTATTAGAATCATTTGAACTGAATTTAAATTTTTTGCAATCTAAAGAATGATAAAAAATATCGCAACCAACTAAAATAGGAGACCCTGAAAGACTAAAATACATTAATTTAGTTTTATCGCTTAATACCATTTTATTAACTGCAAACCAGCGTCTTAAGATATCCAAGTCATAGTTGATGTCAGAAATTAAGTTAAGCAGAGATCTACAACCATATGCAAAAGCCTTATCATCAGCAAATGCTGTAATTTTTCCTTTGAAATTCTGATTGAAAATTGAATTAATGAAAATCAGAAAAAGCAGGGGACCCAAAACTGAGCCTTGGGGAACGCCAATACTAATATTGCATAAACTACTATAGATACCATTTATTTTAACTAATTGTTTTCTATTAGATAGATAAGAATCTAACCAATTAAGGATAAATCCACGCATTCCTGCATTGTATAATTTTTTCAAAAGAATATTATGGTCAACTAAGTCGAAAGCCTTTGTTAAATCAATGAAGAGTCCAGCTGTGAATAAATTATTATTAATGTTTTCATAAATTTCACTACAAAATTTTAGTAGCGCATCTTCAGTTGATCTGAGAGCTCGAAATCCGAATTGGGCTTCACTAAAGAAATTATTTTTATTCAGAAACTTCAAAATTCTTTTTTTCATCGCCTTTTCAAAAATTTTTGAACAAACAGGTAACAGGGAAATAGGCCTGTAATTATTCATAATGCAAGGGTTAGACTTTTTGAAAAGAGGAATGACCTCAGCAATTTTAAGCGAACCTGGAAACACACCACTGTACACACTTTTATTAAATATATGTGCAAGAACATCCACAATATTATATGCAATTTTTTTAAAGATTAAATTTGAAAAATTATCACTTGTAACAGAACTAGATTTTTTTTAAGTTTTTGATGATGAAAAGCAGTTCACAAGGCCGTATAGGAGCGTAAAAAAGACTTTCAGTGAAAACATTGTCATTAACTATACCTTCAGTAAAACAGTCATTCCTATTTCTAAACACCTCAGTCGAGACGTTTTCAGCTATAGAAACAAAAAAATTATTAAAACGATTAGCTATTTCAGTAGTATCACTAATTCTAATATTGTCATCTTCTATAACTAGAGGTTTTTCAGATTGGGAACCACGATTTAAAATTTTATTTACTACATTCCATTCACCTTTAATATTACCTTTATTCTTTTCGAGTTCAGCTAAATAATATTTTTCTTTACAAGTTTGAATTTCTTTTAATAATTTTTTGCATACTTTTTTGTATTCTGTTTTTAGATGAGTACTATTTGGATTTTTTTTACATTGTCTGTCATCCATTCCTTCAGATGTTTAGACTTGTTCTTTTTGACCGTTCTTTTTGTACAATTATCAAGATAGTAACCTAATTTTTCAATAAATTTATCATAGGCAAGTGAAGGATCACTCTCATTATAGACACCGTCCCAGAATTCAAAACGTAAAAGCAAATTTAGCCTGTCAAAATCAATTTTCTTAACTTCAACATCAGCTTCTGCTGTTTCTTTGTCAACCAAAAAATTTACGTAATGTAAGCTAGTCATGCAGTGATCAGTGATACCCAAATCGGCTAAAGAGCTAATTAGTTTAACATTACGAGATAAACTATTCCTACAGAAAATATGATCAATGCATGTCTTAGAATTTTCATCGTTTCTAGTAGGAACATTTATATAAGAGTCCAAACCATAAGAAGCTAATAGCATTAAATAATTATCTACGTATTGGGTTTTGGAGAGAAGATCAATATTTATGTCACCCAGAAAAATCAGATTTTTAGTTTTTTCATTCATTAACAGAAAATTAAGTTCCTCAAGAAAGACATCTCTACCACCATCATGAAGCCTATAGACACACATAAAACAGAGTTTTTCATTATTCAAACTGAAGGTAACTTTAATAAAATCCGCGGAGACCAAATTATTGCTAACTACATCACAACTATTGTATATATTTTTTATAAAAACACCAACTCCACCAGCACAATAAGTATTGTTACAAGTGGCAAAAAAAGTATACCCTGGAATTATAAAATTGCCTTTCTCATCGTCAAAAATCCAAATTTCTGTAACAAAAATTAAATCAGGCTTATTAGACCACGATTCGATATGAAGTAATAACAAATCAAA
The DNA here is from genome assembly GCA_946251815.1 of Dasysyrphus albostriatus. Lineage (NCBI taxonomy): Eukaryota > Metazoa > Arthropoda > Insecta > Diptera > Syrphidae > Dasysyrphus > Dasysyrphus albostriatus. The sequence continues at coordinate 61,065,684 of OX276337.1, read as the reverse complement.
ATTTGCACGAAGACTACAGATATTTTGCTGTATAATATAAAAGCAAATAGGATAAATATTGTTATTCAGAAAAACACTTGACAACAAATCAGTTTCAAAATTATATGATAACACAACTTCATCTGGTTCAAAATTATGTAAATTAACAAAAGGCATTAAATTAAAGATTATTCAAGTCTTCTAAACACTTGATTTTAATAACTTTTTCACCTTCTTGCTTTCTGATTAAGAGATTGGAATTCTGAAACCATAAAAATTTGTATCCTTTAGATTTTTTAACAACCTCGGCAGCTTTACGAAGTTCTCTATTTTGATATGACAAACTATTATTTATATAAATGGGGCTTCTATGGCTGAAATTATCTCCAAAAATGTTGGCTGTCAAATGTTTTTTGAACTCTACTGTTTTCCTTATAAGCCTTTGTTTGGTGATAAACGAGCAAAATTTTACACACAATACATTCGCAGGTTTAGTTGTAGGATTATTATCAGAAGAGACACTTGGATTACTCCTTACGATTTTTTTTATGTACAAGTTATCTATTTGTTCTACTCTTATATCCTCATCCAGTCCAACAGAGAAAAGCTTAAGAGCTTTATCTAAGGCATTCGCTCCTGTCAAATCCGGAATTCCTACAATCTCCACAGTGTTCTCTAATTTTATTTGTTCAAGCGAATTTACTCTCGATTGCAGTGAGTCAATTCTCAATAGCATTTCCTTTTTCTCCTCCTTTAGCTCATGCAGAGAAGACAGACAATCCAGACTTTTTTAAGCTCTAGTATTTCTTTATAAATGGCTTCCAAAGAAATAGATTTGATGGCATCGATTAGTAGCGGCTGATGCGCGAGATGTTGATGATGCGCAATCCCACCCAATTCAGCTTGTGGTGTGGAGTGAATGACAGAATTGGTGATAGGTGTCACTATGGAAGAGGGTATGGGTATGGGGAAGCGAGCAACAGCTGGAATGGTGTTGGAGGGTCCAGTGATGACAGATGATGTATTCACAGCAGTGATTTTGGCGGCAATGGTGGTGGTGGTGGTGGTGGTGATGGTGGTAGCAGTGATGAAGGAAGCGGAGGTGGTGGATGGAGAAGCAACAGCAACGGTCCTCTTGGAGGCGAGAGATGCACTTGTACTTGAAGGTGAATATGCAGGTCTTGAGGTAAAGAGAAGTGACTTTCGGCGAATTGATGTACAAGGAGAGCAACGAAATGGAAATTCTACGTCACTATCACTAATGTTCACACAACGAGCATGAAAGATTGCCGAACAATCACAACAAATCACCTTATATTGCTCTTCATTCACCGCAGTAGTGCAAATCTTACATATATAAGACATTTTAATTTGCAATCACTTAAATAAAATATTTGATATATAGTCAAGCAATTTAATACAATATGCTATTTTTATTGTCTATGAATATTTTTATTTTTTATTTATTGTTTTGCTCTTATTTCACTTTAATAATAGAAATTATCACGCAAACAGAGAAAAAATAAAATTAAAATAGAGAGCGCAGATAAGACGTGTTCACCTCGCACAACTTATTTATATTTTTGATATTTTATATTTTTGTATATGCGTTTACGTATATGACAAAACGCATTTATTATTTTTCTAATGTTATGTATCCGGAATTTCTTAGAAATAATAATCAAACCAAAAAAAGACTTCCATGGTCCATCCATAAGTGTTTGAGTAGATTTTTGTTTACCTATTCTTTCTTGAGTGTTTTCTATGATCTCAACATGTTACCATTTCCTTATTACTGCCTGACCAGAATAGAGTGCTGCAACTGGAGCTGCAGCTGCAACTGGAATAGCTGTCAAAAAATGCTGTACGTGCAATGTGCTGTAGAGCTTTCTGATGATTTGGGCATTTGAAGTCAGCTGTGCAAGTTTAATTCAACACAAAAAAAAAAATAAAACAACATTTTGACAGCTATTCCAGTTGCAGCTCCGTCTCCATTCTGTTCAGGCAGTTAAGCGGGTTTTACATAAATCAATATGTTCAGACAGTATTGCTTGATGGAAACGGAACTGTTTTCAAAATATTTTGAAAACCATACAACGAAATTGGACAACATGGTTGTTTTTACGTTTAAATGATCCAACATTGTTTCTATCAAGCAATGTTGTCCAGCCATGTTGAATCATGTAAACTCCCCTATCAAAGCAGGCCAAATGAAATGGTTTCGGATCGGAATGGAATTTGGAACTAAGGAGAATGGAAAATCCAATCGAGATGAATGTGAATTTTATTTCAGTTTGAATTTCAACTTCACCTCGAACACAAGTCTGTTTCTTTCTGTTGTGCTTAACCGATCTTTAAATGAATTTTAATCTGAAACACATTCGAGCAAAAAAGATACAAAAATTAAATGAATATTTAATTAGCTAGTAATAGTAATTGTGAAGTTTTGAAAAGAAAAATATTCTCGTGTTGATAAATATGTAGTTATCCTGATGGCTTCTGAAAACAAAACAAAAGCAAAATTACATATCTCTTAACTACCAGGTTCAGAATATTTGTGCATAACTAACATCATAAGTGCACTATATGCTCTCTGCAAAACTATGTTTGAAAAATGACAGTTTTTGACAAATTAGGATTTTCTTCTCTCACCAGTTGTTGATGAAAAACTATATTAAACTGAAATTGCAATGATTTGACTAAAAAATGAGGTAAGATTTAAATGTATTTTATGAGTATGACGAAGGTGTGCAAATGTTTAAATTGTCAAAATGATTTTTTTTTTGGCCGTTATTTAAGTACCAAACATTGTGATGACAAAATAAGTTTAATTTTTATATTATTTTCCCGCTTTTTAAAAATTTCTTATCGATTGTGGTCATTATTGTTATCTAATGTCAGAAAAATTCCGAATTTATTTGTTTTTAATCTCGTTTCCTTCTGAGTATGGTATTCATACCCTTCTTCTAGGTGCGTTAGCGTAGTATGTCGAAAACCCTAATAGTTAGATAAGGGGCAAAATATAATCTCCTTCTATCTTCTCTTCTATTATATAAATAGACTCGGACTCGATAAACTCGAAAATGGCTGGGCCGAATTTTTCAATTTTTTTTATAGTTATCTTTCATGTTCAGGATGGTCTTTTTGTGAAGTTTGGTTAAAATTCGGTAAAGGGAAAACCGCAAATGCATAATCCTAAGTGGTTTTTTGGAAACTCCATTTGCTCCAGAGAGTTTGCTTAAAATTGCAAGCTTAATATCTGTTGCATGCACACTTTTTCCCTTCGATCAATAGGTATTGAAATAAATCGATGCAAAAAATTAACGTCAAATTTTACACCTGTTTGTAACGTGTTAAGGTAGGCAGACAAGCAATTATTGGTTCAACCCCTCAAAGCCTATCATTGGTATGAATTAAAAAGTATGCAAGTGACATGACCTTTTATGTCGTTGTCTCTTAGACTAATAGGTATTATATCAATTAATAATACTTATAAATATAAATGTATACTTTTGACCGTGTTTATTCGTTGCAATTTGTTCCAATACTTTCTGTTGTCCAGGTGCGACATTTAAAAGTGACATATGGCCAAATCAGCCTCATGTCAAGGCCAACTCTTAAAACTTGGCTCTGGGATATTTGTGACAGATATGTCAATTTCAATAATAAATTTGAATTAATTGCGGCTGTCAAAATTTAAAAAAATATATTCATCATCATCATCGGCTCGACAACCGGGGTCCGGTCCTGGCCTCTTTCAACAAGTCTCTCCACCTATCCCGGTCTCGAGCCGACGCCATCCAGTTGCGCACCCCAAGGCTTCGGGCGTCCTGGTCTACGCCATCTCTCCAGCGCAAGCATGGTCTACCACGCTGCCGTCTACCATAGAATGTACCACAAAAGACTTTCCGAGCAGGTTCCTCTTCGCTCATTCGAGCTAGGTGCCCTGCCCACCGGAGTCTACCGAGCTTAATTTTTGTCACTATGTCTGCTTCAAGGTAGATTGCGTACAACTCATGGTTGTACCGTCTCCGGAATCGTCCTTCCTCACATATGGGGCCAACAATTCTCCGTAAGACTTTTCTCTCGAACGCGGCTAAGAGGTCACAGTGCCTTTTGCTAAGCACCCAAGTCTCGGATCCATACATGAGTACTGGCAGGACCATGGTCCTGTACAGCAGCAGTTTTGAAGTTATGGTTAGATTTCTAGATTTGAATAGCTTTGACAGACTGTAGTAGGCTCTGTTGGATTTGAGAAGCCGCCCGCGTATTTCTTCTTCTATATTGTTATCGGCTGCTACTGTTGACCCAAGGTATTTAAAGGATTGCACCACTTCAAATTCGTGCTCCGCTACCTTGATTGTTTGACCAACTGTTCTTCTCGCATTCGACGCCACCATGTACTTTGTTTTACCTTCACTAATGTGCAGCCCCAGATTTTGTGCCGCCTGCTCGATCTGGATGAAGGAATCGTGTACAGCTTGTTCGGTTCTTCCGATGATGTCGATGTCGTCTGCGTAAGCCAGTATCTGGCTGGACCTGTTGACGATGGTCCCTCTTGTTGCCGTGCCAGAGTCACGGATTGCTTTCTCAAACGCCAGGTTGAAGAGGAGGCAGGCCAAACCATCCCCTTGTCGGAGTCCATTAAAGATGTTGATTGGTCTGGATAGCAATCCGGCTATTTTTACTTGGCTTGTTACGTTGGTCATGGTCAACCTACATAGTCGTGTCAATTTATTTGGGATGCCGAATTCTCTCATGGCTTTGTAAAGTTCTACCCTGGCTATGCTATCATAGGCGGCCTTAAAGTCTATAAACAGATGGTATGTTGGAATGTTGAATTCAAGACATTTTTCCATCGCCTGCCTAAGGGTAAAGATCTGATCAGTTGTTGATTTGCCTGGAATGAAACCACACTGATATTGGCCTATGATTGTTTTAGCGTATGGGGTTATCCGGTCTTGTAGGATAGAGGAGAGTATCTTATAGGCGGTACTCAACAACGTGATACCTCTATAATTGCTGCACGTTGTGACATCTCCCTTCTTATGTATGGGGCATATGATACCTTTTCGCCAGTCTTCTGGCATTTCTTCATGCTCCCATACGTGCACTATGATATCATGAATTGCTTGACGTAAGGCTGGCCCGCCGTGGTGGAATAATTCGGCTGGTATGCCATCGGCTCCCGGGGCTTTGTTTTGTTTGAGCCGTTTTATAGCCTTCTCAACCTCTTCTATGCTTGGTGGCGGTAGCACAGGGTGTTCATCTTGAAGTAGTGGAGCCTCCACTTCTGCTGTGAGCTGACCATTTAGCAATTCATTAAAGTACACTTCCCATCGCTCCAGTATGCTTTGTGGATCGGTGATCAGATTTCCCTCTCCGTCCTTGCAGTATGTGCAGCGTGGTGTGTACTGCGTCATGTTTCGGACGGATTGGTAGAACTTCCGCGCCTGGTGCGGACCTCGCTCTCGGCTGTTCTCTATTTCACAGATTAGGTTCTTCTCCCAGGCTGATTTTTTCTGTCTGTGAAGCCGTTTTTCTGTTCTTCTGAGCTCTTTATATTCCTCTTCGCGTGCCCGCGTTCTATGAGATTGTTGCATTGCTCGGTACGCAACATTCTTACGTTCAGTCGCTAGCTTGCATTCATCATCAAACCAGTCGTTCCGATTTCTACGACTGCTGCCTAAGATGGAGTTGGCAGTACTAATGACAGTATTCTTAAGGCGTGTCCACTTCTCATCTACGCCCAGCATACTGGCTCCAGGACTTACTCTCCCTAAATCGAGTGATTCTAGGGCGAGTCCTAACGCATTACCAAAGATGTTACTGGTGTTTTCATTGCGTAGGGCAGCCGTGTTGATTCGAACCTGATCGGCGGATGCAATGCGTCTCCGTAAGGCAATCCGCCCTCGGAAAACCATACCAACAAGATAGTGATCCGAGTCGATATTGGCACCTCGGTACGTACGTACCGTCATCAGGTTCGAGTAGTGGCGACGGTCTATCAACACGTGGTCTATTTGGTTACGAGTGACTCCATCAGGTGATACCCAGGTGGCTTTGTAGATATCTTTACGCGGGAACCTGGTACTCGCAACGACCATGTTTTTCGATGCTGCCAATTCTAAGACTCGAAGTCCATTGTCATTAGTGTTCTCATGCAAACTATGGGTGCCTGCGTAATGCCTGAATACCGGCTCCCGACCTATTTTTGCGTTCAAATCCCCAAGGATGATTTTGACGTCATACCTTGGGCAGGCATTGAGGGCCCTCTCGACTTGTTCGTAGTAAGTCTCTTTTTCTTCGTCTGAGGACTCCTCCGTAGGTCCGTGAACGTTAATGAGGCTGATGTTTGTAAATTTGCCTCGCACGCGGAGAGTGCATAGCCTTTCACTTATAGCGTTAAAGCCGATGATGGTAGACTTCATTTTTTCGCTGACTAGGAAGCCTACCCCGAGCACATGGTGTTTTGTATGACAGCTGTAATATACGTCATATTCCTTCTTCTGTAGAACACCATTCCCTGTCCATCTGATTTCTTGTAATGCTGTTATGTCAGCTTTATATTCTGACAGGGCATCGGCTAGCTGCTGAACAGCTCGAGCTCTATAGAGCGAGCGAACGTTCCATAAGAAAATTCGTAAATCGTGTGTCCGTTTTCGTGGCAAAGGTTGTCGTCGTGAGATCTGTCCGTTTCCGAGGCTTGTTGTCAGTCTCATAATTCTTAGTTTTACGGGACAGGGAATTAACCTGTCGCCAACCTGAGGAACCAGCCTGATCATATTAGCCAAGTCTTTTTAAAAGGCTTGTTTCTAGCGGCCGCCGCGAAGAGGCTATGATCACACTTCCACCAGTCCCGAATAGTTACGGCACGTGCATGTTTTCGTATGCTACATGTTATTCCCCCTATTCGTCTGATGGCTGACCGCCAAAAAAAAAATATATTAATGATGATAAAAACAAAACAAATTATACAAAGTTGTTTATTTGTAGTTAATCGGGAATTCATTTTGAATTGTTTTATTTTGTATGCATTCATCGTGCAGAAAATAACTGTTTGATTTTGTGGGAAAATATCAACTTTCCAAAAATAGTTTCCTCAAAATATGGTTTTAAATAAATTTTTTCGGAATATTGAAAGTGAAAATAACTTATAATTAAAAGAAAATAAAGAACAAAAATCTATGTTATGATGTAAAATCTCAAGTTTGAACGACCAACTTCTACTTTTTGCTGGAGTTGAGAAAATCGAAAGTTGCCAAACTCTAGAGTTGAAAATCGGAAGTTGAAACTGTCATCTTTGAGTGAAGAAAACCAAAAATACAAATTAAACATAAAAATCCTCATGTTGTGTTCATTTTGCAGTGAAGAAAACGATTCTGTTGAATTACGACTCTATTTTTATTTAGTTAAGCTTTCAAAAACGAGGTCGAAATATTTTTATTTTTGCACATTCATGTTTCTAGCATAAGGGGGACGATGTAATGTTGGCAATTGGACCAAAATAAAAAATATCAGATCGCTCAAAAACAATTTTGAAAGCGCAATAAGGCCAAATTGGTCTTACTTCACTTGACAAAGTGAAATAAGGCCAACTGTTGAATTTGACCTTATTTCACTGCACCTAATTTCTCAACTCTTTGTTTATAATTTTCAATATTCTTTTGTTTCTTTTTAGATATTTTCGAAATAATCTATATACCTACCTATGCAAGCTTTGGCCGAAAAACTTCATATATTCGATTAAACATATAAACAATAATAAGTCTACAACAGAAACAGAATAATGTTTTCAAAATCGGTATGTCGGCAAGACGGTAGGTCTATAAAAAAATACAAATTGAAATATATATTTTTTTCAACTTTTATTTTTTATTTTTAGACCAAACTAATAATTTAATTTTGACTATCGTTATCCATCCCAGTACAACAATTATTTATCACTGAACCAGCTGAAGGACAACATTAAAACTTTCAATAACATAGAAACATAAACGGCAGTTTTCTAAACCAACAACACCAGCATTAAATGAAACACATCTTTTCGGAAATGTTTACCAAGTGATTTTCATCAAAAGTATGTCTTTAGAATTAAGTGTACTACTATTGAAAGCGATTGAGCCCTGTTTGCTAAAACCAAACTCATAAATATTAAACAAAAAAACATTATGCGACAGGTTAAAACCAAAAACATAAGTGTTTGTCTTGAATTTAAATGTTTTAATTTCATGTAAGCAAACAGGGCTCAATATATCTTAAATTTATAAGAAAGGTTTTGTATTTAAGAAATATGTAGTTTAATTTAAGAACTTTACCTACTCAGAATAAGAAAAAGTTAATTTATCTAATATTGGTTTTGACACGACAGAATTAGGAATTCCACAGCAAAATTATATTTTAAGCTAGGAATATTTTAAGAGATATGACTGGAAACTAACAGTCATAACTCAATTCAACTTAAAATAGAATGGCAACCACAAAGAAAAGTTATCCTGTAGCAAGCCATCAACTAGGATTTGGATTTAAAAGTCCACAAGTTAAAACAAATGGTTGAGCGGTAGCTGTGTTAAGCATAAATTCATGTGGAATTCATTAGGTAGATAAATAACTTGAGTTGTAGCAACTACTGTGAAGGTAACTAAGATTCTTCACCCCTTATATGTTAACAAAATAGTTTTTTTTTGTGGCCGCTTATCTTGCCACTTGTGAATATTTATGTAAGTAATACATTTTAATGTTACACTTTAATTGACAAAAGCTTTGATAGTCAAAGCTAGACGTTGTAGTGCGGTTCAGAAATTATAGTATTGATATCATTTTTAGAGACGAATAATGTTTTGTGGTTTGAACCATTTATTAAGTTAGACTAAACTATTTACAAGACAAAACAACAAATACCCTAATTTTCGTGATATGAAATATATCAACTTATCTTCTTTAGAAATGCTATGCATAAGCATTGGGTATTAAAAATTTAATGTGAGATAATTTTAGTCGCCGCTTTAAATAGGAAAAAATAATCATAAGCATAAAAACATGAAAATTATTTAATTACGATAGACAGAATCTTTCTGGATTGAAATGAAATACTGCTTTGAGTTTGTTTATAGGAAGAAATGTAGCTTAGTCTGACCATTATGAATTTTGATGATAAAATTTACTACAGACATATACAGTGATTCCCAAAATTATTCGGAATGAAACATTTTTCTGTAAATATGATTTTTTTTATTTTTACAATTTTTTGTGAAGAAACTTTAAAATTAGATAAGTGTTTTCTTATATGGTTTGTGACAAACTGAACTTAAACAAAAATTAAACTTAACAATATTTTCAAGGTAACAAAATTATTAGTGAAAATTTTATTCGGAATTTGGTTAAGGATTTTGCCTTTCGATGTACCTGTAGAGGTTTAATATCTGGTGGCATAACCTTTAAGTCGGATAACTTCTCTCAATCGATTTGGCAGAGATAAAACCGGCTACCGCATTCTTCTGTTTCAATTTTACTCCATTCTTCTTCAATGGCTCTTTTAAGAGTATCTTTTGAAGAGATTGTGTGCTTTCGAATCGAAAGTTCAATATCTGCCCATAAATGAATCAGGTTAAGATCTGGAGTTTGGGGTGGCGTCTTTAATGTATTTGGTGTGTTACAAAGGATCCAAAGCTTTGTATTGTATGCGATGTGCTTTCGGTCTTTATCTTGTTGGAAACGATAACGACCCGAAGCACTTACAGCCAAATAGTTTTCAAAATCTCGATATACTGGTAATGATTAATTTTATCGGTAATAAATTGCATATTTCCAGCTCCATTTTCACTCATACACCATCACAACATCACGTTTCCACCGCCATGTTTTACTGATGAGTTAGTAAGTATTCAATGGATTCCACTCAGTATTTTATTCTCGCCACACTTTATTCCCGCAATCAAGTCCAAAAATATTAAATTTTATTTTGTGACTAAATATAACGGTTAAACAAAATTCTTCACTGCAATTCTAAAAGTTTTTTGGGATTTGCGTTACTAATGAAGGATTGACGCGAGGAGTTCTTCCATTATATCCAAACCTTCTGAGCGTTCTTTAAATGGTTTCAGAACTTACATGAATTCCATGACAATCAGCTTGTTCATTTTTAATTTCCACTGCGGAATTACACGGTTTTGTCTTCACTTTTTTATTATTACTGATTTGTTCTTATTGTTAATCTTCCACTGTTGTTTCTTTTAATTTTCTGCCCATTTTCACTTATTTACGCATTATAAGGGTGTTTTTTTTAGTTTTGTGATTTTCAATCTGGCAATACTTTTTTCAGAGTTGGTCTTTTTGACAGCTGTCAATTGATTTATGCTCATTTTGGCTTGCCATTTTATAATGAATAGATTTACTTCTGAACAACGTTTTGGAAATCATGCAATTTATTACTAAAATAATGTTTCGGTCCGCGCGAATTTTGTATTTTGATCCTTCGGGATTTTTTTTTAAAAGATTTTAAAATAAAACGCAAGATTACAATTTACACAAATATTTTATTTATTAATTTGAGCATCGGATCCCTTACCACTGGTGGGGGGAAATCTTCTGCTATACGTAGGAGTATCAAGATGGAACTGAACTGCTCTGCCAGGAAAAGCCCTGCTTATAAGTAATACATTGATATTCTTAATTCTTCTTACAGACTATAAGTATGTGTGTATTGTTACACATGCATTATCATCATATTCTATGATGATTCAATTTTATTGTTTTTGATCGTTGACGATTTTTGTTTACATTAGTTTGATTTTATATTTATGTTTGGATATTCTGTGGGAGATTCTTAGTTAGACATTCTTTGTTTACATTACTTTTAATATTTTATGTCTATTCACATAAATTATGTTCAACGAAATATGCTTGGTGGGTATTTAATATTTAATGGTATTTTTACTAAGCGATATGGAAATATTTAATGGTATTTTTACTAAGCGATATGGAATACGCTTGGTATGGTTTGATTGTTATGATTGGGAAGCGACGCACCGCGAAACGATCAATTTATTGAAAGAAACTTTTGGTGAGGCACCGAATATTCTCTTCCAAAGCGTCATTCGTCTCAGGCTTATCTGCGTAGACACAATAAATAACCCCACGACGCGAGATAATGCACTAATAATTTTTATTTGCACTCAACTTCAAAACCCTTGCTGATTATCTTTTCTCGTTTGGATTTTGTTTTGCCTGCCCAAAGGAAAATATTTCAAATTCTTATCATTGCAGCAATTAATTATTTTTTTTACATCGTCTCTATCCAAATATCATAAGTAAGATGAAAACTGTCGGCTTTATTGATTATAAAATGCAAGACCGAGCTTCGTATTTTTCATATACACGCAACTAATATTTAATGTGACCGCAAATGAAATAGACAAAAATTAAATATATCTTTTATACTTAAATTGTGTCACAGGCCTCTTACGCTTTATTGAATATAAAATATTAAAAATTAAATACAAATCAAAAAACACCAAGATAGTTCGCCGTCCAAGCGTCGCTGCAAGGTAGTATCCGTACTATTGTCGCTGCGTTTCAATGTCTTTGCTTTTATATTGATTTATAGTTGACATTGCATTTACTGTTTGGGCACTCTTTATTGCTTTTATTGTTGATGTTGCATTTGTAAGTTGCTGACCGAATTGTGCTGATGGTGCAGTTATTGCATTTGGTTCATTTGTAGGTTGTTGACCCAAATGTGCTGATGTTGTATTTATTGTTAACGCTGTACTTGGTTGTTGGGTGGTCCCGCTTGTAGATAGAAGCTATATCATATGTGACTCGCGCATAGAAATAAGGTGTTTTGCCAGGTATGTGGAACGATTTATGTGTCCTTGTACAGCCTTGTCCATGACAAAATCCAAATATGATTTGAAAACTCACTTTCTATATTTGCCTCACTTCGAAGTTGGATAATTATCCACTTGAGACTTGTAGCAGAGGCGACGAAAGCTCTTTCCACGTATACATCTGATAGATAAGGTAACCATGCTCATTTTACCATATTTTACCTCTGCCTAATAGAGCAGTTTGCAATCTACTCGGCATAATATCATAAACCTTCATACGGTCCCTGTCCACACTGATGTTTATGTCATCGCATAACTTCCCAATATTGATCCTTAAGTGGTCAGGATCGAAATATGTAAAAACTATGCTATCGAATTTTTCTCTCCGAGCTGTCTGCAGAATCCTACCAATTGCATTTGAAGTTATGATCATATTTCCATTTTCTGCTTCTCCTGTTACAGTCTCAAGGTTAACGTTGTACAAAATAAGTTCACAAGTGTATATTTATTTTAAAAAAAATATTTTTTCGAGCTTAAGCTCTTTATTGCTTCAACAAATAATTACAACTGAACTTACAAATTAAATTTTCTTACAAACTATCCTAACCTACCTACGGGAGTCGCCAGCGTACGTGCAGGAATGCGCTTGGTGTTTGATATCTTCTTGCCAGACGTATCGTCAGCAAGAAGAAGCACGGCGCGTGCATCATTCTTGGGATCGTGGGAATGATGAGATGAAAATATTTGCTGCATTAACTCCTCCCCCTTTAATTTCAAACGTCCTCGTTTGACCTTCAGAAAAAATGGATTTGGCTAATCCTTGTTGGCTTGGTTGCTGCCAGCTGTTTTGGTAAGCTCGCATTATTTTCAATTTGATTTCCAGGTACTTCCTTGTCTTCTGATTGAATTTCAGGTATTGATATTTTTGGAATCGGGTCTAGATTAGTGGTGATATTTATCTGTCCATTTTTCCGAAGGATGAGCATTCTGGTGACGATAACTATGATTACTATTATTATGATTGTAATCAGGCTGGAGTTGGTTATCAGATGTAAGTTGTCCTCTTCTTTTATCTGCTCGATGTATTCCGTGTTTTTAAGATGTAGGTCTTTCATCATTTCTAATGACAAAAATTCTTCATACTTCTCCGCTTTTGAGTCAGGTTGTACTATTGCTGGTAGTGGTTTTGACCCAGGGATTTCGTTGGAAAGGTAATTTTGTTTATCACTAGTTATGGATACGTTATGGAATTGAATGATAAAGGATCCTGTTAGATCGATGACTTCGCCATTAACAAGGACTGATCCGTTGTATTTGTTTAAAAGGAGGGTTCCGGGGAGTATTTCTTCGACGCTGGGAATATGTTGGTTATTAACTTCGGTACAATTTGATGGGCGGCTCCTTAATAAATTCGGTGTACAATTACTTGTACTTATGTCTAAAATTTAGTTTTGCTTACAAATTGCTAAATTATTATAAGTTTTACAATCTTCTTTTATTCCAAAAATTTGGTTGTTACATTTTAAAATATTGTTGAATGGTATTTTAGTTATAATATTTTTCCTTTTAATTGGTTTTATCATTAAGTTTTGACAGGATTTCAAACTTGTTACAGGTATACTTATAATATATAGTATGGTTGAGGCATTTGTTGCGATTTTCACGTCTGCAAATTCAAATGCTTCTTCTAAATTAATGTATGGGATTTCATACTTTTCAAATATTTCTTTTGCTGAATTTATTTCAATGTTCGATAAAATGAACGAGTTTATGATACCCGCTTTTGCCCAGTGTAAGGCATAGTTTACATGAATTTCTAAAAATTTCCCGCTCTTCGTTTTAACCTCAATGTAAGGTAACGAAGAGTTCGTTAGCCTAAAAAATTAATGTCGGAAAAATTTTCGACATAACTATCATTTTGGTTCTCATATTCCGTTGGTTCCTCTGGTATAAAATTTTCTAAAGGTTCGTCGAATTTGCTATTTTCGTATTCTAAGTTCTTATTATATTCGGCAAGTTCATTTTCTTCTGTATTAATGTGGAAATTTTGTTGGGGTCTTGAGGGATAGGATCTCTGATTAGAAACTCCAGGTTGTGCCCTCGTTTGAGAACTTTGAGGTTCATGTTTTAACTGAGGGCTCATTTCGAGAGAAGTTTGCGGTCTTGTTGGAGGATTTGATCTTATGTTGGGTTGGTTAATAGTTTGTGGAATGGGAGGTTGGTTATGAACGGGTGGACGATATTGATTATTAAAGTGCGCATAATTATGAACGGGTGGACGGTTCGGAAAGTCATTGTTCATTCTAGGATAGTAATTATTTTGATTCAAATAGCGAGGTTGTTGCATGTTATGTGAAGGGATAGGTCTTGAAGGGCCTTGGTACTGATACTGGATGTTTGGTGTATGCCTTGGTGGATTTTGTGGAGGAGGGTGTGAATACTTTTTCACTGCTCCCTGATTGTTAATCGCATTATTTGATCTGTAATTTTGATTTTCGAGCTTAAGACAAAGGTTTAATGCATGAGGTAAATCAAGCGGTTCTCGTACTCCGAGTAACCGAGGGAGGTCGCCTTTAGGACCTCGAATAAACGTATCGAGAGCCTTATCTCGATATGTTTGGGTCAGCAAACTCAAAGATTCTGAGCTCACTTCCAAACATGATAATTTATTAAGTATCAAAGAGAGGTGTGAATAAACCCTTTGATAAAATTCCTGAATCGAGTAATTTCCTTGCATTAAAGATAACATTTGGTATTCTAAAGTAACTAAGTCGCGCTTGTCAGCGTAGTGCATTGCTAAACAGCGGGATATGCTTTCCCAATTTAAGGGAATGTTGTAGGCTTCAAGAGCGGTATCTGCGTTACTGTTTATCTTGTTCCTTATGGTGCTCAATATCCCAAAATAATTTGGGTTGCCTTTAGAAGGCTCGTATAATTGTAGTACTCTATCTATACTTTTTTCCAGGAACTAAATTCTCCTGGATCACCCGAGAAATTTCGAAGGCATTTAACAATATCTGGTATCTTGTCAATATCAGACAAACTGTTCTGGTGTATAGGATCAATAGCTTGTTCCACACCGGGAAATGGACTAGTATTATGATTTAAGACTTTTTGGACTAAGTTGTTTCCATGTTGTTCAAATACGCTTTGAACAATAGATGAAATTAATGCATTAAGTGCAGGGGTTGATTGTGGCTCAGAAGGTAAGTCATTACGAGAATTCGTAGACTGAAAAGAGGAATTTAGGTTATCATTTTGAGAAACTGAGGGGGAATATACTTGAGGAATTGTATTATTTTGGAGTGTTGGATTAGGAGGTCCAGCATTGCTGGTGGTTGCACGTGTTCCTGATCTGAAGTCTGGCATGGCAATGTTTTTATTATTTTTTTTTTATTGGCAAAAACAAAACAAAATTTAATACTTTTTGTATAAAATAGAAATTAAAAAAAAAATTATTTTTATTTATGCTTATTTTTACGTTACTTTTAGTTTCTTATTTTATTGATTTCACTTTATATTTAAATAACCAGGCTCTTAGTAGTATTATTTTTAATGTTTAAAATATCTTATAACTATTTTTACATACAAAACAGGAACTTCATCGTTATGTTAATGGGTATGATGATGATTGATGGAGCGGCTAGTTTTCAAATTTCCTTTTCCTCCGATTATTTTACGGCTACTTAGGGGCCTCGTTTCTCCACACTTCGTGCTGGATACACTTGAACTGTTTCTGTTTTTATTGTTCACGTAATTTACATACGCGTGGTCCACTGGCCGATATCTCACGAATACCACTTGGGGACTTTAGTATATCGGGTTTTTTTCTCAAAAGCAAAAAGTTAACACTACTTAAGGGTTTTTTTTTTCTAACGACCGGGGGTACTACTTGAGGGTTTTTTAATTAATGACCGTTTGTACTTTTTACTTTTAAGGTCGATGTTATTCCCACATTTTTATTGTTGTCAATGTTTACTCCATTCAGTTCATATTGTATTTCTTCAAAAAGAAAAACCATTGCATTATTAGTTAATTTTCCTGCGGAAACAGTTCCATCTGCTTTTGTTAGACTCCCTTCTGCTTCTTTAAGTTCTTCAATGATTGAAATAATTTCGTTAGAGTGATTGTTGTGTCCAGCTTGTTGTGAACCAATAAGAAGTCTCAATCGATCTATAATTTTATGTTCTATTCCTTTCATTTTACTTTTTTTTTTTTTTATGAAAAGTAATATTCTCACCTAAAAATAAAACGAAACACACAATTTTAATTTTGTTTAATTTAAATTTTTATTTTTTTAAATTAATTATAATATAAATTATATCAGGAAGTTCCGGTGGATCAAAATCCACGGCCAAGTTTCGCAGACTTCCGAACATACAGCTTAATTTTTGGAGGTCATCCAGGGTCCTCAGCTTTTCGTTGCTAAGCTCCTTTAGCTCTGCAACTACTTCTGGGTACTCCCAGCATACTTTTTCAAAATCTTCAATGTACTTCTTGAAGATGTCCATATTTGTCTTCCTGAGGTATATTTTAAGAATGAGCACTGTTCGAGGATATCAACTTGGTTTTTATACATTTACACTGAAGGACCATGGAGGCGAATTTTTTTTTTGTATTTCAAACCTCAATAATTCTGATAAAAACTAATAAAGTCAATGTTTTTATGAAACCACAAATTTTTTTTTTAGTCAAACGGATATTTGATTGCTCCATTTGAAATTCTTTTAATTATTTTAAACCTCAATAATTCTGATAAAAACAAATAAAGTCAATATTTTTATGAAACCACTTAGAACAAAATATAGAACGGATATACTTCCCACAAAAAAAAACAATATGCTTCCCATGGATATTTGTTTTTTTCTTTTTACATTCTTTAAGTATTTTAATCCGCAGTAAAGTATAGACATTTAGCTTAATCTCTATATGTGTTTTTTTTTGATAAAATGTTACTCTAACAAAATTTTTTTTCTTTAATCTGTGAAATTCCCATACATATTTTTATGAAACCACAGTTTCTATTTATGACAAAATATAGAACAGCTGCGCGTCCGAAAAAAATATGTTTCCAGCGGACATTAGATTGTTTTTCTTTTTTTTTTACATTCTTTAAGTATTCTTACTAGAAAAAAAAAGAATGGAAGACTATATATGTATTTAGGCATATAAACCCATTAAACAAAATACAAACCACAAATTACAATGAATCATACAAAACATATTGTGATAACACCATTACACATTTCTATAACTCACACTGGCACGCGCTCCTAACCGCAAAAACATCAATACTGCTCCCGTTATCTTTTACTTCCGCCCTTGGCACGCGACACCACTGATAATCTCGTGCCACACACCAAATATCTTCCCTCTCTTTCACATATCTTTTGTCTCTTTCTCGCTCCAAATTCCCAGACCAAAGTACCCCCTTACCTACTGTTCTCGAAGGTAATAAAACTCATTTGTCAGATTTACCTGTTGACATAAACAAGGTAAATGTAATACGAGTCGAGTGTAATATCATTACTGGCTCTTATTTTAATAATACTCCTATGCATACAATACATGAATTCTCACCAGAAACAGGGTCAGGGTATAAAATCATTGAAGTTCCAAAAAATGTCATCTATCTACCTGTGAATGTCAAACGAATAAGTACTATAACATTAAAACTAGTGGACCAGAACGGAGTCTAATAAATTTTAGAGGAGAAAGAATAACTGTTCGATTACATTTAACCCCAATTTTAAAATAATGATAATCTACAATAATTATTTAACAGATATCAAAGGTAACCATTCAACTAGTTCTTCCCGAACATCAACACTGTCAACACCTAAGTTATCACCTGAAAATAAAGCCTATCTTCTGTCACTGGGATTCAAATTAAAATAAATTTACAATATGAACGATATATTAAATATTACTCAAGGACCCATCTTTGATAATAGCATATCTAAGTTTGAGTACCATTGTTACTCACCATTTCTTCAGTCCTTCAATCCGAGTGATGAAATACGTATTCCCATACAACAACAAGACTTATGTATATTACCTAGTGAAAGCTATATTTATATAGAAGGGAGTTTAACAAAAGCAGATGGAACTGTTTCAGCAGGAAAATTAACTAATAATGCAATGGCTTTTCTTTTATCTGATTCGAATAAACTTACATTATTGAAACAAATACAATCAAATCCAATTCAAATTCATTTTCGAAATTGGGAAATGTACGAATATCCAACACTACCAACCACCACTGATCATGTATGGACAGTTAAAACTTCAAGTCAGCTTGAGAAACCAAGATATATTATCATTGCTCTACAAACTGATAGAAAAAATCAACGAAATAAAGATGCTAGCATATTTGATCATTGTGATGTGAGCAATGTAAAAGTACATTTAAATTCCGAATCTTACCCTCGCGAAGATTTAAATGTTAAATATAAACTGGATCGATATGCTATTCTCTATGAAATGTATAGTAAATTTCAACAATCGTATTATCAACAACAATCAAATCCACTTTTATCGCGACAAGAGCTTAAAGATATCGCCCCAATTCTGGTTATTGATTGTTCTCATCAAAATGAGTCAATCAAAACGGGTACTGTGGATGTAAAAATTGAACTTAAAACATTAACTTCGATTCCTGCTTCAACAACTATGTATTGTTTAATACTTCATGATCGCATAATCGAGTACAATCCATTGACTGGAGAAGTTAACAAACTTATTTAAATTGGTGTCATAATCTATATTTTTTCAGTAGAAAAAGTGCATTTGCTTAGAACAGATCTAAACATGGATACCTGTTTTGTAGACTTTCAAGGTTTTAGAGAAATGAACAATGAGTTTATCTTAAAGGAAATGGCTGTGCTTTTTAACGGATATCACAAACATTTCATACTTACTCCACCATTTCACTCTAACTTTCTTCCGTCACCCCTCAAAAGACAAGCTCATTGGTTGCGTGAGTATCATCATGGTTTTACCTGGGATGGAGGAGATACAGATTTTGGCAAAGTTAAGTCATATCTTCGAAAAAAAATTAAAAATGTTGTTTACGTCAAGGGTAAAGAAAAGAAACATTGGCTACAAAAACTTATTAATAACGAAAATGTTGAAGACATTAACCTTGAAGATCTTAACTATAAGTGTCCTAATTTTAAAGAACTAAAAAGAATTTATCCAGATATAACTTTGAAATGTTGGTATCATGGAAAAATATGTGCACTCCAGAATGTTTATCTTTTGAGCAAATACATTAAAGAAGCTAAAAATTGTAATTAATATTTTCAAATAAAACAAAAAAAACTTTTGCTTAAAATTTTAAATTATTTTTTTATTTTAATATTTGCGGTGGGTTTGGGTTTTTTCTTTTATATCCGTACGGCTGAGAACTGTGATCGTCGAAAAATTGACGTTGTTCAGCTCTTGGTTTATATGTCTTGACTTCTTCTACAGTAACTACCTGATGATCTATGGTACGTCGTATATTGTTAGACTTTATGACAATACTTTCTTCAGAATCTTCTTGTATAGAAGAATTTAAAACCGATTCTTTTATTGAATCGAAATTAATTTTTTGGAAAGATTCATAGTTGAGGAAGATACCCTTCACTTTACAGACAGTGTGTTCTTTTTTATCCTATATGCTGTATACTTTGTAAGAATAATTTTTTGGTCCACCACTTACAAATTCGGTAATGTAACTTCCTTGACCATAGCAATCCAGTTCGTTTGTCATATCACCGATAAAGTCTCCAGTAGGTGGATCGAATTCTCCTTGACGACAAACATAAATAACGGAATCAGTGTCGTAGTACAAAACTCTTTCCTGAAGTTTTTCTAAGTAGCTATATAATTTCAGGCGAGCTTGAGTTGTGGTATATGCGGCAATAGAAACATTAACAGTTGATAGAGTTTCAACTGCTTCTTCTTTCATTTCGAAGCTTATCACAATATTGTTTTCATTAATTGGTAGAATTTGTGAAACTTCTATAGATGGATGAGTAAGCAATTAATAATACAGGTTTTTTGTTGATTTTCTCTTTGTCCAAATTTGCCCCAAAAAGGATTTAAAATCAGCTTGGCAAGTGATCTCTTGCCAGGATTATCTGTTATTTCGGAGTATTCCAACTTGATTTTTTCCTTCTCGAGAAAATCCGTAATATATTTGTTTATATCCTCTTCAGATAAACATATATTTGGCCTCCCTGAAGCTTCTTGCTTTATTTTAACGTATTTATTCATCATTGAGGTAAATAATCCTTCAGAACCTGTAGTAGGGTTATATTGGATTACTTCGTATTCCCAAATTTCCATTATAGTTAGTAGCTTATAACCCATTTCAATAGCTTTTACTACTTCGTCAATCGCCCATGTTCCTAACAAGGCCCTCTAATCATCAGAATGGGTACAAACTCTTTCCTTAGTTTTTTCACTGCTACAGGTTCTACACAATGAAAACATTAGTTTATTGTTCTGTTTTTGGGGTAAGACAGGGTGAAATAAGTTTTCTGGTGGCAGAATTTTACATTTAATGAGCCCATTGATGCCATCAAGCTGCATATTTGAGCAAATATCATCATTACTTGTATGAACTTTTGGATGTCCAACGGGAAACTTCCCATTTTTACATACCCAGGGGTATAGTGAACATACATCAATGTATTTTATTTGCTCACCTTCCTTACACTTGTAGTTATTAAATGTATTCCCATTTCTTCCTCCAAAGAAACCATCTCGTGGATTTAACGGGGCATTCTGTACTAGTGGGTGATTGTTTAAAAAATGTAACTCTTCATCTTTTAGAAAACCTAGTTGGGTCTCAAATTCACAACTCCACTTTTCGATCACTTCATAATTAAACGATCTCAAACGTGCTGTTTTGGCCATCGTTCTCTCGTATCTGTAATTCAACGTATCGTGTTGTTCTTTATCAGATAGAGGATCGTCTCGTTTATGTTTTAGACAAGCAGGATGACCGTGATAGTAGCAACCATGAAACTCAAAAACTTGTTTATTTTCTTCGCAGAAACCATCGACTTTAACTCCGTTAATTATGGCTTCGCGTCCTTTAGCAGCATGTTTTATGTTGATTTTTCGACTTTGCTCTTCCAAAATCAACCACTTAATTGCTTCCGTTGACTGATTATCGACGCATCTGATATTGAGAAAAAACACATTTGTTTTAACATTTATTTTAGATATTGTATTCATTTAAATAACAATTTACCTGTATCCATTTTTGGGTATTAACCCAATAGTGTTCGGCTGTAGAAAATTTCTTCGGTACACCAGATTGCATGAAGAAGCTATAGTCGTAGCTTCTAAGAATGGCTCAATATTACTTTCAATAAGAAAAAAACGTCTGAACTTCAGACAAGCCTCAGTCAGGATATTGACATCACTGATGCAATACTCCAAAAGTTCACGTTGGAGTTCAAAAATGTCGTTTTTATGTTCTCCGTACCATTTTAGAAATACTTCAAGTTCTTCTGCTTTCATAGTATTCGGACTGTAGAATTCTAAGGGTGGTAATTTCCCGACATAGTTTCTATTTCCTCTTGTATTGAACAAATGAGGAAAATATCCTTTTTTCAATTCCGACGATAGCTGGAAGGTTTTCGGCAGCTTAGAGAGAGCCATTGGGAAATAATTTAAGGAATCTATAAACTTAATATTTCCTATTATCATTAATATTATTTTACTGCCTCGCATGATTAATTCCGGACTTAAATTTGTTTCATTCAGTATATAATTTAATATAAATTGATGGTCATAAGATTGTCCGTTATGTGCTAATACAATGACGTTTTTAAATTTTTGTCGAACATTCAGAATATGTTTTAAGAATTTGGGGATAATATTTCCTTCTTCTTCTTCTTCAGATTCCTGAACAATGTTCAATGAATGCCCGCACTTATTACAAAAGGCCAAATTTGGGATATCAAAACATTCATAACACTTTTGTTTAAAAACACACAAATTAGGCTCATGTATTTTCACCTGAGTATTATAAGTATCATCTGCAATAGATATGATTTTTTCACCGATAACTCTCTCTTGACGACTCTCTAAATCATAAAAAATGTAAAGAGTGTCTTTACATCTAGGTAATCTACTATCGGGAAGTATATAGCGCAAATGATCTTCTTCCACGTGCTTACTACATAATTTACAGTAGTATTCGCCACAGATATGAGTTCGATTGCCACTATATGTTTTTAAACATAGTATGCATCTTTTAACTTGTTCACAAATATTGTTTCCTTTTGAGCTGCCTGCCTTGTGTTTGTCGAAACAGTTTTTCCCTCTAAAATTTCGATTACAATCTACACAATTAATTTCTTTTGCAATTTTCGGGCACGGAGGTGTGTTTTGACATTGTGGACATGTTTTTTGACACCTATGTTTGCTCTTCATATTGTAGGGTACATGGCAATCTTCGCAATAATAACTGCAACAGAATGCAGCAGTTAAGAACGTTATTAAATTAAAGTGATTATTGTGGTAGATTTAATTGATTTTTTTTTTCTCATCATTATCACCTTCAAATATGATATCACGCCCTTTTGTTCCGTGGTTATACACCGTTATTTTGTATTCCTTTAAATGTTGTTGGAATATTTTTAATTCTGGAATGCCACACCCTTCAGGGGGTATATTTATGTGTGCCTCATTAATTAGTTTTAAGGCATTCTTTGTTTGGATTTTTCCAATATCTCTTCTTATTGCGTTTTTGTTTAACACACTTTCTTTATCGGCATATACTTTGCCAACGACTAGCGCTCGAGGCAAGCACAAATTATCCATATTGTGTACAGATACAATACCCTTTCTTTTGGTGCATTCCTTTTCAAATGTGTTATCGATGATAGATCTTTTTTTTCCAGAACCTGAAGGGAGCTTCACGGATGTTATACTTAAATTGAAATCATCAGTGCTCAGACCTGTAGAATTACTTTGGAAGATTCTACTGACCATCTCGCAAATGTCGCTAAATTTAATGGCGGAACAGTCTTTAAAGTTGATCCAACCGCTACCCCGTTCGGTGGAAAAACTCTTTCCGCTAAAAGTTATTCCCACTTTATCAAGGGGATCCAGATCTTTCAAAGCATGTTTGAACATGCCGTTCAAACCTTCCCTTATCCAGGAAGTAGGCTCCTTATTTTCTGGAATAGGTTTTATTTTTAACTGGATTTTTCTTCCGTTCAAACCAAACCTTTTAATCCTCGTCACCATTTCGTCTATTATTTCAAATCGCTATACAAATGGGGAAAAAGAAGAGTGAAAGTGAACAAAAACCTTAATTGTTTGAAATAGAAGCGAGGAATAACAAAATATTCTCTTTCTTTCTCAATCCTTCGAAACAAACAAACAAGCAAGTTATTTTAACAAAAACATTTTTTTTTAATAAAAAGAGTTGTAAAATAAATTTTTCTGTGACTGTACAAAGTTATGATGATTCATTACCTCCTCCTCGTCTTCTCTATGATTGATATTGATACCGTTGTTGTTGATGTTGTTGTCATCGCTGGTGGTGGTGGTGGTGGTGGTATTGTTACTTTCTTTTGCATGAAAGTCTATCACGAAGGTTGATTCGTGAGGAGCTACGACCTCCAAACAAAGTTTAGGTAGCTCCCGTATTTCTTCCTCACCGAAAGAGTCGGCACACCTTTTCGGTAAAAAGACGTAACAATCCTTCAGTTCGAGACGCAGCTGTTGACCTTAGCGCGTGGTGCACCTCTTGGCACCCACAATCGCATATTTTTTTTTTTAAGTGTCAGCTTTTTCATACTGACCAATTCTTTGGTCACGATTTTAGAGTTCGCTTTGATTTTTTTTATAATTGAAGACATTTTTTTAGAAAGTTTAACTTCTTTTACTTGTTTTACTTTGTCAAGAGTGACTGAATTCAATAGTTGAGTATACCCTGATTTTATACTTACGAAAAAAGTATAGACATTTAGCTTAATCTCTATATGTGTTTTTTTTTGATAAAATGTTACTCTAACAAAATTTTTTTTCTTTAATCTGTGAAATTCCCATACATATTTTTATGAAACCACAGTTTCTATTTATGACAAAATATAGAACAGCTGCGCGTCCGAAAAAAATATGTTTCCAGCGGACATTAGATTTTTTTTCTTTTTTTTTACATTCTTTAAGTATTCTTACTAGAAAAAAAAAGAATGGAAAACTATATATGTATTTAGGCATATAAACCCATTAAACAAAATACAAACCACAAATTACAATGAATCATAAAAAACATATTGTGATAACACCATTACACATTTTTATAACTCACACTGGCACGCACTCCTAACCGCAAAAACATCAATACTGATAAGCCATACACAACCACCGCGCCTCACCCACTATCTACAAAGGCTGCCGACCTCTTTGCCACGCGCTCCTAACCGCAAAAAATTCCCAGACTACAGTGCCCCCATTCCTACTAAGGTGAATTCTTTTGTGAAGTCTGGATGTCTGTTTAGGAGGTCATCAGACATTACCAATTTTAGCTTTTCAAATGATTCTTTGTAATCAGGATCATTTATATCTAGTTTTTCATTTTTTTTTGAGACAGATTGTCATTGGTTTTATAATATCCTGGATAAACTTGCGATAATATCCAGTTAAGCCTAAAAATGATTGAATTTCTTTTACCGTTTTTGGTATTGGGAAATTCTTAATAGCTACTATTTTTTGCGGGTTTGGTTTGATTCCATCCTGGGTGACTATGTGTCCCAGGAATTCGGATTCTTTTTTTAAGAAGTCACTTTTATTTAGCGAAACCTTGAGGTTTTCTTCTCTTTCTTCTAAGGACGTAGAAAAGACAATTATGTCGTCAAGATAGACATAACATATTTTTCCAATGAAGTTTTTTAACACTTCATTCATCATCCTTTGGAAGGTGGCTGGCGCGTTTTTTAATCCGAACGGCATTCTCAACCATTCGTAGTGGCCAGACAACGTTCTGAACGCTGTTTTTTCTGGATCTGCAGGATCGACTTCTGTCTGGTGAAAACCTTTCGTAAGGTCCAGAGTGGTAAAATAGTTGGCTTTACCTAGTTTATCTAGAATGTCATCAATCAAAGGGATAGGAAATTTATCCTCTTTTGTAGCATTGTTCAGTTTGCGGTGGTCGGTAACTATTCTCTTTTTTATCTGTTTTATCGGCTTTTTTAGGTACAACCCATATTGGGGCGTTTTACGGGGAGACACTAGTCTTTATGATTTTTTGGTCTTGTAAGTCTTGTATTTGTCTATCTACCTCCTGTTTATGTACCTCAGGGTAGCGGTAAATTCTAGTGAAGATGGGCTCTTCATTAATGGTGGGTGTTGAACGCAGGGAGCCTCAAAATAAAAACAACTCTTTTTTTGTAGAAATACTTGAGGAGTTTTTATTTCCTTTAAATTGAAGAAATTACTTAGTAAAATAATGATTATAAAAGATTAAATTTGTACTTACACTTTTGTGTGTTCTCCCCTTTCAAGCGTTCGTCTTCAAATAAAATCAGAAAGTTCCACGAATTTCTTTTTTGACATTTGGCATTTTCAGTTCAGTGGCTACCGGATTTACCACTGAACTAATAACACTTGAAAGGGTGCGTTCACACGGCAGTGTTTACACTAGGCTTTTTAA
This sequence comes from Dasysyrphus albostriatus, assembly GCA_946251815.1. Lineage (NCBI taxonomy): Eukaryota > Metazoa > Arthropoda > Insecta > Diptera > Syrphidae > Dasysyrphus > Dasysyrphus albostriatus. Next base: position 61,040,211 of record OX276337.1, on the reverse strand, counting down.
ATATGTTTTAACATACTGCAACATCCCGAACCCCGTGAATCTCTGAGACCATAGATTCACCAACATCTAGTTTTGCTAGCATACACGCTGGTCGCTTAATTATTCCAGACCTAGTTCGCACCTCTGCTGATCTCACCTGCCCATCCTTCCCCGGGAACGTTTGCGTTATTCGACCCATGGGCCACTTGGATCTATGTACGGTATTATCGCAGATAAGGGCAACATCATTGACTGAAAGCGGTGTGACTGGTTGGTACCACTTTGTCCTTCGGCACAGATCTGGAAGATATTCTGCTATCCATCTCGTCCAAAAACGTTGCTGCATGTACTGGACCTTTCGCCAATGCTCCCTTGAAGCTCGAAATTTTTCTTCATGCGGATGGGGTGTCTGCTCTGAGTTTGCTGTACCTAAGAGAAAATGATTGGGAGTTAAGGGTTCATCTGAGTGAGTATCTAATGGAATGTGAGTTAGTGGGCGTGAATTGACTATATTTTCGGCTTCACACATCAAACTGTATAAAGTATGTTCTTGAAGGTTCTCGCTGTGCACTGCATGTCCCATTGCTCTCTTAACACTTCGTACCAGGCGCTCCCAGCAGCCTCCTGCATGTGGATTTAAAGGGCAATTAAAGATCCATTCAATGCTTTGATTAGCAAGCACATCCGCAATCTTGTTGTGTTCAAACTCAATCCTCTGGCGCTTTAGTTCACGATCAGCTCCCACGAAGTTCGTTCCGTTGTCGGATCGGATTCGCACTGGAGTGCCTCTTCTATTAATAAAATTTCGAATGCACATCAGACAAGTATCCGTTGTAAGATCTCTTGCTATCTCTAAGTGAATTGCACGGGTTGTTAAACAAGTGAAAAGTGCGATCCATCGCTTCTCACTTCGTCGTCCGATCACGACCAAAAACGGTCCCATGTAGTCCAGACCTACATAAGTAAATTGTCGGACAAACGGAGTCAACCTATCTTCTGGTAGTTGTCCCATTTGTGGAGCGACCGGTGTTGCCCTTCCATTCTTACACTGTTGACATCTTTTAGCCGCGTATCGCACTGCCGTTTTAACGTGTGGGATCCAAAATCGACGACGTAGCTCAGCAATAATCGTTCCTTGGTTTTGATGCTTCCATTTACTGTGATAAAAATCCGTAATGAGTTCGGTGACGTAGTTATCCTTTGGCAATATCATGGGCTGCCTGGTGTTTGCTGGAACTATCATTGCTCTACTTATGCGGCCATCCAAACGAATTACACCTGCTCCATCCATACAGGGGGTCAATTTCCATAACTGACTATTTTTCTGAATTCGCTTGTTTTCCTTTAGACGCTGATATTCTTCTGGATAAGTCTCCATCTATACACGACGTACTATCACCAGCTCTGCTCTTTCAATTTCCTTTGGTGTAAGCCCCCCATACAATCTTTTAGTTCTCTTCATCTTGCTGAGGCAATTATCACGAAAACGTAGCATCAATCCAATTACTCTTCTTAACTTCATGTAACAGGAAAATTTATTGAAAACGTCATAGCTTAAGTTGACATGAAGGAAGGTTGCTTTCGGACGAAGTTCCTCATTTGTACTTTCATGGAGATCAGTTTTCGGCCAGTTTACTTCAACTTCCAGCAAGAACTTAGGTCCATTTACCCAAAATGATTCACGCTTTCTGTCTTTTAATCGTGTTCCAAAATCGGCTGGGTTCAGGGCACTTGGCAGCCAACGCCAATCTGTAACGTTTGTGTTTTCCAGAATCTCGTTCACCCGATGTGCGACGTAAGGTTTATACCGCCTGTGATCTGATTGGATCCAGGACAAGACTGTTTTCGAGTCACTCCACATTATAACTCGAGCTGGCGTTACGTCATGACTGGACAATATTGTTTTACGAAGTCTTGCCCCCAACACAGCAGACTGGAGTTCAAGCCGAGGTATTGATGTTAGCTTTAATGGAGCACATTTGGTTTTCCCTAGTACGAATGCCAAACAGACTTGCGATTCCGATGTTGACCCCGGAATTCTCCAATACGCCACTGTAGCATATGCCAGTTCACTGGCGTCGGTAAAAATGTGTAGCTCAGCTGGTATCGATGAAAATGTGGCATTGTAGCATCGGGGTATACTAATTTTCTTCACTTCTTGAAGCATATCAAGCCACTTAGTCCAAGTTCCAGTTAGCTTCTTCGGGAATGGTATCGTCCCACTCAATCTGCTTCCGCCATGTAAGCTGCACCAAAAGTTTTCCCATCAGCGAGTACTCCGCAGCTATCCCGAATGGATCAAACACTGACATCATTATTCTAAGGACCTCACGTTTAGTCGGTTTTCTGATTCCTCGCAGTAGTCCAGGATCAACTCTGCCAAAGGCCAACACGAACTTAAGTCGATCTTCTTTAGTGTCCCAATGTAAGCCGAGCACCTTTTGGTTACATTCCGTATCGCCTTTATCAAGACTGAAGACTTGTTGTTGCGCGTCACAGTTGTCGAACTTCTGATTTACTAATGCCGAGTTAGAGACAAATCCCCTAAGTTCGAATCCACCTCGCGCATGAATCGAAATAACTTGCTTAGTGACTCTTATTGCTTCGCTTTCGCTGGAAAAGCAATGGACATAATCATCCACATAATGATTGTTTTTGATGGCAGCTACTGCTTCTGGATATTCTGCTTGGAATTCATTCGCATTTTTATTTTTTACGTACTGCGCTGAGCATGGTGAGCACTTTGCCCCAAATGTCATCACTGCCATTGCATATTCTTGAATTGGTTCTTGACTGTCATTCCTCCATAGAAATCGTTGCGACATTTGATCTTCTTCGCGTATTTTAACCTGATGAAACATCTGTACGATGTCCGCACATATTGCCACTGGCTTCTGCCTAAATTTCATCAAAACAGTGGCCAACGGTTCACATAAATCTGGTCCGCAAAGCAACGCTGAATTTAATGATGTTCCTGCAACCTCTGCAGCAGCATCGAACACTAAACGCAATTTTCCTGGTTTATTTGGATTATATATGCCAAAGTGTGGCAAATACCAGATTTTGTTGCAGTTGACAGCCATTTCGTCTTTATTTAGTTTTCTAGCGAAGCCTTTGTTCTTATAGTCGTTCATAATGCGAACATAAACCTGTCGAAAATTATCGTCACGTTGGAACCTTTTCTCTAAACTCAAGAACCTCTTCTTGGCCATTTCACGGCTGTCAGGTAGTTGCACGTTATCATGTTTCCATAACAAACCTGTTTCAAAACCACCTTCTATGCGCACTGTGGTCTGTTCAAGCAACTTGTTCGCTCTGCTCAGCTCATGTGGCTCAATCTTGTTCTCCACAATGCACACTCCTAGGTTTTCATCGGCAGTATGGTTTCTCACAAGCTGTTCCAAATCATCTTCAGCGGTACTAGTAGCTCGAGCAAGGAATACATGATTGCATCTATCTGCGTTACGGTCATTTCCAGATCCATAAACTACCCAACCAAGTTTCGTTAAAATCACTGCTGGTCCCTTCCATCCATCTGCGACGGTTCTTTTAGCAATTCCCAAATGCGCATTATCAAGTCCAATCAAGAGTTCGGGTGTGGCGGAACTATAGCTGAGAGCAGATATCTTCTTCATATGTCGGTACCTCATCGCAAGTTCATTCATGTCCAGTGACTGTGTAGGCAGCCGAAGATCTTTTACAGTTCTGATACCCTTAAATGAAAACTTCTTTGAATTTTGTTCTGCGCCAGATATTTCCATATCAACAATACTTGATTTCTCCGTCACTGTCTTGCCTCCAAACCACTGCAATTTTAAGTTTTCGTTTCTTTCTTTCAGTTCAAGGCGGTCCGCAAGGTTCTTGTTGATCAGAGAAACTGCTGATCCTTCATCAAGAAGCGCATAACAAGTAACTTCCTTACCGTTGGCGAATAACTTTACAGGTAAAACTTTAAACAGTAGGTTTGTAGACTCTGGATGAACAACCGAGTTAGTAAACACGTGACGTTGTTGTTGAAGTACTTCCTGTCTGCCATCAGACGTGGTGTTAGTAGCACCATAATGTAAAAGCCCATGGAGTTTTTTCGTGCAATTGATGTCGTTGCATGTATGCCTTTGTTCACAGCTGTTACTCTGATGTCTTCCATTTAAACAATTGAAGCAAAATCTCTTCCGACGCACAAATCGCCATCGTTCTTTAATCGCCATTCTGATGAATTTTTTGCACTGCCATATCTCGTGATCACCCGAACAAACCATACAGCCTTGCCCGTTTCGATTGTGCTCTGCTACATCTGCATGAAAAAATCTTGCTCGACCTCCACCACGGTTGTCTGCACGCCTTGGTTGCTCACTGAAGTTTATGCAAATCGTGTTCACTACACTAGCTAGTTCCTGCAACCATTCGCTAAAGTGTTTCACTGTTGGCTCTTCTGTTATGGTCTTCGCATGTCGCACCCAATCTATCTGTCTCTGCGCCGGCAGCTTTCGCAGTAGCTCGTTCATTAGTGTTGGATTTGCTAAATGTTGTTTACCACCTGCAGCTTCCAAGAATGAAGCTAAATTTTGAACTTTTGTTGCAAAAGGTATGATCTGCTCGATACTAGACTCAGAGATAGGTGCCACACTTCTTACCTTGGATATCTGACTTATTACAAGCTGATCTGCCCTACCAAACTTCTCTTCTAAAGACTTAATTATCTGCGGAACATTACTACTGTGTATTAATAAACAATCTACGGCTTCATATGCTTTGCCTTTCAGGGCCTTCTGAAGACGGAGCATATTTTGACGTTCATCGTATTGATACTCCCTGGTTGTCATCGTAAAGGCTTCCTTAAACATGGGCCAGACCTCTGGAGTCCCATCAAACACAGGGAGATCATACAGTTTCTTATGATACTCTATACGCGGTGTCGACAAAGTACGACTTAGCTCACTAAGGGCTGCTGCTAATGGATCGTTGTGTTCTCCTGAGTTCAAACTATTCGATGCCGTTGAGGCTTGTGCTAAAAGATTGCTTTTCTCGACTTCAACCCGTAAATTTTGGATCTGCTGCATCATTTCACCTAACCTGACCTCTATTGATGTGCCTTGACTGTTCTGATCTTGCCATGTCTCTGCAGTACGCATTGTTGCATTGAGAACATCGTTATCTTGGATGTCGTCTTCACTATCGTCGGTTCGCGGAACGTTCTTAGCCTTACTGCTTTTTGGTGGCATGACTTCAGGGATTTTCGAATATAAGCCTAACAATTTAACCTTCCTCACACACCAACGCCACACCCAAATAAATATCTCAAACAATAATAACCCAAAGAATCCCAAATCAAAATCAAAAAGGTACTCACCCGAGTTTTTTTTTTTAAATTGTAGATGTTCTCAAAGGCCTGGACAATTTTCTGCGACACACTGCTGCTACTCGGACACAGGAACTACTGTTCTAGTAAAACAATGCTGCTATTCCAATTTCCTGCACACCAGTTGAAGTTTCTTGAATTCTGAACCAATTCTTCAGTAATACACTTCGGCGACTGTGCGTTAACATCACGTGCCCAACGACACGTATGCAGGGATCAACTCACGTGCCCAATGACACAAACACAGCGACAACCTCTCACTAGATCGGTAGAATTAATAGCACGCTGGACCACTTCTTCGTCAGTAATTCTACAGATACATCCTCGTGCCCAAAGACACACACGCAGCGATAATCTCTCACTAGATCGGTAGAATTAACAGCACGCTGGACCACTTCTTCGTCAGTAATTCTACAGATACATCCACGTGCCCAAAGACACACACGCAGCTATAATCTGTCACGAGACCAGTAGATAGATTAACTGCTCGCTGGACCACTTCTTCGGCAGTAATCCTGCAGATATCGCACGTACCCAAAAGAGATTATTTTTGCACGTTGATACAATTCTTGGTGGTGCGCTCCGCAGCCACTTCAGGAACTCAATTACAATTGCTAGTGGTGCGCTCCGCAACCACACTTCACGTGCTCACAAGATAGCTTCGACTTTCAACAAACTATATTTGTGGTGCGCTCCGCAACCACTTCACTGTTGAGTAGGTTTCTGCACGCTGGAACAATTCTTCGGCAAATCCTCGTAAGTGCCTTACGTCCAGCTTTAGCACTCTAGCACTTCTAGAATATTCCAGACGATCCTCTTCCTCGATAACACTTTTCAGAATAAAAGTGAAATAAAAATTTGTTGAACGCAGGGAGCCTCAAAATAAAACAACTCTTTTTTTGTAGAAATACTTGAGGAGTTTTTATTTCCTTTAAATTGAAGAAATTACTTAGTAAAATAATGATTATAAAAGATTAAATTTGTACTTACACTTTTGTGTGTTCTCCCCTTTCAAGCGTTCGTCTTCAAATAAAATCAGAAAGTTCCACGAATTTCTTTTTTGACATTTGGCATTTTCAGTTCAGTGGCTACCGGATTTACCACTGAACTAATAACACTTGAAAGGGTGCGTTCACACGGCAGTGTTTACACTAGGCTTTTTAAATATGTTTTAACATACTGCAACAGTGGGGATTCTATGTTTCACGTGGCTTGTGAAGCTTAAATCGTCACCTTTATGGTAGAAGACTCTTTTGTGTTTGCTTAAGAGTTTCATTAATTTTGTATGTTCCTCGGCGTTTAGATGGTCGATTCTTTGCTGTTCCAAATTTTCGAACAGCGTAGAATCTGATATCATGTTTTCCAAGTGATTAATTTCTTTATCGTACGAGTATTCTTGTTCATCTTCGTCAGAAGAGAACAGAGGAATAATTTCATTGTTTAATTTCAATGTTTTGTTCTTGAAATTAATTTCGACATTGTTTGGATATAAAATATTATTTCCAATCAAACCGTCAAATTGGTTATTAAAATTGTGAATTTGAAAAATACAATCTGTTTGAGTTTGGAAAATGAATTTTCCTTTGGGGATAACTAATTCTTCACTTATGAATACAGGTGTTCCCACAGTTTTAATTTCTAAAGGGGTTGTTCTTTTTCTTATTAAATGTGATGGCGCTTTTTCCGTACTTATCAAACTATTAGTTGCACCAGTATCTATTAATAGTTTGACTGTTTGGTTTGTTTTTCTTAACACAATAAAGGGGAGTTGTGGTTTTGGTCCGAGGCTACTTCCGGAAAACCCTGTTCTTCGTTATTGTTATTGTGATTTACCTGAACTTTCTTTAATTGGCTTGAATTGGGATCTATTTCCATAGGTTTGATTTGCTTAGATGGGGGTTTATAATTTGGATTATAATTTTGTCCTTTATAATTTGGATTGGGATTTTGATAATTAAAAGGAGGTTTAATATAAGTTGGATTTCTTGGGACAAAGTTGTCTTGATGTCGTTTAGAGGAATTACCTTGGTTGCTGTGGTTATTTTGGGGTGGTTTTGGATTAAAATGATTTTTGGGTGTTTCAAAGAGTTTTTTGGGTGTGTCTTCTAGCTTCTCGTTTAAAAAGCCAGCTTGTGTCAGCTCGTGAAGGGCTGCTTGTAGATTTTTCGGCTTTAACGCGAACAAAACTGTCCGCATGTGAACGGGTAAGCGTTCTTTGAATATATTTAAGGCAGTTTGTGTATTGTGGGGAATTTCGTCACTTTTCCCTTCTTGCAATGCTTTCTGGTTGAGCTCACATAGATTTTTCTGTATGTCATTGTAAAAGGTTATGACGTTGCCTCTGTAAGGTGTTTGTCGTAATTCATCGTAGAGTTGAAACGAAGACTTGAAGCCTCCAAAATTTTCTATTAAAAGGTTTTTAATTTCTTTCCAAGTTTCCAAATGAGAGTGAATCTCGATGCAACGCTTCGCTTTCCCTATTAGTTTGGATTTTAAAATATTTATACACTTAGTTTGGGATTGGGCGTCATATTTGTTCAAAGTAGGTGTGATTCCATCTACGTTTGTAATGAACGTGTAGAGGTCTTCCCTTCGTCCGTCGAAAGCGTTAAGCTTCTCGATATACTTTAAAGGGTCAAGGGTCAGGGTTAGAGCCATTTTGGTATTTTTAACTAGTTCTGATTCGTTAAATAATTTTTCTAAATTTGGCAAGTTATTTAGTTTAATAATGGACAAATTTGGTTATATAATATTACTTAAATTATTCTTAGAATTATTCTTACTGTTGTTCTTAGTTATTTCCTGGTTTTGGCTGTCTTCGTCTGATGATCCATCCGTGTGTTCAGAGTAGGGTTTTGGTTTTTTATTCTTCTTGAATGTTCTTATGATGAAGCTCATCTATATTTTGTGATTACTTGGTGTTTTGATTTTATTGCTGTCAACTAGTTTCTTCTATAGATTTTGTGGCATTACCATTTAAACTGGAGTGAGTCACTTAACTAATTGACTTTAGAATTTTTTTAAAAGTGTTCTAATAACTTAGCTTCGTTTTTACTATTCACTTTGGACATACCGTATTTAGTTGTTATTTCTTGCGTAGAATTTTTTTACGAATATAATTTCACTACTTCGATACGATGAAAACGAACGTAATTGAATTACAAAAAAAATTTTTAAATTCGATTCTAATATTCCCTTTCGTGGGTTGACCGTAATTTTACAAACTTTTTTGTAGGTTTTTATTTGCGGATACCATAAATATATAACGGTATCCTACCGACTGCGCCAGAAATAAATGTACTTTATTAAATACACTTTTTAAAAAAGAATTTCCAGAGTAGAGCTCTTGATTCTTTGGTCTTTATTGTTGAAGTGTTACCTAAGAACTGATCTGTGCTATCGCAAATAGCCAGATTCATTTATTCGGTATTTGACTTTGTCAGCATTTTATCTCTTTGTTCTTTATGAACTGATCTGTGCTATCGCAGATAGCCAGAGTTTCATGATTTATTTTTGTTAGAGATTAAAAAATGCCTTTACCTTCTTGTGTGGTCATAGCCTATATATATTTTTTTTACTAACCATTCTTTTTCAATACATATAAGTTATTATAAGCTATTATAAAAAAGATGCTTTTGTGACTGACAAAAATTTTCAGGCATTACCCTTCCCTCCTCTCTGTGATTGTCGTTGTTGATGTTATCGTTATTGCTGATGTTGTTGCTGTTGCTTATGGTGTTGTTGTTGAAAATCGACTTCGAATCTATTTTCATGTGGACTCAAGACCTCTAGACAAAGGTTTGGTAATTCTTGAATAGCCTCATCGTCAAACGATTCGGCGCATCGTTTTAGTAGAAACACCACACACTCTTGTAACTCCAAAGCAATTGCTTTCGGAATTTTGTTGTGCACCTCCGTGCACCATGAATCCCGTATTTCTCCTTGAGATTCAGATTCTTCAAACTTACGACATTTTTCTGCTTTACGATTTTTGAATTTAATCGTATTTTGTTTAATATGCTCGAGGAAGATATTATTAAAAAAAAAATTTAATGTACTAACTTGTTAATGTTAAAAGTGACTTAATTCAATAGTTGGGAATACCTTGCAGTTATATTTACGAAAAAGAATAGACATTTAACTTATTCCCTAAATGCGTAAAAAAATAGTATAGAATGGAAGCACAAGTTTTTTTTGTGTCTCATAATTATTTAGTCTAATCTGTGAAATTCCAACTGTAAACATTTTGTTTTTATTTTAAACCACAGGTTCTATTTAACTTTACTTATGACAAAAAAAAACAGAACGGATTTAAAACCGCAGTATTTCTGATAAAAATTAATAAGATCGTACATTTAATCTTTGTTTTTCGCTCCTATATTTATTTTCAATTGGGTCATTTAGTTTCCACTGCTTCTAATCTTATGAAATTCCAACTGTAAACATTTTTTTAATATTATTAAACCACAGGTTTTATTAAACATTACTTAAGACAAAGAAAACAGAACGGTAGAGCTCCCAATAAAATGAAATTATAAATAAATTCATGCTATTACGCACTATACGAATAAAAGCCATAACACATTTCATATTCTTATCACACAATTCATATTCTTAGCTGACTAATGTTCTTAGTCACACAACATTATTTGACACTTACTCTACGATGCCACAGACACCATAATTCAACAACAAAGCACCGATAAGAAACACACATACATACACCTTTGGGGAATATATGCGTTCGGTATAATCTAGCCACCCAAAACCGAGTGTCCAAAATAATTTCTACGTACAAAAAAAACATAATGATTCTCGCAATGATTTAACATTTGTACCCCATCAAACAAAATTTACATTAAAAATTACAATGAATCATACAAATATGTGATAAACCATCAACATTTCTATACCTAATTCATTAAATTCAAATACTCGCTACTAACCACAAATATAGAACACCATACTGATAAGCCATACAACGATAGCCTCACAACCAGCAATCACAAAGGCTGCCGCCGGCCGGCCGCCCTCTTTGGCACGCGCTCCTAACCGAAAAAAAATTCAGCACAAGGGTCGCCGTCCTCTTTTACTTCCGCCCCCGGCACGCGACACCACTGATAATCTCGTACCACACACCAAATATCTTCCATCTCTTTCACATATCTTCTGTCTCTTTCTCGCTCCGAATTCCCAGGCTATATCGTCCCCATTCCTACTTACACCCAAGTTTAAAGTTGGAGATCTTGTCAGAACTAGAAAATAAAAACACGTTTTCGAAAAAAGGATACACACTATAATTACACCACAGAAATCTTTTTTTAATATTTTTTTAAATAAAACAAAACTTTTTTTATTTTTATTAAAATTTTGTTTTTATTTATGTAAATATTTTAATTTTTTTATCATCTTGTTTTTGCAAGACAGTGCTTGCCAAAAACCTCATCATCCTCGGTAAAAGGTCAACGTCAAACCCTCCCTCCTCTGCCCTTATTCGCAGGGCCTCCATAACTAACGCCAGGGACTGCATCCGGGCAAATGTATGCCCCGTAATATTTTCTGCCTCGGCCATAGCAATTGCTTGGAGCTCTTCAAACTTCCAGCACTGCTTATTATGCTCCAGCTTATTATACTCCAGCCAGTTCTTATATTCGTTTGAGCTTTCCATTTTTTTTTATTTTCAAATTTGTTTGGTAACGTATACGCTTTTTAAACGACTAAGAACTGATGAGGAGAATAAATGCTTTTGGTATTTATACCAAAAAAAAGAAAAAAATCACCTAAATCTATGAATTAAACATGAAAACCAAATAAATTGAAAATTTTTAGCAAGGAAATAAAAGTTATTTTCCATCAAAAAAATTGAGCAGCGAACTTTTTTTTTTAGGATCTTCATTATATTATTAATTTTATTTCTTTTTTTAATAACAAATAATTAAATTTCTTATATGATTTCTATGTATGACAAATATAAAAATAAATAACAATATTATTTGAATACAAAAACAAAAATAGCAATATAAAGAAAAAAACTTATAATTCGGTGTCGGTTTCGGATGTAAAACTAAGATTTGTTTCGTCTGTTAATAAATATGGGCATATGTCTTGATCATGATTTGACATATGGCAATTTTTTGATCGTCAGTTTATGCTTAGGATTCTTTTCAGCATAGACAAGAATTTCTTAATTATTGCTTCGCGTTGTTTCACTTAAGATTTCAACCTGTTTTTCAATTATTTTTAGATGGTCTGATGACATTGTTGAATTTCTTTTTTTGTATTGTATTTGTTTATCTGTTTTTTTCACTTGTCAGTATTTAAGCTCTGACAACGCTTTTTCACTGAAAATGATTTTTTTTCACTTGTCAGTATTTTAGCTCTGACAACACTAATTTCCACTCTATCAGTATTCGTAGCTCTGATAACGCTAAAATGACACTCCTAATTTTTTTAATTTTAACCTTAATTTGATGACATGCACAACTATCTGGTCCTTCTTTGCACATGTTTGGTGAAGGACAGTTCAGGATATGAAATTATAATTTTTCTTATTTGGGCTTTATTCACTTTAGAGTTTACAGATGAACTGACGCTTAATATCTGCAACAAATACTTACTAGCTATGTAATAAAAGAAAAAGAATAATTGCTTCATTATAGTGCAAGGAGGTGCACCACCAAATACCGTAATCAGGTGCTTGTCGAACTAAAGGACTGCGTAATCTTCTTACCCAAGAGGTGCGCAGATTCCTTTAACGATGAGATTATTAAAGAGCGTATCAAAGAGGGTCGCGGCAGTATTCATACTTTCCGTTATTAATAGAAAAACTTGTTTTTTCTATGCCTTCTGGTTTCATCATTATCTGATGGAATCTAGATTCCAAATCCAAAGTTGAAAAATACTTTGCTTTCCCTAGATTAGAGAGTATTACACTTGTATCGGGTATTGGATATTTATCCGATATGGTGTGTTCATTTAATTTTCTGAAATCAGGCGGCTTTTTGTGTTCCGTCTCCGTTTGTTCCTTTTTTACGAACGACCCAAACGGGACTGTTATAAGGACTTCTGATTGTATTAAATATTTATATTTCGTGATATTTTTATTATTTCTTCATTTGGATCTTCTAAATATAGGGAGGCTAATTTCTTCTTTAAAAATGTTCGGTTTACAATAGTTACTACTGGCTCCAGTATCTAATAGAATACGAATGTTTTTATCTCCTAGTCTTCTTTGTATATGGGGCAATCCCATCTCATGCCTAAAAAATGATCCCAATCTTCGTTTAAATTGTTAATTCGTTCAGTTTTGTTTGGTGGTGGTATGTTCGAATGTCCACAATAGTTGTATTTTTCTCTCTTGAATAGAGATCTTTGGGGATTATTGTACAGGTTTTGTTCAGGTTTTTTCCATTGCCAGTTTGGATTTTTATTTTATTGTTCAGGGTTTGTTCTATAGTTACTTGGAATGTGTTGTACTAGTGTGTATTTGTTTATAATGATTTACGTCACTTTTATTCATAGGCCGATTAATTGTAGACCCAAGAACCATTGGCTCAAATCGTTGGGAAAACTGTCTATAATCGTTATTTGAATAACGAGGGAAGTCGTGTGTTGTTTGCATGTTCCGTGGAGGAAATCTTAAATTGTTGTTTGCTAGTTCTTAAGGCGTTTTGTCTATAAATTCTACATAATTCATATGAAAAAGGTGAATCATTTCCGTGGGGCATCATGCTTTTATTAATTTTTAATGTAAGTTTTTCGTTTATTTTGTTATAATATTCTAATATATCCATCGACCCTTGTCTTAATACACTTAGCCCCTCTTCTAACATATGTAATGACCTTTTATCGGCATATGCAAAGTCTAGCCTTGCAATAATTGCTTCGAAGTTTAATGTAGTACCATGATTGGTTAAAATATCGTTTGCATTATTCAGAATTTTATTTCTAAAAATTGTCAGTGCTGCAAAAAACCTTCTACTACTTCTAATTGTAGCGGCCTCCCTCCAACTTACGCATGAACTTGCATTACCAGAAAATTCAGGCAATGACTTAATAATATCTAACCCTTCGTTGTCTTGTATATTGACATCTATCTATATCTATATATCATCTATAGTTTGCTTTTCATAATTCCTAACTTCATTTGATCTTCCCAAATCTGTTAATTTTGTGTTATTTGCTAATGCTTTGGCGATCAAAGCTGTTACTTCTTGTGCGGACGACATTCTGTTTTCAATTACTTCACTTTTATTTGAAGTTTTTGTTTACTCTTTGTAATTTCACTTTTTTTTGTTTCTTGTAATCACTCATAAATTTTTAAAATATTTCTGACATTAATTAATTTTAATCTTTATATACATATGTAGGTTCTTACGCATAATATGCTTTTGCGCTTTCTCCAATCTTTGTTGAATATTTGGCTGTATTTTATGGCGAAGACACTGATTTTACAATTTTACTTTGTTATTTTCAAATTTTATTTAAAACTTGGCCTCGTATAATATATTTTTGGGCTTTCTCCAATCTTTGTTGAATATTTGGCTGTATTTTTTGGCGAAGACACTGATTTTACAATTTTACTTTATTTTCAAATTTTATTTAAAACTTGGCCTATCTCGCCGGGGCCTCAAGTTAAAATTATTCTTTCTAATTTCATTAAAAAAATAATTTATTTATTTCTTAAAATACTAAACACAATAGGTAGTAACAATGATTGAATGTAATGACAAGTACGAGTACTTGCAAAGAGTACTCTAAAGAACTGGTGACCAAAAGTCCATGCAGTTGTATTTATCGATTAGATTCCTGACAGCTCGCCTTTGGTGTTCATGGTGACGATGATAATGCTGATCATCACTTTTTGGGTGTCTGGAAAAGAAGTGTTGTGTGGGTGTGTTGTTCTTGGTGACAATATGGTTTATACCATAATGTTGATTGTGGCTTTTGGAGTGGAGTGTCTGCATCTGACTTCTTATTTACATTGTAATGAGTTCAGATTGATTTCATAACTCTATTAATTTATCCTGTTCCATTTTTAGGTATTAACCCAATCGTGTTCGACTGTAGAAAATTTCGTCTGTACACAAGATTACATGAAGAAGCTATAGTTGTTGCTTCTAAGAATGGTTCAATTTTGCTTTCAATAAGAAAGACATTTCTAAACTTCAAACAAGCCTCAGTTAGAATGTTTACATCACTGATGCAATATTGCAAACGTTCATATTGAAGGGCAAAAACATCCTTTAGATGTTCTCCATACCATTTTAAAAACACTTCACGTTCTTCTGATTTCATAATATTCGGACTGTAGAATTCTAAGGCTGGTAACTCCCCGATATAGTTACTGTTTTCTTTTGTATTAAACAAATGAGGAAAATATCCTTTTCTCAATTCAGACGATAGCTGGAATGTTTTTGGAAGCTTAGATAGAGCCATATGGAAATAGTTTAAAGAATCTATGAACTTTATATTTGCTATTCCCATTAATATTATTTTACTGCCGCGCATGATCAATTCTGGACTTGAAGTTATTTTTTTGCAGTATATAATATTAAATGAACTGATGATCATATTATTGTCCGTTATGTTCTATTACAATAACATTTTTAAATTTCTTGCGAACTTTCAGAACATGTTTTAAGAATTTGGGGATAATATTTGCTTCTTCTTCTCCTTCAGATTCCTTAATAGTATTCAATGAAAATCCGCACTCATTACACTTAATCAAATTTGGAATATCAAAGCATTGATAAGACTTTTGCATAAAAACACATAAATTTGGCTCAAAATAACTTTTTAGAGAATACATAAGAGTTTTTAAAAAATATCTTTATTCAAATAAACAGAACAGTCAACTAAACTGTATGAAGGTAGAACTAGAAGTGTGTGATCATTTTCGGATCGCATCGAAGATCGTTCAATGTTTCTTCTATCCGATGTGAAGTGGTGGTTGTTTATCGCATTGGAGATTGTCCAATGTTTATATTACTCGATGTGAAGTGGTGGTTTACCAATGTTTACATTATCGCTCCGGAATGTGGGAATGTAATTAAAACTTAAGCGACTTTGCTGGTTTGGTCTCGGGTGGCTTATTGTACCTATCAGTATTGTTAGGGTGAGAAGATGCATACGTAACTCTCATGTATTTTAACAGGAGTATTATAGGTATTGGTTTCAATATTGATAGTTTTTTCTCAAATTATTTTCTCCTGATGACTCTCTAAATCATACAAAATGTAAGGAGTTTGTTTACATTTAGGTGCTCTACTATCGGGAAGTATATAGCACAAATGATCTCCATTTACGTGCTTACTAGATAATTTACAGTAGTATTCGCCACAGATACGGTTTCGGCTCCCACTGTATGTTTTTAAACATAGTAGACATCTTTTAATTTGTTCGCAAATATTGATTCCTTTTGAGTTACCTGCCTTGTGTTTGTCGAAACAGTTTTTCCCTCTAAAGTTTCGATTGCAATCTATACAAACGATTTCATTTGCAATCTTTGGACACGTAGGTGTGCTTTAACGATGAGATTATTAAAGAGCGTATCAAAGAGGGTCGCGGCAGTATTCATACTTTCCGTTATTAATAGAAAAACTTGTTTTTTCTATGCCTTCTGGTTTCATCATTATCTGATGGAATCTAGATTCCAAATCCAAAGTTGAAAAATACTTTGCTTTCCCTAGATTAGAGAGTATTACACTTGTATCGGGTATTGGATATTTATCCGATATGGTGTGTTCATTTAATTTTCTGAAATCAGGCGGCTTTTTGTGTTCCGTCTCCGTTTGTTCCTTTTTTACGAACGACCCAAACGGGACTGTTATAAGGACTTCTGATTGTATTAAATATTTATATTTCGTGATATTTTTATTATTTCTTCATTTGGATCTTCTAAATATAGGGAGGCTAATTTCTTCTTTAAAAATGTTCGGTTTACAATAGTTACTACTGGCTCCAGTATCTAATAGAATACGAATGTTTTTATCTCCTAGTCTTCTTTGTATATGGGGCAATCCCATCTCATGCCTAAAAAATGATCCCAATCTTCGTTTAAATTGTTAATTCGTTCAGTTTTGTTTGGTGGTGGTATGTTCGAATGTCCACAATAGTTGTATTTTTCTCTCTTGAATAGAGATCTTTGGGGATTATTGTACAGGTTTTGTTCAGGTTTTTTCCATTGCCAGTTTGGATTTTTATTTTATTGTTCAGGGTTTGTTCTATAGTTACTTGGAATGTGTTGTACTAGTGTGTATTTGTTTATAATGATTTACGTCACTTTTATTCATAGGCCGATTAATTGTAGACCCAAGAACCATTGGCTCAAATCGTTGGGAAAACTGTCTATAATCGTTATTTGAATAACGAGGGAAGTCGTGTGTTGTTTGCATGTTCCGTGGAGGAAATCTTAAATTGTTGTTTGCTAGTTCTTAAGGCGTTTTGTCTATAAATTCTACATAATTCATATGAAAAAGGTGAATCATTTCCGTGGGGCATCATGCTTTTATTAATTTTTAATGTAAGTTTTTCGTTTATTTTGTTATAATATTCTAATATATCCATCGACCCTTGTCTTAATACACTTAGCCCCTCTTCTAACATATGTAATGACCTTTTATCGGCATATGCAAAGTCTAGCCTTGCAATAATTGCTTCGAAGTTTAATGTAGTACCATGATTGGTTAAAATATCGTTTGCATTATTCAGAATTTTATTTCTAAAAATTGTCAGTGCTGCAAAAAACCTTCTACTACTTCTAATTGTAGCGGCCTCCCTCCAACTTACGCATGAACTTGCATTACCAGAAAATTCAGGCAATGACTTAATAATATCTAACCCTTCGTTGTCTTGTATATTGACATCTATCTATATCTATATATCATCTATAGTTTGCTTTTCATAATTCCTAACTTCATTTGATCTTCCCAAATCTGTTAATTTTGTGTTATTTGCTAATGCTTTGGCGATCAAAGCTGTTACTTCTTGTGCGGACGACATTCTGTTTTCAATTACTTCACTTTTATTTGAAGTTTTTGTTTACTCTTTGTAATTTCACTTTTTTTTGTTTCTTGTAATCACTCATAAATTTTTAAAATATTTCTGACATTAATTAATTTTAATCTTTATATACATATGTAGGTTCTTACGCATAATATGCTTTTGCGCTTTCTCCAATCTTTGTTGAATATTTGGCTGTATTTTATGGCGAAGACACTGATTTTACAATTTTACTTTGTTATTTTCAAATTTTATTTAAAACTTGGCCTCGTATAATATATTTTTGGGCTTTCTCCAATCTTTGTTGAATATTTGGCTGTATTTTTTGGCGAAGACACTGATTTTACAATTTTACTTTATTTTCAAATTTTATTTAAAACTTGGCCTATCTCGCCGGGGCCTCAAGTTAAAATTATTCTTTCTAATTTCATTAAAAAAATAATTTATTTATTTCTTAAAATACTAAACACAATAGGTAGTAACAATGATTGAATGTAATGACAAGTACGAGTACTTGCAAAGAGTACTCTAAAGAACTGGTGACCAAAAGTCCATGCAGTTGTATTTATCGATTAGATTCCTGACAGCTCGCCTTTGGTGTTCATGGTGACGATGATAATGCTGATCATCACTTTTTGGGTGTCTGGAAAAGAAGTGTTGTGTGGGTGTGTTGTTCTTGGTGACAATATGGTTTATACCATAATGTTGATTGTGGCTTTTGGAGTGGAGTGTCTGCATCTGACTTCTTATTTACATTGTAATGAGTTCAGATTGATTTCATAACTCTATTAATTTATCCTGTTCCATTTTTAGGTATTAACCCAATCGTGTTCGACTGTAGAAAATTTCGTCTGTACACAAGATTACATGAAGAAGCTATAGTTGTTGCTTCTAAGAATGGTTCAATTTTGCTTTCAATAAGAAAGACATTTCTAAACTTCAAACAAGCCTCAGTTAGAATGTTTACATCACTGATGCAATATTGCAAACGTTCATATTGAAGGGCAAAAACATCCTTTAGATGTTCTCCATACCATTTTAAAAACACTTCACGTTCTTCTGATTTCATAATATTCGGACTGTAGAATTCTAAGGCTGGTAACTCCCCGATATAGTTACTGTTTTCTTTTGTATTAAACAAATGAGGAAAATATCCTTTTCTCAATTCAGACGATAGCTGGAATGTTTTTGGAAGCTTAGATAGAGCCATATGGAAATAGTTTAAAGAATCTATGAACTTTATATTTGCTATTCCCATTAATATTATTTTACTGCCGCGCATGATCAATTCTGGACTTGAAGTTATTTTTTTGCAGTATATAATATTAAATGAACTGATGATCATATTATTGTCCGTTATGTTCTATTACAATAACATTTTTAAATTTCTTGCGAACTTTCAGAACATGTTTTAAGAATTTGGGGATAATATTTGCTTCTTCTTCTCCTTCAGATTCCTTAATAGTATTCAATGAAAATCCGCACTCATTACACTTAATCAAATTTGGAATATCAAAGCATTGATAAGACTTTTGCATAAAAACACATAAATTTGGCTCAAAATAACTTTTTAGAGAATACATAAGAGTTTTTAAAAAATATCTTTATTCAAATAAACAGAACAGTCAACTAAACTGTATGAAGGTAGAACTAGAAGTGTGTGATCATTTTCGGATCGCATCGAAGATCGTTCAATGTTTCTTCTATCCGATGTGAAGTGGTGGTTGTTTATCGCATTGGAGATTGTCCAATGTTTATATTACTCGATGTGAAGTGGTGGTTTACCAATGTTTACATTATCGCTCCGGAATGTGGGAATGTAATTAAAACTTAAGCGACTTTGCTGGTTTGGTCTCGGGTGGCTTATTGTACCTATCAGTATTGTTAGGGTGAGAAGATGCATACGTAACTCTCATGTATTTTAACAGGAGTATTATAGGTATTGGTTTCAATATTGATAGTTTTTTCTCAAATTATTTTCTCCTGATGACTCTCTAAATCATACAAAATGTAAGGAGTTTGTTTACATTTAGGTGCTCTACTATCGGGAAGTATATAGCACAAATGATCTCCATTTACGTGCTTACTAGATAATTTACAGTAGTATTCGCCACAGATACGGTTTCGGCTCCCACTGTATGTTTTTAAACATAGTAGACATCTTTTAATTTGTTCGCAAATATTGATTCCTTTTGAGTTACCTGCCTTGTGTTTGTCGAAACAGTTTTTCCCTCTAAAGTTTCGATTGCAATCTATACAAACGATTTCATTTGCAATCTTTGGACACGTAGGTGTGCTTTGACATTGCGGACATGATTTCTGACACCTATGTTTGCTCTTTATATTGTAGGGTATATGGCAATCTTCGCAATAGTAACTGCAACAGAATGCAGCAGTTATGGACGTTATTAAATTGAAGTGATTATTATGCTAAATTAATTTTCTCACTCACAAATTTTAGTTTTTAAAATGATCTTTAATACTCTTAAAATCCTAAGTGGTAATAACTTGCGTAGTGTTTCGTGGTCGATGTTAGACTGACTTTCAGAGACATTCCCATTATCCTCCTTAGGTATGGTCTTTTGTTTAGTCTGACCAGTGTGGGATCTTCTTTAGACTTTATTGCATTGTCAGCAATAACCAATAACAATATTGGCGATCGCTGTGTGGTCTTGATGATTGCTTACCAAAATTGCAAGCGGTGCATTTGGTGTCTTAATTAAATTTGTCTTCTTTGATATTTATTTGGATGTCTTAACTTGGTATAGCACACATTGATTATTATTATGCTGATTGAGCAACTCACTATATTAGTTTTACAATATGAGAATATACATAGATTGTTGTTTATTTTGCAATTTGACAAATTGAATTATCATTCATACTCGTAGTACAAATAAAAGGTTTTTGTACTAATGGTGACAGAAGTCACCATACAAATATGTAACTCGCGCTCCTAACCGCAAAAAAAATCATCACAAAGGCCGCCGTTATCTTTTACGCCCGCCCCTGGCACGTGAAACCACTGATAATCTCGATACCACACACCAAATATCTTACGTCTCTTACACATATCTTCTGTCTATTTCTCGCTCAGAATTCCCAGGCTATATCGCCCCCATTTCTACTGATATCACCAAAATTTCATACTTATTCCACCATTTCAGTCTAACTTTCTTCCATTACCCCTCAAAAGACAAGCTCATTGGATGTATCAGTATCATCATGGTTTTACCTGGGATGGAGAAGATACAGATTTTCACAAAGTTAAGTCATATCTTCGAGAAAAAATTAAAAATGTTGTTGTTAACGTCAAGGGTACAGAAGAGAAAACTTGGCTACAAAAACTAATTGACGACGAAAATGTAGAAGTTATCAACCTCCTAATTTTAAAGAACTTAAAAGAATTTATCTAGATATAACATTGAAATGCTGATATCATGGAAAAATATGTGCACTCCAGAATGTTTATCTTTTGAACAGATACATTAGTGAAGGTAAAAATTGTAACTAATATTTTCAAATAAAACAAAACTTTTGTTTAATATCAAAAGTTTGTATTCAAATATTTTTCTTATTTTGGTGATTATGATAATGATGATCAGCTGGTGCTTGCAAGGAATCTCGCCATACTCGGTATATGGCACCTTTTAACCCTCCCTCCTCTGCCCTTATTCGCAGGGCCTCCATAATCAGTGCCAGGGCCCGCATCCGGGCATATGTATTCATCTAATTTTGTTCTGCCTCGGCCATTACATTTGCCCGGAGCTCTTCATACTCCTAGTACTTTTTGTTTAATACCTCCCGCCATAGTTGGTATTCGTTCTTCTTTTCCATTTTTATTTTTTTTTAGTTTTTAACAATATTAAAGTTTTTTAAATTGACTACGAACGGATGAGAGGAATAAATGCTCGTGGTATTTATACCCAAAAAAAAAAAGAAATACCGCTATATTTCTGATAAAAACAAAGTTGATTTTTTTATCTTATAATTATTTTGTTTAATCTATGTATGTATATGAAACCAAAGTAGGTTCTATTTAACTTGACTTTAGAAAAAAATACATAAAATCAAATTTTTTTCAAACGAATATTTGATTTTTTGATTTACATATATTTATTTCAATCTTTTATACAATGACACTCACAGTCAGTTCATGCTGTGATTAATATAGGGTAGACATTGTGAGGATGTGCTTCAAAGGAATAAAGATCGAATATTTGTATAATGGCTTGACTTCTTTATTTTCTGGTATTGGCCTTATTTTGAACTGTATTTGGCAACCATTGAGACCAAGTCGTTTTATTTTTGTCACCATTTCATCTATTATCTGAAATCGCTCCGAATCTCTAATGAGACCAGACGATGGGCAAATGAACTCGATTATTCATTGTCATCATTTTATTTGTAACATTATTATTACTGCTTGTCGGAACTTCCGATTCAGTTTCTTTATAGGTTGTTGAACTTGACATAACCCGCGCAAATTTTGTATTTTGATCCTCCGGGATTTTTTTTAAAAAGGTTTTAAAATAAAACGCAAGATTACAATTTACAGAAATATTCTATTTATTAATTTGAGCATCGGATCCCTTACCACTGGTGCTATACGTAGGAGTATCAAGATGGAACTGAACTGCTCTGCCAGGAAAAGCCCTGCTTATATGTAATACATTGATATTCTTAATTCTTCTTACAGACTATAAGTTTGTGTGTATTGTTACACATGCATTATCATATGATGATTCAATTTTATTATTTTTGACCGTTGACGATTTTTGTTTACATTAGTTTGATTTTATATTTTATTTTGATATTCTGCATCTGTGGGAGATTCTTAGTTAGACATTCATTGTTTACATTATTTTTAATATTTTATGTCTATTCACATAAATTATGTTCAACGAAATATGCTTGGTGGGCATTTAATATTTAATGGTATTTTTACTTAGCGATATGGAAATATTTAATGGTATTTTTATTAAGCGATATGGCATACGCTTGGTATGGTTTGGTTGTTATGATTGGGAAGCAATTCTATAACTCGCTCCTATCTCTTTGCTGCAGACTCTTTAAATTTATTTCAAAATGAAAACGAGAATATGGATAAAAAGAAATTAGGGAAATAGTTGAAATTTCTTTTTCGGGCACTTCTAATGTTGTGTTGCCAGGTTTCCATTAATAGACCACAGATCTCAGTTTATGAAGTTCTGAGCATGTTGTATTGACGTTAACAAGGATCAAGAAGACCCCTTTTAAATGCCATATGCCACTACAGTTGAGCTCATCAACACTCTTACTAGGCCCTCGGATTCCGTGGAGGAATACTTCTGTAAAAAGCACTATATCAGTGCCCTCAATACAGAGTCTAATGTATAGTCATCGGCAAGTAGGCATTCTTGATCACCATTTCCAGTTCTATCAATGTTTTTGGTGTGTAGATACGAATAACTTTAAATGCTTCGCCTGTTAGTCTGGTCGTTTAAAAGAAACGTTAAGTTCTTCATTGGTTCTTTTATGTACTTAAAACCCAGTTGACACGTTTTTTTTTTTAATTTACACTCTCGATAGTTCAGGCGACAGTAAGCCTAATAACTGGAGTACAGGACGGGCAACGACTTTGAAAATACCCTCGTACGGTACGAATTTTTTTAAATTTTAGTTTTCTTTAAGTTTTATTAGAGGTTAGTAAATATAAAATATTATAAGAGTGGATTTTGCTCGTTAAAGTTAATTAATATAAAAATACGAAGTGCATCGCTTTTATTATTTTATTATTTATTACTTACAAGGGTTAGTTGTTTTGAGACTTTCTCATAATACTCGACTCGTTTATTGACAATTTACCTAGTCGAAGAGTTGACAACTCTTTTTCTAGTAGATGCAATGGAGTTGTGTCCGGATGAAAAGCTTATAGCCATTTTACGTATCTTGTACACCTATTTTTTTCAACAGCTTTCACAACTTCATCAGTCATCCAAAGGTGACGAAAAATGCTCATTGGTCTACAGAATGAGTGCCGATTTGTTCTTGACTTTTTTTTTACGACTACAACTTCTGCACAAAGAAAACATAAGTTTATTATTTTGCTTAAACGGTAAAACGGTGAAATTAATTTCCCGCTGGCAAAAATTTTCACTAAACAAGCCTATTTATGCCTTTGAAATTTATAGAAGGTCAAATTTAATCGTTCGCAGTGTGAACTTTTGGATGATCAATTAGAAATTCTCAAGTTTTGCAAACCCATGGGTAAAGTCATCAAATTATATCAATGTATTGAATTTGTTCACCTTCCTCTCATTGTAATAGTGCATTTCCTGTATTCTGTTTTAAAGGATGGTTCCTTATAAAATTAATTACTTAACTATCTAATGACTTCAGTAAACTTCAGTTTTATAAAAGAAGCTTTGTAATCTTCCAACTTTCTGTTTCTTTTACTACTCTCATTCTTTTCCCAAAAACTCTGGCTCGGAAATCTAAGTTTTGGTGAAGTTTTTGAATTTATCCGTAATTCTTTATTTTTGACAACTTTATTTATTTTTACCGGTTTGGTTTTCGTTTGCTCTAATGTTTGAAAACTCCTTGTATGTGAAACGAATCTGTACAAGTTCCCTTGGCTTACTTACCTATCCTACCCTAGGATGTAGGCATTGAACTACACACCTTCGCCACCTTTCTATTGTATTCTCTCATTGCCGAAAAATATGTCCGAGAATTACAGAAGGCCTGATGCTATGGCTCTCTATTAACCCTTTATATCTAATTTTCTTTCCTCCACTCCTAATTTGACTTACCAAAGGTTTAATATTTTTGAGGTTAACCCTTTTATTGAAAAAGAGAAATTAAAAATAAAGTTCATATTACCATGTTCTCTCAATCCTTTTTCCAAAACTTACTAAAAAATCGTAACTTTAATTTTCAGAAGCCTCAAAACTTTATTAACAATACATTTATCAAAACGCTTCTACGGATGTTAATTTCTATGTATTGCCGCAAGAATATTTCATTCAATTTGTAAATCAATATGTTTCAAATATAATCAAAGATATAAGGTTGTATTAAGCATATGTATATGTAGTTATCAAATGAAATGGGAGATGAAACTACTTTCACACACCTGTGTGCCTTAACAGCCCTATTTTTGAGAATTTATAAAACTATAAACGAAACTAGTTTTAGGTAAAACTAATTTTGTTTCCAGTTCTATAAAAATAAATCAAAACTAGTTTACAAAAAAAATCGATATTTTTCATTTCTGGAAACAACTAGCTTAGGTTTTGAAACGACTTTCTAGTTTTGACTGTATAATACTAGTTTTACTGAAGTAGCATAATTTATTTTGATGGTTTGGATGGTTTTGGGTTAGGTGCATCAATTTTTTTGGCAGCCAAAAACACCAAATTTTTTGACTGCAGAGCAGACGAAAATCCACCGTCAGATGTAACTTTCCAAAAAACTAATCCACAACATTGCATCTGTCAACTAAGTTAAAGAATCGCTTTCACAAATTGAATCGCCTTGCACCGAAACCGAAGCAATAAGTCCATATATAATGTGCACTTACCCACGACTCCGTATCTCACATCTTTTCAAAGGCGTCCAAAAAACGTAAGGCTTCGTCAGCCATTGCAGGGAGTTCGTAAGAAAAACTCACCAGCAACATCCTTCGAAAAGAAAACATCCTCGTAAAGGATCGACGAGAGAAAGAAAAACATGCCAAGATGCATTTTTAGAATAAATGCGCCAAATTATTTCTGATCGCCAAGCCGAGAGCGAACGTCATGCCGAACTACATGCGATAAAATCCCTTTTTAATCAAAGCAAGTTATAAGTCGGCGTGGCGGTTGGACATTAGGTATGGGTGGTTAAAACGCATATTGGATCAACTCGTGTCGAGGAGTTTGAGTCCCAAGCACAATTTTCTGTATATTCTCCGTTGCTTTAGGTACAAATAAAAATGCAAATTGAATGTGTAATGTTTAATTTAATTTATTCCAACTAATTTGGTACATAGGCAGAAAGCATTATGATGCGTTGATTTTGTATCGCTTCAAAACGAAAGTGCTGCACCGCAGATTGAAGATAGTGAAGTCTGTAATTCAAAGACAGTTTTGCCAATCAAAAAAACAATATATATATGCAAGTAGTTCATAGAGCGCTCTAAAGTATGTCTTACCCTCTCTGCCATATGCGGTTTCACCAAATCAACAACACGTTGAAAAGTTTTCTTTAACATTCTGGAGCGCTGATAAAACGCCAAATAGTCCAACTCTCCCTCTAGTTTCAAGTTTTTTCAAAAACTAGTTTTGTGATTTCGAGTTTTAGATGTCAGTTTTTGTTTGAAACTTGAAACTCGAAACCCATATAGAACTAGTTTTACGTTAAAAATAGTTTTGAATCGTGTCAATAATAGGACTGTAAGGCTTTTATGTTGCTAGTAGGTTTAAATCATACTAAATCACACTCTTTTGGTGAAACTTACCTACCAAAATTTTAAAGTGTTGATTTTTTTATTTTACTAAATGTGTGAACTCTGGTCCGCTTCGCCAAAGATGGAAGCTGAATCAACATGGCGAACGATTACTCGGAAGCCAATGAAATGGAATCCAATTGGTCCGTTCGGGAATATTTTCCAGTTCAGGCATGGTCATCTGTCTTTAAATGATTTTTGCTCTGTTCGACTATAATGGAACTTGGTTTCCACACTTATTTTTAATTCGGTATAACAGTTTTTAGTGGATTCTTTTGGTAACTCTTTGAAGTTGTTTGAGTGTTGATAATTGTGTACAATGAGACATTTATTAATCTAGTGGATAAAATGCTCAAAATAGTATTTTATCATTTATTTAGTTTACTTAAAAGTTAATATAACTTATTCTTAGCTTAGTTTAATCTCGAACAATCGTTTTTTCCTTCTCCCTTGGCAGATGCTTTTTTGATGATATCACGTTTTTCGACTGAGCTGGTTTATCATGGATCATCAATACGTAACATAATCTACTATTGCTAACCAGACAATTAATTATTACTTGAGATGACTTCTTTTAGACATTGTCTTTATAGAATCTTTCCATTTAGATGATGAAATACAAGTTCATTTACACGTGTAGTGTAGAACTAGAATTGTAATCTGATTACTGGTTAGATTGGATGGATTTTGTTATAGATTATAATTTGTGTTTTCCTGCCAGCTGTGATAACTAAGCGTAGGTACATGAGTTTTTGGTTGTGACTTGTTTGAATTACCATAACTGTTGTATCCTCCTATTATTGCTGCTTCCAAGAATAGTTCCATATTATTTTCATTAAGAAACAACTTTCTAAACTTCGAACGCAGCCTTAGTTGAAATCTTAACAGGTAACAGGTGGAAAGCCTTAAGACATTTTGATAGAGCCATGGGAAAATATTTTGAAGCGTCTATGAATTTAACATTTCCCATCTGCACAAAAATGTGGTTCCACCACCTCGAGTAGGGTTGGCAACTTTTTTAAGAAGAAATAGAGTACATTTGTTTTAACAGAGGATAAATAAAGAGTACGGTCCCGTAAAAATAAATAAAACATATATAAATTTAAAACATGTATTTTGTATACTTTTTATTGAAAATAAAATATTTTAGTTGTTCTTGAAATTATTATATGAGTCTTAACATTGTAACTCTACGTTCATACAAATTAGAAGCTAATATTTAGCAATGTTCTTCTTTTCTTTACACTTAACATTCATGAAAGAAAATTGCTGAAATGGCAGGAACATGAGTAAAAGTATAAAGCGAAAGTAAATTTTTTTAAATAAATTGTTATTATTCTTCAATTTTTTTTTTAAAAATAAAATC
Organism: Dasysyrphus albostriatus; assembly: GCA_946251815.1. Lineage (NCBI taxonomy): Eukaryota > Metazoa > Arthropoda > Insecta > Diptera > Syrphidae > Dasysyrphus > Dasysyrphus albostriatus. The sequence continues at coordinate 61,013,034 of OX276337.1, read as the reverse complement.
TGAGTTGTTTTGTCATTTGCCCTGCAGTTCTTTTAAAATGAATTGGCCATTCGCGATCTTTTCACTATCGGTGTCATTATTTTCATCAATCAATTTAATCAAAAGTTTTCTAGACAAAAAGTATAACAACCACAAGAAGTCAAAGAAACAAAAATACTTTTCACCTTCAACAACTTTTCACATTAGCTGTGTTCCATTATCTTCTCTTGAGATCCGAATCTAGACCTGAATGTTCTTTTAACACGTCATACAAAAACAAAATTGTGAGAAATCTTCTAAATTGTTTTTGCTGCTCATTTGCGTTGAAAGTTAATCCAGATCCAGATCCGGATCTCAATAGAAGATAATAAAACATACACAGCTTGCTGACATTTTATTCATTATGTTTTGACAGTTTTGGGTGCGTTCAGAAAAATTTGAGTTGAGATAAGTTCACATTAACAGGTTTTTATAATACTTATGCAATGGAGGAACGAAAATGGAAAAATTTTGTATACGCAGGTAGATGGATAGTTTGAAAATATAAATTTCATAAAATGGAGATAAAAATAATAACACTATAACAAAATATTTGAAGAAAGAAGAGTAAAAAAACATTATTTAGCGTACTCTATTAAAGTCATAGATCATAGAGTACGCTTTTATGAAATAGAGTACAATACTCTATTTTAAAGTACGGTTTGCAACCCTAACCTCGAGTGTCAGTTCTGGTAGCTGAAGCAAGTCGGCACTATTAATTTCTTTAAAGGTGGTCAGCATTCCATATAAGTTATCACAATCATATTGCTTATCAGCATTCCTGGACTAGACCGTCTTATTACCTTCTCAAATTTATTAAATCATAGCATTTTGGACTAATTTGTTTTTCGAAAATATAATCAAAAAGCTTTATTACGTTCTTGAGAGTGAAATAAAGCCAAAAATCAATTTGGAATTTATTGCTCTTGAAAATTAAAACAAAAAACAGTCAAAAACTTGGTAGTTTTTCCGCTCTAGGTCTCTTGGGGGCAGCACTATGTGAAAAACAACCAAAATTATCAACACTCATTTTTGTTTTTGTTTTATCCGATACTTTTTGCTCCTTTGAGTTGCTCAATGATAAACAAAATTGCGTTGGAAAGATTCTTATGTCCAGCTTTTTGTGATTGGAATGATTTCCAGCTGCCGCTCCAGCGATTAGTAAAAAAAAAACTATTTTTGACTTTAACCAAATGAACACTTTTATTATACCTAAAAATTCACAACTCCATCGAACGTCCATGGTCTTGTGGTCTCATCCTCTCTTAGACTTTTTCAGTAAGTTATTAGTTTTCTAGTTTTTATTTTGTAATGTTTTTAGCTTGGGGTTTCAAATGAATACTTTTATGCAACAAAAGTCTTCTTCCCAACTATCGATGTGGTTTTAAAAATATTTTCTTCTACAACTGGATTTCTTTATATCATTGTCATTTATTTTCAACACAATATTTTGTGAATTCCTTCACTGTGAATGTGTCAAATTTAACGTTGTGAGCAATGACAATTTTCCGAGCACTGAGATCCCGCAATCGGTAACCATTAAAAGCATAACCAACAATTACTAACTCCATGTTTTTAGCTTTGAGTTTAGCTCAGTTCTGTGTTGGTAATAGAGAAATGTCTACTGTTTCATTCTTTTTGTTATGTTTTCCTTGTTTGTTTGTGTCAATGGCGACTTAGCTTCATTCCAAGCCAAGGCTTCGCCGACAAAGTTGACTTCTGCCTGCACGAATTTTCTCGAAGAAAATGGATAGCATATTTTTTTTATAGAATTATACAGTAGTTGCACTTCAATACAGAAAACGAATTTCAGAAGGATTTTTAATAACTTGTATCATTTTAGTTAAATAAATAATAAATTCAGGATATAATTACATTTTCAACCTGGTAGACCGAATCAAACAGGCTTAAATAACCAAATAGGCTCAGATAATTTAAACACTGTTAATTAATTTATTTATTTGAATAAAAGTTATTTAAAACTAAAACTAATCTAAAATAACAAGGATAAGTAGTTTTCATTTATTTTTGCTTTTTAACTTATCAAAACATTTCACTAATAATTTGTTGTGTCAAACCAATTATTCAATTTTGTTAGTTAAACTTTACACCAATTTAACATAAGTTAAATAAAATGTTCATATACTTACATATATACGTGTTATTATTTTAATCAAAAGCATGAAATAAGTATATAATAAAAAGCTATTTAGCCATCAACAAAAAAAATGTTTGTATTATATTTATTAAAATCGTTTTATATTTAATATTTCTCAAATAAAATTATTAATATTCTTTAAATCTTATAGTCTCTTCTTTCATTTACTGATTTATATATTGTTTTTTTTTAATCTTATTTTAATAATAATAATTTGACAAAAAGGAATATGCAATACCCGAATTAGGTATACCATCAATATTATGTTATATCAGTTTTTGATTTGATAATTCAAATACAAAAAATTAAAGCCATGGCAAATTATTTGTAAAAATTGATATGTCAATAAAATTACAATATTTATTATATAGAAATCTTGATACACAAATTTGCATACTAATGTTTCTTGTAAAATTTCATAAAACGAATAAATATCATCTTTCATTTTTTTTTTTAATGTTTAAAATTTAAATATCTAACCAAAATCTGTGTTGTTTTTAAGTTCTGAATAAAAAGTTCATATTAAATTAAATAAAAATAATTTAAAAATAATAATTAAAAAATTTAATACTCATTTCTATTTGTATAGTTAAATAATATTGAATTCTGTCGAGTCCAAACATGGTTTTGTTTTACAAATGGGATTGTGCGAGCATAAGAAAGCGTCTAAACGCATGTCAAAAGAACACACACCCTGTTGCTGTCAGTTGTTAAATGTCAATTTGTTAAATGTTAATCATATTTAATGTCATCTCCTAATTTTGCAAGTCATGTTTAGAATTTCAATTCGATTTAATTTGTATTGTTCAAAGTCAATCAAAAGTCATTTAAAATGTCAAGTCAATTAAATTGCTATATCAAATAAATCATTATACTACAAACCAGCATACCAAACACTGCGTTTTTCATTAACCATTTTATTGGAAATAACAGGTATATTATGAAAATATTTTACCTGCCAAGTCTTCTACTTGACTGACGGAGGTTTCTGGTTTAAATAAATATTTCGAAGACACGGATTTAAGCATATTATTCGATTTTTCCCAATAACACAATATAAATTTTCATCTCGTTGCATTACTGGTTTTTATTAATATTAACATAATTGCTCTGCAGAAGGGTGTCGATCTCCATATATTAAGCCAGTATATACGAGTATTTCTAGGATTCCTCTCAAAACATTCCTCACTTTCCCTTTAAATCTGAGACTGAAATTTTTTGGATTCGCTTGTTGGATTATTTTGTTTGCAGTAAATTACATAAGATGAAAAAAAGACAGTTTTTTGACTTCTACATATGTGAGAAATACTGTTGATATTTTATTCTCCTGCTCTGTAAAAAAAAAAAAAAATATACCGTGGGTAGGTGCAAAACCTGCATAAGGCTCTATGAGGACCGAAAAACGCATGCTCATAGGTGGGTGAGATTCTTACTACACTGAAACCACCTCCACTTCGCGATTGCAACTAAGTCATACTTATCTAGCAATTTATTTTTAACAAAGTTAAGTAACGTGTTGCAGGTTACTTTCCGGTGAAAGTTCCAAGCGTTTGTAAGTTATTTAAGTTTGTATCGCAGGTACAACCCCAAAGTCCAAACAGTTACAAGTACCTGGCTGTATAAAATCAATTTATTTCCAATACTAAGCTTTGAATATTTACCGAGTAACCAGTTCATATCTCTGATTTACTTTTTAGTTCTTCGCATTTCTTTTTACGTGCGGCTTCCACTTTAATTTCGCGTCTAGAGTAATTTCAAGATACTTTGCCTCATTTGCAAATGGAATACGAGCGGTATTAAGAAAGACGGGCAGTCTATTTATTTTTGTATACGTTAAGTCCACGTGGATTGACTTTTGTTCATTGAGCGCTATTCACCATGTTTTTGTCCACTCATTGACATTATTAACAGCATTTTGTAATTTAGTTTTAGCTTCGCTAATCGTTTTGCCTACTGCTAATATTGCAGTATCATCAGTAAACATGACTACGATAGTGTCTTCTGTTTGAGGTATATCGCGTGTAAATAAAAGGTACATAACTGGACCTATTACACTTCCTTGTTGTACCCCAGCCACTATTTCTTTGAAATTAGAATATTCATTTCCATGGCTTACACGAAAAAGTCTGTTATCTAGATATTCGTTTAGAATGTTATTAAGTCCTTCAGGTAGAACTTGTCTTGATTTGAATTTGAGGCCTTCGTCCCACACCTTGTCAAACGCCTGCGACACGTCCAAAAATTATGTCGAACAGACTTTCTTTTCTTTAATTCTATGCACTTGATTAATTGTTGAATGCTTGCTTCCAAATTCGAACTGATGTCCAGGTATAATTGTTTCTATTCTATTATCGGCTGCAGGCGCAGGAGTAGTATTCTTTCAAAAACTCTTGATATTATAGGAAGAAGCGAAATCGGCCTATAAGACTTTATTGCTTTATTGGACTTAAGCTTCTTTAATTCTTTTTGCAATTCGGCAAGTGTAGCATTTCTTGTTATGTAACTTTCATTTGAGATTAAATTAAATATTAATATTTTCGTTTAGTTCTTGCTTAAATGTTTCCTCTAAGTAATCGGCGAATACCATCGCTTTTTCTTTGTCACTTTTAGCCCATTCATTTTGGCTTGTCTTAATCGGGGGCACTGGAAGCTTTAGTTTTTTCGTTGTTTTTTTAACTTTCCAAAGTGAGTAGTTCGATTCTTTCCCCGCTGTCAAGCCTTCAAGGTAATTTTCAACTTCAAGGTTTTTGAAATCTGATATCGCCGTTTTTAGCAGTACTCAAGCGATTTAAATGAGCTTTGTGTTGAGGAGCACGGGTTCGCTGCCATTCGAATGAAAGTCACAATTATTCTCCATTCCTGCTTCATATAGCATTCGACCCTTTTTAGATATGCATCGTGTGGCCCAAAAGATGTGCTTTGCATTAAAGTCACCACCAACAATTTAGATTGGGCTTAGGGACTTTATCAATGTCGTAAATTCACTCTTATCAATTTTGCAACGCGGAGGGCAATATATGGAAGAGACATTGAGAGCAATATTTTTTGTTTTAACCTGTACACTACTCAATTGCATTGATTCGGCGTCTATTTTCAGGCTTATTGAGTATTTAAAGCACTCCTTTATATACCATGATGATCCACCTCTTGCTTTGTTTGACGGATGAATAGCGCGGTAGTCATGAAACCCGTGGATTTTAAGATTTGATTAATTTTAAGCATGCATTTCTAATATCAAACATATCATTTTCCCGCTTCTACATCTCCAATTCTCTAAGTTTTTGCCATAATCCGTTGACATTCCACGTAAGAATTTTAAGCTTTTCCATCACATATATATTTTTGAAAGAGGTTTGGTCGAACAATCTTCGAGCTTACTTAACCTATCAAAGATAAGTTTATTTGTTTCACATTGTTCTTCAAGTTTTGACAAAATTATTGAAAAGACTTTCGAAACCGTGGACAGTGTCTTTATTTACGGGTATATTTTGTTGGCCGCTATTTGGACATATGTTTTTGCATTTCCTTGCTTTGATATTTTGTCCGAAGGTACTGACACTGTTTTCTTTTCTTTACGGATACTAGATTTTGGAACGTTCTTAGATTTAGAATTCTTGGGAATAACGGTTTTTCGTTGCTTTGGTTGGTTTCTTTGCGTTTGGGCAGATTTTGTTTGTCGCTTTTGAAATTCTTTAGCTACTTCACAGCCCCTTTAGTTTGCCGGATGATTTCCATTACAATTAATGCACGTCGTTGGACTTTCACTCTTATTTCAAAAGATGAGGCTGCCTCAGGTGAAGAGCCAACTGTACGCTTTTTACTTAATCTTTTCTTTGAGGACTTCTCCGTTTCACGTGCTAGCTCTTCTTCGTCCGTTTCATATCTACAATTACTGACTTGTGGCAAGCTAGCTTTTGAGCTTATTGGAGGATTTTTGCTTTTCAATATCTCATTTTCTTTTCAAAGAAGATTGTCTTCTTTCTTTAGATCTTGATAAAGTTCCATTACTTGATCAAGTCTTTGTCGAAGTTCGTTATTATCTTTTTCAAGATTTTTTGTTTTATCAGTCTATTTTGGCGCGTGCTGGCGTGACGGCTGGACTCTTTTGCCCGAATTTAGATGGTTTTGCACTCGATTTAGGTGGTGGTGATCGAGATTTCCTTGTACTTTTTAGGAAGGGATTTATTAAATGCAGTAATTGGCTCTTGAATTTTCCAATCAACCTGGACTGCCACCTGGAGTACTATATCTTATTGTTTTGTTCATTGCATAGTTATGCATACATCAATCTCAGCATACGGAGATATACATATATTGACGGAAAAAGTTATAATATGTCCTTGAGGAAATAGCTACAGAGTTTCGAATAACAAAGTTTCCAAAGGCAAAGTTTCGAAGGATAAAGTCTCAAAGCTTTCAGAAGTGTAGTTTTCAAGAAAATATAAAATGCATATAATTCAATGTTATGGCCAAGAATTTAGCTTCATTAAAAAGATAAGGGTTTGTCATTATGTTTTAAAATGATTTCGGACAAGTGGCCGTCATGGCTGGCTAGAATAAACTCCAGCCGAGAGGCCCAATTTTTAAGGCAATTGGGCCCATATGTTAGCAATTACTCGCCGAATATTATCTTCCAAGACGTCAATCGCCTCTGGCTTATGTGCGACTGCACATAACACCACAAAAAATAGTCTAGCGGTGTTAAATCTCACGATCTTGGAGGCCCACGACGGGAGATAATGCGGTCACTTGAAGTTATCTTCAATAAAGTGATTGTTTCGCTGGCGTCGCGTGGGCCGAACCATTATTTTGATAGTAAATTTGCATGATTTGTAAACGTTGTTCAGCTGAGTAGGTCTATTCGTCATGAAATGGCAAACCAAGCTGAGCATTAATCAAGTGACAGCTGTCAAAAAAACCAACTCCGAAAAAAGAACTGCAAGGTCTAAAAAAACACCTTTTACTTTGTTTATTTCATTTGCAAAAAAATATTTGAAAAAATCGTACAATGAATTTTACTATTTTAGTATTCACTTCCATTTATTAATAAATAATACAGTAGATGATGGAAAGAGTGAACTATCTAATAAGGCTATAAGAAATATAAACCTATACCGATAATTTTGATTTTGTATAAAAATGTCTACAAAGCCTTTTACATTGCTGGAAGAAACAAACAAAAGCCTTAAGCCTTTTTAATAAAGAAGATTGGATTCAACCTAAGGTTCTCTCTATTTTTTTCCCTTTACTTCCTATTTTTCTATCTGTGAATTAAGTAAGCATAAAATTCCATTGTACTCAAGAAACAACGAAGTTGTTGCTTATTTTTCGAACACCCTGTTTTGAAAATATTATTTTCATTTTTAATTTTGTATCAACTGTTTCCTGTGTGAAGTTCATTGAAATCACTCAAGGAAGAACGAAGTTGAAATGTTTTTTGGAACACCTTTTTGGAAATATTTTTTTTTTGCATTTTTATTTCTGTATCAGGTATTACCTGTGTGAAATTCATTGAAATCGATCAATTCGAAATTGCTAGGATTTCAGAACTTTTTTTTCAAAACTTTCTTCTTCGATACTTTCTATTGCAAAATTTTGACATTTCGAAACTTTTAAAACTTCGAAACTTCATCTTTTCGAAACTTGATCATTTCAAAACTTTGGTTTTTCGAAATTTTGTCCTTCGAAACTCTGGCGGATTCCCTTTCACATGAGCTGTGACCTGCGAATGTGAATAAATTTGATAGAGTAATAGTACTAATAGGCTATTGATTATAATATTTAAAAAGGAACTTAGACATTCATGGGTTTTTATTGTAAAAATCAATCATCGAAGATGGGAAAACTGCAGATTGCTAATAAATTAGAGTGTGCATTTTAGAGGAGGGGGGATGTAAGAGTACCCTTTTTGGTTTTTTGCATATAACTCGAAAACGAGGCCAAATTTCGAGAATAAACAATGATGTTGGCTTTGGGTGAATTTAATTTTACACACCAGTTGAAAAATTAATAATTGATAGGATTTGGGAAAAAATTCGACTCATAGTTTTTTTTAAACAAAAAAAAAAAACTACAAAAAACTACCAAAAGTTGTTATAAAAATTTTTTCTTCTCAAATATCTTGAGAACAATCAATGATTTTGGCTTTGGGTTAGTTTTATTCTACTCACTAATCTTCATTTGATTGCATATCGAATACTTAGACTTAGACTCTTTTTTTTAAATTATCCATTTCGATGGTAAATTTTATTGTTTACTAAAAACGTCTTCAGCATTATCTCGACCATTTGCTTTGTTTTCGATTTAGGTATATGCAGACAACCGAAAAAGGGTTCTTTTGCCCCCCCCCTCTAAAATGCACACTCTAATTAAATGGGTGGTTGGAAAAATTTAATGAACGTAAAATACGAATGAAAAAAAGAGGTAAGTGATATATGTACAGCTTGGGTGTGTTCCCCTTTTGACTATACGACCTACTTTAATTTGTTTTTTTTTTTTGTATCTATAAATCTATTTTAACACTTGAAAACGGCCGGCAAATTCGTCCTCTGCTGTTTGGTTTTAATCGTTTTGTGAGCATTAATCTGTTAAATGTAAATTTAAAAAAGGATATTGCAATGCAATACATTAAAACAATACTTTATTTTGTTCATTATTTAATTTTTATTTAATATAAAAGCATTTTTTAGTCTTAAAAAAAATACAAATTTACGGATCAGAGATTATAATTTCATAAATTTCAAAAATATTATTTGTGAGTTTAACTGCAACTCATAATTTTTTTTCGAAACATTTTTTCTAACATCCATTATGTCTTTACATTTGTATATTTTTTATAGATACGTTTTGTTAAACTTTACTTAAATTCTTTTTTATTTATAATAACTGTTCAAAAAAAATGAAAAAAAAAATATATATTTCCTTAAATAAGTATAAAAAATACATGAGAACTTAACATGATATTCAAAAATTAAATTAAGTGTTTTTTGATAAGATTCAACATTATAAGATAATAATTACAAAAATGATCACAATTAATATTTTGTTTTATTTTACAAGTTACATAAAGTTTTTATCTGGGTACTCGTTTTATACTTAAAATCAAAATAATACTATGCTTACCTACATAAAATTTAAACGGAATATAACAAATAAAACTATTACTTTTATATAATTATTCAAAAGTTTAATTCAAAATTAAAAAATTGGTTTGACACGAAAAATTGCTAATAGCTGCGTTTAGTTAAGAAACTACAACTAAACATCACGTAGTGATCCTTTAATGCAATACGGGAGCACATGTGGCGCTATGGGAACAGTAAAATTAACAAGAACAGTTCATGTGCGCACATTAGTACTTAGGTAATATTTTCCTATTGTTCGATGGGTGAAAAACTTCCCTTTCGAATATAAGTTAACACTATAGAAATTGCCAGCATACCGAATCATATATGATCATTCCCACGCGCTGGAGTATTCTCGCTGACAATGCTTCTGGGCATACAAATAAGAGAAACGCGAGTTACATATAATAAAGCTCCTACAAACGGGCCCAACAAGCAACCAAGTGAACTAGCACATTTAGGTCAACAACTTATACAAACAATAAATACAACATAAACAATAAAGGGTCAACAACCAATAAATGCAGCGTTAACAACTTATAGCTATATAAGCAAAGGCATTACAAACTGAAAGGGCCCCAATAATACGTTGACAACCTGAATAGTCGCAGCGACACTTGGACGGCGGGCTATTCTGGGTCCTTAGTTAATATTTTATTTTGTTAATAAAATTTTCTATCAATAAAGCGCAACAGGCCTGTGACCCAATTGAAAGTAAGAATAAAAAAGTTTTTTTTATTTCGTTCGGACACATTAAAAACATAAATCGCGCATTTATCACATAGAGACGCTGTAAGAGGAGAACACCTGTGGGACCATAGAAGAAGCAACAATGCACAGGGGATAGATAGTGTTAAGATTTAATAGCTCAGTCTTAAGTTGAATTTCGAATAATAAAGAGCTTTGCTCCTAAAATATAAAAAAAACTATTTTTTTTAAATTAAACCGACATAAAATAAATTAATTTATATAACCTTTTTATAATGAGGAGAATGTATTTATGTAATACACCCACCCTTGCATATTTATTATTTTTAGCGAAAGCACAACCCTCAACGGGTAATGCAGAATTTTTTTCAAGGTGTTACCTACTATATGTATTTATTCAATGCTTCAACATTTATATTTTCGATGTGTAAATCGAAGTCGTCGCATTGCACATACCACAGATGAGAAATAATGCCTGCCTTAATCCCAAAATGTCCGATGAGCAAGAAAAAAGCCAAAGCGATTCATATGGCGACCACCAGGAAGAACTCGTCAACGTGGCCATCAAATTTGAGGTAATAATAACGAGTGCCCCAGTGGTATATAAATTAAATAGACAAACAAGATTGTATTCAAACTAAACTAATTCCGAGCCAACATCTTGGGTGAGAAAAGGGGCTAATGAGGCCTTAAAGTTAGCATTTCAGGGGTTGAGAGCAATGGATATAAAGTCGGTGTGACTTTCACGTTAAAGGATTTTCGAAGGAGCGACGAAGCGGGTGGATTAACTTTAAGTACGCATCGAAATTTAAGACTAAATTGGAACCGGAAATCGGCGTAACGGATCGCACTATAACTCATATGATTATGAGTTCGTAAAAAGCCATCGTTTCAATTAAAAACAAAGATAATTTGTGCTTACCTCGAGCCTTAGATGTAGCAAAAGCATATACAGATAAGTTAGACAATGCTCACAAAATACGCAATGATGTCGGTAAATTGCAAACACAAATAGCAAAACAATTGCTCTCAATTAAGGGCCGAGAGCTACAAAAATTCTCAAACCCCAAATAAATCCCAAAATACACATCACCCAACCTATTATCCATGTAATAATGAAATAAAACATCAACCAAGCATAACTTACTTTTCGTTCTTATTAAAGATTACAAGAAGATAAGGTCGCAACTCTCCTATAGACAGCGGGCCTTACTCTTTAATTAAAAAATACCTAGTTTTAATGTGCTCACGGACGATGAAGTAGCGCAGTTTTCTATATATTCAATGAAGGTATAGAATCCAAATCATCAAATCCATGGAAATCGAAGGATATTGAATTCCTTTTGTCAGACAGCCTCTCAAACCTCGAGCTAAAATACCTTTTCTATATAAAGTGGCAACTGTTAGACTTCCTAATTTAATATCCAAAAATACTGCCGTCACTTTTTATTGAAAGAGCACCTACGTTCAAGTATTATCTATATCATAACCTAAGTTAACACATGTTCCTTTTCTTTGGTATGTCATTTAGTAATTTCGCGCCTTTGTTAAAATATTTGAAGGTATTTTTAGAATTGCATAAATCTTTTAATTTTAACATAAGCTATCATTAATTTTCTTTCAGATTAAATTGTTTAAAGCTGATTTATTGAAATTTTGTTGCTCATTCGTTTTTTTTGTTAAAATACCAATTGTGAGTAACTTTCTATTATAGTTTTATAAGTACCTACTAATTGAAGTTTTACAGGAAATAAAATCAAGTCAAAATTGTCAAGTTGGATTTTTATATTTTGAAAATTGTTTTGCGGTGCAGCAACATTATTTTATTTCAATTGATCTTCAAGTAATGCTTCAGGATGCTGCTTGGGAGGAGGTTGGTAATGTGGATACTACCAACATTTACAGCCTTGTGGCAGTGGCCCACCTTTGATGTAAGCCCCCTACCAGCAATACAAACTACTTTTTTAAATATTAAAATTTAATTAAAAAATAAAAAAATATTAAAAAAATGAATCGTAAATTTTAATTGTTGACATCCATCCTTACAGAAATATAATGTTGATCCTATTTGATTTTTATTTCTGATGACTTTTAACATCCTTTAAATTTATTGAAAGTGTGCTACGAAAATCAGAGGGTCTCTGAAAATGTGCGGATTGTAATGCTCTGCATACGAATACTTATGTTTGTATGTGTATTTTTTTTTTTGTCCTCTTTTTTTTTTGTGTAAATACTTTGAGCATTATCATCATAATCATCAGTTTAAAGTAAACAAGCAAGCAAGATGACTCACCAGGACTTTAAAATCAGACAAGAGATGGAAGAGTGGCTATCGAAATATGGCTGCCAATGCTGGGAGTTCCAGCAGCTTCAGGATGCCGCTTGGGAGGAGGTTAGTAGTGTGGATACTACCAACATTCACAGCCTTGTGACAGTGGCCCACCTGCTGCATTCATTGCACATGAAGGCATCGAAAGGGGGGTTTGATGTAAGCCCCCTACCAGCTATAATACCTTTTTTACTTAATATAAAACTAATCTAATTAGAAAATAAAAAAAAAATTAAAAAAAATTACCATGTCTTTTTTTTTACTTAACTATTCTTTTCTCTCTTCGCTCAAATGGACTACCTTTCTGAAAACTTAACTCTTAAACATCATGTTCTGTTCATGATTTTGTTCAGTTTCCTTTGGTGATTTTTGCGTTCCGAACGTGAATTTTACGTTTTTGCGTTATAACGTGAACGTGAATTTTACGTTTTAACGCGAACGAGAATTTTACGTTTTTACGTTTTAACGTGAACGTGAATTTTACGTTTTAACGCGAATTTTACGTTTTTGCGTTTTAACGTGAACGCGAATTTTACGTTTTAACGTGAATTTTACGTTTTTGCGTTTTAACGTGAACGTGAATTTTACGTTTTTGCGTTCTAACGTGAACGCGAATTTTACGTTTTAACGTTAATTTTACGTTTTTTTGCGTTCTAACGTGAACGCGAATTTTACGGTATAGCATAGATCAGAACCCATACCGGTATAGCATAGATCAGAACTCATACCGGTATAGCATAAATCAGAACTCATACCGGTATAGCATAGATCAGAACCCATACCGGTATAGCATAGATCAGAACCCATACCGGTGATACCGGTGTCCCAGAACCCTCTAGTTTATACTGCTAACATAGAAGCAACATGAATCCTCAGGACGCAAAAATTACACAACAGATGGAAGAGTGGTTAACAAAATATGGCTGCCAATGCTGGGAGTTCCAGCAGCTTCAGGATGCCGCTTGGGAGGAGGTTGGTAGTGTGGATACTACCAACATTTACAGCCTTGTGGCAGTGGCCCACCTGCTGCATTCATTACAAATAAAAGCATCTAAAGGGGGGTTTGATGTAAGCCCCCTACCAGCAATAATACCTTCTTTGTTAAATATTAAAATCTAAAATTAAATATAAATAAATATCGTAAAAAAAAAAAACAAATGTGTCTTTTAATCAAACTCTTCTGAAATTCTCTTGCATTGTTTATAATTCTAACCAGCACAACCAACAAATACACTAGCTTGGGGTCATTTTCGAATAGAACTTGAAAATGAAATAGAAAACTGATCTAATTAAAAAATAAAAAAAATATTTCAAAAATTAACATGTCTTTTTACTTAACGATTCTTTTCTCTCTTCACTCATATGTACCACCTTTTCTGAAAACTTAACTCTTAAACATCATGTTCTGTTCATGATTTTGTTCAGTTTCCTATGGTGATTTTTGTGTAACGAACGTGAATTTTACGTTTTTGCGTTTTAACGTGAACGTGAATTTTACGTTTTAACGCGAATTTTACGTTTTTGCGTTTTAACGTGAACGTGAATTTTACGTTTTTGCGTTCTAACGTTTGCTAAGCATGGTCTAGAACCCAAAATAACACCGGTATTTAGGATAGCATAGATCAGAACCCAAATTGGTACCGGTGGTGCCGGTGGTACCGGTGATACCGGTGGTAGTGGTGATACCGGTGGTAGCGGTGATACCGGTGATACCGATGATACCGGTGATACCGGTGATACCGGTGATACCGGTGGACTCGTACCCTCTAGTTTATACTATTCCAGTGGTTTAATTTATAGACAAACAAGATTGTATTCAAACTAAACTAGTTCCGAGCCAACATCTTGGGTGAGAAAACGGGCTAATGAGGCCTTAAAGTTAGCATTTCAGGGGTTGAGAGCAATGGACATAAAGTCGTAGAGTAACTTTAAGAGATTTAGTACTGATACTTTTGAACAGACTGTTACATCAGCTAAATTGGAACCGGAAATCGGCGTAGCGGATCCCACTTTAACTCATATGATTATGAGTTCTTAAAAAGCCATCGTTTCAATTCAAAACACAGATAATATGTGTTTACCTCGAGCCTTAGTTGTAGCAAAAGCATATACAGATAAGTTGAATAATGCTCACAAAATACGAAAAGATGTCGGTGAATTGCAAACACAAATGGCAGAGCAATTGCTCAAAGATGCACAGATAACTGTTCCAATCGATGGATGCAGTATAGAGGAGTTAAGAGCATTTCAGAATCATCTTAGATCCTATAAGATAATTGTGTATGAATATGCTACAAAGGAAAAAACTGTTATTTTTGAAGAAATTGAAATAGTGAAGAAAAGAATAAATCAGTTTCACATCACAATAATAATTTTAATGAACTCATTTCATTGAATTTTATAATCTCAATTTCATATCTGTTATGTTTGCGATTTGCTCTACTTAATACAAGTTTTATTCGGTGGTGAAGACTTGAAAACCTTTTTAAATGAGGTTAAAGCCAAGTATCAAAGTTCTGCCGACATACTTTAAAGGTAGAAGTTCACATTCAGACTTTTTAAAGTCATGAAATTATATCACTTTCGATTTTAAAAGAAGAAAATCACAATATTTCAGAGTTTGAACAAAGTTCACATAAAATTAAGATTTCTTGCTTGTGAAACTAAAGAATTTCATGGCAGTGGCCAAACTTTCGGGATATGTTAGGAAGACCGAACCACTGCTATAGGGACCAGTCGGTTGCAGACGCAATATCGGTTGAGCTCGAAGACTGGAAGAAGCTTGCGAGGGACCGCAACCGATGGAATACCGCAATATCTCAGACAAAAACCCTCCATGGATCGGGAGCTAATAGTTCGAATTTGATACATTGGAGGACTTTGCATTTTTAAAAGCAAGCTCATTAAATGAAAACATTTTTGCTTTTGCAAAACGATTTTGTAAACAAAAACTGCTCAGGGGTAAGTATTGTCCTCCTATCATAATGCAAAATGTAGATATTATAAAATAAGTATAAAATAGACCTTAAAGAAAAATAAAATGTATTTAATTCAAAATCAATTCATTGAAGACATTCGAAAAGAAAAAACCCATAGGAGAAGTCAACGATACAGCAACGTCAAAATTCGTGGACAAGATCACGGTGTTACAAAACATGACCTGAATCTGGTCCACGCAACAAGGACTTGCAATTGAATCCAACAAAGGTTAAGTATGATAAGCCTACATACGTTGCGTTTCCAATTTTGGATTTATCCAAAATATATGACTTTCAATACAATTTTATGAAAGATATTGTTAATATGGCGATGAGCTGCACCTAATATATATTAATGCTGATCCACTAATTTATAAGTTTCCAAATAAGGAATTTGTATAATTATATCAAAAAAGGATTTTAATTATTTTGGTTCAAGTGGCTATCCAGGGAATAATTAATATGATATTCCAAGAGCGAATAAAAAATCTTAGGAAAGTTAAAAGATGAGTGTTCATGTAAATTGTTATTACATTTTTTAAGCACCACATCGAAATCCTATTGTATTCTTACTGAAGATGATGATAGTTAAGAAAATAAAAGGATTATGAATTCAAAAAAATATACCCACACCTTAATTCGTCGTTTGACTACGTGGGTGAAAGTACAAGACGGACGAAATAGAGACGGGTTTAGGGTACCAGGTGTTAGCAACGCTTGGGTTAAAATTATATAAGCAACACAAAATAAAATTGTAGGTAATAATTGTTTAAGGAAATGTTTGTTTTGTTGTCTTTCTTCGAAAATATCAGTTAAACTGTTTTTATTTCTTTCTTTTTCTTATTGAAGGCGTCTACGATGCCTTTCTAGCAATACGACATTTAGAGTGGTCATCAAGCAGCATGGCAATGATTGGTACAAACGGGGATACACATTTGAACCAGTTAGATAAATATACGAAATAAAATTTCGGAAAATGAAATAGTAATTTTTTCTTTTATGTAACTAAACGTTGATACTTTGAGGTGGTAGAAAAGATTTCTGCTTTGGTTGGTAGGGTTGTTGAAGGAAGTGGTGCTGTCTCCAATGCAAAATCCTGCAGCAACAATGTAGGAGAAACTATGAGCTTAATCGACAAAGAGGTTATTCCTTAAACCAGTGGTGGTGAGGTCACTCCGAAAGTTACAGGTCAGGTATCCGAAATAGCGGCAAGCTATGAACACTTGATAATAAAGCTGTTGTCTGAGAATGAAAGACTGAAATGGCGCATCGCATGTCTGGTATTATTGAGATGAGATAAGAAACTATTCTTTGTATGTTTGGCTTACAGTTTCATGCAGAAAAATATTGGTGTCATGAAATATCATGCAGAACAATGGATTCTTTCATGTTTGCTGCCGTGAAAAGCCTTATTTAAACAGATAAAGTAGGAATATCGTTTGTGGAAAAAGTTTTACACGTTTAAACGAGGAAGTCACTGGATATATCTCAAACTTGTGTAGAGCAAATTTTAATGATTCTTAAGATATCATAAGCAAAATATTCCAAAGCAACTCTGAAGGAATAAATACGGACGATATTTGGTTAGGTAAGAGTAAGTTAAAACTTCGATTAGAACCAAGTGTTTCGCATGTGTCATGTATATTGTTATATGTACAATCATAGGAACGGCAATCGAACTATGTCAACTAAATAAACAGAATGCAATACTGACCCATTGTAGTGCAACTATGTCAAGTGTGACATATGTTGATGTTGCACTATTGTATTCTTATTTATTAAACAAACAAACTTTGTCAAGCGAATGCAAATAGAATACGTGGTTGACCCAGAGGAAGTGACGATTTAGGCAATAGAAGAGGTAGCGTAAGTAATGATGAGTAGAAGTTCGGTCCCTCTGATTCAAAGACTCAAACGGAGAAGTTGTTTTTTATTTATCATTTTCAAAAAAAGCAGCATAGTGCCCTTTTGGAAACTATAATTTTCAGAACTTTGCCTTTACAAACCGGAAGATTATTCCCGAACAGATGTTTTAATGCCATACAAGTTTTAATTCCAAAAATTATTTGAGAGCGGTGACATTTTCAAAAAAAAAAAACTGCAATTTGGATGGATTTAAGTTTACGTTTAACAGTGTTATTTGAGCAGAAGATATCTGCTTTAAAAATTTGTATTTATTTAATCTCGAGTATTCAACCGCATGTTCATCATTTTGGGGTTTCATCTTGCATAGAAACTCAATTTTTTCAAAGTAATTTAAAGGAAGTTTGAACAAGGACTCATGTGTTGTTGAATGACATCTGAAACAGGTCATAGGATCAAAAGTAGCAGGTCATAGGATCAAAAGACAAAGGTAGATAGGGTGCTTTCGAAAAATTAATGATATTGAAGTAGATTTCAGTGACACAACAATTGACTTTGGCAGCCAAATCTTGCAATAAAACAAAAAATCTCCTTTTGGGATGTTTTGTTCGCGATAAAGTGTAACAGTGAAAATACCAACTCTGTCGTGGCTAAGTTTGACTCCCTTGAGATTCAGTTGACTGCGATAAACAATTCAGTTAATGTTAGAATGTTAGTTCACAAGACTATACGCCATCTAAAAACCTTAGTGTCGAATTGAAACATGCCTTAAATCCTATTTTTGCTGATAATTATTCTTTTTATTAAGTAGACAAATTTGAGAATGATGTTGTTTAAAAAAAAACAATAAGAAGATCATTCTAATTAAAAATGGAGGTGTAGTATGTTTATGTGTGCATTCCTTATGTCACAGTATCCTTCGTATCAGGTGACGAATATTTCTCGTGACTTGATACGTCACGACGCTGATATACACATCAGCATACCATATTTAATCTTCCCAAAATTAAAAATACGAAAACATTAAAATCCAAATAAACGTCATTTTGGCTTCTAAATAAACAAATCTAGTATGGGTTAAATCCTCTGTTGTGACCCGAGAGCCACAACTATTCTCATCTCAAACCCCAAATAAACCTTGCATTATCATTCATTCAGAGCCAACTCTAATCGACCAGTCATCCAACCAAAAGAACCATGAAATAAAACACCAACCAAGCATAATTTCCATTTCGTTCTTAATATAGAACAATGCTTCACTTATGCACGCCAAAATGACTCAAGCCATATGCGCACCTCTATTGTAACGAATGCAGAAATGTAAAAAAACAACTGCACTACAATAGAGTATGTCAAGTGCAATGTGTAATACGAAACCTCCGAACTGCGATCGATGATGACACATCCAGCAGTACTTGAGTGGGTCACCATACGATCGGCATAAAGGTTTAAGCATGATCTACGTAACTATAAATGAAGAATTATGACCACGGTGTGTGTGGCCTGGTGGACTGAATTAAAGTGACATGGTTCTGGGGATGGTAAGTGACCTGGTTTTGGTATGGTTTTGGTGATGGTAAGTCATTACTTATGAAAAATAATAAATAGAGAACCAAATGGGAAGATGGGGAGAGTTGATTTTAAGATACTAGAAGATGAGGTCGCAGCCCTGCTATAGACAGCGGAGGTTATATCAAGTTCAGCAACCCATAAAAAAATCAAAACGGAAGTTCCCACAAACAGAAATAATATTAATAATAAAATGATGACAATGAATGATCGAGTTCATTTGCCCATCGTCTGGTCTCATTAGAGTTTCCAAGAAAGTATATTATGCTGACATTGGCAAATGAACTCGATAGCCACTGAACTTGCATAGCTTCGTCCACTCCAATTATTATCTATATAGTCAGTTGGATTTTGGATACCTACAGTTACTGTTTAATAAATTGTTTATACCTTTTTTAAAAAGTGTTTTATTTAATAAAAGAACTTTAGTCAGGCCTTACTCTTTAAAAAAAAAATTAAGAAATAAAAGATACAAATACAAAATACTTCAAACTAACTTTTATTTGAAAATCTCACATTAACTCTCCGTTCCTGCTCTTCCCGTATGAAAAACGGAAGCACGGCATAGGAACGTAACATTTGGTGGTTGCGGTGGTATACCTAAAAATCCCCTACCAAAAACAAGACTCTGACTCTTGATGCGTTCTGGGGCTATACACCAGAAAAAGTAAAAAAAAAAGTGAAAAAAAGGAAAAAGCAAAAAAAAAGGGTGAAACAATTTTTTTTTAAGTGTTAAAATTGTGCGTCTTTAAAAGTGTTAGAAGTCCTACAAGTGTAAGTCCTTGCTAGCTCTAGAGCGTAAGCATTTGGCAGACGATAGGCACTAGAAAAAAAGACCAGGCTGAGATTCATCTATAGGGCGTGAAGCTTGCCTGGCAACACCAAAGCAACATTATCAACAAAAGTAACAAGAACAACAAAGCAACATCATCAACGTCAACATCAAAAGAAATAACTAGTAAGATTTTTATTATTGTTTTTTTTATTACTTGGATATTTCTTAAGATTTTTATTATTGTTTTTTTTGTATTACTTGGATATTTCTTAAGATTTTTACTATTGTTTTTTTTATTACTTGGATATTACTTACCCTTATATTTTGTGTTTTCTGTTCTTGAGTACGTTTTAACTCGGTCGTTTTATTCAAAAAAAAAGAATATATATCATCTCTCAAAATTACGACCCGGAATCAATTTCAAAAGGCTTTATTTTTCGAGGAATTGCCTTTCCATTTTTGCGAAAAAATGAGCACGGAATATAAAATAAGTCTTAACGATATAATTACGATCGTACCGGTATTTAACGGGAAACCGGGCGATCTAGACAAATTTTTAGCATGCGGAGACATTTTGTTTAGGTCCGTTAAAACGGAACCAGAAAAAAAACTATTCTTGAGCATAGTGAAAACTAGGCTCGAAGGTCCCGCTTATGAACTTATTCAGTTCAAAACCGTAGATAAGTGGGAGGATTTACAATCCCTCCTAAAAAAGGAGTATACAGTAGTAAAATCTAGATCCTTTGCTCAAAATGAGCTACTGACTGCTCGTCAGCGGATAAAAGAATCAGTTAAAGAGTTTGGCGATCGAATAAGTCAACTCCTCAACTCTCTTAACTCTCTTAACACGTATGCCAGCTCCAAGGAAGTGGCGGTTGTCAATTTCCTGTTTAAGGAAAACGGTCTGTAAACACTAGTTTATATACCCTCGTAAATAAACGTCATCTTGGCTTTTAAATGAACAAATCTAGTATGGGTAAAGTCCTCTACAAAAGTTAAACAGGAGAAAAAATATGTAATCTAGTCTGTAAACACTAGTTTATATACCCTCGTAAATAAACGTCATTTTGGCTTTTAAATGAACAAATCTAGTATGGGTTAAGTCCTCTGAAAAAGTTAAACAAGAGAACAAAATACGTAGATGCTAGAATCTAAATGAACGCCATTCTGGCTTTGAAATGAGCAAATCTAGAATGGTATAATGGGTTAAGTCCTACGTGACGAGGTTAACAACGCTCATGCTTAGAGACTCGTAGAAGCGCAAGGATTTATGCTTAGTAACAATACTGCTTTGCATGAAAGATTATAGAAGCTTTTTAAAAAGATGATTCGTATCAAGTCAAATGCAGGTATTTCACCACGTTATTACTGCATCCGCTATCGTCGCCACAAAAATTTAAAGCCGCTGTCATAACATTGTTTTTGAGTTGCTGCCATCACCTTTTTGTATGGTTCCATTTATAATATTTGTTCGTTTGCGAAGTTGTTTTTATTTATCATTTGCAAAATACAACATTTGAAGACAAACCCCGATGAAGAGCATTGAGTTGTTACATAACATTGTGTTTTTGTTAAGTAAGGATTTTATAACAAAGAATTCTTAGTTCAGAAGAAAGTTTTTAAATTAGAATTCTCGATTCTAACAGATTTCTTGCTTCTTTAATAAAGAATTTATCGGTTGATGAATTGAAAAATCTTAAAAGAGTTTTCTAAGACTTTGAATTGATGTTAAGAAAAGGCTTATTCCCTTTTAATAATTAACATTCATGAAAATGATTTTACTTCCTTAAATTAAAAAAAATCATAACATGATGATAGATAAAGCATGGTTAGATGAAAATTATAATCATGCCTTAAACGTATGGAACCACTTTATATGTTTAACATTTAAAGATATATCGTGCTATATCTATACAGAGTGATGTTCCACTATTAAAAAATGCCAACAAATAATTTGGTAAGAGATTTTTGAAATTAATGTACAATAACACAGCGTTTTTATGGTAAAACGGTGGAGAATGTTGAGAAGCGTAGGAATGTGAAAATTGCTTGAGAATAGAATGCAAATAGAAACTAGTTATCAACAAGAAATCTAATTTCTCACCCAAAATTCCAAAGCACTAATATTAGTGCTATTAATCCGTCATCGTGTGTTGTCTTCCCTGCGCCATCATTAGTCTCACTTACTGACCGTAATTAGTGTTTTGTCGTTCTAGTTTTTTGTTTTTCATTTGTTTGTGAGTCGTGACATATAAAAACTATGGAAAGCTATCGCTGCGATTTTGCCCATTGCGACCTGGATAACAAAATTGCTGAGAGGGTGGTTTGTAACGGTATCTGTCCCAAAGCATTCCACCTTCTTTGCACTGGACTAAGCAAGAGATCTGTCTCTTACTTGAAAGATTATTCGGGTACTTTTGTATTAATTTCTGGTGAGTGCAAGCAAATCTCTGTTTTGTTCGCGATAAAGTGCAATAGTGATAATGTCAACTCTGTCGCGACTAAATTCGACTCCCTTAAGTCACAGTTGACCGCGTTAACCGATTTAATAAGTTCACAAGACAATTCGCCAACTAAAAACCCTAGTGTCGAATTGAAGCACGCCCTCAGTCCTATTCTTGCTGACAATCATTCTTATCAAAAAAAAACTAATAGTAAGCTAGAAAAAATGGACGATTTTTTGGTTAAGACACTAGATGTGCCAATAAGCGAAGTGATTCTAAATTCAACTCTCTGTTATTTGATTTATAGTTTTAGAGCTTTCCAAATGGTTAAGGTATGATTTTAACCACGATTGCATAAACAAATAATGATGTTATAAATGCTGAAACGTCTTCTGAGTACACCAGAAACAATATTAATTTTCCTCTAAATAATGGTTAGGTGTAAGGGCTTTTTAAAGATGAGAATAATTCGAGAATTATGATAAATCTTGTCGGGTTACGAGCTTAGCTTTATTATTACAAAATAGATACCGGTGAGGTGACAACAAAAGCCAAGGGCGTTGAAAAATATGTAACAAATTGTTTTGAATTAAGAGAATATAGAAATTGTTTAATACCAAAAAAAAAAATAAGATTTTTATAAATCAAGATTTATTTTTAGTGACACTAAAACAACATAGGTATGCATAGTGACAAACAAATATTGGTTGGTGTTCAATATTATAAATCGAGCAACAAGAGGCGTACCCATACTGCAGTGGAAATTAAGTCCAGTGAGACTTTATCTCTTATTATTTTACACGGTCCTTCAAAAACGAACATTGTGCTATCCCTATTTAAAAAAGGAAAAAAAAACAGTGCAAGTCTCCCTGCAACAAATCAAAAATATAAAATAAATAGCGCAAGTCACGCACCCAAAAAATATATAGGTTAGCTGATGAAAGCAGCTACCAAACAAAAAATTAATAACTTTTTTTCTATTTAATGAATCTGGTTATTTTTTTTTATTTTTCAGATTGATTTTTAGATCTAACAAAAATGGATAACTGGGACATTGAAACAAGAATTTTGACTGGCCGCCGCTATCACGCACTGGATTTCGTAGTTTCAGTTCAAAGAGAGTACAGGCGCACGTTTGGTGGTAATCCATAATGAGATTTAGATTTTTTAATAATTTTGCCGAGCATGGGACAGTCGAAAGAAGACCTTACCATCGAAACTCTTCAGTTCGGACGGAGGAAACAATCGCTGCTGTAGCTTATCTGCTCAAATGGGTATAAGCAGACAGTCATTGCAGTCAATTATGCACAATGATTTGGACTTATTCCCATATAAAATTCAAATGACCAACAAACTGAACGCAGCGGACTTGCCGATTCGCTTGAATTTTGCCAGAAGATGCATTAAATGGTGTAAGAGGAGACGGAAACATGCTGAACTGTCCTTTTTATGTCTGACGAGGCCCATTTGGATTTAAACGGCAACATAAACATACAAATTTGTCCAATATGGAGTACTTGCAACCCACAGATACTCCATGAGACGGAATTGCCTCCACTTCGAGTCACAGTGTGGTGTGCAGTTTCATCTCGCTGCATTGTCGGGCCCTACTTCTTCGCTACTATTCCTGTCTCAACTCTCCAAGCAGTAATGAACAACTTTTTGGTTAGATGCCGCATATGCATCAACGAGCAGGGGGGGCATTTATCATCCATTATTTTTAAAACTAATTAAGTTTTTGTAGTGCCCTTAGTCACAGAGACCACACACAGTTCCCACAATTACCCAATTCCTATGAATCGCATTCAAGACACATGACATAGTTCGATTACGACCAAGTGTTTCGCATGTGTCATGCATATTGTTATACAATCAAAGGAACGGCAATCGAGCTATGTCAACTAAATAAACACAATACAATAAGGGATCATATTGCAATACTGACCCATCGCAGTGAGTAGTAGTAACTAGAGGGTTCTGGAACACCGGTATCACCGGTATCACCGGTATGGGTTTTGATATATGCTATACCGGTATGGGTTTTGATATATGCTATACCGGTATCACCGGTATCACCGGTATGGATTCTGATCTGTGCTATACCGGTATGAGTTCTGATTTATGCTATACCGGTATGAGTTCTGATTTATGCTATACCGGTATTATTTTGGGGTTCTAGACCATGCTTAGCAAACGGTAGAACGCAAAAAAACGTAAAATTCACGTTAAAACGTAAAATTCACGTTCACGTTAAAACGCAAAAACGTAAAATTCACGTTAAAACGTAAAATTCGCGTTCACGTTAAAACGTTAAAACGTAAAATTCGCGTTCACGTTAAAACGCAAAAACGTAAAATTCGCGTTCACGTTAAAACGCAAAAACGTAAAATTCACGTTCACGTTAAAACGCAAAAACGTATAATTCACGTTAAAACGTAAAATTCGCGTTCACGTTAAAACGCAAAAAACGTAAAATTCACGTTCACGTTAAAACGCAAAAACGTAAAATTCACGTTCGGAACGCAAAAATCACCATCATAGGAAACTAAACAAAATCATGAACAGAACATGATGTTTAAGAGTAAAGTTTTCAGTTAAGTCCATTTGAGCGAAGCGAAGAGAGAAAAGATTAGTTAAGTAAAAAAAAAAAAACAGACATGGTAATTTTTTTAATTTTTTTTTTATTTTCTAATTATAGTAGTTTTATATTAATTAAAAATGTTATTATATCTGGTAGGGGGCTTACATCAAACCCCCCTTTCATTGCTTTCATCTGCAATGAATTCAGCAGGTGGGCCACTGTCACAAGGCTTAGAATGTTGGTAGTGTCCACACTACCATGCTCCTCTGAATTTACCAGTCAAGTGATCATGATCTCGTACCTTTACATCGCCCCATACTGACTTCTTACAAATATGACATCTTGTTGTCTGCTGAAATTTGATTTCATCCTGGGGTGTCATGTTAATTTTAATCTTCTTACTCAAATGATGTTGATGAATATGTTTGGAGTCTTCAATCAAGTTCGTAACAAAAACTCGTGCACAGTCTTCACCTAGAGTAAAAAAAAAAAAAAAAAAAAAAAAAAATTATATTACAGCGCTCATAATTTTCATATAGCATAAGAGATAAATCCTTTAAAACAAATTTACTTACCGGTGTATTTGAACAATTTATTTAGAGATGGATCAAATGAGCATTTGATAAAGTATGAAACAGCAATCGGGACATGTTTTTTAATCGATGTAGTCGATGATTTTGAGGGATCAGGTTGGCAGCTATCAATATTCACCAGCATACATTCAAAATCTGCATAGATGGCAAATGGTACTTCGAGTGACCTCGATTGATGCTCAAACTGTAGTATATTATTTGTCTCATTTGGTAGGGCTGTCACAATTTTGTTGCATTCAGTTTCATGCTTCTCAAATCCTTTATCTGTGTTGAATATTAGCAGGCATGAATTACACATTCTAATTGATCGTTTACCATGATTTATTTGAGCTCCTATTAATCTGGACATATTTTGTATCCACACATAGTGATTGTATTCGCCTTCTTGTATAAGTAACAAGTTTATGTGTAGGTCTCTCTTATGGTTGGAATTATAATATGGACCTACAACTCTATAGTTTTCTCCAGTTCCATTTTTTTCTACTCCGAACACATTTACACTTATTGCAGGGTTTAGAGTTTCAAAAATCGAAATGTCTTTAAGTTTCAAAGGGAAAACTAAATTTGTAAAGTTAACTATAGTTCCATTCATTAAACTTATCACTCCGTTTTGAATGTTTTCAATCCGATATTTACTAGCTCTATGCGAATTGTCATCTATGGGGGAAAGAGCTGATATAACTGCCCATTTGAAACAGAATTTATCATTATTTTGCACATTAACACAGGCTTTTTTCAAGTCAATACTTTTCGGTAGTTTTAAGTAACTTGAACCCCTTAAGGGCTTATATTCGTTAATATTGACTTCAATATGTTTTATACAAAATAGCGTCCATCCAGAATCTCTATCCTCAAACTCTATACTTTTAGTCTCAATGATCTTACTCATATTTTCAAGTATATCTTCCAAGTTATCATTTTGAAGAGCTATCTGCATTGGACATTTAAAAGATTTTATACTTATCTCAGTTTTTTCTGATTCTTCATGCACTGTTATATATTTTATAAACTCTGCAAACAGCTCAATGCTGAACTTTACACTTCCTTTTGTTTCAAACGATTTTCCAATTAGTTGTATAATATCAGTCTTACAACTTTTCAAAAATGTATTAATGTCTATAACCCCCTCATCGGTATTTTCTAATGAGTACGTTTCCACTTTACCTTCAAAACAATGCCTTATTCTGTTAAACCGTGTATTAATAACTGGAACTCTACTTTTTCTCTTATGATCATTGGTTCTACTGTGATGTGACCATTCAGAAGTACTAACGTCTATTTCACAAGTAACGCATCTACGTTTTTTCGGTGCGTTTGACGAAGATGGAGAGTCATCATTATCAAGAATTTTTCTTTTATTATTAGACTTTTCGATTTCATTATTAATTGCCAGATTATCGGAGGGGTTGTTCATATGCTTCTTACGGAAGTGTTCCTTCATTGAATCCGTTCGCGTATACGTTTTTTCACATTGAGGACATTTTATCTTATCACCATGTACAGCTTTTATATGCCTGTTAAGAGTACACTTTTGTATAAATTTGCTACTGCATACGTTACAAACAAAATTCGCCATTGTATTATATTAACTTTACAGTTTATACCGATTGCAAAACACACACTTTTTGGATAACTTTTCTAAGATATGAATATTCTACAAATATCTTTTTCAAATAAAATTGAAAAACTTATATGGGAAGCAATGTTCTCTACTCACGATATGGAATAAGACTGTTAATTAGTTAGCATAACATTTCTACTTTTATATTACGATAGAAATACGAATTCAATCAAGTCACCAGCATACTATCTATAAAACATAAGTCCTACCGAGAGATTTTTTTTTTTTTTTTTCATAGTTCTGCGATTGAGATACTCTATAAAATAAAAACAAGGAGTTGAACTCTGAGGGAGGAGTCATTTCATAAGTAGCACCTTACCACCACCACCACCACCATTTTCAACATGAAAATTGTAAAAATGTTTGCATGGGGGAGGTGAAAGGATCATTCTCACCCTATGAAAATTGGAAAAAAATGTTTGTGTGGAGGAGATTAACTATCATCGTTCCACCCTCAAATACCCGTATCATTCAAACCAATGGTATGTGTGTGTGTGTGTGTGTAAGAAGATTGGGTGGGGGTACTTCTATAAATAAGAAATGATTTGGTGATAATCAGAATAGTCGATTTCAAGAAGCTACACAGTCAACATAATTACTAATATTATACATAATGATTAATTCCGATGAAGCAGAATACTCCGTTTTTACTCTGGATGATTTCGCTGCTTTTGAAGCAAATTCATTAACCCTAGCCAGTGGATTCAAGCCAACAAAGAAGCTATCGGAGTTGGAAATGGGTCTAAAATATAACATTTATACCTTGCGAAAGGTTACGACACGGTGGGGTGATAGAATCGTAGCAGATCTTGGCGAATATACGGTAAGATACAATTTTTCTCGTTCTGCTTCCTTTTATACAAAATACTTGAAAATATTGTTTTTTTTCTTATAGGTCTTTTTACCGATAAGATACGCAAAGCTGTCCACAGAAAGCGTATTACTACTTGGAGGAGGCTCTTATGCTTTAGAGAAAACATATCAACATGGATCAACGTTTGAGCTGAAATTTACAAAAATATAAATAATTTTATGTTAATATAATTTATAAGCATATATATATATATATATATATATACCTACATATAAGAAAAAGAAGCAAAATTAAAATTTTTAAAAATCAAATTTATTTCTTTTATTAATTTTACAGAATTTTGTTTTTATCGATGCAAGAGTTATGTTCTGGTGGGAATCCCAACCATTTTACAAAAACTTTATTTCCTCTCGTTTGTAGAACCTTTTCAACTAGATATACATCACCACAATCAGTTTTCAGCAGTTCTAGTTCATAAAAGCCTCCTTGAATAAATTTTCCTTGAAAGTCTTCGAGAAGATATGTTATAGGTTTTGTTGCTTGGACTTTTCTTATTTTAAAAACCTCAGTAGTCCAGTTGGGTGTATAACCTTTTTCGAATACATGTTTATACTTGCTAATTCTTACGTTATAACCAACTTTGAATTTTCTTTTACTAAACACTTCTTTCTTATTTTTGAAAAGTGATAACATTGACTTTGAATTTTTCTTGTTTACATCTGCAGGTTTACATTTAATGGTTCGATGGAAAGAATGATTATAATCATAAAGCAATTTCTTATAAATATTTATCCACTTATAGCTTCCATTGAAACTAAATTCTTTCCACATTTTTTCCTTATAGGTTCTATTAAATCTTTCAATAATTGAAGCCTTCAATGAGCTGAATGTAGAATAGTGATTAATTTTATGTTTTTCCATCAAACTCTTGAAGTTTGTATTGAAAAATTCCTTTCCATCATCAGTCTGCAAGTTCTTTGGAATCCTAGAAGAATTAGTAAATATTTCATCGATTCCTTTTGAAATAGTAATGCATTTTTTGTTTTTCATTGGGACAACCCAAGCGAATTTTGAAAAAGCATCGATAACTGTCATCAAATAATTGAATCCATTGTTTTGGTCGCTGTAAGGTATCATTTCAACCAGATCTGCTTGCCACAAGTCATCATATCCCTTTATGATAACATGACGACGTTTGAAATTTCGCCGTGTAGCCTTATGTAACTCTTCAACAACCTTTCGCTTACTCATATTTAAAAAGAGTGACTTCATATAAATAAAACAAATCTTTTATATATTTTTATAAATGTATGCTTTTATTCCAATCTTTTATATAATAACATCAATTTCTTAATTCTAACCAAACGGTTTTCTACCATATAGCAGGCGCAAGTATCGGGTCCTAGCTTACATTGGTTGAATGCCCAGCAGCAATTGGAGTAATGATGTCCGTGAATAGTTTCAGTGTAATGTACATTATCGAATCTCTTAAGCAGGGTAATGCAAGTTAAGATCTCTTCATAATGCTCATCCAGTACATTCTTGCGATGAGTTTTTAAAAAATCAAAAATGTTTTTAATTATAACTTTTGAGTCCATTTTTATAGTTGTTGCTGGTTAAAGTGTTGAATGCCTACTAACAATTTTGTACTTTTTGTAAGAGGAATTAACGTAAAATGAAAAATATTTGCAACACATACAACAATAAAACTTTGAAAACTATTTAATATTCTTAATCATAGCATTTGTATTTGTGATTTTTATTTTAATCTATGGGTGTAAAGGGTACTAGAGGAAACATCATCTTCATTAAATATTCAATTTTATTTTGTATTTTCTGGTCAATATACTTTAGGTCTATGGAGTCTTTAAGATTTTTTTGAGAAATTAATTGTGATGCTGTGTTTTCTCGTTCCATACTTTTTATTGTTTCCTTTATCGTAGAGTCTATGTGGTTTTTTAGCTTATGAATTTCCTTATTAAAAGTGGATAAAACTTCCATTAAAGAAGAATTTATGTGGTTTATAATGCTTGATTCTTTAAGACTTATTTGATCATCAACATATCCTTTACACACGGCTTGGTGGGGGTATTCAGGATTACTTCCAACATTGTTTAAATATCTACTTTCTATATCAAAATCACCAGAGGGTAAGAGTTTAAATCCCAATCCTGGAGGACCCACAATACCTCTGGTTTTTGGAGTAGGTTTGAAGTTCCTACCGAACTTGTCGACGTTCATTGTTCAAATGTTAAGTTTTCTTTTTAGTATGATACTAATATATAATATTTGATTCCTTTAATTCTTCAATTATGGAAGTGATTTCATTCTGATGGTTATCGTTACCAGCATTTTTAGATGCTATCAAAAGTCGTAGTCTATCCACAACTTCATTTGGATCATTCCAGTATACATATTCAATATCTTTGTTTGTGTATTTCATTTCAGTAATACTAGAATAGGATGTTCCTATTTTTGCATTATCATTTTTAAGTCCAGCGACAATAGCCTTTATTATTTGTGTGTATTTCACACCTCTGTTACTCTTAATTCGAGAAGAACTATCATGATTCATTCTGTATGCATTAGTTTTTTGGAGGATTTTCGAATATTGTTCTAAGTCATCCTTAGTATATTTTTGCTTACAAGGATTTTTCTTTAACACCAATTCAATGAGACCCGGAGTTCGAGTAAAAATTTCATCATCAATGATAATATTCTTATCACTCATTTTAAAGCTACACTTTCCTATTTTTACAGATTGAGTGTTTGCATCAAAATATGGTCCATAGGCCGTATCACGATTCGACTCTGACAACAGTTTTTGTTGATTGAAAGACGATGATTTATTAGGACTATCGAAATTTTTTGGTGTACTGAATAAAAAAGTATTATCTGGACTATTCAATTCTAATGAAGGTGATCCTGCTCGTTCATGATCTTCTTCCTCATCCTTTTCATTAAAAGATTTGAAATGTAGCTTACGACGTTTCGGTGTTTTAATATTATCCTCTTGTTGTGATTCTTCTTTTTTAATATTTCCAACCAATTTTTTCAACGGCTCAACGATGGGTTTGAAAGTGTTTTCCAACTCAGTTTCTCGCATCATTTTACCAGTTTTTAGTTGAAAATATTTATTTTTTAGCACATTTCGCGTTTTTATTAGATCATTTAACACACTTTCATCCATTTTTATAGTACAAAATATGAGACAGTATTTAAATATTTATTTTATTATGATTATATATGATGGACTAGTACCTCCAAACAGTGGTGCTGATGTAATGTGTTGCTTTCAAATGATAAATGTATATTTATAGTATTGCAATTTTGTGAAAACTGTTTTTATATCGACTTTTTTCAATGGTGCTTTCCTTGTCTATAACCAGAAAACCGAAATTATCAGCCCAACACTGAGAACATAATTCCTTAAACTGATTAAATGTCATATCAGAGTTTATATGATCTTTGTAAACATGCATCAAATTCAATTCATCTTGTTTGAAAAGAATAATAAAATTAGCATTGTCTCTAATTAAATGTTTTGGTATATGGGTATAGGACTGACATAAGTAAAAACTATCAACTCCATTATGACGACCCATGCAAAAATAATCTCTTATGTTATTTTGTTTCTGGCATGCAACATCATCGAATATAAATATTGAATTATTTTTCGCGTCTGATGGGGGCATTATCTCGGAATTATTTGAGAATTCATTGTATTCCATTCCTTTCACGGATGTAATCAGCTTTTTGAGATATATATATTTTGGTTGATGTAAGGATTTAGAATAAATATAAATATTTTCAAACTTTAATCCATTCGGGTCGAGAAGAATACTAAGCATAACATTTGTTTTTCCACAGTTTGATGGTCCAACGATAATTCCTCGAATACTGTTTGGGAATAATGAACCATGTTTTTTTTTTATTTTGACTTTGGAATCAAAGTTTTTTACTTTAATAACTTCTGACTGCTTTACGAAGCGCATAATGCCGACTGATAGCTTTTACAATAAAACATAGCATTTTTATATGATTATATTCATATGTGTTTCAACCTCCAAGTAGGAAGGTATACAAATTATAATATGATTGAGCACAACGTTCGAAATCATACTCATAATAAAAGAAAATCAATTGAAGGAAAGGGGCTTTTGAATACGGTTATAGACAAATTACCATTTGAGCTACATCTTCCTTCATATAATTATTGTGGCCCCGGAACTAAACTGGAAAAACGATTACGTAGAGGAGATAAGGGGATTAATAAACTAGATGAGGCTTGTCGTTTGCATGATATTGCATATTCTAAGAGTAGCTCTGTCTCAGATCGACACGTTGCTGATAAAATTCTAACTGAGCAAGCGTGGAAACGATTTAAAGCAAACGACTCTTCAACGTCTGAAAAGTTAAGCGGCCTTTTGGTCACCAACATGATGAAGGCGAAAACAAAGTTCGGTATGGGTAATAAAGAGAATAAAAAAAAAAAACTATCCGAGCTAGTAAACAAAAGAAGCAGCCTTGTAAGAAAAATATTTTTAAAAAGGCCATAACTGAAGCAAGAAATGCTATTAAAAGCAATATCAATTGTTGTGGTACAACATCTATGGCAAATATTGCTCTGAAAGCTGCAAAAAATGTTTTTAAAAATAGAAAAAAACAAAATATACAAACTCCAAGAATAATCCCACTTCCAAAGAGAGGTGGTTTTCTTCCATTTCTAGCTCCTATTCTAGCTGGTTTATCAGCTGTTGGATCTTTAACAGGTGGAGTTGCCGGAGTTGCAAAAGCACTCAATGACGTACATGCTGCTAAAAGAGCTTTTGAAGAAAACAAACGACATAATAAGGCTATGGAGGCAGTCGCTATTCAAGGGAAGGGGTTATACTTGAAACCATATAAAAATGGTCTTGGTTTATTTCTAAACACACCTAATACAAAAAACTGATTGATTTGCTGCCTAAGAGACCCTTAAATAATCATGATATTCTACGGTTTGGAAAGAAACATCTCAAGCACTTTAGAGGAGTTTTTATGCGAGACTCATTACCAAAAACCTCTACGGATCAAGAGTGTGGCGTTATAAATTTGGATAGTGAAGCTGGTATGGGTACTCATTGGGTAGCATATATTAGAAATAAAAAATATAATATTATAAAGTATTTTGATAGTTTTGGTAATTTAAGACCACCAACTGAAGTAATAGACTATCTTGGTAATCAAATAAATTATAATTATATTCGAGAACAAGATTTTGATACATTTATATGTGGACATTTATGCTTAAGATTTTTATTAGACCAATGTTGAAATGTTTTCAAAAGTTTAAATAAAAAATGAATAAAACCATGTGAACACATCAAAACTGTCTCATTTTTCTTTTAACCAGGATGTCGCTAACATTAACATTAAGTGGGAATGATTCAAGTCTCAATGCAGAATATTTTCCACCAATTGTACTGAAATCTAATTATGTTTGCGGGCTTATAGATTTTCAAACATATAACTCTATACCAAATGTAGATGAGTTTAATAATTTGATACATGTGGGCGATAATGTTATCTCGCTTCCTATTGGTTCATATGAGATAGAAGATATAAATAATTTCATACAAACAAAATTTAATGATATAAACAAAAAAAAAAAAAAATTTAAAAAAAAGTGAATTTAAAATCAAGGCTCTAAATGTGAAATTTTCAGTTCGGAAGATATTGACTTCTCTAAACCGAATTCAATTGGATCTCTTTTAGGATTTAGTAAGAAGCTGCTGAAGGCTAATAGACAATATGAATCAGATCTCTTCGTCGATATAAATAGAGTTAATGCCATACGCATTGAATGTAATATTATAGATGGAACGTATATTAACAATCAACCTGCGCATATTTTACATGAATTTGCTGTTAAAGTAAGTCCAGGCTATAAAATCATAGAAGTTCCGAAAAATGTCATTTATTTACCCGTGAACGTCAGACGAATAACATCGTTGTGTTTAAAGTTCATAGATCAAGACGGAAAAGTTATAAATTTTAGAGGAGAGACATTAACGGCTCGATTACATTTACAACCGCAGCCATGATTGTATATGAAAATATAATTAGCACAATCCCATATAAAAACACCGTCGAAAATACTTCATTACTCAATCAAGCTTCGAACTCAGCCGCGGTAACACATAATCTTACAAAGCATAATCAGGATTTTTTACTCTCATTGGGGTATATCATAAAATATTGAAAATCAAAAACAAAATATAACAATATGTTGAACATTTTCCAAGAGCCCGAAATCTATGAAAGTGTTTCTAAATATGAATATCATACTTACTCACCATATCAAAACAATTTTGAAAAAAATGACATCATTCAGATTTGCATACAACACCAAAATCTTAATGTTCTTCCATCGGAAAGTTTTCTATATGTTGAAGGATCACTATCGAAGACAGATGGAAAAGAAATAGTCAGCACAAGACTTGTAAACAATGCAATGGCTTTTCTCTTCGACGAAATACGTTATGAGCTGAATGGAAAGGAAATTGATTACAATCGAAATGTGGGGATTACAACAACAATCAAAAACTATTTATCGTTGACAAAAAATGAGAGTGATATGCTTTTAAATGCTTCATGGTCTCCTGATTCAGATATTTATTTGAAACCATTATATTTTAACTACTGCATTCCATTGAATAAGCTTTTGGGTTTTGCTGAAGATTATAAAAAAATTATTCCCAATGCTCGTCATGATCTAATTCTCACTCGTTCTAGGATGGATGAAAACGCTATAATCTCCCCAACTGATGAAAATGTACAAGTAAAACTACATAAGGTACAGTGGAGAGTACCACACGTGACTTTATCAGATTCGATGAAATTAAATCTATATAAATCTATAAATGCAAATAGTTTTATGAAAATTGCTTTCCGAAACTGGGATCTCTATGAGTATCCTATGTTATCAAGCTCTGACCATCACATCTGGAACGTTAAAACAACAACGCAAATAGAAAAACCTCGATACATTGTATTTGCACTACAAACTGCAAAAAATAAAAAAATATCTGCTGATCCTACAACGTTTGACCATTGTGATTTAACAGACTTAAAAGTGTATTTAAACTCTGATGTATATCCTCATGAAGATCTTAATATTTCTTTCGAGAGAAATAGATATAGCTTGTTCTACAAAATGTATACGGATTTTCAAAGAACTTACTACAATAAAACCAACACTCAACCTTTGCTTTCTTGGGATCTATTTAAATCCCGTGCTCCAATTTTTGTTATAGACTGCAGACATCAAAATGAGGCTTTGAAAACAGGACCTATCGATATACGCTTGGAGATGAGAACATCAAAAAACATTCCTGCAAATACTTCAGCTTACTGCCTCATGCTTCATGATCGGATTATTGAATACAACCCACTTGACCAAGTTGTTAACAGAATTGTCTAAGGATTGTTATTATTTTTTTTATGTTTTTCAATGTAAACCTAAAAATAAAACCAGAAAATATATAAATAAAATACAATATTATAAAAAAAAAAAAAAAAAAACATGTGTTATTATTCAAGATTTGCTCATTCCATTTAATTTACACCACCACTTCAAAATAATATAGGAATATCATAACATTTGTAAGTTTATTCATTTGCTATTAAGGGAAGGAAAGTAGTCATATAGGTATAGAATATGATCCTAAATGTCGTATTACACATTGCAAAAGGTTTCTTTGGGGTAAAAAGTATCTAATGAAAAGAAGTATGAGGGTAATAATGCATGCTTATATCGTATTGATTGCTCATAGTAGAACAATAAAGTTTTTCCCCGCATTCATTCATGCAGTTAACCTTATCATAAATTTGTATTGTTGACACTTGGGATATCATCGGTGTACCTAAATAAGGAAGCAGTTGGATAAATTTATGTATTGCGATCATCATGAATGTATATTTTAATTGTCGGCATCCATCCCTATAGATAAAATAATGTGTTGACCTTATTGACATACATTTGTATTCCGTAATAAAAATGACCCCTGGACCATTTTTCAGGATTTTAATGATAAGGGATGCTGATGCTAGCAAAGCAATAGATAAAGGAGGTATAGTCCTATTAGACAAATGAATGATATGATGGTAGTGAGGTATTAGGATTTTGTTACACTAATTATCACCTCAATCCAGGAAAAATCCTAAAGCAACAGATAGAGGGGTCAAGTTCTATTAGTCCGATGATTGACATGATGCTATCGATGCATGAGGGTTTTGATATCCCAATGCAAATATCATAATCGTAAATTTTAATTGTTGACATCCATCCTTACAGAAATATAATGTTGATCCTATTTGATTTTTATTTCTGATGACTTTTAACATCCTTTAAATTTATTGAAAGTGTGCTACGAAAATCAGAGGGTCTCTGAAAATGTTCGGATTGTAATGGTCTGCATACGAATACTTATGTTTGTATGTGTATTTTTTTTTTTTGCCCTCTTTTTTTTTTTGTATAAATACTTTGAGCATTATCATCATAATCATCAGTTTAAAGTAAACGAGCAAGGATGACTAACCAAGAGCTAAAAATAAAACAAGAGATGGAAGAGTGGTTGTCTAAATATGGGTGCCAATGCTGGGAGTTCCAGCTACTTCAGGATGCCGCTTGGGAGGAGGTTGGTAGTGTGGACACTACCAACATTCTAAGCCTTGTGACAGTGGCCCACCTGCTGAATTCATTGCAGATGAAAGCAATGAAAGGGGGGTTTGATGTAAGCCCCCTACCAGATATAATAACATTTTTAATTAATATAAAACTACTATAATTAGAAAATAAACAAAAAAAATTAAAAAAATTACCATGTCTGTTTTTTTTTTACTTAACTAATCTTTTCTCTCTTCGCTCAAATGGACTTAACTGAAAACTTTACTCTTAAACATCATGTTCTGTTCATGATTTTGTTTAGTTTCCTATGATGGTGATTTTTGCGTTCCGAACGTGAATTTTACGTTTTTGCGTTTTAACGTGAACGTGAATTTTACGTTTTTTGCGTTTTAACGTGAACGCGAATTTTACGTTTTAACGTGAATTTTACGTTTTTGCGTTTTAACGTGAACGTGAATTTTACGTTTTTGCGTTTTAACGTGAACGCGAATTTTACGTTTTTGCGTTTTTACGTGAACGCGAATTTTACGTTTTAACGTGAATTTTACGTTTTTTGCGTTTTAACGTGAACGCGAATTTTACGTTTTAACGTGAATTTTACGTTTTTGCGTTTTAACGTGAACGTGAATTTTACGTTTTAACGTGAATTTTACGTTTTTGCGTTTTAACGTGAACGTGAATTTTACGTTTTTGCGTTTTAACGTGAACGCGAATTTTACGTTTTTGCGTTTTAACGTGAACGCGAATTTTACGTTTTAACGTGAATTTTACGTTTTTGCGTTTTAACGTGAACGTGAATTTTACGTTTTAACGTGAATTTTACGTTTTTGCGTTTTAACGTGAACGTGAATTTTACGTTTTTGCGTTTTAACGTGAACGCGAATTTTACGTTTTAACGTGAATTTTACGTTTTTTGCGTTTTAACGTGAACGCGAATTTTACGTTTTAACGTGAATTTTACGTTTTTGCGTTTTAACGTGAACGTGAATTTTACGTTTTTGCGTTTTAACGTGAACGTGAATTTTACGTTTTTTTGCGTTCTACCGTTTGCTAAGCATGGTCTAGAACCCCAAAATAATACCGGTATAGCATAAATCAGAACTCATACCGGTATAGCATAAATCAGAACTCATACCGGTATAGCACAGATCAGAATCCATACCGGTATAGCATATATCAAAACCCATACCGGTATAGCATATATCAAAACCCATACCGGTGATACCGGTGATACCGGTGTTCCAGAACCCTCTAGTTACTACTACTAATGAGGCCTTAAAGTTAGCATTTCAGGGGCTAAGAGCAACGGATATAAAGTCGGTGTGACTTTTCACGTTAAAGGATTTTCGAAGGAGCGAAGAAGCGGGTGGATTAACTTTAAGTACGCATCGAAATTTAGGACTTCCGATTTATGGGAGATGATTCAGAAAGTATTTTAGAGTAACTATAAAAGATTTAGTACTGATACTTTTGAACAGACTGTTACATCAGCTAAATTTCATTGAATTTTATAATCTCAATTTCATATCTGTTATGTTTGCGATTTGCTCTACTTAATAAAAGTTTTATTCGGTGGTGAAGACTTGAAAACCTTTTTAAATGAGGTTAAAGCCAAGTATCAAAGTTCTGCCGACATACTTTAAAGGTAGAAGTTCACATTCAGACTTTTTAAAGTCATGAAATTATACCACTTTCGATTTTAAAAGAAGAAAATCACAATATTTCAGAGTTTGAACAAAGTTCACATAAAATTAAGATTTCTTGCTTGTGAAACTAAAGAATTTCATGGCAGTGGCCAAACTTTCGGGATATGTTGACGGCATTATATATAAAAAAAAATATAGAACGTTGATGAAAAATGTTCAAAGGTTAGGGATATTTGGTCATATTCCAAAGAGCATGAATAGAGAAGAATATTCAAGGTGTGAATGTAGTCCAAAGAGCCGAAACACGTCGACTACACTGGCTCTTCTACATCGAGCGAATGGACAGTCCCCGGGTTCAAGATGATCAGGAAGACCGAACCACTGCTATAGGGACCAGTCGGTTGCAGACGCAATATCGGTTGAGCTCGAAGACTGGAAGAAGCTTGCGAGGGACCGCAACCGATGGAATACCGCAATATCTCAGACAAAAACCCTCCATGGATCGGGAGCTAATAGTTCAAATTTGATGCATTGGAGGACTTTGCATTTTTAAAAGCAAGCTCATTAAATGAAAACATTTTTGCTTTTGCAAAACGATTTTGCAAACAAAAACTGCTCAGGGGTAAGTATTGTCCTCCTATCATAATGCAAAATGTAGATATTATAAAATAAGTATAAAATAGACCTTTAAGAAAAATAAAATGTATTTAATTCAAAATCAATTCATTGAAGACATTCGAAAAGAAAAAACCCATAGGAGAAGTCAACGATACAGCAACGTCAAAGTTCGTGGACAAGATCACGGTGTTACAAAACATGACCTGAATCTGGTCCACGCAACAAGGACTTGCAATTGAGTCCAACAAAGGTTAAGTATGATAAGCCTACATACGTTGGGTTTTCAATTTTGGATTTATCTAAAACCTTAATTTAAATATATGACTTTCAATACAATTTTATGAAAGACATTGTTAATATGGCGTTGAGCTGCACCTAATATATATTGATGCTGATTAACTAATTTATGATTTTCCAAATAAGGAATTTGTATAATTATATCAAAAAAGGATTTTAATTATTTTGGTTCAAGTGGCTATCCAGGGAATAATTAATATGATATTCCAAGAGCGAATAAAAAATCTTAGGAAAGTTAAAAGATGAGTGTTCATGTAAATTGTTATTACATTTTTTAAGCACCACATCGAAATCCTATTGTATTCTTACTGAAGATGATGATAGTTAAGAAAATAAAAGGATTATGAATTCAAAAAAATATACCCACACCTTAATTCGTCGTTTGACTACGTGGGTGAAAGTACAAGACGGACGAAATAGAGACGGGTTTAGGGTACCAGGTGTTAGCAACGCTTGGGTTAAAATTATATAAGCAACACAAAATAAAATTGTAGGTAATAATTGTTTAAGGAAATGTTTGTTTTGTTGTCTTTCTTCGAAAATATCAGTTAAACTGTTTTTATTTCTTTCTTTTTCTTATTGAAGGCGTCTACGATGCCTTTCTAGCAATACGACATTTAGAGTGGTCATCAAGCAGCATGGCAATGATTGGTACAAACGGGGATACACATTTGAACCAGTTAGATAAATATACGAAATAAAATTTCTGAAAACGAAATAGTAATTTTTTCTTTTATGTAACTAAACGTTGATACTTTGAGGTGGTAGAAAAGATTTCTGCTTTGGTTGGTAGGGTTGTTGAAGGAAGTGGTGCTGTCTCCAATGCAAAATCCTGCAGCAACAATGGAGGAGAAACTATCAGCTTAATCGACAAAGAGGTTATTCCTTAAACCAGTGGTGGTGAGGTCACTCCGAAAGTAACAGGTCAGGTATCCGAAATAGCGGCAAGCTATGCAAAAGGTTTCTTTGGGGTGAAAAGTAACTAATGAAAAGAAGTATGGGGGTAATAATGCATGCTTATATCATATTGATTGCTAATAGTAGAACAATAGAGTTTTTCCCCGCATTCATTCATGCAGTTAACCTTATCATAAATTTGTATTGTTGACACTTGGGATATCATCGATGTAAATAAGGAAGCAGTTGGATAAATTTATGTATTGCGATCATCATGAATGCATATTTTAATTGTCGGCATCCATCCCTATAGATAAAATAATGTGTTGACCTTATTGACGTACATTTGTATTCCGCAATAAAAATAACCCTTGGACCATTTTTCAGGATTTTAATGATAAGGGACAGGGTTTAGTAATATGATTGACATGATGCTAGCAAAGCAATAGATAAAGGAGGTATAGCCCTATTAGACGAATGAATGATATGATGGTATTGAGGTATTAGGCTTTTGTTACACTAATTATCACCTCAATCCAGGAAAAATCCTAAAGCATCAGATAGAGTGGTCAAGTTCTATTAACCGATGATTGACATGATGCTATCGATGCATCAGGGTTTTGATATAGCAATGAAAATATCATAATCGTAAATTTTAATTGTTGACATCCATCCTTACAGAAATATAATGTTGATCCTATTTGATTTTTATTTCTGATGACTTTTAACATCCTTTAAATTTATTGAAAGTGTGCTACGAAAATCAGAGGGTCTCTGAAAATGTTCGGATTGTAATGGTCTGCATACGAATACTTATGTTTGTATGTGTATTTTTTTTTTTTGCCCTCTTTTTTTTTTTGTATAAATACTTTGAGCATTATCATCATAATCATCAGTTTAAAGTAAACGAGCAAGGATGACTAACCAAGAGCTAAAAATAAAACAAGAGATGGAAGAGTGGTTGTCTAAATATGGGTGCCAATGCTGGGAGTTCCAGCTACTTCAGGATGCCGCTTGGGAGGAGGTTGGTAGTGTGGACACTACCAACATTCTAAGCCTTGTGACAGTGGCCCACCTGCTGAATTCATTGCAGATGAAAGCAATGAAAGGGGGGTTTGATGTAAGCCCCCTACCAGATATAATAACATTTTTAATTAATATAAAACTACTATAATTAGAAAATAAACAAAAAAAATTAAAAAAATTACCATGTCTGTTTTTTTTTTACTTAACTAATCTTTTCTCTCTTCGCTCAAATGGACTTAACTGAAAACTTTACTCTTAAACATCATGTTCTGTTCATGATTTTGTTTAGTTTCCTATGATGGTGATTTTTGCGTTCCGAACGTGAATTTTACGTTTTTGCGTTTTAACGTGAACGTGAATTTTACGTTTTTTGCGTTTTAACGTGAACGCGAATTTTACGTTTTAACGCGAATTTTACGTTTTAACGCGAATTTAACGTTTTTGCGTTTTAACGTGAACGTGAATTTTACGGATCCCACTATAACTCATATTATTATGAGTTCTTAAAAAGCCGTTTCAATTCAAAACACAGATAATATGTGTTTACCTCGAGCCTTAGTTGTAGCAAAAGCATATACAGATAAGTTGAATAATGCTCACAAAATACGAAAAGATGTCGGTGAATTGCAAACACAAATGGCAGAGCAATTGCTCAAAGATGCACAGATAACTGTTCCAATCGATGGATGCAGTATAGAGGAGTTAAGAGCATTTCAGAATCATCTTAGATCCTATAAGATAATTGTGTATGAATATGCTACAAAGGAAAAAACTGTTATTTTTGAAGAAATTGAAATAGTGAAGAAAAGAATAAATCAGTTTCACATCACAATAATAATTTTAATGAACTCATTTCATTGAATTTTATAATCTCAATTTCATATCTGTTACTTTAAAAAAAGTTTTATTCGGTGGTGAAGACTTGAAAACCTTTTTAAATGAGGTTAAAGCCAAGTATCAAAGTTCTGCCGACATACTTTAAAGGTAGAAGTTCACATTCAGACTTTTTAAAGTCATGAAATTATACCACTTTCGATTTTAAAAGAAGAAAATAACAATATTTCAGAGTTTGAACAAAGTTCACATAAAATTAAGATTTCTTGCTTGTGAAACTAAAGAACTTCATGGCAGTGGCCAAACTTTCGGGATATGTTGACGGCATTATATATAAAAAAAAATATAGAACGTTGATGAAAAATGTTCAAAGGTATACATTGGAGGACTTTAAGGATATTTGGTCATATTCCAAAGAGCATGAATAGAGAAGAATATTCAAGGTGTGAATGTAGTCCAAAGAGCCGAAACACGTCGACTACACTGGCTCTTCTACATCGAGCGAATGGACAGTCCCCGAGTTCAAGATGATCAGGAAGACCGAACCACTGCTATAGGGACCAGTCGGTTGCAGACGCAATATCGGTTGAGCTCGAAGACTGGAAGAAGCTTGCGAGGGACCGCAACCGATGGAATACCGCAATATCTCAGACAAAAACCCTCCATGGATCGGGAGCTAATAGTTCGAATTTGATACATTGGAGGACTTTACATTTTTAAAAGCAAGCTCATTAAATGAAAACATTTTTGCTTTTGCAAAACGATTTTGCAAACAAAAACTGCTCTTGCTAATGCAAAATGTAGATATTATAAAAAAAGTATAAAATAGACCTTAAAGAAAAATAAAATGTATTTAATTCAAAATCAATTCATTGAAGACATTCGAAAAGAAAAAACCCATAGGAGAAGTCAACGATACAGCAACGTCAAAGTTCGTGGACAAGATCACGGTGTTACAAAACATGACCTGAATCTGGTCCACGCAACAAGGACTTGCAATTGAGTCCAACAAAGGTTAAGTATGATAAGCCTACATACGTTGGGTTTTCAATTTTGGATTTATCTAAAACCTTAATTTAAATATATGACTTTCAATACAATTTTATGAAAGACATTGTTAATATGGCGTTGAGCTGCACCTAATATATATTGATGCTGATTAACTAATTTATGATTTTCCAAATAAGGAATTTGTATAATTATATCAAAAAAGGATTTTAATTATTTTGGTTCAAGTGGCTATCCAGGGAATAATTAATATGATATTCCAAGAGCGAATAAACAATCTTAGGAAAGTTAAAAGATGAGTGTTCATGTAAATTGTTATTACATTTTTTAACCCTGCAGTCGTCGCGTGGATTACTATTGTAATCCACCAATGCAAAATTGAGAATTCCCGGAAAACTAGTTATTTTTTGTCTTTTTTAGTACTTACAGTTAAATAGTGTGCGCGTGCGCTCAGTGAATCACGAGTCCCGATCTGTTTTTTTTTTTGTTATTTCATAATTTCGAGTTATTACATAATGTCATAGCTCATTTATGTTTTTTATGAAGTAAGGTACTTGAGTATTAATTTAGATGACATAAATTTACATTATGTGTGTATATTTTATATATGTAAATATGGTTTTATAGGAACAACATGGATGAATTTGGGATGATCAGATCAGTGCTTGGCTCAACGAAGGCAATGTTAATAGACTAGATTTGGACAACGATGATTCAACCTCGAATGATGAAGAAGATATTCCAAACCATGAAACTGAATCTGAGCAGGAGGATGAAATGACGGACGAGGAAATTACCGAAAACGAGGAATCAGGACAAAGGATAGGTAGTGCATTTTATGTTGGTGTGGATAAAACCCGCTGGTCAAAGACTGTACCACCAATAAGAGGAAGGACTGGAAGGCACAATATAGTTTTTGTACCTCCTGGACCCAAAGGAGTGGCTAGAAAGAAAACGACAATTGAAGACTGTTTATCTCTATACCTAGAT
Source organism: Dasysyrphus albostriatus (assembly GCA_946251815.1). Classification (NCBI taxonomy): domain Eukaryota; kingdom Metazoa; phylum Arthropoda; class Insecta; order Diptera; family Syrphidae; genus Dasysyrphus; species Dasysyrphus albostriatus. The sequence continues at coordinate 60,969,472 of OX276337.1, read as the reverse complement.
GTTACCATGATTGATCTCATTGTCAAATATACTAATATAAAAATAGAGAATGTCGTGGATAAGTACGGAAGAGTAAGGGACGCTAAATTGACAGATGATGTTGAACTGAAGGCATTTTTCGGTATCCTCTATATGGCTGGTGCTTTGAAATTAGGAAGAACAAGCTGCAAAAAGATTTTTGATCACATAAATGGTACTGGTGTTGAGGCAATATACTTGACGATGTCCTCACAACGATTCGAATTTCTGCTCAGACATTTACGCTTCGATGACATTCGTGACCGTAGCGTTCGTGCTAAAATTGACAAATTGGCCCCAATACGGGAAATCTTAGATTTGTTCATCATGAATTCTCAACAATATTTTATTCCAAGTGCCGAGATGACATTAGATGAACAGCTGCTTGCCTTTAGAGGACGCTGTTCATTCAAGCAATACATTCCTAGCAAACCTGCGAAATATGGAGTGAAAGTATTTGCACTTGCGGACGTTCACTATCCATATACATACAATTTGGAGATATATCCAGGCAAACAGCCTGAAGGACCTTTCAACCAAAGTAATGAACGTTCTGAAGTAGTGAAGAGACTAGCACGTCCTGTTTCGGGTAAGAACCGAAACATCACGATGGATAATTGGTTTTCATCACTCAATGTTGCCAGAGAGCTTTGCGAAAACCAAACAACGATGGTTGCTACCGTAAAGAGAGATAAAAGAGAAGTTCCAAAACAGTTTCGAGTAGCAAGAGGACATCCTTTGTACAGTTCAAAATTTGGTTTTCACAGTCCGTGTACACTGGTATCCTATGTGGCAAAACCAAATAAAGTGGTGCTTATTTTGTCCACGATGCATAACGAGGCGGTAATAGATGACAGCACAGGAGAGAAACGAAAGCCTGAAATGATCACGTATTACAACCGCACAAAAAACGGCGTGGATCTGGTGGACAAAATGTGTTCGCTCTACGACGTATCTAGGAATTCAAGACGATGGCCTGTAACTGTGTTCCATGATTAACTCAATCTAAGTGCTCTAAATGCTCTATGCATATATTCAGCGAACAAAAACTTTGAACATATTATTCGCCGGGAATTTATCATTTCCCTTCCCCTAGCATGGATGAAACCACTAGCTCACCGTTGAATAAAACAGAAATCATTGCCTAGAGCTCTAGCATTCAAGATAAAAGACTTTTTAGACATTCCTCAAGCTAATATTCTGCCGTCAAGCTCAGCATCACCACGAAGTAGTTCTTTGGGTCGCTGCTATGAATGCGGAAGAGTACGCAATAAAAGCACTCGCCGATCATGTACCGCATGTAAAAAATTCGTTTGTCCTGATCATTCTAAGTTTATATGTTCATCATGCTTGGAATCAAGTAATTAGTTTATAGTTTTTTATTTTATTTTAAGAACAGACCTGAATTTGAAACTAAAGTTCCTTTTTTTTCTACAAGAAATCTGAAATTTTTATTTTTTTAATTTATTTATTTTTTTTTGTATTATGAAGTAATAATTTATGTAATATGTAATTGCATTTTGCATCAAAATAGATTTGAAAAAATTAAAGCATACTGGTTTTATTTTAATTTTAAAATGGATTACATATGTAATCCACCCGACGACTGGTGTGACTTTTTGGTGCGCGACGACTGTAGGGTTAAGCACCACATCGAAATCCTATTGTATTCTTACTGAAGATGATGATAGTTAAGAAAATAAAAGGATTATGAATTCAAAAAAATATACCCACACCTTAATTCGTCGTTTGACTACGTGGGTGAAAGTACAAGACGGACGAAATAGAGACGGGTCTAGGGTACCAGGTGTTAGCAACGCTTGGGTTAAAATTATATAAGCAACACAAAATAAAATTGAAGGTAATAATTGTTTAAGGAAATGTTTGTTTTGTTTTCTTTCTTCGAAAATATCAGTTAAACAGTTTTTATTTCTTTCTTTTTCTTATTGAAGGCGTCTACGATGCCTTTCTAGCAATACGACATTTCGAGTGGTCATCAAGCAGCATGGCAATGATTGGTACAAACGGGGATACACATTTGAACCAGTTAGATAATATACGAAATAAAATTTCTGAAAATGAAATAGTAATTTTTTCTTTTATGTAACTAAACGTTGATACTTTGAGGTGGTAGAAAAGATTTCTGCTTTGGTTGGTAGGGTTGTTGAAGGAAGTGGTGCTGTCTCCAATGCAAAATCCTGCAGCAACAATGGAGGAGAAACTATCAGCTTAATCGACAAAGAGGTTATTCCTTAAACCAGTGGTGGTGAGGTCACTCCGAAAGTAACAGGTCAGGTATCCGAAATAGCGGCAAGCTATGAACACTTGATAATAAAGCTGTTGTCTGAGAATGAAAGACTAAAATGGCGCATCGCAGGTCTGGTATTATTGAGATGAAATAAGAAACTGTTCTTTGTATATGTTTGGCTTACAGTTTCATGCAGAAAAACATTAATGTCATGAAATGTCATGCAGAACAAAGCATTCATACATGTTTGCCGTGAAAAGCCTATTGAAGGTTTTTATTCTTCGAGGCTTTCTTACCAATAAGATATTTAGAGTGGTCATCAAGCAGCATGGCAATGATTGGTACAAGTGGGGCTACTTATTTTAAGCAGTTAGTTAAACATACGAGATAAAATTTCTTAAAATGAAAAAGTAATTTTTTCTTATATGTAACTAAATGCAAATTTTTCAGCATCAACATTAACGAGGAAATCAATTTTAAGTTTGTCAAAATGAATTCAGAGGAAAAAATTCCCAGTCACGCACGTGAAAAGGTGCAATACTTAATTCGGGAAACAGATAATGATGGAGCTAGAGGATTAGCAGTTAAATATAAATATTAAAGTTGAGATTTTTCACGATTGTAATTTAAAAAAAAAAAAAATACTGTATGGTATTCTCCCTAAACGATCGGTACACAATAAGTCGACGATGATGTGACGGAACTAAAAACGTGATACATTGAGGTGGTAGTGTTACGGATGTTGGTCGTTAGGTCATTTACCCATATGAAGCCACAGGTCGCACAGTTTAAGAAATTCCCACAGGTTGGGTTACCTACATACGTGTGCTTACATATGACACCGCTCGCATTGCTTGCATATGCCATCGATTGCATGTGCAAGCGATAGCATAGTGCTAGGTGTAACGACCCTTATCCGCTGATGCCGCCAGTCATTCTGATTTATTTTATGAAATCAAATGACTGGAATGTAGAATTAAGTTATTATAGGTCATTTTCGTATTTTATATTTGAATAAATTCATTCGTATTTTAGAATTGAATAAGGAAGGTGTTTTCATTACAAGTGATAAAATTGTTGCCATTACAGCAGATAGGATTTCTGCTCAGGTTGTTAGGGTTGTTGAAGGAAGTGGTGCTGTCTCCAATGCCAAATCCTGCAGCAACAATGTAGGAGAAACTATGAGCTTAATCGACAAAGAGGTTATTCCTTAAACCAGTGGTGGTGAGGTCACTCCGAAAGTTACAGGTCAGGTATCCGAAATAGCGGCAAGCTATGAACACTTGATAATAAAGCTGTTGTCTGAGAATGAAAGACTGAAATGGCGCATCGCATGTCTGGTATTATTGAGATGAGATAAGAAACTATTCTTTGTATGTTTGGCTTACAGTTTCATGCAGGAAAATATTGGTGTCATGAAATATCATGCAGAACAATGGATTCTTTCATGTTTGCTGCCGTGAAAAGCCTTATTCAAACAGATAAAGTAGGAATATCGTTTGTGGAAAAAGTTTTACACGTTTAAACGAGGAAGTCACTGGATATATCTCAAACTTGTGTAGAGCAAATTTTAATGATTCTTAAGATATCATAAGCAAAATATTCCAAAGCAACTCTGAAGGAATAAATACGGACGATATTTGGTTAGGTAAGAGTAAGTTAAAACTTCGATTAGAACCAAGTGTTTCGCATGTGTCATGTATATTGTTATATGTACAATCATAGGAACGGCAATCGAACTATGTCAACTAAATAAACACAATGCAATACTGACCCATTGTAGTGCAACTATGTCAAGTGTGACATATGTTGATGTTGCACTATTGTATTTTCATTTGTTAAACAAACAAACTGTTTCAAGCGAATGGAAATAGAATGCGTGGTTGACCTAGAGGAAGTGACGGTCTAGGCAATAAAAGAGGTAGCGTAAGAAATGATGAGTAGAAGTTCGGTCACTCTGTTTCAAAGACTTAAACGAAAAAGTTGTTTTCATTTACTGTTTTGCAAAATACAACACTTTGAAACGAAAAAACTTTTAAAAGAAAAATGAATTCCATACACTGACAAAAAAGTTATTTGAGTTTCTTAATGTAGCAATATTCATCAGCATATACCTACGTACACATTAGGTATATTAAAAAAAAAAACTGCGGCCTAAGTGTTGCTTTAATTTAAAACAAAATATAAATTATAAATAGGTACCTACAAGGAATTAATAATAAAGACAAGACAAAAAAACAGTGCCAAATATTTTACTTACATAAAACGAAAAGAAAGAAAAATGAGTGAGTAATAAATACAATACATGAACGATAATTATCTGAGGGAAATTCCTGTTCACTTGAAAAAACTTTTTGAGCTTTAAGTAAATTTCTGATCATTTATACTTAGTGTAGTTCTAATTTTTCAACCAAATACCAGCATTTAGTAGCTTAGACACCTATTCCCTAGGCAAGCCCCATTTACTATTAAAGAAACTAAACCCACCAAAACCCCCCTTCCTCCACAAACAAAAATTACTAAAAACAAAAAATAAAATTATCATCGAAATTAAAAAATAACAGCTGGAACGAGAATCGTTCGGACGGATCATCCAACAGCTAAGAAAACCTTAAGTTTATATTTCGTTAAGATTGCTTAGTCTGATGGCTTCATAATTGTTTCTTCTGTTTAACAAAAAAATATATATTTACAATTTATTCATGTGTATACATAAAAACGAAATTTAAGAATTGGATTTTAGACTTGAAACAGGAAGGATTTAGTGTAAAGAATATTAAAACATCACCAAATCAGGCCTATTTATTTTTTCGAAGGTGTTTTAAGCGGCGCCTAAGGAGTAGGGATGCACGTAGGTAGGAAGAGATCCCTAAGGCGAGAGGAGAAGTTTGCTCTTTCAGCTACAGGAACATCGAAGACCCTGTTCTTTTATTTTCGGATAAGGTCACATTTATTGTCGTCAATTGAATTGGCCATTATGAGGACCCCTCACTTAGTGTTTTGTATATATTGGTAGAAATCGCCAAGCCAATCCTAATGGTTGATGAATCCCTAAGATTTCTTAATTGCTGCGCTCATAGATGACAGTGTGTATAAAGTTGTGCTTTACGAGCCAAATGCTCTTGAAAAGCTGAAAGTCAAGCTCAAAGCTTACGAGCAAATGAAGCATCAGATGTCAGGCGGACAACCTTTGAAGAACTAATGTACCAAAATTTAAGAAATTCGATCCAACCGTTTAGACTGTAGCTGAATAGGCAGACAGACAGACAGACAGAAGTGTGAGATTCCCTTTTTTCGTCTTGCCTATTATTATTGTTAAATTGATTTTCCTCGAAAAAGTATATTCTTACTGAGTGAAATAGTACGCATACGCCACAGTGAACTATTTTTTATAAAATTTGAAATGCTTTTCTTTAATGAAAAAAAATTGTAGTTTATATTTTGCTGCTCATTTAAAAACAATGAATCTCATGATTTTGTGTTGCGCGTTATATATAAAAATAATCCTAAAACTTTCGATATTTACATGCACTTGTCACTTCAATTTAAAACAAATGTTCTTAGTTTCACCTTAACCGAACTGTGTATTTTTTAAAGTTAAATCCAACGCTGAGATCCTAAAGTTTACTGCCATTTATCGGAAAACTTCTATACTTTTTACTTACGTGCACTTCTGACTCACAAACACATATATTTCCAGAACAATAAAAAGTTTAGTTCTTGAGATCTTATGGCATTAAACTAAACAAAAATTCTGTTTTATACATAATATATGTACAGATATAGCAAAATTATTTTCTTCAGTATCATTTAAAATGTTAAAAATCAAGATAACTTTTTTTACCGATGGAAACACATTTTCAAAATTAATTTAAAATAAAAAAAATCAATAAAGTTCCCTATATGAAATGCAAAAATTATTAAAACCGGTTAAATCCCTCCCCCCTCGTAGGTATCTACATATATGTAAATATCTATATCCAGTACCAGTACTTTCAGATTTTTTAGTGCAGTTTTCATTTTTGTTGTCAAACATTTGAACTTGATTGATTTCAGATTCGCTTGTTCAGTTATTTTTGGTAACAAATTATCAATTTATCAAAAAAGACGGGGAGTCCACCGCCCCCTGCTCTGTTAAATTTGATGACGGAGCAATATTTTCTAAGATTTCAAACACGTGAACAATCGTGAATTGTTGAAGGTTGTTAATTGAACTTAGTGAAACAGAAAGAATCCACTTCTGCTAAACGGTTTTAGGCAAAAAAGTACTCCAAGTTAAAATAATCATCTGGCTAGGACTTGTCTACAGAGATACAAGTACTCTTGAAAGTAGGCCTTAATGTTAGATTTTTTGCATAACATGCACAGTCATATTGTGGCTTAAATTTATGGTGATAGAAAAAAGATCGGTTATTCGAAATGTTTGGAAAAGATCAGAGTAGAGAGATCGACAACTGGTGAGATTTAGGAGCCTGTTGTAAAGAACTTTTCAACCTCCACTTATCTTTCCTCATCCCATTCTAATTTAACCTACTGCCGCTCCAAATGCCCATTGTCATCATTTCCTTTTGATTGACTAATATCCAACTCAGTGTTAAGTTCCCATAGCCATCATTTGCTTTTTAATTACCCAATTCCATTCAACTCCAAATCTTCAACCTATCAGCGATCAATGATCGTTCAACTTAGACTTCCACTAAATAAACTAACCAACTTGATTTCCCAAACATAATTTTCCAATTTCACTAACAAAGTAATCATTCCTAGAAAATATTTAACCTGAAATGTTATAGCATACGAAAGACATTGATCCACATTATAAAAAAGATAATAAATAATGAACAATGGTTTGAAGTGAAACAATAATTTTTAAGCTCAATAGATGAAACTACTTCAATTTGTGGCTTGGCCAGTTACTTCTAGTTTGGTAAAATACTAAGCTGATGACCTGCCTTGGATAACTTTTTTATTGTTGTCTTTTTTATGTATAATAAGTTATAGACTTTATAACAATTTTAGCCATAGAAATTTGTCGTGTCAAAACCAATATTTTGTACAATAATTACTGTTTACTCATTTTGAGTACCTTTTCCTTTCAATTCAATCTCGTTGCTTAAAATTTAAAACTTTCCTTATTAACATGAAAGATTTAGACCCGTTTGCTGATAGGACAACTAAAATATATAAATCCAACTTAAACACTAATGTTCTTCTTTTTCTAATCCGAAAACTTTCACAAAAGTGTTAATGTTGATTTCTATATCAATAAGTATTCTTTCAGCAAACGGGCCTTAATCACTTTTAAAACTAAAACTTAATTTTCTAAAACATACTTGTGATGATGATTGTTTGGTGAACATATCCGATGAGTTTTGCTGGTAGTGTTGTTTATAAAGTTGGCTTAGTTAGAAGCCATAGAATAAGCAGCAAAATTTTAGTCAAAATTTTGAACATTGTCCTCAAACTGTCTCGCCTCAATGATGAAGCAGTTGGTTTCCTTGCCATGGGCATGGATAACATCAGTCAAAATAAACTGTAAGTGTAATCTAAAATAAAAAGTAAATATTTGTTTACAATTTGAATTAGATTATAAGCTTACCGTTTTGATGATGTGACATATCCATGTTTTATTCATTATTCCGCCTTCAAATTTCGTTAAACAAGAAACATATGAAGTTTTTTAGTCAATTTTATAGGTATGTATATAGATTATAGGAGAATATCTAAAAATAAAAATAAATACAGAATGTATAATTTAGTAAACACTATTAACATTTTACTAAAATCTTATTTGAAAGAACAATTTTATGGCACTATAAGCTTTACATAAATGTGAGAATAGTGGACTAAAGGCTAGTTTTAAACTAAACTGCTTTTGGAAATTGCAATATTATATATATATTTGAAGGAAAATTATGATTTCAATTGATAACAAATTTAAGTTACTGTTACCATTAAGCATGGAAACAATTGCAATCTTGATTTATTATTTAAAGAGTTTCTTAAGAAATGTATGTCATTAAACAGACTAAAATAATTTCATATAAAATATTCAAAAATAGGTCACTTTAAGGGTATTCATGCAACTTCGTAAAACCCTAGATAAGTTTACAAATTGGTTAAGTTTATCTTTTGGTTAATGCATTGACATATTATAAATGGACTGCTAGCAGCCAACATACGATGGTTCCACTTATTATATTGGCAACGATAGCGCCAAACTCCGTCCTCTCGACAAAAAACGAAAATAATATTGGACATTGAGTCTACCAGTGCTGAGGGGTATTTTTTTAGAAAAACTCATGAACAAATCCGAAAATATCCTTTTTTTAAGCCATTTAATTTTGTATTAAATACTCGTACAGAAAGGGTTTTTTTTTGCCTGCTCCCCCTAGCACTACGCCAATCATTGAATTTCTGTAACAGGGCTTCAGATGAAAAATACCAAAAGGTGACCCTAGTTTCTATGAAAGAAAATTTATTTATGTACAAACCTGCAACAGATGGTTGCAAAAATATTTTATATTTTCAGCGGTAGGTCTGAATTTGTCGCAAATCTCAACCGTTTTAAATGGAGTCATTTTCCTAGCACACTTTGTATGAAAATGTCATACAACTATCAGTCCATATATATTATGTCAATTGGTTAATGAACTATCAAATTTGTTATGGGAAATGATTTACACAATTTGGATTTCGTTGCGTAAAATTGACCAAACTGGTTAAACTTATCCAACCGTCTTTGTGACGTCTTTGTTTAAAAAAGGTCGTTCAAGCAAACTTTGCGTAAACTTATCATTTTACACAATTTGTAAACTTACGACGTTGCATGAATACCCTTTTTATTTCAATTGAATGATGTCCAAATTTAGGAAAAAAAGAATATTTAATTTAGTGACTAACTTAACTACAGCTTGACAAACGAAAGGAACAGGCTATTTATTGATACCTTAGAAGCGAAGTTTTTATTAAAATGAATTGCGATTACAGTTGTTGTTGAGTTTTGTAACATTTTTTAAGGAAGATCCAGTTGGCCAGGCAACCATTTCTATACTAAAATAAGCTCCAATGACGAATATATCATGGAACATTTAGTTTAACTATATTTTCCTTTATTCGTTCCAAACTTATTTAGTTTATGAGACCGCTTTGCTTCAACGACAAGCCGACAATGAAGAATAGATTCCAAGTCGCTCCGTTAAAATCGAAGAATATACCTACATAAACCATAACTATCTTATTTAATTTTTACTTGCCAGGTGCGATATATTTATAAAATACATGCTCATAAACTGGATTTCACATTTTGCACCTTTTCTTTACATAAAAAGGACTTTTACCTGAATACAATGCGTTTCCCATCGAAATTTATTTTTTAGGTATATTTCTGCCTGTTTTGCATTAAAACGAATTTTTGACAAAGATCAGTACCTAATAAATTTTAACCTTTGGAATGGTTCTGAAAAAAACATTTCTTTTCTCTCAATAACCTTTTTTCTAAGAAAATAAATTTTTCTTAAGGTCTGAAAGAAATTTTCAATAGATTTTTTGTACACATGCCTTAAATTTTGCAATGAGATTAAAAAGAAAAATGTATCTCATCTGCAAAAGGAGGATAGGACAAAAAAATGTCTACAGGAACAACAATGACTAAACATTTTTGGAAAGGTGATTTTATATAGGCAGGTAGGTACCTACTAGGTATTTACAATAGTTACTATGGAAACTTATTTAAAAAAAAAAAATGTGTGGGAAAAGTTATTCGCCAAAAAAGATTATATTTTGGTGCATTTTAGTCAAAAAAAAACGTATGCAGTATGGTCAAAGTGTATGAAAACGGGCAAAAGGGATAATGAGGAGATATATAGCGTTGAAAAAGTTTTATTATGAAATACAAAAATTCTTGCGTGAAAAAGTTGTTCGATAACTAGTTATATTTTGGTGTATTCTAGTATAATAACAATAATAATAATAGTAATAATATATAATAATTTTCCTGGGCGAGCCTTTCCATAAGGTTCTTTGGCACAGTTGCGGAAACTATCTTTGCGAAAGATACTTGAGGGAGGCTAGGGCCTCTCATAATAAGTTTTTCCTGAAAGAGCTCAATATTAAATTTCCAACCATATGTATTTACATACGACCTTTAATATAACCATCTCCCGCCTAGTATATCTTAACACCCCGACTCCACAGGAGATAGTTTCTCTCCAACTAAATATCAGATATTTATATCTAACATTGTCTTCTTTCTGCGCTGGGCAAATCATATTATGCTATTTCAAATCACGAAACCGAAAATTACACCAAGTAACAAACAAAAACTTAATTGCCACACACAAATGCAGAGATTAACATCAACACTGGTATAGGGAAACAAGATAATGAGACAAAAAAAGAAATTTCTAGTCACAAAGCAAAATATCTCCATCTGTCAAAATTCATGTCGGAGATCTCTGTCAAGATATAATCGCTGAGAGATATCTCTGACATCCCAAGAAGAGATGAAACGGAGTGCCTCCATTGGATATTTCATGTCAAGATAAGCATTCTGATAGAAATTTTCTCCTGTGGAGTCGGGGTGTAATAAACCTGGTGTTGCATTCCCTATGTTGGTCCTGACTCAATTTTGAACACGCACATGATAGGCTTTTGAATAGACCGTAGACCGGAAAATGGGCCTGACAAACGTATTCAATAATTTTTCTAAATGTCTATGTAATAAATAGCCTATGACATGACTCATGATTATTTAAAGGCTTTCCGTAAACAAAAAAAAATAAAATACCAACAAATCGTAAGAACATAAATTTTTTTTCACTATTTGGTAAAAGAAAAATATTTGATTTTTAAAACATTTCTGAGAACGATTAAATGAAAATTTTACATTTTTATATTTTATGAAAAGTTAATACGTAGAAACTTTACCTAGGAGTCTAGACTTAGGAAAGTAGCTTTCACGTTTGATGTGCATTCATTATTAAGGAAATAACTCACAAAATTATTTTAATTTCAATCGAAATATCTGCATAGATACTTTATATCTATATACATACATATTTCTTACCTTGAATATTTTTTATAATAGATTCTGCAGTTTAGTTTTCAGATATAAGTTGAAAATATTATGAATATTTCACTACTTTTCAATCACAGTTTTCTCGAAAGCAATGCGTTTATTCTTCGTTATCTGAGGCCGGCAGCTAACAGAATTATGTTTTTGTGCATTGCTTTTTTTTCAAAGACTTCACAACCAGAAAACATCAGAATATACTATATGTATGTAAATGCACGAGTATTAATTTATCGATTTTTTAAAATTCACTATCACTTTTTGTATCTACATAAATGTAAAAACATCTTGGAAAGTATATTTTTCTGAATTTGTTCAGGATTAAAGATTATTTAATAATCTTGTATCGCCTTCCATTTAAAATAAATATAATTATTTAAAAATTTCTGAGCTGCTGAACACAGAGACTTGCATTCCACTTGAAGTAACAATTCAAACTAAAACTCAAACTCAACTCAATGCTTTCAGTTTCAATTCTTACGATACGATCCAGAAGATTCCATTAGTCCTATTCCATACATTTTTTGTTTTTTGACCTACCTCCTTATGTATGAGTATGGGAATTAGTTTGATTTACCGAAATACACTCCAAAAAGGAAGATTAGAATAGCGTTTCTACCCTACGATGCAGATGTAGATGCAGAAATAATCCCTTATGCAAGTACTTTCATGGGTCTGATTTATTATTTCTAAGAATTTTTTTTAATAAATGCGAAAACGCTTATGCCTATAACTCGAACCTTTATTTTACTGGTATATTGTCTTGGACCGAGGATGGTTAAGTAAATTCAAATATTGAAGATAATTTCGTACCAATTTATTAGACTTTTTAGTAGGAGAAGTCTTATGGCCGATTTACAATGTCTTCGGCAATGGTTCAATGGTTCAGGCAAATGAATTTCTGTTTAGGTGCCAGTTATAGCTATCATTGAATATTTTAATGATTGATTTTGAAATTTCTAGAAAGACAAATCAGTGGTTATTTTAATTCAGAAATAAGTCTCATGTCTTTATTATTATTTGTGCTAAAAATTTTTGGCCCATAATTTCACAAGGTTGGGTACTCTAGCCCTAGATCGAAAAGCACCAAACCAAAATCCACAAACTGAAATCCACAAAAACAAAATCTTTAAAACCAAATTCCCCAAAACCAAAATCCACAAATCAAATTCCACAAACCAAAACTCACAAAACCAAAATCCACATATGTAGATTCCCCATAGCTGAAGAATATTTGGCACGCGCCAAGCGAACTTAAACTTTGGGGAATCTTTGTTTAAAAATTTTGGATTTATGGATGTTTTAGTGAAAAACATTTTTTTTTGTAGTTTTCTCAGAAAATTTAGTTTGAATTTCATCAATAAAAAAATGTACTTTAAACTTTGTAAAAATGAACACAAAATAATAACATTAAAGAAAACTTTAGCAAAAATCTTTACTTCTTAAGAATAAATTTAAAATAACAAATCCAACTTATAACGGGTGATTTTTTAGCTGGTTTGGTTTTGGCAACACTGGTTTTGACAGCTGACGTGTGTTTAGTACCTTGTGTCACTGTCAAACAGCTTCAGTTTGGTTTGCAATTTAACCATGGATCGTCTTACAAATGAACAACGCTTGCAAATTATTGAATTTTACTATCAAAATTCGTGCTCGGTTCGAAATGTTCATCGCGCGCTGCTTCCATTTTATGGTCGGCATTCTCGACCTTCTGAGCAGTCTATTCGGAAGATTGTGACCAAATTTCGCACCAAATTTACTTTGTTGGACATTAAACCACCAACACGTTTACGTACTGTGCGTAGTGAAGAAAATATTGCGGCCGTATCAGCTAGTGTGACAGAAGACCGCGAAATGTCGATTTGGCGCCGTTCCCAGCAGTTAGGCCTTTGTTACAGCACTACGTGGAAAATTTTGCGGAAGGATTTGGGCGTAAAGCCTTTAAAGATACAGTTGGTGCAAGAACTTAAGCCAGCCGACCTACCACAACGCCGAATTTTTGGTGAATGGGCTCTTGGAAAGCTGGCCGAGGATCCGCTTTTTTATCGAAAAATTCTGTTCAGCGATGAGGCTCATTTTTGGTTGAATGGGTACGTAAATAAGCATAATTGCCGCATTTGGAGTGAAGATCAGCCAGAAGTATTGCAACAGCTACCAATGCATCCCGAAAAAGCCACTGTTTGGTGCGGTTTATGGGCCGGCGGCATTATTGGGCCATATTTCTTCAAAGATGATGCGAATCGCAGCGTTACTGTCAATGGTGAACGCTACCGAGCGATGATAACAAACTTTTTTTTGCCCGAAATGGAAGTTCTTGACTTGCATGATATGTGGTTTCAACAAGACGGTGCCACATGCCACACAGCACGCGAAACAATGGCGCAATTGCGAGGCGAGTTTGGTGAACAGTTAATTTCACGTTTCGGGCCGGTCAATTGGCCGCCTAGATCGTGCGATTTGACACCATTAGATTATTTTTTGTGGGGGTATGTCAAGGCTAATGTCTATAGGGACAAGCCCGCTTCGATTGACGCACTGGAAGCCAACATCCATGCATTCATTCGTGAGATACCGGCCGATATGTGTGAAAGAGTATGCCAAAATTGGACTCAGCGGATGGGCTACCTGAGACGCAGCCGCGGTCAACATTTGCAGGAAATTATCTTTAAACATTAAATTGCATCAAACTATCGATTCAAATAAATATTTCAATCATTTTTTCGAATTTTTTGTGTTTTTTTTTTTTAAAAGTTCTAAACCTCTTAAGAAATCACCCGTTACAAAATACAAAGCTTCAAGAGTTACAAAATCAACATACGAAGTAAAAGTAGTGTGTCCTATGGTTTTCACCTTCATGTGGTGTGGGGGGCTTACGTTCGTTCCTCCAGCAATCCAGCTGCAGGATCGAACAACCAAGTAAAACCAACAGACATGTTCCACAAAATATCTAATAAAAGAACCTTTATAGGTATTAATAAATATAAAGCCGAGTGGTTAAGTCGCCAGTGTCAACAAAAACAACAATAACAGCAACGATAACCACAAAAGCATTGGAATGCATTCCCGCCTGCAGCAGCGGTGCCGGTAAGATTGATGGGGTATTTTCTGAATACTTCATGGATTTTACTGACTCTGAGGACAGGGCTGGTGGAACTGGGGTAGGGGGGGTGGCATCTGATGAGGAAAACCGTATCCTTAATGACGATGACTATCAATCCTTCGCCAGCTCAGACAGCTCGGGCGTAGATGTCACTGTGGCCAAAAACCCTGCGGTAGGACAGATCAAGGAACCCCCTAAAGGCGAGTCTGTGGCCAAAAACCTGGCGCTGCCTGGAGCCAGGACTACTTCAACAACCGAAGTCTACACGGATGCCCGACTGTATTTCAAAACCGTGATGGCAGCATCACCTGAGGAAAAGTGGCGTATCCAAAAAATCAGAATAAGAAAGGGGATCTTAATCCAGAGCTAAAAAGGATTGAAAACGCCAAGAGGGCCGTGCGTAGGTATGGCAATGACGACCCTACAAAGCTGAGTCTTAGGGACTGGAAGCGACTGGGCTTGGCCCAAAAACGGCTTGCCAAGTCGGACACCAACAGCAAGACTCCCGTCGTCTCTAAGTCGGATGACAAAAAATAAGTTGACAAACCTGCAGCTCCGAACACCTCTTCCTCCAAATCGACTGCCGGCAACCCTTAAGTGAGGCCTCTGAATGGTCCGAAGCACTCGAGGGTCGAGAAAACTGGGCCAAGTGGTCATAAGAAGAAGATGAGGCACAATGATTCGACGCCCCCTCAAACATCCCCCAACAAAAAATTCAAGGCGTCCCACAGAGCAGGTACGCTAGCTGACATTGTCAGTCAGTCTCCAAGTGGCCGTGGTAAATGAAGAAAGCCCCGAGTTGTTGCTAACCAACAAGCAGTGGGCTTGAGTGGAGGTTAGGATTCTAGGGTGTATTAACACCGAGATCCTTACCTCTACCAGGTTCATGTCACAATTCGGGACGTTATCAACAATAAAGGGCTTCAAAATTTTGACTTGCAGAGACGAACCCACCTTGAAATGGCTTAGGGTGAAAGTCTCAGAGATGACAGGGTTGCTCGAAGGGATAACATTGAAAGTTGGCTTCAAACGTAATCTCCCCACTACTCGAAAGTCTGCATTAATGTGCCTGGCCCTCACATCACCAAGGAACTTTTGGAAAACCTCCTCCGAGCTCAAAACTCCACTTTTCCCAGTGGAGCTTTAAGACTTCAACAATGTAATAATTGGAGCAGGGCCCTCTACGGTCATAGAACTATAGTGAATTTTACAGGCATTGACATTCAAACAGACTACGTTTCGCCGCACATTGATTTCAACCCAGTTATCATGACAGATATCTCCACCAGGCAACTCTGGAATGAAAACAGGGTCATTATTGCAAATCATGTTTCGGTCTTTACTGACAGTTCCAATACCTTGGAGGATGTTGGGTCGGGCATCTACTCAGATAACCCGCCAATAAATAGATCTATATAGCTTCCAAACTTCCCAACCGTGAAACATCTAACTCATGCGAATTAGCCAACAATTATATTGACATTTTCATAGCTAGGCGGCAGTTAAGGCCCTTTCCTCAATCACCATAATGTCCAAACTGATCACCGTTGCCGGAATGAGTTAGAGGTACTCAACGCAACAAACATAGTTACCCTAAGATAGGTCCTGGGAGATAGGGATATTCTGGGAAATATAAGGAGATTCACGAAATGGCAGATGAACTGCCCAAAGCGGGTCATCTCTTGATCCGAGCGAAATAGAAGCCTCGGTGCTCATGCAACTGGAGCAAGAAAAAATGGAATAGACCAAAGTTTCTTGGAAGCTGCAAATGTCAGATGGTCATCTATCGACACTTGTCGGGCTTCAAGGAACCTTTGGCCAAATATTTCGAAAAAAAATTAATACTTACTCAAGTCAAGCAGGCCTCAAATATCTCTTATAGTTGGAGTCCTAACGGGCCACAATTCAATGGAAATTCACATGAACAGAATGGGCATCAGCTCACCGGATTTATGAAGAGGATGTCATGATGAAGAGGAGGAGGAGGAGGGCTCTTTTCACTTCTTGTGTGGATGCCCCAGCCCAGCTAGAACCAGAAAAGAAGCCCTAGGAGAATACTTCTTCGACGAACTGGGCGACATCACTGTCTTGCTACTTAAAAAACATCCTAAAATTCATTCAGAACTCAGCATGGTCCAGGGAGGCCTCCCTCACCTAAAACTTTCCCTTAACCTCCTCCCTATCTTCATCATTATACCCTGGGGAGCGCAATGGATCCAACTAGATCCGAGTGAGATGATGCGGCCCGCCTTATTATCACCCTTCTAACCTTCGGAGAGATGGGTGCCGCATTTGCTCACTCCGGACAACAAGCGCAACCGTGAGACCACTTCAGAGCAGTGTTTGACGCTGTTTACTGTTGACGAAACATGGATCCACAACAGCAACAACATCGCTTGATGGAAACGAAACAAGCTTTCTTAATCTCTTAAATACCATACAAAATTGTAGTACCTCGTGGCATGATGGTTAGTGCGTTGGACTGTCATGCCGAAGGTCTGGGTTCGATTCCCAGCCGCTGCCACCTAAAAACAGAAATGTTTTTCCCGAGGTACTGCCTCTTGCGAGGAACTGACAAATCCTCCAAGAGTATACTTGTCATGAATAAGTGCTTCTCATCAAGCCGTTCGGACTCGGCAAAAAATTGTAGGTCCCCTCCATTCCTGCCAATAACACGCACACAGGAATGGTTGAGAGTTGTAAGTCACTAGGCCCTGGTTCTCCACGAGCTGTTGCGCCACCAAATTTATTTAATTTATTTTTACCATACAAAATTGGCTGTAAGGCGGCTGCTTCTTGCGTTCAAATGATCAAGTCATGAGCATTTTGTCGAGCTTGTTGGCTCATTTGAAAATGTTTATATGCAATATTATTTGAATTTATTTAAAATTAATCTAAGTCCGATTACATAGAGCCCAGTCAAATCAAGATTTTAAATCGCATTTTTCGATGGACAAAAATTTTTTAATGAATCTGTTTGGGTACGCCTCCTGATTATAAAAACGAGTTTTTGTAATTTTTGCAGTTAGGGAAGAGCAGCCATCTTGAAAAAGATATTGGTTTGGTTGTTCAATCTTTAAGTTATAGTGGGTCAAAGTTCACCTTTGATTTAAGTCATATGTTGGAGGTGGTATGACAATTCTTGCGATACCTTGCTTTCCGTTGCCTTTTTTTTGGAAATTTCTAATAGAATAATTTCATTTTAGGGAATGGCAAAAAATTAAGGGTGGTGAAAGGGGTTGAAATTATGTGCTTGAAGTAAGCACAGTCATTATTGGTTTTCGTAATATGAAGAAAGTTATGCTGTGCTACCATGTATGGCGTACTAAGGGTATGAAGATACCCAATTTTAGAAGTAAACACCGCCATTTTTGGTTTAAAAAAGTCGTTCCTGTTGTATGCTCAACTTGTACCGTAAATATTAAAAAAAAAATGGAAATTTTACATTTTCGTTTTTAATTTTGACATTTCTTAAAATATTTCAAAATTTCCAAAAAAAAAAACCATCCGTGATTTGGGATTTTTTTTTTAATAGTTACGTCACAAGACAATAGAAGATGGGCGTAATATACAGCACATTTTATGTATTTACATATTTACTCAACAATGCAGCACAGTAAGTTGGTTATTGTTATACAGCACACCTTTATTCGAAAATTAAAAATGACATTTTCGCATTCGATTTTTTGTCAAATTTTAACTTCAAAATTTGAACTGAGTTGTTTCTTGCAAGTTTGCGAAGATGTTACTGCACAAGTACTGTTTTGCTAACTTCTGTCAGTGAGTCAGTTATTGTTTTAGCGATTTTTGAAGTCATATGTCTCGTTATTTAGTAATTCTTAAGAGTTGAAATTTGGTGAGCCAAATGTGTTCGACTTTATTGGTTCTAAACTTAGAGGGCGTCGAAAATCCCCCCCAAAATTAGTTCCTTTCAAAAGAGGCAATCCGCCAGAGTTTCGAAACGCAAGGTTTCGAAGGGCAAAGTTTCGAAAGATAAAGTTTAAAAAAAAACAAAGTTTCGAAAAAATGACAAGTTTCGAAAGACACAGCTTCGAAAGGAAAAAGTTTCGAAATGTCATAGTTCCGCAAAAAAAAGTCTCGAAGGATAAAGTTTCGAAAAAAAAGTTCCAAAGTCCTCGGAATTTCGATGTTCCTTGAGCGATTTCATTGAATTTGACACAGATGACACAGGGTGTCAAAAAGTGTTTTGAATATATTCTGAATCAGGTATCATTTGTTTCAATTTCATTGAAATCGGTGAAGGAACAACGAAGTTGACTTTTTTTTTGGAACACCCTATTGAAAATATTTTTTCATTTTTAATTCTTTAGCAGCTTTTACCTATGTCAATTTAGTTGAAATCGCTCAAGGAACAACGAAGTTTTAAAATGTTGACCTATTTTTGGAACACCCTGTCATGGATTTTTTTTTTAATTTTTAATTTTGTATCAGATATCACCTGTGTCAATTTCATTGAAATTGTACAAAAAACAACGAAGTTCTGAGGATTTCGGAACTTTTTCCTTTGATATTTTCTCTTGCGAAACTTTGACATTTCAAAGCTTGCTCCTTTACAAAATTCGATTTTCGATATATTAACCGAAACCTAGTCATTTCGAAAAATTTTGTTTTTCGAAACTTTATCCTTCAAAACTTTGCCTTCCGAAACTTCGTTTTTCGAAATTCTGTTACTATATCTTCAAAAGGGTGTAAAGGAGCGAACTTGGCTGGACATTAAGGCTAGTCGTGCACATGCAATTTTCAGTTTCTAAGCTGTTTGGTTGCAAAAATGAGTCCTATGAATTCATATGAGAAACTATTAACTATTCCGCCGTCGATTTGAGCAACTTTTCAGTTTGTGTTCTGGCACAAACTGGACGATTGCCCGAAATCAGTTTTTCAGTTTGTGTCATATGGAATGCGGACTCCTAACCAAATAGTTGCGGATATTTGAATTTTGTTCTTTCCGAACGGGCGTTATGTTCTCTGTGCGAAAGAGAGCAAATGTATCTTTTCTTTTATTAGCTGAGTAAAGGAATAGGATAGAGGCGATAATATTTTTCTTTGTATGTAATGAGAAAGAAAAACTGAATAAACATTGTTGGTGCTTTAGTTAGGTTCTTTGCGATTGCTTGTGAAGTTGCTCATGTGCGCGCTCATCGTTCAACTGGTTATTAAATTGTTATGTTGCGCTAGCAGTTGCATGTGCGCGACTAGCCTAACTTGCCCTTTGGTTGACTCATGGATACAGTCTCTATTCATTTCAATCAATCCATCATTTAAAGAATGACGTGCACTGACCAATGTATCAACAAATTATAACATTGAAATTGTAAAATGATCTATACGACTCCATCAAAACAATATTTGTTTTTTTTTTAATAATTTTTTTTTTATTTAATTTAATATAAAATTTTATTGCATAAAAACTTATAAATAATAATAATTTTAGGATACGAAATTTAGATTTTATAACTTTCAAAAATATTTCTTATAATCTATATCGAAATTCAAATTTATTTGTTTTATAAAATTTTACAAAAAAATTGATAATTCAATTCTTATATCTAGATGTTTGTATTGTAAATTTAATTGTTTCTATGACATTTAGCTTTAAAGAAATAATTCGATTGATTTCAGTTTAATTATTTTTTTGTATTATCAAATCAAAATTGTATTATTATACCTACATATCTAATGAGTGTTCTGCATAGTTACATTCTTTTTTTTTTCTTAATGAAATTTTACTAATATTTAGCACAAAATGACAAAAGATAAAAAAAAAAAACACAATATAACTTTTCATAAATATAATTGAGAAAGAAAGACCATACAGAATAAAAACAAAATTTATAAAATTTTTTTCTTGATCAGTGGTTACATAAGTTGGAATTGGTGCTTATGATAAAAATAATATCTTGCATGCCTAAATGTCATAATAGACCATAATACCTGTGTTAAAATGGTTTTTATATAAAGTTAAAAGTTAAATTTAAAAAATAAAATGAAATAAAATAATTGTTTAGACACGACAAATTGTTGAGATGTTTCCATTCACTCTATTAAATAAAAGATACCTTTTTTAAAAAAATTACCTAAATTTGTTTTCATTTTGAATTTTAAAAACTGAAAGTCATAATAGAAATCCAACAACAAAAAACAGTATTAGAATGCATTGTATTATTAAAAAGAAAGATTGGTAATCGGTCGAGTCTTTTCGTTAGGTGGCGCCCGAGCATCCTTAATCCTAGAGTGCCTCACAGAAAACAAAACTATTTGACAGGCATAATATAAAAATCATCCACAAAATTAACAACTATTACGCAAAAACACATTATTATGTGCCAAGTGTGCAAAAAACTTCGATTTTTGTCCAGACAAGGAAAAAAAGAAAGTTGCACCCAAGACCAAAATTAAAACTTTAAAACAACAATAGATTTTGAAAGCAAGGAAACCAGAACCAAGTGCTTTTAAGAGTGGATCAACACATATCTGAGTAGCCAAGGCAAAGGAGGACCTCACAGAAACCTGTCAGTGCTGTTGTTATTGTACCTAAGCATAAGTTACAGAATATTGAATTTTAAATAATATTAAGTACAATCAGGAATTTTATTTTGCGTTAAAATAAAGTATTAATAAAGTTTCGAATCAGTTCTTTTTTGCTTTAGGTACCTTCATTTATCATTTAAGAACACAGAGCCTTTTAAACTATAAGAAACGGTAAACTTTGTTAATATTGTACTATGAACAAAAATAATGTTTTCAATAAGATATAAAACATTCTTGTAAATATTAAATCAATACGGTGTTATTATTACGACGAAGACAAAACGCATGTTATTGAGAATGCAATTCCACTTGTTGGACTTAATGCAATTTTATTGCAAATCAACTTAAAAGGACTAATGTCTAATTTAACCAAAATTCACTTAAAGCGTTAGTTACGTCTCAGACGTCACCCCAAACCACAAACCCGCTATTCCCCACACGCCCCTTCGCCTAACGGCATCTACATAAAGCATAACTGTTTACCACGCCATTTTTGCTTATACCTATCCAAATTCCAATCACAAACGGAAACACCCCCTTTTTCCCCTCCACCTTTGTGCATTCTCAATGAAACGAAATATGAATATTTCGAAAACAAATTTATATTTTGCAAACGCTGCACATTTTGCTACCTTGCTAAGGTCTAGTTCAAGTTAAGAATTATTTTTATAAGTTAGTTCTAATTCGACAAGCTAACTGAAAGGTGCAGCCTTGCTATGGACAGCGGCCTTTCTTTTAGCAATTAAATAATAAGTCAGTTGTAATAAAATAAATAATAAAGCAATAAAAAAAAATAATAATACAAAAAAAAAAAAACAATTAATGTTTTTTTTTATATCAAACGCTCGGTAACGAAACGTAATTTGCGCAGTCGGTTGTTCGAATAAGAACATAGTGAACAAGTACGATTAAGTACAAACAAAAAACTAGCGCGATCAAGTGCGATGAACAAGTGCGATTAAGTACAAATAAAAAACAAGTGCGATTAAGTACAAATAAAAAACAAGTGCGATTAAGTACAAACAAAAAACAAGTGCGATTAAGTACAAAGAAAAAACAAGTGCGATTAAATACACAAGATTCGATTAAGAAAAAAAAGGGGAACAAAAAGTGCAAAAAGACACACCAAATCCGTATAAGGATACTGTGCGCGGAAAACCCGAACATACAAAAAGTAAGAACTATCAACATTAACAACCAAAGGAACAGGACATTCGACGAACAAAGAGCCAACAGGATGGCCCAATTAAATATAGAGCAGTGCTTGGCCGCATTAACGGAAATAGTGGCACAAAATAACAGGCCAACAAGCACGCGAGCACGAATTGAGAAGGAAATACAATTCCTCAATATATTTAAAGGCGAAAAAGGGACACTCCCTTCCTTCGCAAGTACTGTTAACAAAATATTGGGAAATTATGCAGTAGAGAACAGAGCAGCAGTGTTCGAAGTAATATACGACACGAAGATTCAAGGTTCAGCGAAGAATCTTCTATGCACCAGCCCTCCGGCAGATTGGAGTCAAAGCCTGGAAAGATTGCGAAAACACTTCAGGCCATCAAAAGACGAAATGTCCATCACCAAGGAAATAGGATTATTTAGAGTAAGTTCCATTCAACAATTAGATAGTAAATTGAAAATATTTATAGAAGATATAGCAGAATTTTCTGCATTTAATGAAAATGGTCCTACCATGACCACAATTTTCAATAGTTTGTTAGTAGAAAAAGTGAAAGAACTCGTAGCTGGCTCGTTAGCATATGCATTAGTAAATTTATACGACATTAACGAGATCAGAAACACAATTATTAAATTCATTGGGCAAGACCAAGGGAACCTAAAAACAACTTCGTCATATAATTATTACAATCATTCAAGTAACTCTAGGAACAATTATAATCAAAACAGATCAGGTTCATTTAGGCACGATTATAACCAAAACAATGCAAGTACATCTAGAAATAATCATAATCAATATAGCTCAAATAACTCTAGGAACAATAATAATCAAAATAACTCAGGTACATTTAGACAGAATTACAATCAAAATAATTCAGGTACATTTAGACAAAATTACAACCAAAATTCAGGTACATTTAGACAGAATTACAACCAAAATAATTCAAACACATCTAGAAACAATAACAATCACAACAATTCAGGTATCCGTAGAAATAATCATTATAACAATGAACCTATGGATACACTATCAGCATCATATCAGAGAGAGGTCAACACTCTCAATGATATGGCGGATTTTCGGGAGGAAAGCCTAGAGGCAGACTTCCCTATATAATAGTGATAACAAAAAATAAATATAAATTAAGAATACTCGTCGATACAGGTTCAGAAACGAGTATCCTTAACCCAGGGCTATGCCACCCAAAATGGCGTACAAAACTAAGTAGACCTATCCAAATAAAAACAGCTGGAATACCTATCTTTGCATATAGCAAAGTAAAGATTCCATTACTTGAAGAATTCAGCATGCCCAATAAAACTGCCGAATTCCTGGAACACAAATTCCACAATACCTATGATGGTTTAATTGGGAATAATATACTACTCCCCATCAAAGCAGTAATAGACCTGATAGGAAACAATTACTAATTCAGGATGTGAAAATACCAATTCACTATAATAGAGAGGAGGAGGAAACACCAAATGAAACTTTCAACAAACAAATCCCAATACCGGATAACAACGAAGGAGCTATGACGGAAGATGACTACGAAAAAGACATCCCGAACATAGAAATCTATCATACGGAGGTATGCAAAGATCATATTTTTGACCAAATCAGGATCAAACACCTTAACGAAGAGGCAGGCACGTAGCCAGGGGGGGGGGGGCTAGAGGGGCTCAAGCCCCCCCCCCCCCCCGAAATGATTTAAAAAAAAAATATTTGAACAAAAGTTTGTATATTCTCTTATTAGTTCCTCACTACTTATGTAGTCGAAAACGACGGTGCATTATCTATCATACGCCACATCAGAAAAGCAGAGCTACTATCCGGCAGATGTCATGCTTTTTCTATATGCATAAATGCATTTTTTTTATATACGCAAGTAGGTATATTTAAGAGTAAGTGTTTAAAAATAACTCTTAGCAATCTCGTTGCAACAGACTCTTTTTTTTGATCAAAAGGAGACTATTTAGGTACTATTATTTAATAAAGACAAATACACATTAATGTTAAGAGACTATCTAGTCATTATACATAATATAATTAAAAGGTGTGATGTTAAGGAGACTTTATAGGTATAGTTTAATATATTTAAGATTCCAATTTGTTTGAATTTGCATCAACCTGATTTATTTTGTGCGAATAAAGTGTTTTAAGTGTCTTAAGTGTTTTAAATAAGTGTTAAAAGTGAGTTTGAGTGAACCTGGTTTATTTTGTGCAAAAAAAGTGTTTAAAGAAAAAAGAAAAAAAACGAAAATGAAAAGACAAAGCTCGATTGCTACTTTTTTTAAAAAAACAAAACAGAGCGACCAATGTGGTAAGTTGTTAATTTTTATGTCTATACAAGGTGTCTCAAAGAAAAGTTATATGTAATATATTTAACATCTACCTTTATCACTACACAAAAAAGGGTAATGTCTATCGAGACAATTTTTACTTTGTATTAAAATACCTACAGTCAATATTAACGTCATCTTGATGCAATGTGATGAATTGTTCACGACACAATTTATAAATAGTTAAATTTCGTATTTCGTATGAATTTCTAATAGGTTTCGATTTTGAAAAACTTTATCCGCAACTTACGTTTTCAACATATTAACTTTGATTTTTGATATTAAGCGGTATTGTTTATATAAAATCGTAAATTACATTGTGTGTTGTCTTGATTTTGATAGATGTACGTATTCTTGAACCAAATTCTGAAGGAACTGTCATGGATTCAGCTATTGAAAAGGACATTCAAAAAGGTAAGAAATAATCAAATGGTGTATACACCAGTTTTAGTTCTTAAATACATAGTTTCACAAATTCGTTTTCATAATCATCAACCCAAAAAATCTCTGCTCTATAAATTTTATTCATAATTTATTTTTGAGTTTTGAATCCAGAATAAAGATCGCAACGCGAATTTAATCAGCTAAGATCTAAGGTCAATCTGAGTTTTTATTTGTTTAGATGAGAACAATCCTGAGGCTTCAAGTGCACGTGTAGAAGACACTACATACCAAATTCAGCATTTGTCTTCTTGGCAGGCGGAACTTTTTGACATAGCGGAATTGCATAAGAAGAAGAACTCTCTAGACGACAACATGAAACAAAGAATTCTGTCTTCTGTCTTGCTTCCCCAAATGCCTTTTGAGTTCCCAATGACAATGCATGGATCTCAAAAAAGGAGCTTTCAGTGCAAGTGGGTTCTAGAAGACTTTCCTTTTCTGGCTTATTCAAGAAGTACTGATGCTGTTTTTTGCAAGCCATGCTGCGTATTTTTTCATGAAAGTGTCGGAAAAGGGGAACATCAACATCCCGGAAAACTTGTGTCAACTGGATTTCGTGACTGGAAAAAAGCTAAGGAGGTTTTCAATAAACATATTCAGCACCAATATCACAAAAAAAGTGTTCTTACCGCTACCTCATTCTTAAATGTTGCTTCTGGAAAGGAAAAAGATATTGCTTCCCAATTAAATAGCCAGCGTGCAAGAGAAATATCCGAAAATAGAGCTGCAATAAGACCAATTATTCAGTCTATTCTCTTTTGTGCAGATCAGGAGCTTCCGTTAAGAGGTGATGACGATAGTGGGGCTCTATCCTTAACTCGGCCTACAAAAAAGGATGGAAAATTAAGAGCACTTCTGCGTTTTAGAATTGAGTCTGGGGATACGAATTTAAAACACCACATCGTAACCAGTTCAAAAAATGCAACCTATATAAGCCCAGATATCCAAAACGAAATCTTGGATATATGCTCTGATATTGTCACCAGAAAAATATCTAACCGGGTTATAAGATCGAGTTGTTTTAGCATTCTGGCTGATGAAACAATGGATGTTTCTGGCACTGAGCAACTTTCAATATGTGTCCGATATGTTGACTGCTGTACAGAGCCCACGAAAAGTATGCTTCGGGAAGATTTTGTAGGTTTTATTCCTGTTGATGACCAAACTTCTGAAAACCTGACTAAAACCATATTGCAGCGATGTGAGGAACTACATCTAGATATGAACAAGTGTGTTGGCCAAGGTTATGATGGAGCGGCAAATATGTCAGGCCACTTAAGTGGAGTACAGAGTAGGATAAGGCAACAGTATCCGAATGCCAGATATGTTCACTGTGCAAGTCATCGCTTGAACCTGGCTCTGTCTAATGCCATGTCAACACCCTCGATTCGCAATTGTCTTGGTGTAGTAAGCGAAATAGCTAATTTCTTCCGAAACCATTCAAATGCAAATAAGACTTTCCAAATCGCCATCCAAAAATACGCACCAGAAAGCAGAAAAAACGACTTTTGCGCCTTTGTGAAACAAGGTTTATTGAAAGGCATGACAGCATTCTTTCATTTGTAGAGCTCTTCAAATGTATTGCTATTAGTCTTGAAGAAATATCCACCAAGACGTGGGCAATGTCTTCAAAAGCATCAACTCTGTTAGCAGCAATTCAAAGAAGTGATTTTCTGGTAAGCCTCATGGTATGCGAAAAACTTTTTAGTTTAACGCTACCCTTATCAATTTTCCTTCAAAATGAATCTTTAAATTTCGTGTCTGCAATAAATAACACGAAACAAGTCTTAAGTTCTTTTAAGAACATAAGAGAAACTGCCAGAGACTTTTTCAGAGACGCTTTTCAATCCGCATCACAACTTGCCAGGGATTTATTTGAAGTCAGCATAACAATTCCAAGGCTTTCTTTGAAACAAACAACGCGCTCTAATCCAGAAACATCATGTCCAGAAGACTATTTTAGAGTTTCTATACTTATTCCCTGTCTAGATTCTCTTATACAAAATCTTACTGACAGATTTATGGTCAACGAGGACGTTTTACCATCGTTTCAAGCTCTGCTTCCAGGTTTTGCTGCCGCCAATCGAGTAAATGAAATGGAGAATCTAACACTCTACTTCGATAACGCAATATCCTTGTCAGCTGTTAAAGCGGAGTACATACTCTGGTGCGAAAAAATTTCATCGATGGATCCCTCTTCCGATGTTCTGAAACTGCTAGATATATGTGACAAGACCTACTTCAGGAGCATAAGCTACTTGCTTACAATTTTGGCCACACTACCAGTTACAACAGCTAGCGTTGAAAGAACCTTTTCAACGATGAAAAGGATCAAAACAGTATCCCGAAGCGTTATGGGCCATCCAAGACTAAGCGCACTTGCAATGCTGTCTGTTCACTCAGGTATTGATGTGGATCTAGATGAAGTGATCGACATTATGTCTAAAAAAAAAGACAAGGCGTTTATTGCTGTAAAAATCCAAACTATTTATTTAATTAAATAAAAAAAAATACAAACAAAAATAAAACATTTACATTATGTAGTTTTTTTTAAATTTTTGTATATAGAATTACTTCTTCGAAATTGAACAAGCCCCCCCCCCCCCCCCCCCGAACCGAAATCCTGGCTACGGGCCTGCGAAGAGGAAAGTAAAGCTGTGAGAAACCTCGTTTCCGAATTTTCAAATATATTTTATCAGGAAGGAACTGACTTATCCTTCACTAATGCGATTAAGCATAACATAAATACAGTCAATGACATCCCTATATATACAAAAAGCTACAGATACCATAGATCGGAGGTATCTAAACAAATAAACGAGATGCTTGAACAAGGCATTATCCGTCCAAGCAGATCTCCATATTCTGCTCCCATTTGGGTTGTTCCGAAAAAGGAAGATGCCTCGGGAAAAAAGAATTGGAGAATAGTAATTGATTATCGAAAATTGAATCAAGTCTCAATTGACGATAAATTTCCAATTCCGAATATGGAAGACATATTCGATAAATTGGGAAAATCAATGTACTTCACCACACTCGATTTGGCAAAGGGGTTCCACCAAATCGAAATCGCGGAAGAGGACATAAAGAAAACAGCATTTTCAACCGATAATGGCCACTACGAATTTGTTCGTATGCCATTCGGGCTAAAGAATGCGCCCGCGACCTTCCAAAGGCTCATGAACTCAGTTTTATCAGAGTTCATTGAAAGGATTTGCTTAGTATATCTCGATGATATTATTATTTTCTCGACATCTTTGGAGGAACACATAGTATCATTGAAGAAAATATTTAAACGTTTAAAAGAAGTAAACCTTAAAATACAGTTGAATAAAACTGAATTTATGAAAAAAGAAACAGAATTTTTGGGCCATGTCGTCACGACAGAGGGCATTAAACCTAACCCCAATAAAATTTCTGCAATATTAAATTATAAATTACTCACAACAACAAAACAAATTAAATCCTTTCTGGGTATCACCGGGTATTACCGGAAATTTATAAAAGATTATGGGAAGGTTGCCAAACCTATGACAGCTTTTCTTAAAAAAGGGGCCAAAATAAATATAAATAATTCCGAATACATAGAAAGCTTTGAAAATTTGAAAGCCCTCCTTGTATCCGATCCAATCTTAAAATACCCCGATTTCACGAAAAAATTTATTCTCACCACGGACGCATCTAATTTTGCGATTAGCGCCGTTCTCTCACAGGATAACCACCCAGTGTGTTTCGCTAGCCGTACACTTAACGAACACGAAACCGGTTATTCGACGATTGAGAAAGAGCTTCTGGCCATAGTATGGTCAACACAATATTTCAGGCCGTACCTATACGGACGGAAATTTACAGTTAGAACTGACCATCGACCCCTAGTTTGGCTAAGTTCACTAAAAGAACCAAATGCTAAACTGCAAAGATGGAAGGTCAAACTAGAAGAATATAATTTCGACATCGAGTATGTCAAAGGAAAAGATAATCAAGTCGCTGACGGACTCTCAAGAGTAGAAGTCTATCATGACGAAATTATTGCAAATTCAATTCATACTTCCGATAACACTCCAGCAGAAAATTTAGACGAACAATCTATGATAGCTACCATCCACAGTGCAAATGAGGGTAGCAGTAGTCATATTCCGATTGTAGAAATACCCGTTAACATCTATAAAACTCAAATTATCCTAAACAATACAGAAAACACAAGTAACCACAGAATATATAAACCTTTTAAAAAGAATAGAATCGTTATTGAAATAAAAAACTTTAATAAAAAACTGATTTTAGACTTAATGAAGAAGTTTATTCCTCCTAAGGGAATTGTTGGTATCTTTTCAAGAGATGACCACCTATTTGCACAATTCCAGGAATTATACTTAAAATATTTCAGTAACAACAAATTGTTAAAATTTATCAAATGCACTAAATTCCTAGGAGATCTCGAAGATACAGAGAAAGAATTATTAGTAATATCCAAGTCGCATAATTCATTAAACCACAGAGGCATCAATGAAACGTATGCAGAAATCAAAGATGTCTTCTACTGTCCCAATCTAAAAGAAAAAAAACAGAAATTTATAAACAATTGCCTAGTTTGTAATGAAGCAAAATACGAACGAAACCCTTACAAAATCCCCTTGAAACTAACCGAAACACCAACTAAACCAAACCAGGTTATACATATTGATATTTGGTATGCCAACATCAATTTGATGTATGTTACAATGATAGATAAGTTTTAAAAATTTGTAACAGTTCACGAAATAAAACATAGAACTTGGCCAAAATTACTAAATACTTTGAAATATAGATTTGTAAATAATGGTGTCTCAGAAAGAATAATAACCGATGGTGAAACAGGATTTTCATCAATAGTTATTAAAGAGTACCTCAAAGAGAATAATGTCGACTTACATATAACAACACCTTACCATAAAACCGGAAATTCGGATATCGAAAGATTCCATTCGACTCTGAACGAGCACATACGAACATTTAAGGCTGATAAAGAAAATAACGATACTTTACGCGATAAAGTCCTTAAAGCCGTTACAATTTACAACAAAACCATTCACTCTACAACAAAAAGAAGACCTATAGAATTTACAGACGGAACAATAACAAATAAGGAATACCCTAAAATTATACAGACTATTAACAACAATAAAGAACGATACATAAATAAGCACAACAAAAACAAAACTGACATAGACCTTACAGAAAATATTCATTCTTATTTAAAAACTAGAACACATAACAAACTTAAGCCAACTCATATAAAATCTAATCCCACAGCCTTAGATCAAGACCATGTTATAAACGAAAGAGGACAAAAATATTATAAAACTCAACTAAAGCGAAATTATAAATTTGAACAACCTTCCTAATTTATGTTTTTCAGGCAACACTTATTATTTTTCTGGCAACTCCAATGACAGTAACAACAGGACAAAGACTTTACGTACAAAGCTTAAACACAGGAAACGGATTTATAACAATCAGAGAGCAAAATTTAAATATTATTGAAAATTATACAAAAATATTACACAATATTAACTTAACCACATGGACAGAAAACCTTGATATTTTAGAATACAATATAAATGAATTGAATGAGAATAATGAATTCCCAACTGTAAAACACAATTTTAATAGTTTAGTTTCAGAAATAGAAAATACTTTAGGACATCACCATCATAAATCGAGAAGAGCATTATTTGACATATTATGAAAGGGATTAAAATACTTAGCTGGTACTATGGACCATGAAGATGAACAGGAAATAAAGCAGAGTTTAGAAATTAATGAAAGGAACAACAAAAATCTAATAGACGGACTAAACGACCAAATAAAGATAAACAATAACTTTAACGAAATAACGAACAACATTACTAGACAAATTAATAAACAGCAACATTAAGAAACAATTTGAGAATTTAGGCAATGCTATAAATGAAGAACATATTAGAATAAAAAGGATGCAACATGCATTTCAGGTTAATTATGACATGAGCTACTAAGGGATCAAGTAAAGAAAGTAAAGGAAAATTTAATGCTAAGCCAGCTAGGAATTCTAAGCACAGATCTGTTAACTCCAAAAGAAATTCAAAAGTTTAACATTACACTCAATAAAATACCAAACATAAAAAGTTCTGCTACAATTCATGAGGATCAAATAATATTTATCTTACTTATACCAAATTATTCAAAAGAAATTTTTTATAAAATAATTGTTGAACCCATTCCCAACTAAAATAATCGAGAAATTGTAATATCAAGAAATCATTTTGTTACAAATGGAAATTTAATGTTTTATAATACGGAGAATGGATTAAAGTTAAAAGACTTAAAAATTGTAAACGATATTTGTTTATCAAATCTATTAAAAGAAAAGGCTGAATGTGAATTTAAAGAAAATAAAAACATAGAAATTAAGCAAATGGCAAATAATATTGTTATTACAAAAAATATAGCACAAACAGATATATAACACAATTGTCATAATTATAACGTAAATATAGTTGGAAACAATATTATAAGATTTGCAAATTGTAAAATTATAACAACTAATGTTAAATATGAAAATTTTATTTACTATGATAATTTCATCATACCAAATTATAAAAATATAACAATTAAGAGAATTGTAATGAATTATACTTCAGAGGATCTTCACTTTAAACAATTAGAAAATCGTAAAGCCATAGAAGAAATACAAAGAAAAAATATTACCCACCTTTCTATGAATATTGGAACATTCCTTATAACTTTCATTTTTATTTCAATAATTTTAATCTTCATTTTTAAAAATAAAACAAACATTAAAGTAAATATAAAAAGTAATGATTCTCCGGAGCAGAATCTTAAGGGGGGAGGAGTTACGTCTCAGACGTCACCCCAAACCACAAACCCGCTATTCCCCACACGCCCCTTCGCCTAACGGCTTCTACATAAAGCATAACTGTTTCCCACGCCATTTTTGCTTACCTATCCAAATTCCAATCACAAACGGAAACACCCCCTTTTTCCCCTCCACCTTTGTGCATTCTCAATGAAACGAAATATGAATATTTCGAAAACAAATTTATATTTTGCAAACGCTGCACATTTTGCTACCTTGCTAAGGTCTAGTTCAAGTTAAGAATTATTTTTATAAGTTAGTTCTAATTCGACAAGCTAACTGAAAGGTGCAGCCTTGCTATGGACAGCGGCCTTTCTTTTAGCAATTAAATAATAAGTCAGTTGTAATAAAATAAATAATAAAGCAATAAAAAAAAAGCAATTAATGTTTTTTTTTTATCAAACGCTCGGTAACGAAACGAAATTAGTTTTTGGCTAGAAGGAAATTAAAATTTATCGTCCAGATAAATTTTTCTGCGTTGCAATCATGTCATCTACACTTGTTTTTTATTATCTGTTTGTTAAACTGAATGTCAAAAATTAACCAGTTCAAGTGAGATAGCAATAAGGAAAATGAGAATACACAATAAAAACAAACAAAGTATTCTCATTGCTTACCAAGATTGCGAATTGGCTCGCCATTAGTGTTTTTTTTTTATTATTTACTTATTTTTAATTAAGAGAAACTACTCATATGAAACTATTTCATTGCAATGAATACCAAATAACACTAATTGTTTTCCGACACACTGCTTGGAAATTATGAGTCGAAATTTTAAAGCGAAGTCATCGAATTCAGAAAATGGATTTCTATGAACCTCAACAACTCTTCGGAGGTAGAACCAACCCCGTCCAGTTCAGGCCTTTAAAATCGGTCAGGTCCACCCGCAAAACGTCAAAAGCCTGAGAAGCAGCCACAACTGTGGAAGAAGAAAAACTTGGAGCTGAATGCTCAGCAGCTAGCTTTTACTGGCAACGAGTCATTGAGATCTGATGTCTTGGATCTTGAGACTTATTTCCACCAGAAATTATTTAAAAAATTTGTCAAGAAACTAACCTGTATTTAGTACAGAAAGATCCTAACAACACTTTTTGTGTATCTGACACAAATATCCGACAATTTATAGGTCTGATGAGAGTTACCAACCATTGGAGTTCCGTCCTTGGTACGCCTCTAATTCAAAATACAATGCTATTGAATAAATTTGAAAAAAATAAGACAGCACGACAGCTTCTTCCTAGAAGCAATCCTGACGCTGATAGGATCTTCAAAATTCGTCCGGTAGTTGAGGCATTGAACGAAGCATATGCCAAAGACCCATTAGAGACACGGATGTGTGTAGACGAGCAAATTTGCTCTATAAAATCACGGAATATGCTCAAATAAGGCTCATAAGTGGGGTTACAAATTGTATGTGTTGAGTGGTGTTTCCGGTTTTGGTTATGCAACGGAGGTTGAAACTGGAAAAGAAAATGTCATGAGAGCTGAAGAGCGAGATTTGGGAGCCTCTTCCAACGTCGTTGTGCGATTATCATGTATGATTCCACGAAACCAAAATTACAGGATCTATTTCGCTTATTATTTCCCTTCCTTGCATCTTTTGGAATATTTAGCTAAAGAAGGTATTCTTGGCCTGGGAACTATCAGAAGAAACAGAATTCCTGATTGCAAGCTGGCCAACGAGAAGTCATTATGAAGAAGGACCGAGGATACTCAGAAGAGTACGTAGCCAATATCAACGGCATTGACGTGTCAACGGTTGTATGGAAGGACAATAAAATTGTTACATTGGCTTCCACATTTGTTGGTTAAAATCCCATATCTGAAGTCCGGAGATACGACAAGAAGAACTCGAGGTACATCAACATTCTGCGACCTAATGTTGTGGGCGAATATAACCAACATATGGGCGGTGTTAACCTTACCGATAGTATTATGGGTATCTACAAGATAAAACTAAGGAGCAAACGATGGCAGATGCCACTCTTTTATCACTACTTGGATCTTACGATGGCTAACTCGTGGTTGCTCTACAAAAGGTGTCTGCAAATACAGAAAACTGCCAGACAAGGCTGTCATGGCATCGGCAGATTTTCGTCTGGAAGTTGCCGAAACTCTAAGTAAGATGGGTTCCAAAACCGGCCTAACAACACGCCGCAGTATAGAAGGTGAGATCCAAGCAAAGCAACATAAAGGACCTGCCTAACATGTTCCACCACAAGCAGTTCGCCAAGATCAAGTTGGTCATTCGCCTCAATGGTCCGAAAAAAAAATCAGGTGTAACTTCCCAAAGTGTACTGGATTAACTCATACCATGTGCGAGAAGTGCGGCGTAGCCTTATGCTATACCAAAAACAAAAATTGTTTCAAGAATCTTCATCTGTCGTAAATGATTTTCGTTTGACCCAAAAATTATTTCATTTATTATTTTTCCTCATTATTTTGTTAATTTTCTTTGCCGTTTTCATTCATTGTTGCCTATAAGCTACACTCCCCTTTTTGTAACATTATGCACATTTAATAAATAATTTCAAAATTTTAAAAATTACGTATTTTTGTATATACATAATTTACCCTTACTTTACTTTAGATGGCGCTCACAGTCCAGGATGGACTACGGCCTCAACCAACAAGCCCCTCAGCCAGCTCGGTCCCTAGCTAACTGCCTCCAGTTACAAACTCCAAGTTGGTTGAGGTCGCTCTCCACTTGTATGCGCCACCTTAGGTGGGGTCTTCCTCTGCTGCGCAGACCATCAGACCAGAGTCCATGCTTCTGCCCCATACAGCAGGACCGGGATGATAAGGGTCTTATATAAAGTCTCTTTGGTTCTTTGAGAGAGGGCTTTACTACTCAAATGCCTTCTTAGCCCGAAGAAACAGCGATTGGTCAGAGTAATTCTTCGTTTGATTTCTGCACTGATGTCATTTTGCGATGTAATAGTGGAGCCCAGGTAGACAAAGTCCTTGACAACTTGGAAGTTGTACCTATCCATTGTGACGTTTTGCCCGAGTCGCCGATGTTGAGATTCCTTTCTTGATGATAGCATATACTTCGTCTTGTCCTCATTAACAGCCAAACCCATTTTCGCCGCCTCCGATTCAATAGTTGCAAACGCGCCGGTAACAGCTCGCTTCGTTCTTCCCATGATGTCAATATCATCTGCATAAGCAAGTAGCTGAACGGACTTTTGAAAAATTGTACCTCGGTTGTTGACTTGCGAGTTGCGTACAATTGCTTCAAGTACGGTGTTAAAGAGGTTGCATGATAATGCATCGCCTTGCCTCAAACCTTTCTCGACATCAAAGGGGTCGGTGCTGTTCTTACTGACTTTGACGGAGCAGCGAGATTTCTCCATCGTCATCCTGCATAGTCGTACGAGTTTAGCAGCGATGCCGACATGCGACATGGCTCTGTACAGTTCGTCTCTGTTTACGCTATCATACGCGACTTTGAAATCGATAAAGAGATGGTGTGTATCGATTTGAAACTCCTGGGTTTTTTCCAAAATCTGTTGGGCCTAAAACCACACTGATAGGGGCCGATCAGATCGTTGACAAATGGTTTTAAGCGATCACATAGTAAAGATGACAGGATTTTGTATGCGACGTTGAGGAGAATTATACCTCTGTAGTTGGAACAATTCAGAGCATCTCCTTCCTTGTGGATGGGGCACACTATTCCGAGGTTCCATTCATCGGGCATACTTTCTTCCGACCAAATTTTGAAGATAAGTTGGTGTATACTCCCTACCAAGTCATCTCTCTCTGCTTTGAATAGCTCGGCTGGCATGCCATCTGCACCAGCAGTCTTGAACCAAAGAACCTTGATGCTACGGAGCCAGGTGACTTCAGACTTATAGCGGTGTCATCGGTGATATTAAAGCAATTCCACAACATACTGGCTCGATGAATAAGTAACACCATAGCTCTAGACCCCCGACAACAGGCCTTCATCGCATCGGACGGATGCGCCACAAACATCACCTTGTTTGACCTCCTGCTAAGGTACCAACACCAAACATACTCCAGTTGTAACATGGCCACCCTGGATGTCGCCAAGGCCTTTGACTCGGTGTCTCATCCAACAATCATTGGGACCCTCAGGTCATATGGTGCTCCAGCAAAATGCGTTAAGTATGTTGAAGAACTCTACCGGAACTCTACGACTCGGATTCAAACCGCTGATTGGTCCTCCAACCCAATAAGTCCTAAGAGTGGTGTCAAACAGGGCGACCCACTATCACCAATGCTGTTCAATATGGTTATTGACAGGCTAATTTAGGACACTTCCAGCGGAAATCAGCTGCAAACTGGGTTCAGCGTCAGTAAACGCTATGGCCTTCGCCGATGATCTAGTCCTCTGTGCGTCGACCCCCCTTGGACTGCAAACTCTCCTGAACCATACCAACACCTTCCTGGCAGAGTGTGGTATGCATATCAACGCTGCCAAGTGCAAGACCATCAGCATCAAGGGGCATGGCAAGCAGAAAAAACACAATCATCGACAACATAACATTCAAGATCGGCAACCAGAACCTACCGGCTCTCAAAAGAACCGATACGCTGAGGTACTTGGGTCTAGATTTCTCACTGGATGGAAGATGCAAGATCGATATCCCGAATGGACTCGTCTCCAGACTGGAGCGCGTTACTGGGGCACCTTTAAAACCCCAGCAACGCCCCCATGTCCTGCGAACAGTGCTGATTCCTCAGCTTTACCACCAGCTCACCCTTGGTAGTGCGAACATCGGGGCGCTTAACAAAATCGATAGGAAGATCAGAGCAGCAACAAGGAAGTGGCTGGACCTGCCTCATGATACACCGGTAGCCTACTTCCATGCACCAATCGAGCAAGGCGGGCTAGGTGTACCTGCAGTAAGGCTCTCAGCTCCCCTAATCAGGTTGCATCACCTGAGGAACATCAATCTTCCCAACCTCGATGGAAACGCCTCTGCGAACATCTACTTAGCCAAGTAGATTGATGCAGCAGCGAGAAGGCTGAGGATCGCCAACACCAATATCCAGTCATCCGCTGACCTCGCCAGCTACTGGTCAACCAAGCTTCACTCCTCGGTTGATGGGAAAGGCCTTGCAGACGCCAAAAACAGCAAGCAGTCCCATCGCTGGATTCGTGAGCCCACGAAGCTGCTCACAGGTAGGGATTTTATCCACTGCATTAAAACGCGGATCAACGCCCTACCTTACAAATCGAGGACTACGCGAGGACGCTTCAGTCAAGATAGGATGTGCAGAGCAGGTTGCCCGAAGGTTGAAACACTTAACCATATCGCCCAACAATGCCCACGAACACATGGACCGCGCATCGATAGACACAATAGCGTCATCAACTATCTGCGACGAGGAGCCCACCAGAAAGGCCTACTTACGCTGGATGAACCAGTCATCGCCACAGAGGATGGTCCTTGCAAACCGGACCTCATCATCAAAGATGGAAACCGTGCGGTCATCGTAGATGCTCAGGTGATAACGGATTCGTACTCCCTCGAGCAAGCTCACCGAAACAAGGCAGCGAAATATAACACCGTAACAATTAATAACCAGCTGCGATCCCTTCTTGATGTTGAAGAGCTAGTATTTACATCCGCCACCCTCAACTGGAGAGGCATGTGGTCTAAGCAAAGCCTCCAAGAACTGCTCGACCTGGACCTGGTGTAGAAAAAGGATACAGCCCTAATCTCAACTCGCGTACTCATCGGAACCTTCATTTCCTTCCGGAAATATAATGACACAGCATGGACTACAAAGATTGACCCTGGGTAGAAACCTCCCCCCCCCTCCACCTCTATCCCTACAGATGAAATGAACGTGCTGCCTACGTTTAGGCACAATTCAGTACGACCACTTGATGGATCCTGCGAGGATCCCAACGTCGTATTAAAAAAAAAAAAAAAAATAGCTATCGTTTACCGCACTTTATTTAGGTCGGGTGGACGGAAATTTTGACTATCGTCGTCCAGGTTGAATGGATTATTCTGCCTCACAGCGGAATTTGGACTATCAGCGCCATTTAGCAGTCTAGAAAAGTGTTGTTTCTACCACCATATTCCCACTCTCGTCTCGGCAGGCTTCCGTTCTAGCCTTGTAACCCTGGGTAGATTGCCTCACCCTTCGGTAGAACTTTCGAACGTCCCCTCTGCCGCTACAGTTCTCAATAGACTTAACCACCCGCTTCGCATGCTCTCTCTTTTTCCTTCTGAGAAGTCGGCGTTCCTCCTTTCGTTTTTGCCCGTAGAGCTCACGGACTGCCCTCTCAGCAGCTCTGGTTCTAGTTTGCAGCATTGACTGGTAGGCCTCGTTCTTGGCTGCATGTGCCAGCCTGCAGATTTATGCTTATACAACGTGCACTGTCCCTTAAAGTTGCTGCAGCGGACTGGGCCTCACATGCTTTCGCTAGAAATGTAGATGTGAAGTATTCCCACACAGACATAAGGATTCCCCCTATGGGAAGGAAGATGTCAAGTGTGGTGGCCATGCCTTCGGATACCTTTATATCCTACATCAACGGAGACACATTTGAGTTTCCCCCCACCCCAGATTTTGACTTCCGCCAGATGGACTCTAATTCGATAGGAATACCAATAGACAACTCCATAGCATCGTCAGGATATATACTAGAGTATATATCAGCGTTTTTGTCGAATCAGCTCACATTCGGCTCTATCTCCCATACATATAATATGAGCAACAAGAAAAAAGACATCTCCAGCCTGCAGACTTATGCTTATACAAAGTGCACTGTCCCCTAAAGTTGCTGCAGCGGACTGGACCCCACATGCTTTCGCTAGAAATGTAGATGTGAAGTATTCCCACACAGACATAGGGATTCCCCCTATGGGAAGGAAGATGTCAAGTGTGGTGGCCATGCCTTCGGATACCTTTATATCCTACATCAACGGAGACACATTTGAGTTTCCGCCCACCCCAGATTTTGACTTCCGCCAGATGGACTCTAATTCGATAGGAATACCAATAGACAACTCCATAGCATCGTCAGGATATATACTAGAGTATATATCAGCGTTTTTGTCGAATCAGCTCACATTCGGCTCAATCTCCCACACATATAATATGAGCAACAAGAAAAAAGACATCTCCATCCTGCAGACTTATGCTTATACAAAGTGCACTGTCCCTTAAAGTTGCTGCAGCGGACTGGGCCCCACATGCTTTCGCTAGAAATGTAGATGTGAAGTATTCCCACACAGACATAGGGATTCCCCCTATGGGAAGGAAGATGTCAAGTGTGGTGGCCATGCCTTCGGATACCTTTATATCCTACATCAACGGAGACACATTTGAGTTTCCCCCCACCCCAGATTTTGACTTCCGCCAGATGGACTCTAATTGGATAGGAATACCAATAGACAACTCCATAGCATCGTCAGGGTATATACTAGAGTATATACGAGTATCAGCGTTTTTGTCGAATCAGCTCACATTCGGCTCTATCTCCCATACATATAATATGAGCAACAGGAAAAAAGACATCTCCAGCCTGCAGACTTATGCTTATACAAAGTGCACTGTCCCCTAAAGTTGCTGCAGCGGGCTGGGCCCCACATGCTTTCGCTAGAAATGTCGATGTGAAGTATTCCCACACAGACATAGGGATTCCCCCTATGGGAAGGAAGATGTCAAGTGTGGTGGCCATGCCTTCGGATACCTTTATATCCTACATCAACGGAGACACTTTTGAGTTTCCCCCCACCCCAGATTTTGACTTCCGCCAGATGGACTCTAATTGAATAGGAATACCAATAGACAACTCCATAGCATCGTCAGGGTATATACTAGAGTATATACGAGTATCAGCGTTTTTGTCGAATCAGCTCACATTCGGCTCAATCTCCCACACATATAATATGAGCAACAAGAAAAAAGACATCTCCAGCCTGCAGACTTATGCTTATACAAAGTGCACTGTCCCCTCAAGTTGCTGCAGCGGACTGGGCCCCACATGCTTTCGCTAGAAATGTCGATGTGAAGTATTCCCACACAGACATAGGGATTCCCCCTATGGGAAGGAAGATGTCAAGTGTGGTGGCTATGCCTTCGGATACCTTTATATCCTACATCAACGGAGACACATTTGAAATAGATGGACTCTAATTTGATAGGAATACCAATAGACAACTCCATAGCATCGTCAGGGTATATACTAGAGTATATACGAGTATCAGCGTTTTTGTCGAATCAGCTCACATTCGGCTCAATCTCCCACACATATAGTATGAGCAACAAGAAAAAAGACATCTCCAGCCTGCAGACTTATGCTTATACAAAGTGCACTGTCCCCTAAAGTTGCTGCAGCGGACTTGGCCCCACATGCTTTCGCTAGAAATGTAGATGTGAAGTATTCCCACACAGACATAGGGATTCCCCCTATGGGAAGGAAGATGTCAAGTGTGGTGGCCATGCCTTCGGATACCTTTATATCCTACATCAACGGAGACACATTTGAGTTTCCCCCCACCCCATATTTTGACTTCCGCCAGATGGACTCTAATTTTATAGGAATACCAATAGACAACTCCATAGCATCGTCAGGGTATATACTAGAGTATATATCAGCGTTTTTGTCGAATCAGCTCACATTCGGCTCTATCTCCCATACATATAGTATGAGCAACAAGAAAAAAGACATCTCCAGCCTGCAGACTTATGCTTATACAAAGTGCACTGTCCCCTAAAGTTGCTGCAGCGGACTGGGCCCCACATGCTTTCGCTAGAAATGTAGATGTGAAGTATTCCCACACAGACATAGGGATTCCCCCTATGGGAAGGAAGATGTCAAGTGTGGTGGCCATGCCTTCGGATACCTTTATATCCTACATCAACGGAGACACATTTGAGTTTCCCCCCACCCCAGATTTTGACTTCCGCCAGATGGACTCTACTTCGATAGGAATACCAATAGACAACTCCATAGCATCGTCAGGGTATATACTAGGGTATATATCAGCGTTTTTGTCGAATCAGCTCACATTCGGCTCTATCTCCCATACATATAATATGAGCAACAAGAAAAAAGACATCTCCAGCCTGCAGACTTATGCTTATACAAAGTGCACTGTCCCCTCAAGTTGCTGCAGCGGACTGGGCCCCACATGCTTTCGCTAGAAATGTAGATGTGAAGTATTTACACACAGACATAGGGATTCCCCCTATGGGAAGGAAGATGTCAAGTGTGGTGGCCATGCCTTCGGATACCCGTATATCCTACATCAACGGAGACACATTTGAGTTTCCCCCCACCCCAGATTTTGACTTCCGCCAGATGGACTCTAATTGGATAGGAATACCAATAGAAAACTCCATAGCATCGTCAGGGTATATACTAGAGTATATACGAGTATCAGCGTTTTTGTCGAATCAGCTCACATTCGGCTCAATCTCCCACACATATAATATGAGCAACAAGAAAAAAGACATCTACAGCCTGCAGACTTATGCTTATACAAAGTGCACTGTCCCCTAAAGTTGCTGCAGCGGACTGGGCCCCACATGCTTTCGCTAGAAATGTAGATGTGAAGTATTCCCACACAGACATAGGGATTCCCCCTATGGGAAGGAAGATGTCAAGCGTGGTGGCCATGCCTTCGGATACCCGTATATCCTACATCAACGGAGACACATTTGAGTTTCCCCCCACCCCAGATTTTGACTTCCGTCAGATGGACTTTAATTCGATAGGAATACCAATAGACAACTCCATAGCATCGTCAGGGTATATACTAGAGTATATACGAGTATCAGCGTTTTTGTCGAATCAGCTCATATTCGGCTCAATCTCCCACACATATAATATGAGCAACAAGAAAAAAGACATCTCCAGCCTGCAGACTTATGCTTATACAAAGTGCACTGTCCCCTCAAGTTACTGCAGCGGACTGGGCCCCACATGCTTTCGCTAGAAATGTAGATGTGAAGTATTCCCACACAGACATAGGGATTCCCTCTATGGGAAGGAAGATGTCAAGTGTGGTGGCCATGCCTTCGGATACCTTTATATCCTACATCAACGGAGACACATTTGAGTTTCTCCCAACCCCAGATTTTGACTTCCGCCAGATGGACTCTAATTGGATAGGAATACCAATAGACAACTCCATAGCATCGTCAGGGTATATACTAGAGTATATACGAGTATCAGCGTTTTTGTCGAATCAGCTCACATTCGGCTCTATCTCCCACACATATAATATGAGCAACAAGAAAAAAGACATCTCCAGCCTGCAGACTTATGCTTATACAAAGTGCACTGTCCCT
Source organism: Dasysyrphus albostriatus (assembly GCA_946251815.1). Classification (NCBI taxonomy): domain Eukaryota; kingdom Metazoa; phylum Arthropoda; class Insecta; order Diptera; family Syrphidae; genus Dasysyrphus; species Dasysyrphus albostriatus. Next base: position 60,927,333 of record OX276337.1, on the reverse strand, counting down.
TAAAGTTGCTGCAGCGGACTGGGCCCCACATGCTTTCGCTAGAAATGTAGATGTGAAGTATTCCCACACAGACATAGGGATTCCCCCTATGGGAAGGAAGATGTCAAGTGTGGTGGCCATGCCTTCGGATACCTTTATATCCTACATCAACGGGAGACATTTCAGTTTCCCCTCACCCCAGATTTTGACTTCCGCCAGATGGACTCTAATTCGATAGGAATACTAATAGACAACTCCATAGCATCGTCAGGGTATATACTAGAGTATATATCAGCGTTTTTGTCGAATCAGCTCACATTCGGCTCTATCTCCCATACAATATAATATGAGCAACAAGAAAAAAGACATCTCCAGCCTGCAGACTTATGCTTATACAAAGTGCACTGTCCCCTCAAGTTGCTGCAGCGGACTGGGCCCCACATGCTTTCGCTAGAAATGTAGATGTGAAGTATTCCCACACAGACATAGGGATTGCCCCTATGGGAAGGAAGATGTCAAGTGTGGTGGCCATGCCTTCGGATACCTTTATATCCTACGTCAACGGAGACACATTTGAGTTTCCCCCCACCCCAGATTTTGACTTCCGCCAGATGGACTCTAATTGGATAGGAATACCAATAGACAACTCCATAGCATCGTCAGGGTATATACTAGAGTATATACGAGTATCAGCGTTTTTGTCGAATCAGCTCACATTCGGCTCTATCTCCCATACATATAATATGAGCAACAAGAAAAAAGACATCTCCAGCCTGCAGACTTATGCTTATACAAAGTGCACTGTCCCCTCAAGTTGCGTCAGGGTATATACTAGAGTATATACGAGTATCAGCGTTTTTGTCGAATCAGCTCACATTCGGCTCTATCTCCCATACATATAATATGAGCAACAAGAAAAAAGACATCTCCAGCCTGCAGACTTATGCTTATACAAAGTGCACTGTCCCCTCAAGTTGCTGCAGCGGACTGGGCCCCACATGCTTTCGCTAGAAATGTAGATGTGAAGTATTCCCACACAGACATAGGGATTCCCCCTATGTGAAGGAAGATGTCAAGTGTGGTGGCCATGCCTTCGGATACCTTTATATCCTACATCAACGGAGACATATTTGAGTTTCCCCCCACCCCAGATTTTGACTTCCGCCAGATGGACTCTAATTGGATAGGAATACCAATAGACAACTCCATAGCATCGTCAGGGTATATACTAGAGTATATACGAGTATCAGCGTTTTTGTCGAATCAGCTCACATTCGGCTCTATCTCCCACACATATAATATGAGCAACAAGAAAAAAGACATCACCAGCCTGCAGACTTATGCTTATACAAAGTGCACTGTCCCCTAAATTTGCTGCAGCGGACTGGACCCCACATGCTTTCGCTAGAAATGTAGATGTGAAGTATTCCCACACAGACATAGGGATTGCCCCTATGGGAAGGAAGATGTCAAGTGTGGTGGCCATGACTTCGGATACCTTTATATCCTACATCAACGGAGACATATTTGAGTTTCCCCCCACCCCAGATTTTGACTTCCGCCAGATGGACTCTAATTGGATAGGAATACCAATAGACAACTCCATAGCATCGTCAGGGTATATACTAGAGTATATATCAGCGTTTTTGTCGAATCAGCTCACATTCGGCTCTATCTCCCACACATATAATATGAGCAACAAGAAAAAAGACATCTCCAGCCTGCAGACTTATGCTTATACAAAGTGCACTGTCCCCTCAAGTTGCTGCAGCGGACTGGGCCCCACATGCTTTCGCTAGAAATGTAGATGTGAAGTATTCCCACACAGACATAGGGATTCCCCCTATGGGAAGGAAGATGTCAAGTGTGGTGGCCATGCCTTCGGATACCTTTATATCCTACATCAACGGAGACATATTTGAGTTTCCCCCCACCCCAGATTTTGACTTCCGCCAGATGGACTCTAATTGGATAGGAATACCAATAGACAACTCCATAGCATCGTCAGGGTATATACTAGAGTATATATCAGCGTTTTTGTCGAATCAGCTCAAATTCGGCTCTATCTCCCACACATATAATATGAGCAACAAGAAAAAAGACATCTCCAGCCTGCAGACTTATGCTTATACAAAGTGCACTGTCCCCTCAAGTTGCTGCAGCGGACTGGGCCCCACATGCTTTCGCTAGAAATGTAGATGTGAAGTATTCCCACACAGACATAGGGATTCCCCCTATGGGAAGGAAGATGTCAAGTGTGGTGGCCATGCCTTCGGATACCTTTATATCCTACATCAACGGAGACATATTTGAGTTTCCCCCCACCCCAGATTTTGACTTCCGCCAGATGGACTCTAATTGGATAGGAATACCAATAGACAACTCCATAGCATCGTCAGGGTATATACTAGAGTATATATCAGCGTTTTTGTCGAATCAGCTCACATTCGGCTCTATCTCCCACACATATAATATGAGCAACAAGAAAAAAGACATCTCCAGCCTGCAGACTTATGCTTATACAAAGTGCACTGTCCCCTCAAGTTGCTGCAGCGGACTGGGCCCCACATGCTTTCGCTAGAAATGTAGATGTGAAGTATTCCCACACAGACATAGGGATTCCCCCTATGGGAAGGAAGATGTCAAGTGTGGTGGCCATGCCTTCGGATACCTTTATATCCTACATCAACGGAGACATATTTGAGTTTCCCCCCACCCCAGATTTTGACTTCCGCCAGATGGACTCTAATTGGATAGGAATACCAATAGACAACTCCATAGCATCGTCAGGGTATATACTAGAGTATATATCAGCGTTTTTGTCGAATCAGCTCACATTCGGCTCTATCTCCCACACATATAATATGAGCAACAAGAAAAAAGACATCTCCAGCCTGCAGACTTATGCTTATACAAAGTGCACTGTCCCCTCAAGTTGCTGCAGCGGACTGGGCCCCACATGCTTTCGCTAGAAATGTAGATGTGAAGTATTCCCACACAGACATAGGGATTCCCCCTATGGGAAGGAAGATGTCAAGTGTGGTGGCCATGCCTTCGGATACCTTTATATCCTACATCAACGGAGACATATTTGAGTTTCCCCCCACCCCAGATTTTGACTTCCGCCAGATGGACTCTAATTGGATAGGAATACCAATAGACAACTCCATAGCATCGTCAGGGTATATACTAGAGTATATATCAGCGTTTTTGTCGAATCAGCTCACATTCGGCTCTATCTCCCACACATATAATATGAGCAACAAGAAAAAAGACATCTCCAGCCTGCAGACTTATGCTTATACAAAGTGCACTGTCCCCTCAAGTTGCTGCAGCGGACTGGGCCCCACATGCTTTCGCTAGAAATGTAGATGTGAAGTATTCCCACACAGACATAGGGATTGCCCCTATGGGAAGGAAGATGTCAAGTGTGGTGGCCATGCCTTCGGATACCTTTATATCCTACATCAACGGAGACATATTTGAGTTTCCCCCCACCCCAGATTTTGACTTCCGCCAGATGGACTCTAATTGGATAGGAATACCAATAGACAACTGCATAGCATCGTCAGGGTATATACTAGAGTATATATCAGCGTTTTTGTCGAATCAGCTCACATTCGGCTCTATCTCCCACACATATAATATGAGCAACAAGAAAAAAGACATCTCCAGCCTGCAGACTTATGCTTATACAAAGTGCACTGTCCCCTCAAGTTGCTGCAGCGGACTGGGCCCCACATGCTTTCGCTAGAAATGTAGATGTGAAGTATTCCCACACAGACATAGGGATTCCCCCTATGTGAAGGAAGATGTCAAGTGTGGTGGCCATGCCTTCGGATACCTTTATATCCTACATCAACGGAGACATATTTGAGTTTCCCCCCACCCCAGATTTTGACTTCCACCAGATGGACTCTAATTCGATAGGAATACCAATAGACAACTCCATAGCATCGTCAGGGTATATACTAGAGTATATACGAGTATCAGCGTTTTTGTCGAATCAGCTCACATTCGGCTCTATCTCCCACACATATAATATGAGCAACAAGAAAAAAGACATCACCAGCCTGCAGACTTATGCTTATACAAAGTGCACTGTCCCCTAAATTTGCTGCAGCGGACTGGACCCCACATGCTTTCGCTAGAAATGTAGATGTGAAGTATTCCCACACAGACATAGGGATTCCCCCTATGGGAAGGAAGATGTCAAGTGTGGTGGCCATGCCTTCGGATACCTTTATATCCTACATCAACGGAGACATATTTGAGTTTCCCCCCACCCCAGATTTTGACTTCCGCCAGATGGACTCTAATTCGATAGGAATACCAATAGACAACTCCATAGCATCGTCAGGGTATATACTAGAGTATATACGAGTATCAGCGTTTTTGTCGAATCAGCTCACATTCGGCTCTATCTCCCACACATATAATATGAGCAACAAGAAAAAAGACATCACCAGCCTGCAGACTTATGCTTATACAAAGTGCACTGTCCCCTAAATTTGCTGCAGCGGACTGGACCCCACATGCTTTCGCTAGAAATGTAGATGTGAAGTATTCCCACACAGACATAGGGATTCCCCCTATGGGAAGGAAGATGTCAAGTGTGGTGGCCATGCCTTCGGATACCTTTATATCCTACATCAACGGAGACACATTTGAGTTTCCCCCCACCCCAGATTTTGACTTCCGCCAGATGGACTCTAATTCGATAGGAATACCAATAGACAACTCCATAGCATCGTCAGGGTATATACTAGAGTATATATCAGCGTTTTTGTCGAATCAGCTCACATTCGGCTCAATGTCCCACACATATAATATGAGCAACAAGAAAAAAGACATCTCCAGCCTGCAGACTTATGCTTATACAAAGTGCACTGTCCCCTCAAGTTGCTGCAGCGGACTGGGCCCCACATGCTTTCGCTAGAAATGTAGATGTGAAGTATTCCCACACAGACATAGGGATTGCCCCTATGGGAAGGAAGATGTCAAGTGTGGTGGCCATGCCTTCGGATACCTTTATATCCTACATCAACGGAGACATATTTGAGTTTCCCCCCACCCCAGATTTTGACTTCCGCCAGATGGACTCTAATTGGATAGGAATACCAATAGACAACTCCATAGCATCGTCAGGGTATATACTAGAGTATATACGAGTATCAGCGTTTTTGTCGAATCAGCTCACATTCGGCTCAATCTCCCACACATATAATATGAGCAACAAGAAAAAAGACATCTCCAGCCTGCAGACTTATGCTTATACAAAGTGCACTGGGCCCCACATGCTTTCGCTAGAAATGTAGATGTGAAGTATTCCCACACAGACATAGGGATTGCCCCTATGGGAAGGAAGATGTCAAGTGTGGTGGCCATGACTTCGGATACCTTTATATCCTACATCAACGGAGACATATTTGAGTTTCCCCCCACCCCAGATTTTGACTTCCGCCAGATGGACTCTAATTGGATAGGAATACCAATAGACAACTCCATAGCATCGTCAGGGTATATACTAGAGTATATATCAGCGTTTTTGTCGAATCAGCTCACATTCGGCTCTATCTCCCACACATATAATATGAGCAACAAGAAAAAAGACATCTCCAGCCTGCAGACTTATGCTTATACAAAGTGCACTGTCCCCTCAAGTTGCTGCAGCGGACTGGGCCCCACATGCTTTCGCTAGAAATGTAGATGTGAAGTATTCCCACACAGACATAGGGATTCCCCCTATGGGAAGGAAGATGTCAAGTGTGGTGGCCATGCCTTCGGATACCTTTATATCCTACATCAACGGAGACATATTTGAGTTTCCCCCCACCCCAGATTTTGACTTCCGCCAGATGGACTCTAATTGGATAGGAATACCAATAGACAACTCCATAGCATCGTCAGGGTATATACTAGAGTATATATCAGCGTTTTTGTCGAATCAGCTCAAATTCGGCTCTATCTCCCACACATATAATATGAGCAACAAGAAAAAAGACATCTCCAGCCTGCAGACTTATGCTTATACAAAGTGCACTGTCCCCTCAAGTTGCTGCAGCGGACTGGGCCCCACATGCTTTCGCTAGAAATGTAGATGTGAAGTATTCCCACACAGACATAGGGATTCCCCCTATGGGAAGGAAGATGTCAAGTGTGGTGGCCATGCCTTCGGATACCTTTATATCCTACATCAACGGAGACATATTTGAGTTTCCCCCCACCCCAGATTTTGACTTCCGCCAGATGGACTCTAATTGGATAGGAATACCAATAGACAACTCCATAGCATCGTCAGGGTATATACTAGAGTATATATCAGCGTTTTTGTCGAATCAGCTCACATTCGGCTCTATCTCCCACACATATAATATGAGCAACAAGAAAAAAGACATCTCCAGCCTGCAGACTTATGCTTATACAAAGTGCACTGTCCCCTCAAGTTGCTGCAGCGGACTGGGCCCCACATGCTTTCGCTAGAAATGTAGATGTGAAGTATTCCCACACAGACATAGGGATTGCCCCTATGGGAAGGAAGATGTCAAGTGTGGTGGCCATGCCTTCGGATACCTTTATATCCTACATCAACGGAGACATATTTGAGTTTCCCCCCACCCCAGATTTTGACTTCCGCCAGATGGACTCTAATTGGATAGGAATACCAATAGACAACTCCATAGCATCGTCAGGGTATATACTAGAGTATATACGAGTATCAGCGTTTTTGTCGAATCAGCTCACATTCGGCTCAATCTCCCACACATATAATATGAGCAACAAGAAAAAAGACATCTCCAGCCTGCAGACTTATGCTTATACAAAGTGCACTGTCCCCTCAAGTTGCTGCAGCGGACTGGGCCCCACATGCTTTCGCTAGAAATGTAGATGTGAAGTATTCCCACACAGACATAGGGATTCCCCCTATGGGAAGGAAGATGTCAAGTGTGGTGGCCATGCCTTCGGATACCTTTATATCCTACATCAACGGAGACATATTTGAGTTTCCCCCCACCCCAGATTTTGACTTCCGCCAGATGGACTCTAATTGGATAGGAATACCAATAGACAACTCCATAGCATCGTCAGGGTATATACTAGAGTATATATCAGCGTTTTTGTCGAATCAGCTCACATTCGGCTCTATCTCCCACACATATAATATGAGCAACAAGAAAAAAGACATCTCCAGCCTGCAGACTTATGCTTATACAAAGTGCACTGTCCCCTCAAGTTGCTGCAGCGGACTGGGCCCCACATGCTTTCGCTAGAAATGTAGATGTGAAGTATTCCCACACAGACATAGGGATTCCCCCTATGGGAAGGAAGATGTCAAGTGTGGTGGCCATGCCTTCGGATACCTTTATATCCTACATCAACGGAGACACATTTGAGTTTCCCCCCACCCCAGATTTTGACTTCCGCCAGATGGACTCTAATTCGATAGGAATACCAATAGACAACTCCATAGCATCGTCAGGGTATATACTAGAGTATATATCAGCGTTTTTGTCGAATCAGCTCACATTCGGCTCTATGTCCCACACATATAATATGAGCAACAAGAAAAAAGACATCTCCAGCCTGCAGACTTATGCTTATACAAAGTGCACTGTCCCCTCAAGTTGCTGCAGCGGACTGGGCCCCACATGCTTTCGCTAGAAATGTAGATGTGAAGTATTCCCACACAGACATAGGGATTGCCCCTATGGGAAGGAAGATGTCAAGTGTGGTGGCCATGCCTTCGGATACCTTTATATCCTACATCAACGGAGACATATTTGAGTTTCCCCCCACCCCAGATTTTGACTTCCGCCAGATGGACTCTAATTGGATAGGAATACCAATAGACAACTCCATAGCATCGTCAGGGTATATACTAGAGTATATATCAGCGTTTTTGTCGAATCAGCTCACATTCGGCTCTATCTCCCACACATATAATATGAGCAACAAGAAAAAAGACATCTCTAGCCTGCAGACTTATGCTTATACAAAGTGCACTGTCCCCTCAAGTTGCTGCAGCGGACTGGGCCCCACATGCTTTCGCTAGAAATGTAGATGTGAAGTATTCCCACACAGACATAGGGATTGCCCCTATGGGAAGGAAGATGTCAAGTGTGGTGGCCATGCCTTCGGATACCTTTATATCCTACATCAACGGAGACATATTTGAGTTTCCCCCCACCCCAGATTTTGACTTCCGCCAGATGGACTCTAATTGGATAGGAATACCAATAGACAACTCCATAGCATCGTCAGGGTATATACTAGAGTATATATCAGCGTTTTTGTCGAATCAGCTCACATTCGGCTCTATCTCCCACACATATAATATGAGCAACAAGAAAAAAGACATCTCCAGCCTGCAGACTTATGCTTATACAAAGTGCACTGTCCCCTCAAGTTGCTGCAGCGGACTGGGCCCCACATGCTTTCGCTAGAAATGTAGATGTGAAGTATTCCCACACAGACATAGGGATTCCCCCTATGGGAAGGAAGATGTCAAGTGTGGTGGCCATGCCTTCGGATACCTTTATATCCTACATCAACGGAGACATATTTGAGTTTCCCCCCACCCCAGATTTTGACTTCCGCCAGATGGACTCTAATTGGATAGGAATACCAATAGACAACTCCATAGCATCGTCAGGGTATATACTAGAGTATATATCAGCGTTTTTGTCGAATCAGCTCACATTCGGCTCTATCTCCCACACATATAATATGAGCAACAAGAAAAAAGACATCTCCAGCCTGCAGACTTATGCTTATACAAAGTGCACTGTCCCCTCAAGTTGCTGCAGCGGACTGGGCCCCACATGCTTTCGCTAGAAATGTAGATGTGAAGTATTCCCACACAGACATAGGGATTCCCCCTATGGGAAGGAAGATGTCAAGTGTGGTGGCCATGCCTTCGGATACCTTTATATCCTACATCAACGGAGACATATTTGAGTTTCCCCCCACCCCAGATTTTGACTTCCGCCAGATGGACTCTAATTGGATAGGAATACCAATAGACAACTCCATAGCATCGTCAGGGCATATACTAGAGTATATATCAGCGTTTTTGTCGAATCAGCTCACATTCGGCTCTATCTCCCACACATATAATATGAGCAACAAGAAAAACGACATCTCCAGCCTGCAGACTTATGCTTATACAAAGTGCACTGTCCCCTCAAGTTGCTGCAGCGGACTGGGCCCCACATGCTTTCGCTAGAAATGTAGATGTGAAGTATTCCCACACAGACATAGGGATTCCCCCTATGGGAAGGAAGATGTCAAGTGTGGTGGCCATGCCTTCGGATACCTTTATATCCTACATCAACGGAGACATATTTGAGTTTCCCCCCACCCCAGATTTTGACTTCCGCCAGATGGACTCTAATTGGATAGGAATACCAATAGACAACTCCATAGCATCGTCAGGGTATATACTAGAGTATATATCAGCGTTTTTGTCGAATCAGCTCACATTCGGCTCTATCTCCCACACATATAATATGAGCAACAAGAAAAAAGACATCTCCAGCCTGCAGACTTATGCTTATACAAAGTGCACTGTCCCCTCAAGTTGCTGCAGCGGACTGGGCCCCACATGCTTTCGCTAGAAATGTAGATGTGAAGTATTCCCACACAGACATAGGGATTGCCCCTATGGGAAGGAAGATGTCAAGTGTGGTGGCCATGCCTTCGGATACCTTTATATCCTACATCAACGGAGACATATTTGAGTTTCCCCCCACCCCAGATTTTGACTTCCGCCAGATGGACTCTAATTCGATAGGAATACCAATAGACAACTCCATAGCATCGTCAGGGTATATACTAGAGTATATATCAGCGTTTTTGTCGAATCAGCTCACATTCGGCTCTATCTCCCACACATATAATATGAGCAACAAGAAAAAAGACATCTCCAGCCTGCAGACTTATGCTTATACAAAGTGCACTGTCCCCTCAAGTTGCTGCAGCGGACTGGGCCCCACATGCTTTCGCTAGAAATGTAGATGTGAAGTATTCCCACACAGACATAGGGATTCCCCCTATGGGAAGGAAGATGTCAAGTGTGGTGGCCATGCCTTCGGATACCTTTATATCCTACATCAACGGAGACATATTTGAGTTTCCCCCCACCCCAGATTTTGACTTCCGCCAGATGGACTCTAATTGGATAGGAATACCAATAGACAACTCCATAGCATCGTCAGGGTATATACTAGAGTATATATCAGCGTTTTTGTCGAATCAGCTCACATTCGGCTCTATCTCCCACACATATAATATGAGCAACAAGAAAAAAGACATCTCCAGCCTGCAGACTTATGCTTATACAAAGTGCACTGTCCCCTCAAGTTGCTGCAGCGGACTGGGCCCCACATGCTTTCGCTAGAAATGTAGATGTGAAGTATTCCCACACAGACATAGGGATTCCCCCTATGGGAAGGAAGATGTCAAGTGTGGTGGCCATGCCTTCGGATACCTTTATATCCTACATCAACGGAGACATATTTGAGTTTCCCCCCACCCCAGATTTTGACTTCCGCCAGATGGACTCTAATTGGATAGGAATACCAATAGACAACTCCATAGCATCGTCAGGGTATATACTAGAGTATATATCAGCGTTTTTGTCGAATCAGCTCACATTCGGCTCTATCTCCCACACATATAATATGAGCAACAAGAAAAAAGACATCTCCAGCCTGCAGACTTATGCTTATACAAAGTGCACTGTCCCCTCAAGTTGCTGCAGCGGACTGGGCCCCACATGCTTTCGCTAGAAATGTAGATGTGAAGTATTCCCACACAGACATAGGGATTGCCCCTATGGGAAGGAAGATGTCAAGTGTGGTGGCCATGCCTTCGGATACCTTTATATCCTACATCAACGGAGACATATTTGAGTTTCCCCCCACCCCAGATTTTGACTTCCGCCAGATGGACTCTAATTGGATAGGAATACCAATAGACAACTCCATAGCATCGTCAGGGTATATACTAGAGTATATATCAGCGTTTTTGTCGAATCAGCTCACATTCGGCTCTATCTCCCACACATATAATATGAGCAACAAGAAAAAAGACATCTCCAGCCTGCAGACTTATGCTTATACAAAGTGCACTGTCCCCTCAAGTTGCTGCAGCGGACTGGGCCCCACATGCTTTCGCTAGAAATGTAGATGTGAAGTATTCCCACACAGACATAGGGATTCCCCCTATGGGAAGGAAGATGTCAAGTGTGGTGGCCATGCCTTCGGATACCTTTATATCCTACATCAACGGAGACATATTTGAGTTTCCCCCCACCCCAGATTTTGACTTCCGCCAGATGGACTCTAATTGGATAGGAATACCAATAGACAACTCCATAGCATCGTCAGGGTATATACTAGAGTATATACGAGTATCAGCGTTTTTGTCGAATCAGCTCACATTCGGCTCTATCTCTCATACATATAATATGAGCAACAACCTACATACCAGGTCCAAACCATGCGGTATTAATACTCACAGATATGTCATCCCAAAATGCACCTTCCTCATTGACACTCAAAGGAATAACGGTACCCATATTTACCGGTAGGGTCCCACGACCAGCATCAGTGCCCCCTGTCATGCAAACCGCGGATTTCACGGAAGCTTGGAACACCTGGTTTGTAACTGAGAACGCATCGCGCATACAAGAACACGCCACTTTTGCTTGGGGTGCGATCCAACATAACGGTCGCTGCTGAATCTGCATCTAACATGAGACCTGGGATGATGCTCCACCCAACCAAACATGTCGGGTACGACAACGCGCGGCCGCTCAGCGGTGGTTATGCAATCAGAAAAGCGTCAACCTCGGAAAAAAGCTGGACGCTGGCTCAAAGTACCACATATCTGTGATAAACACATCGAAACCGGAACAGCTATCAAGGTTACCGCATTTCTTTTCTGGCTATAACTTTTCATCCATCTCCCCTTGGCACTCAGCTCCTACTGGACTCGCTCCCCTTTTTCGCAGCCCCGACACCACCGCAGTCTCCACCCAGTGTTTCACCCTCAGATTTGACCAAATGACATCTCTCTATTCAATACCCACCGCATCCACCCTCAAGAGATTAGCCCTCCACATGCAACTCATAGTCGTGAGACAGGCGCCTTATAGCTTCCTAACACCGAAGGGATACCAGGGTATATACAAATCTTGGGACAAGCTATGGCCGCAAACACGTCTGTAATGCTAGTGGCAAACGATCTGGCGGCACGTGACTGGACGGGGTATAACGATCGTGTGGGAAAGATGAGCAGACTCCAAGAGATAAAATAATCTACCCGATTCCACAAAAACTATGCAATTTGAAGGTTTTGAGTTATAGAGGGTTAAAATTTATCTCAAGGAAACTACAAATTTATGGAGTTCCATTTTGGTAAATAGTAAGAATACGCTGCTATGAGGAGGATGACGCTTGGCGCTCTCAAAACTAAAAAAGTATATTTACTTTAGGATATCTCTTATTTTATTAGTAAAATTGTGAAATCAATTTATATTGTTAAAAAAAAAAATTTGTTTGTATAATCCCTTATGGTTCTTAATGTGTTCCAATTTTGAAGATTTTAATCCACTTTCACACTTTTACCGAAATTTTGAGAATCTCCACGTATTTTCTATGGGAAATTTCAAGTGCTTCCCGGCAAGTGTTAACATTAACTAATTTCAATCAAACTTTACATACAATTGTTTTTTTTTAATTACCTTGATCACTTTCAGGGGGGGGGGGGAGAAATTCAAAATAAGCGCCACCCTAGTATGGTAACGGGTGCCCGCTATTTCCCAAAATCATTTTTTAATAACAGACGGAAGTAAGTCCCAGAGAACCCAGTCCACCAAGGGACTTAGTTCTCATTAAATGGAAACTAAATCTACGTCATTGTGAATATTTTTGATCAAAAGAAAAATATTCAAAATAAAAATAAAACATTTTTTCCTAACAAAAAATTACGGATAGTCGCATTCGCATGCGCTCCGTTATAATTAATTTTGAAGGCGTAGGAATAAAGATATACTTTCAGGCTGGCGTTCGCGTTTTTTTATCATAACGGATTCGACATCATTTATTTAGGTACATAACTACTCTTTATTTTCGGTTTTAACTACATATTACCCCAGAAATCATATTAGTGTGTAAGAGAATGGTGAGCGAGGTGCAATAACCTAACAACGAGAAAGGTATACTTTCGCTCCTTTTGTTGAGATTTTCCCTGAAATGTTTGCCTTCATGACCATAAATATGCCAATTAGGTTAGTTTGTAGATATGTTCGTTCAAAAATGCTTTAGAAATGTATCTCTAGGAAAATGTAAATTTATATATTTCCATGTTGGTCAGTAGTAAGAATACGCTGCTATGAGGAGGATGACGCTTCGCGCTTGTTATAGAAACATCCCAAGGAATACCCAAGTTCCTCTTTTAATGCACTTTTAGCATTCTTATTAATATTCGGGTATTGCCCAGTTGCAATATCAATCATAATAAAGCATCTGATAGAATCCTCCTTTATTTATTTAAACTCTTTTGGTGGTCCATATTTCGCTGACCATCAAATGAGATAAGAAACAGTAAATGAATGTAAAATTAATTTTAGTCAGTGTGGAGTATTTATTCAATAAACGAGGACGTACTTGCGCTCCTCAAATAAAAGTTCATTGTGTTTCATTCCATGAAGTATCTGATGGTATAACACTTTTACAAAACTAAAGAAGGTATATTTACTATAGGATATCTGCAATTTTTCAAAAATTTAATATAATTTGTTTGTTTACTCCTTATAGTAATTAATGTGTGTACCGATTTTAAAAATTTCCTCCCAAATAATGAGTACCTGTTCGTTGTTGTTGAGAACCTTTAAAGCAAGTTCATCAAACTCATTTAGGAATGGTAAAAACAAAATCGCTATTACATTTAAATATCTAGCGGCCAAAATCGATGCCGACATAGAAAACTTAATTTATTGGTGTAAAACTTGCGAAAGCTCTTTGCCAAGCCCTGGAACGCATACGATAAATAAGGAAAATCCAACAGGCCCTTGAACAAAAATTTAGGCAACAAACAAACAACAAAAATTAAGGCAGCACGAAACAACAACAACAGGAAAGAACAGTGTAATCTCTAATCAAAATGTGCATAGCCATAATTAGAGTGTGTAAGCCCTGTTAACCTTGTAAACTCTATGCACCGTGTAAAGAAAAATAAATACTTGTTGGTGTTGAACACTTGATTGTAATTGATCTGTTTTTATTTTGACTTAACTGGTGGAACACAAAATATAGGTCTTCCAAATGAATCAAGCCACATAATAAGAACAATTTGACCAATCTTCATATAATAAGAATATTTCAATCAATTAGATTTAGAATTCTTTTTGTTTAAACATTTCCAATTTTACAGGTACCTACACACATTCATACTGTTGGAAACAGACATTTTTTCCATATAAAACATACTTCCTCTGTAAGTCTGTGGATGAATTTGAAAGAACCTATTATTGTTTTATACAAATATCTTTTTTTTTTAATTTTAAGTGAAGTATTTAAGATTTTCGTATAACATAAATTAAAACTGTACTATATTACATATAGGTATCCAGTGAAAATGGACGAGGAGTTCTTCAAGAGTTCTTCATCAAACAAATTTGAGAAGCTGAATGGAATGGCTTGAATACTCCTTGGAAGGAAAAAAGTTTGATAAATGTTCCAAAAACAACTTCTGTTGACAATTATTCTCGATTAAATTTTGGAGGTCTAGTCGAAATGTACATTTAGCAAAAGAATGGGCAAAGAAACATAACGGCTGACAATTATATTGATATTTCAACTAACTAAACAAATGCAAAATAGTGCAGTTGTTCACCTAGGAGAAAATAGCTGTTTATTTGCATACCAAATTGGTAGAATCCAGTCTTAGTATTACCAATTGGTTGGATGGAAAAACTACCATACCAAATACATAACCTAAAAAGAAAATACGGGCATTCAGGTTTAGTTACCAAAAGACAAAAAATTGATAGTTCTTCTTTTGTTCAATTACATAATCTCCAGGGAGTCGTTTCCAAGAAATTAATTTTAATCCTGAAAGTGACACCGATTGTGAGGATGGCCTTCAGTGGCTTTAAAACTTACATCCGTGGTAAACAGTTGAAGATAGATGGGAAGACACCTAAGACAGACAAATGATATGATCATCGATCATCAAGGAATATACTATACATATGTAAAACGAGTGAATTGTTTCCATATATAAATGATTTTCCACCGGCGGCTATCGGCCGAAGGCCATGATTAAGCCAAGCCATGGGTGGAAATTTCTGAGCGGTGTTTTTTTCGCTGCATACTTTAAGGCGCTGTTAACTCTGGGTCCAAAGGTCCAAGGTCCAGCACGTGTCGTCGTCAAAATGTTTTATTATTTTACCATGCATATTCGAACGTAAAATTCATATAAATAGAGAAACTATTTTTGTAAATTTTTAAATGTGTTCAAACAGGGACAGTGATAGTAGTTCAGTGTGCAGTTATAATTATTCAAATTCTGAAAATGAAGACAACCAAAAAGGTAACTATCAGGGAGCCGGTGATTGTGGACGACGATTCTCAGGTAATGTCCGAAAACAGAAGAGGACAATCTCCAGGATCTTCAGGATCAAAAAGACCAAAAAGAGGATATCCCGAATACCCAAGCAGTGGAAGCAGTCTTAGTGGAGGAGAAGAAGAGGAAGCAAAAGGCAATGGCAGAAGTAACGAAAAAATTGAAGATCGACGTCGATTTAGAAATGAGGAAGGCAACAACGTACAACGAGGAGACATTGACTCATATGTCTCTTTTGTCTCTGTTGCAAACAATTGGGACGAAGGAATTTCTCATACTTTCGATTACGATTATAGAGATTTTGACATCTCTCTCCTTGAAAATGCAAATGTTCGAAGCGAAAAAGGTCCTACATACGTTGATGGAATCCCTTCTATATTCCAGAAAAATGTTGGTAGGCCAGAAGAAAGAATTAAGCAAATGTTCGCTAAAGAATTTAGTGAGCATCCTCTTAAGCAGCGAGTGATCCACGACATATTTGGAACCCAATATAACTTTGGAGACATCCAACTGGATAACGGAAAAATTTGTGGAAATTTTGGAGGAGCCATCCTCATCATCGCACACCACGGGAACCACCTCCATGTCATTCATGATTGCACATACTCCAACAATTCCTGTAGATGTGCATTCGTCCAGTGCCTTGAAAACAAAGTCACTAGAAGAGTTATTCAAGTTAGTCACAAGTCTGGATAGCAAAGAATGAGATAAAATCCATCTCATACAAAAATCCATTTAAAGGGATGAAAAGATATCTGTGTGAGTGCAGCTCGGTACTGTGGTGGTACCATACCATTTTGGATTGAGTTCGATCGAGGATTCCACAGTTGATGGGCGCAGTACCGAGTTTGTCTAAAAACTAACAACCAAAAATAACTGGTCATATTTTATTGCAAAAAGACTTCAAAGCTCTATACAAACATATTTATTACGAACTGATAGAACATTTCTGAAGATATAAGCAACCTTGCTGCATTTCTATTAATTCCATCGCTGTCTACCGTTACTACGTTCAAACTGAAAGGAAGATCTAAAAAGCGTTAGAAGCCTCAAAAAGACGGAAAAATAGATTTTCAGGCATTAACTGCAAAAGAATCATACTAGTCAACATTTTTTTTACCTCGAGCTGCAATTGTCGAGGGTTGAGGCCCACTAACGTACACCAGGCGCCATATTGCAATATCGCATTCTTACCGTTTGTTAACCCCATCTGCGAGCGAAGCACAATTGTAGCTCTTCCGACAATTTTAATTTTTAGCCTCAGAAACAGAAAGAATAATAACGAGCAAAAAAAAAAAAAGAAAAATCAAACACAAACAAACGCCGATTAAGTGCAGTGGAAAATGTCCAAGAGTTAAAAAAAAAAAAAAATTATACATAGACTGTACAACGTCTACTCCAGCAAATTGTCTTTCAAGCAAATTTGTCTGACACCGTCTCTTGGTAACCAGTGCCGAGACACCAGAATTGCATCACCCCTACCAAAGAAAAACATCGTATGGTTACGTTCCTAGAACACCCTCACATAACATTATAAACTTTTGAAACACCCTCTATCATTATAATGAAAGATACAAAATATCTTTCAATACAAATCAAATGTAATGCGATTACAAGAAATAAACAAAAGTGCATATTAGCACATTTCGCCTATAGAATCTCAGGTGTGGGATTCATACCCATAGAACTTAAACTAAATTCCAATAGATTTCTTGTGTCAGCAATTTAATAAGACAAAGAACAAAATTGATCTTCAGTGGAAGATAGATTTGCTGATGTCGCATTTAATTAATATAAAAGGGCTGCCATTGTGGAGCAAGCTCAGTTCTGTTTCTACGTTCAGCTGAATATTTCCCTCCACCAGTGGTAAGGGAACGGAAGTTTTCTAAATAATAAAAATATTAAATGTAATTAATAACAACGTGCGTTTTATTTAAAGTGGTTGTTCTCACAAGAGAACAAAACTATTTGTTTTTATTGTTTGTTTAATCAAAGAACAAAATTGTATGTTTTTTTCTATAGCCACAAAAAAAAAACGTTTACCTCATTCACATCTAGGAAACCGTAAAACCTGTGATTACTCGTATCGAAGTTCCCTTTTTTTTGTCAAAATTGTTCCTTCAAACCAGTCCGTTCTATTTTCTGCCTTCTGCCTTCTCCGCTCGCAATATGATATAGCGTTCTAGCTTATAAATACAAACGACAGCTTTACAGCTAACGTTTTGAGTTAAAAGTTAATAAGAAGAAAAAAATAAATAAAAGATCCTCGGGAGAAGGTCTTTGCAACCCAACCAAACAAATACAAGAGTGGAGAAGGCGAAAACTGTAAAAGACTTGTTGAAGCCTCCAACACCAACAACAATTTATGTCATCAATAACGACTTAGCTAAGATAAAATTTCAGGGTTTTCACTTTCTCAGATATATGGAAGAACATTTGTTACGGTAAGATTTACTGCAACAAAAACCTCTCTTCATTCGGTTCTTAAAACTTTCTTCTGACTATGTTGTTTGGTCATAGTCTAACTCTCGTTATCTGTCTTCCCCTCCACCCCAACCAATCCCGTTTTTCGACCCTCAATTTCGTCCGTTGTCCTCATGGAGCTTGAGAGTGGCTCGGGGAGGATGACAAAATAGGTACATCATCGATCTGTATTCTTTCGTGCTGAGCCAGCGGACGGGCTGGAGACTCGCACGCCACCTACGTATGAGCTGAGCAAGGTAGCTCTGAATCGTCAAGGGATGGAAACATACAGACACACTTAAATGTGGATTTTGAACAACACAACATAAATATTAATTTAACTTCTTTTATTAAACATGGCAACCTTCCTCCAATAATTTTCAAAAAGTTAGAATTGTAGAGTAGCTGAGAGAATGCTCAGAATTATGTTTTCAACTTTTTATAGTTTTTTTGTTTTCTTCTCAAAATTTGTTATTGTGAGTATTTCTTCCTTCGGCCTTGGACTCGTCAAGTTTTGGGACGACACCAACAACTTGGGGAATCCATTGAATGTGTGAGTGAGAGATAGTTTCGTTGGAACTCAACCTCGGAGTGTAACCGTAACAGAGTTCCACGAAAACCATATGTATGAGTGTGAGAATGTGTGCGTGAGAGAGAGGCCGGTAAAGACAAAAGGCTAGGAAAAAACAACCACTTCTTGGTTGACTGTTAGAGCCGAAAGAGGTTTGAAAAAAAATCTTGAGAAGAAGAAAAAAAAAAAGAATTATAGAAAGTGGAAAATTTTGAAAAATAGTTTGAATAGAAATAGTTAGTGATTTTTTTTAAAAAGTGCTTGAAAATTGTTTGTGGAAGGAGTCTTTTTTTTTTAACAAAGTAATCGCCAGAACGGGGCGAATTGGAAAGTAGAAGGAAAAGGATAAAAGATAAGTATAGTGAAATTTAGTTTTGCTAATTCGTTTTGTGGGAAATTGCTTAAAATATTCTTTTCGGTTGGCCTTTGATTTCGTGTGGTTAATCCCTGTAATTTTGGGACTCGTGACCCTTTTAACGTAGTTTGTTTTATACGATTGATTTAGGGACCAGTGATAGCGGTCCATTCTTGCGGCTTTGGTTTTCTTTGTTTGGTATATCTCCTGTTCTTTTTTTAATTTGCTTAATTTGTACTTTGAACAATTACCTTTTGTATTTATTTTATTCTTGAAAAGATTCTTGGTTTTAATCCAGGCGTAAGCCAAGGTTTCCCAGACCTTTTTTTAATAAATCTTTAAACTCCCCCTCAGGAAAGTATAAACTATTTGTTTTCTTTCAAGAAATATTTTCAGCTACCGGTCAAGGCAAACGACCATAAAAGTTTCCTGGCGCCCACCCTATAGCGTAAGTACGCCCTTGTACTTACCTTTTTATCCCTTTAATTATTTACCTTTTTTTTGCAATCAAAACTCATTCAATTCGACCCAAAGTGGTCTTCTTTTTTTTTATTCACATAAAACAAAACAAATTCGGCGAACCCACCCCCAGCTGACTAACCGGTTGGCTGCATCGTTGTTGCAGTTTGTTGTTGCAGTATTTTGTCTTGTCTCTTCTTTTTTCATCTTTCTTCGATCGTTTTGACAGTTGTTAATTCGATCATATTCTTCGCGTGTGCCGGTTGCACATTTTACTATCTTAATTTTATTTTAATTCGCTTGTTTTATAATTTTAATTGAATTCGCAAATCCATAGTTTGCGGTCTTTAAGTATTTCGTCACAGAAATCATCCTAATCATCTTTTAAATTCGGTTAAAAAAATATTGCAACACATTGAGACACCAGATCAATGCTTCTGAACAAAAAATGTAGATGATCGATGATATGAACCTCAATATACACCAACTCAATGATCTCGTCAAAGATGAAGCACTTTATGCACAGGAGATTGTCTGCAGGATGAAGATGAATATCAAAACACCGAACAACAATAAATTTCAATAATTTACTTCCAAATAACACTGCTTGCACTGAACTCGAAACTTCAAACACGCTTATGGCTAAGGCATTAACTTTAAAAGTTTATCAATAATCTCATCCGAATACAAAAAAATACCATCAGCGTTCGGATAAAAAGGACTGGCGAGCCGATTTTTTTGTTTGTGCTAATTTTAAATCATTTAGATAATCTTTAACAATTGTACGAAAAGCTTGTTGTAACGATTTATGAATTATCTGGAAATGAAGCAAACTGCAGGTGACAAGGAACTAAGTGCCGAAATCCTTCTTAATTCTAAAACAAATTACAACATGCTATCTGCTTAAGTGTCTCCTAAGACGCCGAAGCTATCTTTCGATAAATTGATTGAAACTTGTCTGTGTCCCAAGAAAAATGTAGCTATATCTCAGCATTAATTCCTATAAGCGTATCAAACATTGACGGCAGTTCTATAGCCGATACATTTAGTTGTTTTTAAAAATTCGGACTGTGTTAATTTGGGTTCGTAGATACTTTTTTTCATATTAATTAACACGATTGAATATATTTTTGTTTATCCTATCTGTGGTCACTTTTCTATGGACAAACACTGCAAGGTTTATCTTCATATTTTTTCTAAATAAATTTTTGTATTTTCTTACTAAATCCAGCGAGAGATTAACACTCTTGTGTGGTTTCCAATTCCTTTAGGACTTTTTTATATTGACAACAACTTTAATTGGGAAATTTTAATTGAATATAATTTATTAATAATCTTTATCGCTTCACGAAAGAATATGCAATTACTGCTCGCTCTAAACTAACCACAGGAAACTACAGAACAGCTTAATTTAGCAGGTGAAATATAAATTCTCCAAGAAATAGCTCTTAGGATCTAATACTTTTCAAGACCAAGCATTTCGCGAAGTAGGAATGGGAACCTGAGCGAAATGAAGAGTAGCGGTTGAACCGACATGAATTATTTGAAAATTTGAAACAATGCAACGGACATACACTTCGCTTCAACTGAATAAGCACAAACATTTTCTAGGGTATGTTGTCCATTTTTTCCTAACTTCGAGCGTTAATGTATCACTTGATGATGCTTATTGTTTGTTTATGATGTTGAGAAAACAAATCAGAAAGAATTATTTAAAAAGTACCGTTATTTTTTTTTCTTGCTCTCTTGCAAAGCGCTCCATATGGAAAAATGCACTTTTTTTGCGTCAACTGAATAGACACAAGCTCATTATCTTTATTGTTTATGAAAGTTTTGAGGTGATTGGCACATTAAATCAATAGTTCAAGTGTTCTTAGCGAAGTTTATTGGTTTAATTGAAATTAAAAAAAAAATGGGTAAATCAAAAGCTTTAAATAGTGTTGAAAGAGCCAAAATCGATTTGTTATAAGCTACCAAAATCGATCGAAGTCTTAGCGTTGTGTATTCCTACCTAAGAAACAAAAGTTCATATGGAAAAAACATGAAAGGAGGTAAAAAAACGGCAACAACAGAAGTCGATCGGAGAGCAATCTTAAGATGTGCTTCGAATTCGAGTGACTCTGCGGCAAAAATTAAACAAAAAGCCGGTGTAACTGCAAGCATTTCAACAGTCCGCAGAGTAATAATAAGCGCAAAAGACTTAAAACGATTGAAACTGCAAAAGAAACCACGACTAAACGAGCAACGAAAAAGTATGCGGTTAGAATTTTCTAGACTCCATATGAGTTGGAAAAATGAATGGCGCAACGTGGTTTTTTCTGATGAGAAGTTCAATTTCGATGGCCCAGATGGATTTAACTATTACTTCCACGATGTGAGGAAAGAAGAACGATTTTTAGCGCGGCATCATAGTCGAGAAGGTGGAATCATGGTATGGGGAGCAGCAAGCTACTATGGGACTGTTGAGCTTGAATTTCAGACGTCAAAAATGACCGCTATAACCTACAAAGGAATTTTGGAAAGGAATTTTCCTAAATTTGCGGAAATTTTTGGACCTATTAACTGGACTTTCCAGCAGGACAACGCCCCCATCCACACGGCGCGCATTGTCAAAAATTGGATAGAGGACCAGAATGTGGAATTGCTTCAATGGCCGCCGTACTCACCCGACCCGAATCTTATATTCATTCAGTTGACGCAAAAAAAATCTACATTTTTCCATATGGATCGCTTTCCAAAAGAGCGAGAAAAAAAATAGCGGTACTTTTCAAATTATTTTTTCTGATTTGTTTTCTCAACATCACAAGCAAACGGTAAGCATCATCAAATGATACATTAACGTTCAAAGTTAGGAAAAAATGGGCAAAATACCATAGAAAATTTGTGTGCTTATTCAGTTGAAGCGAAGTGTACATGAAATACAAGGCAAAAGTACCATCGACAAGCCAATAAAATATAAGACAAACATAAATTGCACACGACACCCATACTATTTACAGAGAACCCAAAGACAGTAGAAGCATACACAGTTAATAACTATAAACGAACAAGACCATATATACAGTCACGGAAGATGACCGACAGTTGAATAGGAGAGGTCGAGGTTCGAGGGTAAAACATCGTTGCAGTTCATCGCTTAAGATTTCAAAAGTACAATATTAAACTCTGTTCGGTCATTCACCGACGACCGACAAAAATCCTGTCGCAAAACAGTTTAAATTCAAACAACTATTTGGAATTAGGTTACATCGTTAAACATAGATAACTTCTCAGTTACTTCTAAGCCACACCTAGAATTTTTTGGTCTCACTTAATGAAAATAGAGACCTAAAAATAACAGAGTTGAAACTCAAATAATATAAAATAAGGGAATAAAATAACTATACAAAAACTTCATGTTGAACCATTCAGATGTTCTAAGATCACTTGGAAACTACCGTTGTAAAACCAAATTTTTGAATTTCTTGTTGCAAAATTCAAATCTGTTCCCCTTGGGAGGAGCTCATGGCTCGAGAACGATGGCATCACGTAAGCTGAGCTCAGAACCCTGCCGATTGTGCGAGCCAATGTATTGGTGCCTCTCAGCTAATTCATCACAACCCTGATTGGTTGCGACCCGGTTTTCTTCTTCTTGCCTCAGATGGGCAGCCAAACAAAGCAGACCTGGTCCATATTACTTCTAAGATCAAGACAGGAGATGGCACATTCATCCTCCGGTGGAACGATACAGCAAACTGATGAAACTCCTTCGCGTCGCTACTTGCATGATAAGGTGGTTGAAGCCTCGTCGACACTCCTGATCACCCCTGATAGTAGTTCCTGCACCTCATATTGACGACGTGCCACTGAACCGGCTGAAACAGTAGCAGTGGCTTCGGAAGATACACCAAGACCTCTGTCAAGATGGAACAAGGAGTACCTGAGCACGTTACAGGCACGCAACAAATGGGAGAAACGAGAACCGAATCTCCAAAATAATGAAATCGTTCAGTGCAGAAGCTCTGTCGACTGTTACAGTCCTGTTTCGAACAAAAAGATGTTCATATCCCAGACCAATTGAAGTACATGTGTCGTTTTATACATGCACCCTTGATCCTGAGTCCCTTCGTGACTCCATTGGAGTCCCTTCCCTACATGGTACATTCCTCCACCCGACAAAGCATCATATCACACACTCCATACTGCCCTGTACAATGCGCAGTCCAATGATGATGATAGATAAACACAGCAGTGCACTGGGCGAATAGGTATAGTTCTTCGAAGAACAAACAAATAATCATCGAGGATGGCAAACCCACAGTTGACTATCCAACGGTTCTTAACCATTGTTGCTGGCCTTCGGCACATTCTTTCTTGTGTGCCTGGTACCAAGTGCTTGACTCCCTGCACTTGTGGGAGTTTTGGTGACGCTGCACTCTTGGGGTTTGGACGAGATTGCATCAGAGTTGCTGGCAGCTGCATTCTGTTCTTCGATCCAGGCAGTTCTATCTCGTGCTCATAAGGATTGTAAATAGTGAAAATAAACTTTAACTTAACAAACCCTTGTGTTCGGCGAAGTGCCCTCTTTCTCTGGACCATTTAATTTTCAGATCTCTCCCCTATTTCCACTAAAATTATAAATTCCTGAACGATAATAAATAATAAAATATTATGGGATGTACAACTTTCAAGGAAGATGTAGTAGCAAACGTTTCAAATAATAATTCAACGAATTCAAATCAAGTAATGATAGATATTTTAATCACCATTTTTATAATTTTCATTATTTGTCTAATATCAAAAATTTCTAAATTTTATTTCACCCCGAATATTCAAAAACTTATAAATAAGGAAGTTAGAAATATACCTATGTAGCAGTATAAAAAATAAATAAATAAAAATTCTTACAAAAAAAAGTAAACTATATGTAACTGATACATGGCAACATGAAAAAAAAATGGTAAATATATATTTTTTTTAAGTAAATAGGTAGCTACCACCTAAAATTTTAATTTGTTCACTATATATTTGTACCTAGTTGATGACTGTTGAGCTACATTCAAAAGTATACTGGATGGTTTAAGCTACAAAAAGAAAAAAGGGTGTAATAAAACAAAAGTCGATCAGGAGCAAAAACTCAACCCAGGACGAGCTGATCTGAGTCGCTTTACATGCTATCGCTCCCGAGATAAGACTTGCTACTTTTTTTTTAAGTTTAGATCATTACAGCTAAGGATTTTGGCGTATTATACTTTATATACATATAATATAAGAATATTTTTCCCAGCGGAAAACTGCATTGTAAATAATTTCAAGTTGTAACAGCCATAAAAAGCTCTTTCTAAAATTGTATAAAAGCCGAACTCCAGTCAGAATAATTTCATTCTGGTTTGTGCTTCGAAGTGCGAAGTTGGTAAACAGCGTCCACTAAAGGCATTCTTTCGGAATCAACACGACATACGTGTATGTCGGTTGTTGATGCGACGTACGGTCCCACGAACGTCCATCGAAAGTCGACGTGCTCGTGTGTTGTTGTTTTTTTTAATTATTTTATTTTATTTACTTTGTTTTATCTCTTTTAATTGTAGTTAGCTCCATTCAATACACACCGCCTAAGCAGGCACGTAGCCAGGGGGGGGGGGCTAGAGGGGCTCAAACACCCCCCCCCCCCCCCGAAATGATTTTTTAAAAAAAATATTTGAACAAAAGTTTGTATATTCTCTTATTAGTTCCTCACTACTTATGTATATTGTTCTGAAATCATGTTGCTTTAATAAATGTTTATCCCAAAAATATTATAAACTAGCTGGAAACCCGTCGAAAACGACGGTGCATTATCTATCATACGCCACATCAGAAAAGCAGAGCTACTATCCGGCAGATGTCATGCTTTTTCTATATGCATAAATGCATTTTTTTTATATACGCAAGTAGGTATATTTAAGAGTAAGTGTTTAAAAATAACTCTTAGCAATCTCGTTGCAACAGACTCTTTTTTTTTTTATCAAAAGGAGACTATTTAGGTACTATTATTTAATAAAGACAAATACACATTAATGTTAAGAGACTATCTAGTCATTATACATAATATAATTAAAAGGTGTGATGTTAAGGAGACTTTATAGGTATAGTTTAATATATTTAAGATTCCAATTTGTTTGAATTTGCATCAACCTGATTTATTTTGTGCGAATAAAGTGTTTTAAGTGTCTTAAGTGTTTTAAATAAGTGTTAAAAGTGAGTTTGAGTGAACCTGGTTTATTTTGTGCAAAAAAAGTGTTTAAAGAAAAAAGAAAAAAAACGAAAATGAAAAGACAAAGCTCGATTGCTACTTTTTTTAAAAAAACAAAACAGAGCGACCAATGTGGTAAGTTGTTAATTTTTATGTCTATACAAGGTGTCTCAAAGAAAAGTTATATGTAATATATTTAACATCTACCTATATCACTACACAAAAAAGGGTAATGTCTATCGAGACAATTTTTACTTTGTATTAAAATACCTACAGTCAATATTAACGTCATCTTGATGCAATGTGATGAATTGTTCACGACACAATTTATAAATAGTTAAATTTCGTATTTCGTATGAATTTCTAATAGGTTTCGATTTTGAAAAACTTTATCCGCAACTTACGTTTTCAACATATTAACTTTGATTTTTGATATTAAGCGGTATTGTTTATATAAAATCGTAAATTACATTGTGTGTTGTCTTGATTTTGATAGATGTACGTATTCTTGAACCAAATTCTGAAGGAACTGTCATGGATTCAGCTATTGAAAAGAACATTCAAAAAGGTAAGAAATAATCAAATGGTGTATACACCAGTTTTAGTTCTTAAATACATAGTTTCACAAATTCGTTTTCATAATCATCAACCCAAAAAATCTCTGCTCTATAAATTTTATTCATAATTTATTTTTGAGTTTTGAATCCAGAATAAAGATCGCAACGCGAATTTAATCAGCTAAGAACTAAGGTCAATCTGAGTTTTTATTTGTTTAGATGAGAACAATCCTGAGGCTTCAAGTGCACGTGTAGAAGACACTACATACCAAATTCAGCATTTGTCTTCTTGGCAGGCGGAACTTTTTGACATAGCGGAATTGCATAAGAAGAAGAACTCTCTAGACGACAACATGAAACAAAGAATTCTGTCTTCTGTCTTGCTTCCCCAAATGCCTTTTGAGTTCCCAATGACAATGCATGGATCTCAAAAAAGGAGCTTTCAGTGCAAGTGGGTTCTAGAAGACTTTCCCTTTCTGGCTTATTCAAGAAGTACTGATGCTGTTTTTTGCAAGCCATGCTGCGTATTTTTTCATGAAAGTGTCGGAAAAGGGGAACATCAACATCCCGGAAAACTTGTGTCAACTGGATTTCGTGACTGGAAAAAAGCTAAGGAGGTTTTCAATAAACATATTCAGCACCAATATCACAAAAAAAGTGTTCTTACCGCTACCTCATTCTTAAATGTTGCTTCTGGAAAGGAAAAAGATATTGCTTCCCAATTAAATAGCCAGCGTGCAAGAGAAATATCCGAAAATAGAGCTGCAATAAGACCAATTATTCAGTCTATTCTCTTTTGTGCAGATCAGGAGCTTCCGTTAAGAGGTGATGACGATAGTGGGGCTCTATCCTTAACTCGGCCTACAAAAAAGGATGGAAAATTAAGAGCACTTCTGCGTTTTAGAATTGAGTCTGGGGATACGAATTTAAAACACCACATCGTAACCAGTTCAAAAAATGCAACCTATATAAGCCCAGATATCCAAAACGAAATCTTGGATATATGCTCTGATATTGTCACCAGAAAAATATCTAACCGGGTTATAAGATCGAGTTGTTTTAGCATTCTGGCTGATGAAACAATGGATGTTTCTGGCACTGAGCAACTTTCAATATGTGTCCGATATGTTGACTGCTGTACAGAGCCCACGAAAAGTATGCTTCGGGAAGATTTTGTAGGTTTTATTCCTGTTGATGACCAAACTTCTGAAAACCTGACTAAAACCATATTGCAGCGATGTGAGGAACTACATCTAGATATGAACAAGTGTGTTGGCCAAGGTTATGATGGAGCGGCAAATATGTCAGGCCACTTAAGTGGAGTACAGAGTAGGATAAGGCAACAGTATCCGAATGCCAGATATGTTCACTGTGCAAGTCATCGCTTGAACCTGGCTCTGTCTAATGCCATGTCAACACCCTCGATTCGCAATTGTCTTGGTGTAGTAAGCGAAATAGCTAATTTCTTCCGAAACCATTCAAATGCAAATAAGACTTTCCAAATCGCCATCCAAAAATACGCACCATAAAGCAGAAAAAAACGACTTTTGCGCCTTTGTGAAACAAGGTTTATTGAAAGGCATGACAGCATTCTTTCATTTGTAGAGCTCTTCAAATGTATTGCTATTAGTCTTGAAGAAATATCCACCAAGATGTGGGCAATGTCTTCAAAAGCATCAACTC
Organism: Dasysyrphus albostriatus; assembly: GCA_946251815.1. Taxonomy (NCBI): domain Eukaryota; kingdom Metazoa; phylum Arthropoda; class Insecta; order Diptera; family Syrphidae; genus Dasysyrphus; species Dasysyrphus albostriatus. The sequence goes on along the minus strand of OX276337.1, from coordinate 60,899,422 downwards.
TGTTAGCAGCAATTCAAAGAAGTGATTTTCTGGTAAGCCTCATGGTATGCGAAAAACTTTTTAGTTTAACACTACCCTTATCAATTTTCCTTCAAAATGAATATTTAAATTTCGTGTCTGCAATAAATCACACGAAACAAGTCTTAAGTTCTCTTAAGAACATAAGAGAAACTGCCAGAGACTTTTTCAGAGACGCTTTTCAATCCGCATCACAACTTGCCAGGGATTTATTTAAAGTCAGCATAACAATTCCAAGGCTTTCTTTGAAACAAACAACGCGCTCTAATCCAGAAACATCATGTCCAGAAGACTATTTTAGAGTTTCTATACTTATTCCCTGTCTAGATTCTCTTATACAAAATCTTACTGACAGATTTATGGTCAACGAGGACGTTTTACCATCGTTTCAAGCTCTGCTTCCAGGTTTTGCTGCCGCCAATCGAGTAAATGAAATGGAGAATCTAACACTCTACTTCGATAACGCAATATCCTTGTCAGCTGTTAAAGCGGAGTACATACTCTGGTGCGAAAAAATTTCATCGATGGATCCCTCTTCCGATGTTCTGAAACTGCTAGATATATGTGACAAGACCTACTTCAGGAGCATAAGCTACTTGCTTACAATTTTGGCCACACTACCAGTTACAACAGCTAGCGTTGAAAGAACCTTTTCAACGATGAAAAGGATCAAAACAGTATCCCGAAGCGTTATGGGCCATCCAAGACTAAGCGCACTTGCAATGCTGTCTGTTCACTCAGGTATTGATGTGGATCCAGATGAAGTGATCGACATTATGTCTAAAAAAAAAGACAAGGCGTTTATTGCTGTAAAAATCCAAACTATTTATTTAATTAAATAAAAAAAAATACAAACAAAAATAAAACATTTACATTATGTAGTTTTTTTTTAATTTTTGTATATAGAATTACTTCTTCGAAATTGAACAAGCCCCCCCCCCCCCGAACCGAAATCCAGGCTACGGGCCTGCGCCTAAGGCATGTGCTAACCTGTTTCCAGCTAAGTCATCAGTAATCCAGTTCACACGATTATGAAAGGCAATTGAACTTCGTCAATGCATGCGCCGGATATTTGATGCCCAATTGCATTGAACTTCGCTCACTAGCATAAGCCAATGGGTCAGCAATATTCGATGGGAAACAATGCGTGGACAGGAAAGCTGGGTTTAGTTTTAAGTTAATTAATTTAATGGTATTCCGACCTCAGAATAAGCAACACCTTCCATTCTCCAAATAAAGATTTAATTATAACGTGGTTAATTCATTGCGTTTTAATAGTAAGTCGAACCGTATTCAGTAAATATTTCATGACTGCCAACTAGGCTTTAATTAAAATAATTACCTTGTTTGAATTACTTATGTATTTATTAGAAATAATAAATTTTAAATAGCGTTACCTTCAGCAACGTTTAAATTGTTAGTTTAAATTTTGAATAAAGTTTGTCACAGATGATTACTAAAAAATATTATTAACTCTTTCATTTAAAGAAACATTTGCTAGGCGGCCTATTCAACGTGTACTGCGGTTCTAGGACAGCATACGCGTGGTAGAGAGTTTAGCAAAGCGTCATTATTTTAATCAACGAATCTTATTTAAGTGTTTAATTCACCCTGAAACCAAAACAAGAACTGATAAAACCACCTACTCAGGCTAAAAAATGGTACTTAACAGTCACGCTACAAAGTTCAATAAAAGAATACCTAGGGCAGTCTTAATATTCAAGTCAAATAAAGAAGGTATCGGACCTGAAATTAAAATATAATAAATTTTTTTTTTTATTTCCAAAGGATCTTCTATAACCAAAGTGAGTTCTATAACCCCCGCGTTTTTCTGAGTAATAGGACTATACACTTTTTTAAAGAAAAAAATATTTTTTTCGTTAAAATACCTAATTGTAATCCTTGAAGTGGATTCTTTATTTTTATTTCGTTAGAATACCTAACTGTAGGTAATCCTTGGAATGGATTTTTTATTTTTATATCATAATTTAAATTCTACAAGCTGCAGAAAATCATAATTACCTTTCAGAAATAAGAGAAAATACAGATGCGGGGAATATTCGTGCACGAAGATCAATCCAGCAAGAGAAAAAAGTTAAGGAAACAAAAATTAAGCCATTACATTTTATTAGACAAATTTTCCAACATGTTCAGTAGATTCCAACCAGCAAGTGTAAGGGCTCTTAACTTGGTAGTTTACTTATATGCGCATACGCTAGCAACACTCAGAGATAAAGTGGAACCTATATTCCGTTCGGCTGGACTTTGTCTCAAATCTCAAGGAATAGGATGCTTCGGGTGACTGCTGGCTGCATAGAGCGTCAATTACCAATAATGTGAGCATGAGTATATTGTTAAGGTTTATGAACCCTCCGAAATACGACAACATAAATTCTGCTATCCTCCCTACCCTCCTTATTCTCTTTGGAAAATCGAGCACCTAAAGTCTTCCAAGAAAGATAAATAGAGTTTGTGCCGAGATTTCGGGATAGACGGTAAGTTTCCATGTTGGTCGCTTAGCCTTATTTATTATTAATTTAAATAAATTGGGAAGAAGTGGTTTTTGGGTAAATTTTCTCATATAAAAATACGTGTGAAAGATGAAAACCAGTGTTTTAAAATATTAAAACAAGGGAACTACGATACATAATCCTTGTTGTATAGTTTAAAAGCCGCGAAAAGCGCAAAGAGTGATAAAAACTAAAAATGGATGACATCATCGAGTGCAAATTGCATTGGATCTTGTTTCCTCAATTTAATGAAGACATCTGAATCGTACGGATGGTTTGAGAAATTAATAAGGAACCTTTGCTCCTTACAACTAAATTGAAAACAAGGAGTTAAAGTTTTTGACTAAAAATTACCGAATTAAAGCGATAGAAAATATAAAATCTAAATTAAAAAGTGGAAAGAAGCGATAAAAAATTAAAAATGAATTTAATTACACTGTAAAAATGTAAGGTTCATTTGGAAATATGAGCAGACAAAATTCCCTCTGTTCCTTATAGTGTTAGTTTTAGTGTAGGTTCTGCTTATGCAGCTCATTGAGTGTGGCAGATGGACCACTTAATTCAAATAGCTGTTGCACTGGTAATGTGAAGGGGCCACACTGGTATACAGTGGCGAGCAAAATAATAGCAGTGTAATAGGCAACAAGGTATAATTTTTCATAAATCAATAACACAGCCACTTTTTCGCAACTCTACTGTATTTTGGTACTCAGAGTAATTATGTTTACAGGTGCAAGTGGTAATTTAACGGTAAATTCTCATTGCTTTGTTTAAATGGCGCTTTGTGTAGTGTGATTCATTATTTTAGGCGAGCAAAATAATAGCAGTGTTTGACAAATTTAATTTAAATAATTGTGTTTTAATTTAAATTTTGATTTCAAAAGTGATAAAAAGTAAGTCCTGTTATTCTATTTTATATTTCCATTAAAATTTTAATAAAATTATTGAATGTATGGATTTAAAGTGGGTCGAGGCAAACACTGCACACTGGAGAGGCGGGAAATTATAAAAAAGCTTGTTTTGGAAGGCAAAACGTATAAAAAGATTCTCTTACACCATCTCATTTAAAACGTTTGGTTCGCTTTTCAAGGAATAATCCTACAGCAGCAGCTACAGAGATTGCGGACGAGCTTGAGGTTCCGTGCGGTGTGCATACGGTGAGGAGAATACTAAGGGACCATAACCTAAATGCTCGCAGTCCAAGAAAGGTTCCACTTTTAAAGAAGAACCATGTTGTTAAAAGGATGAAGTTTGCGCGCGAGCATTTAGGATGGGCTCCTGAAAAGTGGCGAAACATTCTCTGGACCGATGAGAGCAAGGTGGTTCTCTATGGTGGTAAAGGATCTCGGCAGTTTGTGAGAAGACCCCCGAACATGGAATATAACCCCAGATACACCACAAAAACTATTAAGCATGGGGGATCCAGTATAATGGTTTGGGGATGCTTCTCCTATTATGGAGTTGGCCCAATATACTGGATCAAAAGCATTATGAACCAGCACTCTTACGTGGATATCCTGCAAAACACCATGCTGCCATATGCCGAATACGAAATGCCGCTCAAATGGGTCTTCCAGCAGGATAACGACCCAAAGCACACCAGCCAGGCAATGGTTCCATGATAATAGGATTGAGGTCATGGAGTGGCCTGCACAGTCTCCTGACCTCAATCCCATCGAGAATCTTTGGGCAGATATTAAAAAAGAAGTATCTAAGGGAAAACCAAAAAATAACAGAGAGTTATGGAGCGTTGCTGAGCAGGCTTGGCAATCAATAACACCATCAAGATGTCAGGGACTTGTGGAGTCAATGAAACGTCGCTGTGAAGCTGTTATAAAAAAATAATGGTCATGCTACCAAATACTAGCTTTTATTAAATAAAATACCGTTGAAAAGAACTTTTTGTACCCTTGTTTTATTTTAATTTCATAGAAAAAGAAAATCACTGCTATTATTTTGCTCGCTTTATTTTGAGGTTTATTTTGTTTTTGGATTACTGCTTATCTAATTAGCAATAAATTAAATTCCATTCTTACTAAAAATTAAATTTTAATGAATCTTAAGGGGTTTTACTTAAAAACATTTCCAACATCAAAGCTCTTTTTATGTTTTATTTTTTATTTAAAATAATTTTCCATGCACTGCTATTTTTTTGCTCGCAGCTGTATATCATATCAGCAACAAATTACAAAGCTCAAAACGAATTTATTAAAAAATTGCAGAAGTAAATGGTTATAGTTAAAGTTGGGTAGATAAAATCATCTAAAAACATTCAAATAAGATTAAAAAATCAAATATGACTATACTTTTCTCACAAAACAAAGATCGAAGTGACATGAAACTAGTTTCAGTTTCAAATGTGCCTGAAATAACTAACAAAATTAAAAAAAAACATTTCCGCAAACATAATATTCAACTTGTTTTTTCGAGCAAAACAGAACTTAAACAATCGGAAATTGCTGCCGATTCCACCGTAAAAAAAAAAAACTACTGGAGAGATTGGTTGTATTAACCCAACTTCTTTAAATCGAGCTTCTCATAAATTGTAAAAAATGTTGCTTGATTCTGACTTTGACTTATCATCTGGTGGATTTGTTTCTGTTTTTAACTTGATGGGTTTTTCCGGCATAACTCTGTCCAAAGAGTGTCATATTAGGTATACTTTACCTACAGAGTCTTGGACTGTTATTATAGCTGATCGGCTCAACCAAAGATAAAATCGACGACATGAAAAAATCAGCCGTACAAGCAAATGTGGTGACTGCGATGGAATTTACTATGGGAAAACTAAATGAAACATAGAAAAAAGATTTAAGGAGCATAATGCTTATATGAAACAAAATAAAAGTCAAAGTTCTTCCATCGCAGATCATGTCTTAAAGCTCAACTATTTCAATATAAGTGCAAGCAGTGTGAGTCTGAAGAAGCAAGTTACAATTGGATGCGCATGAAAGTTACTTAATTCCAAAAGACAACACTGCTATCAACGCTGATAATGGTAACAACTCATCGAACCTCTTTTCTCTCATCTGACTGCAATTATGATCATCCAATACGATCACTATTTAGCCAACTCGTGATGCTCATGACGGACTGTAGACAGTCCGAAATGCATTCAGGTACGTGTTTTCAATTGTACGTTTGTTTCGTTTTCATTATTCGTGGAATTGTCGCTACATAAAAGTGATACGAATGCAATTTCAAAACAAAAAGTGTGAAATTAAAAAGGTGTTCGTTATTTATGTTTATAAATTACGGTTTTCACGTGTTCAATCTAAATTTTATTATCATACCTACACAAAAACAATAGCATAAATCAAAATAGAAATGAAACAGACCTTGGTGAGTGAACCTATAATCATCGGCATTTTACAGATAGAGCTGATAGATACAGAAGAGCTATCGTGATTGGAGCAGGCTACTTTTCGGCTTACATAGCTCTCAAGCAGATACAGAGGGAGCTTGCGCAAGAATTATTGGAAAGACAGGCATTACCATTCGCTGTGCAGATCAATCTGCTATTTTCAGAACATAATGTTTAGAACTATTAAGGTTTAGAGATAGATTTGTTGCTGCAGTCCACGACAATTCAAAGATTCCGGCTGCCTATAGGCTACTCAGAATTCTTAAGAATGGCAGCATAGTAGCCAGAATTATCAGGGGGCCTGGAATAGAATGAATTCCGTCTATAATAAGATATACACTACATGCCATGAGTTACTCCGCAACCATGATTGTGGGAGTTCCCCAGAGCAAGTGAACTCCACAAGATATCAAATTTATCGCATGACACATTTCAGCAAAGACAATAGATAAGATTTTTTAAAAGAGATAAAATTCCTAAAGAATTTAAGAAAAGATGGATACATCGTGATGGTCCCATTATCCTAGAAATCCTCACCCTCCTTAATCACAAAAACGGTTATACTGGAGAAACTTCTTTTGTTTCTTGGTCTCGTTAAGTGTGCTTAAAATCCTGCATAAGGGGGGAAATCTGGAATTAGATGAATATTCCTCCACCAGAATACCCTCTCATTTAGGGTACCAGGTTTGAATCTAAGAAATTAAAAGAAAAGTGCAAACGTTGATTTACCTATATGATAAATTTTCAAATCAAATTTTAAACTAATTTTTACCATCGTTAAACTATTCTATTTCCATCGTTTTATAGAAAAATCTAAAATCTTTGTTACAATGAAATTCTACCAACCGCAGAAAATCATAATTAAATTACAGCAATGCAATAAGATACATACATGTGCATCAGATCCAGAGGATATTCGAGCACGAACATCAATCCAAAGAAAAAGAAAAATTAAACTGTGAATACTTTAGACTTCGATCAAAATTGATTTTCTTTGGGTACCTACAGAAAAAAATATAATTCAAAGCAAGTGTGATTTCGATAACATGTTGTAAAAGTATAAATAGTGTAATGTAATTAATTAACTAGGATAAGAAAACTAATATACACTAGCCTTTAAGATATTTTAGTGTGAATCATGAACGCTCTAACATAAATGTAAGAGAATGCTGGAAACGCGAACACATATCCAAGCGAGAAATGTATTCCTACATCCGAGCCCGATGGCCTACTATTATTGTGGGCATTCTTATACCGACCACTGTACTATAAAGACGTTTAACTTTGTATAAACTGTTAAGAAAAGTTGTAATAAAATATCTTCCACTGTAATAGTAATATTATTTTGAAATAACGCCACTTCTACTTTAAAAGTACAACTGAACCAAATATTTCTAGTATGCAACTCTCTTAAATACTGGTAAGGTTTTATTCCAACGTTTGGTGCCCTTCTATCGCAGTATTGCTTTTGGGTCAACTTTCAAGGCCTAGCCAGACGACACGAGGAAGGAACTTGCCAGCTCTTAGTTCAATAAAATCTTTGACTTCAAGAACTAAATATTTGATGACTACAGAATATTGAAAGATCATTCAAAAGTACTTACACTTAGAAAATGAAATTCCTTAAAAAAATATACTAAAATCAATGATTTTCTTTCCCTAACGGAATCTTAACGAGATTAAAAACTGAAAACGAGAAACGTTTTCAAATGAGTTAAAAATCCAAAAAAAACATCAAACATTCAAAGCGAGAAGTGTTTTCAACATAGTTTGAAAAAATTGGAAAAATCCACAAAACGAGACAAAAAACTTCGAGTTTCGCGAGTGTAATCCTCAAATGAAAACAAGAACAATTTTCAAACCCAGCAAAATGCTTGAAGATTATCCAACGGAATACTAGTGAGAAAATCTATGTAAGTGTTTTCAACAGAGTTTGAAAAAATTGGAAAAATCCACAAAACGAGACCAAAAACTTCGAGTTTCGCGAGTGTAATCCTCAAATGAAAACAAGAACAATTTTCAAACCAAGCAAAATGCTTGAAGATTATCCAACGGAATACTAGTGAGAAAATCTATGTAAGTGTTTTCAACAGAGTTTGAAAAAATTGGAAAAATCCACAAAACGAGACAAAAAACTTTGGAGTTTCGCGAGTGTAATCCTCAAATGAAAAAAAGAACAATTTTCAAACCCAGCAAAATGCTTGAAGATTATCCAACGGAATACTAGTGAGAAAATCTATGTAAGTGTTTTCAACCGAGTTGAAAAAGAAGAAAAACTAAAAATAAAACTTTTTCAAAGAGCAGAAAAAAAATTAATGATTCACAAACATATTTGTAATTGAAAACGAAATGTGATTTCAAGCGAGTTCGAGAAAGTTGTAACAATCCCAAAACTTTTTCAAAAAGCAGGGAGAAAAAGTATTTAAGAACTCACAAACGGAACCTAAGTGTGCAGAAAATACAAAGGGTTTGAGATTCATAGAAGAATCTCAAAATGAAAAATTGACAGTGGTCAATAGAGAATTGAAAACTTATTGTGTTTGAGCTAAGACTAAGAGAGAAGAGATGGGTTGAAAACAGAATCCAAAAATGTTTGAAAGGAATTCAAACCCGTTGATTGAGAATGAGAAAGCCAAGGCTATCAAAGGAAACTAGCTAGCTTAGTAAAAGGATAAAATTAAAAAAAAAAAACGTTATCGTAAATATAGAGAAGAACTATCTTAATGTTGATAGTTCTTCTTGATTGGACCAGTAAAAAAGAAGGTAATGAACAAAATACCATTTAATTTCTATAGGAAGTTCCTAGATGGGAATTGGTTTTCAAACGTTAATATAACTTAAAAAAATAAATAAAAATTGATTATGATTAACGGATAACAGTTGAAAAAATAACTGTTGTGCAGAAACGTTATTGGGTTTCAAAGGAACCGATATATAGAAACACGCGTTTTAGAGAACGGTATAAACAAATATGCTCAAATACCCGCAATTATTGCGATAACAGGAATCACGAGGAGCCAACAAAAAACTTTAAGTTACGAATTCGTTCACAAAAGAACATTTTATGCTATTAAAAAACTCTGGTGTCCATTGCTGTGTGTGTTCATAGGAATTTGTGGCGTTTTTTTGTTCCTGAGTTGTTGTTGCTGCTGCTGGTGTTTCTTTTTTGTCTTCTGCGGTTGGATTTATTTCGGTGCTGCTGCTCGCGGTCTGTGGGGGTAATTTATTTTGTTGCTGCTGCTGCTGTTATTTCTCTTTTGGTCTAAGGATACAACATACATCAACGATGAACAGTTTCTACGAACTCCTAAAATTTTTATTTAATATGACAAAAAGAGGATTTTACATCTTGAAAAAAGGATGAAAAGTTACACCACGGTCTGACATTTCATATGATAAAGCGATTTGTATACGACTATGCCATAAAAAATAAGATCAAATGTCCCTCATCCTGGCATATTCAGCAAGCAGCTGAAAAAGTTTGGCTATGAGGATCCATGAGGCGCAATCCATCAATAAGTCTGTAAGACCCGGAGAATATAGGCTTGGACTTTGTCTGTCTCGCATGTGCTGCTTACAATAAAGTGTTTAACTGATTCAACTTACTGCATCCCAACTGATCATAAGCTTTTTCACAAAAACATTTTTGATCAGCTACAACAGTTGGGTGTTTTCAATAAATCCACGAATGACTTGAGCAACATTGTTGACTCCAATAAAAAAATGTACAACGATGAATGTTCGTCTGTTGAAAATCAACTTACTGCTCTTACGCAACTGGTGTCAGACAATTCACGAGACGATCGCATTAAGCAACGCATAGTATCGCTCAGGGATGAATTAAAATCTAAGCTGAGTTGCCATAAAAATATTGGCTCTGTTGACTTAATAAACCAGAATATAATCACTATGCGCTCCGACCTTGAACAGCATATGCAAAGTATCTCAAAAATAGTGATACCTGGCTTTCGTCATCCACTTGCTCTCCTTAAAAATGCCGTTGGTAAAATCAACTCCATTAGTACTGTGGGATCGTATACGGACGTACACAGTACATTACATTACTAACACCACGAAACACAAAACTTGACGCTATCGTCAGCCAGCCATGTTCACTCTTTTCGATCTACATAAGTTTCCACTCAATATTTTGTCATTCTGTATCCAGTCCTTAAAGAGTTCAGTTGTGTCTTTCTTTTATGTAATTTTAAGATTTTTTTTTTTCAACTTAATATAAACAAAATATATATACATAAATACAATTTCGTGTTTTTCCTTATTTATGTGAACCCATTACCCACATATATGAATTCTGGATCACCGACACCATTAACATCTCTTACTAGTATTTCTACAAATAAACGACTTAAAATGAAAGATAATGATGACAACAACAATCTTAAAGGATCAAATTGCAAAAGATAAACTTTTTTAAGATAATTCGATAAAAGTTTTAAAAGTAAAAGTCATAATCCTATGTGAAAAAGTAAGAAGACATTTTGAGAGACATAATAGGTAACTATTATTATTTAATATAATTTAAGCTGTGATGTGATTTGGAGATTCAAGATTCCAAGATGTTGATCAGAACCAAACAATCTAGGAGGACTTTGTGAGTCATGTGGTGATGAGACACATCCTGTTTAATTATTTATCCCTTTGCTTCCTAGTGGTTTATCGGTGAAACCACACATATATCATTTTTTCTCTGTATTCCTAATGGTTTCACGACGAAACCAAGTGGATTTCTACGAACTGTAATTCATTTTTTAACGGCAAAAAAACGGTTTGGGATGTTTTCAGTGCGTTGTAAGTGATTATTTGTGCATTTAGTTTCATTGTTCGTGTCATTCACAGTGTTTTTTCTTGTGCAGTGAAATTTTTTTATTAATTATTGTTTTTCCGAGAATGGCAAGTAAGTAAAGTGCACAAATGGAAGAATTTGTTATTTATTTGTTATTAAAAATATAGTTTGTGGTAATATATTAGTTATGACCCATTTATCAAGCTTTTTTGATATGGTTTAGCCGTGAAACCAGTGGGAAATAAAGAATTCTTTTCTTAATTTTTAGAGAAAGACCAATTTGCAATTCTTGACCTAGAGACGATGGGTTCGCAAGAGTTGCAGGTATTGTTTGAAGGAATTCCATCGGATATCGAATCCGAAAGTGATGGTGAAGATTTGCAAGAACCTGAAGCAAACCTTGAAAATCTTTTCGACATAAATGCTATGGAAATTATTTTTGTTGACGAGTCTCAAGAAGATCATGACATGGGATGGATAAGCGAAGATGATACTCCTTTGTCCGTCGTGCAACAAACAGAGAGGGCTAAACAAACCATATGGACAACCTCAAGAAATTATTTGCTGGGTATGAAGAAGGATTTTGAAGAAGAAACAGGTCCCGCCATTCCTGATGACTTAGAAATACCTACCGATGTGTTTCTTCATTTATTTCCAATGGAATTAATTGAGCATATTGCATTCCAAACAAATTTATATGCCGTGCAAAAAGCTGGAGGAAACAGTAATAACATCATTCCAACCAATGCTGAAGAAGTCCAAGTGTTTCTTTCAATAAACTTAATGATGGGCGTCAAAAAGCTTCCCAGTTATTGCGACTATTGGTCATCTGTGCCTGAACTTAGAGATAATTACGTCTGTTCACTTATGTCAAGGGATCGTTTTGCCTGGCTTCTTGGGCATATTCATTTGAATGACAATTTGCGACAACCGGAAAAAACATCTCAAGATTATGATAAGCTTTATAAGTTGCGTCCTCTCATTACGAAGCTATCGGAAACCTTTTTGTCATCATTGAAGCCATCTAAGTTTCAATCAGTAGATGAATCGATGATAAAATTCAAGGGAAGGAGCTGTTTTCGTAAATATATGCCCCTAAAACCTATAAAACGCGGATACAAGGTTTGGATCAGAGCTGACGAAAAAGGGTATGTTTGTCAGTTTCAGATCTACACTGGGAAAACCACGGCAGGTACCGAAGAAGGTCTTGGTTCACGTGTGGTAAACGACCTCTCCAGAACGTTACTTGGGAAAGGACATTGTATCTTTTTTGATAATTTTTTCAATACGATCCAACTACAAAAAGATTTACAAGCTGATATGATTTACTCCTGTGGAACCTTTCGCAAAGGAAGAAAAAATGCACCCACTGATCTACTTGATGACAAAAATTTACAGCAAGAGCAATCTGACTGGAGAATTAGTAAGGATGGTCTAGCATTTCTAAAATGGAAGGACAAGAAATCAGTGTATTTTCTGAGTAACTTTCATGACCCATCAGTTGCTGGAACAGCAATGCGTATGGTTACATTATCAGAACACCCTCACATAATTTTGTAATAATATTAAACACCCTATGATAATGAAGAAAGATACAAAGTATCTTTCCATATGGGTGTTTCCATATAAAACGACCCTCAACAAAAAAAAAAAAAAGTTGCTCTAAATTAATGAAAATAGCGTTAAACTATAACTGGAGAATCAATTTTACAGTTTCTAAGCGGAAAAATTATTAATTTAATTCCTAAGTACTTTTATCCGCAATGTATACTACGTAATTATTTATTGATCCAGAAGTTATTATTTTAACCCAAGTTGGCAACCTTGTTTTTCCTACTTTCTATCTCTCTATTTGAAAGTTCTTAACTATTTACCGTTATCTAAACAAAGAGCATATTTTGGTGATATTTTTTTTTCTTTGTAGGTGGTTTCAATTGCATTTATGCGCAGTTGATGTTAAGCGGTTAAAGCGGTCACACCCGTAACGAAATTTCTTAAAAGTTTTTTTTTTAAATAAAACCGAAAGTTTAATTAAAGTTATATTTTGGTGAAAGTAAGGAAAATACTGTTATTTAACGCCTGAAAGCATTAAATCGGATTTGAGAGTTGAACTGAGGTCAAATTACCAGTTTATTAAAGTTTTGTCACACCCGTAACAGGTTAATTATACCAAAACTTGATCTTTTTGTTTCTCAACTTATTATGATTTTATTTTGTTTCTAGACATGGAATTTACTAACAGAACACAGAAATTTCGAAAAGATGTTAAAGAAAACGAAGAACGAAGAAAAATTCATCTACAAAAAGAAAAAGAACGAGATGCTCAAAGAAGAAAAGCACGTAAGGCTTCCATGACTGAAGAGGAACTGCTGCTTAAAAAACAAAAGGATAGACAAAGACAGAAAAAGTGCAGGGAAAGAAAAAAAAATTTGAAATTGGAAATGGCTGTTACCCCAATATCAGGATTCAAATCAACAAGATCTTTAAAAAAAGCTGTAACTAAAGTCGTCCGAAATTTACCCAAGAGTCCTTCTAAAAGAGGTGAAGTTTTAAAAGAAATTGTGAATCAAGTAGTGCCTTCTAATGTGGTAAGAAATCTTTTTCCAACATATAAAAAGTGTCATGGTAAACTTATTCAACCCGAAATGATAGAGAAAGTTCACTGTTTTTATAATAGAGATGATATTAGTAGGCAGGCTCAAAGAAGAAGAAAGAATTTGGAATCAAAGATTTCAAATCAGTAATGAATTCTGAAACCCGACAACGTGAACAAATTCAGAAAAGGCACCTGATTATGAGTATAGGGGAGTGTTATAGCCTGTTTAAAGAAGAGAACCCTAGTTCAGAAATAGGGAAATCTAAATTTTATGACTTCCGTCCACAGCATATTCGGCCAGTTACCGAAATTCCCCACAACGTTTGCGTTTGTATTTATCATGCCAACTTTAATTTTCTTATTGAAACCGCAAACAAGTTCTTTCCCACCATACCACCTACAGCAAAAGAACTGTTAAGTGAAGTGTGTTGTGATACCGAAGCTGAAAACTGTATGACCAATTTGTGCAAAGCTTGCTTTACCGTCACAGATATTATACCGCCAAAGTATGATGAAAAAGCCACTTTATCCTGGAAACAGTGGTCAGATGTGAACGGTCGGTTACAAGTATTACATAAGCCTGGGGATGTAGCTGGTTTTCTTAATGAAATCGAGGCACAGTTGAAAAAATTTAAGGTACACTGGTTTGTAAAAAAAAGTTCAAACACAATACTTTAAAGATCTAAAGGAGCAGATATCTGATGATGAAATAGTTCTGCAAATTGATTTTGCAGAGAACTTTGCGATTGTCCAACAAGATGAGGTGCAAGGTGCACATTGGAAACATCCACAGGCCAGCGTGTTTACAGCATGTGCTTGGCAAAAAAACAATGAAAGGAAAATCTCACACTCGTATGCCATCATAAGTGATGATTTAAGCCACAGCAAAACCTGTGTTTTTGTCTGTTTAAGGCTTATAACTAACGACTTAAAGAAAAATAATAGCAAGATTAAAGCGGCCCACAGACACCACACTTGTGCGCGCGCATGTGTCGGTGCGCGGAAATGTGTGCTGTGTGTGGGCTGGTGCACACACCGATTTTCGGTGTCAGACACTGCGCGAGTAAAATCAAAAGTTTTTGATTTTTGGTGTCGTTGTCTCGATCGGTGTGATGTGTGTGGGGATGCGCGCGCACATTTATTATTTATTTCAGTTGCATCGGAGTTGTCATCGAGAAAGGAGTGCGGAATTTAAAAAATAATGTCGATTCGTGATTGTGAGTTCTTCCGGTGTTTTATAGACATTTATAAAGACTTGCCGGAGATCTGGCAAATTAAATCAGCAAATTATAAAAACCGCGACAAAAAAAAAGAAGCGTGGGAAATGTTGTTGCAAAAATATAAAGAACATGATAGTCATGCAACAATTGACGTTGTAAAACGAAAAATAATGTCAATGCGTGCATCCTACCGTCGGGAGTTAGCGAAAATTAAAAAAAGTGAGCGTTCCGGTGCGGGTACTGACTCTATCTATGTACCAACATTGTGGTACTTCAATGAACTTGAATTTTTAAGGGATCAGGAAACCCAAATCGAGGGAACATCAACAATAGATGTTTCTGATGAGGAGAATGAAGTAAGTACCTACCTACATGAAAAAAATTTAAAAACAAAGTTTCACAAACCTAGAAAATTTTTTTTTATTTAATTTCCTACATCAATTCCAGAAAGAAAAATAGTTGAAAACAACGCAATTTTATGAATTATGTATTTTTATTATCCAAAAGATATGCTTCAATTTTATTTATTTACATATTAATTGCTTGGTTTTGCCATGGAACTGCCCCAATAGAATTAAAGTAATTGCAGAATTTGTTGCGTATCTCTTTACTAAAATCAGTTGCATTTCTACCTCGTAAAGGTTGCAAATCTAGAAGTTGGGCATCCGAACGCCATGGTGCATTTGTTACTTCTCCGGTGCAAATATTTTCCTCATCCACAGAATTTCTGAGATAGATGGTGGGGTTGCGCTTTTTTAAAAAATTGTGCAGATAGCAAGTAGCAAGAACAATCGTTGTCGCTTTTTCTGGCGATAAATTGATTGTATTCAATAGAATACGAAACCTGCTGGCCAGGATGCCAAAAGCATTTTCAACAATTCGTCTAGCTCTAGACAAGCGATAGTTGAAAATGCGTTGTTCTATACTTGTTGATTGATGGCTGTACGGCTTCATTAAATTCTCCATCAAAGGAAATGCATCATCACCAACGATGACATATGGAAAAGCCTCTTCACTCAAAGGTAGTTTTTCGTGGGTTGGCAAATTCAGTGCTTCGTCCAACAATTTCTGCTTAAATTTTGTTTGAGCAAAAACACCACCATCTGAGACTCTACCATTTGCTCCTGCTTCAACCATTATGAATTCATAATTAGCATTTACCAATGCCATCATAACAATACTAAAAGTTTTTTTATAATTAAAATAGTAAGAACCCGATCCTGGGGGCTTTTTTATATTCACATGTTTTCCATCAATAGCACCGATGCAATTGGGAAAATTCCACTGCTTTCCAAAATCTTCAGCAACATTTTTCCACTCCCTTTCTGTCTTTGGTATCTAGGAAAAAAGAACATAATTAAAATTACAATATATTTAAGTTACATTGGGTTATTTTATTTATTCATAATTTTTTTCATCTTTTTAGAATGATGTACCAACAACGCAGGCTAAGAAAAGAAAAAGTCATTCGCAACAAGATACATTTTTGCAACGGGCGGTTGAGCATTTAGACCAAGCAAAAAAAAGACGGGAAAAGGATGAAGCTGATGTTTTTTCTGAAGGTTGGGCAATTGTTTACAGAAAACTTAATAGCGAGCAACAAATATATGCAAAACAAGCTATTGATGAAATACTTTTGCAAGGGCAATTAAATAAGCTGAATTTAGATTTCATTCAAAATGTAAGAAACCAGCATTTGGAAAGGCAACAAATACATCCACTTTCACATTATTCCCATCCATATGAAAGATCAAGAACTTCACATTATGTGCAACCATATCAGTCCCAATCATCATCAAGAAACTCTTGCTCCACACCTTCCGAACTATCTGTTCCATCCCCAAGCAGTGTTCAACCATCATACGTAAACGTATGTTTGCCAACAAGCGGAGAGCAAATTGTTGTATCTCAAGAATGTTCTCAGAGGTTTCAAGAGCTTTTAGATGATGCCCAATACCAGTAATTTATTAAGTATCCGTGTTATAATTAAAGTGAATTGTTTTTGTTTATTTTTTGTTTATTTATGTTATAATAAATTAAATGTTTTTGTTTTTGTTATTTTTTTTATTAATTAATTTTTACTTTATTTATTTATTTGTTATTGTTATTTTTATTAAATGAAAATAAAGATGAAAAAAATTAAAAATAATAAACAAAAATACGGCTTACTTACTTGAATATATCCTTTAAGGACCTTGATTATTGCTTCACAGGTTTCTATGGTTATCTGTCCCAAACTCTGTGGTGAAATTGCGGAGAGAAATTTTAGATCTTCAAAGCTTTGCCCGGATGCGAGGAATCGCAATGTGATGGAAAGCCTTTCGTTTGAAGATATTGCATCACGCATATGTGTGTCTTTTTTTTTAATCACTGGTTCAACTTTATTTAAAAGTTCTTTATAAGTCTTCCAATCCATTCTAAGAAAATTTTTAAAATCTCCCGGCGAATTTTCTTCGAGTTCTTTTAGAAGGCCAACATGCGAAAACTTGATTCTTTTTAAGAACCAATCTTTCGACCAAATTCTTTTTTTTTTAATTCTTTTTTTATTTTTATCTATGCATGCAACGATTGCAATCAGTGCACACACGTCATCATCATCACTCATTGTGACCTTCTTTCTTTGAAATCTCTTTCACAACTGAAGTGTGTACGATTTGGTGTGCTGTGTGTGGCGGAATCGCGCACCAATTTCGGTGCACATGCGCGCGCACAAGTGTGGTGTCTGTGGGCCGCTTAAGACTGTACACATTTTTTCTGATGGGTGTGCTGCACAGTTTAAAAATCGATTTAATCTTTTTAGTCTTTGTTCCTCAATTGAAGACTTTGGAGTATGCTTGACCTGGTCCTTTTTTCCTACCGGACATGGAAAAGGCGCGGTTGACGGTATCGGTGCCGTTGTAAAGAGGACGCTATGGACTGCCGTTAAAGCCCGTGAAGTGATGATTAACACGCCGTTCGAGTGCTACAATTTTTTAACTCAACAACAAAATTTGAAGGTCACGGTTTTGTATGTGGCTCAGAATGAAATTACAACTAATCAGGCAGTTTTGGATAAGAAGTGGCAAGACGTAAATGCCGTGAAAAACATACAAAAAAAACATTATTTTAAGAGCGGAGGTTGCAATTATTTGCTCTCCGGACGTACGGTACAGTCCAAATTAGATAAAATACTTATGAAAAACATCTAGTTCATTTATTTGAGCATTTAAAAATTGTGCATTTAACTACTATTTAATCATCACAAGAAAACATTTAAAAACCTAATATTATGTATATAACAGTACTATGTACAAATAATATTACACAAATGTACATATATATCTTATTTAAATAAAACATACTTATGTAATTTCCCAATTCAATCTGTTATTTTGCTTTTTCCCACTTATAAATCATACTTGGTCACACCCGTAACGTTGACCTGTCACACCCGTAACAAATTCAAATGAAAATTTCAGGCAGTTTGTCACCGTTTTCCTTCCCGTTTTTGAACAAGAACTGAAGATTGATAATCAGGTAAATATTTGAAAAAGAATGAAACACAGTTTACAAGCAAAATTTTACACCACATCAAAATTAACAGTCCTAGTCGCGAATCACCGTTTTGTAAGGTCACACCCGTAACGCAACTAAATTGGATCCTAAAACTGAACCACTAATTTTAAATACTTTAGTATGCTTATTAATTTAAAGGGGTTCACGTGTCCTGTGAATTAGTAAAGTTTTGATTTATAAATTGGGAATAGTATGTGAATAATTAGTAAAATAAGGAGTCTCACTGTCACACCCGTAACGATGGAAACACCCATATACCAAATGTAATGCTCACACAATGATTCATAATTTCATCTCATAGCGAATGACGATATCCGATATTATAAATATAAAACTGCATATAAGCACATTTTGCCTTCAGTAACTTGTGTGCACAAAGCATCTTTAATAATTCCAATAGAATTCTTGTGTCAGCAATTTTATTAAACAAAGAGCAGCATATGATCTTCAATCATATTGCTGAGTAAACAAATATGAAGTATAAAAGGGTTTCTTCGATCACTTAGTAGTTTAGTTCTAATTAGTATTCCAACGTATAGCTGAAGATTTCCTCCCACCAGCGGTAAGGGATCTGAAGCTCATAATAAATTTATATTATTAAAAAATCACTAGTGTTTTATTTGATGGTGGTATTCTCACAAGAGAATACAATATATATATATTTTTTTGTTAACGAAACGAACCGTAAACAAAACTGTATGCAAAAAGATGGCCGTAAAAAGGAGGTTTCTTGTCCACAACTTGTAAGTGATTACAACAAACACATGGGTTATGTTGATAAGGTGGACATGCTGAAATCCATTTATGAAATAGTGTTGTAAAGTACACACTTCACAACCTCCACTTCCATTTCTCATGCCCTTCCATGACCCATCCATTCATTTTCAATTGTACCCATTGCCACTTCAAATTCCATCAGTCATCATTTCCTTTCGATTGACCAATATTCCATATTCATCATTTCCTTTAATTGCCCAACTCCAAACCACTTATAATTCCCAGGTCATCACTTTCATTTTTAATTACCTCCAAAATCCAAATGCACTCTTTTTTTTCCAATCCACACTATCCAATTTCATTTTTTTTTCTTGACACAAAAAACGTGCATTACTCCCAGCTGTGCACAGGCACACTTCGGACGCGGTGACATGTTTTTTTTGTGTGTTCACGAGTCCGCAGATATCCGACACTAAGAATCGGACCGCCGCATCGTCGAGTCATATTAAGAAATTCGATTTCGTTTCTATTTTTTGTATTTTTCAAGTACTAAACCTTTTCCAATTCTTCAATTCAACTAAGTTAAGAAACTCTGAATCTTTTTAAAATTATAGAAATAAGATTGTTAATTAGTGATAAGAACCAAATTGAACCTAAAGAAATGTTTAATAAAATTTAATAAAATAAAAACACAAACTATATTTTGTTTGACTTCAAATAAAAGAACTAGAACACTAAAAGAGGTAAGACCCCGCTTGAGATTCGTACGTCTCAAGTTAAAACAAAATAAAGCACAACAATAGACCGAAAATCTAAAAAATGGTGGCATCGGATTATGTGGTATTTGCTGGATATGTGTCTCTTGAATTCATATATTTTATTCAATGAAAAAGCTAATTCGACAGCATTATCGCTCAAAAAGTTCCGATTATCTGTTTGCTCAGGACTTGTTGGGAGCAAGACAGCAAAGACAACAAAAAGAAAATCAGGCCCAAGTTCTAGTGTTAGCAATTTCAAGACCAAAGTGCCATACGAAAAAAGGTATGACAAGTGTGAGCATATGCCGAAACATGGCTCATCACGGCGGTGTGCACATTGCAGTACAGCATCTGAGCCTCACCGTACAATGTGGTCATGTTCTTGCTGCGAAGTTGGACTTTGCTTGAGTGACAAAAAGAATTGCTTTGCATTATATCATATGGTTTGAAATAAAAATTATAAACAATATTTAGTAAAATTTGTTCTTTGTTTTTTTTTCCTTTGCTTCCTACTGGTAACGGTGAAACCACTCATAAAAATAACAATAAAAGATTTAAAAACAAATTTTTTTTTTGTTTACTTTAATTCATGATTAACTATTCAAATTGAACCTAAATTTACCAAAATCTTTAAAAATTGACACCTCCGGGAACAAAGGGTTATAATCAAAGTGGATGGCGATGCTGGCGATCCTTGTCATGTAAACAATAAATTCTCTCACAGGTCACAGAGTAAGTTTTATAACTCACAGTAGTGAGAAATATGTTTTATGTCCATTGCTTTTTTTTCCGTCACGACTCAGAAAAGTAGTTTTGGAGTTTAAGTTGACATTTTTTACATCCCTTATACCACTTCCCGAAAATCTACACCCTGAATTTTTATGCGAGGTGAGAGTTTGTTATCAAAAAAATGTAAGCAGTTTATGTTGGTTGTCTCAGAGATGTATCCATGCTTCAGTATGGAGTTTTCCATGACTGGAGTCACAAAATAAATGTCTGGAACCAATAAAAATAGAAAAAGGATGCATACCCGGAAAATTCATACTTGACTTCTTCGATGAAGACATTCTACGTCCGGGGACTAACCTAAGGCTCATGGAAAGCAGTGGGTAAACCATGAGGCAGACTATATTGTCTACATCCCTGACTTTTCGTTTTTACTTTAATATACATATGTAGATAATAATAAAGTAAATGTGATAACAAATTAAAATAAAGTTTTTTTTATCATAAACACTGTGGAGAGTACCAACATACAAATTTCTAAGATACAACAAATTCTGCAATTGGCCTAATCAACTTCGTCCTTAAAAAAAAAAGAAAGAGACGAATAAGTTATAAAACGAACCAGAAAATTCAAACCTAACCCATTTTACCATCTTAAAAAAAAAATAAAAACGAAAATCAATTAAAGAGATCGAACTGCGACGCCGAAAACCACTCTGTGGAATGCTTAAGGATGACTATAACTTGCCAAAATTTTATACAAGAAGTCGCAGATGCTATAAATATGACCATAGCCGAATACAAGGACAAATAGGCGAATCTGGGCACGACATTTAAATCCACTCTGGGAAAAAAGTTGGGCCAAGGCGTAAATTAATACTAGAAATATTGTTTTTAGAAGCCAATAAAGTTCTTAAATCAACACAATCAACAGCGTCTTTGAAATTAGTTGTAGTTATTTAGTCTTCTGTGTTAATTTTATATTCAAAAACTGTCTTGTTTTTTCAGTAGTCTGTTGAAACATATCATCAGGCGGAAATTTGACACCATTGCGAAGCAATTCAGTTGATACGAGCCAAAGTCAACCTTCTTAAATTAAACAAATGGTGGTATAGGCTATGCAATTCATGAGTTCATTTGTTCCAAAACCTAAGATCACTTAAGTACCCTATGCGAATATATGGACTTCAAGTTCGAGTTAAATAATTTACCATTGGATCAAGCGAAATTCGCAAAACTAAAATTGAGTCGTGCATTTAATGACATAATGGATAAAGTTGCTATGATGGTTAAGTGCACTTTTTTTCCAGTAGCTATTATTTTAAATAATATTTTTCTTTTTTACCCTTCCTCTCGTGTGCTTCAATTTGATGATTCAAATGATATATTACTTGTTACAAATTAACCTATAAATGCTCCTGAAGAATAATACGAAAAGGAATTTTGTGATTAAAATCCCCAAGAGATCTCTTAATACATATTAAAACAATACAAAATAAATTTGGAAAAACTAAATTAGTACGGAGGCTTGAACTATCGTTAAGCTTCAGTTGATTCGCTAAAATATAAAATAAAGAGTTAAAATTGCTGAGCTACGAATTTAATATTTGTACAAGTGGCCCTTTGATAACTTTATCAGTACTAGTCGTTTTGCCCGTTTAAGTAGCTTCGCTTACTTAAATGGATTGCACTGAAATATTTTCCCTTGTAATTGAAAACATCTTTTTGTCTTATTTCAGTCCAAATATACTCAATATAGAACTAACCACCCATGGCCCACACCACGATGCATAATCAGCTTAAATCTACAATATTGATCTGCCTTAACACCCAAAGGAATCCTGCTATATTCTACTATCTATTTTATCCCACCCTACCATCGATTAACTAAACCAACCAACAACATCATTTAATCAGTATTCACCGCTTAATTAATTGCACTTCATATAATTGATTTCCCCGTTTGATTTATCTTAAATAACTGCTACTTATGTAAAACATAAATTTTTTCGTCAATTTAACCCCTTGTTATTTGACCATACAATTATAAAAAAAATCGATAGTGCAATTAAGCGATTAACACTACATAATAACCTTGGATATAATCCGAGTTCCTTTTGTGGGTTGGCGAATCTTGGTCACATAAGGGCCTGTTTAGATTGGGAAATTTAAGTCCGGTCATATGAGGCGCTTCAAAACACATAGAAAAAACAACTTCAATACTTTGCATATCAAAACACCAAAAAATGATTCTCATGAGGTCGGTGTTTATATTTTTTTCATGCCTAACGACATCCCTGACCCCAACTTCTCTTGTCCAGAAACTACCAAGATACTGGTCCCAATCTTCCCAATCTAAACAGCATCTACATGTGTCGTATTATGTGGTCTTTAAAATACAAACCCTATTTGGGAAAATTAAATGAAGACCTGCGACAGGAAAGCTACATTTTTTTGTTGCTGTCTTTCTTTTATAGGTTGAAATTGGTTATTAGCGGAAACTATCTTTTAAATTGTCTAAGCCTTAGATATTAATTTTGTATGGATTTACTATTTGTCGTATCAAAATCAATATTTTATACAGTAACTTTTTGCTCGTTTTGAGTTAAGTTTTTATCTTAAGCTATTTGCTATTTGTTTTAAATCTAAAATGTTCTCAATTACCTAATTTAAGATATTGATGAGGCACATTTAAGCAAAAATGGATTGGATCTTAAATATTTAAGTTCAATATAAACGCTTATATGCTACTTTTTTCTGGGTGTGAACTGCTTTAGTTGATTTTAAGCTAAGTTTCACTTTTAAAAATAAACTTAACTGTCTAAAACATACTTTTGATGAAGAATAGGTAATCGATGAACATTATTTGCGAGATGTTTTCCATTTAATGCTGGTGTTGTTAATTTAGTAGGCAGCCAATAATGTAAATTTAGAAATGAATATTGTCCTTAAGCTTGTTTCAATGATAGAGTTATTTGATTGTTACACTGCAATAGATAACGTCGTAGATAGTATTAATATTTATTACAATAAGCATGCAAAAATTATTAATTTACCTTGTATGAGTATTTAATACATTATTCTACTATAAGGAAGTCCAAGAGTTGCTGATATAACGGATAAAATAGGAAGTTTTTCGGCTAAATTTTTGCATAGGTTTGCAAAATTTTTGTAGAGAATATCTAAAAATAAACAGAATATTACAAATAATTATAAACAACTAAATATTTTTGTTCAAGAATGAGCTAGGAAGAATACTTAGTTCTTTTGAAGGTTTTATCTACGTATTTACATACTTAATATTAGTTAAACAACTAGGCAGGTATTTCTTATACTTTTTTCGATTTACTTTAAAAGTTGTGTATTTTTTACAAAACTGGTCGTTTAGTTCAATCTTCCTGTACTGCTCATTCAAAGGCTATTAAATAGACCTTTTAGAAAGAAACAATTACGTTCAAGGATTACCTATTATTGAATATGTTGGTTTGGCCCATAAGCCATAAGCATGCTATAACCCAAAAATGCTACTTAAGCTCACCCGTGCGTTTCTGAGGAAATGAGCACACCTAATTTTGACAATTTTACACTTACATCTTTTTGGTCAAAATTAAATTTTCTATCGAAATGGATGATTTAAAAATGTATAAGAACATTTAAGCAGGAAAAGTTACAAAATAAAAGATCAAAGATGTTTTATTTTTTTCTAAACTGTACAAATCTTTTTTCGGAGCAAAGATAGAATGAAGGCATAAGAAAGCAAAAAGATTTAGTCTAAAATCTTTAACATGATACAACAAAAAAAAGTTTGTATCTAAAATTGACGGGGATATACAGGGAAAATACGGTTTTTTGGTATATGACAAATTCAAAAATCCTTGCACCAGTTACCAAATCTTAAATAAGAGAAGTATTTAAAAACAGCCAGAAAACAAAATTGTGGGCTTACCAACTTTATAAATAATCTCAATAATCGCAATGTCAAATTTCATTCAAATCTTGTGTTCGAAAATTTTTACGAATTCGGGCTAAAACAACGAAATTTTATAAGAAATGGCAGAGATAAATTTTTTAGCATGCCATGTTTGGGCCTTCGTTGAACCTCTTTTTTATTTGTCTTAACATAGTCTTAGTCTTTTTTTCTCCAAAAAAAGTTATGGGCAATTTATTAAAAAAAATTTAATTCTTTAATCTTTCAAATTTATTTTCGTTGCTTTTTGTTAAATTTTCTTGCTTAGTTTTCTTATAAATATTTTAAACCATCCATTTTTATAGGAAAATTTATAAAGTTTTTAGTATGAAATTGTCAAATTCAGTTTAGTTTTAGAGATATACCTTTGTATATATATTTCCTATACGACCTACCTACAGTAAACAACAAGAAATTTATTAATTTCTGGAGCGCTGAGCGGCGACCAACCCCTAACCAGTGCATTCTGATC
Source organism: Dasysyrphus albostriatus (assembly GCA_946251815.1). Lineage (NCBI taxonomy): Eukaryota > Metazoa > Arthropoda > Insecta > Diptera > Syrphidae > Dasysyrphus > Dasysyrphus albostriatus. Next base: position 60,874,715 of record OX276337.1, on the reverse strand, counting down.
ACAGTACACAAATAGATATGTGATAATAAATATGTGTATCGTGCATTCTGATGACTAAAAATAAAAATACAAAAATGTATAAAAGTAGAACAAGAAAATGAAAAAAACATCCAAATGTTTCCCTCAACATTTTGTGTTGAGAGTAGGCAAGCTGTTTGACCGCTAGTTGACACTAAAATCAGCGATGTTCATGATATTATTACTATGAAGTTTATATACAAAGGTTATACCAAAAAAGTTGAATGTTGCGTCCAGTGTGACTATTCTCTCAGAAACGCATGGTTGAATTTAGTAGCATGCTTATAGGCCAATCAAAGATATTCAATAATCCAAACCTTTGCACGTACACAATTGTTCTTTAATACTTCTAATTTTCCGGTCTCTTTAATAGCCTACAAGGAGGCTCGTGAAGGATACGAAATTTAAAAGAAATAAATTCCAAACATGGAAAATATAACAAAAAGCCATACGAAAATTCATTGCGGCACACTAGGAGTTAGAAGCTAGGTATAGTTTTCCCCGATTAATATTGCACCTCGTTTAATTGATTTTTAAGAACTGCCGCCATTGTATATATAGATTTCATAATATTACTATAGATTTTATATACAAAGCTGTCGCTAACAAATGCCGAAAAAATGGCCGATGCAATTAAGCTAGGAACAGTTTATATTAATTTTCAAAAACCCACAAGAGAAAACAACTCGTTATACGATTATTTTTCTCTGTACCTACATTTACGTCATAGGTACATATAAGATTTATTAGTTGAAAATCTTACCTTGTTTTTTGGTATTTTGACTTCATTTTAACAAAGTCTTCGTATACATAATGTATATTCTTCAACAGAATATTTTTTATGAACAGCTGGCTTGAGTTTTAAGATATATGTAAGTAGAAAATTATAAATGTATCACAGTTTTTTTTTTTGCAAACGTAATTTTGCAGAAAGTACCTAGTAGTTTTCTAAAAGGTTCATAATAACTTTTTTTCTTCAAATGTAGGTAGGTATGTATACATGTGTCCGCGTGTCAATCAATAGGTATAATTATGTATTTATGATATTGGGCAACTTTTCTTTTTAATTATGTACTTCACAGTTATTAAAACCATATTTATTTACATAAATAAGTATAGATATCTTTTTTTCGCTGGAATGTGTTTCAGGTGGAAGTTCATTTAAAAATAATCTTGTATATAGCACGTCGTCTTTATTATTTTATTTTTTTTTTCAACAGGCCGGCTATAGATGCACAATAGAGAACAGAGAAACTGACTTGTATTTTATGTGAAGCTAAAATTCAAACTGAGAATAAAATTAAATGCTATCTCTCATTTCTCTTTTCAGTTCCAAACTCCATTCCGAATTCCGATCCGATCCTATCTAGTTTTTTGACCAGTTTAAATATGGGAATGGGAATATGTTGGAAGTTGGGTTGACCGAAAATACTCATAAAAGAACAAACAAGCAAATTCACTCACACACAGAGAGGGAAATAATTACGTGCCTATGTATGCCCATGTAGGTATATACCTACTTATATGCATAGATGGAGGTACTTTCTTTGCTTTGTTTCTTGGAAATTTTCACATAAGAAAATAATAAATCCCTTTAGCCATGTTGCCTACTCATAAATCAATAAAGTTTAACTAGGAACAAGTTTCTATAAACTAAACAGTCTAGGACCGAGAATGAGAAGGATTTAGGGTTTAAGGCGCCAGTTATAGCTATCATTGAAACTCATCATTGAACATTTTAATGACTGATTTTGAGACATAAAGAGAGCAAAGTCATTTATTTTTTTGAAGAATATATAAAGTTCGAGACTTAATTAATATTTTTAGTCAAAAAAATTTTCGAATAAGTCTATATTTTACCCATAAAATAACTTTTAAGATTCCAATGATCATTGGTAAGGTAGTTCAATTATTGAGAAAAGAAAGGTCATTTTATGTGGAAAGTTGGGTCTATTTTAAATTTGTTTTTGACTAAAAATATTAATTTAGTCAAGAGCTTTATTTCTTCATCAAAAAAATAAATGACTTTGCTTTCTAAACGTCTCAAAATCAATCATTAAAATTTTCAATGATGAGTTTCAATGATAGCTATAACTAGCACCTTAGTCCTCATTTCATTTGTTCATCAAAATAATAAATAATTTTGCTTTCTAAAAATGCCTGTCTCAAAATCTATCATTAAAATTTTAATAATGAGTTTCAATGATAGCTATAACTGACACCTAAAAAGTAAAATATTTATTGGAGATAATTTCAACTTAGTTGAGTGCAAAACGTACTTACAGAAATTTATACGAATAAAGGAAAAATAGCTTAATTTTAAAGGAATGAGCATGACACAACATCATAAAAGTGTGCAACTGTGAAGTCATGTTAAAAAGAAATATTTATTAGATCTTACATTATAACGGGTGATTTTTTAAGAGGTTTAGAACTTTAAAAAAAAAAAACACAAAAATTTCGAAAAAATGAATGAAGTATTTATTTGAATCGATAGTTTGAACCTTGCAATTTAATGTTTAAAGATAATTTCATGCAAATGTTGACCGCGGCTGCGTCTCAGGTAGCCCATCCGCTGAGTCCAATTTTGGCATACTCTTTCACACATATCGGCCGGTATCTCACGAATGAATGCATGGATGTTGGCTTCCAGTGCGTCAATCGAAGCGGGCTTGTCCCTATAGACATTAGCCTTGACATACCCCCACAAAAAATAATCTAATGGTGTCAAATCGCACGATCTAGGCGGCCAATTGACCGGCCCGAAACGTGAAATTAACTGTTCACCAAACTCGCCTCGCAATTGCGCCATTGATTAGATTAGATTAGATTAAATTGATTTTATTTACATTATATTATATACACAATTATTACACAATCATTTAAGCATGGCATATTGCCGTCTGCCTGATTGACAAAATTTAAAAAGATACTGACAATTTAAATAAATAGATAAAGTTACAATTATTTTCTAGAAGTATTCAGCTAATATTTTGCTTCTATAATTAAGAGCTATTTTACAAAATTTGAACATATTTGGTACATCTACTCCATTAAGGAGGTCTATCACTTCATTCTCGGTGAGAAAATCTCGCCCCAATGTGTATCTTCTTGTTTCCCTTAAGACCGGGCACCTTCCGACAAAATGAAAAATGTCCTCTCGTTCTGCCAAGTTACACATATCGCAAATGATCGGTAGCTCTTCACGATGCGGAATAAAATTAAGATTTAGAAGCTCCCCTCTTAGTCGAAACATGCATGAGATTTGTTCGATACTCAAATCATCTCGAAAATAATTATTTTGATTGAGGTCATAATTTAGCCTGCTATAAATCACCCGATGTAAAGAGCTTGACGCCTCTTCCCTGTACTTCTCTCTATATTTTTCATCCAGACGACTAATTAGATCATACATAGTCGACTTCCATGTATCCCGTTCGTTGATTGCTAACTCCACACCAGTTTCATGAGCCAGTTCTATCCACTCTTTGAACCATCCTGTCTTACTTTGAATCGCTTGTAGAGCTGCTTTTTTCGGTAAGCGATTGGTAGGCATATTGAGCACTTTCAAAATATAGTCCACTTGTAGTTTCAAGGTACTTATGAACAGTGGTGAAATACCTGTCTCCATTATTATCATATAGTTTGGGGTGTTTGGAGGAAGATGAAAAATTCGTTTTATGTAGAACCTGAGCAATTTTTCCACGGTTTCATACTTCTTTACTCCCCACACTTGAGCAGCATAAAAAAGAACAGATTCAGATACAGATTTGAAAATTTTATATTTGCTGCTATGTGCAATGTTCTTATTATTAAAACATTTTTTCCATGCCATATTAATGGCGGTTTTCGCCTTTAACAACTTTTCGGTGAGATGCTTTTCCATGTTTAAATTCTTTGTGAAAAGGACTCCTAAGTATTTATATTCTTTGACAACATCTAATCTTTCGTTGTTAAAACACCATTGTTCGTTAGTGTTAGTTCTGCCTCCACCTTTATTGAATACCATTACCTTCGACTTATTCAAGTTAACAACCAGGTTCCATCTCGTGCAGTATTCAGACAATTTGTTTATCATAAGTTGCAGCGATGCCGGCGTGTTGGCAAACAGAACTATATCATCTGCAAAAAGCAGAGCTTTGATAGTAACTCCAGCATAATCTACACCTCCTGGTAATGCTCTTGTTATGTCTTCGATAAATAATGCGAATAAACTTGGGCTTAGTGCACATCCCTGCTTGACTCCTGTCTTCGTTTGAAACCACTCAGATACATTTTTACCGTCCCAAACTGCTGCCCTGGTGTCCATGTACAAATTCTGCAGTACCCTCCCAAACTTAAGCGACATTCCCAATCCAAACAACTTATACATTAGTGCATTTCGGTCGATTGTATCGAAAGCGGCTTGGAAGTCTTCGAAAAATGTATACAGTTTTTTATTTCTTGTTAGGAACGAGTCAGCGATGCTTCTAAGCGTAAAGATATGGTTTATGGTTGAGTACCCAGATCTAAACCCAGCTTGAGACTCACTTAGTAGTTGATTTGCTTGTATCCATGCGTTCAATCGCTTTAAAAGAATTGACGTAAAAATTTTATAGGATGCGTTTGGAAATGAGATCCCTCGATAATTTGCTGGATCTTCGATACTGCCTTTTTTGTGGATCGGGAAGATCAAGCCATCCTTGAACTGCTGTGGTATAATTCCATATTCTAAAATTTGGTTAAACGATATCCTAAGATTTTTACGCAGTTCATCAGTACCATATCTATAGAACTCCCCTGGTATTCTATCCGAACCAGCCGCTTTTCCATCTGATAATTCATTTGCTGCGAGTTGAACTTCTTCTTGGGATATGCTAGAATCCAAAATGCCATCATAAAAACCAGGTTGAGCATATTGTATAAGATTTTCACTAATAGAGGTTGGGTTAAGCAATTGACTGAAATGGGCTTGCAATCTTTTCGAATTTAGTCCGCTACTAATCAAAAATTTTGTGCCATTTAGTTTCCGGGCCAAATTCCAAAATTCGGATGAATTTTTGCACCTAGCTAGTTGGAGAGCCTGAGTTTCGTAATAGTTTTTCTTTTTTTTTCGACAAAGCTCTTTATATTTTTTATTGTAATCAATGTACACGTTTTTCGCGAAGGACTCATCAGACCGTCTAAACTCATTAAGCCAAGCGTATGAAAGGTTCCTCGCATGCAGGCAATCTTTATCAAACCATGGTTCTCTAAAAGTCCTGTTCCGTTGAGAATAACTGTTCGGTTCACGATATGCTCCTTTTATACATATTTCGATAGTGTTTAAACTGCATTCGTTTTTATCTAGCAGAAGTGTATCCAACTGTCTTTTATAGTTCGAAGCAGTTGAATTTCTCCATTGCAGTTTAGGCAATAGTCCCAAATCCAAATATTTTTCATTTTCTCTTTTTCCACATTCTAGTGACACCACAATGGGCATATGATCTGAATATGGTCTTTTTTGTACCTCAAAATTAGTTATAATTGAATCCCATTCCCCGCTGGCAAGGCTATAATCGATGACGGAACTCCCCTGTTTGCCGACAAATGTGAATTCTCCTTGTAAATCTCCTACAAAAGTACCATTTTGGATTCTGAATCCGAACGAGTTACAGATGTCGAGCAGCTTTGAACCCCTTATATTTTTGGTTGTATCTTTTGAGTTTCTGTTGCGCCCAATTCTTTCGTTTTCAGCCCCACCTTCATTTCCTATTCTCGCATTCAAATCTCCGACGATCAAAACATTGTCCATGTCTCCACAAGCTATAAACTCACTTATTTTTTCGAAATCCGCTTCCCAATGGTTGCAATTGATATAAGCTGGTATTATACGAAAAATTTTCCCATCAATTTCTAAATCCAAACAAATATTTTCTCCAAAATGTTTAAAATCGCAGTTGATGTTATCAAAATCTTTTCTGAAGCCAAAAATGCATCCTCCGCTCGCTCTTCCTTTCGCATGACTCTTTATAGCTGGTATTATTCTAATATTGTAGTTTTTGAATTTATCTTCATGTTTCACAAAATTTTGATGAGATAAATATGTTTCGTACAAAAAAAATATTTCAAATTGGTTAATATAACTAAAAAATCTATAAATATGCACTTATTATTAAGCCCTGCCACATTATATGACAATATTTTTACAATCTTTAAATTTTTCTTTTTATTATTCTTATTTTCTAAATTAATTTGGTTGACATTATTTAATAGGCAGACGGCATTATCGTTAAACATTAGGTTGGGCCATCAGAGATGGCGCGTGTGAATCTTTTACTTCGAATATTTTTCGACGACCAGGAACGCACCCCACCGAAATGTCATTTACCAGCTGGTCTAACAACTGGTCTCCGCACATGCGTCACATTTCAAGTTGTTTTCGCTGTCAAAGTAAAACGATTTGCCTTCAACCACCAATGTTTGTCCTCGGATTTGTGTTTTTAGATTTTTGTTTTTAGCAAATAAATCTGTTTTTAACTTGATTATAAGTCTTCTTCTGGCTCGTGCAGATGCGGGTAAATCTCTGTGCATAGAAATTCCGGTGTTCCGTAAATTAATTGTTGATTTTAGGATACGTCCAACGTCCTCCCTTCGGTTAAGCCTTACGATGACATTCGCTATGTTCTCCGCCGCGTCCTCACCCTGATTAATCGGAATGTGTACCACTACATTTTTATCATTTGCCCTTGTCTCTAGAAATTCAACCTGGCGCTCCAAAGCGTTGCAGCGGCCTTCAAAATGTTTCACCTGAGCTTGCAAAGCCAAGTTGCTTTCTTGAAGATTGTGGATTTCGTTGTTAATGACATCTAGATCCGATCTTGTAGGCATGTCCTTCAACTTGATATCTAAGGTCATCGATATTATTTCCTGGATCATATTCCTCAAATCCGTGACTTCCATCGCTCCAACAGCCCTGGTGTTTTGGCTAGTAGCAACTCCTTCATTCGATGGAGACTCTGGAAAAACTTCTTTGTGCGGTCGTTTAGGTTGTTGTGTTGTTTTGCGCCATTGTTTCAAGTCAAGAACTTCCATTTCGGGCAAAAAAAAAAGTTTGTTATCATCGCTCGATAGCGTTCACCATTGACAGTAACGCTGCGATTCGCATCATCTTTGAAGAAATATGGCCCAATAATGCCGCCGGCCCATAAACCGCACCAAACAGTGGCTTTTTCGGGATGCATTGGTAGCTGTTGCAATGCTTCTGGCTGATCTTCACTCCAAATGCGGCAGTTATGCTTATTTACGTACCCATTCAACCAAAAATGAGCCTCATCGCTGAACACAAGCAGCGCGCAATGAACATTTCGAACAGAGCACGAATTTTGATAGTAAAATTCAATAATTTGCAAGCGTTGTTCATTTGTAAGACGATCCATGGTTAAATTGCAAACCAAACTGAAGCTGTTTGACAGTGACACAAGGTACTAAACACACGTCAGCTGTCAAAACCAGTGTTGCCAAAACCAAACCAGCTAAAAAATCACCCGTTATAAAGTATGTGCGCAACCCGTCGCATCGGTCTGATTTTCCGTTCGGTTGGTTCGTCCAGGGGGTCGATTTTGGTTCTATGAAAAATTAATCAAACAAATAATATTCACATTCGCTGCCGAGCATTGCTTTCACTTCTTTTGTTCATTTGGCACAAATAAGGGAAAAGTAATTCTGGCTCGGTGAATGAAAACTATATTATCGATGCTCGAACCACCTTACCATTCTCCTGAAAATTGCAAGATTCTCTGGATTTTCTTGTGTTTTTGAAGAAAACAAAGAAATGCATTAGATAGAAAAACTTTTCTCCTTATGGATTTGACGGAGAAAGAGACATGATTGAATTTGACATTGTTTATTGGAATTCACTACCAAATGACGGCGTGAAAGAAATTTCTTCATATATGAAGGTTTTCTCATAACCAGAATCGGCAGGTGTTTGGTTCAAATTTGGTAAAGATTATGAGCTGCGTTTTATTATATCTAGGTTTGGGTCGAGGTTATCTTTTAACACGTATTCCAAAAAACACATGGGTTCCAGGTTTCTATCGAGGTTTATTTCAATAATTCAGATACAAGTTTTCATTCTGACCGGCAGACGGGCATTTTTTACCATTGTTAATCATGTCAGCGGCTTGTCAGCAGTACACTACAGTGTTAAGAAAAGAGACAGGCCTTGCATGAAAAATAAGTTAAACATAATGAAAGAAGAGAAGGGTATATAGCACTGTTTTAACACTAACCCACATCGTTTTATGTTCACGAGGTCAACTATATCCGGCATAAATATATATGAACGTTCAGTCAGTCAGTACTCGAAAAACATTCACTTCAGTGAATCAGATCTGAATATACTCAAAAATCTTATCTCTTTTACCTCATATGGGGGTAAAGGGACTTATGCGGAATTTTTTCAAGATACAAAATTATCGAGATTCAATTTTTTCTACATAATATGCATAAATGAGTGTTCAAAAGTAGTCCTCGAAAGAGGTATCTTTGTCGCGTCCATTTTTCTTCACATAAAGTGAATGTTGTAATTTTTTTTGAGAATCCATAAAGGGACCTATAGTGAGTCACGAAACAATTGACACAGCGCTATGCAAAGAGAAAATACATGAATTTAAATAAGTTTTGCATATAATTTGGAAGTTGGGACTAGTTTTTTTCTGTTGGCAGTGAAATTAATTAAAATTAGTTGGAATAATGAAAATCAATATAAATTAATAAGGTGTTAGTGTGACAAAATTGAAATTAGTGCTAAGATTAAAAAGGCAGTGATGAAACGACTAAATTCAAATAAGAGCGAGGTTAGAGTGGTCAAAGATTTTTTAATAGAACATAAAAACAATTTGATTTGTATAAGATGCGTCAAAAAGCTAGAGCGAGTAGGTTGGGTTAAGACAAGAAAAAAATCGTATAGGAAGGGGGTTGATTTTTCCCCGTTTTGGGCGAGAAGGGCAATTTTATTTTAATATATTTAAAAAAAAAACGGTAAAACCTAAAATGGCATGCTATAGCTATTCGAATAGCCAGAAATTTCTTCTTTTATTTGTATTTTAAATTAAATTGTTTAAGTAAATAGTTTTCGAAACATTTATTTTCATTTTTTTGTTTTTATTTCAAACTAATCTCTTTCACAATTTTATGAAGGTATAATTTTTTGTTTTCAACATTCGTTGCTCTAATTATTTTTTTATAAAAATTTCAAAACCGGATACTTTTGAACAACTTAATTTAAAATTAAAAAAAGAAAATATTACTGGCTTTCCAAAAAGGTAAAGCGTGGCGTTGTTATGTTTACCGTTATTTTTACATATTTTTTTTTAGAAAATTGCCACTCTTGCCTAAATGGGGAGAAATAGACGCCCTCTCTTATACGATTTTGTTCTATTCTTAACTTACCTACTCACTTGAGCTTTTTGGTACATCTTATACGAATCACCCTGTATATTCCCTAATTATTTTAGTTTTATTCATTCAACCATAAGGACAGGTATGTACGTCAGGTTTGCAAAAGTCTATACGATTGTACTTTTTTCGATGCACCCGACTTTCCTAAAGTACATAAATACGTTTTTATAAAATTCGATACACTTTTCCATTCGACGATAAAGACTCATGCCCAATTTTACGAAGGACTTTTAACTATTTTAAAGGCCATTTTGCCTTTAAATAATGTTCCTTGGTTTCAGCAAATGCTTTTAAACTTAAGAAGAATTTAAATGCCCTTGTACACTTAAATCTCGGTTTTGTCTCATTAAATTTTAAAGTCTTTTTTGTTCAGCCATTCCAGTCAACAACGGCTTATGTCTTGCTGTCGGAATAATTTTCCTTTTATCCATGCTTTTTAACTTTTTCTTATGCACTTCGCATGTGCTAGTGAAACAACTTCTTCTTTTATATCCAGGGATGTGAGGCAAACTCAGTTTAATTAAAATGTACCTAAAATATCCCTTTTCTACATTGGTGAAACTGAACAATTTTAAATGTCTGATAAAATTAAGAAGGAGTTAAGATAAAAACAATTTTATTGCTTGTTTATGAAATTGGCCTATATATGACCTTTAAATGTATGTACCATACCAATTTACGAGGCTGAATTTTGTACACAAAGAGAGAAAATAAACATGAATTAAACAGATGGGAAGTATATTCGAGAAGATTTAAGAAAAAGGATTTATTACGATGGGAAAAGTATGAAATCTCTCAAAATAAAAACAAGCATTCAAAATCCAACTTTTCTTAATCTCGTAAATACAAAATCCCGGTTTTAAAAATCTCGCGCAATTGGTATTTGTATCCATTTTTTGCAATGCAATAGTTTTTTTTAGACGTGTGGTTTTCAATATGGCAGAAGTTTTTTGGAGTTGGTCTTTTTGACAGCTGTCACTGACTTACTACTGCACAACATTTGAAAATAGTGGACATTTATTACCAAAATAATGGTTCGGTTCCCGCAACGCCATTCAGTCAAAGAAATTAATATATGTACTTATTTCAGGAAACTTGCGTCGTGGGATTATTTTTTGTAGGGTTATGTGAAGTCGCTTGTCTTCGAAAATGAGCTCGTGGCTTTTGACGCCTAAGAAGAAAATATTCGGCGCCTCAACAAGAGTTTTTTTTTAAATGAATTGATTATTTCGCGATGCGTCGCGCGGACCGAACCATTATTTTGGAAATAAACTTGCACGGTTTGAAACGTTTTTCAGAAGTAAGTCTATTTATTATGAAATAACAAATCTAACTGAGCATAAATCAAGTGACAGCTGTCAAAAAGACAAACTCCAAAAAGACAAACTCGTTCCGCTTCCGACTTAGAAAAGATTTTTAGAAGTTTTTAAAATATCTTTGGCTAAGCTTTGAAGTATCTGGTGAATGTGCTTCCTCGATTTCATTTGTTGTACCTTGTACGTTATTTATTTCCTAAATGAAAACCAAAATATAGAACTATATAAAAATTAATTTGGATCACCACACGGCTGATTGTGTAGAGGTTAACAAGTTTTTAAATTTATATTGTATCTGACCTCTAGGCTGAAAAAAGCCAGCTTAAAAAGAATATACGATTCGTTTAGTAACATTATAAATAATTGAATGATCAATTTCGAAAAGGTCACATCTCGCATATTTTGAGAAATACGTTTTTTTATAACAATGTTATCCTCAAGCATCCCTGCACCTAATATGCTCAAGAAAAGTTCAATTTTAGTATTTAATCGGCTGTTATTGCCATTGTTTCTACAGAAATAATTTCAAATTGGTCAAAACTCTAAGAGATGTGACCTTTTTGAATTTATTTCATTAAAAATGCTTAAAACGAAAGGTATTCCGAAAAAAAAAGAAAATCAATATATTTATGTTTGATTTAATTCATAATCTTTAATTTAGATATCTAATTTAATCAAAATTTGTATGGTTTTTTCCTTTAAATGCTGTGCACATCTCATTAATATAAATTATCCAAAAATGTATACAAAATAACATTCAACAACAAATATTTCTATGACTAATTTCTTACTGACCCCAAAGTTATTCAAAAATAATTTTTTCATTTCCTGAACATTTTAAATTTTCAGAGATGTGCCCTTTTCGAAGTTGGTCATTCAATTAAGAACTGAATATGTTCTGTATATCAGAAAGTAGAGTATATCAGCAAATGTGGATCAAAAATGATTCATGAATTGTTCAGTTAACTGAATAAGCGTCTTATTGACATTCACATAAGTGAAGAATTACTTTATTATTGATGAACCATCAAATTCGATTCGAATTCGAAGTAATGCCACCCAGTAAAATAAATGAGTTCAAAATCAAAGGTTTTTTCCCCTTTTGTAAAACATTTCTGAAGGGGAATGTTTGCTGGGATATGGGTTATGAGCGGTAATAAAACGTGGCTAATGTGTGCGTGTTGTCCGCAGGAATGGAGGAGAACTACAATTTTTTGTTGAGTACAAAGGGCTAAGATTAAAAGCATAAGCATTTTGTAAATGTCAAGAGAAACTTGAAAGGTAGTTACCCTGAAAATTTTTTTTTAAATTCGTACTTACATGCTTGTTTACTAATAGATATCCTTCTTTAAAATTCATTGCCTAAAAATATGTTTTTCGAAGCAATAATATAGCAAAATCAAAACTTGCTGAAATAAAATAAAAAAATAATAATACAGTATAATATGATTCATTTAAAACAATAGTTCGTTTCCTTTTTAATTTATTTATTTTTAAATTTAATATAAATTTAACTGCTTAACAACTTAAAAATAATACAAATTTTGGGATCAGCTATTATAATTTTATACATTTCAGAAACATACTTTGAATTAAATTAAATTTTAAAAAATGCTGAGGTTATTTAATTCATAAAGCTTGTCAGGAAAATTGACAAAGCTTGTTTTCATATCTAGATGTCTGTACCTACAGCAAATCTTTATATACGTATATTTATAAAATTTTACTTTCTATAAATAACTTCTTTTTAATTTTACTAACCTATTTACATGTATTTAATTGTTTTGTATAATTGAATAAATAACTATCTATTTTAATAAATAAACATATTTTGCTTTATTTTACTAGTGAAATTGATTTTTATATTCATTTTGTTATTTAATAAAAATAATAGATAAAATATTTTGTTTACATACATTTTATATGGAAATATATATAAATTTAGTATTTACTTATATGGATAAAAGGTTTTGGTTTGACACGACGGATTGCTAAGATGTTTTATTAAATTTCTAAGAACTCGGAAATACTTCATAATATTTCGTATGAATATTATAAACATTTTTTAAAATAAAAATAAACAATGTTGCACAAATGAATAAGATTGTTTAAAAAATGAAGAGGAAAATCATGGTAGTTTTGAATTGTAAGTTGAAGAAATTAGTTGTGTGGTCATTTTTCAAAAAAAAAATTAGTGACTGACAGTACGAAAAAAAAAAGAAAACGTTATTGAAACACAACTAACATAAACTGATTTTAAGAAACAATATCGCACCAAAAAAAGGACACAGATTTAATTGAAATAAGATAATCGAGGTATTTTCGAAAAAAAAAATATTTCAAAACTACAATAGGTATATAAATGTACATATATACCAGTTATATCAGGAGCTGAGAACAGTAACGAAGATGGAAATGATATTGTTTTCAATCGTCCGACATACTCAACATCCGGGCCATAAGGATGAAACCAGGAAAGATAAGAATGAATGTAGAAGTAATAATATCGAACAAAGAAAGATAAGAAAGTATTCCGTGCATTTATATCAGTAAAAATAAGGATACTAATGACAAATAAAGATAAGGATGTACTGCGTACATTTATATCACTATAAATAAGGGTTTTCAAAACATTGTAAGTTAGTTTTTAAGAAGTATTAATAATGCAAGCATCGAGTTAACGACACCATGTCTTATGAATCATCATCATAAGTCATCAATTAAATAATAGAGTAAACATCCGATCGAACGACATCCGATCGAACGATTTATTATTTATACATATTAAATTACATATTTTTTGCTGACATCAAATTATTGAATTTTTAAGATGATATTCGTCATTTGAATTTGAAGATAAATTATTCAGTCTTAAACCTGTGTCCAACCAATAAAGATCTCCTTCAGAGATCATAAGAAATAAATATTCTTTTTTAAAAAATTATAACTAAGAATTTTATTTTAACTCATCGTGCTCAAAAAATTTTACTGTTTTAAAAAACTCTTTTTTTAAATTTCGAAATCCAAAATTGGTGCAGTCGGTAAGATAGTGTTAAATTAGCATTATCCGTCAAGAACAAGCTGTAATAAAACTAGTAAAATTATCATCGATAACTCTACGAATACGGGTAATAAAAGCGATATATCGACTCAAATATTACAATCTACAAACTAGTGAGATCACGTAAATAATTCAATGAATAAATGAAGTTTGAGAAGTAAAATTTAGTTGAATAATAAAGAAGTGAATACAAATAGTGCCAAAATGTCTAAGGAAAACGGCAATGATGATACAAATGAAACCAAAAAACAATTGACCTTAGATCCTTTGAAGTACATGTTATGATGATGCTATCTTGATATTTAAATGTTTTGTTGATCTAAGATCGTGGTATCTGCATTCAGAAAAAGTGCTTAGTTACCACTTTGCGTGAAGTTATATTTATTCAACAATAAATATAGACTATCTACTTCAGCTGAAACAGATATTTAAAACTACATCGGATAGTTAATGTAAACATCCGCATAGTCTGTAGTTTCACGACATATATAGATCAACAATATAAGCGAACCTATTACTGAGAATGTTGTCTCAAAAACAAATGTCAGAACTTATCATTGGTCTTCATTGTTCATTGACACATCATAAAATAACAATAACAAAAACGAATATCATCTGTATACAAGTATTCTGTATCCACATTATGTTTGCTATGCATATTGTATTAAATGAAGGAACCGTGTAGGAGAGTTGCTTGGTTAAGATAATCTCAATCGAATTTAAGATTCAGTCCCCATTTAGTATCGAATAACAGAAGTTGTTTCATCTCTTTAGCTCGCGTTTAATCACGCATAACAAGTGTATCGACGTCTTTCTTCTTCCTTAATATATATTTATATATATATTTAATATGTTACAACACATAACTTAGTATAAATAGGATAAACATTTTTGAATAAAACTGTCTTCGTCTGTAGACATTAAAGAGAAGGTCGTTTACTACTTGAGAAGCTCACGAGCTACAAATTCCAATTGACAATTCCTTTATTTGGTTCTTAGATCCAAACCTCGAGTGCGCTAGCCAGAGGTCTGAGCTGAGATATTTATTGAATGCCAAGCCATTTGATCCTAAGATATACTTGAAAGACAAGTCCGATTGATAGCAACTTTACAATGCCCTTTCATGACCCTATCCATATCCAATTCACACTTCAAATTCACATGGTCATCATTTTCCTTTGACTGATTAGTATCCGATCCAGTCAAAATTCTAAATCATCATTTGCTTTTAATTACCTACAAAAATTCCATTCAACTGCAAAGTTAAGTTAAGTTAACCGTGCGATCAACGATCGCTCACTTCTCCAATTTCCTTGCCTGCTCCAGTGAAACAAAACCCATAATTCTCAGATCATCATTTCCATTTTGTATATACAACAATCAATGCACTCCCTTTTCAATTCACATTTTTCCAACCTATAAAACGTGCATTGATCCCAAACACCCTTATCGCAACTGGGTCTACCACGATATCTAGAAAACCGTAGGGTTACCAACTTTTTATTTAGATTTTATGAACAGAAACATTTAGATTGTCAGCTAAACTTAAACAAAAAAAAATCCATCTCTTTCCACACCACCAGAGGTAAGATAGTAGGCGCGTTTTTAGAAGAGCTAGCCAAGAGGCCTAATTTATTCACGAAATACTCTTTTTATTTTAATTTTCATGAAAACAAAAACTATTTGGCACTTAAAAATCGAAGTTGCAATTAAATAAAGAACCGAACTCCATCAAAAACTTGCTCAAACAGTAATCCTTCCTTTAAAAAAAAGCCAAGTAATATTTGTAAAGCTGCATTTTAACCTTTTTTTTTCAAGGAAAAAAAATAATAAATTAAGCAGAAAAAACACTCCCAAAAACTATAAGAAACCTTCAATTCTGAAAGCTCCATAGCAAAAACCAAAGAAAAGGTATTATAATTTCCATCAACGAATGAATATGGTAACTCTGAACAAATGTGTTTTTATTTTTAACAAACCAATGGGCGAGAGATAAAAAGACGATCAGTCCCCTCACAGAAGAAGAAAGAACAGGTCATGTCGGGATGTACGTGGGCTTATGGAATATCCATCAGGGGCAATTTCTTAAATTGAGTGCCATGCAAACATCAGCAGGCACCAGTGTGTTTAAAAAAGCTCTGCCATAAGGCCTGTACTGCATATTCAAATTGAACAGAGTATAGACGAAGACAATTTAGTCAACGACAAACTGACCTTTAAAACGCCCGAAGATGGAATTTATTCCGAAACGTGTTGCGATTAAATTTTAATAAATCTTTTAATATTGTGTACTAAGTTTTTAAAAAAAAATTTAAAATAAAATTTTTTTAAGTTAAAATTAAACATTTTTATTTTATTGCGTTCTAAAAATCTGAAAACAAAATTTCAACTTTCCGTTCTCATTGATATTTAATTGGTTGCAGTTAAGACAGAATTATGAAAGAAAAAAAATATTGTCAATAGGCTATTCTAAAAAAAATCAACTTGGTTGTTCCTTGAGCAATTTTGATGAAATTGACACAGGTGATAGCTGAGTCAAAGTTAAAAAAAAAAAATAAATATTTTCAAAACAGGGTATTCAAAAATATGTCACCATATTTCGACTTCATTGTTTTTCAAGCGATTTCATTGAAAGTGACATCAGATCAGATGACATCATAACATTTTAAGAATTGAGAGCGCTGCAAAGAGATCAGCGCTTTTTTCATTTGCACGAAGGGTTTTTGTTTGTGTGGCGCATCGCTGGCGCTGCGCTATTTAAAATCCCTATTCGATTATTGCGTTACTAAGTTACAAATTGATATATCAACGCACGTAATGCAGCTGCTGCTTCAACGCATTGCGCTAACGAAGCGCAGTGTTACACATATCTCGTCACTGACGAACTATCGACAATCTGTTTCTTGTACCCATATCGGTTGATTGATCTATTTGTGTTACTGCCTGAACAGAATGAGAGTCGGATCTGGAATAGATGTCAAAAATGCTGCAGCTGCAGCTGCAATAGTTGAACAAATTTCAACTTTCATTACAGCATTTTCGACATCTATTGCAGATTCGTCTCCCACTTTATTCAGGCAGTTATTCAACGCTGTTTCTTGATATCTAATCGGTTGTACGTACTTTCCAAATCATTTTAGAAATTTATAATAAGTAAAGACCAAAAATTTAGTAAATAACTTAAGCTTAGTAAATAAAAACAATGGTAAGAACTCAACTGAAAATCGTGCTTCTCATCGAATTAAATATTCAATTCAAAAGCTAAAGGATGAGATACTTCGACACATTAACGGCATAGAACCTCCATTATGCCTCACGTCATCAAAAATTTGGACCATCGGATGGAGGTTTGCCACCAACGCGCGGCGGCCATTTGGCCGATATTTTATTCCATACATAATTGAACCATATGAATATTATCATAATAAAAAGAAATGACAGTAATTTGTGTTTTATTCAAAATTAACATCGACCCTTAAAATTTAACCACCCTTTAGCACAACAAAGTGTTCAACAACAAACGAAGCCGTCAAAAGAAGAAACACCAAGAGTGGTTAAGGGTTGGTGAATTTCCCTTAAGGACTCACTTTTTGATCATTAGAAAAATATCAGCATCCAAAATAGGATCATTGTCTTGAAATAAAATATCCAATATCTACGTTTACTTTTTTCTTTAAAAATTATAGGAATCTTTTTGGTTTTATTCAAGGTGTATGGGTCAAAATAGTACGAACTCGGCATTGCGACAAGAAGATTTAACAACCGCCCAAAGCCAGCCACGAAAGAAAGAAACAGTGTTTCTTTTCCAACTGGTCCGGATTTCAAGGTTCTTTTCCGCCATAGAGTAACTAAATTCTTTTGTGTCTGCAACTCGTGGTGATAGGTCAACTGCCCAAACTCAAAAGGCATACCTAATAACCGAGATAAGTTGGAATTTAATCCAACAAAAACTTCAACCGTCTTTTATTAAATATGTAATAAAATCTCAGGGAATTCCTCTTTATCAATAATCCCAGGTAGAGCCACGAAAATGTACTACCTATCACAAAAGAGAAGTAATTAAAAAAGCAAACAAAAAAAAAGCTAAAACTATCAAATTCACCTAAATCAGGAATAAAGCACATCTAACGAAACAAAAAAGAAACATAGAATTTATAAAAAAATGGAGTGCAACCCTCAACTGAAAGAGGTGAACAGCTTTAAAATCCAAAGAAAAAGATAACATAGATATAATATAATTATTCCTATCTCAGCGAGGCGCACACGCGAGTTAAGTATTGGTCCTAAACCATACTTATTCTCAAATTGCTGCCATCGTAAAATATGCATTTTATTGCTTCACAATAAATGACATAGTAAATTATACATTTTATTGCTTCACAATAAATGCAATGCAAACTAAAATCAAACCAATGCATTCCGTGACCTGTTGAGAAACTAAAGACAAACCACTTGAAAAAGTAAACATAAGTAATATTAATTGTGGGTCACAGTCTCTCACAATCATTATTGCTTAGGTTGCTAAATGTTCCCACTAGGAAGTAAATGCATTGGTTCGGTTAAAAATAAAAATAAGAAAAAAGTAAACAAAAGAATATCGATTCATATGTATATTCTGTTTAACTCAGCATATTTTTTATTTTTTATGTCTGAATCATCAAATTATTCTAATTATCATTTTTCTTTGTCTGTTCTCATTTTCACATCAATTTATCTTTTG
This sequence comes from Dasysyrphus albostriatus, assembly GCA_946251815.1. Taxonomy (NCBI): domain Eukaryota; kingdom Metazoa; phylum Arthropoda; class Insecta; order Diptera; family Syrphidae; genus Dasysyrphus; species Dasysyrphus albostriatus. The sequence goes on along the minus strand of OX276337.1, from coordinate 60,856,177 downwards.
CATTTGATGCATTTCATATCCTATTTCAATTGTGCTACATTGTATCCCATATAAAGTAGCTACATTGCACTACTCTTCATCAATTCTCAGAATGGAATTTAAAAAAAATACTTGTCATAATAAGCGGAGTTATTGGCGTAGGAGTCGCCTTCAATTTCATTATGAAAATTGTATCTTGGTACCGACTTCTAAATTCGTTGCCGTCCGACCGTTGAAGAGTAAAGATCTATTTAAATAAAAATATGTAAAATAAAAGTTTCTTTTTTTTTTTGGGTCTCAAGGGTTGCATAAACTAATGTATCCCCATAAACATATTCGATATCGATATTCTTCTGATGGTTTTCGCCTCCTCCGGCAACAAGTTTTTGTTAGTTCTTAAGCAAAACTAAGAGAAGCAATACGGTGCAGCCCCGCATTGAGACAGCGGCCGTACCTTCACAAACAAAAAATTCATTCAATAAAACGGGATATAATAGATAAAAATAATCGGTGTTTTATTTAAAAAAAAAAAATATCCTGAGAAGAGAATTTTTCTCGCATGCCCCTCTGGAATCTTCAGCATGGCGGCACGCGAGTTATCATCATGCACCACAATGCAATATCCCACCCAAAAGTGCAAATACTCAAAAATAATTAATTCAATATCTTTATTGGAAATATATCGAATAACATCATCCATCCATCCAAGCACCCAACCGCTGAAGCAGCATTCCCTTTGTTGCCGATCGTTACATCTATATTACACATCAGCAAAATTTAAGAAAATACGTAGAATGTCGACACAAACGCGCCAAATGCTCCGAGGTCTAGAGAGTGTAGTGCTAACCGAAAAAGACATTAAAAACCAAACGAACAAAGAAATCAAGAGAGCTGAAGAAAAGCAAGATAATTGCAAGCCAGAAACAAATGTAGAACAAGTCGAAGAACAATTGTCCACGGATCAATATCTTGAATTGCTGGATTAAATAGCAAATAAAATAAAGTAAAAACAAAACATTTTTAAACAAAAAAAAGGGTGAAAACTCTTAAGTGAAAAAAGGAAATATTTTTAAGAACATCAGCAGCACAAACGGAAGCGGAAGCGGAAAATAAAAATTTAAATTGGAAAGAAAATGACTTTACTACTCGAAATAACTTTAGTGTTAATGACACTACTACACAATGGACAAGGACAAAGGCTTGACGCTTGACCCAACCATGTTGCATAATTTTAATGCATTAGAGAAGAATAGCCTTCTACCACATACAAGGAAAAGACGAGGATTAATTAATATTATAGGAAAGGGTTTATAATTTATAACAGGCACAATGGATGCCGACGATGAATTAGAAATCAGGCAGAAATTAGAAGTTAATGAAAAAAATAATGAAAATATTATAAACAACTGTTGTGACCCGAGAGCCACAACCATTCTCAAACCCCAAATAATCATCATCCATTGTACGCTACCCAATTCCTATCAACCAGTCACCTAATGAATCATGAAACAAAAACCCCGACTAAACACAATTTTCATTTATATTCATTGTTATGGAACAATACATAGTCATTAGTCATTTTGACTAAAGCCATATGTGCGCCTCTATTGCAACGAATGCAGAAACATAAATAAACAACTGCAATGCAATAGAGTATGTCAAGTGCAATGTGCAATATTAAACCTCAGAACAACGATCGATGATGACACACCCAGAAGTACTTGAGTGGGTCAACATATGATCGACATGAGGGTTACAGCCTACATAGCGATGAATGAATGATCGTGACCACGGTGTGTGGCCTGATTCTGGTGAACTCGATGGTCCGTTTTTAAGACACATTGGATATCCGATAAGGTCGAAGAAAACCATTTTCTTTTAAAACTTACCGATTTTATTTCTAAGAATTAACTATAAAAAAAAAAAAAAAAAAAAAAAAAAAAGTGGCCTGGTTTTGGTGGTGGTAATTGGTGATGGTAAAATGGTAAATTTATAAATATAGAGAACCAAATGTGAAGAAGCAGAGTTAATAATCGTAGACAGAAAAAGACAGCGGACCTTTCTCGTTCTAAATCAAATACACCTAGATAATAATAAAAATAAAGAAACAATAAAAAATAACCATTTCTTGTAGTTATTTTTATTTTTTAACTCCGTCATCTGCTCTTCCCTTACTATAAGGAACACTGGTGGCAGCGGTGGGATCGATAGATAAAACCAAGATCCAATTAAAAATCCCTCTACCAAAAACAAGAGCTATCTGACTCTTGAGGCGTCTCTGGGGCTATACACCAGAGGAAAGAAAAAAAATTTGAAAAGTGACAAGTGAACACAAAAAAAAAGTGAAAATAGTAAAAAAAAAAAAACACGTATAAAAAAAAAGGAGTGAAAAAAAAACGAAGTGAAAAATAGTGAAAAAAACACAAAAAAGTGAAGAAAAAAAAAACACACATCGAAAAAAAAAGAGGACAGTGGAAAAAGAAGTGAATAATAGTGGGAAAAAACCACGTATACAAAAAAAAGTTATAGTGAAAAAAAAAACTTGTTAAAGACCAGGCCGTAATAATCACCTTTAGGGCGTGAAGCTTGCCTGGCACTGCCTATACGAAGATCAACAACAACAACAACAAGAAGCAGCTATTAAAATAAGTCATGGGTCTCCTAATATTCATTTTACTGCCAGTATTGACCAGCGCCACTCTCAAGATAAGCCCAATTGGACAAAATCCGGGCATCTACTTTGAAGAGATAGGCAAAGTCGAACTCTATACAACACAATGGAAGCTGATAGCATATTACGATCTAACATTGTTCAATGGAGCCCTAAAACACGCGGAATTTTATGTCTACGAGATAAAAAGTATGTGTAAACAATTAGAAGGTAAACCAAACTTTGACCTTCTTTGTAGTAGCGCAGTAGCAGAAGTATCGCACTTAATGGATGATATAAAACTGAAATTTAGCCTTATACAATCCAAACCTAAACCTAGGAATAAAAGAGCCTTAGTAAATGTTATAGGAACGATTAGTAAATCTTTGTTCGGAACTCTGGACGAAGATGATGCTAAGTTTTACGACAAACAAATAGAAAATCTACGATATAATGAGAATTATCTTTTAGAACTCGTAAAAAATCAAACACTTATAATAGAAACAACTAACAATATGTTTAATAAATCAGAAATTACTATCGAATCCCAATTTAAAGCTATTAATTCAAAGATCGGAGACGTGAAAGACGCAGTTGAGAAACTCGTCAATCAAACCTCAGATCAATCAACGTTATTAAAAATAGAATCTCTTACCTCACTTTTAACTCTGCTTATCATAAGATACCAAAACACAATTTCTGACATCCTCGATGTCCTAGTTAATGCAAAAAACGGCACCCCGCATCCGACAATCATTACACCAAATCAGCTTAAAAATGTTTTGCTAAAAATAAAGCAGGAACTTCCGGCTGACCTACAGTTACCATACTTGGGCAACGAGAATGATATACTACCCCTCTACGAAATAAGCAGTATGAGTGCAACAATTAGAAAAGAAAAAGTTATATACGTATTTAACATCCCTCTACCTTTTACAGAAAATTTTCAACTGTATAAAATTATCCCTCTTCCAACCCAATTTAGTAACAAATTAATATTCATTCAACCTACTTCTAAATACCTCCTTATAGATTACAAAAAGGAACATTATTATAACTTAGAATCTGAAGATCTGAGTCACTGCAAAACCATTGACAACAATTACTTATGTGAAATGACACATCCTATTTTTAACACAAATACAAACAACCCCCAATGTGAAATCCTACTTCTGCAAAGAGTACAATCGCTCCCCACCTCCTGTGAAATCAAAGAATCAAATATTTCCACAATTTGGATACAAACTTCCAAACCAAACACATGGTTATTCTCCTCTGTAAATAAATATATAGTTGACGAAATATGTCGAGATTCTGTAATTACACACACACTGGAAGGAACAGCTTCTCTTGAACTAACAGGGAATTGCTTGCTTAGTTCCAAAGATCTCACGACATGGGCTAAGAACGAAAAAGCTACTTTTATTTATAACTCCTTTATTCCAGCCTTAAATATTTCCGATGTAGAAGACAATTTTCCGAAAAATATAATCAAACCCGAAAACAAAATAACATTCGTTAAGTACTCTAGCCGAGATGAACTGAATCTCCTCTCTAAACAAATTAATTTCCAAAAAACTAAAGAACAAATACCATTTCTATCAATTGATAAACACGACCTACACCATTATACGTTAATATACTTTTTTATAATTCGTATAATCTCCATTTGTTACATTGTGTCCAGTGGTGGACACAAATTTAGCACACTGAGATGGGTACTACCTTATTTTTAATATTCTCTATTGTTTTGTTCCAAGCAACGGTACTTTTTGAACTAATATATACGACAACAAATCAGAGAAAACAAAACTGTACATTTTCATATGCAATCCATTTACATAGTGAAAAAATCGTTGATTGTTTGTCATCTGCATTGCTTTTGTTTGGACATCAATTTAGCACGTGTACAAATTCTAAATATTTTTTTTAATTTGTGGGTTTTGAAGAAAACAAAATTATTTTCGAGGTAATTTTATATCTTCTTAATCCTGTTTATTCAAAAAAATGTTAAAAAAAACATTACATAGTGATGGCAAAAGGGCGATGGTGTTCCGAGGACCAAAGGAGTCTTATCATTAAGATGAAGTCAAAAGGTCGCACAGTAACGGATATTTCTGAGCTGTTAGAATGTTCCAGGAAGATGGTCTACAATGCTCTAAGACATGTTAAAAAGTATGGAGTGACAAAACGTTTTAAACAAGCCCCTCGCACACGAAAAACAACAAAGAGAGAAGATAAAGTCATTTACATGATATCAACCAAGGATCCATTTAAGACCTCTACTGCCATTCGAAATGAGTTAATGGAGAACTACAGTGTCAATGTATCATCAAGAACCGTGAGACGACGCCTAAATGAAAAAAAATTGAGAGGGTGCATTGCACAAAGAAAACCATTGGTTTCGAAAAAAAATTTAAAGGAAAGATTAGAGTTTGCCAAATTACATCTAGGCAAACCTCTAAATTTCTGGAAAAACATACTTTGGAGCGATGAATCAAAGTTCTGTAGATTCGGATCAGATGGAAAAAAATATGTGTGGCGTCCACAAAACAAGGAACATGATCCAAGATACACCATTAAGACGGTGAAGCACGGTGGTGGAAACGTGATGGTCTGGGCTGCCTTTTCTTGGCACGGTGTAGGTCCAATAGTAAAGATAGACTCCAGAATGGACCAGCACCTGTACAAAGACATTATCCTGAACCACATGATACCATATGCCGAAGATAATTTGCCGATTTTATGGCGCTTCATGCACGACAATGACCCTAAACACACTTCAAAACTAGTGAAAAGTGCCTTAGAGGTCAATAAAGTGAATGTTTTAAAGTGGCCTGCTCAATCACCCGATCTGAACCCGATCGAAAATTTGTGGAATGACGTTGAGCAGCACATTGAAAAACAAAAACCGAAAAATTTAACAGATTTGTGGCAAGAAATACAGAATGCTTGGTATTCAATACCTAAGCAACGCTGTGAGGCCTTAGTCGAGAGCTTGCAAAGAAGACTCCATTCAGTATTAAAGAACAAAGGATTTCCAACGAAATATTAAAAAAAATAGAGTTTTAATAACGGTAAGCAACATAATCAAGCAATTTTATTGAAATGTGCTAAATTCATGGCCAGAGAAAAAAGTATGTGTTCTGTTATTTGTATTCATTTTTTTCTTTCAGATATGAAAAAATTAAGATTGTTATTTGGAAAAATATTCTTATATGTGTAAATAATGTAAATAAAACAAAAATGAAAATATTGAAATAAAAACTAATTTTGCAAATATAGTTTAACTTTTTCTTTTATTAGTGTGCTAAATTCTTGTCCACCACTGTATATAGTAAAACACGAGTATGAGAAAGAGTTAAAGAAGAAGAAAATTGTACAAGTAACCCAAGATAGCAACGAAAAACCAATTTTTGTATTAAGTAATTAATTGGACTCAATGAAAATTAAGTAAATTAAGCAAATAAAAAAAATACAGTGGTGGCCAAAATAATAAGAGTGGATAAGTTTGTTTTCTTATCACAATAGAGTTTATGCCTTAAACATTTTTAATTGGAACAAATTATGTATACGAATCTTTTTTGACTGGACTGTAAAACATTTCCAGTACTACCAATCAATAATGATGACCACTTCTAATTTACCGCTAGTTTTACTTACAAATGTCAGATTTGCAATGGCCAAAAAAATAAGAGTGCTGTGTAGATTTGTATTATTCCGGGTCTTTTTCGCTTCTTATCGCAATTTTTTTATTAAATTAACCGTAAGACTTGTACTTAAGTGTTTAAAGTGTATTAATTTTTTAAATAATGGGACGTGGAAAGCATTGCTCCGATGAAGAACGGCGTTTGATCCTACAACTAAGAGATAAAGGCAAAACATACAGTTTTATTGCAGATGCTCTTAACCGATCTCCATGTGTTGTTGCTAGGGTGCTTAAGCAGCGAAATCTACCAAATAAAATGACTGAAAAAAGAGGACGCAAAAAAAAAACCACAACTTTGCTGGACAAAAGAATAGTCAGAGAGGTGCTTAAAAATCCGTTTACAACATCTAACGGTATAAAAATAAATTTATCATTGGATATCAGCTCTCGTACAATCCGCAGACGTTTGCAGGATAAAAATTTACATGGACGAATTGCGAGGAAGGTTCCGTTACTTAGTTCTAAAAACATAAAGCAGCGTATAAGATTTGCAAAATTAAATCTTTTACAATCGAATGTCCGAAATTGGCGAAATGTTCTTTTTAGTGACGAAACCAAGATAAATTTATTTGGATCTGATGGCAGAATTTATGTGAGAAGAAGGACAAATGAAGAGCTGAACCCTAAAAACACCATAAAAACAGTTAAACACGGTGGCGGCAACATCAAAATCTGGGGTTGTTTTTCTTATGCTGGAGTAGGTCCTATCTATTGGATAAAAAATAATATGACTAAGGAAATCTATCTGGACATTTTAGATAATGTAATGCTTCCTTATGCCGAAGAAAATATGCCTTTAGTATGGACCTACCAGCAAGATAACGACCCCAAGCACACGGCTAAGGTGGTGACCAGGTGGTTTCAGCAACATAATGTGCCGGTAATGCAATGGCCTTCTCAGTCTCCGGACTTAAATCCTATCGAAAATCTGTGGAAAGATTTGAAGAATAGGGTCTCGACTAAAAAAACAAGTAATCAACAGGCGTTATGGAAAGAAATACAGGAAGCATGGTATTCTACACCTGTGGAAACATGCCGAAAACTTATCGACTCTATGCCAAGAAGATGTGATGCGGTACTAAAAAAAAAAGGACACCCTACAAAATATTGAGACTTTAAAGGTAAAAACTCTTGAAAAATGGCGCTTAGATTGATTTTTTTTTATTTGTAGGTGAATTATGTTCCACACTCTTATTTTTTTGACCAGAGTAAAAATTAACTAAAAAGTAATTCAACGGGATTTTAAGTTATTGAAGGTTATTTTTGTAAAAAAAAATGTATAATCAGACAGAAGAAGTATTTTGCTAAAAATATATGTATAAATTTCATGAGGATATATAACAAATAAAGCTTTTAAAGCCAATTAATTGAAATAATCAGTTTCACTCTTATTATTTTGGCCACCACTGTATATATAAATTAAAGCGACCTATTTGAAAAAAAAAAAACAAAAAAAATCTATCTATAGCATTTAATAACAATGTAAGTCAAAATAAACAAATGGATACTAGTAACTGTACACATGTATTCACATGTACAAATTCGATGACAAAACAAAAAGAAGAAAAAATTTCTATATCATGTAAAAAAAAAAAAATAATGAATTATATTTTTGTTGAATGAATGAATTGTATTTTTGTTGTAAATTATTGATTTTATTTAGAAATATATATATATAATATACATAGTTCAGACCTCTTGTAAAACTCTAACCTCGTCGCATTTGGTTCATTCGTATTTCTTTTGCGAAAATTCCTAACCTTTTCCTTATTAGGCTACGAATTTTCTTTTTTCAAGAGGGGGAGGATGTTGTGACCCGAGAGCCACAACCATTCTCAAACCCCAAATAATCATCATCCATTGTACGCTACCCAATTCCTATCAACCAGTCACCTAATGAATCATGAAACAAAAACCCCGACTAAACACAATTTTCATTTATATTCATTGTTATGGAACAATACATAGTCATTAGTCATTTTGACTAAAGCCATATGTGCGCCTCTATTGCAACGAATGCAGAAACATAAATAAACAACTGCAATGCAATAGAGTATGTCAAGTGCAATGTGCAATATGAAACCTCAGAACAACGATCGATGATGACACACCCAGAAGTACTTGAGTGGGTCAACATATGATCGACAAGAAGGTTACAGCCTACATAGCGATGAATGAATGATCGTGACCACGGTGTGTGGCCTGATTCTGGTGAACTCGGTGGTCCGTTTTTAAGACACATTGGATATCCGATACCGTCGAAGAAAACCATTTTCTTTTAAAACTTACCGATTTTATTTCTAAGAATTAACTATAACAAAAAAAAAAAAAAAAAAAAAAAAAAGTGGCCTGGTTTTGGTGGTGGTAATTGGTGATGGTAAAATGGTAAATTTATAAATATAGAGAACCAAATGTGAAGAATCAGAGTTAATAATCGTAGACAGAAAAAGACAGCGGACCTTTCTCGTTCTAAATCAAATACACCTAGATAATAATAAAAATAAAGAAACAATAAAAAATAACCATTTGTTGTAGTTATTTTTATTTTTTAACTCTCCGTCATCTGCTCTTCCCTTACTATAAGGAAGCACGACAGAAACGCAACACAACCTCAATGATCAACTTAGAATAAATGATCAACTAACTTAGCCATGAAAAAGGTAACAGATCACATAAATAAACAACAAAAACAAATAAATGACCAATTGTCAAATCTTCTTGGAAGATCATCTAAAGATATAACTATAAATCATATGCAATACATTTTTCAAATTCAATATGATAGCACACTGTTAAGAGAACAGGTCCGTAAAGTAAAGGATAATTTAATGCTACATATCTCGATTAGGAGTATTAGGGAGAGATATTTTGACCGCCAAAGAAATAAAGGCATATAATATAACTTTAAGAGATTTAATGTTCATTAAAAGTTCAGTAATTTTACATAATAATAAAATAATTTTTGTAATAATGTTACCTAATTATTGTAATCAAATGTACCATAGAATTGTTATCGAACCAATACCAAACAAAAATAAACTAGAATTAGACATCAATTATAGAGAATTAATATTAAGTAACTTTACATTACAATTATTATGAAAAAACATTTAAAACAAATAAAAGACGAATGTATCGAAAAAATTCTAAAAGAAAATATGTAATTTCAAAGTTAATGAAGCTTTTGAAATAAAGCAATTAACTAATAATATTGTTGTCACGAAAAATGTTCCTAAAACACAATTAATTCATAATTGTAAAACATATGAAGTAATACTTCATGGAAATGCAATAGTAAATTTTGAAAATTGTAAAATTGATATTAATAATAATGTTTACGAAAACATAATTATAAATGAAAATTTTACCCTAGCAATTTTTAAAGATGTTAAAATTAGAAATATATCAGTAGGCATAAGTTTACCCGAACTCCATTTTAAAAATATCGAAAATAGGAAAATTCTAGAAAAAAATTAAAAACAACAATTCAATAGCATAACATACAGTACAATTTTAATAATAATCATCGCATTGATAATAATGCTTACTTACTTCGTTTTGAAATTGAAACCAAGAACCCATATTATAACCGAAGAAATAATGATGAATAGAATGAATAAAACATACAAAAACTCTCAGAAGAAATTCAAGATGCGGGACGCATCATCTAAAAAAGAGGGGAGTTACCATCATGCACCACAATGCAATATCATACCCAAAAGTGCAAATACTCAAAAATAATTAATTCAATATCTTTATTGGAAATATATCGAATAACATCATCCATCCACCCACGGACCCATCCGTTGAGTCAGCATTTCCTATGTTGACGATCGATTATCTACTTAGGATAATTCTCTGGTGCCAGGTAAAAAGGGGTTAAGTCAAAAATATCAGCTTTCGGATTTTTGTTGGATTTAAGTCACTTTTTTTTTCTCTAACGTTTGGTCCTATCGGCATAAGTCAAGCGTGATTCCTTCTAATAGAAATTGTTTTGTACAGAGGGTATAAGTCAGGAAGTTCTTAAAACAGTTTGATATTAAGGGCGTAAGTGGACTTAACACCTTTGTATTCGCACTCATTATATATTTGGAAACAATTTAGTTGCTCCTAAGGGTTTAAGTCATCTTACTCCCTTAGTACCAAACACAAAAGAACAAATCTTTTGAAAAGAGAAAGACATACATCTCTAAGTGTTACCATTTAAAACAAATAGGATTGAGATGCATTTGAAAAAGTATAAGAATTAATCTTAGATATCAATAATAGAATTGAAATCTTCTATAATTCATATTTTGTTAATCATTTTCTTCAACACCTTGGACAACGTAGCCTTAAATATCCTAGAATTATAATTTCACGATGATTATTTTGCTAAGCAAAATTATTTTAATCAAATTGCGAACCAGCGGCAACACTTATTGAGTATGCTGTAAGCTGCACACTTGCTCTTCTCTCTTTTAGCCACTTGCTGGTTTCCGCAATTTTCAGACTTGAAGTGAAAAGAAGTACACTTGGTCACAAAAGAAAAAATACACTTTTAAAAGTACAACACGAGTTAATGGTGTGTTCTTACTTTTGTGACACAGTGTTACTGTGAAAACAAATAATTGAGACAGCTATAATTTTTTGTTTGGGAACAGTTTAAACTCTCTTTTGACTACTATGATGAGAATATTTTTAACGGTACCTACCTCAACCACTTGTTTTTGTGCTTTATTTTTTCACTTGTTGTGTGAATTCAGTTCAAAAAGTTCTTAAAAATGAGTACAAGAAGTAAATATATTTTACAACTAGCTTTAGCGCGTTCTGGAAACCATAACATCAGCGGTAAATACATATTAGTTTTGTTATGATAATACAATAACTATTATTTCCTTGCAATTATTGTTGATAATAATTTTATAGAAATGACACAGCCTTTTCCTGCAATTGGAAGCATTAGTTCACGTCGATCTTCGCCAGCTCCGTCTTTGCCTGCGGATATGCCAAGTATCTTGGATTCTGATGATAGCACCACGGATAAGGATTTCAGTTCCGATGACAATGGCAAAGATGAAGATTTCGTTCCAGATTCAAGAGAAGATAGTAATGAGGGAGACATAATGGAAGCTGAATCAAGTCGACCAATGACAATCAATGAAGATGTCGCAATTGAAGAAATGGAAAACCAAGGTAATTTGGCGGGAAATGAAAAAAAAATAGTGAAAAAATGGGCTAGAGCTGTAAGGAAGGAAAGGAGTGCTAAGTTACATAGTGGTCAGAGTTACATTAATGTCAGTGGAAAGGTGGTGAAAGCGAGAGCATTACAGAGCTTAAAACAGTGTAGAAAAAAATGTTCGTCTTTCCTTAGTGAAGATCTGCGAAAAAAAATATTTGATGAGTACTGGTCACTGGGATCTCACAACAAAAGAGTTGCATTTATTGCAAATCTCATCAGCTCAAAAGAAAAATGTGTTACTCGCAGGAGAAAACCTGATAGTTTGAAAAGCAGAGATGTAACACATGAATATTTTTTAGAAATTAATGGAGCTAGAGTTTCTGTGTGCAAAGATTGTTTTTGTAAGACTTTAAATGAAAAGCCAAAATTTGTTGCATCCTCAATAAAAAATAAAGGTTTAAATATTTCGGGAATAACTCTTGATTATAAAAGAGGAAAGAACGCTACCGCTAATAAAAAAACTGAGGAAGACATAAATGCAGTGCGAGCTCACATACAATCATTTCCGTCTTACGAAAGTCACTATACGAGACGCACGAATGATAAAAGATATCTTCCATCTCATCTTAACTTGCGCATTATGTATGATTTTTATAAGGAAGAACGAAACAATCCTGTGGGCCGGACGCTTTATGAACGAGAATTCCACAAGCTTAAACTCGCTTTTAAAAAACCACACATAGATACATGCTTCAAATGTGATACTCTTCAAATGAGGCTGCAAGTTGCTTCAAACACAGGTGATCAAGCAGAAAAACAAAGTGCAGAAAATGTCCTACAAATTCATCAGGAGCAAGCAAATGCAGCATATGAAGCAAAAAGGATAGACAAGCAAGAGGCTCAAAATAATCCTTCAACCAAATGCTTCAGCTTCGACCTGCAGCAGTGTTTGCCAACACCATTTATTGGTTCTTCGGTTGCATTTTACAAAAGGCAGTTGTGGACTTACAACTTGACTGTTCACGACAATGCCACCGGAGAATCAATGAACTATATGTGGCATGAAGGTCAAGCTGCCAGGGGAGGCAACGAAATAGCTTCGTGTTTGTACCAGCAGCTAAAGAGCTTACCAGACACTGTGTCTGAAGTTACGTTCTACTCCGATACATGTGGGGGGCAGAACAAAAATAGTCATGTTGCTGCAATGTTTATTTTAGCGCAAACAGAACTCCCACATTTGAAAATAAACCATAAATTTTTAGTTGCAGGACACACTCACATGGAGTGTGACATAGATCACTCCATGATTGAAAAAAAAAAAAAATGCAAACACCTGTATACCACCCGCATGATTGGTACCAATTGGTACGAAACACAGGAAAAAAAACCAATTCAGGGTGCATGAAATGCTACAAGAGGAGTTTTTTGATTTTTGTGCTTTATTGAAGACAGCTTTAGTGTCCCGAAAAAAAAATGAAGCTGGGGAACAGTTCTCATGGCACAGTGTGCAATGGCTTCAGTATAAGGAGAAAGGCATAGTAAGCTATAAAAACTCACTTAATGAAGCGGAAGATTTTAAAGTCTTAAGCTTTATAAGGCGCGGAAAGTTTAAAAATCTTAAACAGTCGCTTAAAAGAAAGTACAACAATTTGAATCCAATATCCGCTGAGAAGAAACGGGATTTGTGCTCACTTTTGATCTTAGTTCCACCTGTTTTTCACGAATTTTATAAAAATTTGGTAACTTCGGAAGAAGCACCTGATAATGATCCCGATTTATTGGACGAAGAAGATGACCAAATGTAAAAACTTCAAAAGATAATAAAGTACTTTATTTTCATTGTAATTCATTTTAATTTTATGTTTTCTGAATTAAACTTAGATTTGAATGTAAACACACATTTTTTTTCTTGACTTAACACTTTGGAAAAAACTTTATTTTAACAAGTAACCAAAAAACGACTGGCTCCAAGGGGATAAGTCAAAAGAAAATCTGGTAAGTACTTGAATTTTTTAGTCAACAGTCTATTGCTATTACAGATGACCCCTTTAATGACGGTTTTGCATCATTAATTTATTAAAAAAAGAATATCTAGATTTACAAACAAAATTTCAATCTTCAATCTCATTTTGTGGAAAACTACCATTTCTGACTTAACCCCTTTCTACCTGACACCAAAGAATTTATTTTTAAGAATAATTTTTGTAGTCAGTTATAAGCTTGCATCCAAATTAATCGGAACAGATTGGTTCCGGGCAATTCAATAAATCTTTTTTAAAAAACTAAAGGTTTATAAATTGTTTTAATTCGCATACCCATAGGATTTGTCGCAGTAGACTGCGCCGATTCCTTCTTCAGACCGCAGCAGTGGCCGTAAGAACTCAGATCCCCGCGTTCCTGAGGTGTTTAGTGGCGTAGAAAAATAGTTTATTTTGGGTAGAGAAAAATAAAAAAGTATTAGATAAAAACAAATTATTTTTTGTATCCTATATCAACAAAGGAGTACTTGGTCTGAATATCATTTGTAATTATGTTATTTTCTCTACGTCAAGATCCCCCTTGTACTGGTCATGAATGAAGAATAAACCGTTACAAAATAAGTCCTGGTACCAAACCGTATTTTTTTTAGTGTCACATTTCAGCTTTCAAACGTAAAATCATACATTTTTATGGAACATATGAATGGAATCATGCAACCCTTCTAATGGAATCTATGAAAAAGACATGTGTGGTGTATGATCCGTCCCCAGATCAACAGGAAGAAGGGTTCGTGAAACAGAGTTTGGTCATTATCAGTTAAATATAATTTGCTTAAATCATAAGTTTTACAATTGGATTTTGTCTCAGATTTTCTAAGATTTTTTTAGATTCAAATTTACTATGAAATCAATGTGAATCGCATTCAAGACACACGACATAGTTCGATTACGACCAACTGTTCCGCATGTGTCATGAATATTGTTATACAATCATAGGAACGGCAATCGAACTATATATGTCAACTAAATAATCACAAAATACTGACCCATCGTAGTGCAACTATGTCAAGTATGAATTACGTCTTCGACCCCACCTGAACCCCAAATCCTGTTACCCCGGACACTCCCCTTTTGCCTAACGGCACCCACATAACTGTTTCCCACCATTTTTTGCATATACAGCAAAATGTGTCCGAAATGGATACACCCCCTTTTCCCCTGCCGCCAACAAAGAAAAATAAAATACTCATATTTCATTTTATTCAAATGAAATGTGAATATTTCAACAACAAGTGCATTCCTTTCCCACGAGAAGCACTTCGCGACATATGTTGAAAGGTTTACGAAATCATTTTATTAATTCATTCTTAATCAAACTATCTAATTGGAAGGTGCAGCCTTTTGCTCTGGACAGCGGCCTTCTTATTAGAATTATAATAATAAGAAACAGTGTGTAAAAATAATAATTAAGTAATAAAAATAAAAATAAATAAATAAAAAAAAAAACATTTAAGTTTTTTTTATTATGAAACGTTAGGTCAACGACATAACTTTGACATACGAGTATGTTGATGTTGTACTTTTTGTATTCTTATTTATTAAACAAACAAACTGTGTCAAGCGAATGGAAATAGAATACGTGGTTGACCCAGAGGAAGTGACGATTTAGGCAATAGAAGAGGTAGCGTAAGTAATGATGAGTAGAAGTTCGGGCACTCTGTTTTAAAGACTTAAACGAAGAAGTTGTTTTCATTTACTATTTTGCAAAATACACCAACGGTGTTACAAAAGATGACCACAAGGACTTGCAATTGAGTCCAACAAAGGTTAAGTATGATAAGCCTACATACTTTGGGTTTTCAATTTTGGATTTATCTAAAACCTTAATTTAAATATATGACTTTCAATACAATTTTATGAAAGACTCCTCGTCAACTGAATACGCACAAACATTTTTTAATATACTTTATCCATTTTTTCCAAACAGTGATGGTTATTATGCCATCTGTTGATGCTAACTATTCCCTTAAGATGTTAAGCAGATGATTCCGAAAGAATTATCCAAAAACAACCGTGAGTTTTTCTTCAACCACTTGCAGTGTTTTATATATAAAGTAGGAGTTTTTTTTTCTAGTCAACTGAATAGGTACAACGCCATTTTCTTCGTTGTTTATAAGTTTTTTGGAGTGCTTGACAGTTTAAATTAACGATTTAAGTGTTTTCAGTAAAATTTAATTCTTGATTTCAAATTTTAAGAAAAATGGGTAGATCTACGTGTCTTAACAGTGTTGAAAAAGCTAAAATCGATTTACTTAGAGACCAAGGCCTAACTGGACGTGCAATAGCTGATAAAGTTGGCCGAAGTTTTAATGTAGTTTATTCTTACTTGAAAAATAAAGATGCATACGGCAAAAACATGAAGCGAGGTAAGAAAACAGCAGCTGAGATACGAAGAATTTTAAGATATGCATCAAATTCTTCTGATTCTGTGGCAAAAATAAAACAAAAAGTCGGCGTAAACGCAAGTTGCTCAACAGTATTAAGAGTAATCAACAACTCAAGCCATCTTAAACGAATGAAACTTAAGAAAAAACCACCACTTGACGAGAGACGGAAAATGTTGCGATTAGATTTTTCAAGACTTCACATGAGTTGGAAAAAAGAATGGTATCACGTGGTTTTTTCAGATGAAAAAAAGTTTAATTTCGATGGCCCTGATGGGTTCAACTTCTATTTTCACGACTTAAGAAAAGAAAAAGATTTTTAAAGCGCCATCATAGTCGTGAAGGAGGTGTCATGATATGGGGAGCAGTCAGTTATTATGGAACAGTTGAGCTCGAGGTTGTAACATCAAGAATGACAGCAGCTGGGTATAAAGTAATTTTGGAAAGAAATTTTCCTAAATTTTCTAACATCTTTGGACCCATAAATTGGACCTACCAACATGATAATGCGCCTATTCACTCAGCGCGCATAATAAAAACATGGATAGAGGAGCAACAAGTGCAGTTGCTTCAATGGCCGCCGTACTCACCTGATCTAAACATCATAGAAAATGTCTGGGGATGGTTAGTACGCAAAGTTTGTGAGGGTGGTCGTCAGTTCGAAGACAAAGAAACCTTAATTTCTGCAATCAAATTAGCGTGGAGCGAAATTTCGTTAAATTACATTTATACGATTCCATGCCGGATCGAATTTACGAAGTAATTAAAAATAAAGGTGGAAGTACCCACTACTAAACTTAAACAAAAACTTGTTTCATTCCATTCCAATACCAATTTTAATTTTTGTACCTATTCAGTTGACTCAAAAAAAAAACTTCTACTTTGTATAAGTTACACTTTGGAAGTGGTTGAAGGAAAAACTCACGGTTGTTTTTGGATAAAACTTTGAAATTCTGTTATTTTTATGTTACGAACATTTTTACCATCAACAGATGGCATAATAACCATCACTGTTTGGAAAAAATGGATAAAATATATTCAAAAATGTTTGTGCGTATTCAGTTGACGAGGAGTGTATATTGATGCTGATTAACTAATTTATGATTTTCCAAATAAGGAATTTGTATAATTATATCAAAAAAGGATTTTAATTATTTTGGTTCAAGTGGCTATCCAGGGAATAATCAATATGATATTCCAAGAGCGAAAAAAAAATCTTAGGAAAGTTTAAAGATGAGTGTTCATGTAAGTAATGTGAGTGGATATATCTCAAACTTGTGTAGAGCTAAGTTTAAATGATTCTTAAGATACCAAAAGCAAAATATTCCAAAGCAACTCTGAAGGAATAAATACGGACGATATTTGCTTGATAGTAGCTTCCTTAAAAAGACCAAAATAGAAGCTACACGAGTTCCATTGGGGATGAAATATATCATTTTTTCTCTATGAAAACTATCTATGCAAATATTTTCGCATGTCAAGTATTATTTAGATGAAATAGAAATAATTCGTTTCATGTTGGGTGGCTTGAACGCATTGCAGCAGATCTTGGGGAGTAGATAAGAGTAAGTTAAAACTTCGATTACGACCAAGTCTTTCGCATGTGTCATTATATTGTTATATGTACAATCATAGGAACGGCAATCGAACTATGTCAACTAAATAAACACAATGCAATACTGACCCATTGTAGTGCAACTATGTCAAGTGTGACATATGTTGATGTTGCACTATTGTATTTTTATTTGTTAAACAAACAAACTGTTTCAAGCGAATGGAAATAGAATGCGTGGTTGACCTAGAGGAAGTGACGATCTAGGCAATAAAAGAGGTAGCGTTAGAAATGATGAGTAGAAGTTCGGTCCCTCTGATTCAAAGACTCAAACGGAGAAGTTGTTTTTTATTTATCATTTCCAAAAAAAGCAGCATAGTGCCCTTTTGGAAACTATAATTTTCAGAACTTTGCCTTTACAAACCGGAAGATTATTCCCGAACAGATGTTTTAATGCCATACAAGTTTTAATTCCAAAAATTATTTGAGAGCGGTGACATTTTCAAAAAAAAAAACTGCAATTTGGATGGATTTAAGTTTACGTTTAACAGTGTTATTTGAGCAGAAGATATCTGCTTTAAAAATTTGTATTTATTTAATCTCGAGTATTCAACCGCATGTTCATCATTTTGGGGTTTCATCTTGCATAGAAACTCAATTTTTTCAAAGTAATTTAAAGGAAGTTTGAACAAGGACTCATGTTTTGTTGAATGACATCTGAAACAGGTCATAGGATCAAAAGTAGCAGGTCATAGGATCAAAAGACAAAGGTAGATAGGGTGCTTTCGAAAAATTAATGATATTGAAGTAGATTTCAGTGACACAACAATTGACTTTGGCAGCCAAATCTTGCAATAAAACAAAAAATCTCCTTTTGGGATGTTTTGTTCGCGATAAAGTGTAACAGTGAAAATACCAACTCTGTCGTGGCTAAGTTTGACTCCCTTGAGATTCAGTTGACTGCGATAAACAATTCAGTTAATGTTAGAATGTTAGTTCACAAGACTATACGCCATCTAAAAACCTTAGTGTCGGATTGAAACATGCCTTAAATCCTATTTTTGCTGATAATTATTCTTTTTATTAAATAGAAAAATTTGAGAATGATGTTGTTTAAAAAAAAACAATAAGAAGATCATTCTAATTAAAAATGGAGGTGTAGTATGTTTATGTGTGCATTCCTTATGTCACAGTATCGTTCGTATCAGGTGACGAATATTTCTCGTGACTTGATACGTCACGACGCTGATATACACATCAGCATACCATATTTAATCTTCCCAAAATTAAAAATACGA
The DNA here is from genome assembly GCA_946251815.1 of Dasysyrphus albostriatus. Lineage (NCBI taxonomy): Eukaryota > Metazoa > Arthropoda > Insecta > Diptera > Syrphidae > Dasysyrphus > Dasysyrphus albostriatus. The sequence continues at coordinate 60,837,405 of OX276337.1, read as the reverse complement.
AAACATTAAAATCCAAATAAACGTCATTTTGGCTTTTAAATAAACAAATCTAGTATGGGTTAAATCCTCTGTTGTGACCCGAGAGCCACAACTATTCGCATCTCAAACCCCAAATAAACCTTGCATTATCATTCATTCAGAGCCAACTCCCATCGACCAGTCATCCAACCAAAAGAACCATGAAATAAAACACCAACCAAGCATAATTTCCATTTCGTTCTTAATATAGAACAATGCTTCACTTATGCACGCCAAAATGACTCAAGCCATATGCGCACCTCTATTGTAACGAATGCAGAAATGTAAAAAAACAACTGCACTACAATAGAGTATGTCAAGTGCAATGTGTAATACGAAACCTCCGAACTGCGATCGATGATGACACATCCAGCAGTACTTGAGTGGGTCACCATACGATCGGCATAAAGGTTTAAGCATGATCTACGTAACTATAAATGAAGAATTATGACCACGGTGTGTGTGGCCTGGTGGACTGAATTAAAGTGACATGGTTCTGGGGATGGTAAGTGACCTGGTTTTGGTATGGTTTTGGTGATGGTAAGTCATTACTTATGAAAAATAATAAATAGAGAACCAAATGGGAAGATGGGGAGAGTTGATTTTAAGATACTAGAAGATGAGGTCGCAGCCCTGCTATAGACAGCGGAGGTTATATCAAGTTCAGCAACCCATAAAAAAATCAAAACGGAAGTTCCCACAAACAGAAATAATATTAATAATAAAATGATGACAATGAATGATCGAGTTCATTTGCCCATCGTCTGGTCTCATTAGAGTTTCCAAGAAAGTATATTATGCTGACATTGGCAAATGAACTCGATAGCCACTGAACTTGCATAGCTTCGTCCACTCCAATTATTATCTATATAGTCAGTTGGATTTTGGATACCTACAGTTACTGTTTAATAAATTGTTTATACCTTTTTTAAAAAGTGTTTTATTTAATAAAAGAACTTAAGTCAGGCCTTACTCTTTAAAAAAAAAATTAAGAAATAAAAGATACAAATAAAAATTATTCAAACTTACTTTTATTTGAAAATCTCACATTAACTCTCCGTTCCTGCTCTTCCCGTATGAAAAACGGAAGCACGGCATAGGAACGTAACATTTGGTGGTAGCGGTGGGATACCTAAAAATCCCCTACCAAAAACAAGACTCTGACTCTTGATGCGTTCTGGGGCTATACACCAGAAAAAGTAAAAAAAAAAGTGAAAAAAAGGAAAAAGCAAAAAAAAGGGTGAAACAAATTTTTTTTTAAGTGTTAAAATTGTGCGTCTTTAAAAGTGTTAGAAGTCCTACAAATGTAAGTCCTGGCTAGCTCTAGAGCGTAAGCATTTGGCAGACGATAGGCACTAGAAAAAAAGACCAGACTGAGATTTATCTATAGGGCGTGAAGCTTGCCTGGCAACACCAAAGCAACATTATCAACAAAAGTAACAAGAACAACAAAGCAACATCATCAACGTCAACATCAAAAGAAATAACTAGTAAGATTTTTATTATTGTTTTTTTTATTACTTGGATATTTCTTAAGATTTTTACTATTGTTTTTTTTATTACTTGGATATTACTTAAGATTTTTATTATTGTTTTTTTTTATTACTTGGATATTACTTTCCCTTATATTTTGTGTTTTCCGTTCTTGAGTACGTTTTAACTCGGTCGTTTTATTCAAAAACAAGAATATATATCATCTCTCAAAATTACGACCCGGAATCAATTTCAAAAAGCTTTATTTTTCGAGGAATTGCCTTTCCATTTTTGCGAAAAAATGAGCACGGAATATAAAATAAGTCTTAACGATATAATTACGATCGTACCGGTATTTAACGGGAAACCGGGCGATCTAGACAAATTTTTAGCATGCGGAGACATTTTGTTTAGGTCCGTTAAAACGGAACCAGAACAAAAACTATTCTTGAGCATAGTGGAAACTAGGCTCGAAGGTCCCGCTTATGAACTTATTCAGTTCAAAACCGTAGATAAGTGGGAGGATTTACATTCCCTCCTAAAAACGGAGTATACGGTAGTAAAATCTAGATCCTTTGCTCAAAATGAGCTACTGACTGCTCGTCAGCGGATAAAAGAATCAGTTAAAAAGTTTGGCGATCGAATAAGTCAACTCCTCAACTCTCTTAACTCTCTTAACTCCAAGGAAGTGGCAGTTGTCAATTTCCTGTTTAAGGAAAACGACAAACTCGCGATCCAAGCTTTCGAAGATGGTTTGAGGAATCAAAACCTTAGATTCATGGTTCAAGCACATGGGGAGTTGATTTTAGGATACTAGAAGATAAGGTCGCAGCCCTGCTATAGACAGCGGGCCTAACTCTTTAAAAATAAAACGAAGAAATAAAAGATACAAATACAAAATACTTCAAACTTACTTTTATTTAAAAATCTCACATTAACTCTCCGTTCCTGCTCTTCCCGTATGAAAAACGGAAGCACGGCATAGGAACGTAACACCTCTACCAAACAAGAGAAAAAAATACGTAATCTAGTCTGCAAACACTAGTTTACATACCCTCGTAAATAAACGTCATTTTGGCTTTTAAATGAACAAATCTAGTATGGGTTAAGTCCTCTACAGAAGTTAAACAAGAGAAAAAATACGTAATCTAGTCTGCAAACACTAGTTTACATACCCTCGTAAATAAACGTCATCTTGGCTTTTAAATGAGCAAATCTAGTATGGGTAAAGTCCTCTACAAAAATTAAACAAGAGAAAAAAATACGTAATCTAGTCTGTAAACACTAGTTTACATACCCTCGTAAATAAACGTCCTCTTGGCTTTTAAATGAACAAATCTAGTATAGGTTAAGTCCTCTACAAAAGTTAAACACGAGAAAAAAATACGTAATTTAGTCTGTAAACACAAGTTTACATACCCTCGTAAATAAACGTCATTTTGGCTTTTAAATGAACAAATCTAGTATGGGTTAAGTCCTTTACAAAAGTTGAACACGAGAAAAAGTACGTAATCTGGTCTGTAAACACTAGTTTATATACCCTCGTAAATAAACGTCATTTTGGCTTTTAAATGAACAAATCTAGTATAGGTTAAGTCCTCTACAAAAGTTAAACAAGAGAAAAAAATACGTAATCTAGTCTGCAAACACTAGTTTACATACCCTCGTATATAAACGTCATTTGGGCTTTTAAATGAACAAATCTAGTATGGGTAAAGTCCTCTAAAAAAGTTAAACACGAGAAAAAAATATGTAATCTAGTCTGCAAACACTAGTTTACATACCCTCGTAAATAAACGTCATCTTGGCTTTTATATGAACAAATCTAGTATGGGTTAAGTCCTCTACAAAAGTTAAACGCGAGAAAAAAATACGTAATCTAGTCTGTAAACACTAGTTTACATACCCTCGTAAATAAATGTCCTCTTGGCTTTTAAATGAACAAATCTAGTATAGGTTAAGTCCTCTACAAAAGTTAAACACGAGAAAAAAATACGTAATTTAGTCTGTAAACACAAGTTTACATACCCTCGTAAATAAACGTCCTCTTGGCTTTTAAATGAACAAATCTAGTATAGGTTAAGTCCTCTACAAAAGTTAAACAGGAGAAAAAATATGTAATCTAGTCTGTAAACACTAGTTTATATACCCTCGTAAATAAACGTCATTTTGGCTTTTAAATGAACAAATCTAATATGGGTAAAGTCCTCTACAAAAGTTAAACAAGAGAAAAAAATACGTAATTTAGTCTGTAAACACTAGCTTACATACCCTCGTAAATAAACGTCCTCTTGGCTTTTAAATGAACAAATCTAGTATGGGTTAAGTCCTCTACAAAAGTTAAACAGGAGAAAAAATATGTAATCTAGTCTGTAAACACTAGTTTATATACCCTCGTAAATAAACGTCATTTTGGCTTTTAAATGAACAAATCTAGTATGGGTTAAGTCCTCTACAAAAGTTAAACAAGAGAAAAAAATACGTAATTTAGTCTGTAAACACTAGCTTACATACCCTCGTAAATAAGCGTCCTCTTGGCTTTTAAATGAACAAATCTAGTATAGGTTAAGTCCTCTACAAAAGTTAAACACGAGAAAAAAATACGTAATCTTGTCTGTAAACACTAGTTTATATACCCTCGTAAATAAACGTCATTTTGGCTTTTAAATGAACAAATCTAGTATGGGTAAAGTCCTCTACAAAAGTTAAACAAGAGAAAAAAATACGTAATTTAGTCTGTAAACACAAGTTTACATACCGTCGTAAATAAACGTCATTTTGGCTTTTAAATGAACAAATCTAGTATGGGTTAAGTCCTCTACAAAAGTTAAACAGGAGAAAAAATATGTAATCGAGTCTGTAAACACTAGTTTATATACCCTCGTAAATAAACGTCATTTTGGCTTTTAAATGAACAAATCTAGTATGGGTTAAGTCCTCTACAAAAGTTAAACAAGAGAAAAAAATACGTAATTTAGTCTGTAAATACTAGTTTACATACCCTCGTAAATAAACGTCATTTTGGCTTTTAAATGAACAAATCTAGTATGGGTTAAGTCCTCTACAAAAGTTAAACAAGAGAAAAAAATACGTAATTTAGTCTGTAAACCCTAGCTTACATACCCTCGTAAATAAGCGTCCTCTTGGCTTTTAAATGAACAAATCTAGTATAGATTAAGTCCTCTACAAAAGTTAAACACGAGAAAAAAATACGTAATCTTGTCTGTAAACACTAGTTTATATACCCTCGTAAATAAACGTAATTTTGGCTTTTAAATGAACAAATCTAGTATGGGTTAAGTCCTTTACAAAAGTTGAACACGAGAAAAAGTACGTAATCTGGTCTGTAAACACTAGTTTATATACCCTCGTATATAAACGTCATTTGGGCTTTTAAATGAACAAATCTAGTATGGGTAAAGTCCTCTACAAAAGTTAAACAAGAGAAAAAAATACGTAATTTAGTCTGTAAACACTAGTTTACATACCGTCGTAAATAAACGTCATTTTGGCTTTTAAATGAATAAATCTAGTATGGGTTAAGTCCTCTACAAAAGTTAAACAAGAGAAAAAAATACGTAATTTAGTCTGTAAACACTAGCTTACATACCCTCGTAAATAAGCGTCCTCTTGGCTTTTAAATGAACAAATCTAGTATAGGTTAAGTCCTCTACAAAAGTTGAACAAGAGAAAAAAAATACGTAATCTAGTCTGTAAACACTAGTTTACATACCCTCGTAAATAAACGTCCTCTTGGCTTTTAAATGAATAAATCTAGTATGGGTAAAGTCCTCTACAAAAGTTAAACAAGAGAAAAAAATACGTAATTTAGTCTGTAAACACTAGCTTACATACCCTCGTAAATAAGCGTCCTCTTGGCTTTTAAATGAACAAATCTAATATAGGTTAAGTCCTCTACAAAAGTTGAACAAGAGAAAAAAATACGTAATCTTGTCTGTAAACACTAGTTTATATACCCTCGTAAATAAACGTCATTTTGGCTTTTAAATGAACAAATCTAGTATGGGTTAAGTCCTCTACAAAAGTTAAACAAGAGAAAAAAATACGTAATTTAGTCTGTAAATACTAGTTTACATACCCTCGTAAATAAACGTCATTTTGGCTTTTAAATGAACAAATCTAGTATGGGTTAAGTCCTCTACAAAAGTTAAACAGGAGAAAAAATATGTAATCTAGTCTGTAAACACTAGTTTACATACCCTCGTAAATAAACGTCAACTTGGCTTTTAAATGAATAAATCTAGTATGGGTAAAGTCCTCTACAAAAGTTAAACAAGAGAAAAAAAATACGTAATTTAGTCTGTAAACCCTAGCTTACATACCCTCGTAAATAAGCGTCCTCTTGGCTTTTAAATGAACAAATCTAGTATAGGTTAAGTCCTCTACAAAAGTTAAACACGAGAAAAAAATACGTAATCTTATCTGTAAACACTAGTTTATATACCCTCGTAAATAAACGTCATTTTGGCTTTTAAATGAACAAATCTAGTATGGGTTAAGTCCTTTACAAAAGTTGAACACGAGAAAAAGTACGTAATCTGGTCTGTAAACACTAGTTTATATACCCTCGTATATAAACGTCATTTGGGCTTTTAAATGAACAAATCTAGTATGGGTAAAGTCCTCTACAAAAGTTAAACAAGAGAAAAAAATACGTAATTTAGTCTGTAAACACTAGTTTACATACCGTCGTAAATAAACGTCATTTTGGCTTTTAAATGAACAAATCTAGTATGGGTTAAGTCCTCTACAAAAGTTAAACAAGAGAAAAAAATACGTAATTTAGTCTGTAAACACTAGCTAACATACCCTCGTAAATAAGCGTCCTCTTGGCTTTTAAATGAACAAATCTAGTATAGGTTAAGTCCTCTACAAAAGTTGAACAAGAGAAAAAAATACGTAATCTAGTCTGTAAACACTAGTTTACATACCCTCGTAAATAAACGTCCTCTTGGCTTTTAAATGAATAAATCTAGTATGGGTAAAGTCCTCTACAAAAGTTAAACAAGAGAAAAAAATACGTAATTTAGTCTGTAAACACTAGCTTACATACCCTCGTAAATAAGCGTCCTCTTGGCTTTTAAATGAACAAATCTAATATAGGTTAAGTCCTCTACAAAAGTTGAACAAGAGAAAAAAATACGTAATCTTGTCTGTAAACACTAGTTTACATACCCTCGTAAATAAACGTCCTCTTGGCTTTTAAATGAATAAATCTAGTATGGGTTAAGTCCTCTACAAAAGTTAAACAAGAGAAAAAAATACGTAATTTAGTCTGTAAACACTAGCTTACATACCCTCGTAAATAAGCGTCCTCTTGGCTTTTAAATGAACAAATCTAATATAGGTTAAGTCCTCTACAAAAGTTGAACAAGAGAAAAAAATACGTAATCTTGTCTGTAAACACTAGTTTATATACCCTCGTAAATAAACGTCATTTTGGCTTTTAAATGAACAAATCTAGTATGGGTTAAGTCCTCTACAAAAGTTAAACAAGAGAAAAAAATACGTAATTTAGTCTGTAAATACTAGTTTACATACCCTCGTAAATAAACGTCATTTTGGCTTTTAAATGAACAAATCTAGTATGGGTTAAGTCCTCTACAAAAGTTAAACAGGAGAAAAAATATGTAATCTAGTCTGTAAACACTAGTTTATATACCCTCGTAAATAAACGTCATTTTGGCTTTTAAATGAACAAATCTAGTATGGGTTAAGTCCTCTACAAAAGTTTAACAAGAGAAAAAATACGTAATCTAGTCTGTAAACACTAGTTTACATACCCTCGTAAATAAACGTCAACTTGGCTTTTAAATGAATAAATCTAGTATGGGTAAAGTCCTCTACAAAAGTTAAACAAGAGAAAAAAATACGTAATTTAGTCTGTAAACACTAGCTTACATACCCTCGTAAATAAGCGTCCTCTTGGCTTTTAAATGAACAAATCTAGTATAGGTTAAGTCCTCTACAAAAGTTAAACACGAGAAAAAAATACGTAATCTTGTCTGTAAACACTAGTTTATATACCCTCGTAAATAAACGTCATTTTGGCTTTTAAATGAACAAATCTAGTATGGGTTAAGTCCGTTACAAAAGTTGAACACGAGAAAAAGTACGTAATCTGGTCTGTAAACACTAGTTTATATACCCTCGTATATAAACGTCATTTGGGCTTTTAAATGAACAAATCTAGTATGGGTAAAGTCCTCTACAAAAGTTAAACAAGAGAAAAAAATACGTAATTTAGTCTGTAAACATTAGTTTACATACCGTCGTAAATAAACGTCATTTTGACTTTTAAATGAACAAATCTAGTATGGGTTAAGTCCTCTACAAAAGTTAAACGCGAGAAAAAAATACGTAATCTAGTCTGTAAACACTAGTTTACATACCCTCGTAAATAAACGTCATTTTGGCTTTTAAATGAACAAATCTAGTATGGGTTAAGTCCTCTACATAAGTTAAACAGGAGGAAAAATATGTAATCTAGTCTGTAAACACTAGTTTATATACCCTCGTAAATAAACGTCATTTTGGCTTTTAAATGAACAAATCTAGTATGGGTTAAGTCCTCTACAAAAGTTAAACAAGAGAAAAAAATATGTAATTTAGTCTGTAAACACTAGTTTACATACCGTCGTAAATAAACGTCATTTTGGCTTTTAAATGAACAAATCTAGTATGGGTTAAGTCCTCTACAAAAGTTAAACAGGAGAAAAAATATGTAATCTAGTCTGTAAACACTAGTTTATATACCCTCGTAAATAAACGTCATTTTGGCTTTTAAATGAACAAATCTAGTATGGGTTAAGTCCTCTACAAAAGTTAAACGCGAGAAAAATATACGTAATCTAGTCTGTAAACACTAGTTTACATACCCTCGTAAATAAACGTCCTCTTGGCTTTTAAATGAACAAATCTAGTATGGGTAAAGTCCTCTACAAAAGTTAAACAAGAGAAAAAAATACGTAATTTAGTCTGTAAACACTAGCTTACATACCCTCGTAAATAAACGTCCTCTTGGCTTTTAAATGAACAAATCTAGTATGGGTTAAGTCCTCTACAAAAGTTAAACAGGAGAAAAAATATGTAATCTAGTCTGTAAACACTAGTTTATATACCCTCGTAAATAAACGTCATTTTGGCTTTTAAATGAACAAATCTAGTATGGGTTAAGTCCTCTACAAAAGTTAAACAAGAGAAAAAAATACGTAATTTAGTCTGTAAATACTAGTTTACATACCCTCGTAAATAAACGTCATTTTGGCTTTTAAATGAACAAATCTAGTATGGGTTAAGTCCTCTACAAAAGTTAAACAGGAGAAAAAATATGTAATCTAGTCTGTAAACACTAGTTTATATACCCTCGTAAATAAACGTCATTTTGGCTTTTAAATGAACAAATCTAGTATGGGTTAAGTCCTCTACAGAAGTTAAACAAGAGAAAAAATACGTAATCTAGTCTGTAAACACTAGTTTACATACCCTCGTAAATAAACGTCAACTTGGCTTTTAAATGAATAAATCTAGTATGGGTAAAGTCCTCTGCAAAAGTTAAACAAGAGAAAAAAATACGTAATTTAGTCTGTAAACACTAGCTTACATACCCTCGTAAATAAGCGTCCTCTTGGCTTTTAAATGAACAAATCTAGTATAGGTTAAGTCCTCTACAAAAGTTAAACACGAGAAAAAAATACGTAATCTTGTCTGTAAACACTAGCTTATATACCCTCGTAAATAAACGTCATTTTGGCTTTTAAATGAACAAATCTAGTATGGGTTAAGTCCTCTACAAAAGTTAAACAAGAGAAAAAAATACGTAATTTAGTCTGTAAATACTAGTTTACATACCCTCGTAAATAAACGTCCTCTTGGCTTTTAAATGAACAAATCTAGTATAGGTTAAGTCCTCTACAAAAGTTAAACACGAGAAAAAAATACGTAATCTTGTCTGTAAACACTAGTTTATATACCCTCGTAAATAAACGTCATTTTGGCTTTTAAATGAACAAATCTAGTATGGGTTAAGTCCTCTACAAAAGTTAAACAAGAGAAAAAATACGTAATTTAGTCTGTAAACACTAGTTTACATACCGTCAAAAATAAACGTCATTTTGGCTTTTAAATGAACAAATCTAGTATGGGTTAAGTCCTCTACAAAAGTTAAACAGGAGAAAAAATATGTAATCTAGTCTGTAAACACTAGTTTATATACCCTCGTAAATAAACGTCATTTTGGCTTTTAAATGAACAAATCTAGTATGGGTTAAGTCCTCTACAAAAGTTAAACAAGAGAAAAAAATACGTAATTTAGTCTGTAAATACTAGTTTACATACCCTCGTAAATAAACGTCATTTTGGCTTTTAAATGAACAAATCTAGTATGGGTTAAGTCCTCTACAAAAGTTAAACAGGAGAAAAAATATGTAATCTAGTCTGTAAACACTAGTTTATATACCCTCGTAAATAAACGTCATTTTGGCTTTTAAATGAACAAATCTAGTATGGGTTAAGTCCTCTACAGAAGTTAAACAAGAGAAAAAATACGTCATCTAGTCTGTAAACACTAGTTTACATACCTTCGTAAATAAACGTCAACTTGGCTTTTAAATGAATAAATCTAGTATGGGTAAAGTCCTCTGCAAAAGTTAAACAAGAGAAAAAAATACGTAATTTAGTCTGTAAACACTAGTTTACATACCCTCGTAAATAAACGTCATTTTGGCTTTTAAATGAACAAATCTAGTATGGGTTAAGTCCTCTACAAAAGTTAAACAAGAGAAAAAAATACGTAATTTAGTCTGTAAACACTAGTTTACATACCGTCGTAAATAAACGTCATTTTGGCTTTTAAATGAACAAATCTAGTATGGGTTAAGTCCTCTACAAAAGTTAAACAAGAGAAAAAAATAGGTAATTTAGTCTGTAAATACTAGTTTACATACCCTCGTAAATAAACGTCATTTTGGCTTTTAAATGAACAAATCTAGTATGGGTTAAGTCCTCTACAAAAGTTAAACAAGAGAAAAAAATACGTAATTTAGTCTGTAAATACTAGTTTACATACCCTCGTAAATAAATGTCATTTTGGCTTTAAATGAACAAATCTAGTATGGGTTAAGTCCTCTACAAAAGTTAAACAGGAGAAAAAATATGTAATCTAGTCTGTAAACACTAGTTTATATACCCTCGTAAATAAACGTCATTTTGGCTTTTAAATGAACAAATCTAGTATGGGTTAAGTCCTCTACAAAAGTTAAACAAGAGAAAAAAATACGTAATTTAGTCTGTAAATACTAGTTTGCATACCCTCGTAAATAAACGTCATTTTGGCTTTTAAATGAACAAATCTAGGATGGGTTAAGTCCTCTACAAAAGTTAAACACGAGAAAAAATATGTAATCTAGTCTGTAAACACTAGTTTATATACCCTCGTAAATAAACGTCATTTTGGCTTTTAAATGAACAAATCTAGTATGGGTTAAGTCCTCTACAAAAGTTAAACAAGAGAAAAAAATACGTAATTTAGTCTGTAAATACTAGTTTACATACCCTCGTAAATAAACGTCCTCTTGGCTTTTAAATGAACAAATCTAGTATAGGTTAAGTCCTCTACAAAAGTTAAACACGAGAAAAAAATACGTAATCTTGTCTGTAAACACTAGTTTATATACCCTCGTAAATAAACGTCATTTTGGCTTTTAAATGAACAAATCTAGTATGGGTTAAGTCCTCTACAAAAGTTAAACAAGAGAAAAAAATACGTAATTTAGTCTGTAAATACTAGTTTACATACCCTCGTAAATAAACGTCATTTTGGCTTTTAAATGAACAAATCTAGTATGGGTTAAGTCCTCTACAAAAGTTAAACAGGAGAAAAAATATGTAATCTAGTCTGTAAACACTAGTTTATATACCCTCGTAAATAAACGTCATTTTGGCTTTTAAATGAACAAATCTAGTATGGGTTAAGTCCTCTACAGAAGTTAAACAAGAGAAAAAATACGTAATCTAGTCTGTAAACACTAGTTTACATACCCTCGTAAATAAACGTCAACTTGGCTTTTAAATGAATAAATCTAGTATGGGTAAAGTCCTCTGCAAAAGTTAAACAAGAGAAAAAAATACGTAATTTAGTCTGTAAACACTAGCTTACATACCCTCGTAAATAAGCGTCCTCTTGGCTTTTAAATGAACAAATCTAGTATAGGTTAAGTCCTCTACAAAAGTTAAACACGAGAAAAAAATACGTAATCTTGTCTGTAAACACTAGCTTATATACCCTCGTAAATAAACGTCATTTTGGCTTTTAAATGAACAAATCTAGTATGGGTTAAGTCCTCTACAAAAGTTAAACAAGAGAAAAAAATACGTAATTTAGTCTGTAAATACTAGTTTACATACCCTCGTAAATAAACGTCCTCTTGGCTTTTAAATGAACAAATCTAGTATAGGTTAAGTCCTCTACAAAAGTTAAACACGAGAAAAAAATACGTAATCTTGTCTGTAAACACTAGTTTATATACCCTCGTAAATAAACGTCATTTTGGCTTTTAAATGAACAAATCTAGTATGGGTTAAGTCCTCTACAAAAGTTAAACAAGAGAAAAAATACGTAATTTAGTCTGTAAACACTAGTTTACATACCGTCAAAAATAAACGTCATTTTGGCTTTTAAATGAACAAATCTAGTATGGGTTAAGTCCTCTACAAAAGTTAAACAGGAGAAAAAATATGTAATCTAGTCTGTAAACACTAGTTTATATACCCTCGTAAATAAACGTCATTTTGGCTTTTAAATGAACAAATCTAGTATGGGTTAAGTCCTCTACAAAAGTTAAACAAGAGAAAAAAATACGTAATTTAGTCTGTAAATACTAGTTTGCATACCCTCGTAAATAAACGTCATTTTGGCTTTTAAATGAACAAATCTAGTATGGGTTAAGTCCTCTACAAAAGTTAAACAGGAGAAAAAATATGTAATCTAGTCTGTAAACACTAGTTTATATACCCTCGTAAATAAACGTCATTTTGGCTTTTAAATGAACAAATCTAGTATGGGTCAAGTCCTCTACAAAAGTTAAACAAGAGAACAAAATACGTAGATGCTAGAATCTAAATGAACGCCATTCTGGCTTTGAAATGAGCAAATCTAGAATGGTATAATGGGTTAAGTCCTACGTGACGAGGTTAATAACGCTCATGCTTAGGGACTCGTAGAAGCGCAAGGCTTTATGCTTAGTAACAATACTGCTTTGCATGAAAGATTATAGAAGCTTTTTAAAAAAGATGATTCGTAGCAAGTCAAATGCAGGTATTGCTCTTCTTTCACCACGTTATTACTGCCTCCGCTGTCGTCGCCACAAAAATTTAAAGCCGCTGTCATAACATTGTTTTTGAGTTGCTGCCATCATCTTTTTGTATGGTTCCATTTAGAATATTTGTTCGTTTGCCTCTACGCCGCCGCCACCGCGGCGCATCGTACTGAAATCGATGCAGTTTTTCGAAACGTGATCGTAATGTATGGCAAAAAAAAAAAATATAGGATGTTGTTCGGTCAACCACCGTTGACCTTGAAGTTAAGTGTCAACCAACCCGCCATCATCGCTTCATCAGCTGAATGTACCCTGGTACATGGTACACACTCTAGGTAACTGTATAGCAGATACGCAGCACATACCATGGGATATGGATTGCGATTCATAGAGTCACCTACTCATGTCTGTGTCATCTGATACTTACTGTCACCAGTCTCGTCGCTGCCCTATATTTATGATGGATAAATATAGCAGTGCACTCGGCGATCGGGTACAGTTCTAGGAAGAACAAATACGCAATCATCGAGGATGGCTTTCCATAGATGACGATCCCACGGGTCTGAACCATTGTTGCTGGTGTCGGCACATTCTTTTTTGTGTGCCGTTGGGTATCTAAGACATGGGCCTTGTACCTAGTACTTGACTCCCTGCACTTGTGGGAGTTTTAAATACGCTGCTGTTCTACTTCTTGGACGAGACTTAATCAAAGTTGTTGGTGGCTGATGGAGAAGTTCAGTTCATGTGTGCACATCATTGATCGTGGTCAAATTCTAGGGTCGTGGTCTAATTCTAATTCTTGTAAATAAATTGTATAGATTATAAATAAAGCTCTTTGCTACAAAAAAGGTTGTGTTCGGCATAGTGCCCTTTTTAAAAATAATTATTTCCAGAACTTCGCCTCTGTAAGCGGAAGATTATACCCGAACACCAGTATTTTGTCTATGGCCGATGATTTCTAACTCACGGTAAAGGATCAGAAGCTTTTAAATAAAGTGTTTTAATAAATAAAATGGTCTTTTGTGGTGATTTGTTTTAATATTTCGCGGAGGCTCGATTAAAATTCTTAAATATAAAACTGCAACAAAACTGTGAATTTAGCGGCGACCTATGAGTGTCGCTTTAGTTAAAAGAAAAATAAATATAAATATCAAATACCTATTTGATAATAAATAATAAAGATAAGACAGTACATCAGTGCTAAAAATCTTACCTAAACGCTATCTCACCAAGTATTGGCACGAGCCGGGAGGATGCGATTCTTCGCTTCAATTATATAGCTTTTCGGTAGAAGATATAGCTGACACTAAGAAGCGTTACGATTGTGCTCATTGAACTTATACCGGTATGACCGGCACGAACCGTTCGTTGGGCCGATTTCGATCGCTATTTCTTAATAAATTACGCATGTGAATATAATAATTCACAAATTAATCAAAGAAAATAAAACAACTTCGGGGGTTTACAAAATAAAATGCGACGATCTTGACAGTACTACATTGTACAGACAGGCAGAAATTTTTACGATAGATATTTAGAGCACATATAAAAACAGAATACGAAATCTACATACACACAACACTTCATGGACATTAACCTCAACTACACCGACTTTGAGAGTAGTTACGGCATTCAATAAGCACATAACATCAATCAAGTCAGTTAGCAACTTAATATAGTAACATCAGTCAAGCAAAAGTAATTCAAGAAGAAGCTAAAACTTCCGGATCTTTAATCAAGTGTGATGTCAAGGACATGAATTGTATGAAAATCATCTTTAAACAAATAAAATATTCAGAGGAAACCATTTTATAACAACAAAAAAGAATGTGTGGAACTTATGAGTGTTATATTATTTTAAGATTTAGTGAGATTAACAAAGAAGAAGTTAGTTACTTCAAGAGAACTAATTTATTTTTTAGTGAGTTTTGATATACAAAACATCGTAGAATGTGTGGTATTTGTAAGTATTTTATTATTTTAAGATTTAGTGAGATTAACAGAGAAGAAGTTAATTACTTCAAGAGAACACATTTATTTCTTAATTTATTTTTGATGTGCGAAACATCGAAGCATCTTTAAACAAATAAAATATTCAGAGGAAACCATTTTATAACAAAAAAATATTTTATTATTTTAAGATTTAGTGAGATTAACAAAGAAGAAGTTAGTTACTTTGTTACGGTAAAATTTACCGCAACAATGACTAGCCTTCGATTCCTTGACTTCCCTATTCTACTTTCTTTGCTGCTGCAAAATATTGGTGAGGTTGAGGGCAACCATGGTTCCATCAGCCAGTGGTGTACTTAGCCAATATGTTGCAAAAGCAATAAAACAGGTGTTCCAGCGATCATGATGACCAAATGGAACGGGTGATTCCAAAATTGATATGCGGATGGGCGGTCTCGCGTTCCAGCATCTTTTATTCCGGCGGACGAGCCGAAAAGTTGTTATGTTGGTTTGATTAAAGTAAAGTAGTATATAATTTTTTTATTTAAATTAACTTAAATTATAAATTGTACAAAATGGGTTTTGACGCCGGTAATTTTAATAGTATGAATAAGTTTTGACATTCAGAAAAAATGGTAGTTTATATAACACTCCTTTCTACATATTCGAACATAATTTAATTGAATTCCCACTTCGAATTCCGCGTTAATGGTATAGTAGTAGGAAAAAGCCTAATTAAGGCTCCTTCTCGCTTTGTTTCTCTTTTTTTCAATTTTTCTCGAAAGAAAATTTAGTTGGGAGTGGGGTCTGAACTCGCCATTACGTTTCAGCAAGTTTTGGAAATACATTCAACAACTTGTCGAAACCGTGCTTGTGTGTGTGAGAGTAAAGTTTCGTAGAGAATCTACAACGGTTGCTTTCTCGGTTAGCGTCAAGCTTCCAGGAAGCCGTAATCCCGTGACCGACGATCTCGAAAACGATTGGTTGAGTTGTATGTATGTGTGAATGATTGGAATGGACGAGGGAAGAAAGATAGTGAAAAAGTTTCGCTTGGAAGGGACTCTGAGGAGAACCTTGAAAGCGAAAAGTTGAGTTGTAAAAAAAAAAAGATCGAGGAATTTTGAAGAAAAGAAAATATAGATCAAGAAGGAGATAGGAGTTTATTCGATTAGAGAAAAAGGAAGAAATTGAAATAACTTAAACAGGATTCGAGGTGGGAAGGAAAAAGGAAAAATAAGGATAGCAGAAAGGAGGAATACCAATAAAGCTAAGTAGTTGTGTTTAATTTCAAATAGAAATATATATATATACTCATAATTTCGAAATATATATACATATATTTCTATCAATTTAATTCTGTGCAAAAAATTGTCATAGTGCGTTTTCTTTGTTCGGTTATTTCGTGAAGACCCATTTTTTTTTTTTTCTTTTTTTTACCTTTAACTTTTTTACACTTTGTGGTATTTCAATACAACGGCCATTTATAAATTGTAATTTCTGTGCCTTTCGATTCGAAAAGATTTGGGTTTTGATCCAGGGATTTTCTATCCCACGGTTTCCCAACATACAGTAAAATAAAATACATATAGCAAAACATATCCATTTCTCTTTTTATTATTCACATAAATCTTCTATTTAACTAGTTTTGGAATTTTTTAAATATACAAAAAAATTCCTGGCGCCCTTTCATTTTTCTTGTGCACTCTACTGTGCAAATATATATTTCCATTTGATAAACTGAATTAATTTAACAAATCAATTCAGTTTATCAAAAGTGTTGAAATGCGTACACCACCTAAGTATACGTAATGATACACGCCATCTACTAACGTCCTCAGAACTTTGAACTGTGTTTGCACCTCAATATTAGCAAATATATTTTCAGCCAGACGTCAGCACATCAGCACATATCAGCACATCAGCACTTCAATGCAGTTATTCATTTATTCATTCGTTATAAAGCTACAGTTCAATAAAGACATTTATTTTCTTGTACCAAATTAAAACTGCGTTTAATTTCAGGTTATGGGCCCAGATGGTCAGACTAATTGATTAGAAAATTTAATCAATCCGATGAGCAACAATAGTAGCGAGGACGAATCTGAGAAAACTAAAACAGACGTAATTGATAAGCAAGACGAAAACGGCACCGGCGTCTTTGTAGAAAAATTCATGATGGCGAACCCATCTGTTCCAGCAACATTCGAGAAGCTAGATGGTAGATCGAATTTCATCGATTGGAAGTACGCCATGAAAATTCATTTGATAAATTGTGAATTATGGGAATTTGTCGATGGCACAAAGGTTGATGCAAAACAGGAGTCGCGTGCTTTGGCGGCAATTGTGTCTGGGGTGAAAACACATATTTTTACAGACATTCGTGAGCTGAAAACTGGAAAGGAGGTCTGGTTACGGCTCCAAAACGTTTATGAGCCAAAAGGTTTTTCCAGAGTGGCCGCGCTTATTGAGCAGCTGGTCAATGTTCGCTTTTGTGATTGCAAAAGCATGGCAGAGTATTTAAATAAAAAAGTTTTGTTTGCACAGCAGCTCAAAGCGATCGACAACGAGATCAAGGACGGTGTCCTTGCTGCTTTAATTTTTGTCAGCCTTCCTGAATGTTATAAGCCACTCATTATGGCGTTAGAAAATTGTGGGGCTGATCTCACAACAGATCTGGTTAAGGAACGTCTCTTGGCCGAATCTGCACGCTATGAGAATGTTGGTAAGGAGACAGCTTTGTCTACCAGAACACGTCCGCCGAAAAAGGGTAGCAAGTTTCGTGGCAAATGCTTTAACTGTGACAAAGTTGGCCACCGGTCTGTAGACTGTCGTGCTGCTAAAAAATCTCTTAGAGAGAAATCTGAAACAGGTTTGATGACACAGGTTAGCACTACCACTGCACTCGGGGTTGGAAAATTCAACACTGACGATTGGTATGTGGATTCCGGAGCGACCATTCACTTAACCGGGCGCATGGACTGGTTAACAAATGTCAAGGAACGCAATGCTGGTGGAAAGGTTGTTACTGCGTCTGGTGACCATTTTCAAATCTCAGCGATTGGCGATACTGTCGTGTTGCTTAACATAAAAGGGAAATCTGTTGAAACTCCAATACGTGATGTAAGATATGCCAAAGGTTTAAAGTTTAACCTAATTTCTTGTAAACAGCTCGGTAAGAAGGGCATTACAACTACAATTGTCGACGACAAAGAATGCCAAATTTCTGTTCGAAGTACGGGAGCAGTCATTGCTTTTGCAGATTCATCGGGTGATAATTTGTACAAGCTCAAACGTTTTGAAGAACCAATTGTGAAGGCCTGTTCATCATCTGTGTGCACTGATTTTGCAACATGGCATCGTCGACTTGGCCACTTGAGTGTGGGTGGCATGAAAAGGCTACGAGATGGTATGGCAGAAGGCATCGTTTTCAAGGACCAGGAATGCGATGGTGTTTGTGTTGGTTGTGTGAAAGGGAAATAACACAGAAATCCGTTCCCGAAAGGAAAAGCAAATCGTGCTACAAGCAAGTTAGGGTTGGTGCATACCGACTTATGTGGACCCATGCAGGAGCCATCGATTGGTGGAAAACGATACGTACTTACTTTTACAGATGACTTCACACGTAAAACGTTTGTTTACTTTTTAGCAAACAAGGATGAGGCATTTGCGAAATTTAAGGACTTCAAAGTACGTGTTGAGAAGGAAACGGCATCCAAAATTCGAGCTATTCGTAGTGACAATGGCAAGGAATTTGTCAACAATCAATTTGAAAACTTCTTAAACTTTGACTGCCAAGCCATTTTAACATTTTGATTTATCCCAGGCCAAAGTATTTTTTTTTCCAATTTTCTGTACCTTAGTGTCTAAAAAGCTGTTTCTAACCAATTCCCACTTTTTTTTCGTCATAACTGTGTAATTCTAACGGTATTTGTGTGTCGCACGTTTTTGTACGACGTGGCCGTGTAATATAAAAAATATTCGTTGAAGCCACGTCGTACGAAATCGTACGACAGTGTTCTCTCGTGTTGTCTCGTGGTATCTCCTGTGTATTTAGTAAGTGTAATTAGAAGTGATCGCAGGTTGTTGTCAATAATATTTTTTTACAGTTATAGGTTTCTAAAAATTTGGTATAAAAAATGGAAAGACGTAATTTGACTGGTAATGAGGTTGAGAGGGAGCCAGATGTTGAAGAAAGCGACGAAGATTTTTCAAGCGACGACTTGGAATTCGATGACAATTGGTTACCAAATGATGATCCCAACTCAGATACCGACTCGGAACCGGAAGATTTCAATGCTGTAGATGCGGAAGTTCCAGAAAGTGACGAGGAAGAACTTGAAGAAGCTAAAGAAGTACCAGCAGTTACTGAAGCAAGTGACAACGTACGCTGGACGGAGTTTTCTTCCCGCCAAAAAAATTTTCCCTTCAGTGGAAGGTCTGGTTTTCTGAAAGATGTGTCTACAACTATTAGCTGTCTTGAAGCCTTTTACCTTTTTGTTGATGAAGAGGTCATCCAACTAATAGTCTTAGAAACAAATAGGTATGCTGAACAACAAATCAATCGCGTTCCAATAACTCGTGCATCAAGGAAAAAGAAATGGGTTCCCACAAACGGCACAGAGATACGAAAATTCCTCGGGCTGTTGTTATGGATGGGCCTTGTAAAAGTCGGATTGCTAGAGGATTATTGGTCCAAGAAAAATATTTACAATTTTGGCATTCCTCCTAAGACGATGTCACGAAATCGGTTTCAACTTCTTCTCAACTTTATTCATTTTGCTGACAACGCCTCAATAACAGCAGGAGATAGAATTGGGAAACTCAAACCCCTGTTGGACATGCTGCAGAGGAATTTTCAGAGAGTCTTTATACCTGGAGAAAATATGGTCATCGATGAAACAGTTATTCCTTGGAGAGGTCGGCTTGTTTTCCGGCAGTATATTCCAAATAAAGCTCATCCTTACGGAGTGAAGTTATTCAAACTTTGCTCGACGGAAGGTTTTACTTGGTCTACGAAAATTTATTCCGGAAAAAGTTCAACAGGTGTTCGAGAGGTTGGTCTGGCAAAAAATGTTTGTGAAGAACTCAGTTCTTTATTGAAAGGAGAAGGTCGCACTCTATACGTCGATAATTTCTATACAAGCTACGAACTGGCACGCTCCATGCTTGACCAAAAAACTCATGTAGTTGGGACACTTCGAGCAAACAAAAAATTCTGCCCAAAAGAGGTAATGAATGCTCAGCTAAAAAGAGGAGAAATGGTAGCACGTGAAGAAGAAAACGGCATTGTTGTTCTCAAGTGGAAGGACACCCGAGATGTCAGGATGCTATCGACAAAACATGCTCCCGTTATGGCTGCCGTTTCAGACCAATCCATTCCCAACCCAAACATTCCGTCCACCAGCAGAGGTAGGAGAACAAACCGACGCCAAGGAAATCGTGAGAAGCCTCTTGCCATAATTGAATATAACAAAGGCAAATCGGGCATTGATCTGTAGGATCAAATGGCTTCCTATGCTACGACTCTGAGAAGAGGTCTCAAATGGTATAGAAAAGTTGCCATTGAACTTTTACTGGGAATGGCAGTTGTGAATGCATATT
The DNA here is from genome assembly GCA_946251815.1 of Dasysyrphus albostriatus. NCBI lineage: Eukaryota > Metazoa > Arthropoda > Insecta > Diptera > Syrphidae > Dasysyrphus > Dasysyrphus albostriatus. Next base: position 60,817,027 of record OX276337.1, on the reverse strand, counting down.
TAGTGTACAAAAAAGCCACAAAAAGTGCGATTCAAATTCGAAAATTTAGAGAAAAAGTTGCTGAAGACTTATTGGACCTTATGTCTCCACAACCCGTTATTTCTAAGAAACATTTCATAGAAAAAAGAAAGGATGAAAATGGTAAAACCATAAGACGGGCTTGCGTTTTATGTTATGCAGAAGCCAAAAAATCCTCCGATAGGAAAACTGCTAGGAACAGCATAAAAAGAACAACAACATTCTGTCCAGAATGCCCCAATAAACCTCAGCTATGCGTGTCTTGTTTTCCAAAATATTCTCATTCAAAGAGGTAATTTACATAAAATATCTTTTCAGATAAATCCATTTCAACAGATTTATTTTCAGACAATAAATTTGAACTTTTTGGATTGTTGGCCCCTCGCTGAAAGAAATTTTAGAATAAGTTATATATGAAATGATGTATTTTTTTATTTTTTATTAATTTTGTCAATGAAGTTATGTTATGTTTTTTATTTATCATTCGAATTATTATAAAAACGAATTACTTGGTGAAAAAAAAACCATACAAACAAGAAACTTTGCTCGCCTTTATTTTCCTCAAACGTTATCCTAAGGCCACGTAGGCTAAACCAAAATGTTCACCAGAAGCCACACAATCCGAAACCCATACAAAATCCAATATACTATCGCACAAAAACGTACGACATGGCCTGAACTGAATGATTAGGTGTCGCACGAAAATGTGCGACGCGGCTTCTGAGGAACTATGAGGTGTCGCACGAAAACGTATGACACGGCAGTTAAAGTGTTAAAGGCGCATGGGATACAGCATCAAACCACAATCCAATACAACCCGGAGCAAAATGGCGTTGCTGAGCGCGTCAATAGAACCCTAATCGAGAAAGCGAGATCGATGTTATTTGCTGCAAATTTACCAAAGAAATATTGGGCAGAAGCAGTCAATACTGCTTGTTACTTGAAGAATCTGAGTCCAACAGTTGCGGTTAACGAAAAGACACCAGAAGAAGCCTGGACTGGTAAGAAACCAAATATAGATCATCTGAGAGTTTTCGGATCAAGTGCTTACGTACATATTCCTCGAGAAAAACGTAAGAAGTGGGATACAAAATCCCAAGAACATCTTTTTGTTGGCTACTGCACAGACTCGAAACGCTATAGAGTAATTGACGTCGAAACAAATGAAATCATAAAATCGCGTGACGTTATCTTCGATGAAAACAAAATAATGACATCTAAAGGAGCCGAAGAAGATGAGCCAGAGACAAACAACGAATTCCTGAATAACGAAACGAACAATACACTGGTGGATGTTGAAACGCAACTCCAAGAAAATGGTGACGAGGAAGCAGCTGGAGAAAACATTTCGATTCCAACCGAGAGCGGTACAGTAGAAGCAGCTGCAGATGACATTTTGGTTCCAACAGAGGTTGATGAAGAAGCTAGTGAAGACGAATTTTTTGATCCAAGCCACTATCAAGAAGAAAACGTTTTGGATACAGCTGAAGCAGAATCAACTTGTGAACGTGCTAGACGTAGATGTGGATTGCCAACACGATTTAATGACTATGTTTTGTCTTCTGCACTGGATATTGTGTCTGATGGAGATCCGAAAGATGAAAGAGATGCGCTTTCTCGCAGCGATGCTGAAATGTGGAAGCAGGCCATGCGTGAAGAGTATGATGCACTCATCAAGAAAAATACGTGGGAGTTGGTTGATTTGCCTAAGAATCGGAAAGCAATTTCATGCAAATGGATTCTTCGTAAAAAGAAGAACGGGGTCGGTGAAACAGTACGCTACAAGGCACGTCTTGTTGTTCGAGGATGCATGCAGGTCAGTGGTATGGATTTTGATGAAACTTTTGCACCGGTGGTTCGCGGTACAACACTTCGTTTCTTGATTGCGGTGGCTACACTTAAAAACTGGAACATCGACCAGATGGATGCGGTGGCGGCATTTCTGCAACCTGAGATAGATAAAGATATCTATATGATGCAACCCAAGTTATTCGAGAGTGAGGATAAAGCAAATGCTAGAAAGGTTTGTCGGTTACGCAAAGCATTATATGGCCTCAAACAATCTGGCTATTTGTGGAACGAGAAGTTGGACAAGGACTTATGTGATCTCGGACTTGTTCAAGCCAAATTTGATACATGCGTTTATCATTGCCTTAGCAAAGAAAAGGTAATTATTATCGCTATTTATGTTGACGATTTTCTGCTCATTACAGACAATGAAAAATCCAGAGTTTGGATTAAGGCAGAACTCATGAAGAGGTTTGACATGAAGGACCTAGGTGAAATTCAGTACTGCCTTGGGATTCAAGTCACAAGAGACAGAAAAAGAGGTCAAACAACACTGGACCAAACAGCATATATTGAAGCAGTTCTTAGGCGATTCAATATGAGCGATGGTAAGCCTATATCTACACCTTTGGAATGCGGAAAGAAGTTGAGCCGAAACATGGCACCAATTAACGATGCGGAGAGAGAAGCCATGAATCATGTTCCTTATCAAATGGCGATCGGAAGTCTTTTGTATGCAGCTCAAACAACACGTCCAGACATTTCATTCGCAGTGGGGGTTCTCAGCAAATTCAACTCCAATCCTGGAAAAGAGCATTGGTCTTCAGTTAAACGAGTTATGCGATATCTTCGAGGAACGGCAGCAGCTAAGATAACCTATAAAGCTACTGGAAACGACAAAATTATTGGGTACACAGATGCAGACTACGCTGATGACCCTGATGACAGAGTTTCCGTGAGTGGTTATAGTTTCAAGTTGGCGGATGGCATTATAAGTTGGTCAAGCAAAAAACAAGAAACAGTTGCACGTTCAACAACCGAAGCAGAGTATATGGCTCTCGCCCATGCCACGCAAGAGGCTTTGTGGCTCAGGATGATGGCAATTGAATTGAAGATATCATCGAGTGACACCATTATACCAATAGGATGTGACAACCAAAGTGCTCTTGATCTTTCAAGAAATTCGCTTCATCATGCACGGACGAAGCATATTGATGTGCAGCATCATTTTCTTCGAGATGCAGCAAAGAAAAAACGAGTCGAGTTCTTTAAAGTGGCATCAGAAGTAATGATTGCAGATTCGTTGACGAAGCCAGTTAACCGTCAAAAGCACGAATGGTGCAGATCAGCCATGGGAGTTCAAGTTAATTAGATCATCGATAGCAGAGTATCAAGTGGGGGTGTTGAAATGCGTACACCATTTAAGTATACGTAATGATACACGCCATCTACTAACGTCCTCAGAACTTTGAACTGTGTTTGCACCTCAATATTAGCAAATATATTTTCAGCCAGACGTCAGCACATATCAGCACATCAGCACTTCAATGCAGTTATTCATTTATTCATTCGTTATAAAGCTACAGTTCAATAAAGACATTTATTTTCTTGTACCAAATTAAAACTGCGTTTAATTTCAAAAAGCATACAAAAATTTTCTTCAAAAGAACCCACCCCAGCTGACTAGCCGGTGAGCTGCATGGGAGTTGCAGTTGTTGTTGCAATTTTATTTTCTCTTTACTTTGTTCTTCGTTCATCGTTCGGTTGTGACAGCTCATAGTCATAATCGAACTAATCTTTCGCGGTGCTGGTTGCACATTTTTTTTGTTTTTAATTAATTTCGTTTGTTTATTAAATAAATAATTTTCAGTTTAATTGAATTTAATTGTATTCATACTCGCGGTCGTGTTTAAAGAAGAAAATTATTGCAACAACTTCTTTGGTGATTTTTGATATGTGAAATAAATGCCAAAGAACAAATGTCTTCGAAGCATATTGTTATAAACCATCTCCTTGCACCTTGCTAGTATAAGAAACTTTTGTATTCTAAGAATTATTATTCGATGATATAAAAATACTTTTGTAAGTTCTAAGAAAATCGTCTGACTTTGTAATCTAAAACTGCAAACGCGAAGATAAATTATTGTAACTTAAAACTGTAAATGTGAAAATGAATTTTAACTTGAAATAAATATTCTTCTCCAGTCTTATTCGGAGAGTCAACCATGAAACATTGTCTTATAATTTATAACTAGATCCTAACAATATGTTACAATTCTTTCTCAAATGCTCCTTTTCACTATATCTACAATCAAATTTCAATCTTGTTAACTAAATTTACAACTTTTGCAAAAAAATACTGCGCTAGATTGGTTTGATGAGAATGCACCATGCGAGTTACACAAATGCAAGTCAGCAAACTTGACGATGCAACCCATAAAGTAATGCGAAACCACGGTGACGATGGAAAAATGTCTATACCTGAAGGCCATCGGAAAGTGGATGCATTGACCTATTGTTCAGTATAAACTGTATTTAATTAATAATAAAACTACGCGCAGTCGCAATCGACCCGGGAAACATAGAGAATTGTTATATCACTACTTCAATAACATAACTTGCGCGTCAAAGTTTCACCGATTCCTTTTCAGCAATCAAGGAAAAGATGAAAGCAGCTGTGATTGATGAAATAATAATTCCAGTTTTTGTCATTTATAAAGCTGAAGGTATAAAATCAAACGAAGTGATTTTTATGCAAAATATCTCCGTCATCTTAATTTCTATGAGCAAAATTATTAGTCTCTGTTCCAATTCTAAATTAAACAGAGCACTATTTTCTGTGCTTTTGAATTTACTCATGAAATGTCAAAAAGCGCGAGTTACAAACCCAAATATGCAAGGTTTGCATATTCCCACACTTTGCATTTTCCCACAAAAATATTAATATTTAATGTGCACATACTCGTATCACATAGCTCTTCCTGTTGTGCATCTTCTTATGCACATTCCAGTAATAAGAAACCTTTCCTTGCACCTTCTGTGCAATTTCTAAGAATTATTGTTTGGGACCTTAAGTGCATAAAATAAAATGAATTGTCTAAAGAGTTAGTTCTTAAGTTGGAGTGATCGAATAAAGTCTAAAAAAAATATTCCAAAGGAATAAAAAAATATTTTTTTTATAATAAAGTTTTTAAACAAAACCTAAGTCGCGCGAAGCACCGTGAAGGAATACTTTGTTGCGGATCCTTCGGGAGAAATAATTCCAACTCAAGCGCATCAACAAAGCGTCATGAGAATCTCACATTGTGTTCGGGGATAAAACAAATAATAAACTAGGTATTTGGCAGTATTTTTCTTCTTCGTCTCCGATTTGGGTTTTTGTTTCGGAATGCTCGCATCCCACACATACAGAAGATGTATTAGTAGAAAAAATAAGAAAAAAGGGGAAAATAATAACGAGCTCAGCCAATAGGAGGATCGGGTGATGAAAAGTGCCGTAGGTTCGTTAACCGTTTTGCCATACGATGGACATTATGAGGAAAAAAACGAATAACATTTCAGTCAGAAGAAAAACTGGTCGCCGCCCCGCAAGACCCATTAAATGTTCAACGAGAACAAATTAAAATTTTAGCTAAAAAAATCCGGTAAGAATCAATCGAGCGAAGAAATAAAATACTGAACAAGAATTTTAGAAAAAAGTGTGAGATTATACCTCGAAGGAAAAATAGAAAAAAAAAAAATTAAAGAAGATCAGAAATTAAAGGATTTCGAAAATAAGAAGGAAAGAAAAGTCATAGTCAAACAAGTGGGAAAACACCCAAAGAAAAGAAAAAGGGGAATAAAGTGAACAAAATTGAGTAGTTATTAGAAAAAAAAGGATAGTGTGGTGTTAAAATATTAAAAATCCTATAAATTTAGTTCAGTGGCACGGTGCGGCGGCAGTCAATCTCGAGTAAGTTTGGGGCAAAGACAATCAGAAAGGGTCCTTAATCACCAATATAAAGGACATTCAAGGAAAAAGGGTGAGTCCTACGAGAGGGCGAAAGTAAAAGAAATCATAAATTCAAAAAAAAAAAGGGGATAATGTGAGTACCTAACCTAAGTATATTTTTTTTTGTATAGGTGCAGAAATACCGGAAGAATCCACTTGGTGGTCACTCTGCGTGCACGTGGCCACCATTACTTCCTTTTTGTTTTGTTTTACCGACAGCCTCCGGTTGCATGGGTGACTAGAACACCCTAACCCAAGGGAAAGTAAACTAGTTTCGGGGGTGGTCGAGTTGCGGTGACCTACAAGAGAAAACCCTACGGGGGTTCCAAAGCAAATCCACCAGACGGACGGATATCGCATCCACAGAACGTCTAACTTTTTGGTGTATTAGTTTTTGTACAGTTGTCGGACTTCAAGTAATAATTTTTTTGTTTGAGGAACAAGAATATCAATTAACATTTAGATTACGTTTATCTTATTTATATAATACCTTTTATCCTGTTTCTCGTCAGGGACAGGGACATAACGACGAATATTTTTAAAGCGCGAATCGTTCGCGTGTTGTCCTGGTGGCTGGTTGGAATACGACAGCTGGGTAGGGTAGCGATTTCCCTCCTGCAAGTATTCACTCGATTTTTTTTGTTGTTTTGGATAAATTCAGTTTTGTAAACTATCATTTGAAAATTTTTGGTTATATTTACTTGTACATTAAATGTTGAATAAACCACGAGGTGTCACAATTCACTTAAGTGAAAACGAAGTTCTTGCGTCTATGAATGGTGCGATACCTGTGATAGCTACTTAAGGAAAGTTTGTCCATGAGTGTCATTACGACACCATGATTTTATAAGTAAGTAATTTTCAGGGGTGTGAGGGGGTGGTCATCCGTCGCCTATGCCTTAGACAGGGGGATAGTCCAGCAGCAACCTGGCCTAAGGGGGACCCCACGAAGTGGCCACGGGATTCCAAGGATGGGAGGGATTGAGGCCAACTGCAAAACATCTGCATCCCAGACGTGTGGTGGAACACCTATTTAGTGGTGGTGAACCTTTACAAGGTAAAGTGGCATGATATATGTTTATTTGTTGCAGGTATCGTCTCTCGTAGAAGGAAAGAACCACGCCCCGTCCGACGAGCAGAGCTGAGCTTACAAGCATGCCATCCTTCTTCGAAGATTTTTCTCCTTTATCCCTTTATTTTCATTTACCTAAGCTAAGTTTTTTTTTGTTGCTTCCTCTGGGTTGAACCTCATGCATTCTTCGATTCGGAGTCCAGCAATGCCTTCCTATAATCCTTATCCTATCTATCCTACTACAGCCCTGCAACAACTTGCCGAGGTAAAACTTTTCATTTGCGCAATGTTTTGAAAAAGGGTCACCGTATTTCTTCTTATCTAATTAACTTGCAAATAAAAGTTCGAGTAGAGCAGAGGCCATTCCCTTAACAAAGCTGCTAAAAATAGTAAGATAATTTATTAAATTTTGATTGTTTTATTGGTATATTAATACACATATACTTTGTAATTACAATAAAGAATAAACCATTCACTGAAGGGATTGTGTTTTATTCAAAAACAGATTGCTCGGACGGCGAGCCAACTAGAATTTGCAATAGGCACAGGATGGAATTCACTTCAGATAGATGTGTAATTAGAGTCAAAACCTTAAACTACCTTCAAGTATTAACGATACTTCGAACTTTTAATATGAAGTTTCTTGTGAGGTGTTGCACACGGGTGAACTGTGACGTCTTCAATGTCTTGTTTACTACTCGGAATATCCACACTGGTTTTTACACGGGGTGTGTTCAACACACTTGAAGTTTATCAGAACTGTTTGATAAACTTCCATAAAGGACTCGGAAACATCTATAATAATTAAACTCTGCCAAGCAAATGATTTTAATCCAACGTTATAATAAAGAATCTCCTACATTTTTTCCTAGAAGTAGCGAAACCAGAAAAAGAAAGTATTTCAAGCCCATCATAAAGGAATCATTTTTTCGGATTAATTTTCGTCGTCCCCATTGTTTGGGTTTTGCTCTTGTTTATATTTGAGTTCATGAAACCGGCAGATTGGCATTGTTTTAGGTGTTCCTGACTTGTGTAGTAACTCGTCGTTAAAATAAAAACCCTAGCTGGTCATTTCCTGTTTCTGTGGAAATTTTTACGATGAGTAAGATTATTGCTGAGGTCGGTCGGTTGAAGTCGCAAATTTTAATGGATATGGGAAAAAAATGGTTGATGGTCTCAACACGATGGTCTGACATCTTCATACGCAAAAAATAAAAGAATTGATCAGAAAGCAAAAAGAGTATGCTTTCCATTCAACCCAGTTTTAACACAGAAATTAAAAAGCACATACATTACAATTACACATTACACATTACAATATGAACATAATATTATCAAGAAACAATAGAATGAAAAATATTATAGGAAATCGGGAATTTATTCAGTATAGTGTGGTGCTTGTGAACAAGTGTATTATGGTAAAAAAAAAAACAAAAATTAAAATGCGTTTTAGAGAACATTTGACGTACATAAAGACTAACAAAAGACCTTCTGCCCCAGCAGTTCATGTACTAACTAACGATCACTTTAAAGTTAGTAAGAAAGATTTGGAAAAGATTTGGAACTGGTACAACAAGTGAATTATCTAGACGGCTGGATGTTAATGAAAGCTATTTTATCAAAGAAGAGAAAAGAGGTCGATGAATACTGGCAGTAGGAATATTAACTCTTGTTTTTTCCCGATTGAATTGAAATAGCTTGTATCTTCTTAGTACACCTCCCACAGTGATGCATAGGTTAACTTTTTTGTTTTTCTTTTGTTGCATATATTATTCATTAACATTTAACATCGCTCACCGCCGTCAAATCTTGCGTTGTGTCAGCAAAGCGAGGAATTGCACTTTGGAAAGATTAAACAGTTTTATATAATTATTAGCCAGAAATGTTTGAAGAAAAAATTTTTTTTCATTTTTCAAACCCAGAAGACGTTATAATAACAAATCTCATAGATTCTATCCATTCAGCTTCTGCAAGACAAGACAAGACAACATCGCATCAAGGTGTACCAGAAAAATTAAAGTATGTCAAGCAAATGATTTTATTCCAACGATATCATTCAAACATCTTATCATTAAGCGAACCAGAAAAAGAAAGTATTTCAAGCCCACCACAAAAGATTAGCAAATATCTAAGATAATCTTGGTCTGTCAAGCAAATGATTTTAATCCAACTGCACTATTGACCGGCTGGAAATAAATGTGAGAGAGCTCCGACAAAGTCTGCATCCAGTAATAATTTAATTCGAATTTGAAAAATCGTCAATAGATTATTTCAACGAAATCAAGTACAAATTTGAGTCACTACCAAGTGTCTTCAAGTCTTGACACGTGGTTAAAAGTTTTAATTTGTCTTAAATCATAAATATCAAACAACATGTAGGCAATAAATGTGAGGGAACTTCGACAAAGTCTCCATTCAGTATTAGATTATTTCGAACTTGAAAAATCATTTATAGATTATTTCAACGAAATCAAGTACAAGTTTGAGTCATTACCAAGTGTCTTCAAGTCTTGACACATGGTTTAAAGTTTTTAATCTGTCTTAAATCTAAAATATTCAACAGTATGTAGGCAATAAATGTGAAAGAACTTCGACAAAGTATTAAATTATTTCGAACTTGAAAAATCATTTATAGATTATTTCAACGAAATCAAGTACAAGTTTGAGTCACTACCAAGTGTCTTCAAGTCTTGACACATGGTTTGAAGGTTTAATTTGTCTTAAATCTTAAATATCCAATAGCATTTAGGCAATAAATGTGAGAGAACTCTGACAAAGTCTGCATGCAGTAATAATTTAATTCGGATTTGAAAAATCGTTAATAGATTATTTCAACGAAATCAAGTACAAATTTGAGTCACTACCAAGTGTCTTCAAGTCTTGATACATGGTTAAAAGTTTTAATTTGTCTTAAATCTTAAATATCAAACAACATGTAGGCAATAAATGTGAGGGAACTTCGACAAAGTCTCCATTCAGTATTAGATTATTTCGAACTTGAAAAATCATTTATAGATTATTTCAACGAAATCAAGTACAAGTTTGAGTCACTTCCAAGTGTCTTCAAGTCTTGACACATGGTTTAAAGTTTTAATTTGTCTTAAATCTTAAATATCCAATACCATGTAGGCAATAAATGTGAGAGAACTCTGACTAAGTCTGCATCCAGTAATAATTTAATTCGAACTTGAAAAATCATTTATAGATTATTTCAACGAAATCAAGTACAAGTTTGAGTCACTACCAAGTGTCTTCAAGTCTTGACACATGGTTTAAAGTTTGTTACGGTAAAATTTACCGCAACAATGACCAGTCTTTGACTGCTTCCATTTCCTTCTTTTTGTCTCCGTTGTGGCTGCAAAATACTGGTGAGGTTGAGGGCAACCATGGTATCATCAACCATTGGTGTACTAGGCCAGGATCTTGCAAAAGCAACAACAGGTGTTCGAGTGATTGATGAATCGAATGGAACAGGCGGTTCCAAAGTCTTGAGCGTATTCAGCATTCAGACGGGCGGTCTCATGCAACGAGAAAAATGTCAGCGGATGAGCTGAAGAGGTAACGAGTCAGGCGGACTCTTTTACCTACTCTACAATCAACACAACATCCTTATAATTAACTTAACTTAACTTAACTTTATATTTTATTGTAAACAAAATGGGTGGTTAACGCATCTTATTCCTAAAACCATACCTTGTAAATAGCAAAGTTCTTTTGGAATTGAAAAAAAAGAAAAAGAAACAGTTGAGTAAATCGCGGGGTTGTTCAAAATATGCCTTCCTCTCTCTTCTCGAAACAAATAGTTTTTGAATGGTTGCTTTGCGCTTCGAATCTCTCGCGAGTAATTTGTATTAACTAGGAGAATGCCTAGCGAAGGCTATTTCTCGGTTTCAATTCTTTTTTTAATTTTTCTCGAAAAATTTAGTTTGGGATAGGATTTGGAAATACATCCAACAACTTGTTGAGTTTGTGTCTGTGGGAGTAATTCGGCAAGTTTTGGAAATACATCCAACAACTAGTTGAATTTGTGTTTGTGAGAGTGAGAGTAAAGTTTCGTTGAGATTCAACGACGGTGGTTTTCTGGGGAGCGAAAAAGCCTTCCAGGAAGCCGACGTCCCGTGACCGATGATCACGAAAACGAATGGCTGAATGTGTGAGTGATTGGAATGGTCGAGGGAAGGATTGTTTTTTTTTGCTGGGAAAGTTCACTCTGGAGAGAGCTAACCAAGCGAACAGTTGTAAGATTCGAGAAGTTTAAAAAAAAAGGCAAAGAAAAATCGAGAAATAGTGTAGAAGTTCAAAAGGAGAAAATTTGGAGAAGAATATAAGGGATTCGAGGTGCAAATAAATTATTGAGGAAAACAGGAGAATTCGAGGAAGGAAGGAAGAAATTCAAGGAGAAATAAGCGATAGAAAAGATAAGTAGAGTAAAGATATTCATTTAAGTAAAATTTTCTTTTTCTTTGTTCAATTCCAAACGTGCCCATTTTGTCTGTTTTATCTAATTTCAATTTTGAATTGATTGAAGCATCATTCTCCCCCGTAATTGCTTTTTTTTTGCGTTAACAACCCATTTGGATTTTTATTTTCTTTGTTTCTTTGGCTCAACGGTTCCCCGTGAGCAGATATAAATTCTTATTGTACCTTAATTATAATTGAAAAAATTTTGGGTTTTTATCCTGGTTCGTCCAAGGTTTCCCAAATAAAAATTTATTGAAAGTCCCCATCTGGGCATACAAACTTTGTGTTTCATTTCTTTCGACCTCTATTTCACATTTGAATTAGATTTGGAATTTTGCTAATCTTACTTAATTAAAATTCCTGGCGCCCACCTTTTATTGTAAGTATCCCACTGTACTTGCAATAAAACATTTCGTGTATTTTGATTAGTAAAATCAAAGATAATTTTTTTTTATTGTCATCAAATTCTTCCGCTGAACCCAACCCAGCTGAGCAGCCGTGGCAGCAGCTTCTTTTTATCGTGCTGCTGTTTGCACTTTTTCGTATTTTCTTTTATTCTCTTCTTCGTTGTTTGGCCTATCAGTTGTTAAGGGTTTTGTTGTGGTGCACAAGTGCCCATTCATTTTACTTATTTATAAAAAAAATCTAATCTAATTAACTCGGTGTTTAAATTCGTTTAATTTGTAAATAAAACCTTGTTTCTCCGTTAAGAGAATTTTTTGGTCTGTGCGATATTAAGAGATTAATCCAATTATTTATTAAAATGGAAAATTTAAAAAATGAAAGGATCTTTGTCTCAAAAATTGGGGTAATAAACGTTTCAAATCCAAAGGAGTGTATGGTAGTTACGACTTATTCGTTGAATAAAATCGAAAAAGCCATTGCGCAAGTGGAGAAAATCGTTGGAGAAGCAAAGCTAGCTTTAGCTAATGTAAACAGAATCGTGCTAGTCCAGGGAACAGGCGAAAAGTTTGTTTTCCCTGATACACGTTTAGAGTTAAACGATAAAGACTTCTGGGCAGAAAAAATAAATGCTTATGTATTAAATGAAATGTTTCGTGCACGTGTTAAAGCTATGAAAGTGAACATGCTAGATGATAAAATACGGTACGTATGTATTGTCAACAGAATGAGCGTGCTAGAGTCCAATGATCTAGTAACCTCGCTGACGCAAAATGAAATGCAGGATCATAAGAAAAAGAAAAATGATAAAAAGAAAGCACTTGCTCCAAGGACAGAGACAGTTGCTAAAAATGTCAAAAAAGATGACAAAAAAGTAAAAGATGTAATGGAACAGAAAAGTGTACGCATTCAAAAAGATGTGAAAGGTCTCGTTCTGCAGGAGAACGAGAGGACAGTAGCTCGCAAGCAATCTAATGCTGAGCCTATTCCGTGTGATATGTCAAGTAATTCAAGCGTTGTATTTGAAGAAGCGTCTTCATCTGAAGACGAGAGTAAAAAAGATAATTTGGTTGATCTTTTAGAAGTTTTGAAGCACGCGAACGTATTAAAAGGGTACGTTCCGAAAGATATACAATCTGAAGATTTAAAATTCAAGAAGAAGATGACACATACGAAATTTCCAGATTTTAGTTGGACAAAAACAGCAGCAGGACAAGTTGTACGTTTCTGCCGGATAGAGGATACAAATGGTAAAATAAGTATTAAAACTTCCGACGCGATTAAAATCGACGTCGATGAAATGGACTGTTTTACACTAGGTACGGGTGATTTCTTTGTCGTAGTAGACTAACGACAAAAAGTTTATGAGCAATCAAAATTCGGTTCGAATTGTAAGTCTCGCTTAACAAAGGTTTCGGTAAAAAAAAAAAAATTGTTAAAAATACAATAAAATTTAACTTATAAAGATCCACAACCCCACCCAGAAAAAGTGGAACAGGTTTTAATTTGTCTTAAATCTTAAATATCCAATACCATGTAGGCAATACATGTGAGAGAACTCTGACAAAGTCTGCATCTAGTAATCCAGTAATAATTTAATTCGAACTTGAAAAATCATTTATAGATTATTTCAACGAAATCAAGTACAAGTTTGAGTCATTACCAAGTGTCTTCAAGTCTTGACATATGGTTTAAAGTTTTAATTTGTCTTAAATCTTAAATATCCAATACCATGTAGGCAATAAATGTGAGAGAACTCTGACAAAGTCTGCATCCAGTAATAATTTAATTCGAATTTGAAAAATCGTTAATAGATTATTTCAACGAAATCAAGTACAAGTTTGAGTCATTACCAAGTGTCTTCAAGTCTTGACACATGGTTTAAAGTTTTTAATCTGTCTTAAATCTAAAATATTCAACAGTATGTAGGCAATAAATGTAAAAGAACTTCGACAAAGTATTAAATTATTTCGAACTTGAAAAATCATTTATAGATTATTTCAACGAAATCAAGTACAAGTTTGAGTCACTACCAAGTGTCTCCAAGTCTTGACACATGGTTTAAAGTTTTAATTTGTCTTAAATCTTAAATATCCAATACCATGTAGGCAATAAATGTGAGAGAACTCTGACAAAGTCTGCATCCAGTAATAATTTAATTCGAATTTGAAAAATCGTTAATAGATTATTTCAACGAAATCAAGTACAAGTTTGAGTCATTACCAAGTGTCTTCAAGTCTTGACACATGGTTTAAAGTTTTTAATCTGTCTTAAATCTAAAATATTCAACAGTATGTAGGCAATAAATGTAAAAGAACTTCGACAAAGTATTAAATTATTTCGAACTTGAAAAATCATTTATAGATTATTTCAACGAAATCAAGTACAAGTTTGAGTCACTACCAAGTGTCTCCAAGTCTTGACACATGGTTTAAAGTTTTAATTTGTCTTAAATCTTAAATATCAAACAACATGTAGGCAATAAATGTGAGGGAACTTCGACAAAGTCTCCATTCAGTATTAGATTATTTCGAACTTGAAAAATCATTTATAGATTATTTCAACGAAATCAAGTACAAGTTTGAGTCACTACCAAGTGTCTCCAAGTCTTGACACATGGTTTAAAGTTTTTAGTCTGTCTTAAATCTAAAATATTCAACAGTACATAGGGAATAAATGTGAAAAAACTTCGACAAAGTATTAAATTATTTCGAACTTGAAAAATCATTTATAGATTATTTCAACGAAATCAAGTACAAGTTTGAGTCACTACCAAGTGTCTCCAAGTCTTGACACATGGTTTAAAGTTTTTAGTCTGTCTTAAATCTAAAATATTCAACAGTACATAGGGAATAAATGTGAAAAAACTTCGACAAAGTATTAAATTATTTCGAACTTGAAAAATCATTTATAGATTATTTTAACGAAATCAAGTACAAGTTTGAGTCACTACCAAGTGTCTTCAAGTCTTGACACATGGTTTAAAGTTTTTAGACCGTCTTAAATCTAAAATATTCAACAGTATATAGGGAATAAATGTGAAAGAACTTCGACAAAGTATTAAATTATTTCGAACTTGAAAAATCATTTATAGATTATTTCAACGAAATCAAGTACAAGTTTGAGTCACTACCAAGTGTCTCCAAGTCTTGACACATGGTTTAAAGTTTTTAGTCTGTCTTAAATCTAAAATATTCAACAGTACATAGGGAATAAATGTGAAAGAACTTCGACAAAGTATTAAATTATTTCGAACTTGAAAAATCATTTATAGATTATTTCAACGAAATCAAGTACAAGTTTGAGTCACTACCAAGTGTCTTAAGTCTTGACACATGTGTTGAATGACATTGCACGAGGGAAGAAAATGATCCTTTCCCTCAGTTAACGGCTGAAGAAAGATACAAAAACTACCCCTTTTGAGTGGAAATGAGAGGCCAGCGATCGTGTGGTTGGAAGAAGAAGGGCGAATGGAGACAAGACGATTCTTGTAACCACGAAAAGGTGCGGTCGCTGGTCGTCTTAGGTTTTCCTTTGATTTTATTTCAGAAGTGGGATAGAAGAACCGCGTCCCGTGCATGGGAATAATTATTAGAAAATCAAATGAGTGTGCTCTAAAATTTGTTTTGAACTGGCTCTTAACTAACTAACGTTATATGTGTGTTCGGAACCAACTCTCTGCTGGTCTAGTGATGGTGTCGTGTACGTTGTCGGGGCGGTGCGGCGTGGCGTCAGTCGGGGCGTAGGATATAATAAAAATTTTCCCTTTCTGAACTGTGTTGATGACGGTACAAACAAAATTTCGTATCTGTGCGTGTGTTTTCGCTCTCTTCGGTTTACAAATAATCCCCTTTCTGTTGAATGTGTGCGTTTGCTTTGAACTGTGACGGTAAAGATAATTAGGAAAAACAAAATTTTGTATTTGTGTTTGTTGTATCGGTTTCCAACTATTCCCCTTTCGGTTGAATGAGTGATATTTGTGCATTCGTACTGAACTGCGTTGTTGACGGTAGAGAAATTTGAGTGCAAAGAAAAAGTTGTATCTACATACGCTGGTGCTGTTACTGTTGATGGTTTTCAAACTCTCCCCTCCAGTTGATAGTTCTGAAGCTATAGAAATAGCAAACAAAAACACTTTTATTTGTGTTCGTATTGTTAGTCGCTGTTGCTTGGTGAGTACACTCATACTTGTTTTGTTTTTATTCCTTCTGCGTTGTTCCAAAATGAGTGGGCCAACTAATAACCGTCGTAAAAGAAAGAACGAAGAGTCACGGTTGACAGAGCTTCTGGAAGAAGTAAAAAGACTTAAGGAAGAGAATTCGCGTTTGAGGGGAGGTAGCGTAAGATCCGAGGATAATGGGGACGTCATAAGTGTTACGTCAACACCAAGGCCAGATTCGTTAAGAATGTCGTTAAATGAGGTCAGATCTTTAATTAGGGAATATGAACCGGTAATGTGTTAAGAAAAAAATACTCAAAGTCCTTCACCTGTGTGGTGAATACCTGTGTGCCTGTGTGGCGTATCCTGTGTGGAAAACACCTGTGTGGTGAATGCCTGTGTGGCGTATCCTGTGTGGAAAGCACCTGTGTGGTGAATACCTGAGTGGTGAATGCCTGTGTGGCATATCCTGTGTGGAAAGCACCTGTGTGGCGAATACCTGTGTGGTGAGTATCTGGGCGGGAAGAATCTGTGTGATGGGCACCTGTGTGGTGAGAATCTATGTGATTAGACCATAACAAACTCAAACTAAGTGAAGTAGTAAACAAAGGCATCTCCGTTTTTCTACTTCTGCGTAAATAGACCGAATATGCTGAAGACTTCACCGGGACGGTGAATAAAGTAGGATGGCCGAATGTTGAATGATATTGCACGAGGGAAGAAAATGATCCTTTCCCTCAGTTAACACGGCTGAAGAAAGATACAAAAACTACCCCTTTCGAATGGAAATGAGAGGCCAGCGATCGTGTGGTTGGAAGAAGAAGGGCGAAATGGAGTGAATCGTCTTGTAACCACGAAAAGGTGCGGTCGCTAGTCGTCATAGGTTTTCCTTTGATTTTACATGGTTTAAAGTTTTAATTTGTCTTAAATCTTAAATATCCAATACCATGTAGGCAATAAATGTGAGAGAACTCTGACAAAGTCTGCATCCAGTAATAATTTAATTCGAACTTGAAAAATCATTTATAGATTATTTCAACGAAATCAAGTACAAGTTTGAGTCACTACCAAGTGCCTTCAAGTCTTGACACATGGTTTAAGGTTTTTAATCCGTCTTAAATCTAAAATATTCAACAGTATGTAGGCAATAAATGTGAAAGAACTTCGACAAAGTATTAAATTATTTCGAACTTGAAAAATCATTTATAGATTATTTCAACGAAATCAAGTACAAGTTTGAGTCACTACCAAGTGCCTTCAAGTCTTGACACATGGTTTAAGGTTTTTAATCCGTCTTAAATCTAAAATATTCAACAGTATGTAGGCAATAAATGTGAAAGAACTTCGACAAAGTATTAAATTATTTCGAACTTGAAAAATCATTTATAGATTATTTCAACGAAATCAAGTACAAGTTTGAGTCACTACCAAGTGTCTCCAAGTCTTGACACATGGTTTAAAGTTTTAATTTGTCTTAAATCTTAAATATCCAATACCATGTAGGCAATAAATGTGAGAGAACTCTGACTAAGTCTGCATCCAGTAATAATTTAATTCGAATTTGAAAAATCGTCAATAGATTATTTCAACGAAATCAAGTACAAATTTGAGTCACTACCAAGTGTCTTCAAGTCTTGACACATGGTTAAAAGTTTTAATTTGTCTTAAATCTTAAATATCAAACAACATGTAGGCAATAAATGTGAGGGAACTTCGACAAAGTCTCCATTCAGTATTAGATTATTTCGAACTTGAAAAATCATTTATAGATTATTTCAACGAAATCAAGTACAAATTTGAGTCATTACCAAGTGTCTTCAAGTCTTGACACATGGTTTAAAGTTTTTATTTGTCTTTAATCTTAAATACCCAATAGAACTTTTGTACTTTATGTAATAAAGTTGAACCCTATGTTTCGTGTAGTGTCTGTAACTCTTTATCGCATTTTACTTGCGCAAAAATCAAGAAAACCGATTTTAACAATATTAAATCCAAAAACACTTCTTTATCAAATGTGATAAATGTCTCACAAATGTGCCTTATGACTATATAGTTAACATTGACAATTTAGTGCATGGTGTACTCTGTAGAGGAATAAAAAAAATATATGTGAAAACCTAACTCGAATACGGTTAACCAAAAATGCATAGATAGTCTGCGTGGGCGACCGCCTTCACTTCAATTTTTTTCCACGTTACCCTGTAAAAAATAAAAACTTTATATTTCGAGTAACATCAGCGATCAGTTGTATAACCTTCGCCAAATGTTGCGGAAATGAGCAGAGGTAGACATTTTAGGCAAAAATAGGCAGGCAGTGTACTTTCGGAAAGATCTCTGATCTTTTCCTCCTGTAATCTGACCGAGTGCGGAAGGCTTCCAATATAATCCCTCCATTAAACTGGATTGAATATATGCTCAGTCTAACATTCCCAAAAACTATTTTAAATGTTTCAAACTAATTAAAAAAGGGTTATCTTTGGCCGATGTTTCTCATGTGAATTGTAAACTGAGTGTCCTTTCTGACTGTTACAATAAGCTCATGAGTGACTCATCTGTATGGCCTAAGTTCGTTAAGGTAAAAAAGTTCATCTACCATCCAAAAAACGACGCTGTGGACCAATCTGCAAATCTAACGTAATAAGCTACGAACTTAATGCCATTCATTGACTTTCATCATCATCCTTAAACGAATTCAACGTTGCTGCTTCATCAAGTAATTTATCTTTTTATTATCAAAATGTAGGGGGTGTAAGAACAAAGATAGATTTTGTATCTTATTTTTGCATCCTGTTCTTACAATATTATATTATTAACTGAAACATGACTAGCAGAAAATAAACTAACATCCGAATTATTCAACTCTGATTAGGAAAGACAGATCTTATTAAACCACTGGCATGGACAGGGGGGGAGTGGTTTTCTTATCGCCATTCGTTCGCCCTTGTCATGTTAAGAAGGTACTCTTAATTCAAACATTTTACCTACAACTAATTATGATATTGATCAACTGATTGTTTCTCTAACTTTAATTGGAATGTTTTAATTGTTTGTTATTATTAATATATACCTCCAAGGAGTCCTTGTGAAAGTTAAAATATATTTCTACATAATTGTAAATCTATACTTGTGTCACACCATCGAAGACACATGATGTACATACGACTACAACTACAACCCCACATAAGTTCTCCTACTATCTCACCGAGTCATAAGGTCAAGCAGTTCGTATTCTACCCTCGGAGCCATCGGTCCACGTTTCGGAAAGCTCATCGTATAACGACCGATTTGAAACAAACTATATATATTTAAAAATATCCAATTTGAAAAATTCTTCTTTTTTTTAATAAAACGACACAAGTAACCACAACGCCTGATTTTCGTTTTTTTATTTTACCATCCGTGACACTTGAAAACTTAAACCCATCGCAACATTATCATTATTATCCGTTTCCGGACCGCGAAAAGTCAAACAACGGACCACGGTCCGTTTTCGAACCATGAAAGGTCAAACTTAGCCATACTACCGATTCAATTTAATAACATATGTATGTAAATTTAAAAAAAAATTAAAAAATGCTTCACTTACACACAAGCAAGTTTGGAACTCCTTTAAGCAGTTTTAAATATGGCGGCTAAGCACGTATTCACAGACAAATAAATCAAATTGACATACAAATGTTAACAATCTTCTGCGAAGTGTACTCTCTCTGTAAGTAAAATTCTCTCTGCAGTCGAACCGGTTGTCAGTCTTATTGAGAGATCTAATTACGGAGTTTTCGTTTGTTATCGATTATTTTATAATTTTTAGTGTTTAAAAACGGGGACAGAGAAAATAGGAAGTTTCTGACCGAGTGGACTGAACAACATTGTTTTACGCTGTCTGATAAGCCTCGAGCGGTTCCAGTATGCCTCATATGCAATAAAACTGTTGTTATTGTCAAAATTGCCAATTTAAAGCGACATTACGAAACAACTCATCAGCAATTCTACAAAAATTTTCCTCTTGGCAGTGAAGCTCGTAAAGAAAAACTCAAGGCACATTTAACTTCTTACAAGAAAAGCACGAATTTATTAGTTCGTTGCATGAGCGAGCAGGAAAAATGCGCTGAAGCTGCGTTACGGGTGTGCTGGACGCTAAATAAACACCAGAAACCATTTTCAGATTCTGAGAATGTATGTTGGAAGTGGCCACGTCACTATTTGATGAGAAAAAGGATATTGTGCTGCATTTGGAAGTATCCCATTATCGGCAAGAAGTAATACAAGAAGAACCGACATTTTGGCTGCTGACATCGAAAGCACTTTGCTTGAACTTCTGCAAAAGGCATCTTGCCACGCCATAGCACTTGATGAATTATGTGACATTTTTGATGATGAACAACATACATACATATGTTCGTCAGATTTTTTGACATTAAAAGTTGTTAAGTGTTCAGGGCAGAATTGCTAGTAATATGGCCCTTGAAAGGTAACACTCGCGGAGAAGATTTATTCAAGACTTTTGATGAATTCATAACAAAATCCAACTCATGTTGTTACGACAAAGTAGTGTCACTTTCAACTGACAGGGCCCCAGCAATGTTTGGCAAAGAATAAGGACTAGTAAAGAGAATAAGAGATAAGAAAGACAATAAATAACGGGTTAGCATATATTCATGGGAACAGGGCATTGGATAGGGAAAGCGCTATTGGCGATTAGGTTTACGTTTAGTCTTAGTTCTGACTTGTAATATAACGGTCAACGGTTACCTGCAATAAATCGATCACTTTAAAGAAATCAGAATAACGGTATTTTTCCTTTGAACAATAGGTTTTTTTAATAAAGGATTTCAGATCCTTTAAGTTTACTATTATTATTATTATTATTATTATTATTATTATTATTGTTATTATTATTATAATTATTATTATTATTATTATTATATTATCTCTATTCACCAGGCAGCTCTTTGTTGAAAACTAAGTGCTTCATTAAAAGAAGTAATTGACAATTTGGTCAAGCTGATTAATTTTATGAGATCTCGTTCTGCTCTTCAGCACCAACAGTTCAAAGAGTTTCTTTCTGAATGTGAAACGGCGTATTCGGACTTACTGCAACAAAACAATACTCGTTGGCTAAGTAAAGGTTATGTTATTGAACGTTTCTGGATGATTAAAGAGCAAGATATCTCCTTCTTGCAAAACTTGGATACGACGGAAGCACTTGGAGTTCATAACAAAAGAGCGCAATGTGCTAGGTTTGGCTTTTTTAAAAGATGTTCTGAAATATTTAAATGAGCTTAACATCCAATTACAAGGAAATGGAAAATTTATATGTTATTTGATACAAAACGTGTCCGCTTTTCGTCGTAAGCTGGATGCTTTTGGAAAAGATATTGCTAAAAAAGAATTTACTCATTTCCCAACTATTCTTGGATATAAAAAGAAAAAGCGAATTTGCTGTAAGATTCCAAGACCACCTTGATGACACTCTTCGCATTTGCTGCTCCCCGCGTGAACTGGCTCCCCCCGAAAAAACTGGCTCAACACCATCGTTGTAATTTTTCTCATTAATTTCATTAATATTACCGTTACTTAAATGAAGCAAAATAAAAACTACAAAGCTTTACTAGTTTTTCTTTTTCTGGACCTCGATAAAAATTTTTTCAACCGTATCTGGACTCCACTTAAAACTACTTGCCGACCCCTGGGGCAAAGCGGTTGTTGAAATATGAAATTAATCACGAACATTTGTAAAATTTTTATAAAATTATTGACAACCCAAGCATAATCAAATGGACCAAGTTGTGTGGTTGAAGCCAAATTTTGGACAGAAAATATTTGTAGGAAGTCTAGTCCCGCAACTAAACACTCCGATTTTGGCAAGTCAAATGCCGTTCAACGATGATTTAAGTATGTAATTGGCTCTTATAACGTAACTGAACCTTGAACCATATTTGAAACTCAGTTAGTCCTCTGAAATTGGAGGGTAACAATTTGTGTAGATTAGTGACATTTAATCAAAACCTGTGAAAGTATTAATACAGATTTAACCCAGAGTTAAGTAACTCCATTTAATGGCACAGATCAACTTAAATCGGTAGATAAGCAATTTCAATTACTAACGACTTAAACTAACTTAAACAGGATTAGTAAAAAATGGGACTAATTTTTTTACAATTTCAATTCGTTGCAATTGGCAGTTTCTGAACAGACTTAGGGTTATGGTTCAGAAATTTCTTAAATCTTTAATCATATTAGTTTGCATTATTAATTAGCCAAATCGCTTATCAATCAATATTAGTTCATTTGCTTCATTTAACCACATCTTGTGAAAAACTTATTACAAGCCTAACCCATTGTAAACAAAGTGGGTTAAATATGTATGTAATATGATATGCCAAATTATATTTAGCAATGATTATTCCAATTAGAAGCAATTAAATGTGCTAATGAATGTAGTTTAGTCAATGAACCCATTGTTTAAGTTGTTAATCATCGAAATTCCCTAATCAGTCGTATTGACAGATGTCACGTGTAAATGTCACGTGAAAATCTTCCTCTTACATTGCATATTTATATCCACCCTGTACCTAATTATTATCTAATAATGTCAATTGAATTATATTCACTTTAGATTTGTGAGCAGCCATTTTAGAAACTAAAGTAAGAACATTCTTGAAGCTATTAAATTAAATTTTATAATCTAAACAGATGTAAAACTTTGTATTATATAATTTTTTTACTAAAATACCTTTCATTTAAAATAATGGATTTTGTAACTCCCAAACCAAAAATTTGTTTGAGTTAACAAAGTCTGGACGTTGGCTTTCTGCGCCAACAAGTCGTTTTTGGTTGATTAGCACTTTTTAATCAGAAACTTTAAAAATATTTATTCCAGATTTAAACAAATGTTGAGTAACGCAATCTTAAAAGCGCTTATCAACTACAATCGGTAGAGTAGTAATTTCGATGTAACAAATAATATACAAGGAGCAAACCCATTTTTGTGATCAATTAATGGACACCTTTGGAATAAAGAAAAATAAATTCTTCATTAATTTTTTAAAGCTGCGGAAATCGAAATCCTTAAATCTATAAACCTTTAACTCAGACAAAGTATCAAGAGTGACTCAATCCAACTCCGTGTTTTTCTGAGTACAGTGAATTTAAAAGCGCACACAACTGGCAACTCCATTTAAATCTGCGCCATGGAGGAAGACCTAAACGAATTGTGAGTAATAAAATCAAAGACACGGATGATAGCCAGAAAAAATCTGGGAGTCACAAGTAAAGGGTCCTTCGAAGATCTAATGGAAGATCTATTTGGAACACGGCCAGAAATTAAAAATTCCCACATAGTAAAGACATTAAAAGGGCGAATGTAAATTAACGCGGTGGAAGGGCTTCTGCTGAGTGCCAAACAATATTTCTGGTTTAATTTCTTTAAAGAAAGGCTTTAAGCATTTTTGTTAATTATAACGTCAATTAACAGATTCACAACACCTGACGGCGGCCATCCCCGGGATAAGTAATGGAATAACTTAAACGTGCAGCTTAGTGGGTGGAAAATTAAATATAGAATGAAGTGGCGTAAATACTGGAAGGATCTCACGTGAGTTATATACACAGTCTAGGCCACTCCACCATCTTTTTTCCTAGATGCACAAACATTCACTTATTGTCATATTTATATTTCCCTTCCACCTATACTAAAACTAGAATAAACGAAGTAAAAATTCACATCCTAATATTTGTAATTTTAATAAACGTGGTGAATGTTCTTCCAACAAACGTTCCACTTGCGCACAGATCCACAAAACACATTACAATTTTTATTTTTGTAGCAAAAAATTCACCCTCTACTATGCGCAAAGGTGTGCGGTATAAGGACAGTACCATTAAAAAGCAGATAAATAAAAACGGCGTCAATGGTCTTTTGTCTCTTAAGAAATTCTCCGATATCGATAGGAGGGGTAATTTTGCCTATGCGTCGTGGAAGGAGTTTCAGCTTCTGTCGGCGAGATGAGCTTCTCCGAAACCATCGTAAGACTCAACCTCCACATCCGTTTTAATATACAAATAAAGATATCAAGCACTTCCATTTTTCAATATTTTTTTTTAAGTTTTATTTTAAGACGGAAAACATATTTCAATCTGAAATTATTTTCCTCAATGCTCCCAGCAGCACATGAAATTATTGTTTAAACAATCAAAGAACCCACCAAAGCTTCTGCTGCAACAAGAAGAATTACAAAGTAAGAGTGTATTTGAAAATTATTTCGAGAACTTGGTTCGTCCTGTGGAACGATTTCAAGGACACACAAATCTCGAATCTTCATCTTTCACCATCTTTAATAATCCTGCTGCATGCGTGTGTTAAGTGTGCTAGTGTTTAGACACTAGAATCATCAACTGTATACCGTTGTGTCCCACTGCCCAAGCATCACATTCATCATCTTTAACTCATCGTTTTGTGCGATTGTCAACATCATTCGGCCTTTAAGGCCATGTTCCACTCATGCGGAAGCGTATCGGACAGAATTATTGAATTTATGACCTGATGTCAAAACTACATATAAGCAATCTTTGAAGAGTATAATCAAGAGTTAAAAAAACTTCTTTAAATGAGGTTAGAGCCAAGTATCCAAGTTCTACCGAAACGTACTTTCAATGTACAAGTTCATATTTTAGAATTTTTGAAGCCATTGAAAGCTGTTGCATCCTATTCTTCTAAAATTAAAGACAAAATAGATCACAGCATATTTCAAAGGAATTTGAATGCTTAATTAATTTCAGTCTCTCAATACAATTACATATTTTAATTAAATATATCAGGATTTAACAAGAACAGTAAAACTTAGTCCATGCGACAGGCGAGCTGGGCTAGTTTACAGTCATATTTCCTAATCATTACACTTTTCAGATTAAGCTTTGCAAGCTAAAATAAAACTTAGCAAATTGAAAATTAATTAAATGTTGTGATATTTATAGAAGAAAGAAAAGAACCCAGTCAACAAATAAGTGACGCGTGTACTTAATAATAATCTCCGCATATAGAGGGAACTTTCTGAGGAGCGATATAGATTAATATTTTAATTTCGAAAGATATTTTGAGTTTATATTTTAGTGAAGTAATTTCAAATAAGTTTTCTTATTTCAGTTTCTTTCCCATTTTATTCATTCATTACCTTAATTTAAAAATAATGTCTGAGATGAAGCATATTTGGTTAAGAGTTATGTCACACACGCATTGTTAACAACACAAAGCTTTATCCTCACCTGTAACAAAAAAATCGATCATCGAAACTTATACATTCTGATCCAACCAAAAATATTAATGTCATATTTTCTAAAAGTTTTCTTAAAGTTCTACTAGCAACTGCTCAAGTTAAGATTCTTGAGTTTCACTTGATCAGGGATTCGCTAAAAGTGACCTGGCGAATTGTATTTGAGGACGAGCAGGCAGTAAAAATTTAAAGAGCAGGTCACGATAAATAAATAAATCCGTGGCTACACGTTCTTTCAAGGAAGGGTTGAAAATTCCCAACCTCAGATAATAAGTAAAAGCAGATAATGCCTAAGATTTAAAAGAGGCAATTGCATATGCCAACAACCAGTTTCCTCGCCTAGAGAATATAAACTATTCACAAACAGTAAGGCACGCAACACTTCTTAAACGTGCTTTCGCAATACTTATTCACCAAATTTAAATTTAGATAAGCCCAAGCTTTTACCAGGCTTCAGAATTGTCACCCTTCTGGAACCGTTTTTTTAGTTAAGAAACTTTAATTTTTTACACATTAGTGAATATTATTCATTTCATCTCTTTATCAAGCTCATTTTTTGATTAAATTACTTTGACATTACTAGCCAGGATTTCGTGGGATAATGTTTTATTTTGTAAAACGTAAGCCAAGTTAAAGAAAGTCGCATCCGCGGTTGCACAGAGTAAGTTCTATTTAATTTACTACACTCAGAATTCGATTTTTATATCAAATGCATTAAGGTAATGTTAATACCATTTTGGAATTTCTAGTCATGTTTTGGTTGAATCATATTTTTTTTGTAAAACGTTAGTTAAGTTAAGGCAACCAAAACATCAGTCAAGTAAAAGATGATCATATCATCATTTATGTCGCAATTGCGGGTCGCCTTGCTTTTTATTGGTTCCCATCACCATGTGAAAGAGGCTTATGGATTTACATCGAATGATTAGGAAAAAACATATTGGCATTACTTGTTTGTTAACCCTAGAAAGGTAACCTTCGTCGATTCGACGAACACCAATTTTATTTTTTCATTTTTCTCTTTACCCATCCTTCCGAATTCATCCAGTTTTCGTGTAGCTTTAGTCATCTCCAAGTGTTTGCAGTGTGTGGACGTTCGGTGGCGTACCTGCTTGGGTAAGTACTTTTTTTATTATAAAAGGTCGCCGATGTTCGTCGAAACGACGAAGGTTACCTTTTTTGTAACTTTTAGTGCTCGATCAGATTTTTTTTATCCAACCACTTTCCTCACAAATTAAGTATTGTATTTCAGTTTAACAATGGCTTCGCGTTTCGATAAGTTAGATGAGCAAATAGAGGAAATAGAGAAAATTTTAAGAGAGTGCGATAATTTCGAAGAGGAAGAAAGCGATATTGAAGACAATGCGGAGGAGGAAGAGGGAGAGGAAGGCTCAGATTGGGAAAATTGTGCAGATTCATTGGACTCAGAGGAAGATGCTGAGGATAACATACCTCTTAGCTTGTTACGAGAATACGGCAAGTCAAAAATTATATTATTTTCTAAGAAAGTATTAAGAGGAAAAAACAAACACATATGGTCAACTAAGAAAGGAAAAAACAACAGTCATGGTACCAGTATTGTGCATCAAGCTAGAGGACCTACACGCGCAACTAAAGGAATAACTGACCCACTATTATGCTTTGAAGGTTTCATAACAGATGAATTTGTGGAAGAAATAGTGAGGTGGACAAATGTGGATATCGAGGCCAACAGTAAAAACTACGAAATCGAAAAGGCTACCGTGAGTTTTACAAATTGTTGTGAAATCAGAGCGTTGATAGGAGTTTTTGTCAACGGAAGAACTCTTCGATAGCAGCTATTCAGGAAATAGGTACACTGCTACGATGAGTCAAGCGCGGTTCAAATTTCTCATAAGATGTTTGCGATTTGATGATAAATCTTTGAGAGTGAATATTGTAGGAGATAAACTTGCACCGATAAGACATCTGTGGGAAGTTTTTATTTTGAAATGTCGCGAAAACTATACTCCTGGCCTTTACATGACCATAGATGAACAACTTTTGGCATTCCGTGGCAGGTCATCCTTCCGCATGTCACTTTGACTGCCAAGCCATTTTAACATTTTGATTTATCCCAGGCCAAAGTATTTTTTTTTCCAATTTTCTGTACCTTAGTGTCTAAAAAGCTGTTTCTAACCAATTCCCACTTTTTTTTCGTCATAACTGTGTAATTCTAACGGTATTTGTGTGTCGCACGTTTTTGTACGACGTGGCCGTGTAATATAAAAAATATTCGTTGAAGCCACGTCGTACGAAATCGTACGACAGTGTTCTCTCGTGTTGTCTCGTGGTATCTCCTGTGTATTTAGTAAGTGTAATTAGAAGTGATCGCAGGTTGTTGTCAATAATATTTTTTTACAGTTATAGGTTTCTAAAAATTTGGTATAAAAAATGGAAAGACGTAATTTGAGTGGTAATGAGGTTGAGAGGGAGCCAGATGTTGAAGAAAGCGACGAAGATTTTTCAAGCGACGACTTGGAATTCGATGACAATTGGTTACCAAATGATGATACCAACTCAGATACCGACTCGGAACCGGAAGATTTCAATGCTGTAGATGCGGAAGTTCCAGAAAGTGACGAGGAAGAACTTGAAGAAGCTGAAGAAGTGCCAGCAGTTACTGAAGCAAGTGACAACGTACGCTGGACGGAGTTTTCTTCCCGCCAAAAAAATTTTCCCTTCAGTGGAAGGTCTGGTTTTCTGATAGATGTGTCTACAACTATTAGCTGTCTTGAAGCCTTTTACCTTTTTGTTGATGAAGAGGTCATCCAACTAATAGTTTTAGAAAAAAATAGGTATGCTGAACAACAAATCAATCGCGTTCCAATAACTCGTGCATCAAGGAAAAAGAAATGGGTTCCCACAAACGGCACAGAGATACGAAAATTCCTCGGGCTGTTGTTATGGATGGGCCTTGTAAAAGTCGGATTGCTAGAGGATTATTGGTCCAAGAAAAATATTTACAATTTTGGCATTCCTGCTAAGACGATGTCACGAAATCGGTTTCAACTTCTTCTCAACTTTATTCATTTTGCTGACAACGCCTCAATAACAGCAGGAGATAGAATTGGGAAACTCAAACCCCTGTTGGACATGCTGCAGAGGAATTTTCAGAGAGTCTTTATACCTGGAGAAAATATGGTCATCGATGAAACAGTTATTCCTTGGAGAGGTCGGCTTGTTTTCCGGCAGTATATTCCAAATAAAGCTCATCCTTACGGAGTGAAGTTATTCAAACTTTGCTCGACGGAAGGTTTTACTTGGTCTACGAAAATTTATTCCGGAAAAAGTTCAACAGGTGTTCGAGAGGTTGGTCTGGCAAAAAATGTTTGTGAAGAACTCAGTTCTTTATTGAAAGGAGAAGGTCGCACTCTATACGTCGATAATTTCTATACAAGCTACGAACTGGCACGCTCCATGCTTGACCAAAAAACTCATGTAGTTGGGACACTTCGAGCAAACAAAAAATTCTGCCCAAAAGAGGTAATGAATGCTCAGCTAAAAAGAGGAGAAATGGTAGCACGTGAAGAAGAAAACGGCATTGTTGTTCTCAAGTGGAAGGACACCCGAGATGTCAGGATGCTATCGACAAAACATGCTCCCGTTATGGCTGCCGTTTCAGACCAATCCATTCCCAACCCAAACATTCCGTCCACCAGCAGAGGTAGGAGAACAAACCGACGCCAAGGAAATCGTGAGAAGCCTCTTGCCATAATTGAATATAACAAAGCCAAATCGGGCATTGATCTGTCGGATCAAATGGCTTCCTATGCTACGACTCTGAGAAGAGGTCTCAAATGGTATAGAAAAGTTGCCATTGAATTTTTACTGGGAATGGCAGTTGTGAATGCATATTTAGTGTGCAAAAAAGCCACAAAAAGTGCGATTCAAATTCGAAAATTTAGAGAAAAAGTTGCTGAAGACTTATTGGACCTTATGTCTCCACAACCCGTTATTTCTAAGAAACATTTCATAGAAAAAAGAAAGGATGAAAATGGTAAAACCATAAGACGGGCTTGCGTTTTATGTTATGCAGAAGCCAAAAAATCCTCCGATAGGAAAACTGCTAGGAACAGCATAAAAAGAACAACAACATTCTGTCCAGAATGCCCCAATAAACCTCAGCTATGCGTGTCTTGTTTTCCAAAATATTCTCATTCAAAGAGGTAATTTACATAAAATATCTTTTCAGATAAATCCATTTCAACAGATTTATTTTCAGACAATAAATTTGAACTTTTTGGATTGTTGGCCCCTCGCTGAAAGAAATTTTAGAATAAGTTATATATGAAATGATGTATTTTTTTATTTTTTATTAATTTTGTCAATGAAGTTATGTTATGTTTTTTATTTATCATTTGAATTATTATAAAAACGAATTACTTGGTGAAAAAAAAAACCATACAAACAAGAAACTTTGCTCGCCTTTATTTTCCTCAAACGTTATCCTACCGCCACGTAGGCTAAACCAAAATGTTCACCAGAAGCCACACAATCCGAAACCCATACAAAATCCAATATACTGTCGCACAAAAACGTACGACATGGCCTGAACTGAATGATTAGGTGTCGCACGAAAATGTGCGACGCGGCTTCTGAGGAACTATGAGGTGTCGCACGAAAACGTATGACACGGCAGTTAAAGTGATATTCCTAACAAGCCGGCGAAATATGGACTAAAAATTATAATGCTATGTGATAGTGGAACTAAATATATGGTGGATGCAATGCCATATTTGGGGAAAGGTACAAATACTGGTAACCTACCACTTGGAGAATTTTGTGTCAAAGAATTAACCAAAAGTATTTATGGCTCAAACCGAAACATCACCATGGATAACTGGTTTACTTCAGTTCAACTGGCAAAATCGCTTCTTTGTGAGCCGTACAATGTTTTGCTACGACAAAGATTTGACACTTTTGTCATATAAGCCAAAGCCGAATAAAATGGTTTATTTATTATCGTCTTGCAATGAGGAAGGGACCGTTAATACTACCACTGGCAAACCTAACATGATCGAGTTCTATAATCAGACAAAAGGAGGGGTCGATACATTTGACCAAATGTGTAGTAACATGTCTTGTTCACGCAAGACGAATAGATGGCCAATGTGTTTATTTTACGGAATGTTAAATATGGCATATATAAATAGTTATGTCATCTACGCACACAATATGACCTCTAGACATCAGAAACCGTTTAAACGCAGAGATTTTATGAAGGATCTGCACTCTAAGCTTGTTGCACCATGGATGAAGAAGCGGCTAGAAGCACCAACTTTACCCACTAATATTAGAGCTAATATTGAAAAAATTACCCTCCAAAATAAAGACCCGTTAAGGGAGGACAATGTTGTTGCATCAAAAACAAAAACACGAAAAATATGCAAATATTGTCCGTACGTAAAACGACGCATGACCAAGTCAACATGCAATATATGTGATGCGAGCATATGTGGAGAGCATAAAGTTGAAGTATGCTGTAAATGCTCAAAATAATTTTATTTATTTTTTATTTTTTATATGTTTTGTTATTTAATGATTTAACTTTGAAGTTCCTACTTTTTTTATTAGAAAATTAAGTTTATATTTAAAATAAAAGAATTTTTCTTTTTTTTTGAAAATTCAAGCTCATGTCGAGAGCATAAAGTTGACCTCTGCAACAAATTTAAAAATATTTTTTTTATTTTATATTTTTATTTTTATTTTGTTATTTAATGAATTAACTCTTATATTCCTACTTTTTTTTATAAAAAAAAACACAAAGGCTATTTATTAAAAATAAAAAAAAAAGTGATCTCAAAAACAATGTGTTCAAATAAATTTTTCCAAATAAAAACTCAAATATTTACAAAAAAAAATCTGTTTCTTAATACAAAAATAACTAATAAACATAAATTGTTTAATTTCGCAGGAATTAGTTAATAATTTTTCTTTTACAGCGCAGTTGAATACAACTTCGTCAATTCGACGAATGGTTACCTGTAACGTACTAAAAAATATGGTTACCTACACTTTTCGTTGTAGAATTGAACGCACACCCTTGCAATATTTACGTTCACTGAACGAAAGTCCACAAAAATGATGAAATTAAGAAAAGGAAGCAGTTTCCCCAATGCATTAGAGGTGTTCTTTTTCTGCCGGGGTTCAAATTGAAAGAACCAGACCGAAACCATATCTACCAAGCCATACAAAAATGGAAGTGCTTAGCCCTTGTTCGCTGAATTTCTTAAAAATTTTAGCGTGAGTTACATCCGGAGATATATAACCACATCGAACACCAAAGACACAGAACATCTGGAATGCAGTTCATATTTATTCTTTCCCATGAAGTTATCTTTAAGTTATAAATAAATAATAAATGTATCTTTAAGTTACATTTCATGTTAATTCCTTTCAGCCACGTAAACACTTTTGACAAATAAATGTATCACATTAGTTTTTTTGCACACTAAATAAATGTATCTTATTAATACCCAATTCTTTTCTCATACAAATTTTATAGTTCAGTTGTTAATAAAGGTTCAAAGAGAGCAAAGCTCTGATAAAATTGTTTTTTTATTTTCAAAGCCGAACAGTTGGTGGTACACATAACTGGCGCAGTCGAATAAAAAAACCTCAGCGTTAAAAAAAAAAATAATATAATAATTCTGATATTCCCAAATAAAGTATACTTCTTCAAATCGAACTATTCATTTTAAGTGTCAACAGCGAATATAACTATATATGTATCCTACTAGATAACATAGTGAAAAAAAATAAAACAAATAAAAAAAAGCGAATGAAAAAGGAATATATGTGAATATTATATGGATGTAAAAGTACAAAAACAATTTAATTAAAACAAAGCAAATTAACAAATAATTGTGAACCATAAATAAAAAATAAAAAAACAAAAAAACTAACTAACTATGTTGAATTCATAACAAATAAAATATAATACAAAAAAGTATAATTACATTTTTCTCCATATACAGACAGCACCCCGGAAAAAAAATATATATATATTAAAGTGTTATTAAAGGAAGCATAAATCGAGTGAACATAGTGCATAACATCAAATTCGAAAGGCAGCTTGGCGAACGAAAACCCAGGAAGAGGAAGAACAACGATCAAAGGAACAGCACTCATCAAGTTCCATAACTGCAGCATTGAAATCAATGGAGTAACTTATTCCAGTGAAGCGAGAATTTTTTGGGACTCAACCGCTATCATTTCCACGCTTGACGTGAAAATCAACAATATTTCGGACGTAATGAAGATAGACAAGCTGCCAGACGATACGATACATTTCCATATTTAGAACATAAACCTATGCTTATTATCGAAAATCAATCCTCTAATACCTTCTTGATCATTTCAGGAGCAATAATAATTATTTTTACAATCACCTTTACGTTTATCAGGATGCAAAACTGTAATACAAACCATCCGCTTCACCATCAAGCCTCAGTTCCAGCCCCACAACCCCAATGTGGTGCTAATGTGGCCTACACTTCACTCTGAGACGGGAGGAGTTACATCCGGAGATATATAACCACATCGAACACCAAAGACACAGAACATCTGGAATGCAGTTCATATTTATTCTTTCCCATGAAGTTATCTTTAAGTTATAAATAAATAATAAATGTATCTTTAAGTTACATTTCATGTTAATTCCTTTCAGCCACGTAAACACTTTTGACAAATAAATGTATCACATTAATTTTTTTGCACACTAAATACCTAAATGTATCTTATTAATACCAAATTCTTTTCTCATGATATACATTTTGATGATTTGACAAAAAGTGTGCACACTAAATAAATGTATCTTATTAATACCCAATTCTTTTCTCATACAAATTTTATAGTTCAGTTGTTAATAAAGGTTCAAAGAGAGCAAAGCTCTGATAAAAATTGTTTTTTTATTTTCAAAGCCGAACAGTTGGTGGTACACATAACTCGTGCGCCTAATTAATTTTTTTTTTACCAATAGTCGGTTTTTGGAATATATGTAACTAAAAAATGCGAAGCAACGTAATATATTTGAACGCATCCTTTCTAAATGAAACCTACTTACCCCGATTCGAATTTGAACTAAGATGGTCAATTTTAATCACAAACGTGACTTAAGACCCATTTAAGTTGGAGCATGCGCTTTGTTTTCCTAAAATACAGCGTGGGGTTAAGTTCGGTACAAACAAAATTATTAGTAAGGGCACAACAAAGTTTCTCAGTTTTTAATTTTGATTAAAAATACAAATGAAACTTGTTCTCAGAAAAAAAGTTTGTTCCATTTTCCTTAAATTCAGGAATATTGGCAATGACGATCACTCTCGCAGTCATAGTCGCCGTGGTCATCCTCATAAAGGTCAGAGAAGCATACAATGATTTTAAGAAGGCTACTTTTATACGTTTCTTGCTTCGCTCTTTTTTAAGTGCCATCTTATATGGAAATTCGAATAGTTATATTTTAGATTGGTTAATTTTAGTTTAAATCAATTATTTTTCTCATAGATTTTCCGAAGTAAGAAGGGCATTAAGAAACCAAGATATTATATATTGAAGCCTCGGTTTCTCATGAGTGTTAGTGTTAGTGTAAGTAGATTTCTGGTATTTTTGTTTCAGTTATATAATAAAAAAAAGCAATTCTGGTTGAAGCGCTGGATAGTGTAGATAGCGAGAAAAGTGAGCCTAGGATATAATGTACTAAAACCGAAGAACTTGGAACATGCAAAAGGAATTTTTAGAGATATGTTTATCAGAGGCCATCTATTGAAAAGAGCTGAATATATTTTATATCCCCACCATACATATTTTTGATGGATTATTTTTAAGACTTATGCATACAGGAAAAAATGTCTGGCTACATTCTATAACAGGATAACTGATTACTACTTTGCCCAATCCCAAAACCAAATACAAGATAACATCGTTTGTGAATTCCACTGTTCCCTCCAGCTGTAATGACATAATAGACAAACAATTCATGGAGGACTCTAACATGTTCTTTAGAAACACAGCTTCCAATAATTATTCTCTGAAGATGAGTTTTAAAGGATACAAGAAGTCGGTACATGGAACTCAGACTACCAAAAGTATGAGTCTAGAGTATTGGGAGAACTTATAGAAGATTCCAGTTCTTTCAATAATCTACCAAACACCTTTGAAATAATAATAATATTTTAACTTTATATATAACATCTAACAAAGATAAATACTTACGCAAGTACATAACCAGAACCCTAGACAACGACATACATTGAGAACAAACTACATCGAATCATCCCATCTAGCTAGAATAAATTGTTGACACTGCATTATGTAACTGATCTTAAGTTTGTTAAAGGAAATAAAAGTTCGAATAATGAGAAAATCAAAGTTAAAGTGTTATATTAAAGCAGAGACATAATAGAATCCTATAATTTGGAGACTCGTCCGAGATTGGCCTCGGATAATTCTTCAATTCGGGGACTCGTCCGATATTTTATATCTTCGAGTTCGTGTTGGGTTGATGTACCATGTCTAGATGAACCAATGTGCCGTGTCCAGGCGAATTGATGTATTGTTGCGTTTCTGAATAAAGTAGGCTGCAGACGTATTAATTTTTTAAAGAGAATTTATAAGAAAAGAAAGTAAGCTAATCGACCGAGCCATTTTTTCTTGCATTACTTTTTACTACTTATTGTTTCCCTAAAAATACGTTTTTAGATTCGTAATACAAAATACTTCATGAAATTTCTATCGAATATTAAGAAAATTATCAATTGTTTGAGTTATCTTATACTACAAAAGACTCTTGTGAGCCATTGTGAAACATGAGGAATCCTACGAGTATTAACAATGAAATTTCAGGGGTGAACCACTCCACCTCCGGAGCTAACCGCTTTTATTAGGACTTACGCAGAACAGAGACCTATTGATATTGACTTCGTTCCCAAACATCTGTCAACAATCGGTACTCCACCCTTGAATGATCCTGTTTTGGCACACAACATAAATATTTAAATTTATTATTTTAAAATCCTACAAATTAAACACTCACAAAATTGAATGTAATAGTTTAACTATTGTGAATTACTCATTACTCATTAATCATTAAACAACGAGTAGTAGCTGAATATGACACTTCTTGTCTAACTAATGAATATGCAATCAATTATTATGCAGTCATCTTTTTAACCTTCAAGAATGTAAAAGGTTATTCATTCTTTTTCGAGAACTTTCGCCCGACACTATACATTTTAAAATTAAAGACAATTTATATTTATATTAAAAGAAATCGAGTTTTATTTGAATAAAAAGGTAAAGTAGTAATATAACTAGCGCTACACCTAAGCAGATCCACTCATGGACAAGGACCTTTTCCCAGTCCCTGGTCAGTTTATGTCAACTACCTCAGATGAAAAGAATATTTATTCTGGAGCCGATGGATTACCGGACCTGATTGAGAACGAGCACTTACCCTTGAAGTACGATTATTCAATAGCAAACGAAATATACCAAAGTCCTGTTAATACTTTCTTATTTCAGTTTTTATATAATTTAAAAGCTAGTGAAGTTTAATTTTTTTTTCTGATAATTGCTGAGGGGTAAATTTAAGCGATGGGAAGAGACAACATTTTAAGTTTTACAGTCGACAGACTTAGAAATAAACTAACTGATCATTATTTAACTACAACAGGACTGAAACGAATTTTGATCGACTCCTCAAACATTTTGGTTAATCGGGCGAGGAAGACGACGAACTACTTGAAGAGGCCAGGGGCGGATCAGAAGTAAGACTTTTACTCTTACTGGCTCATTTCGATGGAACTGCATCAACGGATATTAATTCGTAGATTCAGGAGTCTGAAGAGAATGCCATCGCCTTGGATTGGGATAGTGTACAAAAGTATATTAATCAAATCATGGTACCACCAAAATATTTGTAAGAGGTCAAGTGGGGGTAAAGAGTTCGGATGTGCTAAAGAGACCTTTCATCAAGGAGTTTAGTGCAAAGTTGTCCTCAGCGTTTTATTCACTACTATTAAAACGATTTGTAAAGATATAAGAAGAGAATAGTGTATAAGTTTCAATGAACTGCCCCCCTCCGCAAACAGAGAGGCAATCCAGAAGTGGATTACATTCGCAGTGAGGACTCCCCACAAAGGAAGAAGAAGATTTTAACTTCAATAGACGAAGGAAGCCTGTTTGTCTATTTATCAAATCCGGATCCAATTATTAACTTCGTGAATCTTCAGTCCCAACCAACCAGATACGAAAAATCCCAGATAATAGATATGGTGTGGCTGTGGCACCACTGGATTTTATAGGAGTAATTGTCCGAATCGCAAAACGCAACTTCACAATTTGTAAAACAAAGGCTTTGGAAACAGACCCATAGGAGCAATGATGAGTACCTGGCTGCGTCAAATTGAGGTATTTTTCACAAAACGGAGAATTTTCGTTCTGTGGATGTTTCTCTTCAAGTGAAGTTGGAGATCTGGTTCAAGTGATGGGAAAAATTAACAAGAAGGAAGGAAGGTTTCGATCTCTGGAGAACGACCCCAAACTAACATCAATTCTTTGCCGGGATTATCTCAAACAAAGGGAAAAAGAAGAAATTTTACAAGTCATGACATGGTCATCGAATTTGTTATTGTGAGCAATTTTTAGAGACCACAATACCCAATCGATTAGAATTATATAAACTTATTATGGCTTCAAAAGCGCAATTCAAAGATAACTGCAAGTATATCATATGGAATCTATACTTAGGTATTCCGAAAACAAAAATCTAGATTAGACTAAGAAATAACTTTGTCCAGTAGATTCAAAAGAAATGAAGCAAACTAGGTAGTTTGATCTAAATGAATAAGACATCGAAAAATAATTTCACCTTTCAACAGCGACAGTCACTTAATTTGACTTCATTTAATACGTTTTTATTTTTCTAACTCGGTTTAACTTAGATTTTTAAATATTGTATTGAACATATACATACATTCAGAATACT
The DNA here is from genome assembly GCA_946251815.1 of Dasysyrphus albostriatus. Lineage (NCBI taxonomy): Eukaryota > Metazoa > Arthropoda > Insecta > Diptera > Syrphidae > Dasysyrphus > Dasysyrphus albostriatus. The sequence continues at coordinate 60,779,863 of OX276337.1, read as the reverse complement.
CTGATACTCTGAACAAAAGCAGTTTACTCTTTATCAATGGATAAAATTAACTCTCTTACAGCAGAGATGATAATACTTTTCGGTCAATGCAAATATAAAGCAGATCAATTCAATTCAATTGCACAATTAGCAATTAAGTATTTATATGTAGGTAAAAAATGATAAGTTTTAACAAAGAAATTAGTTGTTGGAGTGCTAGAAGTATTGGCCTTAAACCTAATCAGCAGGGTCAAATGGTTCATTGATTGAAACCAATTTGTAGTCTTGTTACGGCAGCCTTACCAGTACTGAAGCACAACTATATATGTAACTCTAGGCTACAATACACCGTTTTCCTTGGAGGTGGCGAAGTGCTTTCAAGGACTTTGCTAATTTTTTTTCAATGGAATACACCAAACGACGTTTCCATGTAAAATGTATCTACTCGCACATGAGTGCATGTGCAGTTGGTAGTACTAGATTAGGATTTTCATCTACTCATAAGTACTTTGCCACCTACAAAGGAAGACGGCTAATATAAAAACAAATCTTCCAATTCGCCTCAATTTTAACTAACCAAATCAATGGCAAACGCCTATAAAGGGTAATAGAACCAAGATTGTTGAGGATTCGCGAGCAAAAAAGTTGCTAGAGTGGTAGTACGAATTCAATAAGAGGTAGAAGCATAACGCAACCGCGAGAGTACCGAGGGAAGCTACGAAAAGGGTTTTTGCAATGGCATAAGGCCAGTCTTCATGTTATAAAAGCTCAGCTGTTAGATTCCATCCTGGGTATACTGAGGCTGGAGCCAAGCTGAGTGGCATGATCCTACGAATGAAACGTTCGATTGGTTGAGTCTCAGCTCGCTAATTCGAGTGCACTCGCTTGTGGGCAGGGGGGGGAATTGCACGAGCTGAAGAGCCTATAGCGCAAGTTCGGAGGCAGTGAAGCTTGATCCCTCTATCATGCATGGGCCCACTTATAATAGGCATCGGAAACTACTTTTGAAGGGATTCGAAAGAAGAAAGAAATAGCATACTGGGACTTTTTACGCCCCCGGTGTGGCGACGCACTGGGCACGGGTGAGGCAGAATAAACTGCTCCACAAAGTTCTTGGGTGTCCAAGGAGTGTTTGGGTGGCTTTTGCTGGGGGTGGTGCCTCCATTTCGATGGCCCATGGTTTCCTGGGAGTCTTTTAAGAATGTTGGGTTAATTTGGTAGAAATAAATGCAGGAGCATTATCATGCCAAGAATATTTCTGTATTTGTTTTGTCGTCATCAAATCTATTTGACAGCTCTTGACCATCGATGAAATGAACCCATTCGGGGTCGTCATATTTCAGAATTTATGTAGAGGTTTTGGTAAGGGATATCGTAGTGGGCATTGAACACATTACTTTTCAAAGTAAAAAGGTGAGTTCATACGTAGGGTTCGATGGTTACAGGGAGGTGGCTAGGTGGAGAGAGGGCTCCTCCTTGATCATAATGTTAACCCCAGCGGGTTCCATATATCTTCCAAATCAGAGAATACTGGTATCTTGTGGGGGGATGTGTGGCAGTGTCGATAAAGTAAGGTAACATTCATGGGTTAGTTGAATGTCAAACGTTGAGGGTATAGTCGGTGTTAAGTGTTAATTTGATCGGTAGTAAGATTTTTTTTGATATGGTAAAGTCGAATAGTCAGTGACGGGTTAGATTTTGTTGGATTTTTTAAGTGCGAACTTAAGCGCAAATAAATAAGTGCATAGAGGGATAGGAATTAGAAAGAATAACTAGTAAAGTCTTAAAAGAGGTAAGTGCTAGTGACAAATTGTCTGTTTTTCTTCGGCAACTTAAACTTTAACGGTTACCTACAGGTTTAGTCGAGAACGGCTGGCGGTCATCGCCAAGGGCACAAGTCGGTGCCGCCATATTTTTTGTCGTATTCAACGTGACTGTCGGTCACCATAAATGTACCAAATAACAAGCATTCAACAACATCTACGGAATTGTGCAAGATAAGAACAACCATTTTAATGCATTATTATTTTAGTGTTATACAAACAAGAGAAGGTTTTAAGCATTTAAAACCTAATAAGCATACCCTACGTAAAAAACAAATAAATTTAACGAAATCCAATGCACCAAATTCTCGACGAAACCTCGTCGGTCGATACAACGAAAGATTCGGAGATAGATTTCTCGAACATAACTTCGAAGAACTCCCACTTCCGCCGTTTAGGATTAAAATTTTTTGAGCGTTGGCATTTTGAATATTTTATATTTATTTTTTTTGAACCTTATCTTTATTGGTTTTTTTATTTTGTATTGTATAATTGTGATTGTAAGTGGTCAAAAGGGTGAGAAAAGGGTGAAGGTGCCGCTGTAACTACAAGTCGGCAGGGCGAAACTAGATTCCTCCGAGTAGTATCGCGACGGCAATTAACGCGAATGCGTACAGCCCCCTACAGAGCGCTCTTTAGGTAGGTTCCGGTTATTAGACAGTTGGTCTTCACAGAAGAGGTAACGGACGAGGCTAGGCTCGACCCCATATTTTATTGTCGGCGGGAGGTGGGTTGGTGCTGGGCCCCCTTTTGTTTTGAATAACCAGAGGCGTGCAACACCTAGTGCGACAGAAAGGTCCACCAACCAACGGAAACTTTCTCCCTAGTTTCGCAATTTTGGTTACCTGGTTACTTTTTTTACCTGTTTTGTTTGATATTTATCAAAATTTTAATGATTTTTAATAGTTTACTACTATTACATATCAGATATCATTTAAATTTTGCTTTACCTCTTTACGTTAACTTTTTATATTTAATACATCTCCACTCTTTTGTTTCTTTGTTTGGAGAAGACTAATGAAGTCGAACGATCCAAAGTCCCTTAATTTCCGCACTTTGTCATATTTGTATATCTTTATAGTAGGTCGTAAACGACCTAAATAAATGAAACTTTGTAAGCCACGCCAACCAAAGGTGTTTTTCTGGACCCAACTGGAGTCCTAAAGATGATTTGGTAGGTTCTTAAGATTTCAGGGGGTGTGGAGGACGAGCGGAATATGAACGGCGAGGTGTGTAGTGGCGGCTAATGGTAAGCACATAAGGGGAATCTAATGAGAGTTCGGCCCCCAGATTCCAGGAATGGTGAGGGAATGCTTATCGCTATCAACACCGACCGATACTCTGGAGGGTGGTAGTCATACGTACGAGGGAGTGCGAAAAGTTTTGGAATGAAATTCTCTTTGTAGCGAGGTGAGGTTCAGTGGAGGAGCAAGATACCCCCTACATCCGGCGAGCTTAGCCGTGCGTTGCCAGCATGCCACTGCACTACCACTGGACAATCGGACCCTTATATTTCCTATACTCTTTCATTTCCTTCCGTTTAGGTATCTGATTAGCCCTATTATAGGCAAATTATTTCCTTTTCCGCTTCCAGTTTCAATCCCCTTCCGGTTCCTTTTTCTTTTCCTTTCAAATTCCTAATCCCAGGTCCTCATCCTATTGCCCCGTTACAGTCTGCCCAAGACAGCATCCAAAACTATTTTAATAATGCTTAGAAATGCTTGTTAAAATACTGTTTAATAGATTTATTTATAATCTTCTATTATTTTATTTTATTTTACTTTTTTTATATTTATTGTATTTGAAACAAATCGATTCTGTCTTTCCATTTGTTAGTTGAACAGTTAGGCCAGGCCCTAGGCTGGCGTTCGCATTTTTTTTTAATATAACGGATCTGAAGCCCGTTTACTGGCGCCTGAGCAGGGACCAGTGCAAATACACTATCTCGAATGCCTATGGATCTGTCCTGGAGACCAATATTGCCCTATCGGGTGAGCGTCACTGTTGACATGGGAACACGGCTGACTATTTTGGTTCTTGGGCAAAAACGTCGTTGCTGACCTACATAGTGCAGTAAATACACACAGTAGCAGTGGAAGCTACTAGTGCACTTCTTGGAAGACATCGAGCATTGGATTGATTTGGATGTTGCTCCCACGGATTGCACTCATTGTGTGTCGATTGGTATCCAAGGCATGGGCCTGGTACCAAATATTGGACTCGATGAACCTGTGGGCGTTTTGGTGATGCTGCACTTCGGATCATTAGATCGTGGTGGCTTGGGGACAGACTTGGTCTGTGACTAGTCAGTCGTCATTCGTGCGTTCTTCAACCAGCAAGTGGTCAGTTAAGATCAGTTAAAAATATAAAAATTAATTTTCATTTCCAGATCTTGCACGAGTTGGGACCAATCACACCTAAAGACTAGTAATTAGACTCGGAAGAATAAATCCCCGACAAATTGTATAAAAGGAGAATAATAAAATGAAATTACTTCACTTCATATTCTGAAGCTTAACCCTGTCGTTTTTTTATTTAGCAACTTGCTGGAGATTCAATAAGATTAGTTCAGTAATTCAGACGCCCTATAAAGCAGTATTGCTTTTGGGTCAAGGCTTACTAGGCTACTCACTGGTCCAAGTCTGTTTCACTGAACTTTAAAGTTGTCCGTGCCACTAGTAGGTTCGCTAGTCCGAACCAAATGGGACTAAAATGGCTTCCCCCAAGGTGCACTGGTACCCATTATTAATTGAGTCTAACCCTATCCCTTTTTTATTTTTAGAAAAAATTTAAAGCCAAAAACCTGAACAAATAAAAAAGAAAAGAATACAACAGTATCAAAACTATTTATCAAGTTTAAACTCACTTTGGACTCAGCAGAGGGTTTCCATATATTCAACTATAAGTCACCAAGTCACCCATAGTCACGCTCAAAGAGGAAAACGGATGGATAATCGATTGAAGCCCTAAACTCGTCCATACTATTGACTTAGAACTGTTGGCAGATCTAGCATACAAACTAGATAGTATGGTTAGTAACACCACAAAAGATTTCAACAAGCAAAGGATAATGCAGTTTCATCTGCAAAAAGTGGAGAGCCGACTAAACCTGTTAAAAGGAGGACAAGCAAGAAAACTAAGTTTAATGCACTGGATTGGTTCAGCCTGAAAATGGATTGCTGGAAATCTTGATGCCACCGACTGGAACAAGATACTAAGGAGTGAAAATGCGTTAATTAGAACTATAATCACTAATATTGGTGGTCTGAAACGGCATGGAACAATATACTTGTAGCGTGAAAAACTCACCCAAAGCAAAAACCTGAAGTCGACGGAAAATGAGCTTGCCTTATTGGCTAAGAATGTGCTTGCATTTCGTCATCTTCACGAACCAAGTAGATTCAAAGATTCCTTTAACCTTATAAAGAACAATAAAACGTCGAAAAACTAAACAGCATGACTAGTATCATTTGGCCTTCGACGACACCCGTTCGAAGAATAGCAAAACTTCATAGCAGCGTTCTTACCCCTACCTATGTCATAGCAATTCAAATTGTCTTATTTGTACTCATTCCAAATAGTTGCTCAGCGTTTAAATAAGTATCCACCAAGATTATTGCCATCATGAGATACAATTTCAAGTGCATGAGCAATGGGCATACACTGCTGTGAAGCGACATATACGGACGGCCAAAAATTATAATGATCGAAAGAAAATTGAATGAAAATTGAACACTTACCTTTAGTATATAAGGCTAACAAAGATCCAAAAACTGGAAAGAACTCCCCAAGCTAAGGCAGGCAAAATTATTACTTGGTAGTTACAACCGAGCGCGATTTAAAGACTGCATCAACCTTACTAGGAACAACCTTAGGATAATATCTGGTCTCCTCACCGGGCACTGTAAACTTAAAAAACACCTTAATATCCTTGGTTGGTAGCAGTCCAACATGCAGATTCTAGGAAAATGCGATGCAATTATGCACCAAAGGAAAAAACACCTGGGAAACTACCAGGTAGAAGAGAGTGATCTTTCCTCTCTAAAAGTCCTCCAAATACTTAAATTTCTTAGGGAAATAAAATTGGAGGAAGAACTGTAGAATGAGCAACCTCATCTAGTCTAAGGTGGGGGCACAATAGATCTTAAGGTCGCAGTGCAACAACCCCCAAAAATCTCTTTCATTCATAGATATAGATTATCCAAATTCCTATGGTGGATTGTCGAATCTTGTTCAAATAAATTTTTCGTATTATATTATTTGAATATCTACACCATGGAAACTTTTTTTTTATTATCTTTCTTGTTTTAAATTAGCATGAGTAATATACAGAATCATTGAAATATTCGTATTTATAGATATTAAAATAATGTGGTGTGGATCTTTTATCTGTCGTGTCAGAACCAATATTTTATAAACTATAAATGAACTTTTTGCTCATTTGAAGATTTGGAGTAAGGTTCTTATCTAACTTGTTGTTTAAAATTTATGACATTGAAGGAGGCCCGTTTGCTTAGATGAAACTAAAATATTTAAGTTCAATATTAAAGCTTTTGTTCTGCTTTCTCGTAGCCACAAAAATTTCATTTAAGTACCAACTTCTGTTGATTTTAAAAATTTATCAGTTTCAATTCAGAAAACGGGCCTTATTCAATCTTAAAGATAAACTTATTTTTCTAAAACATACTTTCGATGAATTGCTTGTGGACATTTGCGAAGGGATATTTTTTGTTGAATGCTGGTGTCGTTTTTGCGTATATATGTTCATTTCATTTTGCGAATGAATATTGTCCTTAGGCTGCTTTAAAGCTGTTTTGTTTTGTAACTATGCGGTAGATAACGTCAATCAAATTAAACCATAGATCCAACTATCTAAAATAAAGATAAAATATATATTTGTTTAATTTGTATTTAATTGCATATTTACCGTCTATCGGTGTTAAGTGTACATATTATTCTCTTATAACGAAGTCCTTAGTTTGCTCATATAATCAAAAGATTATAGAAACTTTTTCGGCCAAATTTGGCAGAGGTACATATGGACACATTTTGTAGAGAATATCTAAAAATAAACCAATTATTTTACAAATTATAAACCAATATTATAAATATTATCTAATTGTAATATATAGGCAATTAAAGAAAAAATGATTTACATATGTACAAAATTTTCGCAAACGAATTGTATGTATGTACGTCGAATAAAAATGTTTGTCATCTGAAATCATTGGTAGTGCAAGTTCCAAGTCCTTTCATTTAAATAAAAGGTTGTATTTAATCAAACTTAACAAACAATTGATGAGAAGTCCAAAATAAAAGCTCATTTTTGAAATTACAATTTCATTTCTGATTGTTCTTTGTACAAATAGGAAGCTTCCAATCAGCTATGAGGCCAACAAAACCGAAGTTGCATAATGAATTGCAAAGTAAGCCTTTTCCTTATCAACCTGATAGTTTAGGTAGAATACACACAGAATCCCATGTTTGCAAAATCACTCTCTCGTGGACTCCAATTTCAATGTTCATGTAACCAATACGCCCACAAGACGACCCTACCAGCATTTGGGTCTTAAAATTGGATTGTTCAAATCTGAATTGGTGTTTTTCAGATGAGAATGCAAGAGTAAACCTGCAGGAAAACCAAAATCAGCCCACCCCTACCCTATGTAATAACGGGTGATTTTTTAGCTGGTTTGGTTTTGGCAACACTGGTTTTGACAGCTGACGTGTATTTAGTACCTTGTGTCACTGTCAAACAGCTTCAATTTGGTTTGCAATTTAACCATGGATTGTCTTACATATGAACAACGCTTGCAAATTATTGAATTTTACTATCAAAATTCGTGCTCGGTTCGAAATGTTCATCGCGCGCTGCTTCCATTTTATGGTCGGCATTCTCGACCTTCTGAGCAGTCTATTCGGAAGATTGTGACCAAATTTCGCACCAAATTTACTTTGTTGGACATTAAACCACCAACACGTTTACGTACTGTGCGTAGTGAAGAAAATATTGCGGCCGTATCAGCTAGTGTGACAGAAGACCGCGAAATGTCGATTCGGCGCCGTTCCCAGCAGTTAGGCCTTTGTTACAGCACTACGTGGAAAATTTTGCGGAAGGATTTGGGCGTAAAGCCTTTTAAGATACAGCTGGGGCAAGAACTAAAGCCAGCCGACCTACCACAACGCCGAATTTTTGGTGAATGGGCTCTTGGAAAGCTGGCCGAGGATCCGCTTTTTTATCGAAAAATTGTGTTCAGCGATCAGGCTCATTTTTGGTTGAATGGGTACGTAAATAAGCATAATTGCCGCATTTGGAGTGAAGATCAGCCAGAAACATTGCAACAGCTACCAATGCATCCCGAAAAAGCCACTGTTTGGTGCGGCTTATGGGCCGGCGGCATTATTGGGCCATATTTCTTCAAAGATGATGCGAATCGCAGCGTTACTGTCAATGGTGAACGCAACCGAGCGATGATAACAAACTTTTTTTTGCCCGAAATGGAAGTTCTTGACTTGCATAATATGTGGTTTCAACAAGACGGTGCCACATGCCACACAGCACGCGAAACAATGGCGCAATTGCGAGGCGAGTTTGGTGAACAGTTAATTTCACGTTTCGGGCCGGTCAATTGGCCGCCTAGATCGTGCGATTTGACACCATTAGATTATTTTTTGTGGGGGTACGTCAAGGCTTATGTCTATAGGGACAAGCCCGCTTCGATTGACGCACTGGAAGCCAACATCCATGCATTCATTCGTGAGATACCGGCCGATATGTGTGAAAGAGTATGCCAAAATTGGACTCAGCGGATGGGCTACCTGAGACGTAGCAGCGGTCAACATTTGCATGAAATTATCTTTAAACATTAAATTGCAAAGTTCAAACTATCGATTCAAATAAATATTTCATTAATTTTTTCGAATTTTTTGTTTTTTTTTTTTTTTTAAGTTCTAAGCCTCTTAAAAAATCACCCGTTACAATTATTAGCCAAAATTAAAGTGAAATACCTGAGAATATTTTTCAGGGAGCTTTAGCGTTTCAACCCCTTGCCCTTCGTAGCAGCTGTGCTAAGGAAACAAATTCTACCTCATTTTTCCTTTTATCTATGTGAAAAGAAAACGGACGCATCTAAAACCCAAACTCCTTCTTTTCAAGCAGCCCATAACACATATCATCATCTGGTAGGTGTACCTTACGCGAAAAAATCCAACACATTTACATATTTCTTGAACAATAGCTCCTCCAATCCAGCTAAAGCTGACGGTAGACTATGATCAACCAAAGGAAGCCTCTAATCTAATAGATAGAATTAAAAACCAATCACAAATTCCGTTCAGCCGTACCTTATAGGAAGGAATGGAACTTCTATACGAGAAACTTATAAAAACCAACGACGAAGAGAACGCTCATAAAAGCCACCTCAACCATCCAAATCAATGACAATTGGACCTTTACAATCTGAGAAGAGAAGCAGTAAAAGTTTTATAAATACAAAATAACAAATCCTAAGTTTACCTTTAGGAAAAAAATAAGGCATATTCTGTGCCAACATATTATGTATATTCGCGTACCTCCCAAAACTACGAATTTTTACGAATTTAGCTCAAAGTTCTGTCAAAGTTCACAAAAAAAAATAAAATTCGTAGAAATTCGTAGTTTTGGGAAGTACACGAACGGACTTAATAATAGATATGAACTTCCAATATTGCATCGATAAAAACTCGATAAACTCGTCATAAATATTTTCTAAGTCACATTATATAAATAGAAAGTATAATCTAGTGTAGGTTGTCTAAAATGAGAACTGTCAGAAAGAATTCAAGATGACCGTTCTCGTGATGCCATCCGCCATAATACAAAAACAAAAAAAACACGAACAAACATTTAAATAACTCTTAAGACCACTTATTGCTTCATTCTCAAAATAATAAGGGTATTCATGCAACTTCGTAAGACTGTAGATAAGTTTACAAATTGGTTAAGTTTATTTTTTGGTTAATGAACTGTCAAATTTTGTATGGGAAATGATTTACACAATTTGGTTAAACTTATCAAAGGATTTTTTGCGTAAAATTAACCAAACTGGTTAAACTAATCCAAACGTCATTGTGACTCTTACTCTGATTGAATTACCTAGCATTTAATCAAATGTTTAAAAAAGATCGTTCATGCAAAATTTGCGTAAACTTATCATTTTACACAATTTGTAAATTTACGGCGTTGCATGAAAACCCTTAATATTTTTTATAAACTAAATAGTCCAGTTTAACTAGGAATTTAATTCGCATTTTTCGATGAACAACATTTTTTTTATGGAATCTGTTTGTGTACACCTCCTCATTATAAAAACGTGTTTTGGGGATTTCCGGGATTTTAGGGAAGGGCCGCCATTTTGAAAAAGAGATTTAACAACTCTTTGATATTTAATTTTACAACAATATGTCCGACATAATTCGTATAGAGGATAAAATTATCTACAAAGTAAGCTATTACCGACTTCTGTAAGTTTTTCCGTCTTTAAGTAATAGTGGGTCAAAGTTCCCCTATGAGTCATGTGTTCGGGGTGATATGACGTTTCTTGTAATATCTCGCTTTCCTTTAACTTTTTTGGATAATGACCCCAAAATAATTTGTAGTCATTTTAATTACCTATTAAATGAGCCCTCGACTGATATTATTGGTTACGTATGAAGGGACCAATTTAACGCCAGTACAAACTTTTTTCAGAATCGAAAAATAAGTTGAGTTATTTTCAATTTTTTTAAATTATTGTTTGGAAAAAAGTTAATTAAAATACTGTCCACAAAAACCTTATGAATAAAACAAATATGGTCTGTAAAGGTTGCATTCTTGACACAGAACGTCAAAGGTCAACCATGAAGGCCATGACACCAACGTTACTTGTTTTTAAAAACTGAGCTATCTATTTCTACTTTTTACTTATGCCAATGTAACGCCAAAGTGGTTTAAAGGAATAAAACTGAACAAGAATTCAAAACTTGATTGGTATTTATTAAAAATATAGGTAAAGTGTATTTTACAATACATGGTCTCTGATTCCTTTCACTCATTTTCTTATTCTTCTTTCAACCCCAAGTTTTGGATCTACTTTTCGAGCAAGAATTGAGTCCTTGAGTAAGTCCTCCTGAAGCTTTCATATCTTTTTTGGGATCCTATCCCATAATCGATTGGCTTTCCTCAAACAAATTTGACGGTTGCAAATCGACCATTATTGGTGAAATCATGATAGGTATTCGAAAAGTAATGGACCCGATGATTTTTGCCAAATTCACTATTCAAAATGGCGGCTCTTCCCTAAGCCCGAAAATACCGAAAACCTGTTTTTATAATGAGGAGGTGTACACAAACAGATTCCATAAAAAAAATTTGTCCACGGAAAAATGCGATTTCATGCCTTTTTTTTCTAATTCGACTGGCCTAAAATAGCTTGCAACAATGTTATTTGTTAAACAAGTAACAAAGGAATACACAAATAAGGCTGGTCGCGCACATGCAACTGCTACCCCAACAAAATAGTTGAGTCACAAGTTGACTACTGAGCGCGCACATGAGCAACTCCACAAGCAATCGCAACGAACCTAACCAACACACCGACAATGTTTATTCCGTTTTTCTATCTCATATATATTCAAAGAAAAATATTATCGCCTTCGTCCTTTTCTTTTGCTCAGCAAATTAAAGAAAAGATACATTTGTTCTCTTTCGAACAGAGAACATAACGCACTTTGGAAAAAACAAAATTCAACCATGTGGTTAAATATCCGCAACTATTTGGTTGAATGTCCGCGTAGTTACATTTTATTCCATACGACACAAACTGAAAAACTGATTTCGGGCAATCGTCCAGTTTGTGCCGAAACACAAACTGAAAAGCTGCTCGAATCGACGACGGAATAGTTTCTGCATGTGCGCGGAGTCTCAAACGAGTCCATGGGACTTAATTTTGCAACCAAACAGTTTCGAAACTCAAAATTGCATGTGCACGACTAGCCTAAGAAACAACGCATTTTAGTCACACATTGACACATCACGGGATCCACCTTATATGCTAATGACATAACCTTTAATATGTGTACTGTGGTTCTAAGTTACATTAGCCGTGTTTTTTTGCAACTCCAGTAAATTCTGCCTGAAAAAAAACAACAATAAAACAAAGCAAATAATGTCCATATAGAGTTAGCTATGTCCAGATAATTAAGTGGGTTTAACTTTTGTCCCGATAAAAACCGTATTGCTAGACTACTATTGTCGTTCTGTTATCGATAATTTGTATAGAATTATCAAATGTGTTGTTAAAATTATTCAATACAAAATGGCAGACCAAGGCAAATGTTAAAAAGTCACGATGTCGTTTTTTTCCCCAATGTCCATAGGACATTAAAAAAAAAACGAAGCTATTATATCTAAATGTCTAATTTCCCCCTTGTATAACCACCAGATGTTGAGAAAGAAAGAAAAGCATTCTATATCCAGATAGGTAAGAGATTTAAAAACAGATAAATTTGAAAATTTTATGAGTCTGTGGCTATGTAAGGACATTAACAATGAACATGAACGATTAGATGTTTTTGAAAGGCCGGCTGAGAAAATAACAAAAAGATAGGTAGGTATCACAATTTACCTATGTGCATAGTTATTTATATTCAATAACTCAGAATCAGAATTCACTCTGCACATTTATTTCTTAAAAAATATAATATATTGAAACCTTACCTTACTTTTTGGTAGCTATCATTTTCGACGTGCATTTTGTTTCTGAGAAAGAACTCACGGAATTATTTTAATTTTTATTTAGATCTTTTATAAACAGATGGCTCGGGTTTTCAGATAAGAAAACAATAATTTATTTGTCACTTTTAAAACAGAATTTTGCAGAAAGCAGGGCGATTATGCTATTTTATTTACGCATACATATTAACAATCTGAAACCGGCAGTAAGCAGAATAATATTTTTGCACATTCTTTAGGCATAGCTACTTTTATTTTCTAAAAACTCCAAAATAATTTTTTATCTCCAAACACATGTAGGTATTTATCTACTTGTTCGAGTAGGTAACTCGCAATTTATATGTATGTATGATTTTGGCTTCTTCTCAAAACTTTACAATTACTATCTATCTAGGTACAAAGTATACAAGGAATGAATTTCCGTTTTAGTCATTCATTTTTTTTCAAAGCACATCGAGTTTATTTCTTACATAAAGCCGGTAAAACAAATACAAAAAAAAAGAAGGACACTTGCGCACGACGTAAAGTAAGAATTCAAACTAACCAAAATTCATTCAACGCTTTTTCTCGATTGGATTTTTCATTTCCTTCTTTGGTTTCAAATTCCATTCCGTACCGACCCTATTTAGTTTTATTATGAGAATGGGAACGTCATGGGTTGATTGAAAACCATGATACAACTAAACAGATAACGCCGTCCTGTTATTTTTTCGTTTTGTTCTGCGCATCTACGTCATCGACGCACAACTTTCCCTGATACTTTTGTTCTTTTTATAATAAAAATGTGTGTGCAGAATCCTAAAAACAAGTGCATTGCTTTTAGGAAATTATATTTCATATTTAATTAATAAATTTTAGTCAAAAATTCTTTGTTTTATTAATCTTGGAAAAAGTATTTGTGTGCGTCGATGACGTCATTTTATGTGAATGATGCGCAATGCGCTATCTTATTTAGTTGTATCATGATTGAAAACACTCATAAAAAAGCAAAAATACAAAATGAGAAATTACGTACCCACAAAGATGTAATGTGGATGGAAATACTTTCTTTGGTTTTATTATAAATGTTTTTATGAAATTTTAGGATATGTGAGATATGTGTAGAAATAATAAATGCGTTTGACCCTGTTTAGATTGAGTGATTTCATTACAGAATGACGACAGTTCAGTGGTGAAATTGATGAGGTAGAAAGAGAGGCGTTAGCCATGAAGAAAATAGAAAAAATTGAGAGAGCACTCACGTTTCATAACCAAAATGGTTCATTTCATTCCATTTTATTCATTTTAGCTTGTGCGTTCCTATTGTAATACAACGACCCACTCCACAATAGATGGATAATTTCCACGATACACATATTGAAGGTAATATCATTAGCGTTTTCATTTTTGTTCAGTTCTGCGCATATCTCAAAATCAGTGGAAAATGGTGGATCCCGTGTTATTTGACTGAAAATTATTGTATGTTATGTGTGTATTCCTTTGTTGCTTGATAAACAAATAAAATTGTTTCGACATAGTTAATGTTTATAATTATTATTTTATTACTTTGACAATAAGAAAATTGGTTTTTAGTGTTATTTAAATAATTTCTTCCGTGTTTGTTGTTGTTGTAATACGGCAAAAATATCACGAGAACGGTCATCTTTAATTCCTTCTGACAGTTCTCATTTTAGACAACCTGCGCAATATAATACCTTCTATTTGTGTACTGTGGGTAATTTCTATCAGAATACTCATCTTGACATGAAATATACAATGGAGTGAATCTTATAACACACAGAGACGTGTTCTGACAGTTGTCTACTTCCTGCACACAGAAATTTGTGTAGCATAAATTTGCAAGCTTTTTCATGGAGGTGCAGTTTCTTGCTCTCTCATTTTGCTATCTCGTTACTACACTTTGGAGTTAAAAAACAGGAATTTGTGAAATGTAGTGCGAAATCTTACGAACTCGTACGAATTTTCAGTAAACAAACTAACCCCGATTCCACAGGAGATAGTTTCTCTCCAACTAAATATCAGATATTTATATCTAACATTGTCTTCTGTCTACGCTGGGCAAATCATGTTATGCTATTTCAAATCAGAAACCGAAAATTACACCAAATAACAAACAAAAACTTAATTGCCACACATAAATGCGGAGCTTAACATCAACACTGGTATAGGGAAACAAGATAATAAGACAAAAAAAGAAATTTCTAGTCACAAAGCAAAAATATCTCCATCTGTCAAAATTCATGTCGGAGATCTCTGTCAAGATATAATCGCGGAGAGATATCTCTGACATCCCAACAAGAAATGAAACGGAGTGACTCCATTGGATATTTCATGTCAAGGTAAGCATTCTGATAGAAATTATCTCCTATGGAGTCGGGGTGTTATATTTTGACAGAGATATCTGACAAGAGTTTTTACAAATGGAGATATTTTTGCTTTTTGTCTATGCCAGTTTTCATAGCTGTGTTTGCTATCGTGAAATGTATTGCAAATTTTCACAAATTCCTGTTTGTTAACTCAAAAAGTTGCATAATATATAATAAGCAAATAATTCCACCTCCGTTGGAAAACTTGCGGATTCCTGCTATACTAATTTCTGTGAACACGAAGTGTTACAACTCATCAGTTTCTGTCACAGCGTTGCCATTAATCGGAAAATTTTCCTAAGTATTTAAAACAACAAAAAAATTTACTACATTTATTCGATTTTCTTACAGAAGATCTAAATATTCCAGTTCTTACTTCTATTTTCAAAATAGAAGACCAAAAGAAATTAAAAATAGTATAATATGAATAATTGATATCCGATTGTTATCAAAGCAAGCCAATAGCCGGAAGCCGTAAGAATAGAATTGAAAAATTAGTTCACTGAATTCCGATGAATGATAATTTTCTTTTACAAAAAATAAAAGAGCAGCAAACTCGATTTAAAAGCAGTAGATTTGTTTTACGAAAAAAGTGCATTAGGTCTATTTTCTATTGAAATCATGGCAAAGTGGCAACGTCGTTTATACACAAAAATTGAGTTTCAAACAAAAAGTGGTGCAGTTCATGGTTCAATGCATTTGTTAACTTTTTTCAATTTTCCCCAACTCTGATTGAGTTGTCTACTTGAGGCTTTTTTGAATCAATAATTCAACAAGTCCAATCCTTAGTGCTAAGTCTTCTACTTGGCTGATTTATTTCAAGAGTATACAGAATTTGTGCTGTAAAAAAATCTTCTTATAGAAACTGTGCCTGGCCCTAAGCAGACAAATTTCCAGCTTAATGATTAGGAATTCTTATCTTGTTGAATATAGTTTACAGTGGATTTTTGTCCAAGAATTCATGTGAGTTAAACTGAATACAACACAAATTGCGTATGACAAAGGCCCTCACTATGTCACTGATGAGTCCAAGTCAGTAAGCCGGACGAAACGCCAATTTGTAGGACTAAAGGCCATAAAAAGCTATTTTGTATCTGATATTTAGTTGGAGAAAAATTATCTCCTGTAGATTCGGGGTATTATCTATCAGAATGCTCATCTTGACATGAGATATCTAATAGTCATACTCCATTTTATCTCACGACTGCACAGAATGAAGAGGATCATTATGTGTGAAAACTATAAGTGTATTCACTACATAAATAGAAACAGTCTAAAAATCGTCTTTTGTAATATTCATAAACGCATAAAAGTCTAACAATTTTCTATGAACTAAAAACTTTTGGACCGAGCATAAGTGAGATACTGGAAACAATTTCAAGAAGAAATTTTCTTAGTCTTTTTTACCTCGTTAGTCTAAGCCTAGTTTACAGTTCCCGTGCGCATAAAAAAATCTATGCAAATATTCTCGCATGTCAAAAATAGCTGAGGTGAAATGCAAAAAAAACCATTGATTACTGTCACGAAATGTCATGCAAAACAATGTACCAGTAATTGTTTTGCGTGCAAAAAAAAAGAGTGGTAAATAATATATTTTTTTTCATGGTCGGTTAACACTTCGAAAAAGAAAAAATGTATTAACCTCAAGGAAGTTTTTGCATGCAAATGGTTTTTGCATCCAAAAATAATTATTTTCTATTTTTAGGCTAATAGTTTGTTTATTTAGGGTGGTTACGGCCAAGGCAAACATTTTTTGACTTGAATATTATATAATTTGGTGCACAGAATAAGTGGAAAATAGTTTTGAACATTTTATTTTTTTTTCGCATGGGAACTATAAACTAGGCTTTAAGCGGAGCGAAAGTGATTGAGTGCAAAATGTACAGTAGGTTGAAGTGTTTTCGGCACTGCGTGTTAATGTTAATAGTTAATGCGTTATGGTTTCCTGAACATATCCTCATCATTAGTTCTGAGTCGCCATTGAAAAAAAAAAAATAAAATCGGGAAGCCACTGAAAAACACCCCTTCTTCAAAAAAATTACTTGTTTTAAATATAATGAAGAACGGCTACATCCTAGAAACCATCAATATACGAGTATTTTGGTTGAAATAACGTAATAGCGTAATAACCGTCATATTTTTCTGAACAAATCCTCATGTTTTATTTTGAGTCACCCTTGGGAGAAAAAAAAAACCGGAAACCACTGAAAAATGCTCCTTTTTCAAAAAACTTCTTATTTTGAAGAAAAAAACAAAAACTAATAAACATCTTGAAGGTTGTCAACAAAATATTAAATCGATAGAATTTGAGATTGGTAAGGACGCATAATTTCACCTTTTATTCCATATCCCAAATCCCACAAATTTCCCACATTGGCTTTTTGTATGACGCATTTAAGAGGAGGGAAGGTGGAAAAATAATTTATCTAATAAATTTATTGTGGTAAAATCAAGGCACGTGACACATGTTCCAAGGGTATTTTTTAATGCTGAATCCAATGAGACCAAAATCAAAACAATACAACTATTCTATAAAAAGTGGTAGTAAGTTTTATGTAATGATGACTTATCGTTGGTTTTTCACATTAGCTTCAGTGACCTTCTGACACTTATAGTTCTACCTTTGGACTTTATATTTTATTTGTCAAAAAAAGGATCAATAGTCTCCAAAAATATCTGTGGGTCAATGTAAAAATATAATGAATTGATATTTCGTAAGTGACCTTCAAGATTCTTACTATTTTTTCATTCTTATTATTTTTGATTTATCCGATATAAGTAAAAAATGTTAAAAAATTACCATTTTTCAGTGGCTTTCCGTTCTTTTTTTCCAAAGGTGACTCGAGATTAATAAGAGTGTTTTTTAGACGTGTGGTTTTGAAGAAGAAATAAAACGCATATAATGGAATGTTATGGGCAAGAACTTAGCTTAAATATATAGCTAAATGTTTGCCATTATGTTTTAAAAATGATGTCGGGCAAGTGGCCGTCGCGGCTGGTTCGAATAAATTCTAGCCGAGAGGCCCAATTTTTGCAGCAAATGGGGCTGTATGTCAGCAATAACGCGCCGAATATTCTCTTCTAAGTTCAATCATCTCCGGCTTATCTGCGTAGACAAGCGACTTCACATAACCCCATACAAAATAGTCCAGCGGTGTTAAACGCGAGATAATGCGCTCACCAAAAGTTTCCTTTAATGTTGTTTCATTGGCTGTCGTTGGCGTCACGCGAACCGAACTATTATTTTTGTAATAAATTTGCACGATTTGCAAACGTTTTTTCAAGAGTCTATTCATTATGAAATGGAAAACTAGGCTGAGCATAAATCAAGTGACAGCTGTCAAAAGAACCAACTTTAAAAAAGTATTGCCAGATTGAAAACCACAAGACTAAAAAAACACCTTTTAGTAAAGAGTGAGTGAAATTGAATTTTTGCCATGCCACAGGAAATCATTCAAAAGGGGTTTATTTTTTTGTTATTATTTTCTGACCATGGTGTGCTAGTCATTTCCTGACAGTTTAACTACATAGTGCTATTTTTTTGCTACTTAAATTCAGTTAAAAGTTTTAAATAAACTTTGTATTTTGTTCATTTTATCCTTTTAAATTAAATTTTTGACACAAGAATTTGGTTTTTCAAACTATTCCTAAGGGTTTTCTTTTTTCCATTTTTTGACCATTGTTAATATTACGTAAGATATTGTTAAAAAAAAACTTATTTTTTGTCTTTTTTACGTTTATTTTAAAAAATTTTATTTCAAATTTCTTTTTTAAATTATAGGGTGTTTTAATAAGGGTATTCATCCAACTTCGTAAAACCCTAGATAAGTTTACAAATTAGTTTAGTTTATCTTTTGGTTAATGAACTGTTGAATTTAGTATTGGAAATGATTTACACAATCAGGTTAAACTTATCTAAGTTTTGCTGCGTTAAACTAACTAAATTGGTTAAACTAATCCAAACGTCTTTATGACTCTTACTCTGATTGAATTACCGAGCATTTAATCAAATGTATAAAAAAAGTCGTTCAGGCAAATTTTGCGTAAACTTATCATTTTACACAATTTGTAAACTTACAACGTTGCATGAATAGCCTAAATGTGAAGTGTTTTAAAATTTAGTTAATGAATCTAATTTTTTTCCTATTTGTGTTTTTTTCCTTTAAGTGAGGTAATTATGTTAACTGAAAACTTTTTAATTTACTGGGTATTTCAAATTTTAAACTTTTTTCAAGAATTTTTAGATCCATTGGGAGTATTAGGGCTTTCTTTTTTGACAACTATATATCGAATTTAGTTTTTACTTAACAAGAAATTGCTTTCTTAATATTAATATT
This sequence comes from Dasysyrphus albostriatus, assembly GCA_946251815.1. Taxonomy (NCBI): domain Eukaryota; kingdom Metazoa; phylum Arthropoda; class Insecta; order Diptera; family Syrphidae; genus Dasysyrphus; species Dasysyrphus albostriatus. The sequence goes on along the minus strand of OX276337.1, from coordinate 60,760,608 downwards.
TATAAAGCGCTTATTTTTTCAATATTTATTAATATTTTTGCTTTTTTTTACTTATTAATTTAGTTAGTTATAATAATTACTTTTCGCATATTTCTTAAACTATTTATTTATTTATTTGCTTCCTTATTTTTTGTTATTATTTTCACTTTCTTACCGTTTAACTAACTGACTACTTTTTTCTTATTTATTAACTTAATAACCTTTTTCGCTTACTTTTTCAATTATTCATTTACTTATTCTCATTTGCTTGCCTACTTAAATATTTGATCGCTTTCCTTCTTTATTAACCGCTGACTCTTAATCATTTATTTATTTATTTACCATATTTTAAATTAGTTAACTCAGTAGTAGAAAGTAGTTAACTTATTCACTTTCTTTCCTATACAAAACGTAATCTCTTGCTAACTTATTAAGTAGTTTAATCACCTACATTATGTACGTACATATATTCTGAACATACAAATGTTCTAAATAATTTATTTTTAGAAGTTAAATTAGTAAATAAGTGCTATTTTATTTTTAGTATTTATTAACTGCTTTTTATTGGCTTTATTTACTTTGATTGTTTACTTACCACATATTTCACTTTTTAATTTATCTATTTGGTACATTTTGTAATATCTCATTTACCAAGCTACTTTTCCTCATAATTACTTATTATAAAATTGTATAGCTTGCTTACTTACTAATAAATTTATTTATTAAATTTTTTAATCACCAGTTTACTAACTCATTTAGCTACTCATAGTTAATACACTTTTTTTACTTACTTATTTACCGGCTTGTCTACTTACATAGTTTATTTGCTAATTTATTTACTTATTTATGTATCTTTTAACATACACTTTTTCTTTCTCTCTACATTTTTAATTACATATTTTACCACTTAATTTCTTTCATAATTACCTGTATAGTAATTAATCTACGTACCCACTTCTAAAAAACTTTTTTTTCACCTACATTACCGTTTTTCTAATTTTCTTTATTTATTTAAATATCCATTTTCATATCTATTTTCGTAAATTTATAAAAAAAATGTAACCATGGTTACGTGCCGTTACAAAAATTACGAGGAGGTGCAAAGACGACTAGTTTCTATTTCTTTTCTTAGACTTCTAACAGACCACAGAAGAGAAATTTGGGCTAGGCACAGGAGATGGGAGTGTTTAACAAAATGCAAATAAAGTGAAGCATCCGGTGACTTCAACGGTCACATCAGCAAGCGTTAGTTCCGTCCATCTACGGCCAAATTTACTTCCAACCAGTGGCGGACTATGAGGGAGAGAGGCGCTCTGGGTGATAGATTCTTTTGTACTATCAATATAATTTATCACAGGTAATCTAAACAAACGGCGGAGAAAAATTTGAAGCTTTATAAGCAAGTCAGTCGAAATGGCCGCACACATTAATTTACGCTTGAAAATTGATAGTTACATTTAAAAGAACCACGAAACACTGTACAAACAATAATTATTGAATATTTGTCTATGTTTTAATTTCTTGAGTTCATACTTTCATTTATTATAATGCTTTTGCCTATATTTCTTAATCTTTTCATTTGATTTTAGTTTTTTTTTTTAATATTTCCCGATAGGATTCGTGACTTCACGACAGAAAATAAAATATGTATCTACATTCATCTCACTTACTCCTGAATGAGCGTAGACATGTCAAAAATTAACCACTGCCTAAAACTTTAACGGAGGGGGGGGTCATATTTATGCGTTTTTATATTGTATATTCAAATGCTGGAAGTTTTCGTTTAACTTATTAATTCACACACTGACATAAAATACTTACATGAGCTGCACACTGGGGTGTCTAAGACCCCAATACAATTTCAAAGCACTCTTTTTCACGTTCAAATGGCTAAAAATGGCCTTATTCCACTAAAAAAATATTTATTTGAATTAACATTGGCATGGCATGTCTGAAAAGAAATTGTAACGGTAACAGCATGGTTTTTAATTTTGTATGGGGAGGAGTATTTGATACTTCAGTGTGAGAACGGAAGGTTAATGTAGAAAAAAAGATGTCCAAATGTTATATCTTGTTGATAAACATTGAGATAAGGTTCTTTAGTTTGCAGGTGTTTAGCTTTTGCTTCGTCTTTGCTTTTCAGAGTATTCTTACCACGCCACTGCAATATTGTAATATGATTCAATTGAAACACAATTTTTGGTTTATTTTGTATTCTTAATATGATATAAAATTAACTGCTAAAAACTTAAAAGATAATACATTAATATTTTCAGATCAGCGGCTTATGATTTTATTCACTTTAAAAACACTAAATTAATTATTAAAAAAAAAACTGCTGAATATATTCAACTTAGTTTACAAAAAAAATTTACAATGCGTGTTTTTATATTCAAAACTTTCTAGTTTTTATGACATTTAACTGTACTTTTTTTATATTTTAGCAAATTATATATTTCTATTTTTTAAAATCTAAATCTGATAATAAAGTATGTTAGTGTATTTAATCATTATAGTAATACAGTCTTTTTATTAAATTTAATTTAAATTCTTTTTGTATATAACTTACGATCTAAGATGAACATAAAATATATAACCACAAATAAATAAAAAAGAAGTACTTAATTATAAAAGGTAATTTTTTGTTTTATTTTTTAAATTGAATTTTTATGTGAAAATAATCAATATGGTAGTTACGTGTATATTACATACTACAGCTAAAAATTTTGATGAAACTAAATAATTTGTTTGACACGACAAATTGCTTGAATGTTCTAATAAGTTTGGAAATATGTTCTTCATTATACGCAAAAAAAAAAATAAAACAACAAAAATATTATGAAAATGCATTATTCAAAGTATAATACAAAGTTGGCCATAAATATTCCTTGGGTTGGCATTGAGGCCTCGTGGTTTAAAAACTATTAAATAGAGGTAGTTTTGTAATTATAAAAAGAAAATTTCGGGACATACTCTGGGGATCAAGTTTTCACCAAGCTATTCGTTTCATCAAAATGGCAAGCAAGTAAATGTTGATAGTAATCGCTTATTCGCTTTGAACTCATCTATTGCAAAACGGTCGTTGCTTACCTTAGTTTTATTTTAATAATTTCGGAATGATAAATAATTATAAGACAGATCGTTTAATCTTTAATTAAGATCGGAAGTATTTATTTATTTGTTACAGTAAAATTCTGCGATTGGAGCCAAATCCTACATAAAAAAACAAAATTATTGAATAAATGACAATTCTGTTCAGTCACAAATAACCGATTCTTATAATCAAACATAACTATGTTGATATTGTGGCAGTAAAATGAAAACAGAAACAAAAATTGAATATAATACTTCGTTTTCACCAAACACTAAACCGAGATTTAACAAGATTTATCTCTAATCTCCTTTAAATCTCTAACACTACGTTTTCACCAAACACTAAACCGAGATTTAATAAGATTTACCTCTAATCTTCTTTAAATCTCGAAGATTTACCATACAAATTTAAATCTCCTCAAATGCAGATTAAAAATAAATCTCATTGAAATCTTCTTGAATGTAGTAGATTTTTAAAACAAACAAACCTTTTTTTGTGGAACGCACCCATTTAAACGTCAGTTTTTCCATTGACAATCAAAACAAAAAAACCTGTCAAACATTTTTCTTTCGAATTTAAACTGCGCGCGTTGACTGTCTGGTGTCTGGGAACAAAAATGTAAGTATTTACAATACATTTTATATATTTTTTATAATATTTCACCAAATAAAACAAATTCCAGATAAATGGAACAACCAAAGCAAAAAAAGCAAAGGAAAACCTGGGCACTGGAGGACGAGGAGCTTCTCGTTGAAGTGTGGGCCGATAAGTTGCCCGAATTAAGAGGCCATCGAAAGAATAACCACGTTTATAAAGAGATGTCTTTGTTAATGGGAGGAGTTTATACTCCAGAAGAAATTAAAGTTAAATTACATAATTTAACCAATCGCTACAGGTAAAGTTCTTGCCTTTTTAATAGTATACTTGTTGCAAACAATGTATATTTGCGTATTAAACAAATTTTCTTTTACAGAAAGGAAAAGAAAAAAGTGGGTCCTTCTGGAGGGTCACCCTCGGAATGGGGACTGTACTACAGAGTACACGCTGTCCTAGGAAGTTTAAGAATAAATAACCTAGACGAGGTTATCGAAGATAGCATAATGGGTAACATACAACAAATACTTTTTTTTTAAATTTTTATTAAGTTAAATAAATATAGTTTCAGAACCATATTCGCTTTCCCCAACGCCATCTCAAAATGGATAAGGCTCGTCGATTCCAGTATCTGAGGCCGCTCCAAGCCCGGATGCACCTGTTCCAAGTGAGCCAAGTGCATATAAGGCAATTGCCACCCTTTTCTCAAGAGGAATACACTTCCTATAGTTGGTGTCTGTTTTCTTTAAGTTTTTAAGATGAGAACATAGAATTTCAAAATTGTTTCGGGACATTCTAAAATTTTCCTTAAAAAAATTGTCATCATTTTTTGCTACATCCTCTTCCCAAAAGGTGCTTGTACGTACCTGCGATGCGAAATTGTTCATTTAATAAAAGTAATGGATTACATTGGTTCTACATACCTTAACCCAAACTTTTCTTTTATATTCTTTTCTTAACATTTTCTTTTGTACCAACAGTTTTTTTTTTCTGGCCAGCAATATGTTTACTAAGCATTGCTGACGTTTTTTTCTATAACTATGGATTCTCCTATTTAATGTTTCAATTATCACTTTCATGTGATTTTGAAGAATCAAATGGTGTGAGAGTAACAGATCTAAGTTAATACTCATTTTTAATATTTATTTAAAAGTATTTATTTTATTACTCAAAAATAATTTCTTCAGTTTGGTTTACGTTTCCCGATTAATTTGTTTACTTTTGTCTAATTGACGATTGCATGACAATTCAAACTGAAAATGTCAAATTAATCTCCTTTTCTCTGGTGAAAACACTTCAAGATTAATTTTAAATCTCCTACCCTAAATCCCGGATTATCTCTTGGTGAAAACGTAGTCTAAGATTTACCATACAAATTTTAATCTCCTGAAAAGAAGATTAAAAATACATCTCAAAATAAATATCTTACGAGCAGTGGTTTATCAAATCAAACAAGCCTTTACACCATGAAAATGACAATCGACAGAAAAAAGTTTCAAAGTGTTTTCGTTTTCCATTAACGACTGAATGAAAAACTAAAATGTAAGTACTAACAAATAATAAATATAAAACTTTACATATAAATTTGTGTTTCCTAGAAGATGGAACAACAACAAAAAACAAACAAAAAAACTGAAAAACCTGGGCGGTGCGGCGGAAGACGAGGCGCTGTTGGTGGAGTTGTGAGTCGGTGAGCAGGCAGACTTGCGCGGCCCAAGAAAAAATTCGCATGTTTATAAGGAGATGGCTGAAATTATGGGAGGATATACTCCCGAGGAAATCAAAGTAAAACTGCATAATCTGACCAATCACTAGTCCTCACAAGTAAGTCCTTTGTTTTATCCAATTACAATACTTGGTCTAAAATTCTTTTCTATTACAGACGCGAAAAGAAAAAAGTGGGCCCCCAGGAGGTTCTCCTTTGGACTGGGGGCTTTATCTCCGAACGAATTCCATTTTGGGGGATCTCCAGAAACACAATTTAAAAGAAATACAATCTGGGTCAAAATCGATTCAAATGTTAGGTGGATAAGTTGTAGTGGCATTTGTGGTAGCATATACTTAAGACTAGTATAGATTGTTTTTAGAATTAACTTCTGCTAGTAACTTAAAATATACGATACGCGCTTCGTGAGTGATAGCCTTAAAATAAACAAAAAAAAAACTGGACTATTTGTAGAAATATTTGTGAAAGATTAAAGAAAATATATTACAGAGCCCAGTGTTGTATAATTGGTTATTAATACAATCGTTGATTATTGCGTTGCTTCCTATGAGCCTCTTAAATGGATCACCTGTGTAGTCATCAGCTGCATGCGACCCACATATCTTCCTTATGCACATCAATTTACATTCCCAAGTCATAACTCACGATCTTGCATAGAATCATATTTCATTCCCACTCTACCAACCGATCTAAAAAGAGCATTGCGACAGATTAATGTGTCTTCTTCTAGAGCTCACTTAGTGAAACCTTACGCCCATTGCAATTTATTAATTTTCGCCTGTTCTTTATGTGGAATATAGCTTCGACTATAGATATGAATATGTAGCGACACTACAATAAATCAGCATCATCAACACTGAACAACAAGTAAATACAGACAAACGCTACTTAGGTGAATACTTCTCTTGCGGATTAAATGTTTACCGTAGAAGAAATCCCGTATGACATCAGCATACAGCAGATCATATTTTACATGGAATGCGAAGACTATTTTTCAATTGGCATTCGACAGCGACTTAGTACAGTCATCTTTCTCTTTATTTTAATTGCACACCGTTGTAAATTACATTATAAAATTAACTTCATTTACTTATCGTTAGTTTTAAGAAATAAATATTAATAATAATATAAAAACATTATTCTTTTATTTCTCGTTAACTAAATATATAAAACAAATAGACCTGTTCGGTCATTCACCGACGACCCATAGGAACCCCGTCAGTGCTTCGACTTTGCTGACCTAAATAATGCATTCGATAAATACAGTAGCAGTGAAGACTACTAATGCATTTCTTGGAAGACATCAAGCATTAAACTGATTTGGATGTCGCTCCCACGGATTTCACTCATTGTTGCTGGTGTCGGCATATTCTTTCTTGTGTGTCGTACTGATCACGTCGAAGCTTAGTAGAATCAATAAATAAATTTATTATAAACTAAAAACTAACTTTGTTCGCCATTGTGCCCTTTGATTTATCTAGTGACATTTTCAGACATTTTGCACGAGTGGGAATCACCTGCCCTGTATTTAATTATATATTGTAACAATTGATTTTGGTGTCCTTGACAATAAATATTGAAAATTATGACGAGGATGCATGGTTGTATACAAAATACAATTTCATATGAAATATGCTGAACATCATTTTCATCCCATCAAGGGATAGAAATTATGTCAGAATCTATGCATTAAAAGGAGTAGGATGATCAAGATGGAATTCAGAATTTTGTTTACCATCGAAGCTCTAGGGTCGCAGCCATAAGCATTGAGACAGCGGGCATAGAGCTAATAAAACTAATATTATATAAATTAAAAATTGTCTTTTACTTGTAAATACGATTTCTCCCCGAACACCTCTCTCCTTTAATCATGAAGGAGGCACGGTTGCTCTCGGGTTATTACAACAGTGTTGAATAATAAATTGTTTTGTAGTAAGAAAGTGCTTTTGATTTTCGAAATAAATAAGTGGAAGTTTGTCTTGTCTTGTCTTGTAGGATAGAATCAGAATTTGTTATACATCAAAACCTCAAAGGTCGCAGTCAAAAGCATTGAGACAGACAGAGACATATGAGGTTGTATACCAAATACGATTTCATATGAAATATGCTGAACATCATTTTCATCCCATCAAGGGATAGAAATTATGTCAAAATCTATGCATTAAAAGGAGTAGGATGTTCAAGATGAAATTCAGAATTTAGTTTACCATCGAAGCTCTAGGGTCGCAGCCATAAGCATTGAGACAGCGGGCCTTAGAGCTAGATAAAATTAATGATCGAAATAAAATAAAGTTGTCTTTTAATACATATTTTAACCCAACAACTCTTCCTTTTTTCAGAAAGGAAGCACGGTTGCTTACGGGTCATTACACCAGCTATGAAAACGTACTTTCATTTTGTCTAGACCAACTTAAAAATCATCATTTAAAAGAAATTATGAATTTAAAGAATTATGACGAGGATGCATTTTTATATGAGGTTGTATACCAAATACGATTTTATATGAAAAATGCTGAACATCATTTTCATCCCATCAAGTGATGGAAATTATGTCAAATTCTATTTATAAATAGGCGTAGGATGACCAGGATGGAATTCAGAATTTTGTGAACCATCGAAACTCTAAGGTAGCAGCCATAAGCATTGAGACAGTGAACCATAGAGCTAAGGAGGCACGTTTGCTCTCGGGTCATTACAACAGTGTTGAATAATAAATTGTTTTGTAGTAAGAAAGTGCTTTTGATTTTCGAAATAAATAAGTGGAAGTTTGTCTTGTCTTGTCTTGTAGGATAGAATCAGAATTTGTTATACATCAAAACCTCAAAGGTCGCAGTCAAAAGCATTGAGACAGACAGAGACATATGAGGTTGTATACCAAATACGATTTCATATGAAATATGCTGTACATCATTTTCATCCCATCAAGGATAGAAATTATGTCAAAATCTATGCATTAAAAGGAGTAGGATGTTCAAGATGAAATTCAGAATTTTGTTTACCATCGAAGCTCTAGGGTCGCAGCCATAAGCATTGAGACAGCGGGCCTTAGAGCTAGATAAAATTAATGATCGAAATAAAATAAAGTTGTCTTTTAATACATATTTTAAGCCAACAACTCTTCCTTTTTTTTAGAAAGGAAGCACGGTTGCTTACGGGTCATTACACCAGCTATGAAAACGTACTTTCATTTTGTCTAGACCAACTCAAAAATCATCATTTAAAAGAAATTATGAATTTAAAGAACTATGACGAGGATGCATTTTTATATGAGGTTGTATACCAAATACGAATTCATATGAAATATGCTGTACATCATTTTCATCCCATCAAGGGATAGAAATTATGTCAAAATCTATGCATTAAAAGGAGTAAGATGGAATTCAGAATTTTGTTTACCATCGAAGCTCTAGGGTCGCAGCCATAAGCATTGAGACAGCGGGCCATAGAGCTAATAAAACTAATATTATATAAATTAAAAATTGTCTTTTACTTGTAAATACAATTTCTCCCCAAACACCTCTCTCCTTTAATCATAAAGGAGGCACGGTTGCTCTCGGGTTATTAAACAGTGTTGAATAATAAATTGTTTTGTAGTAAGAAAGTGCTTCTGATTTGCGAAATAAATAACTGGAAGTTTACATCGAAACCTCAAAGCTCGCAGTCAAAAATATTGAGACGGCGGGCCTTAGAGCTAGATAAAATTGATGATCGAAATGAAATAGAAAATTCTCTAAATTTTTCCCCAACAAATCTTCCCTTTTTTCAAAAAGGAAGCATGGTTTCTATGAAAACGTACTCCTGTTGTGTAAAAATCCCAGAATCAATAAAGAAGTCAATTGTGTTACTGTTTTTGTTTATTTATTTTTTATTTTTTATTGATCCCTATCTTCTGCACTTTAGCCAATTTAAATTCCTGCTCCGCGTCTTTTAGTTTCCTGGCATCCTCCAGGAGATGCCGTTTCTCCAAACCCCGACTTAGGGCCGCCAATTGGTATATGGCAGCAAGTTGCCGGCGGAGCCTCACTTGACGTCCTCCCCGGTGTTTCTTGTTGGGTAGGAGACCAAAAGGCTCCTTGGGCGTCTCTGGTATCTCGATGGCTTTAACAGGAGTGGCGAGTTGATGGCGGGACCGGTACTCCTCCAATGAAATGTGACGGGGACCGGCGGTGGAACAACTTGATAACTCCTCCCTTAAATCTTTCTGAAACGAACTGGTCATGCTAAAAGCATGGTCAATAAGGTATTCTTTCTTAATTGGGAGACGGATGGGTTTAGGGGGATTGATCCTGCCTAAATTATGAGTTCCACATTTAGTTTGTAGCCCTGTGGTGGGCCGGTCTTTTTAGGCGGAAATGCCTTAGTATACTTACGTTTCTTTCTTGTTGATGTCCTCGGACTGCTGTGAAATTTAAGTAAAAGACGAAGTGGTTGTTTTAACATGCTTTAAGTTTATTATCACTTTTGGGTTTTCTTAAAACTATTTTTACCAAATTATCTTACTTCCTATTCTTAAATCTAACATTGAGTTTTTCTTAATTGCATATCATGAAATTTCTTCTTAAATACTACATTGCATAATTTTTCATACGGCATTCTTTTGTAACTCAGATTTACCATGACAACATATTTGTTTATTTTTGTTGCCCTGGTTTATTTCCTCATTCACAAATATCGCAATGCATTTAATAACCTGGTTCATTTCTCGCAAACGTAAACAAAACCCCGAGTCAGGTGTCATATTGCTTCAATGTATTTTCGTCATCACCACCTTACTAGGTCATTCCTTAATTTGTTTATTTTATTGCAACAGGGCAGCAAAACATTTTGTAAGTCTCTACTTTGTTTTGCGCAACCCACGTGCGTTTATTTTTGTAAACAAATAGTGTGGCACATAATGCACACACTTGGTAATGACCTTAATTTTGGTGTTTAACTTAAATGTAATGATAATGACATTGATTTCTGAAAGGTAGTTGGTTGGTATAGTTGGTATATGATTTATACACAACACTCCCATTTTGTCCAGATCAATCTAAAAATCATCATTTCAAAGAAATTATGAATTTGAAACAATTTAGGATAAAAAGATTTCTCATTAACGACTTTATCTATGTCTCAAACTTTCAAAACCTTGTGTTCAAGAAAATTTTGTAAGCACTTTGCATTCAGTCCGCGGTGTGCGGTCCGCAATGGTTATTAGTACTGGGGCCAATTTTACAGATCATATACACCATACATGGTATGATTTTGACAGCTTTGATCACTTCTATTTCATAGAATTGTTGTATGATTACCTGTCATACATCATAACATCGTCTAGAATATTTCCAGTGAGTTTCTGTTTCACAGAATTTTTGCATGTATTGTATGACTAGAATGTATGACATGTTTTCATACATTTAATTTTTAATTAATTTAATTTAACAGAAAAATTTGGTGTTCGACGCTTCTATAGATGCGTTTTTAAATTCTTGCAGTTGTTTCCATTTTAGATCGCCAACAAATGAGATTTTTTTCTTTGATAACACCTAAATGTCACTGCAATAGTCCAAGCAACTACGAATAGCATTAAACGAAAGTATAGCAACACAGGAATATTTGTCTTGTCGACCAAGTGTTGGAAGGAGCATGACCCAAAAGGCTCTATGGAAACACCAAGATCATTGTCATTCATCATTGTTAAATGTCAAGTAAAGTAAGTTCCATCAAATAAATTATTATTACCTCAACCAGTAAACAATAAACATCGTTTTTATATTAATCTTTTTATTGGATTGAGCACAAAGTGTACAGAAAACCGACCACAACTGCCATCACAATCCACAATGACTACCACCATCCACAGACACAAAAACTGGCTGCGAATAATGCACTAATCAACAGACTACTTATTATACCAATAAACGAAACTGATTACAAAGAAGAACACACAGTAAAACATATAGCAAAAATGAATGGGTATAATATCGAAATAATAGACAAACTAATCAAAAAGAAGAGAGAGAAATTAAAGAAAACAAATAAATAAGTGCACCTCTGGATGATGAGATGACCGTAGGCATTAATGAATAATTTGGTTTAGTTTTCAGGAGCCTTGATTCATCGTTCCAATAAAGAAGTTTAAAATAAAAATCATATCGTCTTTTCTTTTAATCGGTGGTAGAACATTCTTCATTTGTCTATAAAAATATATTGTTTTTAATAAGTGGCAGAACATAATTCTGGTGATGTGGACAGACTAGTTTCTTCTAACTGAAGTTCAGCCATAATACTCATTTGAAGGCTGAATTCTAGTAGTAGAAGCTAAAAACCAAAGCAAAATATTGAAACAAAGGGATCAAAGGTGATTTCCCATTACCAAAAGGGACCCACTCTTGCTGATATTAGAGAGATAAAAATTAAAATACAGGGTAGCTGATGAAAGCCGCTACACAAAAAAAAAATATAATAACTTTTTTCTATTTAATGAATCTGGTATTTTTTTTGTATTTTTCAGATTGATTTTTAGATTTAACAAACGGATAACTGGGACACTGAAACAAGAGTTTAGATTGTCCGTCGCTATCACGCACTTTAGTCCGTAGTTTCGGTTCAGTATAGGCGCATGTTTGGCGGCAATTCTGCGAGCAGATGCATTTATGTATTTATGCGCAAGCTCTCTTAGTTTACATCAGTGTAATCTCAGGAGTTAAAGAGGACGTGTCGACGTGTAGTGCGGTAAAAAGTAAAATCAAGTGTGGTAATTATTTTTTTTTTTGGTAAGTGTTTTTATTTTTTTCGGCAGCAAGCCATGTGTTATTTAGCCATTTCTTTTTTTTTAAATACAAAAAGTGAATATTGCTAAACGAATTTTCATTAGGGTTTTTAAAAAAAAGTTATTATTGTGCCCACTGTTATTTGCACTCGAATTGAAGTTAAGAATGAGAGAAAACCGTCTCATGTACGAGATCCTTGGGAGGGTTGAAACGATCTTAAATCTTAAAAAAGCTCGGTACTGTGGTACGTCGTTTGAATTCAGTTCGTTCGAACAATTGATACAGAGCGGTCGCGGTACCGAGTTGGCTGATACATATAATTTAAATCGAGTTAATAATATCAATTGAAGTTTTAACAATATGTTCTATTTATTGTGCAGTAAGACAATTATTCCAAGCATTATTGGTTCCTTTTAAGATAATTTAATTTTTAAACACTGTGCTGTGGGAAATATGGAGCACATTGGGGGAGGGCAATATGGAATAATGGTTCATACTACCCGCAGTTATATTTAATACCATTTTATCTGTTTTACTTCAGGCAATGAGTTCGATAAAGAAAGAAAAAACGCCGAAACGGAAGACTTGGGATCCGGACGCTATGAAAAGAGCGATTGAGATGGTGAGGTCTAAATGTTGTGGCTTTTTAAAAGCAGCAAAAGAAAGCAATGTGTCAAAAACTACGCTAATAAGACTATGCAATATTGAAAACACTGACACTGGAGCTTTAGTAAACTCTAAGTTAGGTCGAAGACCAGTTTTCCCACCTTCCTTTGAGAAAATGCTTGTGGAATATGTATTAACAATGGAGCGCAATTTTTTTGGACTGACTAGAAAAGACATTCAAAACATAGCATTTCAGTTAGCTGAGAAAAACGGGATAAGCCATCCGCTGAATTCATTTTTGAAAAGAAATCCTAACTTATCATTTCATTCACCGACGGCAACATCACTTGCCAGAGCAAAAGGATTTACTAAAGAACGAGTCGAAGAGTTTTTTATGTTACTGTAGACAGAAATGAATGAAATATAAAACTTATTGATATGGTAAGGGAAAATCACGTTAGTCTGCTGTCCATTCCCCTCATTCCAACCACAAAATGCTGTCACTGGACTAAACATTTATGGGCCCCTTAAAAAAATATTTGTCTGAAGAGATAAGAATCTGGATGGAGCAGAATTCAAGAACACTAACCTATTTCGATATGCCGGAACTATTTGGCAAAGTGTACCTCAGATGCCAAACGGGAGGAATTGCTGTCAACGGATTTAAGGCTACAGGAATATACCCTCTTGACCGGAATATATTACGGGATAGTGATTTCCTAGCAGCTGATGATGATATCCCACCAGCAGAGTCCACAAATAATGAAATGCCAGAAGTGTCACCCTCATCACCATCTTGTGGGCTGCAAACTTTAAACTTACAAGAAATCAATCGTATTGTAACACCAGCTGACATATCACCAATCCCAGTTAAGAAAAAGACTAAAACTATTCGTGGTAGACCAGCTGGAAAATCCACCTTACTTTCCGGGTCACCATACAAACACTCATTAGAAGACTCATTGAACAAAATTGCAGATAAAAACAAGCCAAGTACTTCTAAGCAAGCGCTAAAACATATTTTAGCTGAAAAAAAAAGAAATGCGCAGGTTAGAATTTAAATGTCACCCCTATATCTTTCAAATAATTATCTGTAATTGTTTTTCTAATAAAGAAGAAACTGGAGAAGAGGGATTCCTCATCAAGCCCAGAACTCGATCACTTCAGCTCACATGACGAGTCAGACGTCGAAAATGATGCCCAAACAATTCTGCCACTGGGAAAGAAGATGTTACCTGCATGTACTGAAAAACCCATATACATTAGTGAATTCTGTAACCCATATTAATAATTTTTTATAGATCGGGTAATATGGACTAGGTGGTCCAAATTTTTTTACCGGACACATGTTTGTTTGTTTGTTGTATGAGACTGAAAAGTCGGCACTCATTTTTTTTAATTTGTTGTTTACTACAGGGTGGCGCACGAATCGTAAAAATAAAAATAAAACGTAATAACTTTTTTTCTGTTTGAGTAATCAGCTTATTTTTCTTTATTTTGCAGGTTACTATTTAGATTTATAAAAATGAATGCTTGGGATACTGAGAAAAGAATTTGGATAGTGCAACGGTACCATGCTTTGTAGTCCGTCATTTCCATCCAAAGGGAATTTAGGCGGGAGTTTGGCAGTATTCTCCCGATTATTTATTTTTTTTTTTTCAAATTATGCGAACCAATGAAGTAAAAATCGAACTGTAAGAGGAACAATAGAAATCCAGGCAAATTTGACAACTAACTATCGAAAGGGAAGTAAAGGTGAGTTACGTTATTAACTTTATATTAAACAAATTATACAATAAGCTAATATGTTTCTTGTAAGCTGCATTATTTTCGAATTTTAAAAACAGACAGTCACAATGACAATGACAAAAATAAAACGTAATAACTTTTTTTCTGTTTGAGTAATCGGCTTATTTTTTTTTATTTTGCAGGTTACTATTTAGATTTATAAAAATGAATGCTTGGGATACTGAGAAAAGAATTTGGATAGTGCAACGGTACCATGCTTTGCAGTCCGTCATTTCCATCCAAAGGGAATTTAGGCGGGAGTTTGGCAGTATTCTCCCGATTATTTGTTTTTTTTTCAAATTATGCGAACCAATGAAGTAAAAATCGAACTGTAAGAGGAACAATAGAAATCCAGGCAAATTTGACAACTAACTATCGAAAGGGAAGTAAAGGTGAGTTAAGTTATTAACTTTATATTAAACAAATTATGCAATAAGCTAATATGTTTCTTGTAAGCTGCATTATTTTCGAATTTTAAAAACAGACAGTCACAATGACAATGACAAAAATAAAACGTAATAACTTTTTTTCTGTTTGAGTAATCGGCTTATTTTTTTTTATTTTGCAGGTTACTATTTAGATTTATAAAAATGAATGCTTGGGATACTGAGAAAAGAATTTGGATAGTGCAACGGTACCATGCTTTGCAGTCCGTCATTTCCATCCAAAGGGAATTTAGGCGGGAGTTTGGCAGTATTCTCCCGATTATTTTTTTTTTTTTTTTTCAAATTATGCGAACCAATGAAGTAAAAATCGAACTGTAAGAGGAACAATAGAAATCCAGGCAAATTTGACAACTAACTATCGAAAGGGAAGTAAAGGTGAGTTACGTTATTAACTTTATATTAAACAAATTATACAATAAGCTAATATGTTTCTTGTAAGCTGCATTATTTTCGAATTTTAAAAACAGACAGTCACAATGACAATGACAAAAATAAAACGTAATAACTTTTTTTCTGTTTGAGTAATCGGCTTATTTTTTTTATTTTGCAGGTTACTATTTAGATTTATAAAAATGAATGCTTGGGATACTGAGAAAAGAATTTGGATAGTGCAACGGTACCATGCTTTGCAGTCCGTCATTTCCATCCAAAGGGAATTTAGGCGGGAGTTTGGCAGTATTCTCCCGATTATTTGTTTTTTTTTTTCAAATTATGCGAACCAATGAAGTAAAAATCGAACTGTAAGAGGAACAATTGAAATCCAGGCAAATTTGACAACTAACTATCGAAAGGGAAGTAAAGGTGAGTTACGTTATTAACTTTATATTAAACAAATTATACAATAAGCTAATATGTTTCTTGTAAGCTGCATTATTTTCGAATTTTAAAAACAGACAGTCACAATGACAATGACAAAAATAAAACGTAATAACTTTTTTTCTGTTTGAGTAATCGGCTTATTTTTTTTTATTTTGCAGGTTACTATTTAGATTTATAAAAATGAATGCTTGGGATACTGAGAAAAGAATTTGGATAGTGCAACGGTACCATGCTTTGCAGTCCGTCATTTCCATCCAAAGGGAATTTAGGCGGGAGTTTGGCAGTATTCTCCCGATTATTTGTTTTTTTTTCAAATTATGCGAACCAATGAAGTAAAAATCGAACTGTAAGAGGAACAATAGAAATCCAGGCAAATTTGACAACTAACTATCGAAAGGGAAGTAAAGGTGAGTTACGTTATTAACTTTATATTAAACAAATTATACAATAAGCTAATATGTTTCTAGTAAGCTGCATTATTTTCGAATTTTAAAAACAGACAGTCACAATGACAATGACAAAAACAAAACGTAATAACTTTTTTTCTGTTTGAGTAATCGGCTTATTTTTCTTTATTTTGCAGGTTACTATTTAGATTTATAAAAATGAATGCTTGGGATACTGATAAAAGAATTTGGATAGTGCAACGGAACCATGCTTTGTAGTCCGTCATTTCCATCCAAAGGGAATTTAGGCGGGAGTTTGGCAGTATTCTCCCGATTATTTGTTTTTTTTTCAAATTATGCGAACCAATGAAGTAAAAATCGAACTGTAAGAGGAACAATAGAAATCCAGGCAAATTTGACAACTAACTATCGAAAGGGAAGTAAAGGTGAGTTAAGTTATTAACTTTATATTAAACAAATTATACAATAAGCTAATATGTTTCTTGTAAGCTGCATTATTTTCGAATTTTAAAAACAGACAGTCACAATGACAATGACAAAAATAAAACGTAATAACTTTTTTTCTGTTTGAGTAATCGGCTTATTTTTTTTTATTTTGCAGGTTACTATTTAGATTTATAAAAATGAATGCTTGGGATACTGAGAAAAGAATTTGGATAGTGCAACGGTACCATGCTTTGCAGTCCGTCATTTCCATCCAAAGGGAATTTAGGCGGGAGTTTGGCAGTATTCTTCCGATTATTTGTTTTTTTTTCAAATTATGCGAACCAATGAAGTAAAAATCGAACTGTAAGAGGAACAATAGAAATCCAGGCAAATTTGACAACTAACTATCGAAAGGGAAGTAAAGGTGAGTTACGTTATTAACTTTATATTAAACAAATTATACAATAAGCTAATATGTTTCTAGTAAGCTGCATTATTTTCGAATTTTAAAAACAGACAGTCACAATGACAATGACAAAAACAAAACGTAATAACTTTTTTTCTGTTTGAGTAATCGGCTTATTTTTCTTTATTTTGCAGGTTACTATTTAGATTTATAAAAATGAATGCTTGGGATACTGAGAAAAGAATTTGGATAGTGCAACGGTACCATGCTTTGTAGTCCGTCATTTCCATCCAAAGGGAATTTAGGCGGGAGTTTGGCAGTATTCTCCCGATTATTTGTTTTTTTTTTTCAAATTATGCGAACCAATGAAGTAAAAATCGAACTGTAAGAGGAACAATAGAAATCCAGGCAAATTTGACAACTAACTATCGAAAGGGAAGTAAAGGTGAGTTACGTTATTAGCTTTATATTAAACAAATTATACAATAAGCTAATATGTTTCTTGTAAGCTGCATTATTTTCGAATTTTAAAAACAGACAGTCACAATGACAATGACAAAAATAAAACGTAATAACTTTTTTTCTGTTTGAGTAATCGGCTTATTTTTTTTTATTTTGCAGGTTACTATTTAGATTTATAAAAATGAATGCTTGGGATACTGAGAAAAGAATTCGGATAATGCAACGGTACCATGCTTTGCAGTCCGTCATTTCCATCCAAAGGGAATTTAGGCGGGAGTTTGGCAGTATTCTCCCGATTATTTGTTTTTTTTTTTCAAATTATGCGAACCAATGAAGTAAAAATCGAACTGTAAGAGGAACAATTGAAATCCAGGCAAATTTGACAACTAACTATCGAAAGGGAAGTAAAGGTGAGTTACGTTATTAACTTTATATTAAACAAATTATACAATAAGCTAATATGTTTCTTGTAAGCTGCATTATTTTCGAATTTTAAAAACAGACAGTCACAATGACAATGACAAAAATAAAACGCAATAACTTTTTTTCTGTTTGAGTAATCGGCTTATTTTTTTTTATTTTGCAGGTTACTATTTAGATTTATAAAAATGAATGCTTGGGATACTGAGAAAAGAATTTGGATAGTGCAACGGTACCATGCTTTGTAGTCCGTCATTTCCATCCAAAGGGAATTTAGGCGGGAGTTTGGCAGTATTCTCCCGATTATTTGTTTTTTTTTTCAAATTATGCGAACCAATGAAGTAAAAATCGAACTGTAAGAGGAACAATAGAAATCCAGGCAAATTTGACAACTAACTATCGAAAGGGAAGTAAAGGTGAGTTACGTTATTAACTTTATATTAAACAAATTATACAATAAGCTAATATGTTTCTTGTAAGCTGCATTATTTTCGAATTTTAAAAACAGACAGTCACAATGGCAATGACAAAAATAAAACGCAATAACTTTTTTTCTGTTTGAGTAATCGGCTTATTTTTTTTTATTTTGCAGGTTACTATTTAGATTTATAAAAATGAATGCTTGGGATACTGAGAAAAGAATTTGGATAGTGCAACGGTACCATGCTTTGCAGTCCGTCATTTCCATCCAAAGGGAATTTAGGCGGGAGTTTGGCAGTATTCTCCCGATTATTTGTTTTTTTTTTTTCAAATTATGCGAACCAATGAAGTAAAAATCGAACTCTAAGAGGAACAATAGAAATCCAGGCAAATTTGACAACTAACTATCGAAAGGGAAGTAAAGGTGAGTTACGTTATTAACTTTATATTAAACAAATTATACAATAAGCTAATATGTTTCTTGTAAGCTGCATTATTTTCGAATTTTAAAAACAGACAGTCACAATGACAATGACAAAAATAAAACGTAATAACTTTTTTTCTGTTTGAGTAATCGGCTTATTTTTTTTTATTTTGCAGGTTACTATTTAGATTTATAAAAATGAATGCTTGGGATACTGAGAAAAGAATTTGGATAGTGCAACGGTACCATGCTTTGTAGTCCGTCATTTCCATCCAAAGGGAATTTAGGCGGGAGTTTGGCAGTATTCTCCCGATTATTTATTTTTTTTTTTCAAATTATGCGAACCAATGAAGTAAAAATCGAACTGTAAGAGGAACAATAGAAATCCAGGCAAATTTGACAACTAACTATCGAAAGGGAAGTAAAGGTGAGTTACGTTATTTACTTTATATTAAACAAATTATACAATAAGCTAATATGTTTCTTGTAAGCTGCATTATTTTCGAATTTTAAAAAGAGACAGTCACAATGATTCGCAAATTTTTTTTAAGACCACACATATTTCTTCATTCCTTAAATTATTCCTATTCCTTTTTTCTCTATAATTATTTTTCAGGATCAATATCCGTTTTAAGTTTAATATACAAAAATACAACATTTAAGTTAATTTAAAAAAGAATTCAATAGAATTTATTAAAAATTATTTGTTTTGCTTGCAAGGCTAAATTTAATGCTGTAAACGCACTTATAGAACACTTAAAAAAATACATTATTTAAGCTCTTTAGAGAAAGTTTGTGTACGCAATCATTTCAGAATTTAACCAGCTTCAAAAAATATTTGAGCCGAGAACATATTCAGAACTCCGTGGTTGAATATACTGAACATAGTGTTCTTGGTGAAAAATTTCAACCCATTAATAAAAAATAATATTTCGTTCCAAATGTCACTCTTAGGCCCTAAAATCGCAATGTTCCGGTACATAGAATTAATTTTGAAAAATTTCTATTTTTCAAAGTTTTTGAAGGTTTCCGAATCCATCGAGATCCCTGCCATCCCTCAATGGAATTCGACAACTGGTGGCTTGATGGCCACCTTTTTCCAGAGCAAGCAAAGGGATAAGTGAGGAATCTTTGATAGATATCAGAAATATAAACTGGCAAAATTTGTATTCAAGAACCTATAAATAGTTCATATAGTTTTAACGAAAGTAATGAGAATAACGAGTAACGATATTTTAGTTACGAGTACTCGAACCTAAATTAACGTAAGCATATATGATTTTGTCGTTACTTTTACAGCCATATAGTGTTTTTAATAAAAAGAAATTAGTATGATACTAGTTAGTAAAACGAAAAAAAAGGTTTAATAATTTGGAAGAGGTATAAAATTACTTAATATTTAGAGATTGTTAACTAGCTTAGCCCTTAACAAAAGGCTGTTTAAAATTGTGCACCATATTTTTAAAGTAGATATTATCATAGAGCTTATATAACTTAATGATGCAATGGTGCAATCCCATCACCCAAATTCCAGAGAACACATTACTTCATGGTGCAGTGGCCAGTTGCAGTTATCATCACCCAAATTCTAAGTAAATTAATATTCAATCATATCACTCATGCCTTTTGTTCTATTCTTTCAATATTCAATTATAAATACATGTGCAGTTAAGATATTAATTTGAGTTGTTATTCAGAAATTGTCAATAAAGGTTCAGGCAATCTGCCTGAAGAAAAAAATATTTTTTTAAAACAAATACAAAACGTGTTTAATAACTTATACAACTCAAACACTCACCAGCGACCAGGGAGTGTAGGGACAAGGAGATAAAGTGCACAAGGGATATTTGTTTTGTTTTGTTATTTTGTGGCTTGCGTATATGGATACTTATACAATATACCCTTTCAGTTTTTCGTATGCGCTTTTGAATATTGATTGGTACATCTGTAGTATAAATCCATTTCAAAGTGTAGAGGACATTTTATGCGTGTAATGTATGCGTTTGTGTCTCGCTCGGCGAAGGTCGAGTCACTAAAAATTTAAAAGGCATGGAAATATAGGTACATAGTACATACCTAAATATACATATTCATACTTAATTAGAAAAAGTTGGGATCTAGATTTTATACTTCAATGATATTTTTTTTCCATTTATTTCGTTTTATGGAAGTGGTTCCTTTATGTATATAAACTCAATTACTTTTACTATCTTTTAACATTTTACAGGAGTACTACAGGACGGCGCCAGTTAATACCCTAGAACACCATAAACATCAACTAAAGCCGAACCGCCATATGTCAGCAAACAACATCCTTATCTCAATTCGCACAATAAACAGAAACCCAAACATTATCGCTATCTCACAAGATACCATACGCAAACAATAAAATTATCGTTGGAAATTCCCAAACAATAATTATCATGGCTTCATTATTAGGGATGAACACAGCGCATATAAATATAGGCTCGGGACAAAACATGATTGTCCTTAGTACAATATATAAGTATTTTAAGAAATAAGATCGAGTGAAACAACCTCAGAACCAGACTAATATCGAATATAATATAGTGCTAAGATAAACCCTTTGTAATTGAATGAAAGATATATTTATTAATAAAGAAATAAAAAATTTTCATTTTTTTATTTTCTTCTTTGCAATTACTACAGCTTAACTCGCTTAAGAGAGGGAAGATTTACAACAAACATTGTAATTTGAAATTCACGTTTAGGACTTTGAATACCCCCGCATCGAGCAAATCAAAACCTGAAAATGATGCAGACGCAATAACAGACTTCATCATGGGTAAGTCTTATTTTAAATATCACATGTAGATAAATCTTTATTTTATAATTGTTTTCGTTTATTTATTCTAAAAAAAAATCTTATATAAGTTTTATCCAATGAACCTCTAAATAAAGTAAGTCTGTTCTGAACACTGAAATATCACGAACAAGACCTATACAAACAGAAATAGAATTCATAAATTCCCCAACAACTCAGGAATCAACCAGTACCAAACAACTGCATACTGTAAACGCAGATATTGAAAAACTACACAGCACCTTAAACGAAAATCTATCAACCCATATCCTTAAAAGTAATAAAAGTAGTGGAAATCTGCAATAGAACTATACACCTTACAACAAAAGAACGTCCAATCGACATACACCTAGGAAAAATAGACTACAAAAATATTTTCGATAAAATAGAAAGAACAAAAGAAAATATAAGTAATCTTAAAACTCTTATTAATATAGTTGAATAAAGAAACTAACAGTTTCTTTTTTAAAATCAAGTATTAAATTTTATATATATATAAACGTATTTTTTCTAGTTCCCGAAGAAAATGACGATAAGTGCTACAGGTGATTAAACCTACCGATTTGTAAGTCGAACTTAAGTAGATGTTTGTTTCAATTTTTTTTTTATTTGCTGATGCAAGTTTCATCTTAAGGAATTTTTTAAATCCTTTGAAAACACTGAAAATATAGGTTCTTTACTTTTATGCACTGAACTCGAATCTGGACTCAGAATTGCTCTATCACGTAACGTTTTTGAGATATTCGACTCCAAAATTTTAAAATATGTCTTTTTAGGCAAATTTGAAACTTATATTATTTCTCGAAGTAATTTTTAAAAAATAAATTTGCATCCGCAATGGAAAGTATAATCACTTTGATCTTTGAAATTCTTTTTGAATCTTTCAAATACCTTAATTCATCTTAGAGAAATCATTAATTAGCTGAAGGCTGACACTTCACCTCAAAATACCTTAATTCAAAATATGTTTACAACTCATACATTTCAATTCTGGACTTCGAAGAGAGTAACACAAATATTGATAACAATCCAACTACATTTTATAGAAGTTTCATGTTTTAGATCTAGTTGCTAATTTTATGAAAAAAATGATCTTGCGGTATAACATAGTCTCCATTTTCAGTTTAAAAAAAAGGTTTTTCTTAGCTTTTAGAGATATTTTAGAATGGGTTATCTCAAAAACTTAACGTGCTTAAGCCATTCTGAGACCGGATTTGAATTCAACATATCAAAAGCCACTAGAATAGTATATTTTTGTTTATCGCTGAATATAGAATATTGAATTAATATTAAAACTTAACCAACATTTCTCCATGATTTAGAAAAATGAAGTTTTTAACATTGCGCCAAACTAAATTTTCTTAAAATTTTTCAAAAAAGCTACGTTTTATAAAATTGGACTTGCTAAATACAAAGTTCTCTGTGCAAAAGGTAAAACGGCTTAAGTCGACTTAAGCCAAAAATTTTTAATATCTAAACAAAATAAAAAATTAGCTTCATTTCTGTGTAATCAGATTGTTTCTATTCCATCTAGAAGTCACTTTTCGAGATTGTAAAAACGGCTTAATTGTAGCATATTTAAAAATTTGCATTTGGTAAAGCGGCTTAACTTCATGCCCTTTTTTCCGTTTGATTTTGTTATGGCTTATGTCTAACTAGGCCCTTTTAAAAAAACTTAAAATTTCAGTTTTTTGATAAGAAAGAAAATGTTAAGTACAATTAGGCCACTTTTCCAAAACAGAATCTTATGTGAAGTAAAATTTTAATTGTACTTAAGCCGGTTTTCCCTTTTAAGATTTTTATTTAACTGACATAAGCCTTTTTACCAAAACAAAAATTTTGATTTTGTTTGAATTATGTAAACATAAGGCACTTTTCCAAATGAAAAAATAAAATTAAAAAAAAATCTTCGTTTGAAACAACGACTTAACGGACATAAGCCACTTTACCGGAAGTATTTTAAAAATAAACGCTGTTTTAAATTCAAATAAGCCGTTTTCCTCCGATCAAAGTAGCTTGGATTTGAAAAAAACTAAAAGGGAAAACCCATTTATGAGGACATAAGCCATAGTTAGTTGAGTTGTGAAAGCGTTAAATACGGTCGTTTGAAAGAAGTGAAATAAGTGAAATAAGTGTATATTTTAATATTAGTCGTATATTAGTGAAAGAGTGTTTTGTGAATAATTATAAATATTAATAGAAAGAAAAAAGAAATTGTTTTAAAACAAAAAAAAAGAAGGTTGCTAGAAAAAAAATCATTATTTGTAATAATTGTGCACCTAATTATCAAGGACTTTTTATTATCATAAAGACAAAGTTTTTTTTAATATTAAAATGAATAGAGCACGGCAAATGATCAATCTTGCACTTTTGAAAGGTGCTAAAAACTTGAATCCTGAACCTAAAGATTCAATAAGTAAATCTGGTAAGTTGGTCTGTCCCCTGTCTTTGTAGCTTATTGAGTATTTTATGTATAGGTATTGTGTGATTAATCTTGTTATTTAGTTTCCATTTCATTTATTACTTTAAAAAATATAGATAAACTTATATTAAGGGTATTCATGCGCTGATGTTTAAAATTTGGTAAAATTTAGGATTTGGTTAATCTGTCTAATTTTGTATGGGAATTGATACACAATTTAATTAATTCGTTCAAACTTTTGTGTAAACTTATCATTTTATACAATTTGTAAACCTACGACGTTGCATGAATACCCTTATTATATTAAATTCTTAAGAAAAAAATTAATTTTTGCAAATAAAAAAACGAAGATAGATAAAATTATTTTCTATTTAAAGTTAGTTATATTATCTTATGAGTTTGTTTTCCATAAGGTGAAATGGGTTTAGTTCCAAGCTGCTCTGGAGAGAACCTACGACCTTCAGCTCAACCTAAAGCGTTTGATGGTAAAATTTAGTTATTGGTTATTATTTAGGTATATTATGTATTAAAAACAATTTTCGTTTTATTAAATATAGAAAACGACATATTTATGCCAGTTGTGGCTAATGAAACAGCTTCAACCTGTGTAAATGACCTGTCAGATATAACCATCGCAGATTTGAAACGCACATTGGCCACTGATATGATGTCAGATGAATCGTTTTATGAAGATAGTGATGATAGTGTTAAAGATCCAGACTATCGTTTGCCAGATAAATCACCAAAAACTTTATTTTACAACTCAGACGTTGAACTGCCAGAAAAATCACCACAAACTTTCTTTTCTGACTCAGACATTGAAGAAATGGCCTCCCAATTAGAACTCAATTTAGCTTCGGAAGCCAATATTCCAGAAAGTAATTATTTAAGTCTTGAGAATGCATCAACAAAAGAATCGCGAAAGGGCAGACATCGAAAACGAAATTTAGGCCAAAACTACCTTACTAGTGCTGGAAAAAACGTCCGTGCAAGAGCAATGAGATTGCTGACAGATTGCAAACGAAAATGTATGTATAAAATTTCACCAACAGAACAAGAAAAGATTTTTAAGCAGTATTGGGATCTTGGTAACTATAATCTTAAGTTGGCGTTTGTGTCTGGACTGATTTCAATAGAAGAAAAAAAAACAATCCGTTCAAAGAAGAGTGGCAAAACTCATCGAAACCGCCAGTTTACGTACTTATATTTCCTGAAT
Source organism: Dasysyrphus albostriatus (assembly GCA_946251815.1). Classification (NCBI taxonomy): domain Eukaryota; kingdom Metazoa; phylum Arthropoda; class Insecta; order Diptera; family Syrphidae; genus Dasysyrphus; species Dasysyrphus albostriatus. The sequence goes on along the minus strand of OX276337.1, from coordinate 60,735,374 downwards.
CTGCAAGGCATCAGAACACAAGTCTGTCAGAAATGCTTCAAAACCGTTTTGGATGAAACTGACCGCTTTTTGAAAACAGTTATATTAAAAAAAAATCGAGTCTCCAGGTACCGTGGTAATGAAAGATATGCGAGGAAAGGGAGTTCCTACAAATAAAATCTCAGATGCGAAAAAAAATGAAGTTGTGAACCATATTATGAGTATCCCGGCATACGAAAGCCATTACACACGGAAACAATCCAGTCAAAAGTATTTTGACACCAATCTTAATCTATCAAAGCTATACAGACTCTACACAGATATAACTGAAAGTCCAATTTCTTTAACAAAATATGCAGAGATTTTCAAGAGCCTTAACATCAAATTCAAGAAACCAAAACTTGATACTTGCACAAAATGTGACTTATTGGCTATAAAAAAATCATCAGTCGTGGGAGATGCTCTTACATCGGTCGAGTTGGAGCTAAAGCAACACCATGAAGATGCAGATTCTGTATATGAATTAAAAAGAAAGGATATTGAGACTGCAAAAAATCAGCGAGGTATGGAAGTGTTCACCTTCGATCTTCAGCAGTGCCTTCCCACCCCATTTTTACAATCTTCGGTATCTTTTTACAAACGCCAGTTATATACTTTTAATTTGACCGTTCACGACTGTGTAAAAGGAACACCACATTGTTATATGTGGCATGAAGCTGTTGCGCATAGAGGGGGCAATGAAATAGCTTCATGTTTGTTTGAACATTTGAATTTGGCATCTGTCTTATCACCAGATACCGAGCATGTAACTTTTTATAGTGACAACTGTTTTGGGCAAAACAAAAATAAGATGGTTGCTATAATGATGCTGATGTGCGTTTGTAATGAAAAAAATAATTTAAAGTATATTGATCACAAGTTCTTGATTCCGGGTCACACACACATGGAATGTGACATAGACCATTCCATCATTGAGAGGAAGAAGAAAAAATCCACCTTCAAAATTCACCATCCAAGGGATTGGTACCAGTTTGTTAGAGGAGCCGGAACCAAAACGCAATTTATGGTGAAAGAGATGTCTCAGTCAAATTTTCGCAACTTCGGGTCTATTGTTAAGAACAAATGTGTTTTCCGCAAAGTAAGTGTCGATAACAACAAAGTAAACTGGAAGAACATAAGATGGCTCCGTTTCGCGTCAGATGCTTCATTCAATATTTTCTATAAAAATTCAGTTGATGAAAAAGAACCATTTCAAATGCTTAATATTAAAAAACGAGGCTGTAATGAATTTAACGCAGACTGTCTTGAAATGCTGTACGATGGGCCTAATAAAATCAACGAAGCTAAAAAACGAGATCTACTGGAGCTGCTGCCTTTGATCGATGAGCAGTTTCATAACTTTTATAAGAATCTCTGCACTGAAGCAAAGCCAGACTTCCATCCAGATCTTACAGAAGAAGTTGAAGATGCTGCTCTTGAATAAATTGTATTTAGCTATCCTTTTGTGTCTTACTCTTATATTAACTTATTTTAACTTATTTCTATGTTTTTTTTAATTTAATAACATTTATTTGAATAAAACTTAATAAAAATTTCCTAAGGGTAAAGAGTCTTAACTACTGACATGATTAAATTTATAAAAAGGAAAAATGGCTTATGTATAAGTAAGTACACACACGAATTAAAATAAAATGCGGAAAACTGGCTTAAGTAACATAAGCCAATTTAAAATAAAAATTAGAAAAAGATAAAAGGGCTTAAGTCTGAAGTTTTGGTTCTAGAAACTTAAATTTAACTAATTTTCGTAATCCTTAAATTCATATAAATTGAGTAGAAAATTATAATGCTTTGGTTCAAATACATGTTTATACCCAAAACGGTTCTCTTTAAATATTTGTTTAAAGGTAAAAATCAGTCTCCTGAAAATTGTTTAAAATAGACTTAAGCCGCTTTACCTTTTCAGCAGAGAGTTTCAAAGTTATGGCATTGTGACAAACCTGCTTTTGACATTGACATGAGATAGTAATGACGTCATAATTTAGAAATGTGACATATTATCTGGCAATTATAATCTTAATTCAATAAGCAATTCAGCCTAGCTTTAATTATTCATGTTAAAAAAACCTTGTCACACAATGTAATTAAAAAAGATGCTGTCCTACGAATTATGTACACTAAATGAATAAATTTGTCCATTTATTTAAAAAAAAAATTTTTGAAGATCGACATGGAGTTCGATTTTTTCGAAATCAGAGAATTTCTCTCCACCGAAAATCGCGTTAAAGAAAAAACGATCGAGGACGTTTTGGAGAAATAATATTCCAGAAAGTAAGTTCAATATAATTTTAGTATTTATAATTTTTTTTGTCTTTTTAAAACTCAAAAAGTTTATTTAACAAAAAAAGTAATAATAAGGGTATTCTTGCAACGATAGAAAGTCATCGTAAATGTAGTAAAGTTGTAAACTGCGTAAATCTGTCTAATTTTCTATACCAATTGTGACAGATTTACGAAATTTACAACTTAACTACGTTTATGACCACTCTGCGCTGTTGCATGAATACCCTTAAATGCCTTAATATATATCATATAATATTATATTAGTTGTTCAAACATATTATTTGAACACAAATGTTTGTGATTTTACGGTCAAAAACTATAAGATAAGAAATAATATAACACAAGAATGCAACAGAGATAATGCATCGACACTCTGCTTCATGAGTATAATCTTCTTCTCCTTATCTTTATAGGGATGAGGGAGAGTATAATCTTAAGCGTGTTGTCTGTGTCTTGCATTTTTGTGTTATGTTATCTGTGTATTTATGACGGTCGGAAAATAGTCCGAACTGTCTTTTATCATCTATGAAATGTAAACATAGGATTTAGAATTAAGTAGAGATAAGAAATTTGTATAAATAGTAGTCTTAAGAGAAAATAAAATTTAGTATCTTACAAGTACTCAATCAGTGTGCATTATTTGTACATTAGTTTTATTTAAATACTAGATACTCGTAATTGTTTTCACAAAAACTTATATCCCCCTTTTCATTCTTTTTTCAGACTGTCAGGACGCTTATCTCTTATGGGCACAATTAAACTAACAATCAAGGACTCCCAAGAATCCTTCTTGATTGCGCCAACAAACTGGTTTCGTTGCGGTAGTAAATAAGTTGATTGCGCCAACGAACTGAGTTTATTGTGGCAATAAATGAGTTAATTGTGCCAACAAACTGAGTTCACTGTTGCAAAAAAAGAGTTAACTGCGCCAGCGAACTGAGTTTATTGTGAATTCATTGTGGCAATAAATGAGTTAATAGCGCCTGTTAGAGTAAGTGTTATACAGTATAACAACATGTAAACTAACTAAGTAGGTACATGCTTATATGACATCAACATTATCATAATAAAGTCAGTTATATCTTGTCAGCCGTGTGTTTCACTCGTATAATATGGTGTCAGGTGTAAACCAAAAAATAATAATTGAAGAAAATAAATCGAAAATTAACTATATTTAAAACAAAATGACAGAAGATAAAGTCAAAGTTATTAATAATAATTACAAGCAAGTGGCCGTGGATAGTGGTTCCTTACGTCCCCTTGATTTAAAGTCAACAAATCTTGCGGCGGCTTGGAAAATTTGGAAAAAACAATTTAAAATATTTCTAGCCGCAAGTGATCTTCTCAGTGACTCAGACTTTAGAAAAAATTCATTACTTCTTCACCACATAGGACCTGATTCTTTTGAAATCTTTGATTCTTTCGATGTGGATGAGGAAATCATAAAGCATGCCGATTTAATTACAAAATTTGATGCATATTTCCTTCCAAAATGTAATGTTATCATGGAACGGTTTAATTTTTTCTCGCGACGTCAAAGTACATCTGAGTCGATTGATGAATTCTTAACGGTACTTAAAAATTTAAGCAAAACATGTACTTTTGGAACTCTTAAAGATGAATTGGTTAGGGACTTATTTATTTGTGGTCTAAACCAAAGTCATCAATTTATTCGCGAAAAATTATTAAATGAATCATCAAAAAATCTCGAAGAAATAATCCAAATTGCTAAATCTCTGGAAATAGCAAAGCAGCAGTCTAAAGAATTTATTCATGGAAGTAATGGAGAAGTCAACAGCAAAGTAGAGTTTATTGGCAGCATTCGAGAAAGAGAGAGACAACAGCAATGGAGCAACCAAGGAAAAAGAAACAACAACTTCCGCAAAACCAAAAATCAAATTCAGCATGAGCCTAGCGGGTCTTGCATACAGTCAAATAATCAACAACTAAATACATGCGGAAGATGTGGACAACGGCATTTTTACAATAAATGTCCTGCATGGGGAGTTACATGTCAGCAGTGCAGGGGAAAAGAATCACTATGCGAAAATGTGCCACACAAGTAAAATTAAAAAAACAATCGGAAACGTAGAAGCAGAAGGGGAATCAGCTACACAATCATCTGAAGAAGACCTTTTTATAGGAAAAATAATGAGTTCAACACACACCAAGGCATGGAACGTGGACATTGACATCAACAATCAAGTGGTGGTGGCTCAAGTAGATACCGGAGCAGAGGGCAACATAATGTCAATAAAGAAATTTGAAATGTTAAATTTGGATAAAAATTTGATTAAAGAAACTAATACTAATTTGTTAACCTTTTCGGGAGAAAAATTAAGAGTTAAAGGAAAATGTAAATTATATTGTCTTTTTAAGAACAATGGTATTTATCTTGATTTTTATATACTTGAAATGAATTGTAAAACTGTAATAGGTTTAGATACTTCTATTGAATTGAATTTGGTGAAAAATATTAATATTGTACGTGGTGCTAAAGATCAAGGAATAAAAGGTTCAAATATGCTCTTGGAAAAATATAAAGAGGCTTTCAATGGGCTGGGCTGTCTTAAAAACAAGTGTAAATTAGTTTTAAAAGAAAATGTTTTACCGGTAGTGGAACCACCACGAAAAATACCATTTGATTTACAAAAGGAACTCAAGGCTGAGCTTAAACGTATGGAAAATTTAGGGGTGATAGTACAAGAAAATCAACCAAAAAAGTGGGCGAACTCAATTGTGTTAGTTAGAAAGGCTAATGGAAACCTGAGGGTTTGTTTGGATCCTAGACACTTGAACAAGGTAATAATGCGTCCCCATTTTCCTTTTTCCGATATTGATGAGGTAAAATCTCGTCTTTCAAATGCAAAATATTTCAGTAGTTTGGATGCTAATAGCGGCTTTTGGATGATACCCTTGGAAGAAGAATCGTCTAAGCTATGTACATTTAATACACCTTTTGGTAGATACAGGTTTATTAGATTACCATTTGGAGTCAATGCGGCTCCTGAAATATTTCATGCAGAAATGATAAAGCATTTTTCTCATATACCAAATGTTGTAATTTATATAGACGATTTTTTAATATACGGTGCCACGCAAGAGGAGCACGATAAATATTTAAATATGGTTCTCGAAAAAGCTCAGGAAATCGGTCTAAAATTTAATCGAGAGAAGTCTTTTATAGGAGTTAAAGAGATAAAATATATAGGTCATATTTTCAATGAATTTGGGGTCCGGCCGGATGAAAGTAAAATTGAAGCTATTATGAAAATGCCTCGTCCTAGTTGTGTCAAAGACCTTCAACGATTTTTAGGTATGGTAAATTATCTGGGCTCATTTATTAAAGAGCTAGCAATTAAAAATGAGCATTTAAGGTAGTTGCTTAAAAAAGAAGTTGAGTGGCATTGGGAAGAGAGGCATGAAAATGAATTTCTAAATCTTAAGCTCCTAATTTCAAAAGCTCCTGTTTTAGCTTACTTTGACAATGGTAAGGCAATAAAACTTTCTGTTGATGCTTCTCAATCAGCAGTGGGAGCTGTCATACAGCAGGCAAATAAACCCATTGCTTATGCATCAGCCACCTTAACGTTAAGCCAAAGAAATTATGCGCAAATCGAAAAGGAATTGTTCGCCATTCTTTTTGGCTGCAGTCGCTTTCACAAATTTTTGTTTGGAAGAGAAGTTCTGGTTGAAACAGACCACAAGCCTCTTATACCATTGTTTGAAAAACCTTTGTATAAGGTGCCTACGCGTCTTCAAAGAATGATGCTGAAATTACAAGCTTACAATCTAAAAGTAATTTATAAGCCAGGAAAAGATATGGTTATTGCTGATACTTTGTCAAGGGCAGCCTTATTAGAAGAAGCATTACCTCAATTAGAAAATGAAATGGAAATACATTGCAATCTCGTGTCGTCAAGCTTGCCAGTCAGTGATGAAAAACTAGATCAAATTCGTAAAGAAACATTAGTAGATGAAATCTTAGTTAAGCTTAAACAATATTATAGGCAAGGGTGGCCAGAGATAAAAAATAACATAGATCCCTTAGTACTGCCCTATTTTAAAATAAAAAGTGAAATTCATGTCGTCAGTGGCATTGTTTTTATGAACAACAGAATTGTCATACCAAAGTCAATGCGTTCAGAAATTTTGAATCTTATACATGAAGGACATATGGGCTCTAAAAAATGTATCAGTCTGGCTAAATCATTGGTATATTGGCCAAATTTGAATTCAGATATAAAGAACATAGTGGATAATTGTGAAATATGTTTAAAGTATAGAGTTTCAAACGTCAAAGAACCGTTGATGCCCCATGAAATTTTTCCCTTGCCTTGGCAAAAAATAGGAATTGATCTTTTCGAATTTCAAAAGAAAGTTTACATGCTAGTTGTCGACTATTACTCTAAATATATTGAAATTGCTCTTCTAAATAGTGGTTTTGCTAGCAAAAAACTAATTTTGGAACTTAAATCTATATTCGCTCGGCACGGCATTCCGAAATTAGTGGTAAGTGACAATGGACCACCTTTTTCGTCGACAGAATTTAACCACTTTTGCAAATCTTGGAACATTGAACATGTCACATCCAGTCCTTATACACCGAGGTCAAATGGTCTTGCAGAAAGATCAATTCAAACTATAAAACGATTGTTGAAGAAAACCTTAGAAAGTAATTCCGATCCATATATTGCACTTTTAAATTACAGGGCAACACCGAACTTTACTACATACTCACCCGCAGAATTGTTGATGAATAGAAAACTAAAAACTAAAATTCCAAACAATTTTGAAAATTTAAAGCCTGTTAGAGTAGATGAGCAAAAGGTTAATTTGGCCTTTAAAACTAATAATGAAACAATGAAAAAATATTATAATCGAACAGCAAAACCCTTAAAAGAATTAGAGAATGGGGAAAATATATATTATCAGAAATTTCCTAAATCGATTTGGTACCCGGGAGTTGTTAAGGAGAAATGTTCAGAGCCTCGATCGTATTTAATTCAGGATGAAAATAATCAGATTTATCGACGTAATAGGCAGCAAATAAGAAAGGTTCCCTCCCCGTCGAACAAACCAATTCTTGAAACTATGTTGGATCCAGAAAGTAGTCCATCAAGTGATAGCTCCGTTTTGAGTCCTGAATGTGATAACGAAGATCATATTTTAGCTTCAAAAAATAATAAACCAATGACATCTAGAGCTGGAAGACCACTCAGGCCACCAGATCGATTAACATATTATAACTAAAATACACTTTTGTAATATTGATATTGAAATCTATAAAATACTTGATCTTGCACCACATAATATTTAAATTTACATATATTGCTATGAATTATGATATATATTATTGAAGGTATATATTTTACATAATTATGATTAGATATATGAATAAGCTTAGTATTATATTAATATACATATATTAAAAGGGAGATGTTAGAGTAAGTGTTATACAGTATAACAACATGTAAACTAACTAAGTAGGTACATGCTTATATGACATCAACATCATCATAATAAAGTCAGTTATATCTTGTCAGCCGTGTGTTTCACTCGTATAATAGCGCCAACAAGCTGAGTTTATTGCGGCAGTAAATGAGATAACTACGCCAACATACAAAATTTATTGCGGCAGTAAATATGTTAATTGTGTCAATAAATGAGTTAATTGTGGGAATGAACTCTTTCAATAAACAGTTTATTCCCACAATAAACAATTATCAAAAAATTAAATCAATAAACGGTTTATAAAATCAATAAACCTTAATTGATGTCAATAAACAGCCATTAATTGTCACAACAAACTTGTTCATTGGGCGAGTAGTTTTAATAAAAAAATTTACTGTCGAAATAAACTTTTTTATTAATATTATGTATCTTTTTGGTTCAGTGTACAATAAATGACTAAATGAACAAAATTATTAGAAATGCTCATGTGTATTAATGAAAAAAAGACAGTTGCAGGAATCAAGCTCTCCGGAAAGGGCTTCACGCAGTGAGACCGCGTTTTTGAAGCAATAAACGTTCTTGTTTAAACATGTATAGAAAAATTGAGAAAGAAAGCAAAGTTCCAAATTACTTAGATCAAGAAATCAGCAAGCACCAATTTGAATATTCTATATAGCCTTTATAGACATTATTATCATTATATTTTTTCTATCTTTATAAAAAAGCGCATACAAAAGAAAATGTGCTTTCCTTTGTTAAAGAAGAAATATATCAGGAGTCTTTAATCTGCTCTGAAACTGGCCAGTTCGGCGAGTTATTCTCGGCATAAATAAATATTGGGTTTTTTCGAATGGTTTTTACCAATTAAAATTCATTGTTTTATTCAAAATATATATCTGTTGTTTTCTTCTTTTTTGAGTTGTGAATTCTGACGGTTTATACAAACGTAGTTTGGATGGAAACTTCGAAAATAAATCAAATCATTCACAAATAATAATTAATATGAAAATATCGCAGCCTACCTGAAGAAAGCGGGACTTAAAAAAACATTTCTGGGGCTTGGACAAGACTTCATGGGAGTCGTTTGCTGCTTGGCACAGTCAAACAAGATAGCAGTTTATAAAATAGGAAAAAGGATATGAACATTTTAATAATGTTCGGGAACTTTTCACTTTAAACAAACAAAAACAGTGTGAATTTACATCTTAAAATATGAGCAGGTAAAATCCCTTCGGCTCGTTTTAGGGCGCCTTGATGATGTGGCAGATGCATTAAGTTAAGACCGAATTTCATGCCTGACCACCAATAGGCGTTGTTCGAGTTCGCATTGTGGCGCAATAGTATAAGCGGCTTTATTTATAAAAGTCCACATTCAAACAAGATAGCAGTTTATAAAATAGTGAAAAAGGAAATCATCATTTTAATAATGTCCAGGAGCATTTCATTTGTGCTTTTGTTGTGTCTGTAGGCAAGAAATAGGTTTAAAAAAAAAACTAGTGGTTAGGTGTTTTTTTAAGATTAAAAGTTGGTATATATTTTTTTAGTATATTCTTAGTCAGAAATCTAAATTGACTTTTGAATGTTAAATGTGCAATGTAAGCCAATCTAAGACTGAATGAACAAAGTTTTTCACTTGAAATGTTCATTTATATTAATAAAAAAGAAAAAATCGTTACTGGAACCAAGCCCTCCGGCAATGGCTTTACGCAGTGCGAGCTTGTTTTTGAAGCAATTAACGTTCCTTATATGAATTCAAACATGTATAGTATACGAAAGTGAGGTAAATTGAAAGTAAAACTAAAATAAACTTGGTTATCTGGTATAACTACAATTATTTCTAGATTAATTTTTAATAATTTGGCAATACCGCAGAATTTATTTACCTATAGCTACATAATTGTATTTTGCGACGGTCACAATCCTCTCAATGTTGTCTTTCTCATTCAGTTTCAGTTGTGATTAATGACAAACGGAGCAAGTGGTTTGTGAATCGTGCAGTATATTAAGTTTTGTGAATAATAAAATCAAGAGAGAGGTGAATTAACCTCACTGAATAATCATTTTACTAGTTATTTGTAGAAGAATAATATCAATTATTATTTCAAGTAAAATATTAATTTCGTTGGTATAGTGCATAATTTCTTCCTTTCTGAAAGTACTCAACGATTTAAGTTAATGAATTAATCAAATAAATAAAATAAAAAAGAAAAAAAGTTAATGTTTTTTTTATGGAACTTTAACAAAAGAAAATTTAATTTAATTTTTATAATACCCAACATTCAACGTTTGAGTACGAAACTCGATCGTGTATGTGTGTGTGTGTGGGTCTCCTAGTTCACGATATATGAGCATTGGCATAACATCCACCAGCTTCTTTGCGAGAGTTATACTCAATGGTGTGTGAGGTGGTCGCTTGGCTTTCTATTCTCGAACTCAGCAATGGTTTAACATTCAGCAGTTCCTCCGCGAATGAGAGGCTCAACGATGTGTTGAGCCGCCTGTTGTAGTGTAGAATGAGATATGTATGTTGAAATTGTAGTGATCACACTACATTCCAACCTCCCAACAAATGCATTTTGCCCTATTCCCACGCATTTTCCAAAAATACTTCAACCACTGATACTGCACCAATAATAAAAACCATAACACATTGACTCACAAATAACTAGGTCATCATAATACTCACTCGCCATAGTTACGTCAAAACCCATAAACTGCTATTAGTAATGGATATCCAATGTCCAACGGATTGTAAACAAATCCAATGCATTAATTGCAGACATTGAGGAATACCAATACTAAGTGCTGAGAATGCATCTTAGCAAGGGCAGGCGGCACTATGAGTGAAGTAGGTACATGTGAAATATAATGCGGCGGCGGGCGCGGCGGCACTCTTGTGAAGAACAATTAGGAACATTTATTTATATTAAATAATTCCAACTAGGTCACAACTGGTCGTTAAACATTTTTCGATTATTCTAATTGAAAAATATTACCAATTGGGATCGATTATGTAAATAGATAAGTATAAAAGCGCAGGAATATTTAAATTTGTGACAGAAAAATTTTGAAGATAATGAAACTAATACTTACTTGGTCGCAGCTTAGCTATAGACAGCGGGCCATTTAAGTCTTTATATAAAAATATAAGTAAACGTTTTTTATTTCTGTCTGCTTTTGAGTTCTTCTCCCCAAAATGAAAGCACGGCTCAAAGGTATCATAACAAAATTTAAGACAGAGTTAGAATTAAATAGTTGCCTGTTTTGAGGATTATATTAATGGGCTCTTATGTATTTCATTTCAGGAGAGTTAATATCAAAAGTAGAGTTGCCACTTCATCGGATATGTTTACTTTTTTAAAATAATATTCTTGTAATAAGGATTTGGAATAATATTTATTTATTAAAATAAAAACAAAACAAAAAGAGAGTTACCGCATTATTTATTTAAGAAAGAAAGAAAAATATTTATGGAGTTTATGGTTTTATTTGTATTACTTTTATAATAGATAAATCGAGAAAGAAAGCAAAGTAGTTTGGACTTCGTTTAATGCGTTCGATATTATATATCGAGCAACAGGAGGCGTACCCATTTGCTCCAGGGGAAATGAAGTAGTTTTTATAATTTTGCCTTCAGTCGCTACTCATCGTCACTTAAAATCATTTTTATGTTTTTCTTTAATTTATCAATTACAGTCCACTGAGAATTCATCTCTCATTACTTAACATAATAATTTTTACGCAAATATCACAGCCTACCTGAAGGAAACGGGACTTAAAAATAAATATTAACACTTCGTTGTTGTTCCAAATTAGAGCAATTTTGCAAAACCGCCACATACCTCTCTTAAGGTCGATAAAGTCTCAACTCCTCTATTTGACATTTGGTCTTTGTTATCATCAGTTAAAGTTTAAATGTTGCCTAAAGTCCACGTCTGTGTTTGAGTTTTTTTCTTTTTTTAGGAAGTTACTATAACACCAGTTTTTTTTTCTCAATAAAAGTATTATCATTTTCAAGGTAAGCTTATAATCTGCGGAAAATTTGAGTTTTTATTTTGTTTTCGAACATATCAAGGTCAAATTGTGTACGTTTTGCAAAATGCGCCTACATCGAAAAAGCGTTCTAAGTGACCAACAGCTTCAAGAAATAATAAGTTCATGGTGCGAAAGCGAAGATGAACTTGATTTTTCATCCGATGAATGTGATGAGGATCCCACATTTGTACCCCAGGAGAAAATAGCTCAGCAGGGAATGAGTCCGACAATCCAATATCATCTGAAACTTTGCCTAAGCATACTGTTCCTTCACCTCAGCCGTCTATTGCTCCAGGAATTTCAAGAGCTGCAGAGACGAAACCAGCAAAAGCTAATGTTGTTTGGAATAAAAAAAACCTTGAGCTCAATCAAGATCAGCTCAATTTCTTAGGCAACGAGGATCTATCCAATGAACTCCTGAAAAAATGCCATACCAGTTTTTTTTTAGCTGATAAATGTTGTTCGATATTATATATCGAGCAACAGGAGGCGCACTCATTTACTCCAGGGGAAATGAAGTAGTTCTATAATTTTGCCAGTCAGTCACCTTTCATCATCCAAATGAACAGGACGTGCAGTCCACTTTAAATCATTTTGTGTTTTTCTTTTATTAATTATTTACAGTCCACTGAGAGATCATCTCTCATTACTTTATACGGTCCTTCAGAGCCGAACATTGTGCTATCCCTATTATATTAAAACAAAAAACAGCTGAAAAATAAAAACAAAACAGTGCAAGTGCAAAATAATATGCCTTCATTTACATTCAAAGTGCAAAACGGTGAATAGGCATACAGTCAGTCGTCCTTAGTGTCGATTTAGTTAAACAAAATACCTACATACTGTAGTGATCCACTACATGTGACCCATATAACTTCTTTATATACGACAATTTCCATTCCCAAGGCACCACACACGATCTTGCATGGAATCATATTTCATATTTCATCACCGCCGGAACCTCACCGAGTACAGTCGAATTTTATTTTTCGCTTTCTAAATTCTGTTTATCAATTATTTTAATTGAATTTCCTTGTTTTGCTTCTTTTTTTTCTTGACCCCGTTTAACATACATAAATAAAAACAAAAAAAAAATAAAATAATAAAAACATCCAATTTCCGTGTCATCATTATCCAAGTGTTTTTTTTTTTTTTCGCCGACCCACTTAAATTTAAAATATCTATAAAAAAAAACAAAAAAGTAAAAACTGAATCACTCTATTAATCCGTCATCGTTTGTTGTCTTTCCTGCGTCATCATTATCACTTACCGACCGTAATTAGTGTTTTGTCGTTCAAGTTTTTTTTTTGTTTTTCATTTATTTGTGAGTCGTGACATATAAAAACTATAGAAAGCTATCGCTGCGATTTTGCCCATTGCGACCTGGATAACAAAATTGCTGAGAGGGTGGTTTGTTACGGTATCTGTGGCAAAGCATTCCACCTTCTTTGCAACGGACTAAGCAAGAGATCTATCTCTTACTTCAAAGATTATTCGGGTCCATTTGTATTCATTTGTGGCGAGTGCAAAAAAATCCCTTTGAGATGTTTTGTTCGCGATAAAATGCAATAGTGACAATATTAACTCTGTCGCGACTAAATTCGACTCCCTAAAGTCACAGTTGACCGCGTTAACCGATTTAATAAGTTCAAAAGATAATTCACCAACTAAAATCGCTAGTGTCGAATTGAAGCACGCTTTCAGTCCTATTCTTGCTGACAATTATTCTCATCAAAAAAAACTACTAGTCAGCTAGAAAAAATGGACGATTTTTTGGTTAAGACACTAGACGATTTCAACAACACTATTGACTGTGCCAATAAGCGATGTGATTCTAAATTTTTTTCTATCGAAAAACAACTCTCTGTTATAACGGACTTGATTACAAACGACCCTCGCGCTACTCTTTTTAACAATCGTTGTGATTCCCTTAAACAAGAATTATCTTCAATGTTGAAGTCTTATAGTGCAGCCAATTCCCTCGAATCAATTAACGAAAACCTAAGCTTTCTCCGCTCCGATCTCGACTGTCACCTCCAATAAGTACTGAGCTAATGGAAACCCGTCTTAGCATTGGTCAGCTAGCTGATGATATCCAGACTGCCACTTGTAAAATCGATGGTATCAACCTACAGCCTAACGCCTCTATTTACAACACATCCTTACTGGCAGAAATAATGGATACCTCTACTTGCACACCTCTATCTATCTGCCAATCAGCTCCCTTACCTGCAATCGTAGATGCATCACCTTCAGGACCCGCTTACCTACAACCTTCGCCTCCATCCACCACCACTGCATTGCCATCACCTCCTGCAGCATCTACTCACCATCAATCAGCACTTACTCCTGCACCTTTTAACCAACCAACACTATCAACTACTTTAAATGTACCAGCAATACCTACCATTCAACGTTTTGGCACAACGTGGACCCTTACTGAATGGAACAACAGACTAAAGAAGTTAAATATCAATGCTGGCAGTGTGACTTTCTTCATTAAAAATGCTCCTGTTCAAGCCGATGTCCCCTGGATAACTAATCTATTCAGCCGTTCATTTTCTATAACTCTTAATGAATGCCAAAAGATTTCGCCACCTCGCTCCAAGCATCATAGCAACTTTAAAATAAACTTTTCATCTAAATATCAGTGGCTCTTTTGCTCTCATACTGATGATGTGTTCCGACTGGGAAATATGATTTTAACCAAATGGGTGGATAAATTAGAATATCGTAGATCTAAGAAAACTAATAAGCCTAGTCATACAAAACCCGTCCCTATTTCCTCTAACCTTAAGAATACCAACTCAATACTGAAGAAAAAGCCCACTCTCACTCCCTGATCGGACCCTAACTGGACATTTAAAACTAACCTTTTCCCTAACTTTACGCCCTCCTGCATTTCACATAACCCTCTTTACATCCCTACTCCATCCAAGCCTAAAGGTCAAAGGGTTTCCTTTAACTTAACCTTACACCTACTGCAATTAATTAATTGTCGCCTGTTCTGTATCTGGACTATAGCCTTGACTATATCTAAGTATACAAATCACATGGGTCAGTAAAAAAGGTTATAAGAATACCATGCATTGTTTTTCGATATACAACACGTCATACCGCACTACAATTATAACATTGATGCCTGTGGTGTATCCGGTACTGCTATAGCCTTAGCTATGGATATGTGTACCCAATGGATATGCTACATATTGGGCCAGTGCAAAGAGTAAATGACCGTATGATCCATTGACATGTATTGGGCAATAATGCAACTATTGATTTTGGTATCGATGACAATAAATATTGAAAATTATGACGATAATGAATGGGGATGTATAAGAAATACGATCTCATATGACTTATGCTGAAACATCATTCTCAAGTGGTTGAATAGTAAGGATGGAAATTAGGTCAAAACTCAGTATAAATAGGAATAGGATGTAGCAGAATTTGTACACCATCGAAACTCTAAGGTTGCAGCTATAAGCACTGAGACAGCGGGCCTTAAGAGTTAATAAAAAATTATTATATCTGAAAATTAAAGTTGTCTTTTTTTTTCCTTAGAAATTCTCCCCGGCCAACTCTTCCCTTTTTTTTCTTAAAGGAAGCACGGTTGCGAACGGGTTATTTCAATACCTGCATATTTGAAAACAAATAATAAGACAACAGTGCCAACAAATCAATACAAAAATCAAAGGAAGAAAAGAAAAAGGGCGAGTAATCAACAATTACATAAACGATAATTTTCTGAGGGGAAACCTTGTTCGTTTGCTCACTTGTTGAGCCTTTTTTAAAGTTTTTCTTCATTTGCAAGTGAAATCTTTATTCGTCAACAAAATACATACCAGCATTCAATAGTTTAGATACATATTCCCAAAGCAAATATCATTTGCCTATATACATTTCTAACAACAAAAATGTATCTCTATACCTATGTACTCTTATGCAGGTCCTTCTACTAAGTACTGCAAACCAAAAAATATTTTTTAAAAAATTAAAAAATAATTGTATTTACATAGTATAGGATAGAAATCGTCTGGGTTTGTATTTCATCTAAGAATTCGTGTAGATCGGCGCACGCATAGTGCATTAGGCATATAAAATGTATCTACATTTCTCCTTCGAACTCTGTTTCGTCCATATTCAATTGCTTATACCCCTTCCGCAGTTATCTCTCTGAGTATTGGCACGTGTCGGGAGGATATGTGATTCAATCAATACATAGATATGCAATGTATGAAAATAAAGTGCATACTTAATTGGTTTGAAAGTGTGAAACCAAATATCAAGTCATTTTTAGCACACAACTGAAATATTAAAATTCCTCCTCACGTTGTTCTAGCATATGTTGGTGCTTTGTAAGATGATATGGAAGAAGTTTTAGGGGGTGTGTCTTCAAAATGAAATAACCATTTACCCCATACTCTAGCATGATCGTTATAGGTACCCCAGATTTATATACAATGTCTTATTTTTTCAAATAATTGACTGTTGCTGTATTTGAGTTGCTCTATTCTGAAGACCGGATCCAAAATTTTTGATGAATTACTACAGCCAGAATGGACTTTTCAAATCAACCACACAAGCAACAATGTCAAATACCAAAAATAGTGTGTTTGCTGCCACTAAACAAGTGTTGAATGTTACCAATCAAAGTGGGCAAGGAATTAAAGTGTGCGGGACCTACTCACCAATGGCAGATTTTGATAATGATTATTATTACTCCCGGCAAATATTATATCACCCCAAATTTATGAAACGAGCATATGCCGAGCCGATACACAACACGGTGGACTATAGTGTTACAGACAGTTCATATGTGACAAAATTGGATCACAAATCCGCGTAAATCCGTACGTGAAATAATGCACAAATGCGTTATTTGCACCCAATATTATCAGAAGATTTTGTATAAGCTCATGGCCCATCTACCAGCCGCTTGAGTGCGGACTACACCACCCTCTAAGGACTGACCAATAGATTTCGCAGGCTCATATATGAGATTCAATCTTTCACGGCCAAGGCGTAATACACTCAGTCACAAAACAACGATGGAAAGAATTCCAAGCTAAGGGGATAAAAAAGCAATTGAGGGAATGTTATACTAAGAAAAAACAAAATTACTAATCACAAGATTTTGTTGCATTTCAACAAATCATTGACGAAAAATCACGGAATACTCAGAAAGTCGAGTGTGAAACGAAATCCAGTCAGAATTCCCAACCCACTGAAAGCCGATCCAAATGACGTAACAGCTCTAATACCAACGCAGATCGAACAATAGACTCTCTCGATTTAAACATGGAGCAAGTGCCATCTCATCAGCTAGATAACTGTGACAATACATGAATTTGCACAAAGCATTTGGCCAGAGAATTCAACAAAAAAAAAATAATATTTCACCATTGAACATCTGGAATGTTGATGAATCCGGCTTGTCAACTGTTCAAAAACCCAGGAAGGTACTTTCGCAGAAGGGTCGTAAGCCTGGACGTGTTATTGGACAGTATCAAGTAGCAAGACTATTCGGAACTGCTTTTGGAAAATCAGAAAGACATGAAGTTACTGTTAACTGATTCCTTAAAACAGGGATTTTCCCTTTAAACCCCGATATTTTTCCGAAAAAATTATTTTCACCTGCAGAGGTTACAAATATTTTTCTTAATGTCAAAAACTGGGATCCTGAAAGTGTTGAAGAAGCTTTAGAGTTTGTTGATGTCATAGATGTGGGATTTTAACTTTAACGAGGACGGCACTGGACTTGAAATGGTACGGACTGACAAAGACGACGGCAATGAACGATAACCACGAAGACAAAAGGGATATCAGTTTTCTCGGTTAGTTGTTGTCAGTTGGATTCTAGAGATAGGGTTGTGAAGTGTGTTCAAGTTCTTCTCCCTATTTATATATTTATTCCCAAGTTTATTCTTTGGTATTTCATTGTCTAATCCTCTAAAATTAATGGTAAAGAAAATAAATTTTACAAAAAATGAAAGTTATCGAGTTCTGATTTAATAGAATCCTACACTAATGGGGCCTCACCGAGATTTTGAGTTTAGCACAATGACGCCATCAAGGAGCCGATTGCTCGTGTGGAGGAAAAGTAAAAAAACCCATGTGTTGAGGAAAAGTAAAAAAAAAACAATATGTTGGGCGAGTTGAAAAAAATACATAGTTGTGCACGAGTGGCGAAATAAAAAACAAAATAAATAATAAACAATTTAATTCAGTGCATTAACACGAAAGGAAACGAAAAAAAAGCAGCGAATCTTAGATTTAAAATTAAGGGCATCAACTGAAAGCGGTGCGAGTGGCTGTCTAGTGTACGAGTATATATCGAAAACAAATTTAATAATAGTATAAGTTATGACGACGCATGATGCCTCGGACATGCGCACATTAGATAATTGCTGTGTCATCATTTCATGGCATAAACCTGTTCCCACAGGTAACGGGATGCATTGAGTTTCATTCAACGACACCGGATACTCGAGCTGCTAGTGGATTGGCTGGTCATTGACCAGTAGTGCGCGGTCAGCATATTTCAATATGATGACCCTGCAATCATAACGGTGCATCGTAGGCTAAGTAAATGCATTCTTATTGTGACGACCATCGCGTGCGGTTGATTTAAATAAAGATTTATTAATTCTAAAATAATTATAATTGTTTTCTCTCGTTTTTTTAGGATTTCTCTCTTTAGAATCCTTAACTTATATAACGCCGAAAATGTAACAGCGCAAACGGTTGATTTAGAATCGTATGTGTGTGTAAGGAAACAAAAGTTAAAACAGTTACGCAGACCATCGTGGTTGGCTTGTCCCAACGATAAAACTGAGAGCGAGTGTGTGTGTGCAGAACTACGGCAGCGAGTGCATGAGAGCATTGGTGCAACAGAACGAGTATTTTGGCGAAGCAGCTGTACAAGAAGAACGGTTGTATGACGACCAAGTGAATGCTGTACTGTATGTATCCAATATACATTTCTTTTTTTTTTTTTTTGTTGAATGGTATTTTGTAAAAGAAAATATGGTTGTTAATAAAATAAATAAAAAAAAATAATTAATTTTTTCCTCGATGCTTATATATTTTGCGTGTATCTTCAAAATTATTTGCTGAAAATGCGCAAAAGAGATTGTTTCACGTTTGCCACAGACACTCGTTCATTAAGTGTTTTAGGAAGAATAAATAAAATATTAGAAACCATTTCTTTTGTTTGGCATAAAACCTTTTATTTTCCGAGAAGTCCGAGTGAGCTACTCTATAGAAATCGACCCCTGTTGTACAGAAGTATAAACCCCCGACATTAACATTTGGGATATTTCTCCAAATGAGGTCGGAGAGTGTACCTATTGCGAAACTTATTTATTAACTAAATAAAATTTCTTTACAGGTTTTTTTTCGCAATTTGCTCATATTATCAATTAAAATTACTTTTTTTCTCTTTCAATTTCAAATTCTGAGAGAATAGTTAGTCCACGACAACCCGAAAATTCCAGCAGCCTACATGTCTGCCTACCTCAGAAGCTCCTTGACTGGCAAGGCTGCTCTGACTTTGAGGGAATGGCAGCTTAGTAGCCAGAACTATCAAGAGGCGTGAGATAGAATGAACTCCATCTATAAAAGAGGAAATACGCTACATGCCGTGAATTATATCGCAATTTCTTCAGGCTCCCAGTATCGAGGGGTTGCCTCAGAGCGAGCGAGCTGCAAAAGATGTCAATTACAACACATGAGACATTGACTGAATTGGCTGTGTAAGGGATTCCCACGGAAAACTACGACATGGTGATCCTCCACACCCTGCACGAGAAGGTTGATGGGAAAACTTCATACAAATGGGAGGACGCTAGGGTTTCAGAACTTACGTTAAAGAGAGAGATCTCTCGGTAAAAGTTAACATAAATAGCAACAAACGCAGCCAAACTGAAGGTTTTATCCAGCAAGGGAGGTAGTGTCGAAGATATCGAAGACTGGGTCATAGTATCCGAAGAGCTATACGAAGAAGTCAAGAGCGCTATACGCTGCCATAGGCAGCTACACGTAAGCAGGGAAACAATGAACAACCTACACATGGGAATCCTCAAATTAAGGTCTAGAAAAATGAAAGAATCTATTTAAATCAAGAAATAGAAATTAATTATGCGTCGACTTAAGTCAAGATTCAATAATCAAGATTTGAAGATTTTTTGCAACCCTCATTTGTTCCGTTTTCAAATTTTATTTACACAGTGTGTTATGTAATCGGAACGCCACTTGCGGGAAAACTAAATAATCGGCACATGCAAACAGTGCCTAAAATTAAAGACCTATTTTCTTCTAATTTCGAACATAATTTTTCAAAGTAAATTCACATAAAAATTAAAAATTTGAGGAAAACCTGTCAACCCGTATTGACTTAAGCTTGATGTACGTTAAGACGAAAAATTATTTTTTGAATTATCACCGACAAGTTTGTCTAGCTCAGAAACTCCCAGACTGGCAAGGCTGCTCAGAGTTTGGCTTAGTAGCCAGAACTATACAGAGGCATGGGATAGGGGAAATACGCTACATGCCATGAACTACTTCGCAACTTCTTCAGGCTCTCAGTTTTGAGGGGGTGCCTCAGAGCCATAGAGCTCTATAAAGTGGTCAGGACAAACCGAGAAAAGATGGGCCTTCAATCTCACAACAATCGATGCAGATATCCAAAAGCGATTAAGTGGTGCTCACATCAGCACCGAGAATCCAACTGAAGGAGACATTCTGCTGTACAATCTTAACTTCATCTAGCTTGCAAATCAGATAGCCATCCTGTGTGGGGACACAGTTCATAGTTCAAAACTCTTACACTACGAGCAATACAGAAAAAAGAATTGACCTGGATTTTAGTATTAAAATAGTTCTTAGGCCGAAAGGCATTGGCATTAAGTTATTATAGTTTAACTTAGAGCACCCGATTTGGGCCAGTAAATTAGTTTTAAGATATTAATAATTAGTCTAGTATTTATGAATGTTTGTCTAGCTTTAAGATATACCCCTATTACGGTTGTCAAAGATCAATTATTTGATTATTGATTAATTTTATCAACCAATTGAATATTCGGTATTATAAACAACAATTGATAAATTTTTGACCCACTGTGAACAACAAAGAAAAAACTATTGTGAATTATTATTGTGAACTATTGTGAATTTCGTTTGACATTCCATTTTATAATTCATTATTTGCCGTGCTGCCAGAAATAATTTTTTGTTTACATATTTATCTCTTTTTGGATCAAAAATGTAAGTAATATCTTTGTTAAATAAATATTGCAAGTTACTAACAACTGTTTTCTTCACTAAGGAGTAAAATCGTGAGTAACAAAAACCAGCTTTCCAGGTTGGTTGAGATAATGGAAGCCAGCCCAGACTTTGCTAAGGGTATTTGGACTAAGCCACTTATGAATAAAAAGTGGGCAGAAATTACTGTTGAATTAAACAGTTTGGGACCACCAGAACGCGATTCAACGAAGTGGCAAAGGGTGAGTAATTTTTCCAATATTAAGCTTTTTACTTTATTTACAAAAACTTCATAACTTAGGTTTGGGCTGACCTCAAATGCAAGACAAAAAAGAAGAGGACCCAGAACAAAATAGAAATTGTTGCGACTGGTGGTGGTCCCAACAAACTACACCGACTTACAGATACGGAGGAAGCAGTCAGTGCATTAATGCACTTGGACTCCTGTATCGATCCACCAGGAACCGAATTTGGCCTAGAACAGCCAAATTCCAGTGCTGAAGATGAAAGGGAGATGTCACAAGACTCCATGGTAGAACCAAAAGTTCCAACCCGGAAAGTACTAAAAGAGAAAAACGATGTACATCGCCTGCAACTCTTAGAAAAACAAACTTCGACACAAGACAAATTTTTTAGTTCTATGGTGGATTCAATTAATGAAATGAAACAACACATTTTAAACATCCAGAAGAATTTGAGCGAAATAGAATACTTTTCTAAAAAATGTTATCAGTTAAAAAAGAAAAAAAGCGTGAAATTCTTAAATTAAAAAAAGAAAAGTTAAATCTCCAAAGAGATAAATTTGAGTTTAAAAAACAATACATAAGGAACAAAGAAAATGATAGAAAAATTAAATTAAATTTAAAAATACAGGTTCTGGAGATTGAAAAAAAGAAACAGAGTCTGAAAATAAATTGAAAATTTTAATTATTTATTACCTTCTGTCTTTCAACACCTCAAATTTTGTGATTCCTAATCTTTAATATTATTATGTAGCTATTTAGGTACCTATTTATGAATTATTGTTCTGTTAAGTTTTTTTTTTATTTTAAGTTTTCTCTTAAAGCAAATAAAACAGGTATACACATAATGTATGTACATATATTAAAATGCATTTAATTATTTCATTTAACTTTTTTACATGAATCTTGCAATAGAGTCCCGTATTCGGTTTCCTTCATTGAATGATGTATCTGTGGAATCTACATCAACGTCAATGCTTTCGACGGTACTATTGGGTTCTTCTTCTAATATTTCAGGGGTTTCCACTCTATACTTGATGCAAATATTGTGAAGAGCCACACATACATTAATTATTTGCGTTGCTTTTTCAGGGGTGTAATGTAATTCTCGCGCTTGTAGTGTACACCTAAATCTGCTTTTCAACAGGCCAATTGCTCGCTCAACAATATTTCTGCCTTGTGCATGATTTCTATTGAAAATTGCTCTAACGGAGTTTTCATCTGCATTGCGGTATGGAGTCAACAAATACGGTGATAGTGGATACCCTCCGTCTCCTAAAGCATAATGTTCTTCAAAGAAAATTAATTAAAGTTATTATTTTTACCAAGAATCCGGAAGTCGGTCCGGCCACAACGGTAGTCCTCCTCTAGTTTCGCTTTCAACTGCGACATGTTCCATATATTGGCATCGTGTGATGACCCTGGATTTTTGGCATTTATATATTTAATGCACATTAAGTGGTCACACATCTTAAAACCGATTCTCAATTAGTTTGAAATTTACATATATGAATAAATAACTTACAAGCATAGCATTGAGGCTATAAAATCCCTTTCTGTTATAATAAACATGCCTCAGATCTTTATTCGGACCAATAATTCTTATGTGTGTCCCGTCGATAGCACCTATAACATTTGGAATGCCGCTCTTTTCATAGAAGTATATCTTTGCCCGACGTTCTTCTTCTTGCGAATAGTTAAATCTTATCCATTTAGGACAAATATACTTTTCCATGACCATTAAAACTTCTTTCAAAACAACCGACACCGTTGGTTGCGCCATACCAATATTGAAATCGTTCCCTACGCTCAACTGGTAGCTTCCTTGTGCAAGGAATCTTAATACAGCTGCAAGCTTAATTATATTTGGGATGGATTGTTGTTTTTTTATTGGTTTTAGTCTATCGTTTATATCCACAAATACATTGAGTAAGGCTTCTTTGGACAATCTAAAGTTTTGTAAAAATCTAAAACCAAGCCGAATTAATTATTGCTTGAATGGAATTATAAAAAGATAATTTACTTACATATGTTCTTCCAGATCCAAAGGATTCGAAGCATCTCGTAATCTTCTCCGAATTTTCGCTTGCTCGTAGGTATTTTCTTCTCCATCATCATCGTATTGACCAAAAAAGAGTTCAATCGTAGACATTACGTATAGTTAATTAATTTTACGCGTACGCGATCCGAGCAGAATAATTTATCAACGTCGAATTTTCAATTGGCTAGAAATTTGATAACAAACAATAATTTTGACAACGACAATACCAAGACTGTCAACTAAACCATTCACAATATATCAACAATCTAAAAGGCGTTCACAGTTCATCAAAAAATTTGATTTTTGACAACGATAATGCGATTTATTAATTTTGTTGATAAACATCAAACATCGTATTGATAATTGACAACCATAATAGGGGTGATAGTTTTAAGAAGCGAAGGCTTAGCATTCTGAGTTCGGGATGACGATGACAAACGCAAGCCAGTGAAGCGTACCACCAAGCGACGGGACTGACTTGATGAGCTACTGATAAAAATAAAAAAGAGAAAAGCAGAGACAGAGAAATTTTAATATGAATCAGACGATGAGACAAAAAGCCAGGTTTCATAAGCGTCCAAGTTTAAAAAAAAAAACTTTTTGAAAAAATGTTATAAGGAGACAGATCGTAAAAACTACTTAAATTGTTTCTATGTGAATAACTGTAAAAGATTGTCATTGATGCCTACAGTGCAGGTTCGAGTAGAATGTAGAGGTTAAGCATTTTGGGGCTGTGTGTGATCACGGCAACGATCAAACACAGCATTCTCAGTTCCATCAAGAAAATGGCTACCAAGCAGGATCACCTGCTTCAAAATCAAACGAAGCTGACAAGTGGGTCAAGGAGCTAAGGGTACTGCTGCAGCAGTTTGTAACGAAGACCGAAATCTATCCACTTGCTCGATTGAAAAAGTGTGCGAAAAGAATTTTTTCGGTTTGCAGGTCCGTAAGTTGTCAACGTTTGGGGGGATAAAACTAAACGAACCATTGCCAAGTGTATGTTTGCAGTTTATCTGCATATAAGCTAACACCAAACAAATTGATTCTCCTCACATCCTAATCCCATTGACATAAATAAGCCACATTCATCCATAACCAATAAATAAACATAAATAGACGATCATAAAGAGATGTCCAAAATGCTAATCAGCGAATTGTTGCCCATCACCAGATAACATAAACAGAAAACATCTTATAGAGATCAACATCATCTCCATTTTATAATTGCTGGAGCGAAGAATCGCAACAACCAAAATAAAACTGTCTTTAAAATAAATTAAAATCAGTATAAAAACCAACCGTACCATGGAGAATCAATCAGAAACTAAACGCGTTTACCGAGGAAAACCTCACAATCAAAAAGATAAGAACGCTGTATTAGCTCCACCTGCTGTACGCAAGAGCCCGCCAAAACCAAGGCACGTTCACACCGGGCTTAACAAGCCCACCAAACTGCACGATGCGACCCATGCGCAAGTTACAACCAAAAGTCCTTTTGACGAATCAGTTTTCGCTCAAGGATTTACAGTAAACGAAGTTGGAAATAGAACTACTCGTACGTTTACACCTAGTGCTCCTGCGCTGATAGAAATATCACGAGGTGTCTATACAGAGATTGTGACTGATGACCCCAATCTCCAGAAAATAATTCTTCCAGAATACATCGACTACTACTCAGTAGCAATGTTCTGGTTTAGAGTGGTATCACTTAAGGCAAAGAACTCACAGCCTTTAACCAATGAAGAGCAAGACCTGCTAACCATACTTCAAACCACTAGTTTCTCAGTACCAGACCCAATAGCACTCCAACTCCGCATTCTAGGAAATATTGAAACCCAAACAGGACAACATCTTATTCCTGAGTTTCCTTCCTTACCAATAGAGGAAATTACTGGCATTGGCGGATACTTTGGATCTTTCTCAGATATAAACCCCCCTGCTCCTGTAGCTGAAGACGCTGATCCAAAAGATCAAGAAGAACACAGAGCAGCGCTAGTTGAACATCAACGTCAACTAGTCCTTATGGAAGACCTCCATCTATTATATGAAGAGATGCCATGTCTAGGAGTCCTAGCGTATGCTGTAACGCAAACAATAAGCAATCGCAACCCAGGGACTTACCCTCCTCCCTTTTCATATAATAATCAGCAGCCAAATAAGAACCTATTAGGTTATCAAAACTTAGGATATAGACGATCAGAATCTAAGGATTTCGCCTATCAACATGGAATTACAGATCACGTCTTTCCATCTTATCCTAACCGCACTGCTGTAAATATAGAGTTCATCATGGCTCTATCCAATGTACTGGCGAAAACAAAAACATTTAAGATCAATGAGATCATGTTCCCAACTCTAGCTGAAGTTGGATGCCAGGCCCAAATCGTAGCTACAGTCCCAACCCCCTTAGCGGGACAAACCTGTATAACAGGAGAACTACGACCTGACTCGCTCATAAAAGAGAAAGAGTCAACATTCGGTATGTCTATATTCTTTTTACCAAACATGTTTAAAGTAAGTGTTAGCCCAAATAATCATACATCTTGGTGCCTCTTTAATCAACCACCTCAAGCAAACACAACAGCCTACGTGACTTAAACTGCAAGTCAACAAACATCCCCACGATTCGATCTTCAATTTCATCATCTCTTAGCCACGCCATCAAATTGTTTGGTCAGCAGTTTATTAGTATTTAAGCTTTAGAAATTAAGAAAAATGTATCATTTGTATTTGAATTTTTAATAAAACAGAAGCTCTGCCAAAATAATTTTTTTTTTTAAACAAATTAGTAAAAACTAATTTAATTTATATCATATTCTTGGAACGCGACCGTGGCTAAAAATCGATTCAGTAAGTTCCAGGGGACATTCTCTGCCAATTTGGAAGTGGTAAGGCAACGTTATAAAGCGTATAGCGATACTGAAGGGTCGACATTCTTCAAAAATTATTTAAAGCATGCGCCACTTAGAATGGGCAAGCCCCTCCTGCAAGTTTAATATTTTAATTTCATTTTCATTTATTTCATTTCATCTAATAATTTATAAATGGCA
Source organism: Dasysyrphus albostriatus (assembly GCA_946251815.1). Taxonomy (NCBI): domain Eukaryota; kingdom Metazoa; phylum Arthropoda; class Insecta; order Diptera; family Syrphidae; genus Dasysyrphus; species Dasysyrphus albostriatus. The sequence goes on along the minus strand of OX276337.1, from coordinate 60,708,969 downwards.
AAATTTTTTATTTTAACAATATAATGTGGAACTTGTTTAAGAAGTGATAGACGACTGAAAACTCGATGCATACGAGAATTTTTACATACATAAAGACCAAAACTCTATGAACTTAGATAACGGGAATATAGAATCGGTCTTATTCTCTCGTTTTGTTTAATACCACCTGCAACAAGTCACAACAGAGCACACACATTGCCTTTTAAACTTAGTCGTGATGCCGATGATGCAATGACAACATTCCGAAATGCATTCAAGGTACTCCTTTTAATTCGTTTTTTTATGTTTGTGTTTTTGTTTTGAAAAGTAAAAAATATTGTGAAATCACTTAAGGTAACTTAATTTTTTTGTATAACAATGAATCGACACACCAAAAACCAATATCACCTTTATATAAGCCGTCAAAATAACCTCTCAAAATAACTATTGGCGTATTACAGCTTTTTTTAAAGCCATAAGAAAACGGTTTAATCGGTTCACACAACGTCTTGAAATAACAATGGGCTTAAAGGTTTTCTGATAACTGTAAGGAAACGGTCATTAAAAAACCGTATATTTTATTAGAGGAATACGTAAAACCGTATCTAAACGGTTACTAATCAACTACAAAAACAACGGTTTGAAAGTAACCGTGAATCAACATTTTACATCTTTTAATTTGAGTGTGGGAAGCCAATAATCCAGTGCTTCAGACAGAACAAAAGTAAATCAAAACCATTAAAATCGACTAGTAGCAAATTTCACACTACGTCAACGGGAACGGCAAGCAAAGCTAATTTTCAAGAAGTCAGGATCAAATCGCATTTTCAAAACTATTGAATCGATAACGGATTTAATTTAGCGAATCGATAAGTTTTGGAATCGATAGACACGATTTCAACACGTGCCTTTGTCGTGATATTTGGCGTGATATTAAAAATATTTCATAAATGTGATTTTCTTGTATAGCTTAAGAAAAATATTAATTCTTTATGGGCTCATAGAGGCATTGAATTTAATTAGTATAGTATCTTGCGAAAGTAACTTTACAAATAATCAGCATCAGCTACACAGACAAACAAATAGCAGGTATAGCGGGAAATAAAAAAGGATGGAGCAACTTTGAACGACTTGGTACTTACAAAGGTCTTCGGTCATCCACCGTCGACCCATAAAAATCCCGTCAGTGCTTCGACAGAAAAATGTACCTTACTATTTGGTACATCCCTCCAACAAAGTTGATCTAATTCGATAGATAGTAAAGGTCGCAGCCACAAACATAGCGACAGCCGGCCTTATACAGAAAATAATGAATAAATAAAAAATAGCCAAAATATCTTTTCATCAATTCTCTGTTGTCTGCTCTTCCCCTAACTTAAGGAAGCACGGCAGAAACGTAAAAGTACTCTGGAGAAGATCAAGGCAATAAGCCTATAGCTAATCACATCGGATATAATTAAGATTGTTCCGGGTTTGTGAGGCAAAGAATTCTCGTCTACAAAAGTTAGAACGAAGATGCATTTTCATATGAGGTTGCATAAAAAATATGATTTCATGTGAAATATGTATGCTGAACATTATTTTCAAGTGTAGGGATGGAAATTATTCCAATACTCAAGTATAAATAGGCGTGGATGATCAGGACTCCCAATGAAGGAATGTGTCTGTGGAACGAACCATTGATGTAAGCAAGTGCTGCAAAAACTCTTAAAATCATTCTTGGTAGCGATAGCGCAAATGCAAAGGTAAAACATTCGCCTAATACTGTCATCACTCGCACTCCAACAATAATCTTATCTTACAATTATGTTTTTCCCGAGAGACAAAGCATTTCGATCTAGAATGTATACCTATCATTGGAAACCATGCAAAGTACCTCCCAAAAAACCTAACCCTTTAAATAGCATTAGCTAAAATATTTCGTTTTCATTTTCCCTAAAATCCAGTGGCTCATTATTAGTAAATATCCCAGTTTTTAAATAAAATAATCAATCATCATCTATCCTTCGTATTTGAGGAAAGATAAAAGGAATGGTCCATAGTACCAGGTTTACTAGCCCTTGCGCTAAGCTTTCGAACACCCAACAGATGCATAAGGCACACAGCAGGACAAGTACTTAAGCAAGTACATAGCAACGTAATGGAACCATAGATAATAAAACACACAGAATAAAGATGGACGAAAGACAAACGAATATTCCCTCAAAGGAAATTCAGCAACACTAGATAAAACACTAGATACAAATTATTTATTTGATTATTATGTTTGCCGGTCGTCAATGATTTATTTCCAAATCTTCAATAAATAATTTAATAAATACCAAAAGGCTTACTAGTGTAATACTAGCACTTACAATCATGAGTGGAGAACTATGAAGAAAGTTTTGTTTCGACAGCCTTAAGTTTTAATTTTTAAAAGATCATTTTAAAAATCTGAAATTCTTAGAGATAGTGTAAACCAAAAAACAAAATGAAAAATCTTCCCTTGAATATCCCCATCTGTGAGATCGGAGTCACAAATAATGTTAGTAAAATTGACATCATCAGTGAACGCAAAGGCATTTTAAAAATCTGAAATTCTTAGAGATGGTGTAAGATTACCTACACCTACGAAACCGTCGCCGTCGCGCAAATGACATATCAGCTGCTTCATACAACACCAACACCTTCAGCTTTTAGACATTTACCTTAACTTTAAGTGCCAAGTGCCTCGCTTTAAAGCACAATTTTAAGAGAAGCATACGAATGTAAAAGTCACCTATACGGTGGTATTATGAATATACTCGTAGTATAATCCTATCTCCTTCTTATGTTCTACGAATAAGAATTGTAATTAAGGAAAAATATGTCAGTTAAAAGAAAAGAGTCAGGGTGCACGATTGGCCAGCAATAAACGTGGGATTTTTAATTATATTTTCTCCACAATAAAAATTGTTTTTACGTTAAATTTATTTCTATTATAAAGAATTAAGATTGCTTATAGCGAAAGCCATCGGGTCTCACTCCGTATTATACAAAGTAGTTTCTTGATCGTTCATATAAAAAGAATTAGAATCTACAGCACAATGATTCGGTTGCTGTACAACCAGATGATCAGTGAAAGCAGAAGTCCTCTGCTATTTTCTGGTATTTTAGAGTTTTTTTCAAGTTATGAATTTATTTACCTTTTATAATTACATAGGTAATAGTATATTACTTGCAAAATCAGTTTAAAAACAACTTCATAAACAACGAGCTCTAGCTTTGTATAAATCCTCAAACACGTAAGATATGTATTTATCTCATCCAACAAAAGATGCAAACATATCTACCGAATCTGATCAACCAAACTAAAATAATGACCTGTAATTATTTGTTTGTTGTTGTTTTTTTTTTTTCTAAGTTGTAATAAGTCATAAAACAGACTTTTTAAAACATTTTTGTCCATATTAGTCGTGTCAACCCCAATACCTCATACAAAAGCTTTTTTACTTATTTTGAGTAAAGTTTTTACCTTCAACTTAAGTTTGTTTAAATTAAAAGCCTTCCTTATTAATTTAAGACATTGAGGCCCGTTTGCTGATACGAAACTGAAATATTTAAGTCAACTTAAAACATTATGTTCTCTTCTATCCTTTTTCTTATACTTGAATTATCATATGCTTCTTGAATTTAAATTTTTTTTTATAAATTTCGTTACTCCAAACGGGCCTCAGCCACATACATACATATAAAAATAAACTTAATTTTCTAAAGCATACTTGTGATGATGAGTACTAAATGGACATCTGCGAAGAGTTGTTTTGCATTTTATCCATGTTTTGTTGAGTGTCAATTTGGTTTAGTTTGTACCCATTCATTTTCGTATTGAAATTTGAACTAATACATATTAGATTTTAGCTACCTCATTGCCGAAGTAGTTTCTTTTTTGTTGCGATGCCGGGGAAAACTTCAAATTAGTTTGATCTAAAAGAAAAAGAAAATGTTATTTTTTTTCCTACAATTTTTATTTTAATACTATTTTAATTTTATTTTAAACTTACCGCCTTAGTATTGAATATATGTTATTTTGCTGTGAAGAAGTCTTGAGATTGGTAGAATAAACAATTGAATACGCAAAGTTCTTTGCTCAAACATTGCATAGTATGCAGAAGTAGATTGTATAGAGAATAATCTGCAAAAAAAAATAATATATAGAATATTACAAATAATGAAAATATTTACATAGTAAAAATAATAGGTACGTTATGCTAAAATAATCTGTCCTAGCGTGGTATCCATCGGAGAGGAATTTTCTCAGATTTCATTCGACTCGGAGAACTTTTGCTTCGAGGTATTAGACCAAGAGCCGACAGCAAATTTTGGGAGTCGATGTATAACCAAAAATCTGGGTATGAGGGCTTACAGGTGCATGTATCGTGATATGAAATAAGTCTGGCAGGGTAATGACTTCAATTCGTTAGAAAATTTGCATGTGAAAGGTCCCGTATAATTAATTGCCTTGAAATGTTTGCATTTGAATTGCAATGAAAAAAGTAATCCTAAGCTCGTGAACAAAAGAACAAACTGGAACGAATTCAGAGATAAACTTGAAAGTTTTATAAACCTAAGATCCCCTATGCAAACAATTGAACAGATTGATCATGAAGTAGAACAATTTATTGTTGATGTGCAACAGGCTGCAGAAGAAAGTACTCCAACAATTTCGAACTCAAGAGAAAAAGAAATAAAATATCCTGTCGAAATAAAGGAGCTGATCTTGGAGAAAAGAAGAGCTCGAAGAAAATGGCAAGCTACGAGATTTCCAGGTGATAAGGCAGTTTTTAACCGTCTTAACAATGAACTAAAGAAAAGAATCTGTGAATTTAAAAGTGATTCACTTAGTAGATTCCTGAATAGTCTGACGGCGGATGCTTCTACGGAATACTCCTTATGGAAAGCAACTAAGCGCCAAAAAGACCACAGGCACAAAACCCGCCAGTAAAAACTCAAGATGGTAAATGGATCGGAAATCCAAAACAAAAGGCTGATCTCTTCGCTGAACATCTCGCGAATGTTTTTAAGCCATTTCCAGCAAGCACAGCTACAGATCCCTTACAATTTGTTGATAGAAACGACGAATGTGAAATTCCTTTTGTCACGCTCAAAGAAGTAAGAAGTATGTGTCAACATAAGTTGTCTAACAAAAAATCACCAGGGTACGATTTAATAACTGCTCAGGTTTTGAAAGAAATGCCTTCTATAGCCTTCAAAAAACTCCAATTTATAATAAATGCATGCCTTAAACAAAGATATGTGCCACATCATTGGAAAATTGCAGAAGTCATTGTTATACCTAAACAAGGTAAGCCACCAACAGAAGTAACATCTTACAGACCTATTTCGCTTATACCAATCATGGCAAAAGTTTTCGAAAAACTGCTTCTGAAAAGACTAAGCAAAATAATAGAAGAAAGAAGACTAATTCCGAGCCATCAGTTTAGATTTAGAAATAAACATTCCACGATAGACCAAGTGCATCGGATTACGGATGTTGTGGAAAAGGCACTTGAAGAAAAACAAGTATGCTCGGCTATATTCTTAGATGTTGCTCAAGCCTTTGACAAGGTTTGGCACTTGGGACTTGAGTACAAACTGACAACACAAATTACTCGGAACTAAAGAAAATTGAAGCCGGTGTACCACAAGGAAGTGTCCTAGGACCAACCCTGTATCTGTTATATACAAGGGATATTCCAGTGGACATCAACGCTATCATGGCCACCTTTGCTGATGATACAGCAATATTGGTGCCAGATAAATCCGTTACGAAGGCTACACAAAAACTGCAAAATGCAGTCGATAAAGTTAGTGATTGGACGCAAAAATGGCGAATCAAACTAAATGAAACAAAATCGACGCATATAAACTTTACAAACAAAATAATAAACAATGTTCCAATTCTTATAAACAGTACAACAGTACCTTACTCCAATACTGCCAAATACCTTGGAATGACTTTGGATGCAAAGCTTAAATGGAAAGAGCACATCAAAAAGAAAAAAGACGAACTAAACTTGAAGTACAGAAAAATGTACTGGTTACTAGGAAAGAACTCTGACCTATCTATCCAGAACAAGCTAATGTTATATAAGCAAGTACTGAAACCCGTTTGGACATATGGCATCCAACTATGGGGCTGTACAAAGAAAACAAATGCTGAACCCATCCAAAAATTCCAAAGCAAGGTCCTTCGCGGAATAATAAATGCCCCTTGGTATATAAGAAATAGCGATCTACACCGTGACCTTCAAATTGAAATGGTTACAGAAGTGGTTAAAAAACACGCTGTATCATACAACCAGCGACTGCAAAGTCATACCAACTCCGAAATGGAGACCGTCTTAAATGTACGAGACAATGTTCGGAGATTAAGAAGAACCAAGCCTCATGAGCTGATGGTCTAAAAGCTATGGAAAGTGTTATAACTTAAACTTCCCACAATGCGATTTATAAATTAAGAAAGAAAAATCATTTGTCGATCTTTCATAGATTGGTCCTGATTCACCGGTGGTTTTAGTGCGGTAAGAGTCCCACACTACTCGGTACCGATTCTTACCGAGTGTCTTTTGAAGATTTCCATCGGATAAAAAAAAAATTAAAAAAAATTTGAATTTTTTAAAAATGGACGAAAATGAAATTTTTTCAAAATTAATTGAAAACGTATTTTGTATTTGTGATAAACGAAATTGCCGGAGTAAAGTCTGGGAAACTTTTGGTGAAGTTAAAAATGAAAACAGTGAAACAATACTCAATTTTTTGGTATGTAGATCATGTAAAACAGTTTTGAAAAGTGTTTCAAAATCAACGACAAATCTTTTACGACATAAATATTTAAGAGAAACTCAGCCAAGCTCAAGTAACGAAGTTGATGTGTCAGCAAATGATAAGAATACTATTTTGGATGCTTCCTTGAAGCTATGTATGTTACGATATGTACAATTTTTAATTTTTTTAATTTTATTCCAAATAAAAATTTATATTTGCAAATCACAAAAGCGCGCAATTTTTTACAATATTAAACCAATTTATCTTTTACGAAATATTAACAGACTTTTTAAATGCAGAATTTTGAAATATTTCACGCTTCTGCTGAATTAAACAAAAAGAATGAAACAGAATTTCTCCCTTACGACCAACCATTTGATATTATAATCACTTTACTGATTATAATTTTTATCTAAATACGAAGATTAAATTATGGCAAAAATTAAGCCTCAATGCATCCAACCTCTGTTCTGAATAGTTAATTATAGCTGATGGACCATAAGCAAACGCAAAACAATACCAACTACCAAAATACCGTTTCAAAAATAAATAAGGTAAATTTTTCTAAAATTTTGTTAAACATTATAAATGGGCTAATATCAGTGAGCCAAATGGATTATGGGGTAACAAGACTAAAAAGGTTAGATTCACTGCTCTAGTTGCAATGCCACCACAAAAATTCCATTAATCTTAAAATGAATTTTAAATTAATTAATTAAAATTAAATAAAATCATCGAACAATTTTTATGTAGGATTACTTCATTTAGGAATTAATATTTTGAATTTAAATCTAAGCAAAATATAATCACGCTGCTATTAACCTCACGCTTCTTCAAAGACAACATTTGTATTCAATTATGTTAATTGCGGAAAAACATGAATCAGACATTCCCTAAGTACAGACATTTGGAGTACACTTTTCCAATCCATATAATTATAGGTAGCAAATATTTAAATTATTTTTAGCGTACTTTGTAGTTACATTTTGATAAAAATGTGGTAAAAAAAGTGTGGGGATGTGATCATTCGAAAAAAACTAATATGAGGTTTCTTATTATGAATGACTTAGAGTGACTTCAGGTATGACTTGACTTCTATACAAATTCCAATTGTTTTCTTAAATAAAGTTCGAACGAAATTGCGTGTGTTCTTTAAAAAAAAAAATAGAAATTTTGTTTAAGTATCTAAGCGACGTGAAAGCCGATAGATCGAATGCAATTGTAATTATTTGCTATGAATTTGCGGTGCAGTAATTCATTGGCTTTTTGCGGCATCAAAATTTATGAAAAAGCTCACTCAAACAGAACAATTTTAACAAATTCCTTTCAACCAAAAAAAAAAAAAACAAAATATCTGAAATGGTTGAAAGGAATTTGACGTTATAGCTTGTTATTAAAATCATTTCTTATAAAGTAGTAGTAGTAGAATTTTAAAAAAATGATGCGCAATTTCGAATAACACTGTAAACGAGACATTTTTTATGAAAACATATTTCTTTTCTGTTCTTTTCATTAAAATTTTTGACAATTATAAAAAGTCCTGATTCCTATTAAAAGTCCTGATTCCTTAAGTAATAGTTATATCTTTTTAAGAAAAATATACAGGTGAACGAATATACCTAACGCCCAAAATCATGGAATGACCAATAAGTTCTCATTCAGAAAAAATTTTGTTTCAAATACTACAAGTTAGGTAGGTATATGTTTTAGCTATGTATTTGTTTTTTAGAAAATGTAAAGATATAATTTCAGAAAATGTAACTTACTTTGGAAATGTGTAATAAAATCCTGGAGGTCCAAGTTGTTAAGGGGTTTCGTAGAAACTATTCATCGTTGATGTACGTTGTATCCTACAATTGTAGAAATTCACATGAGTATGAGTTGTGTATTATTTTAAAATGCATAATGAATGCGATTTTTTTATATCTCAAGCCAATTTAAAGGCTCACCAAAAACCATGATAAGCAGAAAATAAGGTATGCTCATTGTACACACCACACATGACGTTTTTCTTGCTAGATTCCTGATTCGTAGTAGCAATCATCTCCTAGTTTCAATTTTGTATGGAATTACCTATAAAATTATCTAATCTTGTGAGTTTTTAGTTTTAAAAAAAGTTTCCAATTTAAAAATGGTGGTATTTGCTGGTTTAAAATATTATTATTCCCAGGACAAAAAAGAAAATGGTTAACCTTGATTTTTTTTACAAAAAACTCGCAAAATAACATAATTTTATACCTACGAAATTCGATACAAAATTGAAACTTGGAGGTGATTGCTTCGTCGCCGAATCTTAAGGTGCTTACAATAAGCATTCCTTGCTTTCTGTTTATCATGTCATGACCAAAAGCAACGCAAGTCATTCGATGACGACAACGAAAAAAACATTACCAACTTATTTTTTTATTGATAACAAAGTGTTGCTATTGTTTACGTCGTTGTCAGCGACGGAAAATGAGCGAATATAAGGAAATTATATGATGTTACCATAATTGCATTTTGCTACTTTTTTGAAAAACACTTTTCGTTGGTTTTTGACATAAGCTTCAATGATCTATCGACTATTATAGTTCTACCTTGAAAGTAAACGAAATCTGACAAAAAGTAGCAACTAGCAAAACGCAATTATGACACATCATATAATTCCTTGTATTCGCTCATTTTCGTCCGACCACTTCAGTGGAGATGTTTTCCTTAAGAGATAGACCAACAATTAACGATTTAGAGACCTTTTAGAAAACTAAAATATTTATATTTTATTAAATACAAATACCTATCTATCGTATATACGAGAGTATTCTCGGTTTAAAAAAATGGACTTAGGGAGTTTTCATTGAACGACGACGATATTATAAATTTGATATTTCTGCTGTCACAATAGTCACAAAATATATTTTTTTGTAAATTACAACTCGAAAATATCATCTCCCACATTAGAACTGTTGTGTTAATTTACCAAATCTGTTTTTATTAATTGCAAATTAAAAGTATAACTTCTGAATGTTATAGATCTGATTTTTCTGTTATGGTGAATCACGTGATACTTTTTGTAAGTTACAAATTGAAACTCAAGTTATGGTAGGTAGAAATGGTGGCACGGGCCCAGTACCCAATTAGCGCTGAATTGCGCCGTTTTTATACCATAACTCGTTTGACTTGATTCCTTCGGGGTTCTTCCAGATACATTATTGAATGCGAGATCTCCACCTGGGCCTCCGTACTCCCACTCGGCATGACCGGAGATTTCCAGTGGAGATCAGCATCCACTATGAGCCCAGAGTAGTATATTTTGGGCTAGCACCAACGTCAAGAGGCGGGACTTAAGACACTTAGTCGATTGGATCGCATCTCGCCCAAAGCTAGCTGCGATAAGGCGAGCTCAGCAGATAGCAGAACGTCATTGAGCATCATGAAACCCAGCAGAGGCCTGTATTCCGATTGCTCACGGTCTTGGGGTCTGGAGGGGAACATGATACAGAAGCAACCGGTTTTGTCTTAGATCCATTTCGTCGCGTTAAGAAAGGAAATCAAGTTTTTGATTTTCATTTCAGAAAATTCGTTGAGGTCGTCTAAAAATGCCACTCCAAACGAATGTGCTCTCATTCTAGCCAGAGAAGGACATGTACAAAGGAAGTGAAGGACTGTTTCCTTTTCTTGCTGATCATTGCAGCTACGACAGTGGGTATTCTAGGGAATACCCAGTCTCGCTGCATGTTCCCCTACCGGCCAATGTCCAGTACAGGTAGCAACGACCCTAGCTATGTCTCGCCTGGGTCTACATAACAGATCAATTGTTCGGGGTTTATTATAGGTGGGCCAGATCTTTCTGGATATTTTGCACTCGGTCAAACTATTTCACCTACGATTGGATTCACTAAGGATTGACAGTAAATTGCCCTTCACAACTCCCAGGGGGATGTTGACTCTTTCCGCAAGTGAGTTGTGAAGGGTTGATCCTTGCCTGGCCAATTCATCTGCCCGTTCATTTCCCTTGATGCCCCTATGGCCAGGAACCTTGAGGTTAATATTAAGGGTTGCGAGCTCCTCCCTGCATTGCTGGACCAGTTTAGAGGATGATATAGCCGAATCAATGGCTTTGACAGCTGCCTGACTGCCTGTGAGGATAGTTGTATTACGATTTTGGTTTGGATCTAGTTTAAGTATCCTGCATGCCTCCCTAATTGCAAGTACTTCAGCTTGAAACACACTAGAATAATCGGGTAGACGAAAGGACCTTGAGATATTAAGAGACTCCATCTTTGAGCCATCAGTATAGATAGTTGTGTTGAAGTCTCTCGTCACGACGTCATCATCCCAGTCCTTCCTGGATGGGAATACGACTTTAAAATATTTACTGAGTCTCATTGTTGGCGTGCGGTAGTCAGTAGGAGTTGAAAAAATTTCAGTTGGAATCAAATTTGTGATATTGCTGTGGCCATAGGGCTTGGCAACCCAACAATTTGATTCTTTAAGTCTTAATGCGCTACAAGATACTAAATATTTAATGTGCAGACCGAGTGGTAAAAGGTGCATAAAAACACTTAAGGCATCCGTTGGGCAAGATCGAAGAGCACCTGTGCTACAAACGCTCGCTGTTCGTTATAGATTTGATCTTTCTGTTGTCACAAATCACAAAATATATTATTTTATAAATTTCAACTTGAAAATGTCATCCCCCGAATTAAAATTCAGTTGTTAAGGATTTGATTTTACAGTTGTCATGAGTTGCCAAATACTTTTTGTAAAAATCACAAATTGGAAATTTCATTCCAGAATTGAAGCTCAAGTTATAGATTTAATATTTCTGTTGTTATGAATCACAAAATATATTATTTGTAAATAACAACAAATATCAAACACAAATAACATTCCCAGAATTATAACTCTGAATTTATAGATTTGATCTTGCGTTTTGTTATATTACCGTATCTGTTTTTGTAAATTGCAAGTAAAAAGTATCAACTCCCAAATTACAACTCTATAGTTTAGATCTGATCTTTCATTGGTGATGAATCACGATACATTTTTTTTGTAAATTACAGATTGAAAGTATCAATTTCAAAATTGCTACTCTAGTTATATATTCGATTGATCCGTTGTGGTGAATCAGCAAAGACTTTTTGCAAATAACAAAAGGAAAATGGCAAAATAAAAAAAAATGAAATCAAAACAATTACATAGTTATATATTTGCCTTCTAAATGTTTGTAATTTTCCAATTTTACTAAAATCGGAGATTGAGAATTGTATTTTCAGTTCTCGAAGTTAAAATTTTCTTAAATCATGGAGATTTAGTTTTGAATCAAAACTTTGTGTTATAAATTCAAAAAAATAGAGCTCTAATTTGTAAAAAAAAGTGCAGTTTGTAATTTGACCTCGGAAAATTTGTAATTGGTGATATTTAATTCTCTCCGTGAAGGGTTCCGCGGAACACAGTTTGGGAACCGAGGCTCTAGTGAAATCATGCTCTGAAGAACTAAATGACTCCTCAGTTCTAATAGAATTTAAAAATAAAATTAAACATTATATGGTGAACCTATTTTACCCCGAAATAAAAATAGTTTTCAAAGCTATATATCCTCCGTACAATAAAATGCAATTACTATCGGAAACAGAGAAAATGGAAATATATGATTATATAAAGTCTATAGTTCCTCCAATTCAATCGACATCTGTGAACACTTTGGTTACGAGCCCCTGACTCGTTTTTATTCGAAACCATTTGAACTCGGTTGCTACCTGAGAATATCAATTTAAAATAATTTTTTATTTACTTCTTTTGGTACTTAATATATGTACCAAGTTTGAGGATTTTCCATACACTTTTAAATTTTTTCCGAAATTTTGAGTAAAACACTGAAAAAATACCCATGTACTCGTATTTTGTATGGGAAGTTTCAAGTGCTTACCGGCACGTGTTAACTTGACCGATTTAAAAAAAAATTTGCACAACATTTTTTTAATTGCCTTGAGAACTTTTAGGGGGGGGGGACCGCGTCACCCTAGTACATGTGTAAATATAGCAAAACATTAATAATACTCTTAATTTTTTGACTGATACTTCTTCTTTTGAACCACGTATAACGGATTAAAATAACAGAGCGAAACTTACAGGATTTAATGATAAAGATAAGAACTAAAGGTCCTGAAATTTTCAAATTTTTTCATTCAGTCAAACATCTCAACATTCTAGTCTAAAAACTGCGATTTTTCAAAATTTTATTTCAAGTGGAGATTTCTTAGACAATGAGTGAGTTGAACGAGTCAATTTTAGGTTTGACTTCTTTTATTATAAGTGTACTTAATATTCAAGAAAAACTATGTAGGTAGTTGCGTTCAACAGTCGTGACACCAGAGTCAGTTGAGAACGAATTAGAAAAATACTCGTACTTCCGGCACCGTTTTCGATATTATTTGACATTGATTATGTAAATTAAAATATAAGTCACAATTAGTACTTTTTTTAAGCTTTAATGTGTCATATCAAACGTTTTGATATCTTTAATAGACATTTTTTAAAGCAAAAATACTGAAGCACTAAAATGACGATTTGCAAATACTTCAATGGGGACAGGAGGCATGAGAAAATTAAAAAACGATGGATATCCTTCCTTTGAACCATAAACGATATTCTCACAAAATTATAAAAAAAAATCTAAAATGGATTGGCATTTTCGATTTGACGATTTCATATGGAATGACTCATGAGAAAATTAAAACACGGTGGATATCCTTCCTTTGAACCATAAGGAATATTCTCACAAAGTGTGAAAAAATCTAAAATGCTAAAGTACAATTTTGTTTTGTTTTTCGATGTTTTCATATGGAATGACTCTTATAGTTGAGGATGTAAGTAACGTACTTGAAAGACAATTTAAATATTTAAGCAAACTTAACTAAATGAACTCTAAGAGGCATTTTAAGAAAATCTAATAAATTCGGCTGACACTGTACCTACAACTCAACGAAATTGCTAAAATTTCCAAGGGAGTGGAAGAACGACTTTCTTAGATCAATGATATAAATTGTGTCTCCTTCTAAAACTAACTGCAATTATTTCCTGACAATGCAATCTTAATCTGTATGGCACTTGCAGAGTATACATTTCATAACCTCCAGCGAGAAATTATTTGTTTGGAAGTATTTTGTTGGTGTTCGTTTTAAATTCTGTTGTGTGGCAACCGTAATTTGCTTACGTTAAGTTGCGGAGTGCGTTTTAGTTAAAAGTGTTGTTTAATGCGTTTAAAATTATGAAATTTTTTTAACAAGGACTCTCAACAAAACAACTACTTTAACTAGAGTCAGTTCTATTCCTTAAACGAGCAATGTTTAAAATGTTGCGCCAATGTGTCTAGATAGATTTTTTTGGTTAATTTATTAGATTCACTTCCACAAGTTGGCATTTTGTTAAAAAACTAGGTTAACAAATCAACAAAATAATTTATCTTACAACAAAATTTATTTAAGAAAATTACATTATTTTAACTACCAAATACACAAATATGAAAACTCTACCTACCTAACAAACCTACTGCATATTTCTATAATAAATACAAAAAATATATAATTCAATTATTTCTTCAATGGATTTATGTAAAAATATAATTTTTTTGTATTTTCAATATAGTACCTAGGTACGAGCCAAGACTCATATTGGGCCACACTCTAAGTGCCAGGAATATATACTGGACCCAGAAGGACACGAACCTAAAAACAGATAAGAATTGATAAGAGGCTAATTTTATTTTCATATAAAATGACCTTGTCAAACCTTATGTAGGGCTACAGTAGGAAATACAGTAGACGAAATACAGAATATCAAATATATATAGGTAAATATAACATAATGTCTACGTATATCTTACCTCTGAATCTTTTTGTTAAATAGAACGCTCCAGTTTCCAGATTTAAGAGAAAAATCAGAATTGGTCATGTTGTGCCATTTCATCACAATTTTGCCAGAAAAATAATCTGAAGCCGGCACATTGCTTTTTTTCAAGACTTCACTATCAATATAAATGCACATGTGTGTATATATTTTCTTCGAATAGGTATTTCTTTTTCTTTTATACACTATCACAATTTATTTACTTAAATGAACGAATGTACATATTTCTATTTTCTTTCAATTCGTTTTAAAATAAAATAGATTATAAAGAAATATCTTCATCACAGTTCTAATTTATTCCACTTTGAAATACTGTGTAATACAATAGAGACAGGAATAGACTTCTTCTCCATGTGAAGTAAGTATCCAAACTAAAATTCATAATTCATTCAATGTCTGTTCCCGTCCAGTGTTCAATTTTTTGCTTCAATTTCTAATTCCAAGTTCCAAGTCAACCCGACCCAAAATTAAAAAAGAAAACAACAATACTTCAGTTTTTCGACCTGCATCTGCATGCTGCATCCGTAATTCCGCATATATGCGAAATGAAATGGGAATCGGTAATGGGAACATGTTGGGATTAATTGAGAATGAAAAACACAAAAATTCCGCTCAAACACAAAAAGAGGGATAATGTACTTACTTACACTTACACAGGTATCTATGAAAATATATATAAGTATATGAGTTTGTTAATTATATCTAAGAAGATCTCAGATAAGGAAATCGTTTTTTTGTGGACAAATTGAACACATTTACAGGTAGGCGCGCTGATAAAATGGAAAAGTCTGGGATTGGGTTTAAAAATTTAAATATTGGAGATAATTACCTGTAGGTATAGGTAGAGGTATTCTATTTTGCAGTGTTTTTTGACTGAAAAGTTCTTATCGGACCGATTGATCGCAAATAATTTACAGTTTACAGTATCTTACGGATATACTTAATAAATTTATTTTTTTTTCATAAATAGTATACGATGCTAAAGCAATTTTAACACTACATATATCGGGTGATTTTTTAGCTGGTTTGGTTTTGGCAACACTGGTTTTGACAGCTGACGTGTGTTAAGTACCTTGTGTCACTGTCAAACAGCTTCAGTTTGGTTTGCAATTTAACCATGGATCGTCTTACAAATGAACAACGCTTGCAAATTATTGAATTTTACTATCAAAATTCGTGCTCGGTTCGAAATGTGAAAAAAAAAAAATTGTGTTCAGCGATGAGGCTCATTTTTGGTTGAATGGGTACGTAAATAAGCATAATTGCCGCATTTGGAGTGAAGATCAGCCAGAAGCATTGCAACAGCTACCAATGCATCCCGAAAAAGCCACTGTTTGGTGCGGTTTATGGGCCGGCGGCATTATTGGGCCATATTTCTTCAAAGATGATGCGAATCGCAGCGTTACTGTCAATGGTGAACGCTACCGAGCGATGATAACAAACTTTTTTTTGCCCGAAATTTAAGTTCTTGACTTGCATGATATGTGGTTTCAACAAGACGGTGCCATATGCCACACAGCACGCAAAACAATGGCGCAATTGCGAGGCGAGTTTGGTGAACAGTTAATTTCACGTTTCGGGCCGGTCAATTGGCCGCCTAGATCGTGCGATTTGACACCATTAGATTATTTTCTGTGGGGGTATGTCAAGGCTAATGTCTATAGGGACAAGCCCGCTTCGATTGACGCACTGGAAGCCAACATCCATGCATTCATTCGTGAGATACCGGCCGATATGTGTGAAAGAGTATGCCAAAATTGGACTCAGCGGATGGGCTACCTGAGACGCAGCCGCGGTCAACATTTGCATGAAATTATCTTTAAACATTAAATTGCAAGGTTCAAATTATGGATTCAAATAAATATTTCATTCATTTTTTCGAATTTTTTGTGTTTTTTTTTTTTTTTTAAGTTCTAAACCTCTTAAAAAATCACCCGTTACTAAGTTAAAAAGAGTATTTTGCTAATTTTAAACGATTTTAGCATTGAAATAACCGTCATTGTCTTCCAAAAAAATTCTTGACAATTGTATTTCACAGTTGAATTGAGTTATATTGTATTAATTAAATGGAAGAATACTTACGGATTAATACAGTTGTAGTGTAATAAAAGCATTCTTTCATTTCATTAACGTAAAATCATTTCTCATTTCTCAAACGTAAACAAAGCCACATGTAGTATTCGATCGACATCATTGAAATAGTAATTTCATTGATATTCGAAACTATAAAGTTTAAAATCAAATTCATTTATTTGTTTGTTTTTGTCAAACGAAACTGAGTGTTGTGCTCAGGGCATTGCCACCACTTGGGTGACTATGCATATGAAGTGTCGTAGAAGTATTTTGTTACACTATGTTCCAGATTCATAATTTCATTGAGTCATAATTAGACTGCCCCAACATATAGTATGTATATTGAAAAATAGAATGCTGATGCAGCACAAAAGTATTTGTAATATAGTTCTTAAGCATAAGTGGGGATAACCCAATGATTTTTAAGTAGTATAAATAGCGGTGAAATATGGTATAAAAAAGACAGTTCTAAAAACTATCAAAATCAACATGTATTTTTATTTTTAATTGCGGCTCATTAGCCAAATTATACAGCGAGCTGCGCTTTATCTAGCAAAACATTTAGGACCTATAGCTTGTAGGATAGTTCCATCACATGGCGATCTTGCCAAACTGTTAGGTATAAAAAAAAATTTTCTTTTACCAACAGTAGTGGACCAAAAACAAGTAGAAATGTCGACATCGAAACAATGTAACGATATTGATGCGGCTTCTATGATTGTTTCTCCACCGGAAAATCAGATAAGGCCCCAAAATGAAGTTCAGTTAAAGAAAGATACCGAATTGAAACAAGTCATGGAGCAGAAACATATGGCAATGTCAACATTGAACAAGTGTAAAGACAGTGATGCTATTTGTATCATTGTATCTCCACTGGAAACACAAACCAAGCTGGATTCATCCCAACAACAATCCCTAAACAGGTCTAGTACTAAAACCGCAATCAGAGTTCTTCAGGAAACTGGACCGAAAACAATTTCCAAAAAAAATCAAGATTCTCAACACGATGAATCAGAGTCGTTTTTGGAATGTCCGAAATCAAGCTTAGTGTCTGAACAAAAATAAAATTCTGTAGAAAATGTCTCAATTATACTTAATTCAAATAAATGCAGCATTGTGGAAGATGCTTTCAGTTGCATGAAAACAGTTAGATTTAAAAGCAATGCAAGATAGATACACTATTTATGGCGAATATTTAGCAAATCAAATGCGAAAATGTGGTAAAAGTGGTAAAGAAATTTGGTTTGTTAAGCAGCTTATTGAAAATATACAAAATCTTACTTTGGATGGTAAAACGAATGAAAGGTGTTTTAAAATGTTAACCACACAACAGCAATTATTGTCAAACAGAGTTAAACAATAAATTCACTTTACTTACATAAATACGTAATTGAAATAATGCTTATATTTTATTTTTTTTATGCTGCTTTATATATGATTGAATATCTTTATATTGAATTGAATATCTACATTTATACATGATGTCATAAAGTAAATTGATTTCTGGGGCTATATATAGAAAACTCAATTAAACCTGGGTCAGACTTGTCAGCTTGACTATTAAAATGGATATTCCCAAAACTGTAACCGAAAATGCCATTCTTGCCTAGGCAAAATATATTCAATTTATTAAGTTGAAACTAATATTTCTAGTTACCTATTAACATTTATTAATTATGTTTTATTTAAATAATCTTATGTATTTGTAAATTAAGAAACATTTTCAATTTAAGTTATGTTTGTACTCAAAATAGGGTGTGTTATGTTAAACAACGATTTACTTTATAATATATTTACTTTATAATATATACAGAAATTGTTAATAAATATCTAGAAGTACACATTTTGTGTGCACAATGCAATGCTATGTAATTCTCAATTGCAATCGAAGTCACTTCTGGGGTTTTCTTTTGGTAACAAAAATTGATTTTTTTCCCCTTCTGATTTGTCAAAACACAGATTTTGTAAATGTAGATTAGATTCTTCATTGCATCACATAAGTTATTATAGGCAGAATTCGAATTGTGTGAAAGTCAAATTTTAAAAGTTCCTAAATTTGAAAACAATATTTTCTTCATTGAAATTAAACCATATTTTGTTAATTTAAGTTTCTTTGTAATACAAAAATAAAATATTATAAAATTAATACAAATATTCTCTTGGACAGAAGACTGTGAAAAATCTTTTAACATACTAAAGCAAAATTTAATAACTCCTCCCATACTTAGCTATCTTGATTTCAAAAAACCTTTAATTCTAACTACAGATGCTTCCAATTTTGCTTTAGGAGCAGTTTTGTCACAGGGAGAAATTGGAACTGATAAACCTATAGCATATGCTAGTAGATCCTTAAATAAACACGAATTAAATAAACCCATTATAGAGAAGGAATTGTTAGCAATACATTGGGGAATAAATTATTTTAGACCATATCTTTTCGGCAAAAAATTTATAGTTTACACAGACCATAGACCATTAGTCAGTTTATTCACTCACAAAAACCCATCATCTAAATTAACTAGAATACGAGTTGACTTGATGGATTATGATTTTGAAATAATTTTTAAAAAGGGCAAGATGAATACCAATGCAGATGCTTTATCAAGAATAAAAATTGAATCTGACGACTTGAAAGAAATGATACCCAAATACAACATAGACGTTTTAACTAGAGCTATGAAGAAAAATAAAGAGAAGATACCAAATGAAAAAGAAAATTGTGCAATAGCCTTGGACTCAATTGTGGAGACTAGCTACCTTCATATTTGGGACTGTACATCAATATCGGACATAAGGCGAATAAAGAAGTTAGAATTTAAAGAAAGTAACGTTACAAAGAAAGAAAGAAATGAAATAATAATAGCAGCAAACACTGTAGTTGTAGAATATAGCGATAAATCTTTATCAGAGATAAAATTGATTCTGAGGAAGCTAATATTCAAAATGAACAATGCAGGTGTTAAAAGACTAGCGCTAGCAAGAAATAGTCTAATATTTAATGAAGTATGCATACAAGAATTTAAAGAAATATTTAATAAGCTGCAAGAAAATATAAATGAGGATAAATGTCTAGACATAATATTATATGAACCTCCAAAACAGATAACAGATAAGAATGAAATGCACAAATTAATAGAAGAATATCATAATTCAAAACTAGGAGGACACTGTGGTATCAGAAGATGCGTCAATAAGTTAAAACAAAGATATGTTTGGAAAAACATGAATAAAATGGTTAAGAAATTCGTTAACAACTGCAAAACATGCAATGAAACAAAGATAACTAGATACACAAAAGAAAATATTGTAATTACAGACACACCCTCCACGTCATTTGAAACAATAACAATTGATACTGTAGGACCATTAAGACCATCAAATGGTTATAGATATATACTAACGGTACAATGTGATTTAACGAAATTTGTAGAAGCATTTCCAATAGAAAACAAAGAAGCGTATACTGTAGCGAAGACAATAGTTGAAAAATTTATTCTTAAATACGGATGTTTTAAGAAACTAAAAACTGATAAGGGAACAGAATTCACGAATGAATTGCTAAAAAATATTTGTACACTCTTGAAAATAGATAAAATAGTTTCTACACCTTTTCACCATGAAACAATGGGATCAATAGAGCGAAATCATAGAGTATTTAATGAATACATTATGAGCATAGGAAATAGGGATAGTTGGGAAGAATGGTTACCATTCTACACATATTGCTATAATTCCACACCACACAGCTCAACATTATATTCACCATTTGAACTTGTATTTGGAAAATTATGTACACTTCCATGTGAAGTAATAGAAAATAAAGATACAATTTATAACATTGACAATTACTTGAATGAATTGAAATGCAAATTAAGACATGCTCATGAACAAGCAAAAAATCACTTAATTGAAGACAAATATAAAAGACAAAATTCTCAGAAAAATGTAAACAAATCAAACTTTACCGTAGGAGATTATGTATTTTTAAAAAATCAAAACACAAGAAAATTCGATAAACCTTTTAGAGGACCATATAAAATTATATCTCAAAACAGTGTAAATAGTACTATTTTATTAGATAATAAGAAATATGAAATACATAATAATAATTTAATTAAAGCTAGAAACACAAACTTACAATAAATAACATACTGTACATATACTCAAAATCATAATAACACTAAAAACTAAAAAAAAAAAAAAGGCAAATTATATTTATTTAAATTTTAGAAATGTAAACAAATATCATTTTTTTAAAGGGGAAGGATGTAGTGTAATAAAAGCATTCTTTCATTTCATTAACGTAAAATCATTTCTCATTTCTCAAACGTAAACAAAGCCACATGTAGTATTCGATCGACATCATTGAAATAGTAATTTCATTGATATTCGAAACTATAAAGTTTAAAATCAAATTCATTTATTTGTTTGTTTTTGTCAAACGAAACTGAGTGTTGTGCTCAGGGCATTGCCACCACTTGGGTGACTATGCATATGAAGTGTCGTAGAAGTATTTTGTTACACTATGTTCCAGATTCATAATTTCATTGAGTCATAATTAGACTGCCCCAACATATAGTATATATATTGAAAAATAGAATGCTGATGCAGCACAAAAGTATTTGTAATATAGTTCTTAAGCATAAGTGGGGATAACCCAATGATTTTTAAGTAGTATAAATAGCGGTGAAATATGGTATAAAAAAGACAGTTCTAAAAACTATCAAAATCAACATGTATTTTTATTTTTAATTGCGGCTCATTAGCCAAATTATACAGCGAGCTGCGCTTTATCTAGCAAAACATTTAGGACCTATAGCTTGTAGGATAGTTCCATCACACAGTTTTAATGCATAAAGATAAAATTATTTATCGCTACGATAACCCCACAATTTTTCCTGGGCTCAAGTTTCGTAGAAACATTTTTTTTTTTGGTGTATTGTAATTTTCTGATCGATGCGTCAGGATCGAAGCTTCAGGATTTCAGTCCTGGGGGTACTAAACTTTTTAAAATTTTTTTTTTTGTCAGTAAAGTTAAAAAGGTGTTATTAACATTGAATACTTATTCAGAACAAATATTGGATTTTTCATCAAATTATAATTAATTGATAACACGCAAAACCAATTTTCATGAAATTAAAACCCTACAAAGGTTTCTAAAACACTGCAAAGGCCTTTCAAACCCTACAAAGGGTTTTAATAAAATTAGACCGAGAGCCCACAGTAGATTTTGGGTGTGAGTGATAAAAAAAAGAATTATAGGCATCGCAAGCTTCATTAAAAGCTATTCAAAAAATCGAAGTCTTGTAGTCCACAACTGGGACCTTTGTGGTTAAACAGTGCATCAAAAAAAATATGAATGCAATTTCGAAGGTAATCGTGTTAACCAAAATTGGTTTTCATCTGTCATTAGATAAGCTCCTCGGATCACATATCATGGAATCCGAGACCATGTGAGTGTATAGTTCGCCGCCCTGCCAGAGCGTTTATAAAATTCAAAATTCAAAGTGAAAAACTAAAATTTACTAAGAATTACTGTGGCGGAACAGGTTCAAATCGTGCTTTAAAGGTCCGTGCACACTGTTTTCCTATATTTCATTATTTATTCATTTAAACTAGAAACATAATCCGACAAACTGATTTTATGTGGAAACTTTTATTTTGATGCCTGGAGCATGTCCCGAAAAATATTCTTAGTTTCAAAGTCAGGCTAATTACAACATTTATAACTCAAGAATGGCCGGACCGATTTTAATGATATCTGATTTGTTGAATTCGTCTCAAACCCGAATAGAAAAAAAACATCGGAAAACTTTACGGAGGAAAAATTATATGCACTTTGGTAACCTGTTTTATATAAGAAAATTAAATCAATTAAGTTGATAACAAATCCATAAATTATGAAATTAATAAATTTGAAAAAAATCTAAAGAAAAATTATAACGGTGAAATAACAAATCATCTATCGTCCAGGAATCAGAATGTCCTTTGTGGCATGAGCCGAATGGCTGTGTGACCCAAGTGCTATCCAGTTGGGACTATCATGTTTTCTGTCATTAAAATAATGATCGTTCAATTCGGGCTATGAGAAATTGTTTTTTTTTTTTTGTATCGATCGTAAGTAGTCTTTGAAAGAACTAGCTGCCTCGGGATCTCTTGCACATTCTCATGGCCAGCTTGTCGTTTTCGTTGTTTAGTTTGATTCTTCCCCTGAACTAGTCCACTTGAATGTAGTCATCAAGAGCTGACAACAGATTTCGGGAGTCGATGTTAAACCAAAATATGGTGGTGCACCAAAAAATGTCCCTGGCTAATAATATGTTAGTCGGAGACTTAATACCTCTCAGCATTCACTCTGCCAGGCGCCCATTAAGTGGTTGAGGAATAGCCTTTAACTTGCTGAGATCGCAGCGTATTTACACGAAACTTTTGAAGTAGCTGCGTGTTAAAGGAATTCAAGCAAACACTCATCAGAGCCTGATGGTTTCGGTATACGCGATGTTTTTCGAAGTTTCTCCTGTTGGCGCACGTGACCATCGGGAATACTCTTCTTGGCTCAGCATCACGAACAAGTCATGGTTGTCTGATTCCGCAATGTATTCGCACTTGGTGTCAATCATTAGATCCCAACGTTCTTCCACATCTGTTGGCAATGGAAAGACTTTGTAGACTTCGAAGTGCAAGGTATCTGAGAGCGGATGTACAATTTTGATGTGTAGACTTCCTCCCTTTAAGAACACAAAGGTTTTTGACGCTTGGTAGATCATAAAAGAGTCTTCAAATGAAAATCCATTGATGGTAGAGTTTTTTAAGTAGATCAGTGATGTTTTCTACCTTTAGGATGAACGGATGGACTATATTCTGGTATATGTCATCAAATACAGCCAGTCTTAGCGTTGTCACTATCCGTAGTTCCAAATGCTCATTGTGAGAAACTTCCGATGAAGCCAAGTCCTCGTTTTAGTCGTTTTGAGCGAGCGTAACAGTTGGTTCATACAATGTGCGGTTTTCCGCAAGTAATCGATATTTGCTGCTGTCTCTTCAACGACTGCACGGCACTGCGGCTTATATTCTTCATGCAGGATGCTCTGACACAATTTGTCTAGTATGTTGCCGCATTTTTTAACCATTCCAAGAACCATCCCGTAGTCTATTGGGATGACTTTCGTTAGGACCGTCCCATCCTGCTGTAGAATTAAGGTGAATGTACACTCGAATACCACTAGGCACGATATAGATACAAAGGTATTATCTTGCGCAGGTTGTCAAAAACGAGAACTGTCCAAAGGAATTCAAGATGGCCGATCCCTTGGTTGTCAAAACATACACCGATCGCCATCTTTAAAATGGTAATTTTTAATTGTGATTTGGTTAAAAAATTAGAAATAAGGAACCAATAGCTTTTGATTTAATTATAAAACAATGGCGCTAACACCTCGAATCCAAACACATTTCCAAAAATTGAAAGAGCCCTTAAAGGTAAATTGCGGTAGACAATTTTTCGATGGTTAACAACGATCACAGTTCACAAATAGATAGAATAGAATATGTTTATCGTGAACAACGATATTGCCTGCACCAGTGATCAAATATAAAGCAAGCTTAAAATCAGTCTGTCTGATAATGAGGAAAAAAAAGATGAGGTATGGGCCATGGTCATGTTTATCCTGGATAAGATAAGATGCATTGTAGCTGCAACATGCTCCAGAGGATTTACATAAAATGCAAAAAAAAACTTCAAGATTCAAGATTTGTGCAACTTACTCTTCTCTTTCTCCGACCTTGAGTGATGGGATTGATTGCAATTTAAGGCGCTTTGGTTATGGGAACCCTTGCTGTTCCATGAAAGTGTTCCTTGAAACAAAATCATTGCCTCTAAAATGCTTTTCACATATTCTAGCATTTGTTATATTGATGGATTTCACTCTACCACAAAAGGCAATCCACTCTGCACGCTTGTGTTCGTTTTTGGGAAAACTAAAATAAGAATATTTGTTTTCTTTGGTTTGCGCAATGTTAGTGGAATTGCACCCCAACACTGCACACCGCATTGTTATAAAATTATACAACAATTTGTTTATTAAAACAAAAGGAATGTTATTTACACAAAAAGCAAGAACAAATTATAAGAAACACAAGAACACGCGCCCCGCAAAAAATAATTTTAGATCTGCACCAAACTGAATTTAAAAATGCACAATTGTTTTTTTTTTTAAAGAAAATTTAATTCTCTTTCTATTATTAGCTATTTCTTTTTTTGTTTATATACGGCACGATAAAGCAAAACAAGTGAACAAACTACCGAAACAAATTCTGACGTATAACAAATAGCACGGTATCCGCCATTTTCCACTGATTTGACACAATGCGCAGAAGAGAACAAGAATGAAAACGCTAATGATATTACCTTAAATATCTATATCGTGACATCACTCTAAAATCCATTAAATATTTGGATATTCATCTTTATTAAGTCAGTGTGCTTGGAACATTATATAATGCAAATCCCTTAATTCTCCCGATTTCATATCTTCAATGTGCTCCAACACATCAGAATGTTTTTTCCAGAAGTTTTCAGAGTTTGCAATGTTTATACTCGTAGTTTTAATAAAATTCGTTATTTTATTATTAGACTTTTTTCAAATATTGTGGACTTTAATTCAATCGCATATTAAAGATTTAGTTCAAAGCACCACTTACATATGTTATGGAATATATTAAAACAATTAATATATTTGTAATTAAAATATTTGAATAATCAGAACCTTATTGGTTTGCATTTAATTAAAAAGAGAAGAAAAACTCTTGATTTTCGAGTTCGATTTTTTAGTCTGAGATCGGTTTGAGATCAGTTTGAGTTCGGTTTGAGATCGCCTTAAGATCGGTTTAAAATCGGTTTGAAGACGGATTTGGGATTTAAAATCGGTTTGAGATTGGTTTTAGATGGGATTGAATTTGGTTTGAGATCAGCTTGAGAACATTTTGTTGTGCTTTAATAAACAAGTTTTTTTTGTGTTTAGACCGGGTATCTTCCGGTTTCAGGAAATTTTCCAAATTAGATTGAGTTCAATATTATAGTGGAAGAATTACTTTTGCATGTTTAGCATGGATTCACCAACTTTGCATTAGACCAAAATACTAAGGGTATTCATGCAACGTCGTAAGTTTACAAATTGTGTAAAATGATAAGTTTACGCAATGTTTGCATGAACAACCTTTTTAAACATTTGACAAAATGCTACGTAATTCAATCAGAGTAAGTCACAATGTGAGGTTTGGATAAGTTACACCACTTTGGTTAATTTTACGCGACAAAATCCTTTGATAAGTTTAACCAAATTGTGTAAATCATTTCCCAAACAAAATTTGATAGTTCATGACATTTTCATACAAAGTGTGCTAGGAAAATGACCCCATTTAAAACGGTTGAGGTTAGCGACAAATTCAGGCCTACCGCTGAAAATATAAAATACTTTTGCAGCCATCTGTTGCAGGTTTGTGCATAAATAAATTTTCTTTCATAGAAACAAGGGTCACCTTTTGGTATTTTTCATAAGAAGCCCTGCCATCTGCTGCTACAGAAATTCAATGATTGGCACAGTGCTAGGGGAGCAGGCAAAAAAATCCCTTTTTGTATTCAATACAAAATTAAATGGCTTTAAAAAAAGGTCATTTTCGGATTTGTTTATGGGTTTTTCTGAAAAAATACTCCTCAGCACTGGTGGACTCAAATGTTATTTTCGTTTTTTGTCGAGAGGACGGAGTTTGGCGCTATCGTTGCCAATATAATAACTGAAACCATCGTATGTTGGCTGCTAGCAATCCATATATAATATGTCGATGCATTAACCAAAAGACTTAACCAATTTGTAAGCTTATCTAGGGTTTTACGAAGTTGCATGAATACCCTTACTATATCACATTAAGTTCAGCGATTGATAAGATGTCCTCATTGATTTCACTTCACTCAAAAGCAAAAGTCGGTTAGTAAAATATCGTTTTAAAATAGTAACTGTTAATATTTTTTAAGGCATAGCTGTATGTTCGACTTCCTGACAAAAAATAAAAAAAAAACAAATTAAGATGCTAGCACCTTCCGTTTAGTTTTAGTTTTTTGTTGTTTTGTAAGAAAAACGGCAGATACAATTTGAATACAAAAACTCCTTATTTAAATGATATACAAATGTTTGTATCTTCCTATCGCTTACAATATAAGGTGACCAATTATGAGTCAGATTAATGAATCAGTCAGCAACTGGTTCTTTAATTTATTAAAGTTTGTAATAAAATAATAATTCATTCAACCATAAGAGCATAATGCCACATGTACCTGAAAATCAATCGTGAATTTTATGCTCTACGATGGACGAGCAAAATTAAACTGTTCGTGCAGATAACTTGATCTTTTTTAAGTAGCATTTTGTATAACCACGATGAACTAAGTTCTACAATATTTATTCGGAATTCGGATTATTAATGAATCCTTGCAATGAATTAAATATGATTCAATTTTAACTCAACTGGATTTGTGAAAAACCTAATATCTTTCATTGTTCAAAAGTTTGGCGACAAATTTAGTTTTAATTTTTATTTTTATTTGAAAGAAGCAAACACTTAACACAAACTGAACTAATCTATATTATTAAATGACATAAAAAGCTTACTAGTACACTTGAACCATTTAAAAGGAAGGTTTTTAACAAACGAAACTTATCCAATAAATACGTTTACCTTCTCTAAGCCATGTTAATCCGTTTGAAACCTTTTCAAAGCATTTAAAGAGACCATTTAATTATGTGAACGATTGCCATACATTATTGTGATGAAGACGGTTTTGTGATAAAGTAAGCAATAGGCAATGAAGTGTAAGAGAATAATTTAATTACAAAAACTATAAACATCAGAATTTTTGAACATGTTCTAGTAGATCTAGACAAAAGGTCTCACAGTTAAATGAAAAACTTATAAGAAAGAAGCTAATTTCTTTATATAAAATTGACTAAGATGTTAGTTGTTCGAGTAATAAAAGTTTAAACAATTTAAATCTACATATACATATACAGGATGGAAAGGTGCTTTTCGAAATTGTTTTTGCAAGTCCATTGAATTTTAAATTATGTAAATTATTTTTTTTTAAGCTTTCACGATTGGATCGGCCCGCATTATTCAGCCCACGTAAATGGCTCTCTTACAGATAAGGTTAGTAAGACATCAATCGATTTAATATTAGACTCAATCATTTATCATAATCCCAGGTCACGCCTGATATGGCGCACCTTGTTCATCCGTACTGGAATCGATTTCCAGCAATCGAGCCCAAGATGACGAAACTTCTAGGCGTATTTTTAGGGTCAGCCGCCATAATATCGTTTTGCGGAAACGGATTGGTTGTGTGGATATTTTCGACTACAAAATCTCTTCGCACGCCCGCTAACTTGCTAGTGTTGAATTTGGCTTTTTCGGATTTTTCTATGATGGCAACAAATTGTCCAATGATGACGATAAATCTATTTTTCGAAACTTGGATTCTCGGTCCATTTATGTGCGATGTATACGGAATGTTGGGTTCTGTTTTTGGTTGTGCGTCAATTTGGTCCATGTGCATGATAGCATTGGATAGATATGAAGTGATTGTGAAGGGTGTTACTGGGCGCCGAATGACTATTAAGCTCGCAGTCATTAAAATAATCGCTATTTGGGTGTTTTCAATTTTTTGGACTGTGGCGCCAATGATGGGATGGAGCAGGTACATACATAGCTAGCAAAAAATATTATTATTTTTTGAAAAATGATATCTTTTAGATATGTTCCAGAAGGAAATTTAACATCTTGTGGGCTGGATTATCTTGAGCAGGATTGGAATCCAAAAAGTTATTTGATATTTTATACGATATTCGTATATTTGATGCCTCTATTTTTAATATGTCGGTCTTATTGGTACATAATTGCGGTAAGAAGTCTTATTTTACTTTTTTGTAGAAATTATTATTCTGATAGTTGTGTTCTTGTCATGTCTCAGGTATCATTTCCCAGCTAACATTTCCCTTCAGAAATGATTTATACATGATTCACAAAAGGGATTCACAGCCAACGAAAAAGCTAGTCCCAACTCCCAAATCATATGCAGAACTATTTGAAACTGACGCATTCTCCTTGCATAAATTCTGTTTCAGTTATTTTCGCGAATATAGGAATATTGGCATGATGGTTAGTGCGTCAGACTGTCATGTTGAAGGTCTTAGTTCGATTCCCAGCCGCTGCCACCTAAAAACAGAAATGTTTTTTTCCGAGGTACTGCCTCTTGCGAGGAACTGACAAATCCTACAAGAGTATACTTGTCATAAATAAGTGCTTCTCATCTAGCCGTTCGGACTCGGCAAAAAATTGTAGGTCTCCTACATTCCTGCCAACAACACGCACAAGGGAATGGTTGAGAGTTGTATTGTAAGTCACTAGGCCCTCATTCTCCAAGAGCTGTTGCGCCGCCAAATTTATTTTATTTTCATAAGTCCCGTTATGGCTTTTCAAAACAAAATAAAAAGAACATTCACTCTTTTTGAATAAAAATGGACACAACAAAGATATGCTTCTTTCGAGGATTATTTGTGCACACTAACTTGTATTTATATTATGGGAAGATAGTTGAATCTCGATAATTTTGTAACTTGAAAAATTTGGCTCAAGTGACCTTACCCCTGTATGAGGTAAAATTGATAGGCTTTTTGAGTACCTATATTCAGATTGGATTCATTAAAGTAAATGATTTTCGAATGGATATCCTTCATTTTCACGGAATATTGACTGAACGTTTACATAAATATTTACTGGGTTAAATCAAAGGTAATTTTTAGTTTGAAATGTGCTAAAAATCAAATCAGAATATTTGTTTGAATGTTTTTCCTTCTCTTGGAAATGTGGTTTTGAGCAATTAGAAATACTTAACAATTTTTTTTAATTATTTAAAGAGCTTTGCGAGCAGTATCTTCAGGAGCTGGTTTTAGAAAGCAGAGTTTTTAAAAAAAGAATGTTTCTTTTCAGTAATTTACGTTTTTGAATTCCGTAAAAAGAACGGAAAAGCAGACTTTCTGCTTTGAACCATTTCTAAGAAATCAGAAAAAACAAAGTGTTAATAATGTTTGCCCAAAGCCAAAACCCCAAATAAAGGTTCCCAAAGACAAAATCTCTAACCTAGTACCTAAAGACAAAATTCCCAAGAAAAAATCTTTTGAAAACAAAGTCCCAAACAGAAGATGAACAAAAAAATCTCTTCCACCACTGTGTTATTCAATTTTCCAACCAACTGTGACTATGACCTCTGAAGTGCAAAAACGTGGTTCAAATTTTGACCCGTGGTTCAATAATATTTACTGGCTTATTTCGGTGGAATTACTGAGATTCAATGATAGTTTAAGGTTCAATGTATGTAAATCCATTGTTTTTAAACAATAGTTTGAGTAGCTATCAATTAACTGCCTTACCCATCTTTGAACCTCAGTTAATTCTCCGAATTCAAAACGTTAAAATTGCTGAACCCATTATTAAAATACTTATAATACAAATGGCCTTACTTATGATACAAATGGCCTTTGATGTTTGAACCTTAAAGTTTATGCTAAACATTTGGTGTAAACATAGCAAAACTCTTGCGAACTGCCCTTGATGGTATTGAAAATATTTCATCACAGAATGAAAATTATTATTTCACAAATTCGTTTTTAAAAATTAACTTAATGGCACAACAGCTTGTGGAGAACCGAGGCCAAGTGACTTACAACTGTCCACTTTTCCTGTTTGCGTGTTGTTGGCAGAAATGGAGGGGCCTAAAATTGTTTTGCTGAGTCCGAACGGCGAGATGAGAAGCACTTTTTCATGACATTCATAGGTACCCTTGATGATTCAGTTCCTCGCAAGGTTCCTTTTAGTAGTAGCGGCAGGGAATAGAACCAAGACCTTCGGCCTGACAATCCATTCCACAAACCATTATGCCACGAGGTACTCAGATGAAGGCCTTGAAGAAAAAAGTGTTATAATATTTTTTGGGTAGAATTTCATTAGGTAAGAAATCCCAAATGCCAAAATCCCGAGAAAGCAAAAAACCCGAAATGCCAAAATCCCGAATGGATATAATCCCCTTGAATGGCTAAAAACCCAAATACCATAATCCCGAATGACAGAAATCCGAATACCAGAAGTCAAAAGCCATAAAAAACTGTACTGATTTCTTTGAAAGTACGAACTGAAATAGTACTAAAAAAGTATTGAAATTCTGAATTCAAGCCAAAATGTATTCGGGATTTTTTGTCATTTGGAATTTTTGCTTTCGGGTATTCTCTTAAACCACTTGAACTTGATTTTGTAATGAAAAGATGTAGCCCAAATAGTATCTACAAACAATATTGCAATCTATTAATGCAATTTTAATAACTGTAAAAATGTTTGACTAAACTTGTTACACCATTGTATGAAACAAAGTATGGTTATTTTGTTTGCAGAATTACATAAGCTTCACATTTTATTCCAAAAAAACCTGATAGTTTTCGAGATATTATCATTTTACATCCTTAACTCAAATCCAAAACTAAGGGTGTTTTTGGGAAATGCTGGACGTCAAAGCAAAGTCTCACCAAAATTCAGCGTGTTTGCATCGAAAGTAAAAACATTGCAACAGCAATTTTGTTTTCTTTTTGGCCGCCACATGTGTCTGAGTAAAAGTTAACTGATTGTTCTTGGAAGACTTTTTCGATGTAGAAATAAACGCGAGGCAATTTTGTTTCCCCTCTTCCTGATATACTTTCATATATAGTTTTTGAAATTCTATTCAATAGGTCGCGTATAGTGAAATTGAATACTGGCTTTTGGAGAAAGGGACCCATGTGGACAAGCTTGGCACTGGAAGATGGTGTTGCAAATCAAAAGCGAAACAAACTCTCGTGCTATCATATTGAGCCTGTATTGAGCTTGTCTCTTTTCTTTGCGTTGTATGCCATATCTGCCTCCTAATGACGGCTTTCCAGTATTATTTTGAGCTGTCCCAAATCATCACTCTCATCTTCCCATCAAAAAATTTAGCTGAGTAATAAATATTGCATTATGAATCTGCTTTTTTGCTCTGGATTTGATAGTTTTTGCAAACACGTTTTCGTAAACATTGAAAATATTTGTTTGCTTGTAAGATTTCAAAAATGATGATCGAGCACGCTATGCGTTGTCGACGAACATATTGTTTACATAAAGCCGCTTCCAGATCAATGAAAAATTTGCGTTTTCGAATATTTGTGTACATGCAAAAAAAAACCTCAATGTGGACGCCCGAGCGTACACAAATTTGTGTGTCATATTTAACGCACGATGTCCGAATCCAATGGATTTTCAGCACACATGTACAAATTTACGGCGCACAGGTGTTTTGATGTGGACGAAATAAAATATTTTAATGCAAACAAAGCACTCAAGCACCGCATGCTACGCAAAAATTTATTTTAAAATAAATTTGAATTTTCGGCGAATATGCACAAAGTAAATTTTTATTGATCTGGGACGCGGCTTAAGATTCAATTCTCGATCTGTGGAACTGAGCATGCAAAATGTGAAAAAATGAAAAAAATGTTTTCATTATTATGATGATAATTTTATCTTAATCAATTCATTCTGAGAAAACTTGTGAAAACAAAAATAGAAGTAAGATAATGCTCATTAGATACACTGAAATCGCCATCTTGGTCTTTTTATGACTTGACAATCATCTTTTATTATGAGCAATTGACGGAAATTTCCATTTTAGAACTTTTTAGTACTCACCTGTAACTTTGACTGCTGTTTTTAACAACGAGTTCGGGAATCGCCTTGCGTGTGTTTGTGAAGTTATAAAATGTTAAAACTCTGTGAAAACTAATGATTGTGACCATCTTTTATTATGAGCGAATGAAGATAGTTTTCGTTTTAGTACTTTTTAGTACTCACTTTGACAGCTGTGTTTCATAACGAGTTCGGATATCGCCTTGCGTGTGTTTTTGAAGTTATAAGAGTATAAAACTCTGTGAAAACTGAAATAATAACATAGTTTTACACATGGAGAATTCACTTTGTCAGATTCAAGAAAGTATTTACAATTAGCTAATATACATTTTAGCGAACTAATGCAAATTTAAATTTATATTTGAAACTTTGTGAAAATTTTTATTTTGAAATTGTATTGTTATGTGTAAGGTTAGTTGCGCTTATAAAAGTAATCATTTTTCAATTTTGTAAGGTTACAGTTTCTTGATTCCATTTTCGTTCCTCATTAATGCTGTACGCCAGGACTATAGTTTTTTAATGTTTCGTGTTTTCTGCCGTTGGATTCGTAATTCATAATAACGGCCCAGATTTTTGTTGTTTTAAATAAATATATTTGCTCAGTTAAAACAACATAATGTTTCCAAACGCAATATAAAAAACAAAAAAATAAGCGTTGTTAAGACCATTGTGAATCGGTCATTTAGACTTGCTTAACTACTTGACCATAATGAAAAGACAGTTCATTTTATTTTTGTTGTTGTTTTCTTCATTCTACTTCCATTGAGATTTGACATTTTCATACAAAACTTTTTCAGAGCTCTTTAAACTGCGGGCAATTGGGTGTGTTCAATAGGTTTTTGACTTAATTTCCAACCTAATTTCGTGCAAATTCGGTTGAAATTACATTATTTCGAAATGTGAATTTGTATGGGAAATGAGATGATTTCGTAACGAATTTGCAAATTTTCAACGAAATGATCTCATTTGGCCCAATGAAAATGTGGTATAAGAATCTTTCGCAATTTTGAAAGAAATTGACTTATGCAGTTGAAACCAGACTCCATAAAATTGATAGATTAGATTTGGTTGAAATTGGCGTTGGACTAATCACACAAAATGATGATAATATCGATCGAGGGCTCATTTTATTGATAATTTAAAAAACTACAAACTATTTTCGAGCGTTAAATAAAGTGATTTTATAATAAATCTCTTTTTCAAAATGGTGACTCTCCCTTACCACAAAAACTCATAAGAATATATAACAAAAGTAAACCTAACATAAATAAAATCGTTCTCTTTTTGGATTAATTATTCTGTACTTTGACACTGGAACATATTGTTGTCTTTTTCAGGCTGTTGCAGCTCATGAAAAAGCAATGAGAGAACAAGCTAAAAAGATGAATGTGAAATCATTGCGTTCTTCAGAAGACACAGAAAAGAGTGCCGAAGGCAAACTTGCCAAAGTAGCCTTAGTTACAATTTCTTTGTGGTTCATGGCATGGACCCCTTATGGAATCTTAAATTTCTTGGGATTTTTTGAATCAGACCTCCTAACGCCATTAATGACAATCTGGGGTGCAGTATTTGCAAAAGCATGTTCGGCATATAATCCGATAGTTTATGGAATAAGGTAAGTTATTACCTACTAATTTTATAAAAAAATATACCTATTTGTAGATAATAATTAATATTTTCATTAATCCAAAATTTTCAGTCATCCCAAGTACCGTATTGCTCTGAAAGAAAAATGTCCTTGCTGTGTTTGTGGTGAAACAGAAGATCCAAAAAAGAGCGAAGTAGCGTCGCAGCCATCAACTAATGGCGAATCAACAGCGTAATTTTGCATCATTGTATGGTTATTGTAGTTTTTAATAATAAACAATATTCTTACTTTAATTTAAATAAATCGAAAAGGCATTGACATCAAATTGATGATTGTTTTTTATTTGATTCTTTTACAACAGATTTTGAGAAAAACGTGCACAGACGTACTCATTACCTATTTTGCCAAGGCAAAATGAAGAAAAAATTCATTACAGTGAAAAGCTGTTGTTATTATATCGCTTGTGCTCGCTCGTTTTTCTCAAAATGTGTTCCTCCTACGAAAAGCAGTGTTATAATCATTTTGGTCTAGAATTGTGTGCGCATTAATACAAACTTATTTGTTTTTTGAAAAAAAATATTTTTGCTGAGATACTAACAAAAATCCGTTATTTGTCCATTTACAAAATAACATCAAAAGTGTTTCTTTGACACGCTATAACTTCAAGATTAACAAACCTACAGAGTTCGTTAATAGCTCATTTTCTAGATAATCTCACTGTCACGAGTTGTTGAACAAAAACCAAATCACTTTCCTTTTCAAGATGGTGGTCTTCCCCCTGCCACGGGCACCCCAAAAACTTGGTTTTATAAAGAGGAGTTGCAGCCAACCTCAAATCGTACAACAAATTTTGCCCATCGCTTAATGAAATTTTTTGACAAATTTTAATCCACCGTGAAGTTTTTGCATGATTTTCTCAGAATCTATTTTTTTCAAAACTTAGTTTTCAAGAAAAAAATTTATATCTTAAGTTCTATTAATCGCATAGTAAAAATTAAACTTGTGGACATAAGTCAGAGCACTGTTTCCCATTTTTTTAAAAAAGAAGTGAAGTGCATGTAACAGTCTTGATAAACGTGTCATCATTCGTAATATAAAGAAAAAATCAATGAAAATCACTGGTGCATTAGACCAAACTTGCACGAACTTGCAGAAAAGTCGTGTCAAAAGTTTTGCATAAAAAGTTTTGCATAAAAAGCAGAGATATGCGAGAGCATATGGTTTGAACGGTAAAGTTAACGCCTTAGCTTTGTAAAACAGCATCAGTCCAATGATTTTGAATTTTGTTATACTTTTCTTATACAGGTACGACGTCAACGGTAAGTATATGTCATATTTTTTTTTCTTTTGTACTTCGTTTAGTTATTATATTTGAATGAGGGGACGGGGGAAAAGGTCAAAATCCCGCCGATCAAAATACCGCGAGTCGAAATCTCGCCAAATAAAATTACTAATTATGTACAGGAATCCCGCCAGTGACCTTCTACTATTCGGCGGGATTTTCATTACTTTTTAAAATAATCCTAAATTATCAGATAATTCAGAACAATGCTATATCATATTTTTGAACAAATATTTTGTGAATTTATTATTTATTCAAGCCACTCCCCTTTTTGAAAAATATTTAAGCAGTAGTGATTTCATTTCAGTTCTTCTTAGAACTCGGTAGAGGTCACACCTCGAGATAAAGAGATATCAATTGGATTTCAATTTTTAAAGTTTGGTGGATGGTTGGGTGTGGACAATGGTTGGTCTGGATCTGGTCAGAGTTGGGACTAGATCTGGACAGAAGTGGGTCTGGATCTGGATAGAGGTGGGTCTGGATCTGGCCAAAGGTAGGTATGGATCTGAACACAGGTGGTACTGGAATCTGGACAGAGATGGAATTTTTTTTGAAAAATTTAACTAAATTTTTTGAAATTGATTTCATTTTAAAATAATATAACATGTTTTTCACTCAACTAAGCGTCATAGAGGCATCAAACTTTACATCTTTAGACAAGGTTTGCGGCTAAACTGAACGTCCCAGCCCGACGTTCCCGATTCCTTAAATGCAAAAGAAACTTTACATACCCCCTCTGTTTATTCGCGGTTATTCGTCACCCAAGGTACTGTTGCTAAACAAAACTTGACATTGCCGCTCAATTGATGCTTCGAATAAAACGAAAAATTGACTTTTATCTTTAAACGCGATTTGCGGCTAAACTAAGCGTCCTAGAGGCATCAAAGTTGACACCTTTAAACTTGATTTGCGGCTCATTTAAGCGTCCTAGCGACTTATAAAATGCATTTTAGTGATCTACGAAGTGCCAGTTCTAAAAAATCAAAATCTAGTTGGTCCAGAGTTTTTTTTTCCAAAATTTTCCAAAAATATATTTTGCTATGAATATACGTTATAAGGTTATTTGTGCGCTTCTGAGCCCCACTAGGTACTGTTGATAGTGAAGTCCTCTGCATACTGTGAAAATAGCACTATAGTAGGAGTGTTCGTTCTTGTTGATTCTTATGCAATGGTGTCACAAATTTTATTTTTTGATATTGATTTTCGGGATTTTGATTTCCGGGATTTTGCAAGTTTGGTGCACTAGTTCACTGTTTTTTTTCTTTATATTACGGATGATTACACACTACATATATACATAATTTACTATACATAATTAAACAAACGCTTTAGCTCATTTCTACAATACACGTCATGAAAATTTCTACAAACAAAAACGACAAAGTTTACAGTTTGTAAGTTTTTTTCCTCCCGCTCAATCGGGGGAAGTAAGACCCCATGTAAAATGGATTTTTTGTTTTATCGGTGCAACCTACATCCTCTTGCCATTTATTGCATCGTGAAAAATCACGATCTTGTGCTGTAATTTTTAATATGTCTTAAGCACTACTGTCATAAGTTCCGCCATAAATTTAATTAACTAGACGTGAACACCTTCCAAACTTTATTCTCTTTGTCTATAAAATATTCAGCAATTGTTTGTGTCAATTCTCACCAAAAACAATTTTGATGGTGTTTTTGAGTTTACGAGCGCCCAGAAAACGCATATAAAATGATACCCCACATGGTCATATATAAGTTTTACACTTAAATGTCAAATAGTAGGCGGCCATTTTAGAGATCGGCCATATTTGCTAAGATCGTCATGGTAGAGTGGTAGAACTTTCGCCATCGTTCTCTACGCAAAATTTCCAATAAGACTCCATCTACAGTTGTTCCTTTGCAATTAGTTCTGGGTTCCGCAACAATTTGACTAGACTACTAGCGCCAAAAATGGGTTGTCACAGAAAAAAACCTTAAACAGAGAAAGATTTTCCCTTCTTTCAATAATTTGACAGTTTTTGAACTTCATGCAACAAAAGTAACCAAATACACCTAATATTTGCCAAGCTTGAAGATTTTTACTCTTTTAACAAAACGAAAATTTGCAATAAAAGACTTTGAAAACAAGTCCATAGTATTAACGTGTATTTTGTATGTGGAACTTCAAGAGCTTGTGACACGTGTTAATGTTAACAATTATTATCAATTTAATTTTACATAGAATTTCTTGTAAGAACCTTGACTACATTATGAGGCAGGTGCGGATCCGGGATTTCCTTCCCGGGGTGGCAATTTTCTTGAAGCCTTGCCAGCTGTGCTGGGGTCACAACAATGCGAAATTGTTTCAAAAGCTTCCACAATCAATGTGAGGAAATGAGTTTTAAATTTAAAGAACGCAATTACGTCTTTTATATCTGCCACAGTGTCTTAAACAGCTGGCACTGGAACTTCGTGAAATGAAGCTATGCAGTTTGTCTTAACAACGTTTTTGAATTCCACTGTCCATTTATACTGTGAAAAATCGTGCGGTGTATTACCGTGTGAACCAGGGCTTAGGTGTAGATGTTAGGTGGTGTGTTTTTTTACAAGCTCAGAGAAAGTGGAGGAAAAAAACGACATCGGGGCTTAGCGCGACACCATTACAGAAAAAAATGGAGTTTCCATACAAACTATCGATAACAAGTATGATATTTATGCCAGTAACACAGTTTTTATCTGGGCTTAAGTTAAGCCCCGAAAATTCTCTGGCCTTAGCTAAGCCCCAATGAGCTTAGTTGTTGTTGCATTCAACATGTAAATGGCTTAGCTTTTCATTCACATAATAAATGATTGCACTTTTTAATGCCTCAAAATTAAACAACGATATCGTCAATGATGAGTTTCATTGATACTGGTATTGGCACCTAATACTGGACTCCACCCAGTACCAAATATTTCAGTAGGTTGCGAGGAATAACCAGCAAAAAAAAAAACATTTTAAATATCGGTTTATATCAACTTTCTACCAAGTTAAAATACCTAGTTTTCTTACTGATTCACTACATATTGACCTTTTGAAATCTCGACTTGACAATAAAATCAGCTGCGTTGAAAAAGATTCGAGAAAAGGATCGACTCTTATCGACTTGTCGCAATTTTGTGCCAACACTTGACGGTGTTCATACCAGCTTCACGAAAGGCAACTCATTTTGAAGTCTCTCTTTTATATCTCATTCTAATTTCTTTAAAAATGGAGAGGTTAGGTGAGGCTGAAATTTAAAAAAAAAATTAATTTTTTTGCCTCACTTGGCCATCCCATTCGAGAGTGTGGTAAAAATAAGAGACGTCAAAATGTTGCGCGTTACAGTAAGTTGTTATGAACACCGTCTTTAGTATATACAAAAAGTCGATATAAATTAATATTTAAACCTGTAGATATTTCAACAATTTAACATTTTTCTGTCGTTTATTCTTACGAAACTTAAAATAAAACGCTCTGCTTGAAATTTTTGCATGAAATCAGGACAAGCTCGAATCATAAACTCTTGTGCCGTTAAATGACCACTGTTTTTTTGAAGGGGGTTTTGCTTTCGTCAAGTATGAAATTGTCCTGTTTGAAGAAAATTGGTTTGGTCAAAGTCCGTCAATTTACTTGCAAAAGAATTCGACGTTTACCATCACGCCCTCTGCCATTTTAATATTTTGTTCCTCAACTCGATTTTTTACTGTTCAGCTGTACCGCAGATGGCGCTTTCCATCATAATATTGTACCCAATTCATTTCAGTTTGGTCAATATATTAGCAATAATAACTGCACAATTTTTCCTTAATAAGTTCGCCTTTATGACAAGGTGGCGCCTTCACGGAACATGTCATGCGATATACGGTACGGCGCCTTTCATGGCATGGTGTCTGGGGCAATTGCCCCACTGCTCCACCCCTAGGCACGGCCTTGTATACATGCATGGGTTGTTTCAGTATCCTTAAATAATTTCGTGAAATTAAAAATCAAGAGAATTATTTATCTATAAGCAAAAAGCATTTTTTAATTACATTTTATGAAATGCATATTTTGTGGTTGGTTCGTTCCTGCTCAGAAAAAGGGGGCAATTGCACCCATTGCCGCTGGCCCCCCTGTATCCGTGCCTGTTACGGCTTACGGGGGCTAATAGAGACAAAAGAAATTCAAACATATCAAAATAAACGCCATTCAAAAAATATATTTACATACATTGCCTGCATATTTATATATATATTTGTATGTATATACTGTATATACTGTACAGTTTCTACAAACATACATACATCACTATAATCTTTTCTCTTTTGTGTCTCTCGTGCATTTGCTCTTCACCTTAACTTTGGTAAAAGTTGCATTTATTCCAAGTGACATAATCTCAGGCGTGAACATCGATGGAAATATATATAGAAAAATTAAAAATAAAGGGTGTTTCTGGCTACAGTAAAGATAATTTCAGTCAATATGACTCATGCCATATTTCCACCTAAGGTTTATCTCAGTTCAGAGTGTGGTGTTTCCACCACACATACAAATTTAAAAAAGATTTACGACGCTCTAACTTTTACTTTTGTAAAACTTGAGAAAAAAGATAGGATTGAGTAGTTTATTGAAAAAAGACAAAATATTTTTTCACTTCTGTTCAAAAATGAATTGAATGTAGTTAGGTCTTAAGACCTTAAGAATTAAGTTTTTAATAGGTGCGTGTCTACATTGTCTTCTTACTGAAAGGTAGATCTAGTGAGATAGGCAGATTTTGTGTGCGAAAGAAAGACAAAATAGATTTCACCCAAAATCCACCGATGCGACACTTTTAATAATAATTTTTGGCTTCAACTTGACTGATTCTTTTTTGTGCGAGTGAGAGATCTATGCAGTTTAATTGCGTGAAATAAGGATGGGTGTATTGAACTGAAAGGATTTTTTTTGCATAATGTAGACACGCTGTTCATCACGCTTCTTACTATCAGTAAGAAGACAATGTAAGCAGGCTCTACTAAAATAGACAAAAAAAAGTCAAGTCATTTGCATAATTTTGTAATTCACATCAATAATAGGCTTTGAGGGGTTGAACCAATAACCGTTAGTCTGCCTACTAGCATGTGTCGAACAGGTGTAAAATTTGACGTAAATTTCTTGCATGGATTTATTTCAATACCTATTGGTGGAAGGGAAAAAAGTTTGCATACAACAAATATTTAGCTTGCAATTTTGAACAATTGTTTTTATAGGGCAAACTCTCTGTAGTTAGTGCCCAAGAGGATAGACGGTAATGAAGTTTCCAGAAACCACTCAGAATTACGTGTTTTTCTGTTCAAATATTTTTTGAATGATTTTGCCCCCTCCAACCAAAAACCTTAATGAGTTTCCCACCCCTCTAACCGAAATGTAAATTGGCTCGTCATTCAACTAGTGTAGTCAGACACGAAAAAGAGAAAAACAATCTTAGGTGTAAACAGCGGATAACAACATGCTACCGTTTATAAATTTGTTAACTTGTAATTCTTAAACAAATGTTTAACAGTCTGTGACGAGTGTTCACGTACTGATAACTTTAACTCGTCAAATTCCACGTATAAGGAAATCTTCTTAACACAGGTGTGATAGACCGTTTACTACTACCTGTATGCAATTCGTAAGGCAGTGCTTGCATGTGACACATGTATTAGAAAATCCTACAGTTTGATGAAGTGGTGAATTTAGTAAAATGATAAATACTGGAAAGATATCGTTTCTTTTTTAAGCTAAGTATACACTTCTTAAAAAAAAAAAATTAAATTGATGGTGAGAAAAAAAAATTGTCAGATACAAAATAACCGTGGTGTAAAAGAATATTTTTATTCGTAGTCAGTTAAGTTTGCTGAAAAAATCGTAATGAGACCGTTCTATGTAAAAGCAAACGCATTTTTTTCTGTAAAAGAATGTCAGTGCATTGTTTTGTGTGAAAAAAATTATCGTGGTGAATATAAAATTTATTTTCTTCAGCCAAGCTCACAGTTTGATAAAAAAAAATTTAAACGTCAAACATTTTTTTTCCGCCAAAATCTGTCCCGTAAGAATAATATGTAGTTTTTTTTCGTCCAGATAAATAAATATAGTGGTGCAACAGCTCGTGGAGAGCCAGGACTTACAACTCTCAACCATTCCTGTGTACGTGTTGTTGACAGGAATGGAGGGGAAATGTATACTGGTAGTAGTAAACGGGCCAATCACACGTGTGCGTGTATGTGGGAAGAAATTATCTGTTCATTATACGCAGAATTCGGCGAGTTAAAGTTATCCGTACGCTAGCACACGTCACAGACTATTACACATTTTTGTTAATACAAATTTCAAGTTAACAAATGTATAAACGCTAGCACGTTGTTATCCTCAGTTTAACAATATGAGGGATAGAAAATAGCTCACAATTGCAAACATTGCTGACAATAAATTGTTCTATAAATCATAAACCTTTGAAGAACAGAAATGTAAAAATTACCTCACGTTTAAAAAAAAACAACCTTTAACGCAAGTAAAAGAATAAAAATGTATAACACTGGGGTTGAACACTTTTAAAGAATATTATGCTACGCTCCAACAGCTCTATAATGGTTTTCAATAAATTGCATTACCACACCCTTACGTTAGCTAAGTAAGCTGTTCCTTTTTTTTGTTCAATACGTTATCAATATAAACTTAAATGAAAATA
Source organism: Dasysyrphus albostriatus (assembly GCA_946251815.1). Taxonomy (NCBI): domain Eukaryota; kingdom Metazoa; phylum Arthropoda; class Insecta; order Diptera; family Syrphidae; genus Dasysyrphus; species Dasysyrphus albostriatus. Next base: position 60,666,848 of record OX276337.1, on the reverse strand, counting down.
TACATGCAATGTTTTGGGGGTGTTGTATGCTTTATTTAACCTGCCACTAAACGATTTAAAAAATAATCCAATTTCTTGAAAGAATTGTTCTGGCATTGAAATAGTTACGGGTATGGGGTAAATTGTTTCGAAAGCTATTCATTTTCTGCGTTATATATTTTAAGTCAAATTAACATGATTAAGGCAGACTTATAAAACATAAAGCTTAACGATGTTAAAAGGGGGTTGCATAGCCCAGTCAACGAAGGAAAAATAAATGCAATAAATCATGTTCCCTGGGTTATTATTTTATGAGGTAAGGGTGATTCCCAGATATAAAGTCCCCAGCCCATGAACATAAGCTTCAGGCTAGAGGAGGTGGGGGGGGGGGGTGGGTAAAGGTCCTGCTCTATCTCATAGACGAAGACTTTACCTTGGTGATTTTTACTTCAATGATCCCAGTGATCTAATAAACTAGGACATAGGTAGTCTACTGCGCTTCATAAGAAGCTCCAAATGGTTCACCAAGTAAGGAATAGGGTTTTTCTAGATTCCTGTGGTGTCACAATGGACCAACTCATGGTCTAAGTGTGTCAGTCTTCAAGACTGGCAGCCACTTCAACCTAACCTAACCTAACCTACGAAGTCATATGATTGTTGCTGACAATTTGCCTGAACAAAATAAGGGAGTTGGTTGTTTGTCTTGTGTTTTTTCTTAATTTGCAGAATGATGTCAGCATAATAACTAGACGGTGTAAGTACCTACGATATAATGAAGGAAAATTATATAGCAGTTGTACTTGTCAACTCTATCAGACTGTTAACTAAATTTAGTCATAAGTGGTACAATAATGGATGCCGTTCGGAATCGGCAGAAAATTGTAGGTCCCCTCCATTCCTGCCAACAACACGCACACAGGAATGGTTGAGAGTTGTAAGTCACTAGGCCTTGGTTTTCCATGAGCTGTTGTGCCAGCAAATTTATTTTGTATTTATTTTTTAAAAACTAACTTTTAAGAAAAACTTTTGGTGTTTTCGTATGAAACTGACGTATACCAACCATAAACAACGCAAAAACGTACATAAACAAGCATTTTTCGATTTTTGTTTGTACAGTGCAATCAATGTTTTTTGATCAATTTACGTTAAATAACGGAAAAAGTATACCATAAGTATTGTTCCTATTGATTTATAGTCATTCCAGGGACATCATGGAACAAGTTAGGGTGTAATAAAGGTGGTTATATATATTGGCTTATACTTTCTGAAATAATCTTAGGACATATCCTGAACAAAAAACTATTATAAGGGGGAAGGGGGTGTTTCTCCCTTCTTTTTATATGGGAGGGATAAACTCTTGAAATAGATAAATAGCTTTTTGAAAAACAATACTGTGATATAGCTTTTTCAAAAGCTTAAAACGGATTCTTTTATAGTCAAATCAAGTTAACAATGTTTACAAAATTCGTTAGAAAACTCAAAATTAATTTTAAAAAATTTTGTAAAGTTGTATTTATTTTTTATTTAACGTTATGAAGTAGCAAATTGTCTTTTAAGTCAAATGGTTGTAAGCAGCTAATATCAACTATCAAAAAGTCAATCTTTCGTACGTTTCACACTCCAAAAACCCATTTATTTACATTTTTGTATTTGTAATGTCACTTCGTGTCGATGAATAGATGTGAATTGCGACAACAACAAGACCTGTGCTGAATGATGTGCTTAATGGACGAGTTGATTCTATGTGTACGTGTTCACTGTTTTTCGCTTATTCTTTGCAAATCTAATACATCAGCTATTCGCTTTTCAGCTTGTAGACAAATCAAATTGACAGCTGAGGATTGCCATCTTTATATTGTTTATCTATGGTTGTAAGGCTCTTAGTTTTTGAGAAAATTGAAGTTGTTGGGTAATTAGCATTATAGTAAGTAGCGTACTGAATTACCTAATGGTCCTTTCTGGCAATACGAACCCCTAGCTCAGCGGGTAGTGGTTATGGTTCTTGGACCTTTAGCTCACTACAAAAAAAATTATCTATTTTGCCAGACTGCATCCCGATGTCAACGATGCGTGAGAAATTTACTCTTCGCCCCTCCCTACGTGGTTGCATCTTTCGCTAGAGAAACCCTTAATATGGCTTCTTCTTCCCCCTTACGTCATTTCCCTCATTTCATCCGTGTCATACCAAAAATTAACTTACTCAAACTTGATTTTGAATAAGTTCAATAAACATTACCGAAGCTGAAAATCATATTTTTCACTTTAAAATAATATCTTAAAAAAAATCAAAGATTCAATTGGATTAGAAAATTTAATTTTATATAATACAAACAAAAAGGTTAATTCACCAACCCTGTGGCTGATTAAAGAAAATTTATTTTTATTCGATTTATTTACAAACTTGGGATCTCAAATCCTCTTTTCACCTTTTTTTATTTTTGTTCGAATTTTAATTTAATATTAATCCCCCTTTCAAAACTCCTCTTGATCAGCGTAATATTTTATTTTTTTTTGTATATATAAATTTTCATAGGGTTTTATATAGGTGATTTTAAAATCAGGAATTTCTATCGGAAAACTTCTCAATTAATTTGCCCTTGATTAGGCGGTTTGATTAAAATTGATGGCGGTTGGAATTTTCAATCACCTTGGATTTCGCTCTGTAATTTGCTTTCGCGGATATAAATATTTTCGACCCCGCTGGTTCGTATTAATATAATTTTCTGTGAAAATTTAATGACTTGGAACTTTTGGTCTACTATAGCATATGAGTCGGCACTCTAGGATTTAAAAAACGAAAAATCGTCAACTGTTCGGTACAAGTGGAAGTTATTCTTTGATTCTGCGGCATTGTTAAAGTCTAATTTCCAAGATCATTGACATCATCAAGCGAAAACTTTTATTCTCTTAACGTTGCGCTGAGAAAATCTGCACAAGTGTTTTCTCGCTTTGCAACTTTTGGAACGCATTCCGGGCATATATCGTAAGAAATCTATTACTAAAATAATTTTCCGATCTTACCACTGTCTAAGCCTATCCCTAAACCTGACATCTGATTTTCCCTATTCTCCCATTTCCCAAATGTTTGTTTTCGTTTGCCTACGTCTATCATCGTGTTGCTATTTTCTTATTTGCGTCCGCGAATAAAAATAGTTTTTTTTTAGATCGGAGATATTTTATATTTACAGAAATATCAAATTCGATGTCAAGAAGGGGCGTTAGTGCCCGACATGAGGGCATACCCGTTACGGTTTGACCTGACGGGTTGAGCTTTAGTATACTTATTAATCATGTTCTAGCTTTACTTTTAAGAAGTGTCGCCAAGGTGGCAACATTGTTAGAAGAACGAGAAAAGGGTTGCCAATTGTTTCATATATTAGCCTATTAATCGAGAACCAGGGGTCGAACGAGGACCAGAAAACTCTCGTTGGATTTAGCACTCTTGTAACCATAAGACCACATTATTGATTTTCTCCCTCCCTTCCTCTTGCATAAAGAGGGAAGAAGAAAGCCGTTTGGGAAGGAAAAATGCAAAGCCAAAAAAATAAGACAAATATTTATATTATTTAAATTTAAAGATTGGTGTCGACGCAGAATTTGAGCATCTAGTACATTTAATCCAAAGTTAAATTAAAAACCTACTTTGCTTGTATAAAAAGTAACTTTCAAAAAGCTGCAAAGGGGGGATGTGAAAGTTATATACACTCAAATATTTATCTTAGCTTAATCAAAGCATACGACACAATGATTTAAGGGTATTTTTGAATGCCCAATCTTATTTTATCCAAATAAACTCGATAAAACCACTATACAAAAAGTAATAGCCTTTTTCATAAATGATGACTCAATTTTTAGTGAAACAAGTAAAATATTACCATATTCTTACAGCATAGTGTGGAGCATGATGATGAAAAACCGGAAATGAATTTAAATTGGATAAGAATAGGACGGCACGGGCTCCAATGTCTGACGGAAGGGGCAGTGGCATACTTGTGGTGCATGGATTAGCTCACCGAAAGTAGGGCGGATCTTGCCCCTTCACCAAACCTCACCCCACTACATAAAAAACTTACATGCCAAACAAAACGCTAGACGACCCCAAAAACCTAACTGCTGTTCTTAGAGTGTTTTGCCGATGTAGTTGCAGACCGGCTTACACTCTCCACTTCTGGAATCGGTATGGCCAATGTATGGAATCTCTACAGCATCACTCCACAGCATTCAGAAACCCCACGCCCTCCGCAACCCCTGAAAATCTCAATGGTGCCCAATGAAAACTCCAATGTTAGTCTTTGTTATTCGTGATTGTCCAAACAGTTCAAAGTTTTTTTTATTGACACCACCGTAACAACTTGTAAGTCTTGACTTGGAAAGCTTCTAGGCATACCAAATCAAACGCGACAGGGTGTTTCGGAGATGGCAGTAGAGACAACTAGGAACTCTTTATTATGTGTATAATTAGACTGGCAAACAGATTTCGGCTTCCTGTATCACTTCGATTGGAAGGCTACAGGCGTGGCTATCGAATTGCGACAGGAAGTTGGATCTGAAAGCCAGTACGATTAGTATCATGAGTAGTTACATTCTTTACTGCAATCAGGGTTGGAAGCAATCGTATGAATGAATGAAGGATTTAGGGTATAGGTGTACTGCGACCATTAAGATCTATTGTGCCCCCGTCTAGAACTGGATGAGGTTGCTCATACTACAGCACGTCCTCCAAATTTATTTCCTTGAGGAACTTGAGTATTCGGAGTCTTTGTAGAAAGGGAAGTTCACTCTCCTCTATCTGGTGATTTCCCAGATGCACGAGTGCAACACGTCTACCTAGTATATGGTCCGATGCAGAATCTGAAAGTGGCGCTGTTTTCTAAGCCAAGAATGTGGGGTGTCTCCTCAGCTTACAGTGGCCTGTGAGATGACCCGCTATCATTCTAAGTTTTGTTCCTATTTCAGCTGATACAGGACTGGAATCGTTCTTGGTTGTGACACCCAAGTAGAAGTTTGGCCTGTCTTAACTTAGGGAGTTCGTTCGAGATTTTTGATCTTTTCACCACCTCTTGTGTTTTGATTTTATGTTTTATCATGTTTCCTCCTATTTCGCAATAAGGCTCTAGTTCCGTTTGTGGTGTCATTGCCCCTATTTTTGATAAGGAGCCTGCCTGGGCAACGAAGGCCCTGTATGTCGAAGTGGCTAGGGACCCAATAAAGTGTGTCAGAGAGAGTTATGTGGCCTAGTTCGTTTAGCCTACATACTCCCATACCAGTTTAGAGTAGATGCTGTATGAGCTTAGTTCTTTGAGTGCGGACTCGCTATCCGACATAATTGCAATATTTTAGTTTTTATATTTTCTTTCGAGATTTCTTTCTGCACATTTTCCTATGGTGTTAATTTCTGCCTGAAAAATACTTCTAAAGTGTCCCATCGGAATTGAAAGTTTGGTTCTAGGCCCATAAATTCCAGCAATAGTCCCTTTAGATGTTCTCGATCCATCAGTATTCCACATGGTGGCGTTTGCTTTAAGAGTATAGTTTACGGTTTCATCCACCCACTCTTTTTTGTTACCTAACTCCGCATGGACATTTTTTTAGAAGTTATACTTTTAAATCGTAAGTCTTGATCGGGGTTACTTGTGAGAATGTCCGATCAATCGCGATGAAGAATTCCGATGCTGGCGGTAGCATCAAATGTAACACCTGTTTGTGTGAATTCATGTTTTATGCCCTTTGCTACTTTTGATAGTTTTTTTATAACAGGTGTTAATTTTTGTTGTTTAGTTTAGTAGGTAATATAAGTGAGGCGATGAGAACCAAAGCTCGACATATCAACGTCAAAAAAACTGTGCATAACCAAATTTAATTGTTTAATAATTTTTAAATGAAAGTACTTAGACGAAAAATTTGTATATCAAATCATAGATTTTGGAATCTTTTTGTTACGGTTAAAAGGAAAATTATATCAAAAGTTCCGTTAAAAAGGTATTAAACAATTACATCTGGCTAGTTTTTCTGGCATGGACTTGGCGAGTTTTGGTTCTTTTCACCTCAAGTATAGTAAAGGTCAGTTCAAAAAATTTATAAAATTAAAAAAAAAGAAACAAATTCATAAAGATAACTTTATCTATGGTTACGAAAAATGTTGATAAGTAAAATTATAGGTTTAGTCTAGATAGGTGCTTAGTTGTAAGTAATTATAGGTTTATATTTTGTTTTAGGTTTTTCTTTTGTAGATATAATAGAAAAGAAATAAAATAGATGAATATGCAGGGTGGCGCACGAATCGTGCTACAAAAATAAAACTTAATAACTTTTTTTCTGTGTGAGTAATAGGCTTACTTTTTTTTATTTTGCAGTTTACTATTTAGATTTATAAAACTGAATGCTTGGGATACTGAGAAAATAATTTGGATAGTGCAACGGTACCATGCTTGGCAGTCCATCATTTCCATCCAAAGGGAATTTAGGAGGGAGTTTGGCGGTACTCCCCCGAGTAGATGGACCATTATGAGGCTGGTGAACACGTTTTCCGAATCTGAAAGCATCGCATGAAGGCCGTACCATCGAGATGCCAATGTTCCGGTTCAGGATACAATCGCAGCTGTAGCATCTGCAGACAGGCATATCCAAGCGTTTCGACCCGAAACTTATCGGGGCAAATTGGAATTAGCAGACGGTCATTACAACGGATACTTCATGACGACTTAAACTTGTTTCCGTACAAAGTCCAAATTACAAGCAAGTTAAACCTTCAGGATTTGCCTGTTTGCCTGGAATTTTTCCAAAAATTTATTTCAATGGCCGAAGAACACGACACTGATAAATTGTTTGTTCATGTCTGATGAGGCTCATTTTGATCTTAACGGCAGTGTAAACAAGCAAAATTGCCGTATATGGAGTGAGTCTAATCAAGAAATGCTCCATGACACGGAACTGCGCCCAAAACGAGTCACTGTGTGGTGCGCAGTTTCATCAAGGTGTATTGTCGGGCCATACTTCTTTGAAGAAAACGGTGTAACCGTTACTGTCAATGGGGAGCGTTATTTAAAGATGTTGAAGGAGTCCAGAACTGCGCCGAAGACGTATACCATTCAACAGCGTTTGGTTTCAGCACGATGGAGCAACTGCACATACAGCCAGACCAGTTATGGCGGAGCTCCAACAAAAATTCGCAAAGGAATTCATTTCCAGGAACTACACTTTTCGCTGGCCCCCAAGGTCACCTGACCTGACTGCACCAGACTTTTTTTATAGGGTTATTTCAAGCAGGAGGTGTACAAAACGAAACCCAGGAATTTGACTGAATTAACGCAGTCCATTACGTCAATAATTGAGGCGATCCCAACTTCAACCCTTCAAGCCGCAATGAACAATTTTCTGATCAGGTGCCGCATATGCGTGGGTGAGCGTGGAGGTCATTTGCGGTCTATAATCTTTAAAAACAATTAGTTATTTAAAATAAAATTTAATTTTCTAACCAATAAAAAAAAAAAAGAAATACATCGATAAAAAAAAGTTATTTCAATTTTTTATTGTAGTACTGGTGCGCCACAAATAAGGGTACTTTGAAGCTAGAGAATAATAACTTGTGAGCGTTTTTTTATATATTTCATTTGAGGTTTCGTTTTTGTTTTGATTCTGGTGGCATTAGGTTGAGGAAGGTTCATAACAGCAAGGTAGTGTAAGGATGGATGAACTCTGAAAAAGATATTGTTAATACGCTATACAATCAGGGTCGAACAGTCACTTGCTCTCTCTTCGATACAATAGTCAGAGAATTATTAAAAAAGTCTTTAAGACACTCGCCAATACAAACCAAACAGGGAGAACTCGAAACAAGCAACCAACCCAAGGACATAGGTGAAGTTCCTCCAGCTTTCTCAGTTCATCCAATGTTTTCGGTTCCTCCACCTGAAATTCAAAGGTCAGTCAGTCGGGCCGGCGGCGGTTCATCTGAGTCATTGGCCTCATCAGCCTTTAGCGGCCTGAACAACAACGAAACATTAGCGAATGTGGAGCCAAGGCCAAACCGCCGTCAAGTAGTGAACGTGAGGGGGATGGATGAACATATGAATTAAATGGCAGGGATACTCTAGGTTAGAATAGGCGCCTGATAGAGTTCACTGAAAACAGAAGTGGTATAAGCGTATCAACTGAGCTGCTTGCCGCTACAAATTTCGCAGTTCTTAACGCTTGCGAACGTTAAACCTTGGCTCTTAGAAATGAACTGTCGGAGTCCGTGAAGCCGGAAATGAAAAATTTTATCGAGTTGGAAACAGTTCGCCATGTAGCACCTCTAGCGGTACCACTTGAAGCGATAGGTCGCAGCCCAACTGTCAGGGGGAAATACCAGTAAGACAACCAATTTCGGAGCCACTACGGCAGTTACAACATTACTTATGACAAATTAAATATGTGGACTAAGTTTCACTAACTAAGTCACTATGCTGTTAGATTTTGGTAATATTTTACTTGTTTCACTAAAAATTCAGTCGTCATTTATGAAAAAGACTATACATTTTTCTAAGGTGGTTCTATCGAGTTTATTTTGATTTAATAATATTGGGCATTCAAAAACATCCTTAAATCATTGTGTCGTAGGTATGCTTAGATTAAACCAAGATAAATATTTGAGTTTATTTAATTTTCATATAGCCCTCAGCAGCGCTTTAAAAGTGACTTTTTAAAAAACCAAAGCAGGTTTTTCAATCAACTTTGGATTAAATGTAGTAAATGGTGAAATTCTTTTAGGATTCGTGCAAAAAAAAAATTCCAGATAACAATCAAACATGACCTTACGATGATAGAGAACACCAAAAAAGTGTGTGTCAAAATTGTTTGTCTGTTTGTACCTGGATCTACAGCCAAAACCAATGCGATCTTCTTCAAATTTTAAACTTAAGGCTTTTTGGTGATTTTCCAGAGGAGAAATTGAATCTTTGTTAGCTCAAAAAATAACGGTTCTTGCATTACAACCGTTTAAGAAAATCTTATTTATCTCTAAACGGTTCCAACGATTTTAATACAAGAAATCATTGTATTATTGTTCGTATGGTGAACTTTTTGGTAATTTTTTTTTTACTAAAAACCGTTAGTAATGATGCTGGCCATATAACGTTTTTTGTTATTTTAGATTTTCTCCTCAACTGATTTGAATAAAATTTGTATGCAAAAGCTCCTTTTGAAAGTCATTAAAATTGCAGAATTTTGAAAAAAAAATAAATTTAGGATTTAAAAAAAATACCACTACAACAAAGAATCTGAAGTGTAAAAAAAAAAAAAAAAAAAAAAAAAAAATTAAAATTAGCTTATATGACTATGATTCCGTAGGTGAAAATGTAGTTTCCATTAAATCTTTAATAATGATACTACGTTAAATCATATCCACTTTAAACACATAGTAAATATTTGTATAATCGCTTGGATTTTGCCAAGCTAATCGCTTTAACCAAAATGCCCCTCCATCCTTTTCGTCAAAAACTCGAAATTCCAGATTATTGATTTTAACTCTTAAATAACGAAGTTTCCATAAAATAATTTATGGTCAGTTTTTAGATTGCATTGTAATCTACATAAAATATTAAAACACTTTTTTCCATACGAGTGACCAGTAAAAACGTATTGCTACTTCAAAAAGGTAACGCATCAAAAATAAATATTTTTGCTTTTATTTTAACACAGTTAGTAGCTCATTGATTTATCTTCATTTTATAAATAAAATAAATAAATTTGGTGGCGCAACAGCTCGTTGAGAACCAAGGTCTAGTGATTTACAACTCTCAGCCATTCCTGTGTGCATTTTGTTGGCAGGAATGGAGGGGACCTACAATTTTCTGCCGTGTCCGAACGGCTAGATGAGAAAAGCACTTATTCATGACAAGTATACTCTTGGAGGATTTGTCAGTTCCTCGCAAGGGGCAGTACCTCGGGAAAAACATTTCTTTTTTTAGGTGGCAGCGGCTGGGAATCGAACCCAGACCTTCGGCATGACAGTCCAATGCACAAACCATCATTCCGCGAGGTACTCTTCATTTTATAAATAATAATATTGCTTGTAAGAGGACTTTTTAGATCCGAGGGCCCAATAAAAAGGATTGAGACTTCAAAAGAATCGATTTTCGAAAATGCTTATTATTCGGGCTCATAAAGACTTGCACCGTGACCCCAAGGAAACATGAAATTTCACTTGAATAAAATCCTAAGCTTAAAATTTTGAACGCAACTACATATCTTTATTTTTCTATGAGGAATACTCATACAAAAGTCTACAGAAAAATCTGGCTTGCGTTAAAAGTTATTCAAGGTCTAACGTCAGAATTGTTTTTGCGTACCCATAACTTTAAATTTTTTTTTAACCGGTTTGTTAGTAAATTTTTTAACATTTTACCATTTTACCGTAAGCATAAATCTTTTTTTCGATGCTTTACTTTTTTGAATTAGCAATATGTTGTTACTGGTCACTCGTATAAAAAATAGTCTGTTAATATTTTTTGTAGACTACAATAAATTCTATAAACTATAAATTCATTTTCCTTGGGGTCGCTGTACGGTTTTTGAAATTTCACCCATTTCCATTTCCTTTTCCGTATCGAAAAAGTCCTTATAAGAGTTCTTACAGGCAATATCATTTTCTATAAAATGAGGATAAACTATTTTCCTAAAACTTCACCATTTTAGAGAAAAAACGCAAAACACCGTTTATTTTGCACAACTGTTAATACAAATGTTTTCTATAACACCATTTCGGAGTTATTCGCAAAAAAGGATGTCTTCTTAACGATCAATCGGAGACAAAAAAGTGGTAGAGAATCAATTATCTACAAATTTTATTTACCTACATCACTTTTTAATCCCATGTACAGTTTCCAAGTTATCCGGGAAAAACAAGTATGTATTTTCGATATTAACCTTGAATAACTTTTAACGCTAGCCAGATTTGTTTGTAGACTTTTGCATTTATATTGCATGCAAAAATAAATATAATTGTAATTAAAAACCTTAGCTTGGAATTTTTTTACATTTTTCCCGTACTACGTACATAGAAATAATATAGTAAAAGCTGGTGATTCTTTTTCTAAATAAATAAAATTGCTTGCAGTTGAACTTTGAACCCATTGTTGTACATTTTCATCAATGTTATAATGTGTATGCTATAATGGCTTCTTTGTGCAGATGATGTTCAAATAGAAATATCCATCTTAGACTAACAGCTGGCAGCATATTTTTAAGGTTGAACACATACAAAAAAAATGAGTATGAGGGTCTATAGGTGCATCCATCTTGACATAAAATTCAAAAGTCTGGCAGGATTTTTTTGGCGCCCGTGGTAGGGACGAGTAGTTGAAAATAGCGGTTTTCAAACTTTTGTGTTAGGGCCACATGAACTTCACATCATTTTAAAAAAATGCGAAATAGTGCTCTGATATTTTCTTAAAGTCCACAGAGTTTAATTTTTACGATCCGAATAATAGAACTTAAGATATAAACTTTTTAGGTGCACAATTTCGAGAGATTTTTGGATAGTTAAAAGAATGAAAATTCAACAAAAAAAAGTCTCAAAAATAAAGCCGATAGGATTCGCTTTAAAAGCATATATCTTGAGTTTTATTTTTCAAATTGTTAAAATTAAAGTCTGTGAACTTAATTTAATCACTTTTAATAAATTAATTGAAGTGCATGTGGCCCTAACATAATTGTTTAAAAACCACTTTTTCAACCCCTCATCCTTACCACGTGCGGCAAAAAAATCCTGCCAGACTTTTGAATTGTATGTCAAGATGCATGCACCTACGGACCATACTCATACTCATTTTTTGGTTCTTCAACCCAAAAATATGCTGCCAGCTCTTAGACTATCTGTTTTTATGCCGCAAATTCAATTGTTTTATATCTTTTTGTTAAGGATAAACTTTTTATTTTCGAAGAAGGTAACGTGCATATGTCAGTATGTACGTACATAATTTGAAAATTCACTAGAATTATTTTGGTAAAAATATTTTTCACATATGTACACCTTTTTGAGTTTGATCGTGGTGTTAGTCCAAAAATAAAATTTTGGTCACACAGTATTTTGAGCATAGGTACAGAACTAAAACAAAAAAACTGAATTTTGACCAAAAAGGACTTGTCATTTTATACAGAATTACTTTAGATCCGATTAGTATCTTTGATAACAGGTAATGCTTAAGAAAAGCACAACAAGGATACAGTTTTTGAATTAACACAAAGACTCTACCCATAACTCAAATATAATCGCATAGTAAAAACACATTTCGTTTAACTTATTCACTGTTAAAAAATAAAAAAAATCAAATTCAAATAAAAATTAGCTTGATATATCAGAGATGGAACAGCATGACCGCCCGGAAGCCGGAGCAAGATTAAAATGATGTGGGTATATAGCCGAGAGTAAAGTTCACTGTTGGTATATCAACCAAAACTGCAATAGTTCTACCACCATTTGAATCGCAGCTCAAATAAAACATTCCCCACCCTCAGATCGATTTCAAACAAAAAGATGTATTATAATTATTGTTGGATAATTTCAAGGTATTATGGTAAGAAAAAATAAAGCGATTGGCAAGAAAAGTTGTCAATGAGATTTGTTGACACATACATAATTCAATTATGGAAAAGTATAAAAATCAGTGCTGAAATTAATTTCCTTCAGATCACTTACAGTTTGTCTCGGCATTGAAAGTGAGCTCAGGCTGAGAAAAGAGTTCACGAGCGATAAGTTGCACGTAAGAAAAATCTTCCTGCAAAATGGACAGGTAGATATATATTTGTTTTATCCTTTTTTGATATTAGAAATAATTTGTTTGTCTTCAATAACTCGGTATTTTTTCTTTGTATTTGACAGCTCGCAATATATTGGGCCATACTATTTGCCCTTGTCAAATGGCTCCCTTGTTGATAAGGCAAGTTAAACCCATCAGGATTTGATCCTGCGATTTTGTATAAAATGTAAGTATATCATATTTTGTTTGCAGGTTACGCCCGATATGGCCCATCTTATCCACCCATACTGGAATAAATTTCCCCCAATGGAACCCTACATGACCAAATTGCTTGGAACATGGATGGCAGTCATGGGTTGTCTTTCATTTGTCGGAAATGGATTGGTCGTTTATATATTTTCAACGACAAAAGCATTGAGGACACCAGCCAACTTACTGGTTCTGAATTTGGCATTCTCTGACTTTTGTATGATGGCCACAAATTGCCCAATGATGGCTATAAATCTCTTTTTCGAAACATGGGTATTAGGACCCTTCATGTGCGACATGTACGCTATGCTGGGATCTGTTTTTGGTGCTAATTCTATTTGGTCTATGAGTATGATTGCTTTGGATCGATATGAAGTTATTGTCAAAGGTGTTTCTGGTCGCCCTATGACAATTAAACTGGCTGTGATTAAAATTATTATGATATGGACAATGGCAACTTTTTGGACTATTGCACCAATGATGGGATGGAGCAGGTATTGTAGATATTGGAATATTCAAATGATTTTGAAAGATTTGTTGTTTCTTTTTTTCTAAGATATGTTCCCGAAGGAAATCTTACATCATGCGGCCTAGATTATCTCGAACAGGACTGGAATCCAAAGAGTTACCTGATATTTTATACTATTTTTGTATACCTGCTTCCTCTATTTGTTATTTGCTATTCCTACTGGTTCATTATTGCGGTAAGTTACAATTTGAATTTAATTTATAGTAGCATTAGGAATCTATCAAAATGGTTAGAAAAAAAGGGCAGAAACTCGAAGTTTAAAGGCTCATAAGTCATGATAAGTGTTTTTACAGTTAAAAAGAAATTAGTTTCTTATTTTAACTCGTTTAGTTCTCTGAATATATTTGGTACAATTTTTTTTATCAATTTTTAAAAAGCTGAAATAATTGATTGAGTGAAAAATAGTTTTTATTGGAATCGGTTTTTAAATTGGACTTAAAATTATACAAACATTTCTTGAAACCAAGGGCATAGTATGGAATAGATAATAGTAAGGAAAAGGACTGTCGTTGAGTAAAATCACTCAACAGTTTATATACCATTTTTTGTATTGCATAAAGTTGTTCTTTGCTTTAGATTTTTCTTCCATAAATTCATAGCTTTGATCTCAAAATCAGTTCTAATAATAGACTTCACCAATTGTCATTCTTTAAGTAATACTACAAATACGATTTTCCTTTTTTAAAATACAAATTTATTATAAAAACCTTAACAAATACAGCATTCTAGGTATAATATTACCAAAAAAATAAGAGAAGTCAAACTAAAAAACTTAAGAGAGACCCTCTTGGATTTCTATTTAAAATATATTTTTCAGAATTAATAGTTCTGTTGTTCTGGATCATTAAAAATATGAATGTGATAATTCATTTTTTTTAGCTCTCTTTATACTATCAATACCTCATACAAACGCAGGGTAGATTTATTGATACTAATTGAAAGACTGGACTCACAGTTCGGAACTCTCTCTTTTCTCTACTCATTTATCGTGAAAAGAAAGAGAATACTGCTATACTTTGATTCGCAGCGAATAAAGAATTGCGAATTTCATATTAAACAACGAATTGGTTACAAAGATTAAATACTCTATCAATCGAAGAGAACATTTGAATAATCACTTTTTTAAGAATTTTTCAATGACACCTTCACCAGTATCAACAAATTGAGCACTAAAAACTCTTTAAAAATTTCAATGTTTTTTTGAATGCTTAATTAAATATTTCACATTTGTCTGCATTGTAAAGTGATTTTTTTTATTTGTTTGAATCATATATAATTCGACACCTATAGGGACAAAATACTTTCAATAGAATTCACTGAAGAGAATAGTTGTTTTCATTCACTTAACTCAACAAGTTAAGGGATAGGATTTTGCTTATGCCCAGTGAATTTATCTTTTGATAGTTGTACTGTGCATTTTTAATGAGAGACCGAACCAGTACCATTGCATAGTTATGGGAAGAATGCACTCCTTTTCCGAAGTTCTACCACATTTGTACCCATTTGGACTTCAAACTATGAATCAAACCTCGGAAATTTATGTGCAGTGTGCCTCAAAATGGTCCCAAACCTTTGTTAATAAGTGTTTTTAGGAATTTTTGTCTAGCCTAACGATATTTTTAATTAAATTGAAAACTTCCAGCACAGAGCAACTGGTATGGCTCTCTTAAGTGTCTTTGTTAACGATATGAACTGTGACCTGTGAGCAGTGAATGCTACTAAGTATTCAAGCTTAAGTACTAATTTATTTTTATTTTAACTTTTCAATAAAGT
Organism: Dasysyrphus albostriatus; assembly: GCA_946251815.1. NCBI lineage: Eukaryota > Metazoa > Arthropoda > Insecta > Diptera > Syrphidae > Dasysyrphus > Dasysyrphus albostriatus. The sequence continues at coordinate 60,651,581 of OX276337.1, read as the reverse complement.
AATTAGGTCACGATCCCACATTTCAGTATTTATCAATTACGAATTTGATTATTGACAATCGTAATTCGATTGTAAGGTTAAAATTACTGGTCAAAAGCTAGAGATAATAGGACACAGACGCTGGTGATAGCGACACACATGCTTTTTGCAAGCTTAAATGAGTGTGCACGTGCAAAAGTTCACATTTGATGAAAAAGTATTTGTGCAGTGCAAGTAATCCTATTTGATAACAGCAGAGTTCTTGTTGATTGTAGTAGATTAGACGTGTTTCTTTGTTGGTTTACAACAGAGACTGAGCTGTCAAAATATATGCATAGTTTGTGTTTCTATTGAAGCATAAAGCTTCGAATTTCGGTGACTTTTTTTCGTTCTGAGCATGTTAAGACGTTGCTCTAAGACATCAGAACGAAATAATAGAGTAAACGGAGTAAAATGCTGAACACAGCCAAGTTGACATTTGGCAGGCGGGAAATAATTGGCCAATTTATATTTCTTGAGCGCTCAATATTTGTCCTCAATTTTTTGACAGAGCAGGAAAATAAAATATAAACAGTATTCCTCACATAGAAGTCAAAACAACTCTTTTTTTCTTTTCTTCTTATGTAATTTACAGCGACAAAAAATGATTGAGCAAGCGAATCCAAAAAATTTCAGTCTCAGTTTTTAAGGGGGAAAGTGAAGAATTTTTGAGAGGAATCCTGTTTATATTTCTGAGCGCTCTGAGATCTCAGAAATATAAACTGGCTTAATGAAATAAAAAAATACTAAAAGCAATGAAAATGATAGATAAAATGAGTCTAGTCTATTACGTTGCTACCAAAAGCACCAATGATAAGCTCAACCCCAATGCAGGTTATAATGTTTATCAATTGTAACGACTAGCACACACAAGCTTGTTAATTGTTATTACTTTTATTATATTAACTTAAAGGCTGTTGCAGCTCACGAAAAAGCTATGCGTGAACAAGCCAAGAAAATGAATGTCAAATCATTGCGATCACAAGAGGATACCGACAAGAGCGCCGAAGCTAAACTAGCCAAAATTGCTTTGGTTAATATTTCACTATGGTTCTTTGCATGGACACCATATGGAATTCTAAACTTCTTTGGATTTTTCGGATCAGATATCCTTACGCCAACACTTACCATTTGGGGCGCAGTATTTGCCAAAGCTGGTTCTTCATATAATCCAATTGTTTATGGCATCAGGTAAATTACATACATACATATACTATTTACTTAGGAATATTTTTTTATGATGAATTTTATTTTAATTATCTCTTAGCCATCCAAAATATCGCATTGCTCTTAAAGAGAAATGCCCATGCTGTGTATGTGGAGAAACCGAAGAACCAAAAGCTAGTGATGCAACATCACAAGCAACTAATGCTGAAACGCCTGCATAAATTTAATAACTTGGAGTTTTTATTAAAAACTAATGTAATTTATAATAAGTTAAGTTACAATGTGTTGTTATGTTAAGTTAGCATTCTTACTTTAAACAAACCGAAATAAAGCATGGCATCTTAAAGAAATGTCTTTTAATTTTTTTTTATTTATTGCTCATAAAAATGGAATTTAAAAACTGAAAAATGATCAGAGATTTAAGAATAGAAGTTTACTCAAAATAATACTAACACACGGGATAAGGCGAAACAATGTTAGTTAACTAGGGAACGAATTGGCTGATGGAAGTTTGCTGGATGCTCTGCGCCTCACTGGATTGGAAGTACCACATTAAGTAAGTTAAATTTATCTTATAATTAATTGTTCCACGAAATTATATTTGTAAAATTAATATTTATGTACCCGTGCAGGGACGGGTTTAGAATATCACTGCAGCGCATCCCAGCAAACAGCGCTTGTCGTAAGAGGCGACTAAGGGACTAATAATATTAAAGTCAAGGAAATTACAAACTAACTAAATAGTGGAAGAACATACCTTTCAAACTGATCGTTTTCACAGTAAGTTGAGATTACTAGCACAATTACCTTACGTTAGCCTTCGATGGGCTCAAATCTTAGAGCAGGACATGGCAGATTAACCGATCAAAAATGAATAAGGGACAGACCTTCTTACCCTAGAGCAGAACTGTACTGTAAATTTTGGAATTGAGGCGACTGGAGCTTACAGAGAATATAACGAGCTTTTTTTCAAAGCCGTGAATACTACAAATTAGTGTGCTGGTGTGACAGCTCGTGACAACCAGGACCTAGTGAATTATACTTTAAATCATTCCTGAGTGCTGTTAACTACTCGAAATGGATGGGATATATGTGTTTTTTATTTGCCAAGCTGGAACTGAAAGATGAGAAGCATTTGATCATGAAGAGAGGTTAGGTATGTACGTCTCTTACAGAGCTTGGTACTTCCCTTGAAGCCGAGATTGTCAAATAAAGATGGCAAATCTCAGCTGTGATTTGCCTACGAGCTGAAACGAACAGCTGGATTGATTAGATTTATAAAGTATTTGTGAAATACAGGTCTGATAGACGTGATTGTTAATACGAAATTGAATTACAAATAGAACATTATAAACAAATGGGTTATGGAGGGTTTGTCTTCTTTATTTGATATTTAGCCAGTTAATATTTCTGAAAGCTTACAGGACTGAGGAATATAAACACGACTCCACACAAAAACTTAGACAGAATTATTTTGGATTCACTTGCTCAATTGTTTTTTGTCGCAATAAATTACAAAATAAGAACAGAAAAAGAGAGAATTGTTTGTGGAATCCTGTTTATATTTTACTCTGCAGGTTCTGTAAAAAAACAGAGAAAAATAATGAGCGCTCAAGAAATATAAACTGGCTAAATCTCTGCTGGGAAGACAACAATTTAAAGTGAAATAGGTTAAGATTTAACCCCAATAATGCCAGACCTCTGCCGTCCAACGTACTTACCAATTGGTTGACGACTTATATTTCTTGGAAAAAAATTACAGTTACTCTTACTATGCAGGCCTCAATCCAAACAAGTCTCGACTAACTGCGCCTGAACTCAATGGAGACGAAGCTGCAACTGAACTGGAGCCGAATTATTTGCCAAATTATTTAGTTCTCGCAAATTTTTTGGAGAAATTTTTGATCAAAAGTTGTCAGTCAGTTAAATTTTCCTAAGAATGAGTTGGAAAAGATTTGATGACAAATAGTAACAGTTGGTTGTTTTGGTCTAATATATCGAATACAACGAAAAGTGGTAGTCGGAGCAGGTTGATATATGACTAACTTTTAATTTTTGAGTGCAGGTATTTTGAAGTTTCAAAAGCACAAGCGTAATGGGCGCATTCCAACTCGATACTGAGTTACGTAAGGGTCCAAGCAATCGCTCTTTTTTTCAATGAATATGGCTTGTTGCAGGTGAAAGTGGCCTATCGATTAAAGTGGTGGAATTTGGTCCACTTGTTATAATAACCTCCGATGCTCGTGGAAAATTCACGAATCACGACAATGAGAGTGCAGCCAGCTTAAAAAAAAAACCTTATGGTTTGTTCCCGTGTTCATGAAAAGCAGTTACTGACGTCACAGTGAAAGATGGTTGATTTGATAAGAAGGTAAACACTTTGTTAGTTTAAGATGTCAATGCTTTATTTCGATTTCATTGTTTCTTTTCTTGTTCAAAGTAAGAATAACTTATCGCTAGTCCTTTAAATTTACATAGCTTAAAAATTAAATATTATACAAATTAAAAAAATAAATGTACGTGTCGTGCATGCATAATTTAACTTATGCAGGCGTCTCAGCATTAGTTGCTTGTGAAGTTGCGTCACTAGCTTTTGGTTCTTCTGTGTTTCCGCAGACACAGCAAGGACATTTTTCTTTAAGTGCAATGCGGTATTTGGGGTGGCTTAAAATAATAAAAAAAAATATATAGTTGAAAAAAATATTTTAATATTGAATATGTTTGCATAATATTTTACCTTATGCCATAAACAATTGGATTATATGAAGAGCCCGATTTGGCAAATACTGCACCCCAAATGGTTAATGTTGGTGTTAGAGTGTCCGATCCGAAAAATCCCATCCAATTGAGTATGCCATATGGGGTCCATGCGAAGAACCACAGTGAAATTGTAACCAAAGCAATTTTGGCTAGTTTACCTTCGGCGCTCTTCTCGGTATCCTCTTGTGATCGTAATGATTTAACATTCATTTTCTTGGCTTGTTCGCGCATAGCTTTTTCGTGAGCTGCAACAGCCTTTAAGTAGATAAATTATTCAAATAAAAAAATACGTATCCGTCAATGTAATTTCCTATTAGGTACAGTATGTAACGGTTTTTATATTTTATCATAGTTGAAAGATTTTGTATGCACCGAGTAAAATAAGTATTCCTTCGTTTGTCTTGAATTGAGGTCCTATACTATATGGAAAATGTTGATATCCATATATAGGGTCGGATCCATAATGCTCCATCATTGGAACTCTAAGTTGTTTTTCCACAAACACTTGTTATACACGTTGTTTCTTTGTCCTTCACCCTTTTCAAAGTTTAGTGAGTGAAAATGTGTAATCGGATCTTTTCCCCTTCGCAGTCATTAAATATACAGTCAGAGACACAGAGTGATTGATTTGATTTGATAGTGAAAAGTGATTGTGTGATATGAGACTGATGATCCTGAGGTTGATCCGTTTCTGTGAGCATAAAGCTGTAATAGTAGTAAACGAGGGAGAAAGAGTAGTACAATACCTACATTGTGGTAATACAGCTGATAAGCACCTCTGTTCATTACAATTCCTCAAATATTATCTTTAATCACCACCAAGTCAAAGAAATACCTACTCTTGGGGGGCCAGAAGTTTGTGATCTTCTAAAAGAAGGCAGTTTCATTCAGAAACAATTTTTCAATACCAAAATATCTTTCTGATATATCGGAAGTAATAAGAAGTGGGTATTTCGTTTACTTATTTACTCACAATTTCTTTTGATAAAGATTTTTCGAAGGAAACAAAAGTTTTTATGAGAATTGATATTTTTTATTGAAATTGATGTTTTCCGGTGCTGAAACCAAAACATTTTGTTAATATTTTAAAGTTACTTACCGCAATAATGAACCAATAGGAATAGCAAATGACAAACAGAGGAAGAAGATATACAAAAATAGTATAAAATATCAGATAACTCTTTGGATTCCAATCTTGTTCGAGATAATCTAAGCCGCATGATGTAAGATTTCCCTCGGGAACATATCTTAGAAAAACAAGAAAAAGAAAAAAAAAGATTTTCTTCTGTCAAAATCATTCACAAGCTTAAGTCTTTATACCTGCTCCATCCCATCATTGGCGCAATAGTCCAAAAAGTTGCCATTGTCCATATCATAACAATTTTAATCACAGCCAGTTTAATTGTCATAGGACGACCAGAAACACCTTTAACAATAACTTCATATCGGTCCAAAGCAATCATACTCATAGACCAAATAGAATTAGCACCAAAAACAGATCCCAGCATAGCATACATGTCACACATAAAGGGTCCTAGTACCCATGTTTCGAAAAAGAGATTTATCGCCATCATTGGGCAGTTTGAAGCCATCATGCAAAAGTCCGAAAAGGCCAAGTTAAGCACCAATAAGTTGGCTGGTGTCCTCAATGATTTTGTTGTTGAAAATATATAAACGACCAATCCATTTCCAACGAATGATAGACACCCCATGATTCCTAAAAATGTGCCTAGGAGTTTTGTCATAACGGGCTCCACTGGTGGGAATTTATTCCAATATGGATGGATAAGGTGGGCCATATCTGGTGTTACCTGAAATAAGAAAAGAAAAGTACATTTATTTATGAATCTTAGAATAAGAGCCTTAAAATCAACTTGCCTTGTCGGTAACAGATCCATTTTGAAGGGCTAAGAAGTGTGGCCCAATGTATTGCAAACTATCCTCAACCAAACGACCGGGTGTATAGTTACTGTTTTTGTTAAACCTTAAGTTCAAAAATCAAAATTACCTCTCCATTTTGCAGGACGATTGGTTTTATTTTTTTTTTTTTTTTAACTTAGGAATTTCGAATAAAGTCTTGCGATGGGATTGCACTCTATCTGCAACTAGAGTGCCTGTCGTCTGATGGGCGAAGCTCTGATGATTCGAATGAAACTCTTGCCAGCACTGATTCTTATAGTTTTCTTTACTCATAATTGAATTAAAAGCTTAAATATTTGCCTTTTTCTTGACAACCGTTTTTATTTGTTAGCATAATAGCATAATAATATACAAAAAATTAAATAACTTAAAATCGCTTATGTTTTCATTTTCCATCGATTTGTTGATATAAAACACTTACCACCATATCACCACATGGTCGCATTAAAACGGCTTTAAATATTTGAATTTTCAATGTTTCTTCATATGACAACTACTCGTGCATTATTTATAGCAACAATTTCAATGTTCAAGGCATTTAGACTGGTGGGGTGGGTTGCAGTACAAAAATCAAAACATAAATAGCCTGGGTGAAAGTGTTGGAAAGCATTATCATTTTTTTATCAGGGCCTCAAGGTTTGCGACTAAGGGCCAGTTTTTCAGTGCGAGATCATCCTAGTCTCAGGGTTAAACCTGATTTAACTCTAGAAACATGTTTTTCAGTCAACTGAAATCCTGAGTTAAATTCGAGTTAACTGACCTACTTTGGTGAGTTATAGCTCAGGGACCAAATTGAGTGCCTCTTCAGTTGTGATGCCATCTCGAATTCGATAGTGAAAGTTATTGTCAGTGCAATTCCGTTGTGGTGCCATCTCTATTCGGATGCTTGAAAGGGTGATATCGATAGTGTCGCACATCGATCTTTGACAGCTGAAAGATAAAGTAAATCCTCAACTGAAAAACAATTTCTGAGTTAACTCGGGGTTAAAATAATTAGGTTTAGCTTACCCTGATTTAACTCAGAGTTAACCGTGAACTGAAAAACTGGCCCTACGAGTAGTTTGGGATCAATGCAGTTTGGTGTCTTATAATATTTTAGCAGTCCTTTAAGTGGAAAATAAGGAGTAGAAAATTTAATCCATAAATTATAGATTCAGAAATAGGTCAAACTGGTATGCTTTGTGGTCATACACTCAATACTTCCCGCTTTTATAAGCCACTTTTCAAGTTTTCGACCAAGTCAATATAACATGCATCGTATAACCTGAATAAAAACTTATACCCTATTGACAGAAGTAATATGTTTCTAGGAATAACTGCCTGAACAGAATGGGAGACGGAGCTGGAATAGATGTCAATTAAGATGAAATCAAAGCCGTTTTCTTTTGGTGGTGGCAAAGTACTCTTGAGTAGATGGCATCCCTAATTAAGTACTATTAACTGCACATACTCTCATTGGCGAGTCGATACATTTTACTATGGCCAACTCGAAAAAAAAACAACTCAAGATAAAAATTGTTCAACTCTTGCTGCTCCAGCTGCATCATTTTTGATATCTTTTTCACCCGCGTATCCAATTCTGTAGGCAGTAAGGATTCACAGTGACCTGGCACTCATCAGATGGTCAAACCATCAACCAAATCAGCCACGAGCTAATCAAAATCGATGCCAAGCTCGTATCAAACATCAGTCACCATTTATTCGGTAAATTTTAACCTTACGCACAGGCTAGTACCTAATATGAAGGCCGGTGAAAATATCACCTGTGTATGAAATCCAAGTGTGCCCATTTGGTTACGATCTCAAGAATTTGAGCTATCAAAAACAACTATATAGCAAGATGCAACACCGTGTCCCTATTCTTACTCTATTTCTCCTTATTCGAACTACTAACTTTAATATAAAAGTGATATGGATGGCTTATGTGCGTTTACTTCCCACATTACAACTGTGTCTGCCAGACTATAAACTAACCACTTTTTTAATTTCTTCATACTTATAATCGGAACGTGTTTTATTTATTAAGGTATCTATTCTTGGGTAAGGATGGTTTTTAAGACTTCTTAATTTTATTATTATATTCTATAACTAGGAAAATAGCCTCAAGTTCCCATTTTGTATACTTTGTACCCAGTTCTATTTCTGCAGAGACAAACTTTAGTGGAGTCTTGATCTACATAAATCTCCGGCAGTGTCTATCTCTTCGATTGTGACAAAAATTTACGAAGAACCTTATTTCGCACTCCGAAGGCAAAAAAAAACACAATCACGAAAAGTTTGAGATTTTAATGACTAGGCAACAGTGGCGTGGCGTCCGTATATATTTTATCAATCTAAGAAAGTTTAATGTACTTGATAGATTTAATTAATTAAATAAATGAATAGACTAGAGTTATGTTGAGTGAGAGTGATTCAGTCCTCTTTAGATTGTGACTTTTGGCTACGTCATAATCTTGATTTTGTAGTTGAAATCGTTGAGGAGAAAATCTTACCGATAAACTCATCGTCATGGCAATCACAATCTAAACGAGCTCAGGATTCACAACACCACAACATCGGAACTCCACATAGCAGTAAATGAAAAATTCGCTCGAACTGAACTTCACATTTGTTTAGCACCCATTTTATGGAGGTTACAATTTATTTACTGATGTGAATTGAATGTAAACAATTCACGAAAACCACTTTAACGTAAAGTTATAGTAAGTAAAACAATGTGCCAAAAAAGACCAGTTTATACAAACTTGGTTTAAATTTTGGTCCGATGTTCAGCCATTTTAGTTAACTGCTTTGGCCGATTAAGAGGCAGTTTTACAAACATGGTTCAAGTTTTGATCTGTGCTTCAATAATTTTAACTCACTATTTTCAGCGGTTTTACTAAGGTTCAACGATGTTTTAAGCTTGTAATTAGTTTTTACAACTTACTTGAACCTTGAACCATGGTCGAACCTCAGTATATCCACCGAAATCGATGAGTCAAAGGTGCCAAACCACGGATCAAATTTCGGACCACGTTTGCACAACTAGAAGTAACTGAAGTTGAAAGATGGTTCTAGCATATCAAACATGACATTACGATGATAGAGAACACCAACAAAGTGGGTGGCAAAATTCTGTCGTGTGTCAGTCTGTCTGTTTGTATGTGGATCTACAGCCTAAGCCAATCCTCTCCTCCTTCAAATTTTGGACCTAAGCCTTTTTGGTGATTCTCCTGAGGGGAAACTGAATTTTTTTTAGCTCAACAAATAACGGTGATTATCATACAACCATTAAGAAAAATCTAATTTATCTCCAGAACGGCTCCAACAATTTTGGTAAAAAAAATGAGTGTATATGTACGTATGGTGAACTTTTTGGCTAACAGTTTTTTTTTAACTTTAGATTTTCATGTGTTGCCAAAGAAATTATCGAAGACCTTATACAAAAAGGCTTTGAAGCAATAACCTTATTAAAAATGAAATCTCATAACCCATATTAATGCTCACTTTCAAAAATAAAGAAAGTTTCGATTGGATTTACAGTATTAAATAAATTATGGCCATAGCTGTCAAAATTAAACCACTGTGAAAATCGAAAATTGTTCCACATGTACCCGCTGTCAAGCTTTTGGGCATACACAAAGATACTGCTCCCACGAGTGACGAGTTTGCTTGTGTTTAATGCGAAAGCAAGCATGCAACTAAAAATTTTCCCATGGGCACTGAACAGAAAGCGAAATGTGTTAACTGTCATGGTTATAGAGGACGTCCGGTCGTCAAAAAATTTCCAACACAAAAAGAAAAAGCAAAACTGTGAACAAGCTTAGAAACTGATTGAAAGCAAGTAGCTGTGGAAAACAAAACCGAAAATTAGCCGGCAAAAACAATTCCACTAAGCAAAAGTGATGAAAATAAATCCAATTTCCAGATTGTAAGATATGTGCGGAAGAACGAGGAAACATCTTTTAGAGAAATGCTTGAACTTATCCTTATTGACAAACAAGATTGAAACATAAGACTTGAAGACGTCACTCTTAAAAAACAATGATGGACAGAAACTTAAACACAATATGAATCAGACAGAACTAAACATCTTTTAAGACATATAGCATATAGACATTTGTTTGGTGTCTGAAACCAACCTTGCTATAGAACAAAGTAAAATTTCAAGCTATTCGTGTTATCACGCTCAGCACCCAGCTGACAAAGCTAGGGGAGGATCAGCAATACTTAAAAAAAAGTGCTTGACACGCTATGAAAAACCAAAGTTTACTAATGAAAATATGCAGGTTACAACAATTAGTATTTGTATAAAAAAAAAATATAAGATAGCAGCTTTATACTACCCTCCCAGGCACTCTCTAACTAAAGAAGCCTATGTATAGCTCCTAAATTTGTTAAAACATAACTTCCTGGTTGGTGGCGACTGCAACACACCCAATGGGCTCATACCAACAAAAGGTAAAAGGCTATACCAAGCAGGTATGTGTCAAAAGTTATCACGATTTATGGTCAGATCAGACTCATTAATTTATCATTGAGCGAAGCAGAAATAATGGAAAAAAGTAATCCTAAGCTCGTGAATAAAACAACAAACTGGAACGAATTCAGAGATTAACTTGAAAATTTTATAAACCTAAGATCCCCTATGCAAACAATTGAACAAATTGATCATAAAGTAGAACAATTTATTGCCGATGTGCAACAGGCTCAAGAAAAAAATACTCCAACTATTTCGTACTCAAGAGAAAAAGAAATAAAATTTCCTGTCGAAATTAAGGAGTTGTTATTGGAAAAAAGAAGAGCTCAAAGAAAATATGAAGCTACGAGATTTTCAGGTCATAAGTCAGTTTTTAACCGTCTTAACAATGAACTAAAGAAAAGAATCAGTGAGTTTAAAAATGATTCACTTAGTAGTTTCCTCAACAGTCTGACGGCAGATGCTTCTACCGAATACTCCTTATGGAAAGCAGCTAAGCGTCACGGACACAAAACCCGCCAGTAAAATCTCAAGATGGTACATGAATCGGAAACCTAAAGCAAAATGCTGATCATTTTGTTGAACATCTCGTGATTATTTGTAAGCCATTCCCAACAAATTCAACTACAGATCCCTTACGGTTTTTTAATAGAAATGACGAATGTGAAATTCATTTTTTCACGCCCAAAGAAGTTGTCACCAGGCTATGATCTAATACATAACTGCTTCAATAGCCTCCAAAAAAGTCCAATTTAAAATAAATGCATGCCTTAAACTAAGATATGAGCCACATCATTAGAAAATTGCAGAAGTCATTGTTATACCTAAACAAGGTGAGCTACCAACGGAACAGATGTTACTTACATCTTACAGACCTATGTATATCACTTTTACCAATCATGGAAAAAGTTTTCGAAAAAACACTCCTGAAAAGACTTAACAAAATAATAGAAGAAAGAAGACTTATTCCAAGCCATCAGTTTGGATTTAGAAAAAAACATTCCACGATAGACCCAGTGCATTGGATTGTTGTGGAAAAGGCACATGAAGAAAAACAAGTATCCTCGGCTATATTCTTAGATGTTCTTCAAGTCATTAACTAGGTTTGGCACAATCTGAATAGGGATCTTCCCAGATAGAAATACGAAAAATTGAAATCCTACGTTACGAACCGACTCTTTAGAGTACGGTACGACCAGACTCTCGGAACTAAGGAAAATTAAAGCCGGTGTACTATAAGGAAGTGTCGTAGGACCAACTCTGTTTCTGTTATATATAATGGACCAGTGGACATCAATGCTATCATGGCCACCTTTGTTGATGATACTGCAATATTGGTGCCAGATAAATCCCGTACGAAGGCACAAATACACAACAACTGTCGATATAGTCACTGATTGGACGCGTATCAAATTAAAAAAGAACAAAATCGACGTATTTAAACTTCACAAACAAAACAAATAAACAATTCAATCCAATTCTTATAAATAGTACAGCAGTACCTTACTCAAATACTGCCAAATACCTTGAAATGAAATGAAAGAGCACATCACGCATAGTCGGCAAACAGGTACCCGGTACCGGCTAACCGGTCGTTGGGATATAGATCTTATGGAAGCTTTCACACGTGCCGGAACCGGTTAGCCGGCAGCCGGTAGAAGAAATGCTGCTGACTTCGCTCAATACGATAGCCGGCTGCCGGTACCGGTTCTCAAATCAGCAGTCGATACAGAAAATAAAATTGCTCTTTCACATATACCCGGCCGCGCGCCGGTTAGCCGCTTTTTCTTTATTTTTTTGCTGTGGGGTGAAATAGCTAAGCTATTTGGTAAACATTTACCATGCACAACCCAAAGAGTCAGAATGGCTACAAATTTCAAAAGCCTATTATGAAAAGACAGGAATGCTAAATGTTGTGGGAGCAATAGATGGCAAACACATATAAATTAAGTGTCCTCTAAACTATGGATCATTTATTTTTTTTATTATAAACAATACTTTAGCATTGTTCTTCTTGCTGTTTGTTGTAGCTACTTCATACTCGTATTTATAGTTCTTGGTATAGGAGCATATGGAAGCCAGAGCAACGTGGGTGTTCTGCAAGTGAGTGGGTTTGGCAATGCGATACTTCAAGGATGTATAAATGTACCTAAGCCACAGAATCTTCCGAACACAAACGATGAGTTTCAATTTTGCTTCGTGGGTCGTGGCACGATGCAGCATTCCCTCTAAAACAAAATATTATGCGGCCATATCCTGGGCGGCTCTTACCACCTGACAAGAAGTATTTTAGTTAAAAAATGTCAAGGACACGAGTATCGATTGAAAACACATTTGGTGTTGCAAGGCAAAGTGGTGAGCAATCAGAGGTGTTCTTAACTTGCAGCATAGAAACACTGAAAAGATCATAAAAGCAGTTTTAGTTCTACATAATTTTGTTAAATTTCATGATATGTTAAACTACTGTCCTCAGAATTATGTGGACTAGTATTCTGAACTAAATGAACTACAGTCAAGAAGTGGCCTACCCCAAGAAGTAAATTCAATGCGTCAAAGTAGACTTTTTACTCGATTCAATCCATCAAGATGTGCATTTTCAATGCGAGACGATCTTATTTTTTTTTGCTCCAAGGAAACCAGTAAGCAAAATTTGATTTAAAAATAGCTATTAGCAAAAGTTCCATTTTATTTATTACTCAACTTAAATTAACAATAATGTTAAATGTTTGCAGAATTTGTATTTGTAGTTCCCTATAAATAGAGCTGGACTAAGATGCACTTCATTAACTTGTTGTGCCAAGTCCTCGAAAAAATGATCAGCCGGAGTTTTTTCTCTAGCTGGTACTGCTGGCTGAGAAAAAGTGTCTTTGGCCAGGTTGACTGATGCGCTATTGGAGTGGATGTAATTGGCCCAGAAAAATCGTCCGGCTCGGTGATCAAACCTAGCATTTTAAGCCTGATTCACAATGCGACGAGGAAACGAGCCGAGAACGTGACATCTGTCATCTCTAAAAACGTCCCCCAATTCACAATGCGGCAGGATTTTTACCGACGAGAACTGATTTTCTGTAAGAAAAATATCAAAAAATAAACCAGACAACAGATTATCAATTGCTCCTTTATCTATTAATGTCAATACCGTATTTTTTCTTGTAAATTTTGTTTCCATTATGTAAATTACTTGCCAACAAATAAAATTGTCGTCTCGTCGCGTTTTTTTTTTCAATTTTTCAAATCCTTGGCAAGACGTGACGACGAGAAACGGTGGATTGTGTGTACCCTCGTATGCTATCATTGTTTCGAAGTAGTTTGACATAAGCGACGAGAACTCGTCATGTTCACGTCGCATTGTGAATCAGGCTTCTGCAATAATTATCCCTTCATTTTCTTTTTCATTTATTATTTCGCCATTATTCTACATTTCGAAATTTCCTAAAGTACTACAAGTAAAAAACATAGAGACATTTCAATATTTAAACCATGGTTTGGAGTTGGTAATCTTTTTTATGAAATTTAAATGGTACATCCATTTTCACTGTTTTTATTATTTTTTTAATAATGACGGGAACTGTCAATATTAGTTATGCCAAATACCAATTACTTCACTTTCTTTAATTTTGTGGTTGCAATGAAGCTGCGCAACCAATTTAGAAATAGCGACAGCGTGCAGTGATGAGCTGCTGCTCCCATAAGAACCTGTGTAATTCAATTTTGATGTATGGCTAAAGCTCCACGTCTGTTTTGAGCTGAACTCTTGTTTTTAACCATGATAGAAACGGTTTGTTTTCAATAAAAGTATATTTTCTTTGATGTTAGTTCAACCTTTGAATCAACGATATTATTTAAAGCTAATTGGTTAAATAGAGTATTAAATGCTAGAAATAACCTCATGCCACGTGTGCCAACACAATACAACAAGCTCACTAATGGGTTAAATGTACAAGTAAAATACAACTATGGATACAGGGTGTAAGCTGCCTGTAAGTTTTTTGGATTTTTGGTAAAGTAGCTCATTTTATGTTGAGTTAAGCATATTTGAATTTCTTCGACTGGAAATATTAATTTAGTCTTGAGCTTTATCAGTCCATTAAAATAATAAACGATTTCTGAGACACCTGTATTTTTTATGGATTTTTATTGAACAGAATCTAAAAATGTTTGATTCAAAGAAATGTTTCTCTTGTAAATAGACCAACATAAGATTTATAGACCTTTTACAGAATTAATATATTTATAATTTATTAAATATATCGATTTTTCGATAGAGACTTCTCGGTTTCTAAGAAAATGGAGTAAGGAAGTTTTCATTGAGCGACGACGATATGTAGTACTACTAGTGTGCGTATATCGAAGAAAAATATATTATTTTAAAATATCAGTTGAGCCATTATACTAGTTGATTTAAGACCCTGTTTTCATCTAGTAAAACCTTCAAAAACATTTTTGCAACATTTTTAGTTTTGCTCATTTATGTTTCTGGCTTGAGTTGTTGAATGTAATGTGATAAAATCTAAAACAGTTCATAAATGATGGATATGATTATTGATTTAATAAAAAAATCTAAATTATTGAATTCTCAATGTTAATTTATCAAAAATAAGAAGAAATATGAATGAAAAGAGATGAATATATTAAAATCAAATACATTTTATTAGATTCAAACAAAATCCAAGTGATTTAAAATTTTCAAAATCTGTGTGGACAAACTGCAATATATTTAAGTTCGTATTCAAGTGCAACCTCTTGCGAAGAAAGTGGCAAATCTCTCGTTTTAGCCGTTCTTTCGCAGCAAAAAAATCTGAAATCCCAATCAAGGAAGCAGGGAAGGGTGATTTCCTCCCATTCATATCAAAATATTTTCCATACATTAGGAATTTTTTTTTTTTAAATGCATCCTGAAGCTAGATTTCTGTACCACAACTATATTTTGAATGAGTTAGCCCCCTCCCCTGATCGCAATCCTGCGTACGTTCGTCCACTTATTGATTCCAACCGTAAAACTTTTTTGGTAGACATTGACAAGAAAAAATTGCTGCCGACTGTATTTTTCCCAGTTTATTTATTTCAGCTTAATTTTGAATCACCCTGTTTATTTGTTCTATCATATCGAAGTACACCATCACAGACTTCTAGTCTCTGCCAAAGCAATTCACTCATTTCTATGCCAATGTCAGAATATGTCTTGGGTGCAATTGGATTATTTTTTTTTTTAATAACTAAAATAAAAAAATAAATATTCATAATATTGTATAAGTACTTAAGTAGGTACATGGTGTGGAAATGAAATGACTTGCAAGCCATTATGAAACTGTTAATGCAAACATAATTCTCGAAGTGCTGAACCGAGGTGTAATTTATTTTTTGCCCATTGTATATTCCTACCTCATCCCAAGCCGATCATAATCCAAAAAAAATAAATTTGAACTTGCAGTTAATGAATAGAAAAAAAGCTGGTGTTAAGAAACTTCGCAGCAAAAAGTAGAACTTAAGATGATAATCAAAATTAAGTAATTTAATAAAAACTAAATCACCTCTTTTTCAAAATGGTGGGCTTCTCTTTTAAGCCCGAGCACCCAAAAAAAAAAAACTGTTTTATAAATAGGAAATGTAGCCAAACACAAATCATACAAACAAATGCTTACCATCGATTAATACAATTTGAATACAAATTTTAATTGAATCTGCTGCAGCATAGAATTCGTACATGTTTTCCCTATAAATCTATTAGTTGTATGAAAAAAGAAAGTTGACATTTTTGTTTAAAATTTTACAAAGTACCTACAGTTTGTTCCTTGACATGTTTCCCATGGGCGGGACATGACACCATTTATGCCGCATCTAAACTCGTTTCTGATGTCCAATGGAATAAATCAAAGAAAAGTATACGGGTGCCTGCCTGGTTGAATTGGAGAAGGCCTTTGACACCGTATGGTTATAGGGTCTTTATCTAAAGCTGATCAGACTGGGCATTAGTAAACCACTATTAACTATATATGCTTTATGATATGCTAAATGGCAGAAAGTTTTTTGTCAAAAGTGGCAATGTAACTTCTGCCACAACCTTTAATATTAAAAATGGTCCTCAGCAGGGAGCGGTCAACTCGCCGATTCTATTCAGCATTTACACCAGCGATCTGATAAGTAGTCTAACTCAGGCAATTGCGTATGTCGACGATCTAATTGCGTACAGAACAGCTCCAAAGGTCGAGGTCACCAGGATTCTTTTGCAGCGTGTCTTCGAGAAGATTCAACAATATTGCGATGTTTGGAAGTTAAAAATCAACTTTCAGAAATCAGAAACTATCTTGCTTAGGACTCCGTTGCGTGGAGCCACAAGGGATACAAGAAAGAACTGGCGCAAGCTGATGGTGATCGTAGGGCCAAATGGGCATCCACTGGTGAGTAAAAGTGCAGTTAAGTACCTTGACATCTGGATGGATCAGTTTTTGTATTTCGTCAGACATATAAATGCTGCTCTGGCCAGGGCTAGGGGAGCTTTTGCCCTGACGAAACGGCTGTTTTATAGCAGCTGACTTGACAGCAGGATGAAGGTAATTTGCTACTAGTCCTTATTCGGCCGATGATTGCCTATGTATGCCCGGTTTGGTTCAACGTTGCCCCATCTCAAATGGAAAAGATTCGGGTGTTTGAGAGGAATTGACTTCAACGCTGCCCTGGATTGCACAGAACACTAGAGTCAGAGTACAAACATTACTATTCCAACCTGGTTCTATACAACGGCACCAACATAAACAGGATAGATAATTTTTTGCTGAAGCTTATTCGACGTCAAATTACAAGAGTGATGTCCTCAAGCAACAGCTTAATTTTTGGGGCTTATTACACTAGCAATGAATACTACGAGAGTGTGCGTCTAAGCGGCTTTATTCCGCCCTATGCATTCCTCCAACTAGACAATCGAGGGCTGATCCAGGATAGAGCGGTGGTTCCACTAATCTACCACGTCAGCCGTAGAACTGTAGATCGGTGGCTCCTTTACAGTCGAGATATCCTCGCACAAGACGGAACTGAGCACCTTCGGTTCAGTAGAACTATGTCCGAAGGAGTTCGAAGAAATAGGGTAAAGGAGGAGAACCAGTTCTGGTGGTTGAAAAATGAAGTTCCTTCAGAAATTTTAAAGTTGGCCTTGGTATTTTCTTTCCCTGTATGGCTGACTTACATAGGTTTAGGTAGTTAATTTCGATTAGGGACAGTCAGGGTGCCATAAAAAAAAATTAGAACATACAAAAACACAAACAAAATTATAAAACCAAAAAACAAATATAAAAAAATATATATATAAAAATAAAAATGAATTCATGAAAAAAAACGTATGTTGGACTGATAACTAGAAGATTGCAGGATCGAATCTTTGTTTTTGTTGTCTCTCTAGGCAAAAGGTTACCTAACGGGCAAGGCCCTAGAAAAAATCGATAATTACCCTTGCTAGGCCCTCTGCTAGCATCTAAGTTAAACTTTCTAGGCCCTTGCTAAAAACCTGTTTATTTTTCCAGGTGGGAGTCCTATTAGTTTATTGAATTGAAAAATTGCCGCTGAGCAACATTTATTTATATAAAAACATGGATGTAGTTAGAGAAAAAAGCATGGTACACACTAAGGTGTGTTCACCCTCTAGCTCGGCCTATTCTGGAAGTGGAGACACCACCGCAGTTTCTACTTACATATTTACAATGGGTTGGGGTCAAAATCCCGAAAACCAAAATCCCGAAAATCCAAAATCCCGAAAATCCAGACTCCCGAAAACCCAGAATCCGGAAAACCCAAAATCCCGAAAACCCAGAATCCCGAAATCCCAGAATCTCGAAAACCCAAAATCCCGGAAATCCAAACTCCCGAAAACCCAGAATCCCGAAATCGGGGGTTCGATTTCGGAAAAATAATCCTAAGACTAAAGTTAAGAAATGAAGGCGTAAATTTCAAGATAACTGTTCTGTTCTGTTTTTTTGGTCAGTTTCCAACCTTTTGGATGAGAGTTTGCCACGTACAAAAAATAGTGACGAAGCGTGGCACCGTCGGCTTAAAGTTCTTGCAGGGCGCTCTCATATCGGTGTTTATTCACTGATTGCTCTTTTAGGTGGAGAACAAATCCGGGTGAAAACATGCATCGACAAAATTATATCCGGTGAAACTCCTAACGTAAAAAAAAACGCTACAAGCTGAAAGAGAATAAAATATAAAAATTCACTCTGAACGCAATGTACGTTCGCAAATAATTTTTTTAAAGGGAATATCATACAATATAAATTTACATTAAATATGATTATGTTAGGTAATTAACTTGAAGTTTATTGTTATAAGCCTATTTGACGTTTTGTTATTGTTAGATTGAATTTGTTATATGACTATTAATATTGTTAAATTTTTTTATTCTACGACTATTTTCTTTTTTCTTTCGTGTTTATTAAAAGTTTCACTAAGCAGACAATTTTGAAGAGTTATTTACTTTTTCTATTTTGTTTTCGGGATTTTGACTTTTTTGGATTTTGGGTTTTCAGGATTTTAGCCTTTCTGGATTTTGTGTTTTCGGGATTCTGGATTTTCAGTGTTCTTGGCCTTTTTGGATTTTGGGTTTTCGGGATTTTGGGTTTTTAGGATTCAGGGTTTTCGGGATTCTGGATTTTCAGGGTTTTTGGTTTTCTGGATTCAAAATTTCGGGATTCTGCCCGTCTCTCATTTACAATGTTTTCCCTAAGAGTAAAGAGTTCTACCGCTATCGCTTTGATGGGAACACTCGATCGCATATAGCCCTATATTTCATTGCAGTACTGTTACACACGAATCAATAAAACACAAATATAACTCCATATCGAGCAAAAATTGTTTTTGTTATGTGTACAAAAGTTTTACCTTCACATCACATGAATTAGATAAAAATAGACAAAATCAATTAATAAAATTAAAGCCGTTACAAAAATATTAATTAAACTATTAACTACACCTAAACTTTAAAATATGTATGTATGTAAATAAACTTACCAGTGTACTCGTATTATAACTTTATTTTTGAGATGGCTGAAAATTTTTACTTCAAAATTTCCTTTTTTGTAAAGTAACTAGTTTATTTTAAGAATTATTAACTTAAAAATGTTTTTCCGTGGAAACTTTGTCTTCTTTCATCGAACTTTTTTATTTTATATATAAAAAAATTTTATACAAAAAAAATTTCACCAAATCCACTTCAAAATTAAAATATATGCATTTCGAATTAACTATTGCAACTTTTCCACAGCATATCGAATCAAAAATCAACTTTAAAATGCCTTTCACAAAACAACTTAAAAATCTTATTGGTGCAAATTGTGTATTGAAGTAAACATTTCAACTCAAAATAATAAAACCGATATTCAAAGGTAAATTAGGTACCAACAATCATATTATATAACCTAACCACTCCTTAGTATTTTCTTGCAAATCATCCATAAGAACTTAGAATTGAAATTAACTTTTAAGCTTAATCAACCGTCAAAGGGATTTGAAGCAGTTGTGAAGCCCTTTCAATGCATCGTTGATGGTAATTAGACGCATAGAAGATAAATAGAATTAGCATTCGTATTAAAGATAATCAAACACAATTTTTGATGACATGGTCATTATCAAACAAACAGGAAGGTACAGTAAAACAAACTTATTTGCACTTCATTTTATGAAGAAATCAAAAGGTAACCGTGCTAAGGGTTTTTATTAGGTGCGAGTACTAGGCAGTACGGGAGGGTTCTGAACTTGCACTGAGAAGTTGTATGCAGTACTTTTTTCACCCTTTTTTAATCCGTTTTTAAGCACTCATCTTTGAAAGTATCCACTGAATTAGCACATACTAAAAATTAAATGAAGTTCGGGATTTATTCTCCAAAATATTTGGGATTTTGTCCATTCGGGATTTCGGTTTGATTTTGAGCATTTGGGATTATGATATTCCGGTTTCTCTTTTTTTGCCATTTGCCATTTTTTCACACCGAGTTAAAATATAGATTTCAAGGGAAAGCCCCAAAACATCATGAAATTCAACAAGGTTTTCCATACAACCACAATCACATTTTATTACTCATTTTGTGATCTTCTCCATCATATAACAGTCTACCCGTAGAAAAGAGATGTGTTGTTTAACTCTTAAGAGAATATAACAACGGTCCTACTGTCAACCGATGAAATTAAAAAAAAAAAACAAGTGTGTATCAACCTGAAGGCATAATTAAGTTAATAAATAAAGAATGTCCAGCAGCTACAAAAAGTATTCAAGTAGAATATATAACGCTCGGATAAGTCATTTCTAATTCAAACGAAAAAATACAATTCGAAGAGGAAGATATGGATATTTTAAAAAATTACATTTTTCAATTCTAAAAAAAGAGAAAACACTTACAAAAAGGCTTGTCCTCATAACAGGATGCAATCCTTAATTGGACCGCAATATCTGCCCCTATCCAATGGCTCCGTTGTTGATAAAGTAAGTTAAGAACTTCTCACACCATCGAATCACTCTCAAAATACTTATTTCATTTGACACAATGACAGGTCACTCCGGACATGTTACACCTAATTCATCCCTATTGGAATCGATTCCCACCTATGGAACCTGTGATGACAAAAATCCTTGGTACTTTTCTCGGAATGGCTGGGATCTTATCATTTTTCGGTAATGGCATGGTTGTTTTTATATTCTCAACAACAAAAGCCCTAAGAACACCAGCCAATTTACTGGTTTTAAATTTGGCGTTTTCGGATTTTTCCATGATGGCAACAAGCTGCCCCATGATAACAATAAATTTATTTCACGAAACATGGGTATTAGGACCGTTGGTTTGTGATATTTATGGCATGTTGGGCTCGATTTTTGGATGTGTATCAATTTGGACTATGTGCATGATAGCAGTGGATAGATATGAAGTAATAGTGAAAGGTGTTGCGGGACGCCCAATGACAGTGAAACTAGCAATAGTGAAGATTATTGTGATATGGGTTTTTTCAGCTTTTTGGACAGTTGCACCTATGCTTGGATGGAGCAGGTACCTTATATAAAATAAATACCTAACAAAAAAAAAAAAAAACAAGTGTTGATCTTTTTTCTATTTCAAGATATATTCCCGAAGGAAATTTGACTTCATGTGGAGTTGATTATCTTACTCAAGATTGGAACCCAAAGAGCTACCTTATAGCATATACAATTTTTTGTTATATCCTTCCACTTTTTCTAATATGCTATTCCTATTGGTTTATTATTGCAGTAATGTTAAAATTATTTTCAATTCAACAAGAACCAAAGTGACCTTTGTTTTCGTTTTTATAGGCCGTAGCAGCTCACGAGAAGGCAATGCGTGAACAAGCCAAAAAAATGAATGTCAAATCATTGCGATCTACAGAAGATGCTAATAAAAGTGCAGAGGGTAAACTAGCTAAAATAGCTTTAGTTTCTATTTCACTTTGGTTTTTGGCTTGGACACCCTATGGAATATTAAATTTTATGGGATTTTTCGAATCAGATGCTCTAACGCCAACAATTTCAATTTGGGGTGCTGCATTTGCAAAAGCTGGATCTTCTTATAATCCAGTTGTCTATGGAATAAGGTAAGTAAGTCTATATTTGGTTATTTGTTGTTGTTGGCTAACAGTAAAAATTTGTATCGTTCTTTTTTCGCAAAATTTATTAAACTTTAAGCCATCCAAAATATCGTGTTGCACTGAAGGAACGATTTTCTTGTTTAGTTTGTGGTAAAACAGATGAACCGATAAAAAGTGAAGTTTACTCAGAGGCCACTATCAAAGAACAAGAAACAATTACATAAATAATATTACAACAACAAAAGAAAACAACGCATCATTCTTTCTTTAAATAAAACGAAATAAGCATTGACAATCTTAATTTTTTACAAGTATTTTTTCTTCAATGAGGACCTTTCTTTTTGCAAAAAAAAAATTGTAGACTAACTATGCAGAACAAACGCATATATTATTGAAAAAGGAATATTACAATGGCATCATGTTCAAAATACTGTTAAGTCAAACACAAAGTCAGTTCATTTTTATCTTCGATCCGACTCCAATCCATCTTCGAGTAATTATATTGCGATGGTGAGTGGTCAGTCTCAACCACCAAGCTTCTTCCATTCGGTTCCGACTTTGCCTAAAACTGTCTCCAATTGAATTATGTCCTCTTCCACTTTCGAGTGCCAATTCTATTACGCTGTCTTTCAGACTTCACCTTCTGAAGGGGTTTGATTTATAGGCTATTTAGACCGGGACATTAGTATTTACTCACTCTAGGTTACCCAACCACTTAAATAGTTGAACTTTCACATTGTTTGCTAAGTTCGATGTTGTATCTTCTTCTTTTGCAGACGGGACCACCCAGAGTTTCGTTTCTCAAAAAACAGCTTAAAGCAGTGTTTCCCAACGTGGGGTCCATATACCAAACCAAACATTGGCCACGATACAAAACCAAACGATACTTTTGTAAGTATCATCCAAATCGAAAAATGTTAGTATCGTCTTGAATAACTCAGTTTCTTTTAGTCTCGCATAACCAAGTCTCGTCTCGGTATCGTTTCGGATGCCCTTGGAGCTGGTTTCGTCTCAGTATCGTTTCGGTTTGTGATACCGATACCAAGCGATGTCGAGACTTTTCTGGTATCGTGGCCAGCCCTATTTGGGAGTTTAAGTCGATATTTTCAAAAAACTAGATTCATTTAATAAGCATCTTCAAGGAAAAAATATAAAACTCTTCCGGAAGCAATAACGAAGATTTTTGGCTTTGCTACCCTTATTGATATTCTAGACAATCATTTCAAACTCAAATTTTTACAGGTTTCAATTTTTTCGAAAATATGAAATGGCTGATACCGCTATAGCATCAACATCTGGAAAATTTATCGCTAGATTTAAAAACATTTCCTGTTTGTGGTAGTTTCTTCCTAATTTTTAATAGTTCAATTTTTTTAATTCAAAATTTTTAATGTTAAAATTAAACATAGTTTTGGGGGGACATGAACATTTTGGAAATGTTTTGGTGGGGCATAGCACAAAAAAGGTTGGGAAACACTGACTTAAAGTGTTTTCATCTTTTATAGAAGTGTCAATACCTCAATACCTGACGTTGCGATAATGATTTACGGTGCGTAAATCACTATCGCGACGTCATGATAAATGACTTATGCAAGGGCACTTAAGTTTCAGAAGAGATGGTTTCCTTAAGTCGGGAAGTGTTTGTCAACAAAACTGCGAGCCGTTTCTTTTGTTTCGTCGGTTATCTAGGCCTAGGGCAATTATTTTAGGTTATTGATAAGAAAACGTAAACAAATTATAAAAAAAATATTTAAACACAAAAATGACAGTCTGAGTCTGAACGTCAACACAAAGACGAACACACTAGCATGTTGATCGACAGTAGTTGTAATTTTTTGCAAGTCCAAATAATACTGTCTGAAAAAAACGAAGACAAAACAAAGCAATTTACGTGGAAAATACAACAATAACTATTTGCATATAGAGCTAGTTATTTACAGATAATTAAGTGGATTTAACTTCTGTTCCGATAAAAAAGGTGGTGTCAAACTACAATTCTTGTTGTGTTATCGATAATTTATATAGAAATGTCAAATGTTTGTTGGTAAGATAGTTCAATAAGGGGGTTTACATATATGGATCAACTTTGTTGACAACATTGCTTGATAGAGTCGGACCAAGTTTTCAAAATTATTTTTAAAACCATGCAACACAGGTTGACAGCTTGGTTTTTTTGCGTTTTAATGCACTAACATCGGTGGTTGCCAACATTGTTGAACGATATGTTGATCCATGTAAACCCCCCTAATACAAAATGGCAGACCACGTTTTTACTGACTTAATTATCGACACTTTTGGGTTTGTTGTTGTTTGCCAAGGGAAATTTTACTGTGCTAGCTATAACTTTTTCAATAAAACACGCCTACTAATTCTTTAACCCCTATTTTAATTCAAAGAAACAAAATCATCCATCCAATAACTATATTAAGAAAAACACATGTTCTACTTTTTATTTTTAATAAAATAAACATACACAAGTCAAATTGTTTTCTTTAAATTTCACTATATATATTTTTGTGGGCATGTTATGAAATCAAGTTGAAACTATTTAAAATTACCTTTTAACACTTGGTCCATTCTGAAAATTTGGTTATTCAAAAATTGGTAAATTATTGCGACAAAAAATTTTCATAAACTTACTTTGCTTTCGTCCATCCCCACATATATTTTCAGCATTTAAGCGACATGGACTTGAGAAGATCTTTTGAACGGATCCTCGTTTGGCACAAATAGGTTCTTCAATATCAGGACATAAAATTGGACATAAACTTCCCTTGGCTGGTGTAGCAGCACTCAGTTGCATCACAACTAAGATTAGAGCGAAGATCATATAAACTAATTTCATTTTGAGAAAACCTGTTTTGTGTGATAATCGAAGTTAAGGGAGTGCTTTATATAGAAAGTTTCTAGGTTCGATTACCGTCTGAATAAATAGAAATAGTCCCAAGTGTTTATTTTTAAATAAATATTGACTTAAGGTGTCTGGGAAAAGACTACAAAAACACATGTGGACAAGACTGATAAAAGTAGTAACAAACTCATGAACTGATTATCAACAAAGTAAAAAGCTTTGATAGCGAAAATGAAGAAAATTAGAAATAAAATTAGTTATGAATTGTAAAAATTTAAAAAAAAATGTTCTCTCAACTTCTGCTTTAGTGGAGTGATTGAATAAATGTAATTTTATTAAAATATTAAAAGTTCGGTACTCGAATGAAATTTATTTTGGAATTAAAATCGTTTGAACTAGGTATTTAAGTGGGAAATACCTATACGATATTATTATATACGATATTGAACTAAACCTAAAATACAAAACTACATTTCTGTATAAAAATTATTGATAAATACCTTAAAATTTCAAAATTATTGATAAATACCTTAAAATTTCATACTTAAAGCGTGTTGGAGTCTTGTGTATGATAAATATTTAAGAGTATGAACATTAGGGTGGTCCTTATATTGTTTTTTTATTAATTCTGAGATGGATAGACATCAAATGGTTTTACATAGAAAAACAAATTTCCAATTTTGTTCAGATTTTTATTTCAGCCCCTGGTCTCCTACTACTCTCTACTTTCACTTTAAGGTACTAACTATGGGGTTAGGGTGATTCTTATGAAATGCGAAAAGAACAATCTGAGGGTATAGATTAGATTAAGATGAAAAAAAATAGTATTAGAAAGGGGTAGAAAAAAATTATTTAAAAAAAATCGGGACCACTTAGCATGCCACGTCTTAACTTTTTTAAAGCCACGATTTCATTCTATAATATGCTACCTAAATAAAGTTTTTATTTCAATTTTTTTTTTTTAATCCGATGGAAATCTTCAAAAGACACTCGGTAAGAATTGGTACCGAGTAGTGTGGGATTCTTACCGCACTAAAACCACCGGTGAATCTGGACCAATCTATGAAAGATCGAAAAATGATTTTTCTTTCTTAATTTATAAATCGCATTGTGGGAAGTTTAAGTTATAACACTTTCCCATAGCTTTTAGACCATCAGCTCATGAGGCTTGGTTCTTCTTAATCTCCGAACGTTGTCTCGTACATTTAAGACGGTCTCCATTTCGGAGTTGGTATGACTTTGCAGTCGCTGATTGTGTGATACAGCGTGTTTTTTAACCGCTTCTGTAACCATTTCAATTTGAAGGTCACGATGTAGATCGCTATTTCTTATATACCAAGGGGTATTTATTATTCCGCGAAGCACCTTGCTTTGGAATTTATGGATGGGTTCAGTATTTGTTTTCTTTGTACAGCCCCATAGTTGGATGCCATATGTCCAAACGGGTTTCAGTACTTGCTTATATAACATTAGCTTGTTCTGGATAGATAGGTCAGAGTTCTTTCCTAGTAACCAGTACATTTTTCTGTACTTCAAGTTTAGTTCGTCTTTTTTCTTTTTGATGTGCTCTTTCCATTTAAGCTTTGCATCCAAAGTCATTCCAAGGTATTTGGAAGTATTGGAGTAAGGTACTGTTGTACTGTTTATAAGAATTGGAACATTGTTTATTTTTTGTTTGTAAAGTCCATTTTGTTTCATTTAGTTTGATTTGCCATTTTTGCGTCCAATCACTAACTTTATCGACTGCATTTTGCAGTTTTTGTGTAGCCATCGTAACGGATTTATCTGGCACCAATATTGCAGTATCATCAGCAAAGGTGGCCATGATAACGTTGATGTCCAGCGGAATATCCCTTGTATATAACAGATACAGGGTTGGTCCTAGGACACTTCCTTGTGGTACACCGGCTTCAATTTTCTTTAGTTCCGAGTAATTTTGGTCGTACCGTACTCTTAAGAGTCGGTTCGTAACGTAGGATTTCAGTATTTCGTAGTACTGCCTGGGAAGATTCCTTTGCAGTTTGTACTCAAGTCCCAAGTGCCAAACCTTGTCAAAAGCTTGAGCAACATCTAAGAATATAGCCGAGCACACTTGTTTTTCTTCAAGTGCCTTTTTCACAACATCCGTAAACCGATGCACTTGGTCTATCGTGGAATGTTTATTTCTAAATCCAAACTGATGGCTAGCTAGTCTTCTTTCTTCTATTATTCTGCTTAGTCTTTTCAGAAGCAGTTTTTCAAAAACTTTTGCCATGATTGGTATGAGCGATATAGGTCTGTAAGGTGTTACTTCTGTTGGTGGCTTACCTTGTTTAGGTATATGATATGGCACATATCTTAGTTTAAGGCATGCATTTATTATAAATTGGAGTTTTTTTTTTGGAGTCAAAAATCAAAAAATAAAATATTATAATTTTTTAAGATAAAAATTATTTTTTCAAAAACTATTTAAAATAAAAACTTTATTTAGGAATTATAGAATGGAATCGTGGCTTTAAAAAAAGCTAAGGCGTGGTCCCGTTTTTTTTAAATAATTTTGTCTGTATTTAGCCAAATTTTTAGAAATTTACCCCTCCTGTCTGAACGGGGGGAAATAGCCCCCCCCTCCAATACAATTTGTTTCTTGTCTGATTCTAGTCTATATAATCTGATTTATTGTCGCGTTTTATAAGAATAATCCTTTACTCATAATTAGTACCTTAAAGTACAAAATAGGGAGACCCGGGGTGAAATAAAAATCTGAAAAAACTAGGGAAATTGTTTTTCAATGTTTTAAATCGAATGAGGGTTGTCCAAGACGACGTTCAATTTAAGGACCACCCTAATGTACATGCTTCACAAATTCAGCGCTGGTCCATTCCATCGCTCAATTTTCATTTCATCGCTCTTCTTAGATGATGGTCATATCTTCTTTGAAGCGGTCTAAAGCTACTGCTAATTATCCAGGTGGACGTCGCTAATAAGGGGAACAGAAAAGTCCAGATGCAGATCTGAAGTTCGTTGCCAGTATGTCATTTGCAGTAAATCTGTCCGCATGCAAGGCTGGTGTAGCTAAATTATTATATGTTGACGGGAAGTCTCCCTGACGACCTGAACATGGGATAATATCCCGGATACAACTCCAAAAAGCTTGGGGAACCAGACTTTTTTGTATATGTACATAAATGGTGCACACTCAAGGGAACAAAGAACGCCCCTTAGAGTGAAAACCAGATAACTCCTGCATTTTGTATACAAAAAAATATTTGCAAAAATGTATTCGCATTACTTGAGAAGCGGCGAGTCTCAGCAGCTACCGCCTGAGGCCAGAAATGATTTTCCCTAGGTACTGCCTCTTGCGAGGAACTGACAAATCCTCCAAGAGAGTTACTTGGCATGAATAAGTGCTTCTTATCTAGCCGTTCGGACTCGACAAAAAATTGTAGGTCCCCTCCATTCCTGCCAACTTCACGCACACTGGAATGGTTGAGAGTTGTAAGTCACTAGGCCCTGGTTCTCCACGAGCTGTTGCGCCACCAAATTTAGTTTATTTTATTTTTGTATTACTTGAATAGAACCAACATTAAGTTAAGTATTTTTTTATACTCGTTTTGCTAAATTCAGTTAAATCGCAAAGATTTGATAGACCTTTGTATTCTAATATTTAAAAGCAATTTTTGAAGTGGTCTTCTATACTAGACGTGTTTTATTGAAAAAGTTATAGTTAGCACAGTAAAATTTCCTGTGGCAGACAACAACAAGCCGAAAAGTGTCGATAAATAAGTCAAGTGTCTATAATAAAGTCATTGGATTTAAAAGTTGAGATGAAGCTTCGTTTTAACTTATGTAGCGTCGGACTTGGGTTGAATATAAAAGTAAGTATTGCGTTTTATTGGTGCTTGCATTGCCGCGCTAGCTATAAATACTAATAAAACGCACCTTTTAATGGTCAACAAAATATAGATTTAGCTGCTTTTTACTCTTAGTCGATATGATATGTACATTATATATTCCTTTATTCCACTTTTCACATAGAAATAACAGAATATAGTTTATGACCTGGTCATTATCATAAGCGTGTAGCAACTCAAATTAAATTAAAGATACAAATTTACACTATACTCACTTTTATATTCAACCCCATTCCAGCACCACATAAGTTTAAACTTAACGAAAGTTTATCTCAACTTTTATATCCACTTTTTTTACTGACTTATTTATCGACACTTTTGGGTTTGTTGTTGCTTGTCAAGGGAAATTTTACTGTGCTAGCTATAACTTTTTCAATAAAACATGCCTACTAATTCTTTAACTCCTATTTTAATTCAAAAAATCAAAATCATCAATCCAATAACTATATTAAGGAAAACACATGTTATACTTTTATTTTTAATAACAAACATACATAAGTCAAATTGTTTAATTTACATTTCACTATCTATAATTTTATTGTCATATTATGAAATCAAGTTGAAGCTATTTAAAATTACCTTTTAACACTTGGTCCATTCTGAAAAATAAGTTATTCCAAAATTAGTAAATTATTGCGACAAAAAATTTTCATAAACTTACTTTGTTTTCGTCCATCCCCACACATATTTTCAGCATTTAAGTGACATGGACTTGAGAAGATCTTTTGAACGGATCCTCGTTTGGCACAAACAGGTTCTTCAATTTCAGGACAGTAAATTTGGCATAAACGTGCCTTGGCTGGTGTAGCAGCACTTAGTTGAATTACAACTAAGATTAGAGCGAAGATCACATAAACTAATTTCATTTTGAGAAGAAGTGTTTTGTGTGATAATCGAAGCTAAGGGAGTGCTTTATATAGCAAAGTGTCTAGGTTCGATTGCCGTCTGAATAAATAGAAATAGCCCCAAGTGTTTAATTTTAAATAAATATTGACTTAAGGTGTCTGGGAAAAGACTACAAAAGCACATGTAGACAAGACTCATAAAAGCAGTAACAAACTCAAGAATTGATTATCAACAAAGTAAAAATCTTTGTTTTATGATAGCGAAGATGAAGAAAATTAGAAATAAAACTAGTTATGTCAAAGCACTTCAAGGAAATTGAATCTATTTCTGCCATTTCTCATACTCTGTAAGAGTTTATAAAAGATACTTTACATGAAGCCATGAATGCAATAGTGGCCTAACTGCAATTTTATTGAAATTGAGTTTATTATGCAATTTGAATTTGTAGGTATTAAACAATATATTTGCATTTAAATTTTTTGAATTACAGGACTTTTAGTACTTATTACGCTTTATTTCTACCAAAGGTTTATCTGAGCTCAGATTCAACATTAATCTGAGATTTAATAAGATCTACCTCATATCTTCTTCAAATCTCGAAAATTTACCATACAAATTTATTTCGTAAATCTTGAAGATTAGAAACTAATCTTAGGATTGTTTTATTGAAAAAGTTATAGCTAGCACAGTAAAATTTCCCTTGACAAACAACAATAAACCCAAAAGTGTCGAAAGATAAGTTAGTAAGCCAGTGGATATAAAAGTTGCGATAAAGGTTAAATATAAAAGTGAATATAGCGTTTTATTGGTACTTGTATTGCTGCACTTGCTATAAATACCAATAAAACGCACCCTTTAGTTGAATTTTCCTACGGCAAATACTTTCACAAGTCGAACTAGCCTATTTCTTATATGGTGCTGAAGGATTCATTCGTGGCTGCATTCAGTTCTTCACAAATGAATCATTGAATCTTACAAGAAAAAATGAAACACAATTTAAAAGTGCTGTCAAAATAAATCTTGTTTTATTTAGCCAGTTTATATTTCTGAGATCTCAGAGGACTCAGAGAGCTCAGAAATATAAACAGGATTCCTCCCAAAAATTCCTCACTTTTCCCCTTAAAAACTTAGACTGAAATTTTTTGGATTCGCTTGCTCAATTATTTTTTGTCGCAGTAAATTACATAAGAAGAAAAGAAAAAGAGAGTTGTTTTGACTTCTATGTGAGGAATAGTGTTTATATTTTATTCTTCTGCTCTGTCTAAAAATTGAGGAAAAATACTGAGCGCTCAAGAAATATAAACTGGCCAAATGTTTTTGCGGTTGCGATGAAAGCAATAAATAGATTAATTAAATCTGAACTGAGATATAATTATTTAAAATTGTTAAATTTAGCATTATTATATTTTCTACGTGAAGCATCAGGACGCATTCCACAAATCTGTGAATGAAAAATTCTGATTGATTTTCGTTTTATAACCTTTAAAAAATATATAATTGAAATAAAGGTTGCAAAAAAGCGCTTCTATTTTGATAGGAAATAAAATAACTGCAACTAGTACTAAAATCCTTGCAATTTGTTTTTGTTTTTCAAGACTGGCAATGTTTATTTGCTTTTTATTCTTGTTTTTTTGTGCTTGGAAATTGGATAGATTTGGTTTCTCTTTTAATCTACACTCTGAAGTGCGTTATTTTTCTAACCAAAGTTAACTGTAACTGACTTTAATCGTTCCTTTAATTCAGAAAACTTACTTTATGTAGCTTTATGACTTCACAGAGTCGTTCCTAAATTCAAAGTTAAAGTGTCAAAAAGTAACTTTGAGTAACTTTTTTCAAACTCATCTCCTTGATATGAGTTTAAAGGGTTAATCTGTCAAAAGCAGCTGAAATCACAATGTTCCATTTTGGGTTACCCTTTCTTTGCTTCTCGTTCGTTATGTTTGGAATTGATTATTTTTGTAGTAATATATTTCTTATTTAATTGATTTTACCGTTGATAGTGAGTTTGGCAATTATTTTCTATCCAATTTGATCAATTTGAAATAAAGAAATTTGTGCATTTGTGAATGAAAAATAAAAATTGGAAATATTTTGCTAAGACATTCAATATGTTGTGCTATTTTTAAAATGTATGCATTTTCAAAGTGCTGATATAAATTCTTTTCAATAAATCAAATGAAATCACAATTTTTTCTTGATTTTTAATTTCAAATGCATTTCGATTTTTGTTTTCATCCATTTTGTTTGACAGATCAACTATTTTTAACTTTGGTCGTTCCTAAATAAAATGTAACTCGAAGTAACTTTTTTTACTACGATGTTGCAACTCTTGTTTTTGACATATTAACCATAGTTAACTAGAGTTACATAAAAGAACGCATTACTGGGAATTTTAAGTGCCATAACCAATTGTTGTGAAATTATTTAACGCGAATTTTAACTTTATGATGGCTTTAACTTTATAACGTAAAGCCGAAAGCAAAGAAATTGGGCCGTTAACAACAACAAAAATACCGTGTCCCACAATTAGCTTGGACAAAATTCAAACTAAGCAACAAAAAAAAAGCGATCAAAAAAAGAAAATAATAGGAATCAACACACAAAAAATTAACTTAATAAGAACCACTCTACTTATCTTTTTTTTATCTGTCTGCGGATCACCTATCCGCCTCCTTTCCTCTATCACCTCGATTTCCTCTTTTTCCTCAAACTGCTTGGCACCTCGAAACACTAATTTTTCTTCTTTAAAATTTCCTCGACAACCTTTTCCACTTTTCTACAAAATTACTTTTCCTCGATTTTTTTTTCTTCTTTTAAATTCTTCTCGACTTGAAACTCAAAGAGTGAACTTTCCATGCTAAACCTATTGTCTCCCTCGGCCATTCCAGTCTCTCACACATTCATATAACTAGCCAATCGTTTTCGAGATCTTCAGTCACGGGATCACGGCTTCCTGGAAAGCTACGTGCTCTCCTCGAAAACCTCCGTTCCTCCGTTGTCGAATCTCACCGAAACTTTACTCTCACGCACACATTCAATGATTCAGCAAGTTGTTGGATGTCTTCCCAAAATTTGCCGAATCCAAATGGCCGAGTTCAGAGCCCTTTCAACTAAATATTTCGAGAAAACTTAAAAGAACTAAAACGAGAAAAGTTTCTTCTAGGCATTCCCCTAGCTACTCTAAAACAATCGCGCGTGATTCGAAATGCGAAGCAATCTTTCCAAAACTAATCCCGCGAGGTGAGAGAGGACTTAATCTTTTTAAATGCTGAGATTTACTCAGTTCTTGTCTTCTCGCGTGTCAATTCCTATAGTTCTATTTCCTTACTATTTTCCCCATTTTCTGACAAAAATGTTAAGTTACGTTACGTTAAGGTAAATATATAATAATATTGGTTATTTAGATAAAAGTAAGAGTCCGCCTGACTCGCTTACTTCTTCAGCTCATCCGCTGGTACCTCGACAAGAGACCGTCCGTCTCCTTGGTAATTTAAGCTCGTGAATTTTGGAACCAACTGTTCCACTTAAATTGCAAATCGATCGAAACCTATTTTTGTTACTTTTCCAAAATACTTTAATGGGGTTTTCTTTTGGTAACAAAAATTGATTTTTTCCCCATTTTTTACCATTCGCGACGAAAAAAATCAATTTTTAAATCAAAATTCTCTAGAAAAATTTTGGAGCCGCACACAACACAATGATCAATAAACGAAATTCCAGATAATCTTTGATTGAATCGTGATAATCAAACAGAATCGACAAATTGCTGATTTCTCCAAATAAGTGCTCAAATCATGGATTCTCTTATTAAAATTTAGCTGAACAAACGCATTCAATGATAATCAACTGGAATAATCGTTGATTAAATTTGACATGGTGTGAACAAAGTGGCCCTAATTTGTCGCTAGGGGATAGGATTAATGGTAAATAGCCATCTGTCGGTCAGGTTGAACTTTTATCTGGGTTATTGAAACAAACCACTATCGAGGTTTAATATGTTTTTGTAGTACGTATTAAGGCTCTCCCAAACCAGCGTGAATGCGGAGCGATTCGCAGCGAATCATTCACAATAGTAAAAAATATGACAACTACACAACGCTAAACAACAACAAAAATTCGTCGCCGCTGCAGATTCGCGTTGGTTTGGGAGAGCCTTTAAATGATAAATTCGGCCCAGACCTGGACATAAAACACAGCATTTAAAATCGAGTATATTTGGTTCTAGCTTTACCACATTCAATTCATAAAAAAAATCAGATTAACTACATCAATCTTCATCCATGTGGCAGCAGTGAAACAGGACGAAACGTTATGAATTTTCAAATATGAATGTAAAAAGTGTACACCCTTGGACAAAATTGTACGAAAAGTACTTTCTCTATGGTGAATAAATTGTATGGCTTTTAGCACCACCTATGTGTAAAATATAATGCTGTGCGCATCTTTTATTTACTGAATTCATCCATTAAATTTCCAAATTTCGATCTAGGCGTCGCGTCAACTGTGAGTTGTATTCGTTTTGTACTGCGGTTAACTGTTTCTGTACTACCGCAACTGTAAACTGCGGCGTCGTTTTTATTTGTATTTTGTAGTACATTTTCATGTCGTTGTCGTGCCTAGTCTCGTTAAAATGAGCTGAAAAGTTTTCTTTTGATTCATTAATATTCAAAACATTTTGAATAATTTTGTGTACAGAATAACTTAAATAAATATCAAATCAAGTCTTGCTTTTTACAAAATTAATGAATAGGTAAATTGCAAAAAGTTTGAAGTTTGTGGAAGATTCGACTAAACTTTTGGTAAGTATGTACATATAAGCAAGCACATATTTTGTCTGTAATAATTTTGTATCTATTTATATAATTTTTAACTTGTTCCGCAAATTTAATTTTAAAGCTATTAATTATCTTATCAATTGGTAATTATAATAAGGGTATTCATGCAACGTCGTAAATTGTGTAAAGTGATAAGTTTACTCAAAGTTTGCATGAACGAATGCTACGTAATTCGATCAGAGTAAGAGTCACAATGACGTTTGGATAAGCTTAACCAGTTTGGTTAATTTTACGCAACAAAATCCTTTGATAAGTTTAACCAAATTGTGTAAATCATTTCCCATACAAAATTTGAGAGTTCATTAACCGAAATATAAACTTAACCAATTTGAAAACTTATCTAGGGTTTTACGAAGTTGCATGAATACCCTTAATATGTAAGTATAACATCTTGTAGGTATATATTCCCGAAATCATCATGTCCCCTTCATTCGACATCAATGATGTTTAACATCTCAATTGATGAATCAGTACCGCAATCCAATAAAATCAAAAATCGGTTTTTCATCGATATTAGGTAGGTACGTGCATATAGATAGGTTGGTATGCATATATAATAAATTAAGCACCGTCCGTGTCCAGTGGCGGTGGCATGTACCTTCAGATTTTCTGGATTTATTCTAATTGGATCATTACTTCTTATTTGAAAATCTCAGGCAGTTGTAGATTAGGTTATTGTTATTGTCCTTGTTTAGAGATTGTGGCTTTTCAATACGCCAGAAGGGGGGTTTCGTTGGTCCAAACGGCGAAAAGTGTTCCTCACCGATGTTGCCTACATAACAATCGTTCACTTTACTTAGTGTAAATGAACTTGTACCATGGAACGATTTATTTTATTGTAGTCTAAAGACCAACGCCTAATCATAATATGAGTATAAGAGTAGGTATTTAGGTGCACGCATCTTCAATGTCGAACATAAGTCTAGCAGGAATTCTTCGACGCCCATGTTGGTGACGAAGGGTTTGTAAATATGAAACGGTTTCAAATTTGTTGTGTCATGGGTGTTACCACTTCAATTTTCAATTTTTTTCCTAAGTCCACAAACTTTTAATTTGAATGATCATGTAAAAAAAGTGATAGATGTTGTGTAAGCTGTTTTTAGGAAAATCTGGAGTTTATCTTATTGAAGCTTCATGAGCTTAACTCCAGTTCTGTCAGGCAACAGCTTAAACAACATCTATGAATAAGCCCCATAGTCTAAGAGCCGACACCAATTTGTGGGAGTGGATGTATAGCCAAAATCTGAGAATGAGGGTTTATATGCAGGTGTG
This sequence comes from Dasysyrphus albostriatus, assembly GCA_946251815.1. NCBI lineage: Eukaryota > Metazoa > Arthropoda > Insecta > Diptera > Syrphidae > Dasysyrphus > Dasysyrphus albostriatus. Next base: position 60,615,986 of record OX276337.1, on the reverse strand, counting down.
TGTATGGATCGTGATTTAAATACGATAGCCTGGCAGGTTTCCTTTCCAGCTGAGAAGGTCGAGGGGTAAAAGAACGCCAGTTCCTATTTTTAATTGTCAGAATTACGTTTACCCACTTTAATTTATTGAGAAAAAAATTGATGTCCTGTAATTTTTCTTAAACTTAGACACCTCCAGTCTTGGCGGTCCGGTTAATAGAAATCAAAGATATAGCTATTTTATGGACCTCATCCTTTCTTTCTTGGAGAATTGAAGCAAACAAAAGTAACAAAGTAAAGTCTCCAACAAAAAGTCGGATAAGTTTGGCTAAAAAAGCTTAAATCATGGATTCTATTGATTGTATCATTAAGATATCCAAGTCTTTAAACTTCGGAATAATGACGGAACATATTTTTCCTATTTTTTAAAAGTAGATAAAAGTGTTAATATCCCTGACACATATGACCCTGATAGGAAACCAAGCAGGTTTTAAACTCCTATCCCTCCCAGAAATCGCCAGACTGATATTTCATATCACGATACATGCACCTGTAAACCTTCATACCCAGATTTTGCTTATACACTCACTCCCAAAAGTTGCTTTCGGCTTTTGGTCTATCAAAATTATGAGCTTTTAAAGCCATTTTAAACTTGTAATTGGAAGTTATTGTAATGAGTCCGATTTGTCGAATAGAAAATTTTGAAATATCTTTACGTTTCGAGCTCTCCTTAGAATCGGAATTCCATTTTTTGAAAAATGTCTGTCTGTACGTACGTTTCTTCGTCACCTTTGTTCACCATATCTCAAGAACGAATGAAGATATCGACTTCACATACATTTTATTTTATAGATAGAAGTTTCAATACGTGCAGAAACGACTTTAAAAAAAATCAATGAGTGTTTTTTTTACAATAGTCTTTTTAAGTCTCGAACATCTCAAGAACAAATCATCCTAGTGACTTCGAGTTGATTTTATTCAACATGATAAAGAATTGGTAAAATATAAAAACATCAGTTTATAGTTTTTTTTTAAGGAAAAAAAAGTTAATACAAATTTTTGAAAAAAGTGGTTTTTCTGAAATATCTTGAGAACAAACAATGATATTGGCTTCGAGGTGATTTTATTGTATGCACTAGTTTATTAATAAAAATTTATAAAATTTTTTAAAATATTGAATCAACAGTTTTTTTAAGCGAAAAAAACTACAAGCTACTTTACTAATAATTGTTGAAAATTGTTTTTCGTCTCAAATATCTTGAGAACAACCAATGATATTGGCTTTGGGTTAATTTTATTCTTCTCACTATTCTTCACTTGATTGCATACTGAATACTCAAGAAGTTTTTCGAAGATCTTCAATAGGCGATTTTTTAAAAATAAAATAACATGGGGCCTCTAGCTTCCGAGGTCACCAATGGGAAATTCAGTGTAGGTCGCACGCAGCCTCTTATTTTGTTGATGTTTTTTTTTTAATCTCTAAATATCTCTAGATATAGTCAGCCGTATCATGAATTCTATCGTAAATGGAAAGTTGATACGAACCCCGAAAAAAAACTATCACAGAATCAATCGTAGTGAAAAATCTCATACAAATTGAGATTACAAACGGATGTGGTGATAGCTTTTTTTGGTATTCGTAATAGTTTCCGATTACGATGGAATTCATGATAGGGCCGAGTGTGCCTAATATAGGTACAGTGGCAACAGAATAATTAGCACATGTACTCTAAGATTTCTGTAACTAAAGTTTTCCGCTCTTTCTTAACTTCAAAGGGCTGTTTGATTTATGAGGAAGTAAAAACAAAGACATATTTGATTTATTAAAAACAAAATAAAGTATATTGAGTTCATAAAAAAAATAACAACAAAATTATTGATACAATTTAAGTTTTTTCGAGGACAAAATAAATAGCACACTTCATAAATAACAAAATAAAATAACATAAATTTTAACAAAATTAAAAGAAAATAACTAATATTTTGTTGGGTAACCCTTATTTTTAATCACAGCAGCACACCGGCGGTTCATAGATGAAACAAGACTCCGACATCGTTCAACAGGTACTGAGTACCAGACTCGTTGAACTTCCTGCCAAAGTTTGTCCAAATTTGAAGTATCAGATCTATTTATCGATTTTTCCACGTCACTCCACAAGTTCTCAATAGGATTGAGATCTGGGGACTGGGCTGGCCATTCCATAACTCTGATTTTTTGGGTGGATAGCCATTGCTTCACAGACTTAGCCGTATGCTTAGGATCGTTATCCTGTTGAAATATCCACCTCAAGGGCATTTCCTCCTCAGCATACGGTAGCATAGTATCCCTTAGGATTTCCTTGTATTTAAGCTGGTCCATAAATACCCTCTATTCGATGAAGTGGCCCCACACCATGCCAAGAAAAACATCCCCAAACAAAAATGCTACCCCCACCATGCTTAAAAGTCTTTATCGTATATTTTGGGTCACATTCCTGGTTGATTCCGCGTCGCACATATATTTTTCCATCCGACCCAAAGCGATTAAATTTGGACTCATCGCTCCATAAGATATTTCTCCACCAATTTGGATCTTTTGAAATATGCTCCTTTGCAAACTGCAGTCGACGTTAAAGATTGCGCTTAGAGACGTGTGGTTTTTTTCTGGCAATTCGTCCAAACAATTTTTTTTCACGCAAACGATTTTTAATTTTACTTACAGACACATTTACACCAAGATCTTGTTCAATCGCATGTTTAATTTTAGGAGCAGTCATGAATGGATCTGCTTTACTCAGGCGGGCGATGGCAATATCAGTTCGAGGGGTGGTTTTTCTGGTCCGATTCTTACGAATTTTGTTTTGACTACCTCCTTCTTTTTGGCAATGGTGAAGAGCATTTATTACCTTCTTCCTTGAGCATTCTAGTTTCCGCGTTATCTCAGAGTTAGTGTGACCCTCTTTCTTAAAATCAAGAACCCGTAGCCTGAAGGTCTCTGTTGAGTGTTTGCCACGTCCCATACTACATTTGATCAATTAAAATTCAAGAATCTACCTTAAAACTTCATAAAAAACTCGTAACATTTTCATATACCTTTTAAAAACTAAAAATATGTATGAAAAATGTATTAAACTTGTAGCGAAATCAAAGTGTGCTATTTAAATTGATCTGACTTGAGAGCACCTTGGCGTCAAATCCTGCTAGCCTTGTTCGCGATATCAAGATTCATAAGTAAGGGTGGTACAAAATAAAACGGTTCTTTCATTTTATGACCCGCCCAACACAGAATCTTGTTATCTATATCAATTGTGTTATCGGCCTCAATTGCGGTTGTCGATTTGCTGATGGATGCACGACTTTTTTCGATTATCGATCGTCGTTCATATTGTGATGTCGATTGCAATCGAAATTTGTTGATGGTAGATTTCTGATCGATGCCCTAGGAACACAATTTGTCATTTCATCCTCATTCATCATTTTCGAGAATTGAAAAGCTAATATCATTTACTTTCAAATTGAGAAGATATTGGATAGTAAATTATTCACAATAAAGCATTATTCATCGATTATGTTACACAATCCCAAACATAGAAACTAATCGATACAATCGACAAATTTCGATTCCATTGCTAATCGGCAACCGCCATCGTCACAAAATTTCAACCTCCTAGGTGCTCAAGTGACTTACTTTTCTTTTTCATTCTAAGAACAAAATTTTTTAGGGAAAATTCTATCTTCCGTAAGAGTATCGCTGTTTTTTCTTTTCTTTTTTTTTTTATTATTTTCAATGCTCTTATTTATTTTTAGTGAAATACTGAAAACTAAATGCAAAAACATCTTAGTTTTTGAAAAAATAAAAAAAAATCCTTTTTTCTATTGCTTGTTTGGTTGGTAATGTTTATGACGTCAAAATATTACCATTCATAATAAAACAGTTGTTTTCAGACTTTCTTTTGAAAAAGTATCTTTATACTTCCCATTTGCATTTGGCCTTTGATTTTGTTTTCCTTTAATAGAATATGGTTCGCTTTCATGAAGAAAACGAAGAAAAACCATCCGCTGTCTTTTTTTTTAAGGTCGTAGAATTTGTTGAACGCGTCACCGATCTTCTGTTTTTTTGATCTGTGTCGTTTGAACTTTAAGATTTTTTTTTTTTTTTGTAAATTTACACAGTACAATAATAATACCTCCTAAAATATAAAAGTAAATGTTTGTTGCGTTGCATTTTTTTAAGATGGTACTATAACACGTTAGCTTCATCTTTTATTATGTTTACATATTATGTATTTGTATTTTCATAAACCAAAAAACAATTTGCACTTCTTGATCAAAAATACACAATTATTGATCCATACTATACAAAAAAGGCATGAAAACGTTTGCACCATTTTCCCTAAAGTTCATAAATTTGCTATCAAAAGCTCTTCAAAAGCTTCAATCCTGACAGCTCCAAACAAAAACCTAAGAAAAATCCTTAAGAATTTCCACCAACTAGGCAATGGTAATTGGTAACTCTGACTAGGTAGCCGTGTTTTGTTGAAAACTACAGTCGGACAAAAGCTTTTCTGGAAAACTGTGTCGAATAAATTGGTTAATAAAGCTTATTTTGTATGCAGAAAAAACGTAAAGTTATTGGCAGCTTGTGATTGTTGTTGTGTGGCAACTTCTCCAGAAAACATGGTTACTACAAATAAAAAAAATTAAAACTAAGTATCTGATGAAAGTGAAAAAAAAAATGGTCTTTATATCGTCCATCTTCTCACAAAGTGACGTAATCGCAAAGTGTCTTTTTTGAGATGTATAACGAAACTTTGCACTAGGTAAACTTCATTGCATATTTCTAATTGAAGATTTATGCAGTTATTATTGGAAGTTAAATCACCTGAGTAAAAATGACCTGAAAAATATGCAACTGGAAGAATGGACCAAAATACCACCCTCTATGACTGCGAACAATTGGTAAAATCTGTTGCAAAAAGGTTAAAGACAATTTAAGTGTTTTCCAAGGAAGTATTTGTACTAATTGTTTTTCTACTATGTATTTTCTAACTTTAATAATACATCATGTACAAATTTAACTTTTAAATTTTTTAATAAATGTTCATTTAAAACTATCATGCAATATGTTTTTTTCTTAAATGGGAAATTTAGATGTACCTACAGTCCGTAACATTTGGATAGCTTCATTTATAGTTTTTGGTACTTTTTTTTAATGGAAGCGTAAGGAATTGAATAGTGAGTCACAAGATGAGATAGCCTACCTGAGATTAAGTTAAGTTTTATTTGATTTCTTAAAGCTAACGGAGATTTTTAAGCTAATTTGGTTTACTTTTACTAAAATTTACGTCACTTGGCTTTTTGCCATTTTAAGCAAAAAATTGCCAATTTTATTAATTAAAATATTTTGGAGAGTGTAAGACTTGGTAGTTTTTAAATTTAATTTTTTTTAAATAAGCAAGAAAAAATCACTAGCTGTGCCAAAATTCAGAAAAATTGAGTTCTCGAATTATAAATTACTGTCTCATCTCTATCAAGCTCCAACCATTTTTTGGAAACCTAAAATTGGTTTATTAATTAATTAAAAGATCTATTTTATATGGAATGGTTGCACCTCCACTATTCTATCATACCAGACAATCGGAAAATCTCTAGTTAAACGACTAATTACACTGACTATCTGAACAAGGTATAATAGAAAACTGGGGTAAAAGTGAGCTAAAAAGTGAGCTGAATGAAGAGCCTAAACTTAACGATAAAATTTCCATTTACTAGTGTGCTTTTTCTACATCTTGTTAATTCACATCATACGACATTGCATGATACTAGCATCCAACTCAGGAATTTTGCAACAAATATTTTTCAGGGGAACAAAAGTTTAACTGATGGACGTAGGAGGAAGGTAAAATACTATCGTCACTAGTTAAGATACAACAAGTTGATTTTATATTCCCATCAAAGCTATGGTATTCGGTAAATTCTCTCCTTAGCAAAATTAGTTTAGTTTTCTTACACTGTAAAATGACAACTAGATTTTATAATACCATATTGGAAACATCCTTGTGACAATTTAAGGATATTTTCGGACACCTAACGATTGTTTTTCAGTAGAACAATGGTCCGATTCATACAGCGGGTGTAAAATAAACTTTTTTGGAAAGCAAAACTGGACAGTAACTCTCCTTTCTACCCTACCCTTTAGATTTGAAGATGTAAAAAAAAAATGTATTGGTTTAGCTTAAACATAAAGCTTATGAAGATGGGAAGCGGTACTCGAGTAAATAAGAGCCAATTGTTGGCATCAAAATAGACTTATTTAAATCTGTGTAAAATTCTTTAAAGACTCATATTTTTTTGAGGTAATTGAAAATAATGGAAGCAATAAATGGCACTAACATAATCTGTCCAAGTGCAAAAAATAAATAAAAAGTGTTTCCTTTAAGAAATAAATCGATAAGTTAGTATTTAAATTGCAATAAACACGGTGAGGCTATTTCAATTTTACAAAAAAAAAAAAGTTAGTTTTAGATACAACAAGCCAAATTAGCACAGAAGGCTCCACCAGCTTGTAAAAATCAGTTAAAACTTAACTTAATCTTGGGAAGGCAATCTCACCTTGTGATTCAATGCACTTCCGTATGTTAACATTAAAAAGGCTTAGTTAGTTTTAATAATAAATATAAGTGGGGCTATCCAAATGTTACGGACTGTATATATGTGTATACCGTTGCGATGAATCGTCCAACATGACAACGATCTTAAAAAATACCGCTAGACTAGTAAAGAATTGGGAATTTTGGGGGATGAACATTTTAATGTTCTTTTTTTTTATATTAAATGCGTTTTTGTTTTCAATTATTATGTATTATTATTTTCTAGCATAAAATATTAAATATTATTTTTATTTTGTTTTACAGCTTCTTGAACACAAATCTCGATGTCTAACCATACTCGTTCTTTCTAAAAAAAAATACTAAACACGTAGAAATTATTCCCCAAAAGTTGAAGAAAAAACTAATTTTCAAATTCAATAATTGCAAAAAAATATATTGATCGCAAAAAAAAAAAATAAGTATAAAAAAAACATCACTTTTTATTCGCTCAAGTTTCCGTCAGTATCTAAAAGTTGATCGGTTTACAGACAGAAAAGGAAAACGGCCGAACTGTGTCTAAAATTAGCATTAAACAAAAAAAAAAATATCACAAAAAAAAAAAAGTGTATTCCGGAATTAACAAACCAAAAAACAAAAAATATATCACCAAAAAGTATCTTCAAAAGCAACGTGAAACTCGTCGCCTGTTATTTTCCATTGACCCCACAAATCCGAACCCATTGCGCAAAAGTACGAGTACACACGTCAAACAGCATAATGCTCCCAAATATCAAAACTTGAATTTATCAGAAAATGTGTAAACAGTGAATCATTCTGGTATTTTTTTAAATACTTAAATAATCTTTTTAATTTGATTAAAACTTGATAGCTTCCTAAGCTACTGTTATACTAAGAATTCATGTTGAACTAAATCATTGCTCCATGCCACCAACACATACTCGAAAAAATTTTCTAAGTTGGTTTAAAAAATCGTAGGAAAATTAAAACTGGAACATTAACAATTATTATCAACAAATATATTCAATGTTTTAAGTCTGCAAAACCAAATGACGACAATTGAACGATAGTATTAAAGGTAAGAAAATTCTAAATAAAAATCTAATTTAAATTGTATAAATATTTTTTATGGAAATTTAACTGTAAATGGTATTGGTGAGCGACACTTAGGCAGTATTCATTGCTACTGTGTCCCCAAATAATTTTCGTTGGAAAAAATAGCAATTGTTATTTTCTCTCTTAAGCCCATTTGCTGATACAAAACTTAAATATTTAGGTAGAACATAAGGCCTTATGTGACAGTTTACGCAGAGGAAAACGTAGAACATAAGCATTTAATGTAGAACGTAAATGCTCAAGTTTCGTATGAGCAAACGGGTCTTAGGGCCATTTGCTGTTACGAAACTTAAATATTTAAGTAGGACATAAGCGTTTATGTGACAGTTTACGCAGAGGAAAAATGTCACATAAGCGCTTATGTTCTACTTAAATATTAATTTTCGTATCGGCAAATGGCCCTTAATGACATTACATACATACATCGTATAGCCCTAAGTGCTTTTCACATGAGCATGGTCATGAGTTTTGACATTTCTTTTACATGAGTGGTCGCCAACAGACGCGAATTGTCATACAAAATAAACCAGTAAAATGGTTGCTTCGAAAAATTTGATGTTAAATTCTAGCGAATTTGCAAAAAAAATATATATTTGAGCATGGAATTCCTAAACAAATTTGTTCGCGGCTCATGAGAAAGGCACTTAAACAAAAAAAAATGTCAAAGAAAGAAAAAAATTTGTAACAAGCTGATCTTTGGTATGCACGTTGGGATCGATGTAACTTATAATCTGAGAAAAAGTCCTCAAAAATCCGATGAGCGCTGGGTCAGTTATAAGGGGTCAAAGATCACGAAAATGGGTCTTTGACAAATATCTCGAAAACGGTCAATTTAATAAAGACAAAATTTTCTACAAACAGGTAGCTGAGGTTATTTCCCATAGCAAACTTATATAAAGTATGCTCATAACATTAACCGTTAAGAAGTTACATCACTTTGAGTTTGATTACATGATTCGTTCTTTAGTTCGTTTCGTTTTTCGTCTTTTTGACAGGTATGTAACATCGTGATTACACACAACGAAAAAAATCCATTCGTTTTTCTGAGATTCATAAAATATGAGGTACATTTATTGGGAAATAGACAGTAAGGGTATTCATGCAACGTCGTAAGTTTACAAATTGTGTAAAATGATAAGTTTACGCAAAGTTTGCATGAACGACCTTTTTTAAACATTTGACAAAATGCTACGTAATTCAACCAGAGTAAGTCACAATGTGACGTTTGGATAAGTTTAGTTTGGTTAATTTTACGCAACAAAATCCTTTGATATGTTTAACCAAATTGTGTAAATCATTTCCCATACAAAATTTGACATTTCATTAACCAAAAGATAAACTTAACCAATTTGTTAACTTATCTAGAGTTTTACGAAGTTACATGAATACCCTTAGTATTTATAATTAATAATATTTAAAATCACTTCTTGTTCAAATTTATATCTATTTAATCACGTAAAACAGTATTTAAAAGCTCATTATTTAGAGTTTATAAGCATCTCTCGCCTCTACTCGTTTGTCAAATCATTAACATCGAAGTTCAACCAGAAAAAATCTTAAAATTTTCATACGTGCTTTCGTTTTTCCGTTCCCTTTACATTTCTACACCGCTCACCCAATGTGTCAAAAAGACGAAACACAAAGCGGTCGACAAAACAAATCGTGTAATCAGGCTCTTTATAGTATAAAACACGCAGCTTGCACCTGCCCTCTTATACCAGGCTAAAACCCCGAAATGCTATATACATATATTGGCCTATAAATTGAGAACCAGATGTCGGACGATTACGCAAGAACTCTCGTTGGACTAAGCATGCTTGGAACCATGGGACCACATTTATATTTCCAATTTCATCCGTTCGGATGCACTCTGTGGGCGGAAAAAGGTTGCAATGGAAAAGGTCAGTGGGAAAGCCGGGAAAACTAAGAACATTAATTTAATTAAAATATAAAGATTTGTGTCGACGCAAAATTTTAACATATAAATAATTTTTAAAGTCGGATGGTTAAATTTGGTATCGACACCAATCTTTATATTTTAATAAAATATATGTTTTTCTTACTATTCCCGGCTTTTCAAATGGCCTTCGACCGCCCACAGTGTGTATGGAGATTGAAATAATAAAAAATATGATCATATGGTTTCAAACATACTTTGTCCGAAGAAAGTCCTCCTATAATCCGACATCTGGTTGTCGATTTATAGGCAAATGTATGTAGCATTTCGGAGTTGTAGCCTAGTATGGTAATAAGAGGTCAGGTGCCATGTTCGTATTTTAACTATAGTTTAAGTGATGAAACTTCTTAACGATTAATGTTACGAACAAATTTTATTTGAGTTTCTTATTCGAAATTACCTCAGCTACCTGTTTATAGAACAAAGTTTATCGTTTTCGAGATATTTGTCAAAAGCCCATTTTCGTGACCTTTGACCCCTTATAACTGATCTAGCGGACATCGGATTTTTATCATTTTATTATAAGTTACATCAATCCCAAAAAGTGTACCCAAAAGTCAGCCTTTTACAAATGTTTACCTTGAAAAAAATCTATTCTTACTGGGCTAGTATTTATTATAAATGGTAAATTTTAGGAAAGGTGTCTTACAGAGAACCTCGGCTTGCGTTTTTTTTTTTTTTCATTCAGGAATGCATGTGTATTTACAAATTAACTATATTGAAACTACATATCGTCCCCCTTATGCCAGAAACATGAATGTGCAAACAGAAAAGTTAGCAACTTCGCTTTCGGAAGTTTAACTATATGAAAACGGTCCCAAATCAACTAACAAAAGATATTTTCTCCGATAAATGCACATTAACAGTACTGCAATGTCATGGAATACCGATAAATTTATTATATATGCTTCTGGCATAAGGGGGACGAAAAACTTAAATACATAAATAACAATAAAAACATTTACTGCTTCTTTTTTTCAGTTTGAAATCAGTCAAAATCAATGACTATCCAAATAAATTCACCAGCAATCAACATCAAATCAATCACATAATTCTAGATCTTCAAACATCATGAACAAATCAACAAGAAAGCAGCCAAATTATAAATGAAGTTCCCTATGTAAGTAAATCTTACTCTAGAAAAGTTAAAACGAACGTAACTAAATGCAGCAAATTTAAAACAACATCCAAGTAGGTTTTAGAAATAAGACATATTTTTATTATTTTATTTTGTTTTATAATAACTTTAAGTGATTTATTTTTTAAGTATCAACATTATGAAAAGTATTCTTACGATGTTCACGTTTTGACCATGTAACTTAAAAAAAAAGTAGGAACTTGAATTCAAAGAAGTATGAACATCCTCAAAACACCTTTTCGAACTTACCAACAAATCTCAGAATCTTATTTTATTTGTATTCAACGTTAATTTTTACTAAATTGATCACTTTTTTGGTATTTTATATAGATAATAAAAAATACCAAAAAATAATATATATAATAATAATAATATATACATATATTTTGAACTGATAAATTTTGATTAACAATGAACAATGCATTGAGATTGAGCTTATCATGTGGGTTCGGTATGGCGATGTGTAGTACATTGGCTTCTGGTGCGCTTGCTTCGGTCTTTGATGAAGGAAAAGATGTTTCCAATCAAAATGAGCATACCAGACTTAGCACCTCTGAAGAAAGAGTTAGGTAATGTTCAATCTAAGAACTTTTATTTCAAGAATAGGAGTTTTGATTCCACTGGACAGATAATTAGAGCCGTTTGCTCATACGAAACTTATAAATATTAATTTTCAACTTAAACGCTTTTGTTATACTTTTTCCTCAGCGTACAATGTCAATAAATAACCTCTTATGTTGAACTTAAGGCCTTATTATGACTTGAGATTCGCCGAGTCTCACGTTCGACTTTTCAAAAATAAAAACTGCGATATAGTTCATAGTCACCAATAATTTCAGTTCGACATGGACGATATAGGCGAATGTTTGCTAAAGGTATTGACTGGCATTCAAGTTTTCCAAATTTAAGTCATTTAAGGAGAACTTTATTCAGACGAGTCGCAAACGGCAATTCCACATAGTCACATTTAAACGTTCGACTTGGCGAATCGCAAGTCATAAAAATATTTAAAATTGAAAATTTTGTCAACACTTGTGGGGAAGAAAACACAAACAAAATGTCTAAAAACTATTGATATTCTTTCATTATTAATTATTGAAATAAACTTATAATAATACTAGCCTTTACCGGCGGCTTCGCTCGTGTTAATGTTTAACGTTTTTCGACCTGGAAATGATGAACTTGTGTCTTTCCATTGAAATATGTACCGGAAACTATGTTATAAGAAGTTAAATTTCAAAATTATTATAAGTAGTGTTTATCAAATTTCTTATAGGTATGTTAAATGCAGTGGATAAAAACAATGGGTACAGCCACATCAATTCATTTATAAAAAATATGAAATGATGCTCTGTCATTTGCCTTAAAATGTATACGTTTAAGGTGCACTATATCATCATAAATCAACAAAATAGTAGCAAAAATATTGCAGCTTCAGATGCTCATATCCTGATTCCTAAGTGCTATTACTTGGATCGTTAAAATAATAGTTTGTTTTCTTAGGAAAAATTAATTGAAGTGGTTGTACAATGTACATACCTCTGATACAAAAATTGGAAAGCATTATTTTCAACCCCTCGTCGCTATCACCGGCGTGAAAAAAAGCTGACAGGATTTATTCGACGACCGTGTTGGGGACGGGGTGTTGAAAAAAGCTGTTTTCCAATTTTTGCGACAGATTTACAACCACACCAATGCATTTTAAAAAAACAGGAAGTGATGCTCAATAGAACTCGAGATATAACCTTTTTTAGTGCACCATATCGATAAATATTTGTAGATTTAAAAAATTCAAAATCAACAAAAAGTCTCCAAAATAAGACCGACAAGCTTCTCTTCAAAGACTCATGTCTTGAGTTTTATTACTGATGTCATTAAAATTAAAATTTGTGGACTTAAAAAAAATTAGATAGTGACACAAACATGCATACAAATTCTGAGCACTGGGCACACGCAAACTCGGGCACATAATAAATAACATAAGTACATAGCTGGCCTACGATCCATTATCCAAGGTCATCCATGATAACTTTGTTGATGATCTGAAGGCCACCATTCATGTCAATGGTCCTTCGGGCAAGTTATAGCATAATGTTCGTAGTAATGTCCAAAACATCATCACAGCTTCTACTAATGCTGCCAAGGCTGCCAAGTCACCAATATCTTTTTTTTTGTTTTTGTCCAATTGTTTCTTCTAATAAACATCTTTACTGCACTTGCAACAACAAATTATTTGCTATTAATTTTTTACTTGCAATTTTGAAGAATTTTTTGTTCAAATAATTCCGCAACTATATCTTATCGAAGGATATTAACAACTTCATAGCACCTTTTTTTCATTCTCTTCACGTTTGCTGATATTCTTACAGACATGATTGTCTTCAATATACACGAGTGAACTTGTCTGTTATCTATCTTCTTAATGAAATAGTTGCTTGTAAAGCTCTCATATCGTATGCTTACCCTCTCCATAGTTTGATCAATCTTATTGCATTCAACTTAACCTATTATGGTGTCTTGTTTTCTTCCCCGTGTAAGAATGTAACCCCTGTTTCCTTCCTTACGTAGACAGATGCTATATCCTGGTAATCTAATGGCTTCAAATTGCTTGCATGGTACATTTACATAGCCATCCTCCACATCAACGGCGTCAATCTTAAGTCTTATCACCCTGTGTATTGATGGATGAATCTATTTCGTTTATCAGATATAGCTTTATTGAAAATCTTCAATGGCTTGTCTAAAACTACCACCAATTTCAACAGTTATAATCATTTGCCAAAGGCACCTCATCAGAAATCTATCCCTGTACCAAAATCGAAATAGCTCCTTATTTTTCCAACAGAAATGTTTTGAAGTTAGGATTTCATAGCCATTAAGTCAAGTATTAAGCTGGAAATAACTTTTTTGTTTATTTTGCTTACCTCGGTTTATTTTAACCTGAGTTCCTCAAAGCTTTCTATTATGAAACCAGGGGCCAAATTACAGCATCAGTTACCGATCAATATGTGACTGAATTATATGAGTTTGGCATTACCACTCACGTTTAGGGGACAATCGAGTATATCAAAATTTGTAGTGGTTACTCGTTCATTAGATCACTGATGGCACTCTCTCACTCGGTAACTGACGCTGTAATTTGGCCCCCAGGTTTTTGATCCATCGAAGAGTATCAAGTAAAAATATCAGGATCTGGTACGCCACAAAAAATATTGTCTTTGCTTTGCAGCTACTCGATTTACATGTGGATATCCATTGCCTTGCTTCAATCATAATACTTGCTTGTTGGGATTCTTTGAATATTGTTGTCCATTGTTCAGTATGCTAATGATATTCATCTTTTCATAAATCTCGCTGTACTCACGGCGGTCTTCTTTTCTTCTCCGGTCTTGAAGCAGTTACTCTCGACTGCGTACATAAACCCCGAGTAGACGGTGTTGCTGAAAACTTGCTTGACCAACTTAACTTACATCTTTCGAATTGTACTAGGATGGATATGTGATTGGGTGAGTTTGAAAAAAAAAAAAAAAACTTGAAAGGTATTTGCTTTTGCGTCCTCCTCAAAATTTTTTTTCCAGCACTCGCCAATCAACAATGTCATCACCTATGTATGTGAATAATATGCTCCAGAAGTATATTTCTCACACATTTGAAAAGATGCGGATAGTCGTGCAAGAGAAATATTCTGTTTTCTTCTATCTCTAGATAGGGAATATCCTTGTTGTTCGGTCCTTGGTCGCAGCTTGTTGCTTCTACAGTAAGTCCACAGTTTCCTCCATTTGGTGATCCCATGTAATACGCGACGGTCTGTTTCCAGTTTGTGTTGAGACCTCTAAGCGTAAAAACCATTACCTTAGAGGCCACAACACTAGTCCTTCCCAGTTCGCCAAAGTCCGTGAATCCATTTATAATATCATCCTTGATATTATTTTCGAGTTCCTTCTGGATAGCCATCTCGTCGAACCAGAATGACGCTCTTCTTCTCCATGGCGGCCATACCTTTCGCCTTCTCCGTCAGCAGTTCTTTAATCCGGGGGCTGAGCCCCGCAACCTTATTTCCGAATGCTATCGGCAAATCGTTCTAAACGATGGCAGCTTAAACCTACACTGATCATGAAAGAATGACAAGCTGGCGACTTCATTAAAAATTTCAAAAAACGTTCTTTTTCTTTGGGTTTTTCCAGGGCGCTCTTTTGTAATAAATGTTCGCAGCTCTTCCGAAAAATTTTTCATTTGCTGCTCGAGATTTTGCCTCAAATTATATTTTGGATATTTTTGTTTGGGTAAAATAAATGCGACGCCGAGCTTTTTTAACGCGATTGGGGTTCGGCAACGCTTTGTAGGAACGGTACCTTGGCGAAGGGAATTGTGACGGAGAAATATCAGTACCACGCCCAAAGATAAATCCCTAACAGAAGTTCTGGCTGAAGTTGCAGCTAAGTTGATCAAAGATACGCTAGGCTGCTAGGTATAGAAGAAGTTGCAGGTGCAACGGAATAGAGAGGAGGAAGTGGGTGTGAAGTCGTAGGTAGAGGTGAACGTGGAGTTGCAAAACTAACTCCTGCAGATGTGACCGGAGAAGTCGTCTGGCTTGGAGGCCTCCACGCATTCATAATACTAAAGCATACAGGAAAGGAAAGCATACTGAAAAGTAAGATAATGGCAGTGCATTTGGAAGCAGACGTTTTTGTGTACCATGCAGTACTATATCCTTCCTCTGGGCTTCGTTTTATACACCTCTTGCTTGACATAACCCCATAAAAAGAAGTCTGGTGCAGTCAGGTCAGGTGACCTTGGGGGCCAGCGAAGAGTGGAGTTCCTAGAAATTAATTTGTTTGCGAATTTTTTGTTTAGCTCCGCCATAACTGGTCTGGCTATATGTGCAGTTGCTCCATCTTGCTGAAACCAACCGATGTTGAATGGTATACGTCTTCGGCGCAGTTCTGGGTAAAAAAACTCCTTCAACATCTTTAAATAACGGTCCCCATTGACAGTAACGGTTACACCGTTTTCTTCAAAGAAGTACGGCCCGACAATACACCTACCATTGGCATCTCGATGGTACGGCCTTCGTGCGATGCTTCCAGATTCGGCAAACATGTTTACAAACCTCATAATGGTCCATCTACTCGGGGGATTACCGCCAAACTCCCGCCTAAATTCCCTTTGGACGGAAATGACGGACTGCAAAGCATGGTACCGTTGCACTATCCAAATTCTTTTCTCCGTATCCCAAGCATCCATTTTTATAAATCTAAATAGTAACCTACAAAATAAAAAAAAGAATAAGCCGACACAGAAAAAAAATTATTACGTTTTATTTTTGTAGCATGATTCGTGCGCCACCCTGTATTTATTAAACAATTCAAAATAATTGTCTTACACTTCTATCTTTTTTCACTGCCAAAATAATTTTGTGTACAGTAATTTAATATTAGTTTCACAAAAATAAAATTTTTTCTACGACTAAAATAATAATTTTTTTCAATACAACACTTTTATCTTTTTCACAGGAGCAAAAAAGAATAATAAAACAACACAACTGATTTTTCACAGTGAAAGATTTTTCATCGCTCAGCTATTTTTTAAAAATTTATTTTATTTTATTTTACACACAATATTTTTTTTACAAAACACTTAAATTTGTTTCAAAGAAACGAGAAAAATACTCACGTCACTAAAGATATAAAGAGGTATTTTTAATTGGTATAAAAGGGTCACCCGAACAAATTATAATTTCATTTTATATAAATAAATGTTGTACCTATTATTTATTTGTATATATGTACACAAAATAAATATCAAAAAAACAAATAAATAAAAAAGGAAGCAATCAAAAAAGCACCCTGTGGATTTAAGTTAAAAAAAAAACGTTCACCCCCTAAAGCTAAAAACTTACACCGGTGGTGAAATGAAAATATAGGTAGTAACTATGAAAAGATAAAAAGAATCAGGGGTATAAAAAGGGCACCAAATTTGTTCACTAATCAATAATCAAATCAGAGTGGGTATCTAATCAAGGTTATAAAAGAGCTCCACATTTTTTCAAACATTTTCACTTATGTAGGTAGATATACTATATTTTTTTTGGGGCAGCTAATTTTGAATACCCAAGGTATTCCACAATCACTATCACAAAAATTTATCGCAATTAATTAATTAAATAATTAGTATAAACACTCCAAAACAGCACAAAAATCAAGATCCTAAATAAATCGATGATTGAAAGACTGAATCTAAAGCGATAAAATTTTCAGCCGTTAAAATAAGAGCTCTCAAAGTTTTTATGTACAAAATCCTCTACACAAAACACCTACATTTGTGAAAAACTAACCCATGTACATTCCAATATATGACTACCCCTTTCACTTGCACCGCAAAACACAAAAATTTTGCACACTTTCCCATTTCTACCTAACCTTTCCTCATGCACCACAAAAAAACCCTATACGCTACAGAGAATATCCAAAATTGTTTCTTTTGTGTCTCTTGGCTTTGTAATGTAAATATATACTTCATTAGTAAGGTCTATTCTTGAGTACTCCGATCTTATTTGGAATCCGGCCTACCAAGTTCATTCTAATCGAATAGAGAAAGTTCAAAGAGATTTCACTAGATATATCTTCAGAAAAATGAATTGG
This sequence comes from Dasysyrphus albostriatus, assembly GCA_946251815.1. NCBI lineage: Eukaryota > Metazoa > Arthropoda > Insecta > Diptera > Syrphidae > Dasysyrphus > Dasysyrphus albostriatus. The sequence continues at coordinate 60,598,569 of OX276337.1, read as the reverse complement.
AATTTCTTACCATCTTATGAAACAAGATGTAAACTCCTGAGTATACATCCGCTGAAAAATAGAAGATTTGTTCACGAAGCTATGTTCATACGTGATCTGCTTTGTGATCATATTAAAAGTCCTTATCTTTTATCTCATATCCCTATCTACGCTCCTGTTAGACCCCTCAGGGAAAGACAATTTCTTTTGCAACCCTCGCACAGAACAAATTACGGCTTAAACGAACCAATTTCAAGAGCTATAAAGTCGTTTAATGAAATAAGTCAAGATTTTGACCTTTACATTTCTAGGGACTGCTTCAAGAACAGTTTGCTCAATTCCCTCTGTTAAATTAGAAAAAACATTCGTGTAAATACATACATATATGCAATAATTGAAATTTTCTTTTTCTTTTGTTTTTTATATAATTTTTCTTTTAACTAAATTTGTAATCTGTTAAGCTAAGCTTGTAGATGAATAAATAAATAAATAAATAAATAAATAAATAAATAAACAAAACCAATAACAACCGAAAGTCAAAATTGAATACTTTCTTCTTCATATCAATATTCCTTACAAAAAATGCCTTCGACCTGATTCATTCCCACTCTCATAAATTTTGAATACGTCTTTCCTGTTCTAATAAAAATCTGACGTTTCCGATCCTCAAGGATTCTCTAGTCTCCACCTAAAATTCGTTCTCTCCACAGCAGGGTTCTTCGCATTTGATCCAGAGTGCGTTCATGATAGTACCATTGAATAATTACATATAGAAGGAACACCCAAGAAAACCGCCACCAGATGTCTAAAAGCTGATAAACAATTCTATCGAATGCTACTTTCTCGACATCCAGGAAGCATCCGACAGTAACTTGATTGTTGTTAAAAGCTGTGGTGATGGCATGTTGAAACTTCACGAGCGGGTGCAGGGTGGAATGCTTTTCCCGGAAACCGAACTGTATATCCGGGATGATGGTGTTTTCGCTACAGAACTTCTTGAGCTTGCTGAGTATCAGCTCTTCCAAGAGCTTATTTAGATTGTTGAGGAGGGATATCGGCCTGTTCTTTCTTTCTCCTTTCTTGGGAATCGCCACGATCTTTTCCACACCACCACAGACACGTTCTTTTTTATGTGGTATCCCCAATAGGCCTAGTCCACGAGTTACAATAGACATTTAATAAAGTTAAGTTCTTCTTAAGCAGGACTATTTTTTATTTTTTTTTTGATGATGGACCAGCAAGGTTGAAATTACAATTTTCAAAATTTTCATTAACAGAAACGTCGGTGTTAGGCGCTGCTCCCATAGGAGCGTGATCATAATCGAGCAAATCTCGAAATTCCGTAATATTCTCACAAGATTCTCCACTGCATTTTTGGCATAGCACTGAACATTTTAACCCGGATTTTCGGCATCCACCCATTTTTTCGTAATTAGTTTTACACTTACAGGAAATCATCTCGAGCAAAGGTTCTGGGGAAGGATTCGCAGTGGTGGTAAACCAGCTCCAGCCCACGATTAGACTTTTTCCACCCCCACTGAATGGCATCTATTTCATTTTCTAGGCACATTTGCACCTTCAGGTATGTGCTGTATGTGTGTTGTTCTGCTGCTGCTGATGAAGTTGGTGAAAGAGTTGCAAGATTGAATTTTATTTTTGACACCGATTTGGTGAAGCATGTTGAGAGATGTTACTTTTCGCCCTTTATGCGTTTTAAACGAGAACAAAATTTAAAAGTAGGTATCGTAGACAAAAAAAGATGTGACCAAAGTTGTAGATAATTAAATTTTGAACAACTTTTGTTAAACCCCTATCTAATTTTTTGCATTTCAGCTCTTTTTTTTTTGTCTAATCCGACTGGGAAGAGTACACTTTAAGTGGACTTTTGGTAGGTGGATATTCTTATTTGGTTTTGGGTCATAATTTAATTTAGATTTATTAATTGTACGCACACTTATTAAAAAAATTATAATAAGATTTTTTTTATATTTTAACCGGTGGATTTTTAAGAGTTGCATCCGTGAGATGAAACAGCAAGCTTTTTTTAATTTTGAAATGATTTGTACTTTTGACAGATCCTGTACCTCGGAAAAAAACATTTCTGTTTTTAGGTGGCAGTGGCCGGGAATCGAACCCAGACCTTTGGCATGGCAGTCCTACGCACTTTTTTTTTTTTTTTTTTTTTTTTAATTCAAATTTTTATTCAATATTAACTTATATCTACTTACATGCTAACAAAATTCAGAAAACTAGCCTAATTAATAATACTTAAATATAACTTACTGGCCCTAAACGGGCGCTCTAAGGAATTCATTATTTCTTAAATTAATGCCTTTCGGCCTATGAACTATTTTTTTTTTTTTTTTTTTGTGGTTTATTTTGTTAGAAAATTTAAAAAAACTAACATCTTTATCCTTTATTTATCTTAAATACTAAGTCCTTAAAATAAAACTTAAAACTACCCCTAACCTACCTACACACTACTTAAAACTAGAACAACCACAGCGGCAAAAACTATGTCCATGTCCATATTGTGTTCTTGATTATTTTTGTACGTTTTTTTTTTTTTTTTCTTACGGCCCGACAATACACCTACCATTGGCATCTCGATGGTACGGCCTTCGTGCGATGCTTCCAGATTCGGCAAACATGTTTACAAACCTCATAATGGTCCATCTACTCGGGGGATTACCGCCAAACTCCCGCCTAAATTCCCTTTGGACGGAAATGACGGACTGCAAAGCATGGTACCGTTGCACTATCCAAATTCTTTTCTCCGTATCCCAAGCATCCATTTTTATAAATCTAAATAGTAACCTACAAAATAAAAAAAAGAATAAGCCGACACAGAAAAAAAATTATTACGTTTTATTTTTGTAGCACGATTCGTGCGCCACCCTGTATTTATTAAACAATTCAAAATAATTGTCTTACACTTCTATCTTTTTTCACTGCCAAAATAATTTTGTGTACAGTAATTTAATATTAGTTTCACAAAAATAAAATTTTTTCTACGACTAAAATAATAATTTTTTTCAATACAACACTTTTATCTTTTTCACAGGAGCAAAAAAGAATAATAAAACAACACAACTGATTTTTCACAGTGAAAGATTTTTCATCGCTCAGCTATTTTTTAAAAATTTATTTTATTTTATTTTACACACAATATTTTTTTTACAAAACACTTAAATTTGTTTCAAAGAAACGAGAAAAATACTCACGTCACTAAAGATATAAAGAGGTATTTTTAATTGGTATAAAAGGGTCACCCGAACAAATTATAATTTCATTTTATATAAATAAATGTTGTACCTATTATTTATTTGTATATATGTACACAAAATAAATATCAAAAAAACAAATAAATAAAAAAGGAAGCAATCAAAAAAGCACCCTGTGGATTTAAGTTAAAAAAAAAACGTTCACCCCCTAAAGCTAAAAACTTACACCGGTGGTGAAATGAAAATATAGGTAGTAACTATGAAAAGATAAAAAGAATCAGGGGTATAAAAAGGGCACCAAATTTGTTCACTAATCAATAATCAAATCAGAGTGGGTATCTAATCAAGGTTATAAAAGAGCTCCACATTTTTTCAAACATTTTCACTTATGTAGGTAGATATACTATATTTTTTTTGGGGCAGCTAATTTTGAATACCCAAGGTATTCCACAATCACTATCACAAAAATTTATCGCAATTAATTAATTAAATAATTAGTATAAACACTCCAAAACAGCACAAAAATCAAGATCCTAAATAAATCGATGATTGAAAGACTGAATCTAAAGCGATAAAATTTTCAGCCGTTAAAATAAGAGCTCTCAAAGTTTTTATGTACAAAATCCTCTACACAAAACACCTACATTTGTGAAAAACTAACCCATGTACATTCCAATATATGACTACCCCTTTCACTTGCACCGCAAAACACAAAAATTTTGCACACTTTCCCATTTCTACCTAACCTTTCCTCATGCACCACAAAAAAACCCTATACGCTACAGAGAATATCCAAAATTGTTTCTTTTGTGTCTCTTGGCTTTGTAATGTAAACAAAACCAATAACAACCGAAAGTCAAAATTGAATACTTTCTTCTTCATATCAATATTCCTTACAAAAAATGCCTTCGACCTGATTCATTCCCACTCTCATAAATTTTGAATACGTCTTTCCTGTTCTAATAAAAATCTGACGTTTCCGATCCTCAAGGATTCTCTAGTCTCCACCTAAAATTCGTTCTCTCCACAGCAGGGTTCTTCGCATTTGATCCAGAGTGCGTTCATGATAGTACCATTGAATAATTACATATAGAAGGAACACCCAAGAAAACCGCCACCAGATGTCTAAAAGCTGATAAACAATTCTATCGAATGCTACTTTCTCGACATCCAGGAAGCATCCGACAGTAACTTGATTGTTGTTAAAAGCTGTGGTGATGGCATGTTGAAACTTCACGAGCGGGTGCAGGGTGGAATGCTTTTCCCGGAAACCGAACTGTATATCCGGGATGATGGTGTTTTCGCTACAGAACTTCTTGAGCTTGCTGAGTATCAGCTCTTCCAAGAGCTTATTTAGATTGTTGAGGAGGGATATCGGCCTGTTCTTTCTTTCTCCTTTCTTGGGAATCGCCACGATCTTTTCCACACCACCACAGACACGTTCTTTTTTATGTGGTATCCCCAATAGGCCTAGTCCACGAGTTACAATAGACATTTAATAAAGTTAAGTTCTTCTTAAGCAGGACTATTTTTTATTTTTTTTTTTGATGATGGACCAGCAAGGTTGAAATTACAATTTTCAAAATTTTCATTAACAGAAACGTCGGTGTTAGGCGCTGCTCCCATAGGAGCGTGATCATAATCGAGCAAATCTCGAAATTCCGTAATATTCTCACAAGATTCTCCACTGCATTTTTGGCATAGCACTGAACATTTTAACCCGGATTTTCGGCATCCACCCATTTTTTCGTAATTAGTTTTACACTTACAGGAAATCATCTCGAGCAAAGGTTCTGGGGAAGGATTCGCAGTGGTGGTAAACCAGCTCCAGCCCACGATTAGACTTTTTCCACCCCCACTGAATGGCATCTATTTCATTTTCTAGGCACATTTGCACCTTCAGGTATGTGCTGTATGTGTGTTGTTCTGCTGCTGCTGATGAAGTTGGTGAAAGAGTTGCAAGATTGAATTTTATTTTTGACACCGATTTGGTGAAGCATGTTGAGAGATGTTACTTTTCGCCCTTTATGCGTTTTAAACGAGAACAAAATTTAAAAGTAGGTATCGTAGACAAAAAAAGATGTGACCAAAGTTGTAGATAATTAAATTTTGAACAACTTTTGTTAAACCCCTATCTAATTTTTTGCATTTCAGCTCTTTTTTTTTGTCTAATCCGACTGGGAAGAGTACACTTTAAGTGGACTTTTGGTAGGTGGATATTCTTATTTGGTTTTGGGTCATAATTTAATTTAGATTTATTAATTGTACGCACACTTGTTAAAAAAATTATAATAAGATTTTTTTTATATTTTTACCGGTGGATTTTTAAGAGTTGCATCTGTAAGATGAAACAGGAAGCTTTTTTTAATTTTGAAATGATTTGTACTTTTGACAGATCTTTTCTGAATCAATCAAATATTTTGCTTGGATGACTTGTTTACTAATTGTTTGATCACCAAAATCACAGCTAATAATGAGGACTATTCGTATTGAAAATTAATGATAATAAATATTCTATAGGTACAGTAGTCATCTTTTGGAAATATTTATTGCATGGGAATATTAATATGCAGATTTGTAAAAAAATTAAAAAATACTTTAAACTTTTCTGTTGTCAAAATAATTATGTAGTGCTTGGCCAATACGAAATTGTAAAAGTGTTTAAAAGAATTGTTGTTTTTGTTTTCATTAACGGCTAGATGAGAACCACGACAAGTATAATCTTGGAGGATTTGTCAATCCCTCGCAAGAGGCAGTACCTCGGAAAAAAACATTTCTGTTTTTAGGTGGCAGTGGCCGGGAATCGAACCCAGACCTTTGGCATGGCAGTCCTACGCACTAATTTTTTTTTTTTTTTAATTCAAATTTTTATTCAATATTAACTTATATCTACTTACATGCTAACAAAATTCAGAAAACTAGCCTAATTAATAATACTTAAATATAACTTACTGGCCCTAAACGGGCGCTCTAAGGAATTCATTATTTCTTAAATTAATGCCTTTCGGCCTATGAACTATTTTTTTTTTTTTTTTTTTGTGGTTTATTTTGTTAGAAAATTTAAAAAAACTAACATCTTTATCCTTTATTTATCTTAAATACTAAGTCCTTAAAATAAAACTTAAAACTACCCCTAACCTACCTACACACTACTTAAAACTAGAACAACCACAGCGGCAAAAACTATGTCCATGTCCATATTGTGTTCTTGATTATTTTTGTACGTTTTTTTTTTTTTTTATTTTTTTTTTTTTATATTATTTTTTTTTTTTTTTTTTTTTTTTATTTTTTTATTTTTATATTGATATAGTGCCACCGTCCCTACTCTACTTAACCTAAACCTAAGACTAAAACAAGTATGTAAGCCGGCCAAGGCAAAAACTACCCCACCCCGGTTTACCCCATATCAAATTCTTTTAGCCACCAAAACTGGTTCTCCTGCTTCCTCCTATCAATACGGTCCTGTTCGGACACAGCCCTACTGAACCGTAGGAGCTCCGCTCCATCTCGGGCGAGGATGTCTCGTTCGTACAAGAGTCGCCGATCCACGGTTCTACGCCTGACGTGGTAGATAAGCGGTACTGCCAATCTATCCTGTATCAGGCCGCATTTATCTAAATAGAGGAATGCCTCTGGTGGGATAAAGCCGCTCAAGCGTGCCATACCGAAGTATTCGTCGTTCGGATAGAACGCCCCGAATATCAAGTTGTTGGTCGAAGTCACAGCTCTCGCTATGTGACCCCGAACAAGTTTTATCACGAAATTATCAATTCTGTTGATCCGAGCTCCGTTGTACAAGACCTCGTTAGAATAATAATGCAAATAAGAAGATTCTGGTGTCCGATACCAACCGAGACAGCGCCGTAGACACTGCCTCTCGAACACCCGAAACTTCTCCATTTGGGAAGGGGCAATGTTGAACCAAACGGGACAACCATAGACAAGCATTGGCCGTATGAAGGCCATGTAGCAAATTACCTTCACCCTGGGGTCAAGCCGACTGCTGTAAAACAGCCGTTTCGTCAGAGCGAGGGCTCCTCGGGCTCTGGTCAGAGCAGCATTTATATGTCTGTCGAAATACAAATACTGGTCCAACCAGATACCGAGGTACTTCACTACACTTTTACTCGCCAATGGCCGCCCGTCGGGCCCAACAATTACCATCTTGCGCCAATTCTTGCACGTATCTCTCGTGGCCTTAGCCAAAGGAGTCCGGAACAGAATTGTCTCCGACTTTTGGACATTTATTTTCAGTTTCCAGTCGTCGCAGTATCGCTGAATCTTCTCGAAGTCACGCTGCAAGAGAATTCTAATAACCTCAACCTTTCGGGCCGTTCTGTACGCAATCAGGTCGTCGGCATACGCTATTGCGTTAGTTAGGCTACCTATCAGATCGCTGGTAAAAATGTTGAAGAGGATCGGCGAATTAACCGCCCCCTGTTGAAGACCGTTTTTAATTTCAAAGATGCTGGTAGAGGTTACATTGCCACTTTTGACAACAAACTTTCTACCATTGAGCATATCATAAAGCATATACAATAATGGTTTACTGATGCCTAGTCTGGTGAGTTTTAGGTACAACCCTTCTAACCATACGGTGTCGAAGGCCTTCTCTAAGTCAACCAGAACAGCACCCGTGCATTGTTTTTTTGACTTGTTCCATTGGATATCAGAAACGAGTTTAGACGCGGCATGAATACAGTCATGTCCTGCCTTGAACCCGAACTGATTATCCGGAATTATTGTGTTGTCCGCAGCCCACTTAGCCAGAGCCCTATTGATTACCTTCTCGAATACCTTGCTGATGCTTGGAAGAAGACTTATTGAACGAAGATTTGAAGGATTGGAGTTGTCCTTTCCCTTTTTCGGGAGAGGATGCACCACAGCTGTCTTCCAACGCACTGGATAATATGCATTATTCAGCGCGTTGTTGAACAGTGTAGCATAAATGTCTATAGCTTCAATCGGTAAATGTCTTAGAACAATGTTGGGTATACCATCGACACCTGTTGACTTTTTGTTCTTTATTGAATCGAGGATGAGCTGGAGCTCTACCTTCGTGATGAGCAAGGGACTTGAACCCGTTCTTTCGGCGATTATAGCGTTTGCTAAGAAATCGTCATCAAACCGTGTGAAACCACAGTTCTCTGATCGCCAATGAGAAATATCATTCCTTAGGTAGAAGTGATGAAGTAAGGCTCTGTTCTCCAGGTCGTGGTTCGGGCGAGTGCAAGCATTCACCTTATACACTTGCTGGAAAGCCGCACCAATTGTCTCCACTTTCTCCTGCGGATCCTCAATCACAAAGAAATCATCGTCCAAGACGGCTTCCTCTGGATTAATTTGCGCTGTCAGAAGTACGTCTCTGTTCTCTGTCGTTCTCTGAAGCTTAAGACACGGGAGATCGTTTTGATTATTTTTCCGGAAAATCTTATTAATTTGCGGGAACATACTCGGGTCGCTAGAGTTAACGGCCCGAATTTTCTTGTCCCAGTACAAATTAATAGACAATCTGTAATTTTCTTTAATCAGAGTGTTTACGTTTTTTATTGACGACTTCAGTGTCCTAATCTCCAGGTCGTGGGGGTCTGTGAATCGTCTGTATAAGTTTTTAAGTCTTGTCAGTAGTCCGCTTTTTTGTCTGTGAAGTGCGTCTATAGTCGCGTTACTGTAGACGTTAGTTTGGTCGCGTTCTTTGTACTTCGGTATTGTCCGTTCCATTGTTCGTTTTATTATATAGTCCATCTGTTCAAGGTGTTGGTCGATTTCTGTGTTTGTCAAGTTTCTGTTGTTTGGTGGGGCTATGACCCCCGAATGGAGTTCTCTTGATAGAGCTTGGGTGAAACGTGGCCAGCGCATCTTACTATAATTGTAAGAATGCGTTGGGACGAATTCATCCAGCTCCACAAGCTCGTTCGGGATTTGTATTAAGGCAGCCAAGCCGCAATGGTCACTGTCGTATTCAATTGTCTGTAGGCAATTACGCGGGTGGTTACCCACTTTGTCAGTTACTGTCAGTCTTGTATCGTACAGCAACAGGTCCAGAAAGGAGCCGCTCCTTGGAAATGATGGCCTTTCAGTGGCCAGCAGGTCGAAACCGTATTCAACACTGCAAAGATTCATCAAATTAAAGAGATGATTACCTCTTGGGTTACTTATTTTATTTCCCCAATCTCCGTGTTTGGCGTTCAAATCTCCGGCCAATATAAAAAAGTTCTCTTCCAAGCCCAGTTGGAGTACTCTAAAAAGAATCTCGAGCTCTGTGATGAAGTTAGTTGGCTGCGGAGCATCAGCCGCGTAAGCCGCAATCAAATATAAGTGCTTACCTCTAGTGAGGGAAACACGTACGACGCAAACTTCTAGCGTCTGAATCTTTCGCAAATCATTATTGTACATAACTTCATGATTAATGCCTTTACGTATGAAGATTGCAACACCACCTCCTTGATTAGAACCGGGTCGATCTCTTCTTACGATATTGTAATTATTGTGAGTCAATTTGTGTTTCTGGTTTAGCTTGGTTTCGCTAGCCATAAACACATCAGGACTGTGGTCTTTCAGCAACTGAAACAAATTGGCTCTACGTTCGATCCTAATCAATGAATTTACATTCAAACCTAGGATCCTAAGGCGCGACTTCGGCAGCGCGCCCTTAACCATGAATTTGCGCTCGGCCAGGCAACAAAGAGTAGAGGTAATCTACTCTTTCGCCTTGCTCCTTGATCTGACTTTGCAGTCCTGTCAACTGGCCTTGAATGCTCAGCAACAAGGATACAATGTTTGGCTGCCCCGCCGACACCTGAGGCACTTGGGCCTGTGGGGCGACCGGTGGTGGAGCCTGTCTCGTGTTTACCCTTCCTTTCGCATAGTTGGCGTAAGAAACGTTGGGATTAACGATTGAAGTTTTTGTTGTTGGAGCTTGTCTTACGGTTTGACTTTCAGCTTTTTGCCTGGCCTGTTTTTCCCGTATCGCTTGGACCTTAGGGCAAACCCCCATAATTAGCAGGGTGCCCCTCGTTCCCGCAGATGACACACTTGAGCTGGGCCATGTCTTCGACCCTCTCAGTTCCTAACCTGCATTCACCCCTATTGTGGGTTTCGGCGCATTTCACACAGCGCAACTGCATTTCGCAGTTGGCCGCAGCGTGACCGAACCTTTGGCAGCGCATGCACTGCAGCATGTCGTCATGCCTCTTTAATTTTTCCCAGTGTATGACCTGGTAGTCTAGGACATTAATATTCCTCAGATTCTCCAGTCTACTTTGGGGCGACAGAGTTACGAGGAAGATTGGCAGTTTCTGCCCCTCCCGTCTGGACTTGACCGTGGTAAACGGCTTGACCCCGACGAATTCGAGATCATCGCTGGCCTTCTGACGGAGCTCAGCTAGGAGCTCTTCGGGTTCCGTGTAGGAACTGATTCCCTTTAACAGGACCGTTTTAGGTTTTTCACTCTTAGGAGTGAAGCTGAAGAATTCAGCAGTGGCTTCCCTAAGGCAATCCTTAACTAATTTGTATTCGGCCAATGTGAAGCATTGAACCGAATACCTCTTTTGTTGTTCGTTTATAATTTTAATATAAAAATTGTTTTTAGTGGCCGACTTACATACCTGTTTTATGTCTGCAAGGTCGACCCTATAGGTACGAATTGGTGGCACTTTTTCGGACTTTGGCCGTGGTTGCTGCTGGTGTTGCTGTTTTGCTGCTGCTGATGTTGATGCTGCTGCTGCTGATGGCGCTGCTGATGGTGCTGCTGCTGCTGATGTTGATGCTTCTATTGGTGCTGCTACAAAAGCAGCTTGTACTGCAGCTAGTACTGCCGTTGCTGGTTTTGGGGCCCCCGATGTACTGGGGCCTGATTGTGCCACCCCTGTGCTTTGTTTGGGTGGCTGCTTTTGCTGTTGCTGTGGCACCCTTTGAGGTTTGGGTGCTGCCGACGGCTTGTGTTTAGCAGCTTTATTTGGCTGCTGTTGTTGTTGTTGTTGTTGTTGTTGTTGTTGTTGTTGTTGTTGTTGTTGTTGTTGTTGTTGTTGTTGTTGTTGTTGTTGTTGTTGTTGTTGTTGTTGTTGTTGTTGTTGTTGCTGTTGCAGTTGCAGTTGTTGTTGTTGTTGTTGCTTTCGCATTTCCTCCTCCTTTTGACGGCTCGCTTCCTGCTTCTTTTTCAGCACTTGTAGGTAAGGCTCCATCATTCGCTTGATGTTTTCTATTTCATCATACAAATCGTTGACGATTGACTGGGCCTTTTCTACTTCGCCCTCTCCTTCTTCATCTGAGGATGACTCTGTCGATAGGCCCGCAAACCTATTGCTGTCCCCGGACCTGAACATTACCTCACCATCTTCGGACATATATACTATGTCGTCATCGGATGGCGATGTATTTAGTTGCCGTTGCACCTTTTTGGCTGCTCTTGTCTTGGCGTTGCGCGCCGTCTCTTTGCCTGCAGCTGGCAGCTTAGCTGAGGCGATGGTAGAGCGACGCTTTACCAGGTTCGGTGTATATCTAATACTCCTCCTCCTTTTAACTGTAGAATCAGTTGATGCTTTAGCTGGTGTTGTTGGTTTGTGAGCATCTTGCGTTGTCACCGTGGCTGTTGCTGTTGTCGTTGGTGGCTTCATAGCTGTTGTTGTCGTTGTTGCTGCTGTTGGCTGGTCGTCTTTCGACGATCCCGCTTTAGCTGTAGCTATTGATGCCGTTGGCGATCGACTTGCTTTTTTTGGGACATCTTTCGATGCCCCAGCAAGTTTTTTCCCGTCCATATGAGAATTCTCCCACTCAATAAAATTTTCCACTTCTCTGTTGTGGAAAAAAGCAGATAAAATTTGTATGCCCGACTCGGGCTCGAACTTGGAACCTCTGGCTCTGGGTTCCGCCACCTCTTCCACTGTGCTATGGGCACTATTGAAAAAAAGGCAACTTATTTAAACTTTTGTACTAACACTCGCGAAATTAGTTAGAAATACTGTGAAAGCCAATACAATGCGTGTTCACTCTTTCGCAGATCGATATCGACTGAGTCCTACGCACTAACCATTAAGCCACGAGGTACTTCTTATTATGGTGGTAGGATACTTCAAAGAAATGCTTGACAATTTCGAAGCAAGAGGGTCAGGATCTCTTATTGATTTTGAATTCCTTTCAATTGTGTTGATGTTTGTAACAGGGTTGCGTGCTAAAACTTCCAAAACATTCCTACATGCATTCTTTATCAATCTGATTGACTCTAATAATCGTATCTTTTTGGGTCTCCATTTTTTTCTAAAATTAGCAATCTACTTGTTCTTACTTCTTACTTTGGATTATCAAATTAAAATGGATGATAGATTAAAGTCACATGCACATTTCAATTCTATGTGTGAATGAAATGTGATACCCATCTGGAAACAAACTGGTTTTTAAGGAGGCCCTTGAAAGTTTAACTTTGATGTTAGCAAGGGTAATTATCGATTTTTTCTAGGGCCTTGCACGTTAGGTTACCTTATGCTCAGAGAGACAACAAATTTCATTGTCATGCATAAATACTTTTAGAGAGGCATATTTTCTTCGGTAAATGGTATCATTGGTCCACAAGAATGCCCTTGTACAAGTATTGATCCATTTTTGGGTCAATTTTTACTATGGGGACAACACCATGCCAGAAAAAAGCAGCCCAGACCATCACATTTCCACCACCCTGTATCTAGGATTGTGTTGCATATTCTGTGGACGCTATACATATTTCTTACCATCAGATCCAAACCGACAGAACTTGGATTCGTCGCTCCAAAATACGTTTTTCAAAAAAACTCAGTGGTTTGTTCATATGAGTTTTGCCAAGCTCTAACCTGGCTTTCAAATTTTGTTTGGAAACGAGTAGTTTTCGATGGGCGACGCATCCACGCAAGTTCCTTTCATTCAATCGGTGTCGTATGGTTCTTGAAGAAATTTCATAATTCGCCTTGAATGGCACTGGAGGACTTAAAAGGATCTTTGGTTGACAGCCGATAAATCATTTTATCTTCTTTTCTTGTAGTTTTTCGTTTCCAGCGACCTTGTTTACTGTTTTTAGTCACTCCAAAACGCTCAAAATGTCAAAGTGTTATATACCATCTTCCTAGAGCACTCTAGCATCTCAGAAATCGCGAGATATTGTCCTACCTTGAGCTTTCATCTGCAGGGTGAGACTTCTTTCATCCTCTGAGCACCATTGTCCATTTGCCATCACTATTAAATTTTGTTTTGATTTATTTACTAGTTATGTAATATTAGAAAATATTTAATTACCTTGTAAATGGTATTGGTCTTCTTAAAAAAAAAACCACTAGAATTGTTAAAAAAAAACACTATTTGAATGACAAATAAATAGACGTTTTCCTCAAACCGAAAATTTATAAAAAATTTTAAAGTAAAATTTTTTTTTACCAAGTAGGTTGCCAATGACAACATAGTAACAGTTGTTTGCAAACAAATAAAGACATATTACTTATTAGCTACTACTGGTGTGCTAATTTCTTGTCCACTACTGTAGATGGCGTTATCATCTGTGTGAACATTTTTCATTTCTAAATTATTATGTATTGAGAAATAAAAATAATTTCACAGATAATAACGCTAATTTGTTTAAAATATAATAATTATTTAAAAAAATAATTACCCAATACTTTGTTGAGTTATTCGATTTGTAATAATTCTTCGGCAAACATCGGCCTCGTTCTTTTGTATGAACAGTTGTAGGAAGATGCAATCTCATAATATATACATGAGATATATATTTATTGTTTATATTGTTATTTTCTTTCACTATTTCCGACAGTACACGTTATTTGAACACTTTAAATTGCTTTTCCGGATTTACTATCACTTTTCAAAACGTATTTTTTCTAAATTTAATTTTCAATGGAAACACAACGAAACACAATTAATAAACGATTTCAAGTAATGGAATTTATGGTCAAAGGAATGAAAGAGAAAGATATATCTCTTCCGGTTTGGATTATCGAATTAATTAAAATGGATGATAGATTAATTAAAGCCACATTTATTTATGTTATGTTTGCACATATTTGTTTGTCTTAAAGTTATTAAAAAAAGGACTGTGAACCTACAAACTATCAACTTATACAGGGTGGCGCACCAATTGTGCTACAATAAGAAATTCAAATAACTTTTTTTTTAATCGATGTATTTCATTTATTTTTTTTTTTATTGGTTAGAAAATTAAATTAAGTTAGTTGTTTTTAAAGATTATAGACCGCAAATGACCTCCACGCTCTCCCACGCATATGCGACACCTGATCAAAAAATTATTCATTGCGGCCTGAAGAGTTGAAGTTGGCATCGCCTCAATTATTGTCGTTATGGACTGCTTTAATTCAGTTAAATTCCTGGGCTTCGTTTTATACACCTCTTGCTTGACATAACCCCATAAAAAGAAGTCTGGTGCAGTCAGGTCAGGTGACCTTGGGGGCCAGCGAAGAGTGGAGTTCCTAGAAATTAATTTGTTTGCGAATTTTTTGTTTAGCCCCGCCATAACTGGTCTGGCTATATGTGCAGTTGCTCCATCTTGCTGAAACCAAACGCTGTTGAATGGTATAAACCAAACGCTGTTGAATGGTATACGTCTTCGGCGCAGTTCTGGGTAAAAAAACTCCTTCAACATCTTTAAATAACGGTCCCCATTGACAGTAACGGTTACACCGTTTTCTTCAAAGAAGTACGGCCCGACAATACACCTTGATGAAACTGCGCACCACACAGTGACTCGTTCTGGGTGCAGTTCCGTCTCATGGAGCATTTCTGGATTAGACTCATTCCATATACGGCAATTTTGCTTGTTTACATTGCCGTTAAGATCAAAATAGGCCTCATCAGACATGAACAAACAATTGATGAATGTGTTGTCTTCTTCGGCCATTGATATCATTTTTTGGCAAAATTCCAGGCGAACAGGCAAATCCTGAGGGTTTAACTTGCTAGTTATTTGGACTTTGTACGGAAACAAGTTTAAATCGTCATGAAGTATCCGTTGTAATTACCTTCTACTAACTCCAATTTGCCCCGATAAGTTTCGGGTCGAAACGCTCGGATTGGCCTGTATTGCAGATGCTACTGCTGCGATTGTATCCTGAACCCGAACATTGGCATCTCGATGGTACGGCCTTCGTGCGATGCTTCAAGATTCGGCAAACATGTTTACAAACCTCATAATGGTCCATCTACTCGGGGGATTACCGCCAAACTCCCGCCTAAATTCCCTTTGGACGGAAATGACGGACTGCAAAGCATGGTACCGTTGCACTATCCAAATTCTTTTCTCCGTATCCCAAGCATCCATTTTTATAAATCTAAATAGTAACCTACAAAATAAAAAAAAAATAAGCCGATTACTCACAGAAAAAAAGTTATTACGTTTTATTTTTGTAGCACGATTCGTGCGCCACCCTGTACCTATGAGTAATAAGTTTGGATGAAGCACTTACGAAATTTTAGTTGCCAATTCCAAATTTCCATCAAGACAGGATCTTCTAAATAAAAGAAAACTTAATTAAATAGTACATGCATTGTGCATGCATTTGGTTAGTTAGTTTGGTCCCGCTTTCTTTTTTGCAATATTTGCAACGGGTCGATTCCCGCAAAAGTAATGTGATGGCGTAATCTCTTGGGAGAATTACGGTATCATGTAAAAACCTTAATCCATTTAGAAATATTTAATTTTTTTGATAGAATTAACCATTAGTTTCTGGTAGAGCTGGCCACGATTACAAACGGTGCTTTTGTAAGAATTGCATGAGTATCATTCCAATCAAACATTTTCAGAATCGCCACTGTATCTTTCTTGTATATTAAAGGTTCGCCTGGTTTCGATCCGGTCTCGTCGCAAGAAATGAATTATATACACGACTTGGTTATATATAAATTTGTTACAAAAATCGTAAAGAATAATTTGAAAATTCCAAACCGTTGGTTTTCGAGAGAACAAGCACAAGTAAAATGGGCGTGCAGTCGGCGGTTCCTATTTTATTAATTTCCTTATCCTCCCTCCTAAAAAGGAAACAAAAATAAAAATTTATCAAAATCCTTAGAGGCTTTTCCGATAAACAATTGCAAGAATTGTTTTCTTGTAATAATCAATGAAAATTAACATACATACATTTTTCTGCCGATACTTCCGAGAGTCTCGGTAAATTTCAGTGCAAAAAAAAACGGCTTAGGCTCGGTGTCGTTTCCGATGCTTTTTAGCTGGTATCGCATCAGTTTTCAATACCGAAACCAAACGTTGTCGAGTCTTTTCGAACATCGTTTCTGGATATTTATATAAGAATCATATAATAAAACGGCAAACACTAATTTTGTGTAACAATTTACACGGTTCAAAATGCAAAAATTTACTTAATAATTGCACCACAAAAACTAAATAAAAAAATAATAAAAGAAAATTGCCTAATTAGTTCGAGACCGAGTTCACGACATTTTAAATTCACGGCACTTATTATTTACATAAATTGATATACTTACACTTTTTTTGTTTTATTCCTTTGCTTCAATTAATTGGTGTTTTTATTTGGTTTTCTTCATTTGTATCTTACCAAAACTGAAACTTTTTATTCATTTGTATTGTTTTTCATTTATGAATGAATGTTACGTTTTCATTTTTTCCACCAACCAACCAACCAATTTTCCAGCACTGACTGGAAAGATTATTGGGATGTCCGATGACAGCGTTCAGTGCTGCAGAAAATAATAATAAGTTGCTCATATACTAATAAGTACCTCATATAATAAAAAGTAGCTCAGTTTTTCAATTGCAATTTATTCATTGGGTGGGCATTTTCATTTCCAGACAACTTCAGTTATTTTGTATCAATTTATTGCCTCCATGATGGAAATCAATAATTGCCTTTCATCTTATGGGCAATATTGCCATTACCATTGACATCAAGCTAATAGCAGTGAGAGGCAATTTACTGACTCAATTATTGCACATGCAGCCGCCTGGTAATATTGGAGTTCATCCGAAAATCGTATGCAAATACGCTGGCTAGTGTTGCTATCGAAATGCAAACGTCTATTATTTCTTTCCATAAATTGTGAAACTTTTTCCCAGTGTTTAAGTTAAGTGCCGAGATTCTCTTAATTTGAATTTTGATTTTTGAAATTTTGGTTGATATTGTAACCAATTCTACAGGGTTTTACTGTTGAGGTTGTATCAAAAACCATCTCAGGTGGGGCTTCTAGTACTAAGATCTCCACCTTTTATTGCGCCTTCATAGAAGCTAGCGAGTCAGTCCCTCTGGATAAGTTTGTTGATTAAGGTTTTGGGATTGCTGTTTGTGGGACAAACAATAATGTTCCTATATTTTCTATTATGCAACTATTTTTGCACACTCTTTTTGGGAGGACTTGTTTCCTAAATCTCCCGATGGATTCGCAATTGCCTAGAGATCGATTTTATTTATTTTATTTTGTTTTAAATATCGTTAATTCTCTGAAATTTGCTGTGTTCTTTTTACCACAATTAACACAAACTGCTTTGCTTCCTTCTACTTTGGTGACCAGGCGGGATCCAGGTTCTTGTTTATTGGAACACTCAAAACATTAATGGTATGGCCAAACTGCTGGCTGTCCCTCTACGGTAGCGCACCATTATTCCCTTTAGAAATTTTATTTTAAATTTCTAGCTCGAGTTTGTTCCTAGGAGGTGACGTACAAAAAAGGAGAGTCAATTCATTTTCAACGAAATTTTAAAACCCTGTTGACATTGTTAATCCACATCTTTAATTCTTCTTGAATTTTTGACGAGAGGAAATCCTTCAGTGTGTAGATGTAAGCCCTCTCCTTAGGCAAGTCCTCTCAGGACGGGTTTGTTCCCGGATCTCGTTTTGTGTGAATAAATGTCTCCAGATAATAAAAGCTATTTGTACCAGCTTGTTGCAATCATGGTGAGTTTATATTTAATTATGACTTACTAAAGCTTGTCCTGCTGAGATGTCCAAAATCAGTGAGTTGTGCTTCGCTCTGTTTATCCATTTTGTCAAATAAACGATTCTCTTCTTGTTCATCACTGACATTTCCTTTTGCCTTCTCCGTCAGTATATCTTTCATCTATTTACTGAATCCCGCTGGCAGCCTGATTTCTTAATGCCATTAGCTTCAAACTTGCACTAATTATAAAAAAAAAGCACGCTGGGTATTTAAAAACAAGTTTAAAATACAAATGTACCTAACTCCTCCGAATTTTTGTTTTGTTTGGACAGAGTTTTGTACCGTTGGTACTGTTTAGCTGAATAGCCTTTTATTTATTTAAAAAAAAATTGTTTACAAAAAACTTAATATTTAAAAAAATAAAGCACGACACTTTTATTTTGGCAAACACACTTTTTTTATCAAGGCGAGCACCGGGATTGTACTCTCCAGAGAGCTTTGTTGCTTCGACGTTGAGTGGTCGCTGGTCTGCGCATTCGCTAAGATGCTCTGGGCCCATTTTAAACTAGCGTCCAATTGCGGCTTCTCTTAGACCTCCAATATGTTACAAAGGAGCTGTTCGCCTGGCCTTGTAGCCATTTTTTGACGTCCTATTCCGTGTATTTTTACGCTACGTTCTTTAGAGAGAACCCACTCCAGTGGTGGGTGGACCATTATATACAATACTTACACCGCTTAAATGTACTCCCCCACGAGACGTATTCGGGAGAAGTTTACTCTTAAGTACTGAAACGATCATTCTTTAAAACCATACAACTTCTGAAATATGGTTTTTCTAAAGCTTTTCTTCTATCTTTGGTATTTGTATCAGATAAGGGACCGTGATTAGCCAAAACTCCCCCACTGACCCGATGAGTCCCAGCAACAAGCCTTGGCGCCTTGCTCCCGTTCGGTTTTTTATCCTTTTTTTTGTTTAATAGACATTTTAAACCCACGAATAGCGAAGAAAGGGTTGTCAACTCTGCACAGAGAATCCATTTAGATAGAAGGCTAACTGACCCGAAAATTGTCTTGATCCGGATACTCCGTTAACCACTGAGTTATTATTTTAATTTGCCTCCCCAGCCTGGCTGATCATCAGCATGAGTCGTGTTACATAAAAGATCCAGCCCAATAGAAAAAATCGGACTAGGTGTGAAAGTGAATATGATTATATAAGAGTGGCAGACAGCTATTTGCCGTACTATCAAGGAAATGAATGTGTTCAGGAAAATACGTCGGACGCTGTACTACCATGGGAGAAAGGGAACGGCTTTTTCACTGTGCCACCGAGGGGGATAACGTTGAACAGCTTTTCGCCGTGCCGATGAGGATCAGAAATGGGTTTGGATCGGAAAGATAGGGATGAGTGGAGCGCTCTTCCAGGACTCATCTGGAGTTTAACTCGAGAATCTTTGACCTTACTCAGCTTCTATAACTCGACAAGTTCAATGCTCAGGTAGAAGCGGAGTGATGCTCTCTATATATGTTATGTCTATGTTGCTGGCTTCCTAATCTGCCCAAAAGTTAAAAAGGCAGCTGAAATTATTTCGTTTTTAATGAAAATGGTGCTTGTGGACGGTAGGTTTGGCGTATAGAACAAGGGTATTTTCCGACATCACATATTTAGCATTTTTGCGAAGATAATTTTCTGTAACGGCATTGCACAGTTTTCCACTCAATTATTGCGAAAAAATGTTTGTATAAACCAAAGAGAATGACCAGAAATCCTTGATTTGGTGGCTGTCCACCCTTTTTCTGCTACTGATAATTGAGTTGATTCTTTAAGAGACTCATTTTTTAGTGGCATCCTACTACCATACCTGGTTGATCTCGGAACAGGATTTTGTCAAATTATTTTTGCACAAGACACCAATACGTAGAGGTTCTTGGGAAGTAATAAAAACAGATGAAAGCTTACTTTTACGAACCATCAAAGTCCAACTTTGATTAGAGAAATTGTAATATTTATCAGAACTGGCAAATCACTATTCTAAGAAGTTTCTGAAATATTGATATTTTTTCAGACGTGGGTAAGCAGGGATATGGTTTGCTAGTTATATTAATTTTGCTGCCTTTGACCTCTCTCTAAACACAAGAAGCTCTCTAACTTTTTTAATAAAAAAAAAGCAGATTAATGATTTTGATTTAAATTATTGGCTAAAGCAAATGTGAAATTTGCATTATTGCACATATATGTACCTTAAAATTGTCCATTTATGAGTTCAATATGCACCCAATGACAATTTGTATATTAATTTTTTTAATTTCCCTACCCCCTTTTTTAAACTAAATATTAAAATCATTAAACAAAAAACTACCAAAAAGACAATTTCGTGTCTGACTAAAATTGTAATATCTCGATGAAAAAAAATAATTTTGAACTTTTAGTAACTATTTTCAATTAACAACGTCAAGGACGAATTTGCACAGCAAAAGTTTTATTTTTTCCAACCCACCCCCCTCCCCCCCGCTTTCTCTAAAATTGATATTGAAAAGGTTCCCCTTTTTTTCGTGACCTGAGAGTAAACTACCTCATCAGTTTCACCATGAACTTCTATATTCGTGTTTTGACTAGATTCATTTAAATAAAGCTCATCATTTGGCTTTAGTAATAGTTGTTCATTGGTTTCATTTTCTTTTTTTTTTTTCCAAAATATCATTTTTGTAAGAGTCGTTAATAGATATTATATTTTTCCATCTTTCTGTGCCATGCAAGTGGTCAATATTTGCAGTTTTTCTGTTTGTTTTGAAATTTGTAGTTGAGGACAAATTATTTATTTGAGCTCTTAACTGTTTTTAATACCTTTTCTATATCTCTGCAATAAGATGCAATCAAAACATCAACTCTTTCTAGGGATTTGTTTCTTAATATATATTTTTTTAAATTATTGAAACAATGTTTCAGATCTTGCTGATGATGCAATTTCATTATTGTTTTCAAAGTAAGCATTCATAACTTTTGTCCAACAAGGAAATTCATGACATAGAGAACTAAATCTGTCGCTAAAGTCAGGTAGATAATAGTCGTTATCTTGGTATCCAAAGCCATAACTATTCTTTCTATTTTCAATAGTAACTTTGCTTTTTAAGTTTTTGATGAATTTTTTTATATCACTATCCTTATCATCATTAGTTAGTTCATCTGAATCTTGAAAAATACATTTTTCCTCAGTCTCTGACGCACCTGAATTTTCAAAACTATAAGTTTGAATTCTAGCTTTTAAAAATTGAAAAGATTTTTTACATTCCTCGTCAAACAATATTTTTATTCGAAAAAATGAAAATAGTCTCCGAAACTTCGCAAAAATTCTCTAAACTTGTTACTGTTGTCAAAACCCCTACGCATCTTTTGAATACCTCTTGTATTTTTTGTTTCATTTATTTCTTGCAAAACAGGTCCTTAGTTGTGTGTTTAAATTGATATAGTCTTTGCCTTGTAAAATTAAGAGACACTGGTCGTTGTATGACGTTGTTAATTGAAAAAAAAACTTACCAAAAGTTCAAAAATATTTTTTTCCATCGAGATATTACAATTTCGAGGTGGTGGTCGTCCATCCTGGAAGTAACGGATTTGCCGCTAAAATGTAAGCACAAATTTTACCCAATATTGAGATTGTGGACTGTTTAGTAGGATCTGCATCCGATCTCGATTTTCCCTCCTTCCGTTCACAGAGTCTGGAGCTTATTTTTTGGCTTTATAGTTTTAAGTTCTTTTCCGTGCAAAATTCTTCGATTGTCAGCTTTGCTACCACCACCTCTTTCGAAAGCTCATAGACTTAATTGTACCAGCCAGTATGTGTTTGACCAACCACCACCTAGAATATGAGGAAAAACAACTTAAAATTCACATGTAGTGCCAATATTGGCAAGTAGTTTGGACTCCACATGTTGCATCGATCAATAAAATTACTTGAAAAAGTTCTACACTTCTCCAGGTGGAATGAAGCCAAGAGCTTTCAGCATCCTTACTTCTAGTGGGAAGCCATTTTCTCTTCCATATTTGGTGTCAAGTCCAAGACTCTGAACCTTCCGGCAAAAAAACTGGCCAAAATGGAAGATGCATCCTTGAGTTTGCGCCTCTAGAAACCAACACGTTTCTGCTGTTGTTATTATTTCTGCTTCAAATCCACGAGCTAGGACTCTTGCCTTTAAAACAATTAGATACTCGCAGGATAATCTGAGGATCTGCACCCAGAATTCTTCATATGCCTCAATGGTCCTGCTGTTTATCAAGTAGTAAATTAACGGCACCGCAGTTCGTTGCACGTATCCATGCACCGACCGGAAGAAATTGCCCCATTATTGCAGGCGCAACAGCAAAATTTGCCATCGACAAGCCAGCACTTCGCTTCTGAAAAGAATTTCCATAGTCCTCTTCATGTCCCCGGTGAAGTTCAGGCAGTACAAAGAGCTCTCCTTCAATGTTTAGGCTTTCAAGGAAGTTTTTTGTCTTCAATAGTCCGTGCTCTTATGTTACTTCGAAAAATGGGTAGGTGGATAATTTCGAACTTGGTCATTCGATTTTTTCTATATTTTTTTGCTAATTTGAAATTAAGTTGGGGTAAAAACTGCTTATATCGGGTGTGTTATGGCTGAATAATAAAGCATTATTTAATCGTTAATAAGCTGTAACCGTTTCGAATTTATCAGTCTATGTTTTCTTTGTTTTTTTTTCGCAAAGTTGTTTAAACTTTTAAAAAACCTAATATTTTATTGCGACGACACGGTGAGATTTGACAGATTAAAATCAGGGATAGTTCTTTTTTAACTCAATACCATTTAACAAAAGGTGTGTTTATATACAGCAAACTTGAAAGCCCTTTTTTTTTGAAAACATCATCTGCATTAAAAATTCATTTGCAGAATATTCCTCTACGCAAACTGCTAAATTCACATGTTCAAAACAGAAATTTGTAACTTTGATGTATCTGGAGCCATTATATGATATTGAAGAAGTTCAGGAGAAGGAATTTTTTTTCCAATGAACCTCTTATCATTTTTGACTATCAAAATTGTATTTTCCAAGCAGTCGGTGGTCTTACTTTTCCAATATTCCGTTTATGGTCTGACATAAACCTTTAAAGCAGAATACTATCTTTCTGTTTAAACCAACATGAATTTCTTTTTACGCTTCCACCTCCGAAAAATTAAGTTTTCCGTCCTAATTGCTACAATCTTATCTGCATCATTGAAAATATTGCATTGAAATGAAACGAGTTTTTTGTCCTTTCCTGCATTAACTCCTACTTTCAATCCTTCACAAACGGTATTCATTGCATGCATGCTATAAACCCATTTACTGATCACACTTTCTTTCTTCCCCGAGATATACCTCCATCTGATTTCATCAATGATCATATACCTGTCGACGCTCCACAATCAAATTAATCAGACGAAGTACTGTGAAAAATCCATCTTATAAAAACAACGATCAATTTAGTTTCCTGCTTCAAGCCTATCTTTAATATGTAAGTGTGTGGATTTAGCATACATTTATGTCCTGATGCATTGAAAATACGGAAGCATTATTGTGTGAATCTATCTATAATAACGGCAATTCCAAGTAGTCAAATTTGGAGGTTCGACTTGGCGAAGTCATAACAGGTGCCTTCATCCATATCATTTTTAAGATCTCCATCCACATCATTTGGAGAAATTTTTGCATGCAATAATTGCTGAACAAAAGTTATTGTGCTGCAAATGTTACTACTTACGTGCTCTGTTTTCCAAAGCATGCTGAAGGTGTGCCAGCCGCTACCAAACATTTTTTTTCCGAGTTACTGACTTTTGCGAGGAACTGACAAACACTCCAAGAGTATCTGTTGTCATGGAAAATGATTTCTCATCATTTAGATTCTTATTACTTGATAGGACGGATGAGGGACCATAATTCTAATATCTATCAAGGGTGTGATTGGAGTGCGTTGTGGCTGTATTCTCTCCAGACTGCTGGACTGATGATCCCCTGACGTTCCAGTCTCTTCGTCTTCGCTCAGGTGTCTTTGCACCACTACTTGTTGTTGGGGTCTCGGCAGGGTTTCGATCCTCACTGTGTTGTCTAGCCGGATGGATGTCGCTCTGGATAGACGCTGGATCTTTTGTATTATTTGGCTGGGAGTGTGAAATCCGTAGGCTCTTACGAACACCAGTTCTCCGTTCATATAGGAGTTCCGTTTGTCGATCGGCAGGCTGTTTAGCTCTTCTTCTGTGGGAGTATTTGTTGGTAGGTTCTACTCGTCTAGCTCGATTGATGACTGTGTTTCTTGAGCTATTCCGATACCTGAGACACAGATACGCGCCAAGTATGACGAGGCTTGGGAAGGGTAAGTGGAGTAGTACTGCGCATTTCCTCGTAATCCCTTGGCCCGATCCCATAATCATCATTTAGATTGGACACACATTGTAGGTTACCTCCATTCCTGCTAACAACATGCACACAGGAATCGTTGAGAGTTGTAAGTCACAAGGCCTTAAGTTCTCCGCAAGCTGTCGCTTTTTTTTATGAACTTGCGTTTTAATGACTTGCTGGTTGATTAATAAATGCCAAAAATAAAATTCTTCACATCGAGAGTTTTATCATGTTCTTGGTCAAACGTTCAACCAAACAGTTCCTTCCTGGTATTGATTATATATCCTATTTTCTATAAAACTATATTCTGTCAGTTTTCGAAGAAAGAAAACGTGAATTACGTGAATTTCTAGCAATAATTTTATTGTATCCTTATCCTTACTTATTCGGCTCTCGATCCATGAAGCACCACTGCCTGGTTCAGCATGCTACTTCCAGGCATCTAGAGACCATGCTCTCAGGCATCTGCGATGGCTTGATTATTAAACCAGTGGAGGTTTGGTCTTCTTTGTTTCCTCGAATATGGGGTTGGGACTCGAATACTCTTGGATCAAGCATTATTGTCCTCTTGCTGATATATTTTATATGGTGCTACCGGGTGCAGCTGGTTCTAAAGCCTTTGGTTCGGTCTTTTGAACCTTTAGGCTTGCATTTAAAGACTAGGCTGTAGCGTTATTGTTCATTGTAACAAGTTTTTTTATCCAAACCGAAGGTAGCTCCGGATTGCTGAGGTAATTCTTTATCCGATCTCCACTGCAACGTCGTTCGTAGCCGAAATAGGTGTTGCTCCCAACAGTAACGAGTTTTCCCAGCTGGTTGGCAGATCTATGATTGTTTGTTGATAGCGTGTACTTGTTGGTCTTGGCCTTGTTTTCTTTTAGGCCCTCAAGTTTAGCCTATTCTTGAATTATCCTGAAAGACTCTATAACGGAACTTTAGGAGCAGCCGATAATGTCGTTGGCTTATCCTAAGGTTAGGTTAGATTGAAGTGGCTGCTAGTCGTGAAGACTGACACACTTAGACCATGAGTTGGTCCATTTTGACACCACATGAATCTAGGAAACCCTATGCCTTACTCGGTGACGGGTTCTCCTAAAAATAAGACAGATTTGTTAAAAAATGTCTCAGACGAGAATACATAATCTGCAATGGTAATCATTGCTGCTGGGTTGGAAAACATGTACTTCTTTTGCACTTCTTTTAGAGCTTGATTTTTACGTGTCATATCTGTAAGTCTAGCACGGGGTTTTAGTCCCTTTTTCCGGATTTAAAGGTGCCAGATTTGAACATGGAGAAGGTATAGAAAATATTGCATTATTGATTTTTTAATTCCTATAAAACTCTTTCTTCAAATATTATAAGAGTCTTTTGTTTCCTTAAGCCATTAACACTGTTTTTTTGTTGTAAAATGACCCTTCAAAATTAAAATTTAATAGTATAAGGGTAAAACAAATAAGATCCCATACAGATAAAAAACTTACTATCGATCCGCCCAAAACTTCCGTCTTATTGCAAAAATTTACTAGCAGACCAATATGTTCGATGGTCATCAATACCGTTCTCCTTTAAACCTATTACCATATAGGTTCCTCCACTCCCCCACCATAATATACAATTATTTAGATCTTAGCTTTTAATATTGAAATCAATATTTCCAGGTTGATTTGGCCAATCGAAGATAAGAGAACCGAGAGTCCAATAGAAATCCTTGGGTTTCGTGCATTCATTTATAAATTACTGGTTAGGCAAATTATACTAAGTGTTAATAATTTTGTAATTTTTAGGCAATTATTCCTATGGAATCTCTTTTAAAACTATCTTTAGCAATTTCCAAAGTTTTTTAACTTGTTCTTCCTGTACAAAAATGTACCTTTTTTTCTTAACAGTCCCTTAAAACTATTTTTTCTGGTCTCCGAAGCTAGATGGTTCCTCTGAGCCGCTTCAAACTTTCTTTTTTTGTATTTTTTCTCTTTGCTTCTTTATGCTAATTACTGTAACACAAAATAAATGGTATTGATATTTTTTCATGAATTAAATTTAATAGCTCCTTTAATCAAACAACAGCAACAACAACAAACGAATTCTTTTCTTTCTCGGCTTATGTCCTAAATCTGGGTCCAGCTGTTTTCGAAATATTGAATGTCCCTGCACAGAAATCAACACAATAAATAGTTTCTATGTATATACGCACTTAAAAAGGATTCTAATCTATCCATTCTTTTCTAATCATTCCATTTCAATTTAATATTAACCAATAAAAATAAATGTTTCAATGCTTTTGGATGAATAGTCTTCAATTTAGTTTGAATTCCTAGCGATATACTGATTACATTGCCATCAGTTCGGGTTTTGCAACCTTGATGGGTTATTTTTACCTTTGCGCAAAACTTTCGAAATTTGTTCTTTTTTTAACAAACCTGTTTTTCCTCTAACATGCAATTCTTAGGTCCCATTTTTCTTTTTTAAGATTGCCCGGTGTGCATTCTACCTACTCTTTTGCTCGTTTAACTATCGAGAAGTTGTGGTCCTTCTATGTATTATTAAGCTAGATGTTCTTGCTTAAATTTGTCGTCAAACCATTGCCCAGTCTGACTTCTTGGCTATGCTTGCACTTAATTCGAGATTATTTTCGCAAATGACTCCTTCCAGATTGGAAAACAAACCTGGCGTTTATTTTGTTTTCGTGCGAATTTTCCCTTTCCTGTTCATTTCTTCTATGTTTGAGGTTTCCAGAAAACAAATTGGCTTCAACAAAATAGTTGTAGTGTTGTGAAGTGTTGTCCATTCAGTGGCTTGCTTCGATAGCAATTTTTGAATTTGGGTTTGCTGGGTATTCATCCGTTCTTCTTATGCATATAATGGATTAATTAATAAAAAAACCAGGTTTTGATAAAAGAAAACTTGTTCTCTTTAGTCCTGTAGAAATGTGTAAGCGTTTTGATGAATTGAATGTATCATATTATAAAACGGCAAACACAAATTTTGTGGTACAATTTCAGCGGTCTACAAATGCCGAATGGAAAGTTGAAGAATGCTAAAATTTATTTAATGATTGCACCACAAAAACTAAAAAACAATAAAAGAAAATTGCGTAGTAAGTGCGAACGAGAGCGATACCGAGTATTTATTTGTCGTAACCTAACTGTGACGTTTCGATTTTTTTCACCCACCAACCAATTAATTTTCCAGAATTGAGTGGAAAGATAATTGGAATGTGGTGCAATGGCAGCGTTCAGTGCTGCAGAAAATAATAATAGTAAGTAGCTCAGTTTAGACTGATTTCAAACGATTGATTTATTCTCGCAATTTTTTACTTAATGTTGGAGTAAGTACACCGGGGGGGGGGGAGGTGATGACCTGCAATCAGATCAGATACGCAATCAAATGCACACAATTGTGTAACCGGCGCGAATAACTTGCTATCGATAATTTGTATGGAAACCTTAACTTATAATTTATAACGTGGTAATACCAATGTTATATCGAAAATTGAAGTTTTCTAGAGTTTAATGCTGATTCCAATATATTTTCTTTAAGTTTGTCAATTAGATAATATAGAACTAGAGATTTGAGTGCTGGGCGTACTAGTAAAGCTCGTATCTTGCTTTATTTGTTTTTTATGTTTGCTTTTCCTCTCCTTTTGTTTAATTTTAAAATAGCGCTTTATTTCTGTTAATATCAATTTCTCGATAAAAGTCTTGAAAGTTTGCACTTGATGGGAAACTATGGGCGAGTCAGTGCAATTCCGTTGTGATGCCATCTCTACTCCGATGCGTAAAAGGCGTAGAAGGGTGGTATATATAGTGTCGCACATCGGTGGCCTTAGCTTTTTGACACATTCAATACTATCCAACAATAAGATACTCGTATATCTTTATAATAAAAATAAGAATATATTAATGCAAACATAAAATCATTGCTATGAAAAAGATTATTCTCATATAACCAAGATATCATATAATCACATCAGAAAAAATGTATAAAAGTTGAAGAGAATATAAAAAAATTACCGTACAATGTTTGTACGAAATTAATTTAATAATGTGCACATCTTTTTAATTAAGCTCTTAAGCATCTCAACTTTATTAACGCCGATTTCGTATTTCCAGAAGTGAAAAAGAGAATTAATTCCTATTTTGAAATTCGGGATTACAAATACTTCAGTAGAATTATGAAGTGTTGTTAATTAATTTAAATATTGCAACGCATATTCATCCATTTTAATTCGAATTTTTTTGGCTGATAAGCCTTAACTTGAGCATTTTCTTCCTCAGTTGGGTTTATTAGAGACTTAGCGACCATTTCCTATTCCAGAAAAACCCTCCTGTAATGTGTTAAGTCTGGGGAACGATTTTACTTTCTTGTTCACATTTGCGGCAGATTCTTTATTTGAAATTTTGTCGATTTTCTACTTGTCCAGCCGTATACGGTTAGGTCTTAATGATGCTCTAAGTTTGCCATAATGAAATTATTTTTCCCAAGTTAACTTTAAAGAGTTTAATTTATTCTTTCTCAACTAATTTAAATCAAAAAAATCTCCGCTTGTATCAGAGAGTCGATTACTTTGCTGATATTATTTGGCCCAAAAAGCGTGTATTTCGTATTTCTCAATCACTGACTGTTATCTTTGCCCAATTTTCTTAGCAAGATCCTGTCTTACTTCTCACGGGATTTTTTTCTTTCAACTGGAATTCGATATTTGATTTTACCTGTCAACAAATTAATTTCCCCATATACAAATTATAGCCTCAAGTTGTTTTTCAGATGTCGTTGCCTTGGTTTGACAAAGAATTTTATTGGTGTATTCCCACCGGCTATTGGGATATTTTAAATCGAATTGGCGCCCAACGTGAGGAGCAACTGAATTTAGAAAAAGATTAGGATGACTTAATACTTGAAAACCATGTGCTTCGGATTAAAACAAATCCAACTATGTATGATAATATTGAAATAAACGAACGAATAACAAAATAATAATTTGTGCAACCGTCACACGCGAAAGGTAAGATTGAATTAATCTACTGTCAAAACGAAAAGTAGAGAGAATAGAAATGCAGTCAACCGGCTCAAAAAGAATAATAAGGAAAGAAGATAACTTGGTTTCGAATAAGGAATTATGTGGTATGCATACAAATATTTAGGGTGGACGCCATGAAACTTTTTATGACACAATATTTTGAATCTCTCATTGGTAGTTTAAAATTTATTAAAAATGTTTGGAAAACTTTGGCTTTCGCCTGGATTAAAATACCAGCTAGGAATAATCAGATCAGAAGCGCGAACTTGTAAACAGCATTTCGTAAACTATGATCTGATCATAATGTTAACTTTGAAATGTCGATTAAAACCTCGATTCATGATTTACAACATTTTGCAAATCAAAATTTTGAAAAATGGGTGAGATTTTTGTTTGATCGGTCGGTCTTTTAGCTAGTCGTAATTTTTTCAAGATAATAAAATTTGACCTTATGGAATAGATATTTATAAAATCAAAACTCATCGTACCAAATCCATTCCAGTTGATCAATATATTAAATATAACAGCAATAACAATTTTTCAATTCAAATTTGTAGTTTTTCTATGAACTCGCTGAACAAATTGGTGCCTTTTGCTGAACTTTCAGTCATTCATGGTACAGCGCCCTTAACGACTAGGTGCCTAGAGCAACTGCCCCCTTGCCCCACTCCTAGATACGGCCCTAATTCTCAGTTAAATCGTAAAAATGCATTTTATCAACGGTAATACAAAAAAATATGTGTTTTATTAATTTAATTTAAAAGCTCCCTTAATCAAGAAACAGCAACAATAAATGAATTCGTTCCATTTTGTCCTGGTTTAGAGTAAGACTTAAAGTTGACCCGGTTTTCAAAGTATTAAAAATCCCTACATTGAAAAAAGTGAACAAAAATAGTTTCTGTATACTCTTAAAGAAATTGTACCTACAATATTCAGATTACTTCCGTATTCTTTAATTTTTCCTCTCCAATTATTAATTATTAATTTTTAATCAGTTTTTTGTTATGAGTGTGGATTTGTACAGGTGTTGTGGTACTTTTCCACACCAGGGAAAGAGGTTGAATATTCTGACCAGGATCTCATCAGGTACGTTCTTCCACTTCTTCGCAGTTACACCGTCAGGGCGTGGCGACGTCGACGTGGATGGTCTGGAATTTTTGACTTCGTCAAACGTTACTGGAACCCATATGGCCTCAAGTATTTGACGAGGCTAGAGATCAGTGGGAGCTGTGGTGGCGTTCTGCTCCATTACATTTCTCCAGAATGGGTCAGTAGTTTCCTTGGGAGGCATTTGTCCAGTCTGGGGACTTTCTAGTATGCTCTTGATGCACCTGCTCTGGTGTTTAGATCAATTGATTTGAGTTTCGCGGTCAATGGTTTTCTTGACATTTTTCGTATGTCCATAGAAACGACTGAAACAAAGAACAGAAGAATATCCTTAGCAGTTTTCAGTCTTAATTTAAGAACTTAAACTTGCTCTTTCGATGCTGATATCAGCAGTAGTTCGTTCAAGATTACTATTTCAGCCCTTAGATGCTAAGATACATTTGAAGAATTCTTTTGTGTTCGAGGTGGTCATTCTCAAATATGTAAACGATGCTGTATGTGCATAACTTTCCCCAGTATTCTTTCTTCCTTTTGTTCTGACTTAGGGTCCATGACGGTTAGCTTGGGTTTACTGATCTGCAGTGTTGTTCTTCGGTAAATACTCAAAACTGCTCTCAGCCGCCAATTATTTCGAGTTCTTTCAGTGGCCGGGTCTTCGAATGCTACGGTACGTCTGCTCCGGTTAAAAGTTAACTGATTAATAATTATTGCTACTGTTTTCTCTTCGATTTCTATAGAAATATCTGAGATCTCCGAATAAAAACCTTTTGAAAATTTAAGATGACCTGTTTTTGGAATGTCAGGGCAATTGCATTTTTTCTTTAATCAGTTTTTAAAATCTTTATTGTGTCTGGTCGCTTACTGCTACCTTTAACCGACGATACCAAGCTTCAACGCTATTTTTGGTTCGGAAAAATGTTTGGTGGAAAATAGCGCTTTCTTGAAGCAGCTCCAGTTGTTCTCGGCCTCGGCCTATTTGTAACGGCTCCAAGATAGTAGTTCTTCTGCAAAAACTTTTCAAGTGTTTCTCTCTTCATGCTGCACTAAGCAGTATAGCTCGACGAAAGCTGACACTTCTGCTTTCCAAAGGAATGCCATGAGTCTTAGATTCCTCGGCTCAATAAAATACGATTCCTGTCTTCTATAGTTGGTTGCCAGTCCAACAGCTTAGATTTTTCTCCAAATAATTTCTACCGTGTGGCGCACCAATTGTGCTACAATAAGAAATTCAAATAACTTTTTTTTTAATCGATGTATTTCATTTATTTTTTTTTTTTTATTGGTTAAAAAATTAAATTTTATTTTAAATAGTTAGTTGTTTTTAAAGAATATAGACCGCAAATGACCTCCACGCTCTCCCACGCATATGCGGCACCTGATCAAAAAATTATTCATTGCGGCCTGAAGAGTTGAAGTTGGGATCGCCTCAATTATTGTCGTTATGGACTGCTTTAATTCAGTTAAATTCCTGGGCTTCGTTTTATACACCTCTTGCTTGACATAACCCCATAAAAAGAAGTCTGGTGCAGTCAGGTCAGGTGACCTTGGGGGCCAGCGAAGAGCGGAGTTCCTAGAAATTAATTTGTTTGCGAATTTTATGTTTAGCTCCGCCATAACTGGTCTGGCTATATGTGCAGTTGCTCCATCTTGCTGAAACCAAACGCTGTTGAATGGTATACGTCTTCGGCGCAGTTCTGGGTAAAAAAAACTCCTTCAACATCTTTAAATAACGGTCCCCATTGACAGTAACGGTTACACCGTTTTCTTCAAAGAAGTACGGCCCGACAATACACCTTGATGAAACTGCGCACCACACAGTGACTCGTTCTGGGTGCAGTTCCGTCTCATGGAGCATTTCTGGATTAGACTCATTCCATATACGGCAATTTTGCTTGTTTACATTGCCGTTAAGATCAAAATGGGCCTCATAAGACATGAACAAACAATTGATCAATGTGTTGTCTTCTTCGGCCATTGATATCATTTTTTGGCAAAATTCCAGGCGAACAGGCAAATGCTGAGGATTTAACTTGCTAGTAATTTGGACTTTGTACGGAAACAAGTTTAAATCGTCATGAAGTATCCGTTGTAATGACCGTCTACTAACTCCAATTTGCCCCGATAAGTTTCGGGTCGAAACGCTCGGATTGGCCTGTATTGCAGATGCTACTGCTGCGATTGTATCCTGAACCCGAACATTGGCATCTCGATGGTACGGCCTTCGTGCGATGCTTCCAGATTCGGCAAACATGTTTACAAACCTCATAATGGTCCATCTACTCGGGGGATTACCGCCAAACTCCCGCCTAAACTCCCTTTGGACGGAAATGACGGACTGCAAAGCATGGTACCGTTGCACTATCCAAATTCTTTTCTCCGTATCCCAAGCATCCATTTTTATAAATCTAAATAGTAACCTACAAAATAAAAAAAAAATAAGCCGATTACTCACACAGAAAAAAAGTTATTACGTTTTATTTTTGTAGCACGATTCGTGCGCCACCCTGTAGAAACGAAATATTAACGGTAGAATCTGGTATTGGCAGGGAACCATGAAGTTTTTCAGATCTTGTTTTTCCAAAGCAACTTCTGGTCTGTGACTATCATCATCAGCAAATATGCCATGTTCTTCGTGAACTAAAGGGCAGCTATCAACATTTTCTCTTCTTAATCGGAAATGGGTTTTGAATGTTTAGTCATCAAAATTAGGAACAATCAGCTGAAAATGAAGTATTTTTCAATATTCTGCTGACTAGTTTCAATCTCTTTTATTATCACCATTGCTATCAGACAGAAGGTACCATACCAAAAGAGACATGGAAAAAATACAACAATTTTTTAGCCACCACGACAAGTTTTCAGCCGTTATGACTTCAGGAAAATAGTTTTTTTATGTTACCTCGTAACACAATAATTAGTGTGTGAGACTGTCATGCCCAAGGTCTGGGTTCAATTCCCAGCGGCTACCACTTAAAAACAGAAATGTTTTTTCCTAGATACTGCCTCTTGCGAGGAACTGGCAAATTCTCCAAGAGTATCTATGCTTGTCATGAATAAGTGCTTCTCATCTAACTGTTCGGATTCGGCAAAAAATTGTAGGTCCCTTCCAATCTTGCCAACAACATGCACTTAATGGTTCAGAGTTGTAAATCACATACCCTAGTTTTATTCGGATCTAACACAAACTACCGACCAATTCTACCTATTTTCATTAAAGGAGAGGAAGCTAGTTCACAATTACTCTCAACTCTGCAAATCAATTTATCTGTCAAAGTTGTCTGAGTAAGGTCACAATAACAAAAATTTGATATTATAAGTCAATGCTGGCATTGAATTCTTCTTTTGTTAAATTCTATTCATTATTAGGACATTTGAATTTCCAAATAAAATAGACTACATATTTCTATTAGTAAGGACCATTAGTTATTTAAGTTAGTTTTGCCACTAATTTATAGCCCGAAAAAGCTTAAACTAGACGTATAGTAAGTGCATAGTTGATTAGTGATTGGAGCTCTATTTTAACAAATTATTCGTGCAATTCATATACAATGGGGTAGCATAACTGTTTCATAGATTTAATCTGAAAGTATGCTATGCAGGCGCAAGTTAGAACTTGAAATATTGAGCTATGATTTGTAGACACGATTTTCTATTGAACTTTGAAAGATTATCATTAACTATTTCGGCAAGCGGTTTATCGTTAGATAATTTATCAGAGTTGAAGATCGTTTGCTTTCCTTTGTCTTATAAATTTGCTGACACAAGAAATCTATTGGAATTCTTTAGATGTTTTGGACACAGAAGGCAAAGTGTGTTGATATGCAGTTTTATTATAATAAGATCGGATATGATCATCTGCTATGAAACTGATTATGAATCATTATTAATGTACTAGGTTTGGTTAGGTTAATACTGACACACTTAGACCAAAGTTGTTCCTTTGAGATGCCACATGAATCTAGAAAACTCCTTCCTTACTCGTTAAACCACTTAGAGTTCCTGACAAAACGTACAAGACTTTTAATGGCTGTGTTTGTAAGATCACTAGGACCTTTATAAAAGTAGTCACCTAAGTAAGTGAAGACTACGTCTGTGGGAAAGAGCAGGGCATGTACAGAGAAGGTGAGGAATCGTTTTTTCCTCCTTCTCGTCCAAACAGCTTTTGCAAAAGTCGTTTGAAAGTATGCCAAGCTGCGTTGTGTATCTGCGTATTAAATAGTCCCGTTATGACATCTAAAGGGTGATTTTTTAGCTGGTTTGGTTTTGGCAACACTGGTTTTGACAGCTGACGTGTGTTTAGTACCTTGTGTCACTGTCAAACAGCTTTAGTTTGGTTTGCAATTTAACCATGGATCGTCTTACAAATGAACAACGCTTGCAAATTATTGAATTTTACTATCAAAATTCGTGGCTCGGTTCGAAATGTTCAAAATGTTGGAAATTGTGTTCAGCGATGAGGCTCATTTTTGGTTGAATGGGTACGTAAATAAGCATAATTGCCGCATTTGGAGTGAAGATCAGCCAGAAGCATTGCAACAGCTACCAATGCATCCCGAAAAAGCCACTGTTTGGTGCGGTTTATGGGCCGGCGGCATTATTGGGCCATATTTCTTCAAAGATGATGCGAATCGCAGCGTTACTGTCAATGGTGAACGCTACCGAGCGATGATAACAAACTTTTTTTGCCCGAAATGGAAGTTCTTGACTTGCATGATATGTGGTTTCAACAAGACGGTGCCACATGCCACACAGCACGCGAAACAATGGCGCAATTGCGAGGCGAGTTTGGTGAACAGTTAATTTCACGTTTCGGGCCGGTCAATTGGCCGCCTAGATCGTGCGATTTGACACCATTAGATTATTTTTTGTGGGGGTATGTCAAGGCTAATGTCTATAGGGACAAGCCCGCTTCGATTGACGCACTGGAAGCCAACATCCATGCATTCATTCGTGAGATACCGGCCGATATGTATGAAAGAGTATGCCAAAATTGGACTCAGTGGATGGGCTACCTGAGACGCAGCCGCGGGCAACATTTGCATGAAATTATCTTTAAACATTAAATTGCAAGGTTCAAACTATCGATTCAAATAAATATTTCATTAATTTTTTCGAATTTTTTGTGTTTTTTTTTTTTTTTTTAAGTTCTAAACCTTAAAAAATCACCCGTTACAACAGAGCCGATGTGTAGTCTGTATAGGGATACAAATTAAATACATGGAGCGATTTAAATCAAGGTTTTGTCGCCAGCAAGTGGTCACGTTGCTTCTGCCAAAGCTCACATATAGCTATGGGTATACCAATATTTGTCTCTCCGTTTTATTAGCAAAGTTTGTTGCCTTTCTTTGCTTATGTCGTCCTCGTCGATTAAACACTAAAAGCCAGCCTCAAAGTTCAACTTCTTCCTTATTTTTCCTACTTTAAAGCCCTTGTAGTAGGCACCTGCTCCTTTCTGCAGTTTCTGAGAAGTAGAATCCTTTCTACTCTGCAGGACTTAATTTCTATCCCTCATAGTCAGCTCCTTGCAGCTATGGTTTTTCTCCAGCATCTTCATATCCTGAATGTTCCGCTGAAATTAAATGTTTAAAATTCCTAATGAATCTCCACACCGACAGATTTCTTTCATAGGATCCTCTATTGCAGCGCACCATGGAAAATAAATTTTCGGCAAAGTCTGTAGCAGAAAATCACTGTTCTTCACTCTTATGATGTTCCCACATCAGTTCTATTCCTAGAAGTGTTTGTAATAATCCTTTAAAGCATAGTGGGATTTTCATGACACCGCTGAATTTCCACGTCGAAATCCAGTTCCTTGCACTTTGTAATGCATTGAGGGCTTCCGTGGAGTCTGATAGTACTTGTTTATTAGAGTTTCTTCAAGTATAGTTGCCCTGTGTTGAGATTATTACGAAGATCGTTTCATACCTTTGATGAATCTTTCTTCCCTTCAGTTTCTTTTTTAAAATCATTTCGTCGAATAACAGCACACATTTTTTGTGCATCGGTGCGTTGTTCTTCGCTTTATCCGTAAATCCTTGATCCTTGTGTTCAATCTGGTTGGTAAGCGAATATCCGAATGTCATCGGTACATGGCGCTTACTGATGGCAGCTTGAAACCAGCGGTCAGCATAAAGTTGTAACACTGGGGAATTAAAGAAAAATTAAAAAAAAAACTATCCTTTTCTTTTGGTTCCGTTTGGCTTATGAAAAAATGTGCTAAAAAAGGTCCGCAGTTCTTCAGAAAAATTTTCCACTTGTGTCGTCCCGATATCTTCTTTTTACCTATAGATAGTAGTTTTTCCAACCCTACATCCAAAAAGAAACAATGTGTTTTTTAACTTAAAAAAAAATTATTTCTGAGTATCATTTTTTATCTATCTGAATAAAATATTAAAATATACAAAATTTCTCTTTTTGATCAATATCATCTTCCACTATTATCATTATTGTAGGGGAAGATGATAAATATTTTGCTTTCAAACTATCCACTTTGGTTTCATAGTCGTTGATTGATGTTAAATGTATGACAAAACTTTCCTCCGCTTCAGCAATGTTAAACTTGCTTTTGTTTTTACCTGAAGATACTGTAAAACGGTGTTGCCTTACGGTTGAAAAGTTGTTGCAGTGTTGTAGTCAACACAATCTAAAATATTTAAATTTTTATTTTGACGTTCATTAATAAATTAAATAAGCGTTAACATACTTTTATCCACTAGATTTATTTTTTTTTTTAATTTTTCTTTTACTTACACTCACTTATATAACTTTTATCACAATCAAATTCACGAATTCTTTTCACAACAACCGATGTGGCATGCATGACGGATTCCGGACGCCGCGCCGAATGTCTATGAGAATCATAAGACAGTTACAATTTTGTTTTCTCTTCGTTTGAGTTCAATTTAAACTGATTCGATTTTAAATTAAACATTTCTCTTTTTCATCTAAATGTTTTAACTGCACTCATATACTACGTTTCCACCAAAAGGCTGGAGGAAGAAGATTAACGTGGTGTTTCCACCGCATGAAAAGATTAAAAAAACGTTTAACTCTGACAGCACTTCAAAAGCAAATATGGGTTTCATTTTTCCTTATGAAGTGGAAGTGAGATAGAATGTTTCATTTGTTTCAAAGAATGGAGAACTGAATGCAGCCATGAATTAATCCTTCAGCATCTTAAAAGAAAAGGTTAAAGCCCTTCCACACCAACCCACTGAGTATTAATACATGCTAAATTGAAAGTGGGAAAGAATTTCTTGCGACTGTCAAATTTGTGGGAAATATATGACTTTCAAATTTTCCTTCCACACTGGCTTGTATTAATACATGCCAAACTTGTGTTGACACACAGATGAAATGTATTTTAAAATTAGAACCAACCCTTAAAATTGTAATGTATTAATACATGTCAAATCATGTATGGAGAACTGCCAAGCTGTGTAAGATGGGCTGTCACATCTTGTATTAATACCTGTCATATTTTGTTCCCACACTATACACATTTTTTTGTCCACTTTTCTGACATGTATTAATACTCAGTGGGCTACTGTGGAAGGGCTATTAGTTCGATTTGTAAAACTATTTGTTCTAGGAAGATTTAACAAGATTAATTTCTAATCTTCTAGATTTACGAACTAAATGTGTGTGGTAAATCTTCGAGATTTAATTGAGATTTGAGGTAAATCTTATAAAATTTCGGTTAAGTGTTCGGTGGAAACGTATTATAAAACAAACTTGTAGGTTAATGTTCATTCAATGTTATTTTTAAGAAGTGAAATAATTAACTCAAATAAGTTTGAATTTATGTAAGAATTGATTGTAGCTTCAGATGCAATAATAAAACATGAATGCCTTTGATTTAATCAGATTTTATCTCAAATAATATAATATTTTTGAATCTAAACAGATAAGAAGTAAATTTAAATCGAATTCTATTTGTATTATTTTAAACTAGTTGAACAAGTTTTCTCACTACAGTATTTTCCATTAAATACATCAAGAAATTGAGGCCTGTTTACTGTTCAAGAAATTTCATCTGGTAACCTTTGAATATTAGACAAACACGGACAAAATGATAGATGTGTACTCCGTTGTATCAAGATTACAAATTGAGCAAAAGCCTGTAGTGTTGTTAAGAAAAGCTCAAGCGTTTAAATTCAGTAGTCCACTACCTGCTCTTAATACTAGACTGATCATCCCTTAAGGGAACGTTTCATGAAAGTAGCTTGGGATATCACTATTATAAGATGAGTTTTATTACTTGTCGTGGAACTGCGATTGCTGTGCATTACGGACAAAGATGCTACAGTGTTTCTCTCTAAGATTTGCTAAGAGGGCATTTTGTGTGCTGCTTAAAAGTAACGCGCATAGTACATACCACATTAGCATCACCTTTTTTTAAATAATGCAAAAATAATCGACTTTTTGAATGAAGCGGGAATCGTTGCGGCTTCGAGAATATCAAAAAATAGCTTTTGAATTTCATCAAGGAGTAATGGGTAGAACTCCGATGGTAGTCCGTCCATACCAGGAGCTTTTTTATTTTTTGATTCACCATTTTCTGAAACGATTTCATCCCTCTTAATTGCACGATCCATCAGAGGTTCGTTGATATCATCATCATTTACCGTAATCCCCCAATAATCGCTGTCGATGTTGTTTGGTCTTAGGTGCTAGTTGAAACATTAAAAATTTTAATGATTGATTTTGAGACTTTAAGAATGCAAAATCATTTATTATTTTGATGAACAAATGAAGTTCAAAACTTAGTTAATATTTCTAGTCAAAGCAAATTCCAAACAGGCCCAACTTTTCACATAAAATTACTTTTAAGATTTCAATGATCATTGGTAAGGTAGTTCAAGACTGCTTAGTCTGGTCTTCTAGGTTTATTGTTAGAAGTGATGTTTTTCTGAAGCCAATGAATTATTGTAATCAACAACCGAGTCAACATTGGCCCGTTTTTACGGCTGTAGATTTGTAGTTACAACATTATCTGTCCATTGCCTAGAAATATTGCAAAAAAAACTCAAGTTCATAAAGCTTTCTTCTAATGGATTGTTCAAATATATGTTTTAATTATTCAAGATTTTTTTGAAATTTTGTATCAAAAAAAAACGAAAAAAAATAATTTCTAACCAAACTAAGTGTATCGACGTATCCTTGTTATTTGTGGTGGTATTTTAACACTTATAAAAACCCTAAACAAAACAAATATGAAATTACAAAAAAAAATATAATTTTGGAATTTTTTTTTCTGAGAAACAAATTAAAAACTAAAAACTATATAATACATACAAAAGTTCGAAAAGGTATTAGTTTAAGAATTTTTTCAACTACTTTCCTACAATTCAAAACGTATTTTAAAATGATCACTCATGTAAAATAAAGATTAAATTATGTATACAATAATAAATATTTGGTACAATGATTACACAATAATAAATATTGTATACAATTATTATACAATAATAAATATTATATTAATATACAATAAATATTTTACCCATCATTTATGTATGTAATTTGTTCCTGTTCTTATTTAAACAAAAACTGTGTGAACTATAAATTTAGTTTGTAAGACATATAAAAGCTTAATTAATATTTTATTGTTAAAAAAATATACTGAACAAAATAAACAGATTGTAAATAATCGTATTATGTACTTTAAATTTAAATTAATTAAATATTAAATAGCTACTTTTTTATAAAATAATAAGTTTGCTTTTTTTTTTTACTTTATATTAGAAATATTACGGATTTTTGAAATGGTAAGTTTTTAACTATCTTCGTAAGCTAAAGCTAAGCTCATAGAATAAGTGGTAAAGTGTAGAGCCATTCATGTCATTCTGGACACTTATTATGAATTAGTCACGACGTACTGCGATTATGGTAAACGAAAATAGAATCAAGAAAATAAATGTCGAATGAATAAATGAAGTAAAGGGGGTTTGGTTTTGGCAACACTGGTTTTGACAGCTGACGTGTGTTTAGTACCTTGTGTCACTGTCAAACAGCTTCAGTTTGGTTTGCAATTTAACCATGGATCGTCTTACAAATGAACAACGCTTGCAAATTATTGAATTTTACTATCAAAATTCGTGCTCGGTTCGAAATGTTCATCGCGCGCTGCTTCCATTTTATGGTCGGCATTCTCGACCTTCTGAGCAGTCTATTCGGAAGATTGTGACCAAATTTCGCACCAAATTTACTTTGTTGGACATTAAACCACCAACACGTTTACGTACTGTGCGTAGTGAAGAAAATATTGCGGCCGTATCAGCTAGTGTGACAGAAGACCGCGAAATGTCGATTCGGCGCCGTTCCCAGCAGTTAGGCCTTTGTTACAGCACTACGTGGAAAATTTTGCGGAAGGATTTGGGCGTAAAGCCTTTTAAGATACAGCTGGTGCAAGAACTAAAGCCAGCCGACCTACCACAACGCCGAATTTTTGGTGAATGGGCTCTTGGAAAGCTGGCCGAGGATCCGCTTTTTTATCGAAAAATTGTGTTCAGCGATGAGGCTCATTTTTGGTTGAATGGGTACGTAAATAAGCATAATTGCCGCATTTGGAGTGAAGATCAGCCAGAAGCATTGCAACAGCTACCAATGCATCCCGAAAAAGCCACTGTTTGGTGCGGTTTATGGGCCGGCGGCATTATTGGGCCATATTTCTTCAAAGATGATGCGAATCGCAGCGTTACTGTCAATGGTGAACGCTACCGAGCGATGATAACAAACTTTTTTTTGCCCGAAATGGAAGTTCTTGACTTGCATGATATGTGGTTTCAACAAGACGGTGCCACATGCCACACAGCACGCGAAACAATGGCGCAATTGCGAGGCGAGTTTGGTGAACAGTTAATTTCACGTTTCGGGCCGGTCAATTGGCCGCCTAGATCGTGCGATTTGACACCATTAGATTATTTTTTGTGGGGGTATGTCAAGGCTAATGTCTATAGGGACAAGCCCGCTTCGATTGACGCACTGGAAGCCAACATCCATGCATTCATTCGTGAGATACCGGCCGATATGTATGAAAGAGTATGCCAAAATTGGACTCAGTGGATGGGCTACCTGAGACGCAGCCGCGGTCAACATTTGCATGAAATTATCTTTAAACATTAAATTGCAAGGTTCAAACTATCGATTCAAATAAATATTTCATTCATTTTTTCGAATTTTTTGTGTTTTTTTTTTTTTTAAGTTCTAAGCCTCTTAAAAAATCACCCGTTATAGGGTATCGTATAACGTATAAAAACACTGCGACCATTAGGATTTTTTGTCCCAAATAAATGTCTTATTTTGTATGTTTTTTACGATTATATTTATTCCTGGTGAGGCGATTCTGGTTCTGTGAAAAAGTGAGTCGAAAAACTTTTCATGCTTTCACACTAATTCCGATTCCGGCTCTGTGAAAATGTAAAACCAAACATCAAAAACTCTCATATGAATAATTTTCTTTCACACCGCCATTTGGAAGTGAATATTCAAAATGAAAACGTGAATACGAACAAACAATGTCAAATTCAATCATATCTCTTTCTCTGCCAAACTCATAAAGAAAAAAGTGTTTCTATCTCCTGTATTTCTCTGTTCTCTTCAAATACACAAGAAAATTGAGGGAAATGGTAAGGTGGTTCGAGCGTCGATGATGTAATTTTCAT
This sequence comes from Dasysyrphus albostriatus, assembly GCA_946251815.1. Lineage (NCBI taxonomy): Eukaryota > Metazoa > Arthropoda > Insecta > Diptera > Syrphidae > Dasysyrphus > Dasysyrphus albostriatus. The sequence continues at coordinate 60,556,287 of OX276337.1, read as the reverse complement.
TCACAGAACCAGAATCACTTAATTGTGCCAAATGAATCGAAAAAGTGAAAGCAATGCTCGGCAGCGAATGTGAAAACTATTTATTCGATTCACTTTTTCACAGAACCAGAATCGGCCCCTGGGCTCACTCAACACAGAAAACGAACCAAAATGCTAAAAATTGACATGAGAAAACCCCAAAACGAAAGCCGAACAACAGCTAAAGACATTCGTGAAACAAAAACGACGATACTCGTTCGTTTTAACGATTCTCGTTTCTTGTAATCGCAATTTGACAAATACAAAAAAAATCGCAGTATATCTGGGGGCCGATTCGGATTCTGTGAAAAGTGAATCGAATAAATAGTTTTCACATTCGCTGGCGAGCATTGCTCTCACTTTTTCGATTCATTTGGCACAAATAAGCGATTCTGATTCTGTGAATGACAACTAAATTATCAAAGCTCGAACCACCTTACCATTTGTTCTGAAAACTGCAGGATTCTCAAATGCATGGGAAAGAAACACTTTTTTTGATTTGACAGAGATAGAGATATGATTGAATTTGACGCATGACAGAAAAAAAATGGAGTTCCATACAACTATCGATTACAAGCATGAATATCGTGCCGGTAAAACAGTTTTATCTGGGCTAAAGCTAAGCCCCGAAAATTCTCTGGGCTTAGCTCGCCCAAAAGACGGCGTGCATGAAAATTATTCATATGAAAATTTTTGATGTTTGGTTTCACATTTTCACAGAACGGGAGTCGGAATAAGTTGAAGGATTCACTTTTTCAACGAACTTCGAATAGGGGAATAAACTCCCTGGGGGAAAAGTATGCTTTCTTAACGCCAAAAAAGGGAAAATATGAATTAATTTGGTACGAGATTTTTCCCGACAGTATCTGCTGAAATCGCTTGACATTTGAGGTCAAAAATAAAATATCAAGTTTTTCACGAACGAAGGGTGGACTCTTATTGTTCTGGCAAATGGGTTGAGAGAAAATTGAATTTTTTTTGTTGCGAACCAGTTGTGGGATGGAAGCATCCGTAGCTCACTTAAATCGAAATTGAAACTCTGTACAATGACGCGACAGCAAAAAAGGTTGAACATATCCCAAATGCAAACATAACTATTCCTGCAGTGTATCCCAAAATGCACGAGATTCTTTTTTCTTGTGCAAATGCAAAGGTACAGGGTGGCGCACCAATTGTGCTACAATAAGAAATTCAAATAACTTTTTTTTTAATCGATGTATTTCATTTATTTTTTTTTTATTGGTTAGAAAATTAAATTCTATTTTAAATAGTTAGTTGTTTTTAAAGATTATAGACCGCAAATGACCTCCACGCTCTCCCACGCATATGCGGCACCTGATCAAAAAATTATTCATTGCGGCCTAAAGAGTTGAAGTTGGGATCGCCTCAATTATTGTCGTTATGGACTGCTTTAATTCAGTTATATTCCTGGGCTTCGTTTTATACACCTATTGCTTGACATAACCCCATAAAAAGAAGTCTGGTGCAGTCAGGTCAGATGACCTTGGGGGCCAGCGAAGAGTGGAGTTCCTAGAAATTAATTTGTTTGCGAATTTTTTGTTTAGCTCCGCCATAACTGGTCTGGCTATATGTGCAGTTGCTCCATCTTGCTGAAACCAAACGCTGTTGAATGGTATACGTCTTCGGCGCAGTTCTGGGTAAAAAAACTCCTTCAACATCTTTAAATAACGGTCCCCATTGACAGTAACGGTTACACCGTTTTCTTCAAAGAAGTACGGCCCGACAATACACCTTGATGAAACTGCGCACCACACAGTGACTTGTTCTGGGTGCTGTTCCGTCTCATGGAGCATTTCTGGATTAGACTCGTTCCATATACGGCAATTTTGCTTGTTTACATTGCCGTTAAGATCAAAATGGGCCTCATCAGACATGAACAAACAATTGATAAATGTGTTGTCTTCTTCGGCCATTGATATCATTTTTTGGAAAAATTCCAGGCGAACAGGCAAATGCTGAGGGTTTAACTTGCTAGTAATTTGGACTTTGTACGGAAACAAGTTTTAATCGTCATGAAGAATCCGTTGTAATGACCGTCTACTAACTCCAATTTGCCCCGATAAGTTTCGGGTCGAAACGCTCGGATTGGCCTGTATTGCAGATGCTACTGCTGCGATTGTATCCTGAAGCCGAACATTGGCATCTCGATGGTACGGCCTTCGTGCGATGCTTCCAGATTCGGCAAACATGTTTACAAACCTCATAATGGTCCATCTACTCGGGGGATTACCGCCAAACTCCCGCCTAAATTCCCTTTGGACGGAAATGACGGACTGCAAAGCATGGTACCGTTGCACTATCCAAATTCTTTTCTCCGTATCCCAAGCATCCATTTTTATAAATCTAAATAGTAACCTACAAAATAAAAAAAAAAAATAAGCCGATTACTCACACAGAAAAAAAGTTATTACGTTTTATTTTTGTAGCACGATTCGTGGGCCACCCTGTATTTGTGCTAATGTTAAAATGATGTTCTGCAATTCACTTGCAATTGATTTGAGTGTGTTTTACATCAGCTTTCTAAGCGTTTTGCTTTGAGGAACTTGGCAAAATATAACACAAAGCTCTTATTTATCGTTCGAAAGCAAGTCCAAGTGCACACAAAACTAGTGCCTCTGAAGCTTTGAAAAAAGGATTAAAAATTTAAAAAGCATCATATGAAACTGTGCAGGATATTATATGAAGATTAAAATATTTAGTTTTTGCTGTCGATTTACTTCTAATTTTTTCTATTAGTACTCGTTTAAAATTTTTAGTCCCATAATGAACTCTTTTTTTTCTTCAAAATTTTAATAAATGTTAATATTTTTAACTTTTTTCACTCACTGTTTTTTTATTTGGAAAGTATTTTCGCCAAATACTGCCAAACAGCTGTTTCGAACATTCAGAATTCTCTTCCCGCTACGAAGGGAAAATTATTCTCCGGGGAATTCGGAATAAGAAAATTTTAATCTCAGGAGATCACATCTCCCAGGAAACAATTTTTCCTGGGAAAAGTTAGAATTGGGCTGAATAATTAATTGTTAAATGTCGAAAATACTTTTCACGTATTACTTTGAAACGCTAAATAGTATTTAAAAGTAATGCATGTAAAATTTGTAGATTATGTGAATATCTATGTCGGTGCAAAAAGAAGAACTAGGTGTTTCAAAAAACCTTAGTTGGCGAAAATATCCTCTTGCGAATAACTCAGAAATGGTGAGTGCTATTAAAAATATGTGGATGAAAAGTTTGTGCATTAAGGCCTAACTACATTCATTTCACTTTTGTACAAAAGTGAACAATGCAAATATATGGTAGCGACACCTTCCTGCGAAAAAGAGTATGAAATTTGAGTTGAGCTGAATACTTTCAAACGCGGAAAAGCCCAGTTCGACAACTGTTATCGATGTGAGTGACATCCATGAATTAGCTTTTTAACTATTTATTTAGATGTGTTTGTGTTTCACTTTTCTACAAAAGTAAAAGCTAGGGTACCTAGTAGTTCATTGAAAAGAGAAATTTTTTTTTCACTTCTGTACAAAAGTGAATTGGATGTAGTTAGGGCTCCTATTATGATTTGCGATTCGCCGAGACTAACTTTCGACTGAACTCGAAAGTTCGACAATTCAAAAATAAAGCTGCTATTTTGTTTAAAATCACCAAGAATTACAGTTCGACATCGGAGATATAGGCGAATAATTGTTTAGGGTATTGAATGACATTCAAGTTTTCCAAATTTTAGTCATTTAGGGCTGACTTAATTCAGGCGAGTCGCAAAACAGTAATTCCAAATAGTCACATTTGAACGTTTGACTTGGCGAATCGCAAGTCATAATCTGCCCTAGCGAGGTATCGGTCGGAGAGGACAGTTTTCCGCAACGCATTCTTTGTCGGAGCTTCAAGATACATTCGAGGTATCTTTTATCGGAAATGAATAATATGTAAACATATGCGATGGCGCTTTGTGTTTTTTTTTGTTCGTTTGCATTTGCCCTAAAAACACAGATTCAGTCGTTAAGCACATAAAATGCGACACCTTCCTGCGAAAAAGAGTATGAAATTTGAGTTGAGCTGAATACTTTCAAACGCGGAAAAGCCCAGTTCGACAACTGTTATCGATGTGAGTGACATCCATGAATTAGCTTTTTAACTATTTATTTAGATGTGTTTGTGTTTCACTTTTCTACAAAAGTAAAAGCTAGGGTACCTAGTAGTTCATTGAAAAGAGAAATTTTTTTTCACTTCTGTACAAAAGTAAGTGAATTGGATGTAGTTAGGGCATTGATTTGCGATTCGCCGAGACTAACTTTCGACTCAACTCGAAAGTTCGACAATTCAAAAATAAAACTGCTATTTTGTTTAAAATCACCAAGAATTACAGTTCGACATCGAAGATATAGGCGAATGTTTGTTTAGGGTATTGAATGACATTCAAGTTTTCCAAATTTTAGTCATTTAGGGCTGACTTAATTCAGGCGAGTCGCAAAACAGTAATTCCAAATAGTCACATTTGAACGTTCGACCTGACGAATCGCTCCGTCGCAACGCATTCTTTGTCGGAGGTTCAAGATACATTCGAGGTATCTTTCATCGGAAAAGAATAATATGTAAAAATATGCGATGGCGCTTTGTGTTTTTTTTTTTCGTTTGCATTTGCCCTAAAAATAGGTTCAGTCGATAAGCACATAAAATAACATCGATAAATAGTTTTCTTTTCTATATTGCTAACATTTTGTATCACTACAACAATTTTAAATAAAATTCCGCGAAGAAAAACTGTCGGAGCGTATCGGAGAAAAACTTGTGTGAACTTGCCAAAAATAGAACACTGAAATGTACTTGATCGCACTGCAACGCAAATCGCCGATGTGCGTTAGATAATTTCGGAGAAATGTTACGAACAGCTGTTCAGAGGAATACCTCGAAGCAAAAGTTCTCCGATTCGTATGAAATCGGAGAAAATTCCTCTCCGACGGATACCTTGCTAGGGGAGGTAAACCTAGTAATAGAAATAAGGAACTTCTTTGCCGCCAACAACCAACAACGGATAACGTACGATGGATTCATTGGGCCATTGAAAAATGTCGAGTATGTCAAAGTCGAAGTTGTCAGTTCAAAGTATTAAAGTCGAACGCATGACGGATTCATTGGGCCATAGCCTTTACTTGGCGTCAAGATAACACCGCCACAGAACAAGTCCAAAAATCCAATGATGTAGAAGTTACGTCCTTTTTAAGTGATAATTAAGTGCTGCAATCTTCAACTTGAAATCCATTTCAAAAGTACCTTCCAAAAACTGAAATTGCCTAAAAATTATTGTGCATTGACAAAACTGGTCTCAAATTAAAAGTCTCTTTTTACCCCCACTGTTTCATTCCCAAACAGGCTTGTGGAACTTGTGGCGGTGCTATCTTGACGTCAAGATAGCACCTACACAAACTATTTCGAAAGTCTAATGATGCAGACTTAGGTGCTAATTAATTCGGGTGACCTTGAAATTGGGTGCAGTAACTGCATGCAACTTGAAGACTTTTTACATACTAACTATACAAAAGGTTGAAATACCAAAATTAAAGTGCTTTCGAGTCGGGTTAAAAGCTTGATCCTAAGAATATGCAACAATTTTATGCACAAAAAATTGCAACCTCAGTACACTCAACCTCTCCTTAAAGCGGTCCGAATCCGAAACCATGTAGTGTCAAAACTTAAGATAGGTAGTTGAGTAAGGAGTATACATAATTTTTATTTCGATCAAAGTAAACCGTGAAGGAGGCGGAGCTTAATTGAAATTCACGTTCCACTCAATCATTTGAAAATTAAAAAAAAATAAAAAGTTTCAATCATGCTTTTTGAATCCACTGACTTAAAAGAAAATTGGGATGTAATTGAATGAATGAGTTCGTTATAGAATAAGGTTTTTACGAATTTACTCATATTGTGTCTTCAAAATGATTATAAGATGTAGAATTAAAAGGAATGATGCAAAAAAAAAAAATCTTGAAAAAAAACTTAGTAAGTAGGTCTAAAGTTCGGCATCACTTGTTTTGACTAAAGAGCTCTGTAGAGGTTCCAAATTTCTTGCATTAATGTTGTATGTGAAAAGTCTTCAATTTGCATGCAATTATTGCATCCAATTTCAAGGTCATCTGAATTAAGTGCTGCGTTGATATTGCAGCACTTAATTAGGACCTAATTAGAACCTTACTATTTCATCATTGGATTTTTGAATATTGTTTGTGGCGGTGCTTTCTTGACGGACCTGCCTTTGTGCTACATAATTTGAGACCAAAAATCTTATGAAAAAAACTTAGATATCAGAAGCTTGCGTTGCAAAATACGCAAAACTACCATATTGTCCTATACCCAGCAGGAAAAATCAAAAAATTCACTGAGGAAAAGCCAGCGTATCATTGGCAGGAAGCACATACCTATTTCTCGATGAAAATTCACCAACGAAATCACTTCTTCGTTTGAAGTAGACCCAGGTGATTAAAAATACGGTGATTGCGTAATCTGTGAATTAACTGTATTATTGTCTTTGGGTTATTCATCAGTTCATTATTTTCGATAAAAAATTTAATGAAAATCCAATTTTGAAATCACTAGATTAGTGATATAGTTGCATATTAATCACTTAAATTATCCCATTTTTGTATTGTTAATAAAAAGTAATCTTTTACTGACAATTTTTTTTTCAACGAACCAAAATGGAATTCTCATTCGAAATTCAAAAGTTATATTTTGAGTTTTGGCAAACGCAATTTAAGTTATCTTTGGTTCATATTAGGGGAGCCTGGCCTAAAATAGCACACCAGGGTAAAATGGCACAGTGACTACGCAGCCCTTTAGTTTTTCTGACTACACTTTTTTGTATACTTCCACCTGTTATATTTTAATTGACAGGTCAGTTTATGTTGAACAACCACTGTCAGAGGCGTACAAAAGTAAATCTAGAGTTTCAAACAAACATTTCTTGCTTAAAAATTGAATAATTTACTACACGAGATGAGCGCATGTAAAGAAAAAGTATTTATTTCTATTTATAGAGATCCAAAATGCCCAAAATCTTCGAAATTTAATTCAGTTTTCAATGTAAACCACACCATATTTTTGGGGAAAATGACGGATTGTTCGATTTAAGACATACACTACACTTTGGTTTAGGAAAGCCTTACTGATTAATCAATTCACCCAACAACACACCACACGAGACAGACAGAATGACCATGACATTGAAAACCATGTTTGGACTTTTTAACCTATAGCTTATTTTAATCACTTTGAAAATTTCAATTTTGAAAAAAGAACTTTGGTGAGACCAAAGCGGGATGATTCGAAAACATGCTCAATGCGAAAAAACCACGCGTAACCGCGAGACCATAGCGAAAAAACCACAACATAGATTCCCGTCTAAATGGGCATGGCCAGAACACAACAAGACGAGCTTAATGACCACGATACTGGAAACTACGTTTGGACAACCATGCCGAGAGACATTTGAGTCATCGTCGTCGTTTTCACTTCAAACCAAGTAAGCCATGAAACGCATGAAAATTATAACAAATTTTTGGTTGAACACGGTTGAATAATTTTCGGTTTGATATCAGAACTTGAAATGGATGAAATGAAAAAAAAGTGAATAGTATAAAATTCAGTTTTTATCTGGATTCAACAACTTAAACTGACCTGCGGAAAGCAGTTCAAATACAATTGCAATAAGCGGATTAAACGAGTGAATAATATGAGCATTAGAGAATTTATAAAACTCTGAGTTCCTTAGGACTGAACATATTGGCTTCCTGATTCTTATTATACTGCCGAACCCTGTTACTGGCGGCTCTATTGGCTTCCCAACTGGCTGCAAAAAAAGCAAGCAACTGACTAGCCAGTATTGGCTCGTGTGGCCTCAGGGTTGGAAAAAAAAAATCAAACACTGGCTGTTTTTTAACCAGTAAACTTCTAAAACAAGCCTTATTGCTTATTCTATCCTAAAAAAAGCTTTTCATAACTTTGGATCCGAGACATGGACCATTTTCCTTAGATATGCCATTTTAGGCCAGGTTGCCCTACATTAATTTTCTTACAGAAAGTCACTGTGAACTAAATCCAACAAGATGAGAATTTATAGTCACAAACAAATCACAAAAGGTGAACTGATGAACTTACATACATTCCCTTTTAAAATAGCAATTTTTAATTCACCGAAAGAAAGGGTTGTTTCTCAAGCACAATGCAGAAAGTTGAATAAAATTTATGAACTGAGGAATCTTTGCATTATTCTTCACTTTACTAATCATTGCATGTCACTTCTTTCATGACTTGGCAAGTGAATTCATTGATCAACTAAAAAATCATTGAGGATGATACTTCCCGCTGGCCTGGGTTTGTTTGCCTTGGCCTAAATCAGCCATTGGGTCATTAATTTACCCTTTGGCAGAATTAACTTATCAAATTTCAAATTTTAAAGATTGCTCATATGTGCAGGGGGTGCTAATATGTGCAGGGGGCATGGGGGTTATGACCCCTTTGCCCCAAGATATTAAAATATAATATTTTGAGTCAGATAATATATATAAACAAGTTAAACATGTATCCAAGGCGAATGCGGAGCGACGACGATTTTTTGCTGTTGTTAAGCGTTGTGTATTTGTCATAATATTGCACAGTACACAAATAGAAGGTATTATATTGCGCAGGTTGTCTAAAATGAGAACTGTCAGAAGGAATTAAAGATGGCCCTTCTCGTGATTTGTCTGCCGTATTACAACAACAAAAAACACGAGAGAAATTATTTAAATAACACTAAAACCCAATTTTCTTATTGTCGAAGTAATAAAATATAAATTATAAACATTAAATATCTCGAAACAATTTTATTTTCTTAATAAGCAACAAAGGAATACACACATAACACACAATAATTTTCAGTCAAATAACACGGTATCCACCATTTTCCACTGATTTTGAGATATGCGCAGAACTGAACAAAAATGAAAACGCTAATGATATTACCTTCGATATGTGTATTGTAATAATTTTGTATTATTGTAACTGATTTGCTGCAAATCGCTCCGCATTCGCATTAGTTTGGAAGAGCCTCTAAGGCTCTCCCAAACCAACGCGAATGCGGAGCGATGACGAATTTTTGTTGTTGTTTAGCGTTGTGTACTTGTCATATTTTGTAATAGTTTGTGAATGATCCGCTGCGAATTGATCCGCATTCGCGTTGGTTTAGGAGAGCCTTCAAGGTAAGACCGCACTTGACGGAACTGCACTTCAGCGGAACTGTGCTAGACAGCGCGGCACTCTACGGCACTTTTTTGATATACCGCACCACGCTACAGTGCATAGTGGCACTCGTAAATAAATGAGTAGTTCCTATAAGTGAACCCATTAGTAGTGCCATTGTGATGGTATTACTTATACGTTCGACCAAGCAACAAAATAATTATTTGATCGCCTGACCGATATATTTTCTAGATTTGTATGTTCAGCATGAAATAGTTCTTATATGTAGGCTCTACTTCCCACGTGGCACAGAAAAAATCAAAGCGCACAGCCAAAACACAACGTTTCGTGACGCTTGCTATACCACACTTGCGGCAACGGAACGGAACGTAACTTCAGGCCGCGGCAAAGTTGGTCAGATTATCAACTTTGCCGTATGGTACCGCGCCGTGAATTTCAGTTGTCGCTTTGTGCGATTTAGCTCATACAATCTATACAAAAAATATTTTGAAGTTCAGTTGCGGTGCAGTTCCGTCGAGTGCGGACTTACCTTAAAGAGAACATAAAATTTAGAAATATTTCGTGCTGAACATAAAAAAATAGAAATTAAGGGCTCTCCCAAACCAACGCGAATTCGCGGCGTCGGCGAATTTTTGTTGTTGTTTAGCGTTGTGTATTTGTCATATTTTTTACAATTGTGAATGATTCGCTGCGAATCGCTCCGCATTCGCGTTGGTTTGGGAGAGCCTTAAGTCGCGTTGGTTTGGGGGTGACTTAAGGCTCTCCCAAACCAACGCGAATGCGGAGCGATTCGCAGCAAATCATTCACAATAGTAAAAAAATATGACAAATACAATGTGTTGCGCAGTTCCACTTTACCTTTAAACAACAATTTTGAAGCCATATTCAATAAATGAATATTTTTTTTAAATGAGAATCGTGCCGTTATCTTATATTTTGAACAATCTGACTTGCATGAAATCGCAATTTTGCGCAGCTATTTTGTATCGTGAAGGGCTGGCCTTATATGCTGCCCAAAATCGAATGTTCCAATTTACAAATATTCCATTAGCAGCAGAGATATTACATCTCGTCGCCCTAATATTGGGTTGCCGTAAACGCCAAAATTCACTTTTTGAATTTGGTATGCAGTTCTATGTTTTCGGGGTAGCTCTTTCCAAATCTTGTATCCGCTTTGCTCTATCTCTTTCCATTGCAAAGATATACAGAATGGTTTTGACGTATATCCACCCAATTCAAAAAGTTCACGTATTGTTTTGACGTAAGCGCCAAAATCTGGCATTTAGTCAAATTTTCCATACAATTTAAGCAGATTTGTTTTTAAGAATTGTTTTGACGTACGTCTTATTGTCCTGCAACGTACGCCATCAAAATTTATAATGCCTGTTCAGTATTGTTTTGACTTATGTGCCTACAATATACAAGGTAACGCTATTTAATCGTATGCACGTACGTCATTGTTGTGAAAAATATTTTTGTTTGGTTTTGCCGTACGTGCATACAATTTTACTGTGCCCGTAAAAAGTATAAATAAGGTTCTCTTTGAAAAAAAAATTCAGTTGCTTCCCATCTCTTGTCGTGAAAGGACCTCATTAAAAGATCATAAAAATGAATTCTCCAGTACCCATTATGGATGAATCTCTTCCTTCGTAAGAACTTATATTCTATAGGTACACATATTTAGGTATTAGATTTAATTTATTGTTTCTAATCTTTTAAGTTTATTGGACGAGCTAGTCCCAAATGAGATAGAGTTCAGGGAAAAAACAAATAGTGCTTCCTCAAGTTCATCGGGAGGAGCTTACCTGACATAGAAAAGCCAACTTTCTACTGCAAATTTGTAAAGCAGGTTCCAATTAAGCGTAGAAGAAAAATTGAATCGTCAAAAAAAACACAAACTTTTCACCTCTATTTGGAAACAGATAAAATAATTCATCAAGTCTGCAAAAAAAAATTTTTAAATACTCTCTCAATAAACGAAAAGAGAATATACTATTATTTTAATAACCTCAATAAAAACGGAACCCATAAGTCCTACAATAAAGGAAAAAACACTAAAAAAGTGACCCTACTCGGCAAAATAAAAGAGATTCATGATCACATTAGGAGCTACAGTAGATTCCCATTATTGTAGGGAGAGCTCAGATATAAAATATTTGGAGCCTCACTTAAATATCACAAAGATGTACTCCTTGTATAAGGAGTCTACGAATGACCCTGTCAAAGATTGCATATACCGCAAGGAGTTCAACAATGCATTTAACTTGTTTTTTACAAGCCAAAAAAAGACCAATGCGATCGGTGTTTGGCTTTTAAAGCTAAAGAAAATCCTACAGGTAATGAAATTGCAGAGTTTAATGAGCATAAAGATGACAAAATATTCATGAAGACCGAAAGAGACTTAGACAGAAACAACTTGGAGCCAAAAAACTTGATAATTTGTTTTGACCTCCAGAGCGTGTTTTCTCTTCCCAAAGGAAACGCTTCCTCATTTTATTACAAACGAAATCTAAGTGTTTTTAACTTTACGGCAACAGTTTGCCCCGCCTACAAAAAACCAAAAGTAACTTACTGCGCTATTTGGATAGAAGTACATAGTGGTCGCTCTGGTGACGATATAGCCAGTGCTCTGATTAAAATATTACAGAATGTCTTGGCTCTCCTCATGTGGAAATTTTGACATTATGGAGTGATTCTTGTGTCCCACAAAATAAAAACAAGATAATGTCAACAGCTTTAAATACGTTTCTTCACAAGTCACCTAACCTGAAAATGATATTACAAAAATTTTCTGTGCCTGGACACTCACTCATAAAGGAAGTTGACTCTATTCACAGTGCAATAGATAAGCATCTTAAGAACATTGAGATACATAGTCCATTAGCACTTCTCAGGCAACTTAAGAACATACGCTACGAAAAGGTAAACCTGAAATTAATTCAGATGCAACCATCAGATTTCAAAGCATTCTCTGCCAAAGCAAGTCTCTTAAATTTTGCAACAACTATGCCTTTTTCTAAAATAAAATTTATTAAGTATGAGGATCCACACTTGTTTCAACAATCTTTTAGAACAAATGCTAGAGATGTACACTATAAATCGAGTTCATTAATTAAAAAAACTACTAAAACTACTCTAGGAACACCGAAGAACTTATATAATCAAAATTTTAATACCATTCAGAGAACAAAAACTATATCAAAGGAAAAAATTAATGATATAAAAAGTTTGTATACTTTTATATCATCAGAGGACAAGAAGTATTTTGAAGCTCTTTTCAAGCAACTGAAATAATAGTAATATTCTATTATACTTTGTAGAATCTAATGTGAATTTTTGTTTTTAAGTTATTTATTTTACTACGAGTACTTAGTTATTTTTGTTGTAAGCAAAAATGTATAAAATGTTTGAAGTCATATATTTTATTTTTTTTATTATTTATATTTTTTTTATTGTTTATTATAATAACGCAAGACTGTGTGCAAAACAATAACTGTGATTTTGCTGTATACAAACAAATAAATAGTTAAAAACTATGTAGTTTTCTACTTTATGAATTACTAAATAAATATATTTTTTGTTCTCAAAAACTTTCTTTTTTTTTTTAAACAAAAAAACGTGTGTTATATTTCATGATTTTCAATAAATAAATTTTTAATAATTTATTATTGGAATGCCGTAAGTGCACAATTTTTGACGTACGTGTATGAGTAAAAGAAAATATTGATTTCAGTGGCGTATACGGCAAACTCATTTTGTAATAAATTTTAAATATTTTGAAAACTAAAAGCATTGTAGAATAATTCATTACATTTTCTGAAAGAAGATATCCGTATGAATATCGTGACAAAAAATGAAAAAATCCCAGCGGTTGGTTTTCGAGCAATAGGCTGTCAAAACCTCAAATGCGATTTCCCAGAAACATTAAAATGGCGCTTACGGCAACCCAATATTAGGGCGACGAATTCTGTGTAAAAACTTCAAGAAGCGTGTACACGACATTGGTTTTCACTACTTACGTAATAATGAAAATAAACAATCTAAACAGAGGGCGAGTGTTTTCCCAACTAACAATTTCGCTTCTATATTATTCCATAAATGCTTTTCGGTTTCATTCAACCTACGCATATAACCAATGCATAGAACTCCATAGAGTGAAAAAGGCGAACTTTTTTAACTCCTATTGTACCCTTATGGAGTTAATTATGAGAGTCTTAGAGAAGTTCACATTAAATACAAACAAAATTGGCAGGTTCAGGAATCGAACCTGTGTCCCTCTGAACCAATTGTCTTGCTCGCTTTTTTTTTTTTTTTTTTTTGCTCGCTAACCGCTCCACCAATCTCAGATATATAATTCAATGCATTAAACTGGAATCCCCTTTTATCTTGAATTGTTTCGTTTGAGACAAGAAGCTTGCATTAATAAGAAAAACTTTGTTCAAGAAAAATATAAAAAAACAGATTTGCTATAACACACCCATATGTTAATTAAATAAATAGAGGTATAATTGATTAATCAATAAATTAATACTTTAAACACTGACAATAATAATAAATATATGTGCTCGGATGCTAAATTGAATATAAAATATAAAATGGCCGATTATAGCTTTGTGACGCCATATTCACTAATACAAGCAATATAGAAACAAAGCCTAACATAAAGATTGCATAAGAATTTTATGGGATGACTATTGAAACGCTTCTATGAAGCTGATATAATTTGCGCCAGAATATATTTAAGGATTCAGTAATGCTCCAATGAAATATTTACTTTCTGTCAGAGGGCTAAATGGAGCACTATAGAAACAAATAACCCTTTAATGTCTGAAATGCGAAGCAATTTTGTTAGTTGAGATGGCAGCAGTGCGTTTTTTTAGTAAGACATCGCACTCGATGGAACTGCACTTCAGCGGAAAAGCTGGCCACTCTACGGCTCATTTTTAACATACCGCACTACGCTAAAGTACATGGCCTCAGTCATATATAAATGAGTAGTGCCATTTTGATAGTATTATACGTTCGACCAAGCAACAAAATGATTATTTTATCTCCTGACCGATATAATTTCTCCTTTTTTATTTTCAGCACGAAATATTTCTAAGCTATAGGCTACTTTCCCATGTGGCACAGAAAAAAAGCGATCTGACAAAACTCAACGTTTCGTGACGCTTGCTATACGGAACGGAACGGAACTTCAGGCCGCGGAAAGTTGGTCAGATTACCAACTTTGCCCCATGGTGCCACGCTGCGAAGTTTAAATGTCGCGCAGTGTGATATAGCTCATTTATTATCATACAAAAAATATTTGAAAGGTCAGTTGCGGTGCAGTTCCCCTGAAGTGCAATTCCGTGGAGTGCAATTTTACTTTAAAACTGTAATCCAAGCATTCAAAAATATTTTTTTATTTCATCAGTTTTCGACATGCAAAAATATATGCAGATTTATTTGTGCACTGGATCTGTAAACTAAGCTTATCGCACCGAAGAATTCATTTCAGTCCAGTCTCAAATTTTTTGGTCGTCATTTTGACACAAATGAAACTTTCTGTTTCACTTCAATTTCATAAGAACAAATTAAAACTCCTTACTTTTGAAATGTGTTGTCAAAGTCTATCTTTTCTTCAATCTTTTTGGGCGGTCAAAGAATCACATAAATCTTTTGGTGGAAACGTACCTTAAATTTTAAAAAAACTTACTACGGATGAGGTTTTAATTTAAATTTTCAAATATGAATGTAAAAAGTGTATGTATGCCCTTGCACAATATTGTACTAAAAGTACTTTCACTGTGGTGTATAAATTATTCTGCTTACAGCACCACCTATGTGCAAGTGTCTTGCATAATATATTGCCGCATATTTCTTTTGCTGAACGCTCTCATTTTATTTTGTTTGGATTTTCAAATATTTCGGTCTAGTATTCCTGTCCTAACTGTGTATTGTGCATTGTGCTTAACTGCAAGCCGTGTATCATTTCATTTCGTTTTTCAATTGTATTGTAAGTTGTGTCGCCCAAACGTTTACTTAAATTTATAAATTTGAAAAATTGATAATCAAAATAAAATAACTTTAAGTGTACAAATATAAGTAAATATAAAATCTTGCCGCTTTCTTGAATGTGAGATTTGTGGAAGATTTGACTGCAGGTTTTGCTAGGTAAGTGAGCTTATATTTTTCTTCAATCAATTCTGCAAACTTTTATGTTCTCTACGAAGCAACATGTTATAACAATAATTATTCAGTGTTATTACCTACTTAATAACCCATATATAAATAGACATAATGTTCCTATACATTTGTTACGTATATATTCCCAAAATCTGGGCCTCATCATGTCGCCCCTGTTGGACATGAATGCCCGTGCCGAACATCACAATTCAAATTCACGATCCAGTAAAATTAACAATAATTGGTTTTTCATTATTCGAGTCGATTGGCGGCAGCATTTGTACCTATACCTCTAGGTTTTCTGATTGATTTTTATCGAAAAGAACTAGATCGAGAGCCAACGACATAAAAAGTCAAGTCATTTGCGTAACATTGTAAGTCATATCAACAATAGCCTTTAAGGTTGTGAACCAATAACCGTTTGTCTGCCTACCTATACACATGTCGAACAGGTGTAAAATTTAACTTATAATTTGTACATCAATTTATTTCAATGGTTGGAGAGAAAGTTACCAAAAATGTGTATCTTGCAATTTTGAACAATTGTTTTCATGGGTCAAACTTTCTTTAGTTAGTCCCTTAGAAGATAGAGAGTCCCAAAGTTTCAAAACATTTGTTTACCTGAGTGGTTTTTGGAAGATTTGCCGCTACGTGTGTTTGGAACTAACTACAGAAAATTGAACCTTATTCAAAAATTGTTCAAAATTTCAAGCTGAACACTCTTGTAGGCATTGACCTACTATATATGGACTGCCAGGAGCCAACTTCACTTCTGTTCAGTCTATTAAAACTTAAGAAAAGCTTCCTTTATCCGCTGAAATTTGTTTATTTTTAATTGGATTTGCCAGTCAGTCACCACTCCTCTGAATTCTGAAGAAGAATAAGATTGTTTCAAGAGCTTTTTATTTATCTATCACTTGTTTTTTGAGTTCGTTTTTGACTTACCATTTTGCAATTCCTTGTATCATGTTGATGATTGGTGATTAATATCAGTAGGAAGGTTAAATACCTATCCTGTATGTTCGAACTGCTCCATCATTGTTTTTAAGTTATTTTTTTTTAATTAAATGAAATAAAAACGACTTTTCAGTAAAAATAATAATAATGTTTGACTTTGATTGACAAGTATGATAGAGTGATCGACATATAGAGACGTTAGGATAGTTGTTTTGTTCGCCGCATGTTCGACGGGAGCTCTTATGTTGCTAAGGAGAAGCTGAACCCTTTTCAATTGAGCTTTTGTATGAAAAAACCAAACGACTGGCAGTCCATATATTATAAGTCAATGCTTGTAGGTATACTTCCCTCCGACCAATAGGCATTGAAATAAATTGGTGTACCTACCATGTTCGACTCGTGTAGGTAGGCAGACAAAGGGTTATTGGTTTAACATCTCAAATTATTATTGATATGACTTACAATGTTACGCAAATGACTTGACTTTTAATGTCGTTGGTTCTTAGACTATCCTGTATCTGTTTATGTTTTATTCTAATTGGAATATTTATTCTTATTTGTAAATCTTTGAAACAATTCAAGATAGGTATTTTGATAAATTGTCCTTCCTCTACTCCAAGCGAGGGTAATGTTGGTGAAATCGATAAGGAGAAAAGTGTTCCTCACTGATCTCGCCCACAAAACAAGTTATGCCATAATTAAAAGTCGCAATCTAAACGGGAACATGCATCTTGATGTCGAATACATCGAATTGTCTTGAGGGATTTTTTCGTCGCCCGTGTTTCGGACGAGGGGTTGTAATTAGTGGTTTTCAAAATTTAGTGTGAAAGGGGCAAGACAACCAATTCAATTCATTTATTAAATATTGTTTCCTAAGTTCACAGACTTTATTTTTAACGATCCAAATAAACTCAAGATACTTTACTTGAAGATTTAGTTTTTTATGTTTTTAAATCTCCAAATATCTTTAGATACGGGTATCTGTTCGCATACTTCACAAGACTAAGAATTTTTAAGAATTAAGTCTAAAGTTCATATATATGTATGTAGTAGAAATGAAATTGTACTAAAATTCGTAGTTTAAGGAGGTACGAGAACAGACAATGCCTAAAACGGTTTCATGTTCTGTTAACCAAATCGTAGAATTTGAAGTCTGTGGACTTAGGAAAAATGATAAAGCATCATTTACCACAGACCTGTAAACTTTCAAGTACAAATTCTATTCAAGTAGCCAGTACTTTGTACTTGAAAAAAAAAAACAAGTACCATGTAGGTACTTGGTCCTTAAAAACACCAAGGACTTTGTTCCAAGTACCTGCATGTAATACTGCCCAGTACATTTTTAAGTACTTTTGAAATACAAGTCCATTTCAAGAACTTTTCAAGAAAAAGTCAATTTCAAGTACTTTTCAAGAAAAAGTCCATTTCAAATACTTTTCAAGTTAAAGTATATTTTAGGTACCTTTCTATCGTTTTGACGATAGCGTTTTGACGATTATCGTCTAACGTGAAGCAAATATTTTATTTTTGAAACGATATCGCCCAGACGGTAGTCATTTTCAGTTTTACGGAATGCAAGACTATCTTCAAAGCGCTATCGTCGAGTGATAATCGTTTTACAGAATGAGTGCCAGTTCTTCACTTCTTTAACTGATGGTCGTAAGTGAATTTTAAACGAGATTTGATATTTGTGTTCCTTATTAAAGGCACTCTTCTAGCTATTCTCCTTAGCAAATTACCTTCACAAAATCTTCCCTTAATTATTGTCTCCTCAGAATTATTGAGCTGAACTTCTCCTCTAATGTCATTTAAAAACTTGAAAGGGTAATTTTGGGCGCTACCAACACTTTCCTCAGTATTAATTTTAACTTAATTTTTTTAATATTCAATATTCAGAATGGACTACGCCTTTACCTGTCTTACAAAAGTAAAATTTTTAAGAAACATTTGATTTGATAGTCGTGTTTTTTGAAAGAGTGAGTGAGTAAACAACAGCATAATTAAGAGTGATTAATTGTTGTAATGGTCAAATAAATCATGGCGCTCAACTCGGTTGCCGAGTTAATATTCCTACCCCAAAGGTAGGCTATACAAGACAAAAGGCAGGCTGTATAAACTTTGAAATTAAAAAAAAAAGTTTATTTAAGGCTAGTCAGGCATATTCAATTTAAAATTTTTGTGACCTTTAAGTCTGATTCACAATGCGACGAGGAATCGAGACGTGAACGTGACGAGTTCTCGTTGGTTATGTCAAACGACTTTCAAACAATGATAAGCATACGAGAGTATACACAATGCAGCGTTTCTCGTCATCACGCCACGGCAAGGTTTCGAAAAATTGAAAAAAAAAGACGCGACGTGACGACGATTTTATTTGTTGACAAGTAATTTATATAATGGAAACAAAATTTGCAAGAAAAAATGCTATAAATTGAGATTAATTGATAAAGCAATTGATAATTGATAATTGGAATATTTTTTATTTAATTTTTTTTTGATATTTTGTTTACGGAACATTTTTTTCGTCGTTGAAAATCGCACCGCATTGTGAATTTTATAACTAGAAAAAGATGACAGAGTTTCACGTCACGCTCCCGTCTCGTTTTCTCGTCGCATTGTGAATCAGGCTTTAGTCCAAATGCGTTTCGCCCAGGTACAACAATTGGGCTCATCAGTTAGTTGCTTATAGCCAATTTTTTTTAATGTCCAAACCCACAAGATTTGCTTTTGTTATAATAAGAGTCAACCCATACATTCACTGGACATTAAGGATAGTTGACTCTGCCTAAGTCGATTTTACCTCCAACTCGATTTTTAAAGTAAAACTTCTTTAGTATCGTTGTGCTTTAGAAAATTTTGTGCAACGGAAGTCGGAAACTAAAAAGCGAATTTTATGAGACGGAAACGAAAAAGCGGCACTAGAAAGAGAAATTGAAAAGCATTGTTTTTCTCACTCGCACTCACTTAAAACAGTAATGGGGAGGAGGAATTATTTGTTAAATTTTTCGACAAGAAGAGTTCAAGTGGAAGAAATGTACATATTAGGCGTTTTCCTTTGGAAGTGGCGAAGTACTTGCAAGTACTTCGGCAGCTTTGTTCAATGGAACACATCAAACTGCTTTCCCATGTAAAATGTATCTACTCGCATATGAGAGCATGTGCAGTTGATAGTACTAGATTAGGGTTTTCATCTACTCACAAGTACTTTGCCACCTCCAAAGGAAAACGGCTATTATATTCATGTCACTCGCACTCAAACTAGTATTCTTTCATTCACAATGAAAAATCTAGTACAATAGATAAGGGTACACATGCGTTACTGGTGCTTCCTTTGACGGTGTTCAGATTAGCTTGCCAAGTTTTTCAAATTTTCTTACAGAATGAAAACTTAAATTCTCTTTTAATTTATTTATTTCGAATCGCGTTTTAGTAATTTTTCAAAAACTTTATTCTGTGAAATATTATGAAAAAATTAACATTGAAGAAATAATTATTATGGGAGACTTGTTAATTTGACGTTTTGGTAACCTACTTTTCTTTTGATTTTGATATTAGCTTCCAATTATTATAGTACTACCTTTACTTGGTCACAGAAATAACTAATCTAGTTTATGAACCAAGAAATCACATAAAAGTATCTGCAGCCGTCTTATCAAAAAGAGAAACGACAATTATATTTATATTGTATTCATGCAACTTCGTAAAACCCTAGATAAGTTAACAAATTGGATAAGTTTTTCTTTTGGTTAATGAGTTGTCAAATTTTGTATGGGAAATGATTTACACAATTTGGTTAAACTTATCAAAGGATTTTGTTGCGTAAAATTAACCAAAATGGTTAGACTTATCCAAACGTCAGTGTGACTCTTATTCTGATTGAATTACGTAGCATTTTATCAAATGTTTAAAAAAGGTCGTTCATGCAAACTTTGCGTTAACTTATCATTTAACACAATTTGTAAACTTACGACGTTGCATGAATACCCTTAAATTATATTAACACCCATCGCATTCTATCGTTCTGAAGTTTTACTTCTGTCGTTTGGTGTGTGAATTGCACACACACTTTTTTCGCCATTTTTTTGTACTCGCCCAAATTTCCATAATATTTTGATTTCTCTCTAACTCGGAATAATTTTAATATTCCGTAAAAAACCGACTTAGAGGGAGTCGACGGTATATTGAAAGAAAGTCTTTTCTCTTAAAATTCAATACAGATACAGCTTAAAACCTATTTCCTATTAACGGGTTTCTTTGTTTTGTGTCTAATTACTAGGTGCGTTTACTAGGTCCCCTAATGAAAATCTTCAGTATTATCGCAGTTGTTTAATTTCCTCGTTCCCATCGCATTTCCTATAGTGGTGTAGGGATTTCGCTTATTGTTTGGGTGTACTTGGCCAATGAAAAGAGTTTACATAAGATTTCGATAACATTTGTTAAGTTAATTTTTACTCAAAATTTAAAATTAGGCGAGTTATTTTTCACAAAAATCGATTTTCTTTAAAAACAACATTGCGGTCAACTTAGAGGGGTGGGTGGCCGAAAACTTGTTTCCAAACTCCTTATGTTATCCTCTTCTAATGAGTCGAAAAAAAATATAACTTTTTTTTACTTGAAAAATGTTTATTATGCGTTTTAATCGAGAACAAAATTTAAAAATTGTTTTTCTTTTTGATTTAGTCGAAAAATATCAATCGTAGACAAAACAAGATTGTGACCAAAGTTGTAGATATTTAAATTAAATTTTGAACAACTTTTGTTGAGTTAATTTTTGCTCAAAAGTTAAAAATGGGCGAGTTATTTCACAAAAACCGATTTTCGTTAAATTTAAGATGGCGGCTAACGCAATGTAGCTAGGAAGTCGAAAACTTTTTTTTTGACTCCTAATCTATTTTTAGCATTTAAAATGCTATCCCGACTAGGCTAGTCATATCGTAAGATTTATGCATACAAATGTTTGTACCTACCTACTGGAAAATACGCTAAAAAGTGTTGATTCTATAAAAAAGCTTTATTAAGCCACAATATTAACTATTAGTTTTAATCTGAATTTAATTTTTTAAATATATTTTTTTAGGTCAGCCATAAAATTGATAGATTACATATGCAGCTGTTTTTAAAAAATAGAGAAAATACACATTTTTTAATTTGATCTTCTGGCTTGATTGACCAAAATAAATTTCCCGGCAAAAATCAGGGAAAAGATGATTAATGCGTGAGAATGCAAAGCAAGAAGTGTTGCTCGAAACAAGTATTTTAAAACCACGTAAGGATCATGAGCAGCTGGTGTTTCTGAAAAAAAAAGTTCACATTGAGTGCTTTAAACATTACGCAGATCCAAGACTCGGTGAAACTTCGATGGTGTTTTAAGAACTTCTCACTTCATTTAAACTTAAAAAAAATATAAGAAACTGTTATAATACGCCTCTGGAATCTGTGACGTACGTACCCATAGAAGCCATATTCCTGCTTCAATAAGCATTATAATGAAGTCCAATATAATATCTGACTAAATTAATTTCCTTAACATGGATTATATTCCAGCACCAAAACAATTGAAGATAGATTACTCCAGATTTATGGTTAATGAATAAGTTAAAAAAGACAATTGTTCGTTTTCAAGGATACTTTATTGAGTCTGATTTAAACGAAAAGAACCCTAAAAAGCCAGCAACACCTCTACATTATCGTAGATGTCAACAAACTTGTAAATTGATGTATGGATTTCGAGAAGCTACTTTTAAATGTCTTTCTACTTGTTGGCATTCTAAATCAAAGTCGTACATACTTATGCTTAATGGCTGCCATTCGTCGGACAACATGATTTAAAAAGCTGAATTCCCTCGATTGTAGCAATGGCCGTGACAAATGATCTTGAATTAGCTACAGTTTCAAAGCGGGTTTTCATCGATTGCCAATAATATTAAAAAAAAAAGAATAGTACTAGTCCGACTGCCAGAAAACGCGCTGGAACTTATTAGAAGTATTGTGGAACAGCACTTGAAACAAAAGTATGTATAACGAATATGTATTAAAAATGTTGTTATAAATTGTATAAAATTATAAATATTGTCTATGAATGTACTCGCTTAAGTTCTCTAATTGCCGGACTATATCAAATAGAATTTTACTTATATAAAAAAGGGATCCCATGAAAATTGGGTATCTTTTTTCTATGCACGTAAAATTTTCCTATTGTGTTTTCGAAAATTAACACCCGTCGGCCGAGAATCACAAAGTCAATTTTGTCCACAAATTTCCATGGTTGTATTTTGAAATTACCTTTAGAAAAACAATATATGTTTGCCTTTTCTGTTTATAATTTATTAAACAAAATTAGTAGAACCATTTTTTATTAAAACCTCGATTTTAATTCTTTTTTCGAGATTCGACATTTTTAGTTTTGGGTGACGATATAATGGAAACCTTTTAATTGGCTTTGTTGTGGATACCGTCCCTCATCAACGGAACATTCGTTAAAGGTTTTGCCTGTCCTTTTAACAATTGATAAAATACAGAAATTTGGTGGCATAAAAGCAGGGCGAAATGACTCATAATCATTTCTGTGGGCCTGTTGTCGGCAGGAGTTCGAACGACTATGATGGGAAGCACTTTTCATGACAAGAAATGCCTTTTGAAGGCTTTGTCACAAGAGGCACTAACCATAAAAAATCTAATTTAAGGTGAGAGTGGCTGTGAACCGCTTCCGGCACCATCCATTGTATTTCTATTTTTCGAAAACTACATATTTGATAAATACAGTCCTGTGCAAATTAATTGGGACAAGCCGATTTTTGATATTTTTTGAAGTATTTTAAATTATATTAATAAATAAGGGTGTACATACACTTTTTTAAAAATATTTAATATGTCTACTACTACTATTACGGCTTTTACACGTTTTGGCATTGATAGTACCAACTTTTCGCAAACATTTTTGATTTCTCCATACATCAATATAGTCCTTTTTTCTTGGCCGAGTCTGAATGATAGCTCATAAATTTTCAATTGGGTTGAGTTAAGGTGAGTTCTCATTCCAGAACTTTAATATTCTTCTCTGCGAAGAATTTCTTCATTTTTTTTTCGGGTGCGGTGAACCGAAAGCTGCTTTAAAATCGCAGAATAAGCAGGAGCTTTCACCGCTAAGTAACTAAGCGAACTTTCGTTACTTACTTAACTTCGTTAAAAATAAATTGCTAGATAAGTTTTAACTTAGTTGCAATCGGGAAGTGGAGGTGGTTTTAGTGTATTAAGAATCTCACACACCTATGAGCACGCGTTTTTCGGTCCTCATAGAGCCTTATGCAGGTTTTGCACCTAGCCACGGGGGGGGGGGGGGGGTAATGTTTAATGTATTAAACAATAATACAACATGGATAAATCAAATCTTTTCAAATAGAAAATGGGCACGTTCAGACGACCCAAAGGACTATATATTCAGTCAACTGCATTCATTGAACGCAAATTTGACCAAGGTAACTAGATTTCTTTGAAACATCAAACTTGGAACTTTACTTCAAACATTAGGCGCGTCTCACCAAATAAAATCTCTGAGCGCTCAGAGATTTTTTAAGTGGGACAAAAAATCTCACCTGATCACTGAGATTTTTTAAGGAGATTACTGAGACGAAAATTTTTTGGATTCATTTCTCAATGCTCTTTCTCTGCTAAAACAGCTGTTCATTTGACAGCCAAATTGAAATTTTTTGCTGTTGTATAAATTCTAAAACGATAAAAAATACAAAAAAAGGTGGAATGTTGATAAAAAGGAAAATAAATTGTATTTGCTATAGTTTTTCATTCATTTCATAAAGTTTTGTGCTTAAATATTTTAAGCAAAGTTGAAATTTCGTTTCCCGAATTTCAATTCGAGAATTATAACACGTGTTTATACAATTCAACGGAGAATCTTGTCCCAGCAAAGCATTCCGCCTCCGTCAATCTGACATTGAGCGCTCAGTGAGATTTTAGTTGGTGAGACGCGCCTATTAACTCTCAGTTGATTGTGCAAAAATTACTGATATTAGTTTTATCTAAGAAAAACCAAATATCTGAAATAACCCCGAGTTCAATAAATAAGGTTTTTGAAAAGTAGTTTTTCAAGATTATTTGGTATTGGTACTAAGAAACCAAACCTAAAATTAAGAAATCTCATACAAAACATGTATTTCTTACATATCATACAGTTTTTAATTTTATATTTTGGATTTGATAAGGAACCTTCCCACAAAATGGTAAAAACGAACGTGCAAAAAAATAAATAAACTGCAAAACAAATCAGATAATAAAGACTTGTTTTAATATCTACGCCATTGCCAGTTGTCTGATTTGTATACTTTAATGACGACTGGAATACAACGGTTACTCACTTTTCTAACTCTCAACTCACTCAACTTATTGTATTATTTAAACTAAATAATGTAGTTAAATAAATAATCTATAATAAATACTTTCCGCTTTTTTTCAGTTTGAATTCCTGGAAATCACAGTTAAAATATATTTAAAACCAACATTAAATTAATAACAGACCTATTAATCTAGACCTTCAAAAATGTGAACAAATTAACAAGAATGCAGCAACATTTTAATGAATGTATGTATGTATGTATTTTTACTCTTGAAAAAGTTAACAGGATCTTAATTACAAGCAGTTAATTAAAAGGTTTTAGAATTAAGATATATTTAAAATAATTTTGTTTGTAATATAGTAATTTTAGATTAAGTTCCTATCGTGGGCTCTTAGTCTTTTTTGCTTGTATTTAAAGTTTTTTTTTAAATTTAAAAAAACATTTTAGTCTATTTATTGTTTAAGTGGTAAAAACAAACATCATGACAAATTTCCTTATATTGCTGATGGTATGACCATATTCTTAAAAAAGTATGAACTTGAATTAGAAAAAGTATGAAGTATTCCATAATAATATTTTCCTACCAGACCAAGTAACACATCTCAGAAAAATCGACTTTTTTGAGCTGGCGTTCAAAGTTTTTTTCTTCAATTAACTGATTTTTTTAATATTCATACTTCGAAAATAGGAGTAAAAATAATAATACATAAAAGTTATTGATTGAATCGTATTTTAATGAAATTTTTTGAAACACAAATTTAATTTTCGAGAGAACCGAGAAAAACTTTATTTGCTAAACGAAACTTTTTTAGAACTTTTTGTGTTTAGGATTGTTTGAATTAGGATTCCTTACATTTAATAGGCTTTTCACACCAAATCTCAATCCCGGTTTTCGGCGAAAACTTTTAAAAAACTCCAAAACCATTCCCACCGAACATTGCACGTCTCGTTTGACATTATAGTCTTTTTTTTTAACCACCCGCTTACAATTCTTTTCTTTTTTTTTACTTTTCTTTCATTTTATGGAGGTAAAATAGTGATAATTTATTTTAATATGATCCAAATGAACAATTTCAATTACAACGAACAGCATTTTATCAGTTTTAAATTAATTAACAAATTGTAATTAACACTGTTTCATGTATCATATTTGATACAAAATTTTTTTTTGTCCTATGTTTCCAGCGTCCTATGTATCATAATTATTTATACATAAACATAATTTTAGAATTCGGCTTTACTGTCCACATACAAATTGATTTTGAAACAACAGTAAGTCCCTAGTATTTTTTTAGAAAAAAAAATATTTGCTATACCTCCCATGTTTCATATTTGATGCATACATTTATTTTTGCCCCATGTTTCCTATGTCCACTACTACTTTCGATACATAAACATGGTGTTTTTAAAAACAAGTTTCTTATATGAAAAAAATAACCCAAGACCTTAATTTTCATATTAGCGCGTATGTAACGTCTTAAACTTAACAAAACTGCACAAAAAACTTTGAAAATGTTTAAAAAAAATACTTTTTTCACTTTTTTGTCAGCACTTTATTTTTTGGATTTGGAAGTAGTTTATGTAATGAGAACAATCACCCCTATTACCGATGTCGTATACGACAGTAAAATATGCGACGCGACACAATCTGCATTCCATTTGTCGTTTTCAACTTTTGTCACTCGTTTTGCTGTCGTTTGTGAACGTCAAATGTCGTTGAACGTTTTCATTCTACATTCTGTAAGGCGAAATGAAACGACGAATATGAAAAAAACGACGATAGCTCTCGTTCAAAAATTTGTAAACGACAAAGAAATGTAAGGCCGCAAAACGGTTAGTAAGTATTCTTATAAGATAATTTATTTTATGAAATTTATTGTAGTTTTATTTGTCATAAACAGAACAATTAAATACTTGCTAACATTTTCTGTTGAAATAAACAAATCAAAGGCAGTTTCAGGCGCTTGTTAAGGTGGTGGAGAAAAATGAGCAATTGGCAAGGGGATCTGTGAAAGGTGTACAGAAAGTTGAACTAAAAATGGAAGGCTATAGAAACCTTTGCTGTTTTTTTGGGAGTGAAAATTCATATATGTGTGCCATCTGTACATCCAATGACGCCAGGCAACCCCATTCCGTGGAAAAAGCTGTGTTTTGCTTCAGATTTTCCATCGTCTGTCATTCGAAATCATATCCATTTTAGGTAGACATGAGCTTGAATGGCATTAATAATTTCTTAAAAAACTTGCTGATTGTTGGTTGAGATAATCAAATTGAAGTCGTTGTCAGTGCCATGTTGGTAGCTTCCCTTAACTAGAATTCTTAAGGTGACTGCGAGCATCCATATTACTCGAATCAATGATGAACGTTGCCGAATAGTTATTTTGTCACTTATTTCATCTAACACACTTTTAAAAGCTTCCTTTGTTAATCAAAAGTATTGCTTGAATTTGTTAAAGGGTACAAAAGTTCCATTTAAAAGTTAAAGTTGAATTAAAAATATGAACTCACTTTGAATCAGGCAAATCAAGTGGATTTGAGTGTTGTCTTATAAGGTTTCTTTTAAAATAAGTGTGCATTTTCAAAACTGCGCTTCGCACTTCTTCATTCTCGTCACTATCGCAACATTTCTAAAGTGATCATTTTAATTTATTATTTAATTGATAATTATAAAATTAACGGCATTTGTTGTTTATTGAGTGTTGACTAATGATTTTGTATTTGTTTTGTTTTCAATTTCATTTGAGTTTGACAGATATCCATTACTTTTTCAAAAATCTGCTACAAATTTGTAGCGTCGAAAGGTTTCTTTGTCTTCGAACTGACGACCACCCTCCATAAACTTTGCGTAGTAACCATCCCCAGACATTTTCTATGATGTTTAGATCAGGTGAGTACAGCGGCCATTGAAGCAACTGCACTTGTTGCTCCTCTATCCATGTTTTTATTTTGCGCGCTGAGTGAATAGGCGCATTATCATGTTGGTAGGCCCAGTTTATGGGTCCAAAGATGTTAGAAAATTTAGGAAAATTTCTTTCCAAAATTACTTTATACCCAGCTGCTGTCATTCTTGATGTTACAACCTCGAGCTCAACTGTTCCATAATAACTGACTGCTCCCCATATCATGACACCTCCTTCACGACTATGATGGCGCTTTAAAAATCTTTTTTCTTTTCTTAAGTCGTGAAAATAGAAGTTGAACCCATCAGGGCCATCGAAATTAAACTTTTTTTTTATCTGAAAAAACCACGTGATACCATTCTTTTTTCCAACTCATGTGAAGTCTAGAAAAATCTAATCGCAAAATTTTCCGTCTCTCGTCAAGTGGTGGTTTTTTCTTAAGTTTCATTCGTTTAAGATGGCTTGAGTTGTTGATTACTCTTAATACTGTTGAGCAACTTGCGTTTACGCCGACTTTTTGTTTTATTTTTGCCACAGAATCAGAAGAATTTGATGCATATCTTAAAATTCTTCGTCTCTCAGCTGCTGTTGTTGCTGTTTTCTTACCTCCCTTCATGTTTTTACCGTATGCATCTTTATTTTACAAGTAAGAATAAACTACATTAAAACTTCGGCCAACTTTATCAGCTATTGCACGTCCAGTTAGGCCTTGGTCTCTAAGTAAATCGATTTTAGCTTTTTCAACACTGTTTAGACACGTAGATCTACCCATTTTTCTTAAAATTTGAAATCAAGAATTAAATTTTACTGAAAACACTAAAATCGTTAATTTAAACTGTCAAGCACTCCAAAAAACTTATAAACAACGAAGAAAATGGCGTTGTACCTATTCAGTTGACTAGAAAAAAAACTCCTACTTTGCATATAAAACACTTTGCAAGTGGTTGAAGAAAAACTCACGGTTGTTTTTGGATAATTCTTTCGGAATTATCTGCTTAACATCTTAAGGGAATAGTTAGCATCAACAGATGGCATAATAACCATCACTGTTTGGAAAAAATGGATAAAGTATATTAAAAAATGTTTGTGCGTATTCAGTTGACGAGGAGTGTATGTACGTACATATGAATGGAATGTACATACATATCTATTAACTATAACTGCTAAACAATTGCATAACCAACAATTTTAAATTGGTGTTGGGATGTGCATCCTTATGATTCAAATTAAGCACGAAGTGCAACGCTTCCTAAAAAATTACAATCCTGACAAGGTATTTTTAAGAAGCTTTTTTTTTTTTTTTGGTTAAGGCTTAAATGAGCTCGTCGTTGTTCATGTGTAAATGTGTAAAATGTATTAATACTTTTTAAATTTAAGGAAGTATTTATGGTTTATTCAGTTTTCCATCATCACATCTAACATTGATCTCAAGACCGATTTTCTTTACTATTCTCTTGGAATGTAAACTTTTGATGCAGCTTTTTAAAGAACCAAATCCAGAATCAAAAATGGTATCAGTCATCTCTCTCTCTTCGACAGTGGCAGGCAAACCCTTTTTGAATTTTCTTTAGTTTTCCATCAAAACACCTACATTGATCTCAAAACCGATTTTCTTTACTACTCCCTTGGAATCAAAACTTTTGATCATGATCATGAACTTTTAAGTTATTTTTTAATGAAATGAAGTTTATTTTTCAAAATGTTTATAATGTTAGAGCTTAGATATAACTAATAAATATAAATTAAATAAAATAGTAAAAACTTAAAAATTTTAAAACAATTTTAGTAAGCGTTTTTTTTTTAACGAGTTTAAAACTTGGTACACAGTTATTTTAAGCAAATATTCGCCAACGCGTTTCAGAAGTAATTTCCATCTTCGAGCTTTTTAAAAACTTAATGATATATATTATAATATTAGATATAACAGCTGATTAAAATTAGTATTTAATAGACGACTTGTTTGATCTGAAAGAAAAACTGCCTTTAAAGAATGTGAATGCCTGGACATAATATCTCCCCCGTCAATTAGCTAAGAAATGTAAAGTTATATTAGTCAAGATACCTTTTAATTTAAGCTTTAGCTTGAGATATAGCTGTTCCAGTTGGTTTCATATGAGCAACTGCTTTTTCAAAGACACCCCAAATGGACATCTCAGCATCTTCTTCGTCTGACTCCACTTCAGTCTCTTGTAGTTGTTTTGTGCTTTATTTTACTGTTCTTTCCCTAACTTGATTCATTGTTCTGCAAACAAGATCAACTACTTTTTTCTTGTCATTTCTGAGAGAATATTTAAATCTGGTGTTTAGAAAACTTGCCAGGCATGATGTGGTGCTTTCTTTATAATTTTCAAACCTTTTTTAAATCTGGTTTTTCAAGTTGTCTAACATTTTTCGAATGGGTGGATGATGTTCCTTTCTTCATATCTCCTTAGACCATTCAAAAAGCCTGTAACTGTGAAAATATAGGAAACTGTCATCTGCTAACCCAAAATCAGTTATCAAATCCAAGTGTGTATTCTTTTCAAAAACAACTACATCATCTTCCAAGAAATGTTTAAATATTATTTAATATTTGTTTCTTGGTATGTGCAACGAGAAGCTGTAACAATTTTTTTTCGGGGAATTCTATTTATCATATACTCCTGATATAAATAAATAATTTCACGATCAATTTTAGTAATAAGATATAGAAACTATCACATCATAAAGTTCCAAACATCATTATACTATTATAGACTTTTATCCAACTCCTTCCATATGTTGATCAGTTTTTGTAGCTTGTCGAGAAGCATAAGCCCCGACGTCGTATTTTATGAATATTTCTCGTATTCTTTTAAAATATCTTCCTGACGAGATGTAAATGTTTCTGTCAATAACTCTATTGCTTCACGATCTTCGTTTTATTATTTATTTTAATTTAAGTTTTATTTTTTCATAAAAGTCTGTGGCATATTTTCAAAAAAATGTAGTTGTATATCTGCCGACACTTTTTTCCTTAAATATCCAAGATGATGAAGAAAGTAGGCGATCTAGTCATTTTTTGTTTTTAGATGATTTTATTTATTCTTTATTTGAATCTTTATTTCACGTTACAAATTGTATAAGTTTAAGTTATTGCTATGTAGGTTTAACAATTGTGGTTTTACGAGTATAGTAGTTATGTTTGCTAGTTTCAAGTTTTACTTTAGTTTCGTAAGTCTTAACTGAGCTGATGGCAAACATAGTCTGAACGAATTATATGAGGATGACATAATCATGTCGAGGTGATACATGATACAACTAAACTATTTAGTTGTATCATGGAGGTGATATGTACAGTGTACCAACATACAAACACAAACAAATTAAAAAGTGGGTACATTAAAAGCCAACATTTTGATGAAATATGGTTGTATGTAGTCCACGATGATCTTGTGGACTCAAATTTAATGTTTACACTTTCTTGGTTTCAACAGTAGTTGTACTCCTCTTTTCTATTTTCTGATCCAAATCGTCTTAATTTGCCGATTAAAGTGTAGGACTGACGGATTTGCGTCGCGACGGACAAAGTAAAATGTCTTTGATCTCCGTAGAAAAAATCTTTGATTAGTTTGTCCTGCTGGAGTGGGATACGTTTTTTTATACCATTTAAAATTAGGTTCGAAGAAATACTCAATCAGGCAGCTAAAGACCTTTCTCCTTGCTTTTCGATTTCTGTTTTTGTTGTTGGAGTCGACCGTAAGCAAATCTTCTCCAACTTTCTTTGACGTTAAAATATCTATAATAGGTGTATTAAAGAAAAAGTAAGTTCTATCCAATAAAGGGATATTTTCTCTATTTAAATGCGCTCGGTTTGCACCCAATGAAGCACCTTTGATTGACATTGACAATCTAGTATTTCGACAGAGGAAAATGTTTTATTAATTTTGTCACTTAGTTCAACCTTGAGGACTGTTTTTTTTTTTCTCCAGAAATTAATTTAAATAATTTTTCTAATCCACAAGATGAAAGTCCATCAAACGCATTAGCTATCCTTCAATCAATTACTAAATCCAAGAGTTTATTTTTTTTTTTCAAAAACACCCTCGCCATCTTCCAAAAAATACGCAAATAGACTTTTAACCAACTCCCCCCCCCCCCCCCCCCCCTGTTTTGGTCAGTTCCTAAAGCTTATCGGGAACAGATTGTTTGTAAAACGGCCATAGTCAACTTATATTTTTTTTAAGTTATTTTGTTTTCTAATGTCTTCTAAACGAGATGTAAATGGTTTCGTCTATAACTCCATTGCCTCACGATCCATGTTCTACATAAGTTTCGGAGGCTTTTTTCGATGAAAAAAGTAGGAACAGTTGTGACAATCTCGTCTGCTAGTTTGTGCTAATGGCTTAGACTAGGTTTTGTATACTATCTATTTATATTAGCTTCGAGAAATACTCAATAAGATGGTTTAAGAGTTTTACTCCTGCGTTGCTCTTCGATTTTTTTTTTTTTGTGAGAGTAGACTTGTTGTAAGAGTAGACTTCTCCAAGTTGACTTTAAAATATCAGGTGTATTAAGGAAATATGTACAGAGTAAGTAATTAAGAGAGATTGCAGTTTTGCGTTAGTACCAATCTAAAAATTTTAATAAATAATTTTATTTGGTCTTCTACATTATTTTAAACTTAAAAAAGAAATATTTTTAAGGGGGATCAGTTTGTTTATACACAATTAAAGCTGGGCAACATTGCAATGAGCCGGTTCTCCTTTTTTTCTGGTAGATCATCCAATTCTGATAATCGATCATTACCGACTGTGGGCAAATGTCTGTATAATGCCCCACATCATTGAAATTGGTTTATATTTCAGTTTCAAATAATCTCTTTCGATTTTTGTAAAAGCGGACCATAAGGAGCTTTAAAGTCTATAACTCCCCCTATTGTGATTTTCTTCCTTTTATTATTGCATACAATTTTGTAAGACACCAGCACAGTGTTAATTTGAATTTTCGAACTCAGATCAGCTTCGATCACCTCAAAAAACATTACCTGATTACCTGGAAATAACTGCTACCAACAGAAACGTTCTGTCCTAGGTGATATGGACAGATGAGGCTTTGTTTGTTGATAGCATATACTTTGTTTTGTCCTCATTTACTTCATGACCAACGCGTTTCGCGTTGATATTACAGCCTCCATACTCTATCTCGATCTTCGTAAAAGTGGACTATAAGGACCTTGAGTCTATAACTCCCCCTATTAGTGAATTCCTTCCTTTTATAGTCAAATAAAATTGAGTAAGACACCGGTCAAGTGTTAATTTGAATTTTCGAATGAAGATGAGCATCGATCAACTCAACTAAGTCGAAAATACAAAAGATATTAGTTCAAATTTATTATTATTTTTCTTTCAAATTTGTATTGTTTATCTTGCTTCGGTCTAGACAGGGTTTGTTTATATGCATGCAAAATACAAAGCAATTCCATGTTTTGTTGAGCTTATGAATATCTTTTACTTTAAGAAAGAATATAAGATTATTGAGCAGAAAATATAAAAAGTAGTAGGTAGTAGTAGTAGTATAGGTAGTAGTAGAAAACAGTTCAGGAAATAAGAATGTTTAAGCGTAGGAAAATATCATGATTCAATAAATCTGAACTAACAAATTCTGTCCCCTTCGCAATTTTAAAATTGATACTTGACACCTGAAAGAACAAGGTGCTTCTTTAACATCAAACCAAAAGGTTATTCTTATCCGTTCTTAGATATTTTAAGTTTTAGAAATTATGTTTTTCGAGGGAGACATCCAGATTTACAACTTGATTTTTCAATAAAACTGTCAAAATCTTTTAAATGGAAATTCGTCAGTTTCCAGAATAAAATGATTTCTAATTTCGTTACTCTATTTTTGAATTTCATAAAAATGTTACCCCGTTTTTGGTATGTGCCTTATTGTATCCTAGTGTTAGACACTTCATGCACTAATTGGTATATTGCCTGCTTTTTTGTTTGTATGTTATCCAAAATGTTGGTGTTATCTATTGCATTTTGAAACATACTGTCCAGGCCACAAGATCTTGTCATGGATATTTTCGTTGATCCTTAACTTATTAGTCTCAACTTCCGATTGTTGTCATCTTTTAAAATGGAAAATGTCCTACTTTTTTCCCATTTGATAGCATTTAGACTTC
Source organism: Dasysyrphus albostriatus (assembly GCA_946251815.1). NCBI lineage: Eukaryota > Metazoa > Arthropoda > Insecta > Diptera > Syrphidae > Dasysyrphus > Dasysyrphus albostriatus. The sequence continues at coordinate 60,522,499 of OX276337.1, read as the reverse complement.
TAAGATTGCTATTCTTTTTGGTTAATGGAAATTCTCATTTCATGGGATGCATAGTATTTTCTTTCTGTAAACTTCTTCTCCTATTGGAAAATCTCTTCGAAATCCTAGCTATCTTTTACGAAGGTTACTCAATGCCACATTTAATATATCTACAGTCCAGGTTTTTAAAAGGAACTCTCTCTCCATAAGTTCCTTTTTCATCGGCACCTGAGAATATTTCCAGAGTTTTAAATCATTTTCGATGAATAGTGTGAATTGTCTAATATTTCTTCGATTTCGCTGTACAGCCTGTTACCAGTTTTTTTCTTTTTTTTCATTTTAGTGGCTGCAGCTTAAAGTCAAGGAGCCGAAATGCAACCGCTTTCGTTTCTTAGCAATCATGACTCATGATTTTTGTCGCTTTGGTTGTCAATGCAGAACAAATAACATTTTTCACTTCCCTCTTCCAGTGGCTTAGCGCAATTGTTCCCATATTAAGCAACATTGCAATTTAGTTTCTTAGGGTTTATGTCCTGCATACATTCTTATGCATTAATGTTTTCACACTCAGCAATTGTTATGTAGAAAGCATTTGGGAGTGCCTTTGACGGATCGCATCTCAGAAATAATAAAACAATTTATTTTTTAGTTAACTCATAAAACTATGCAATGCACATACCAACATATTAATAAACGGCGGATAACAATATGCTAGCTTTTATCCATTTGTTAACTTGATATTCTTATTAAAAAATATGTAATAGTATGTGACGTGTGCTAACGTACGGATAACTTTAACTCGCCGAATTCCGCGTATGATGAACGGATAACTTATTATCTCATACACGCACATGATGAAAGGACCGTTTACTACGCCCAATATACACTTCGTAAGGCAGTGCATGCAAGTGACACATGTATTGGAAAATCTCCACAATTTGATGTAGTGGTAAATTTGGTGAAGTGATAAATACTGAAAAGATATCTTTTTTAATAGAAAAAAAATTGTCAAACGGAAAAGTTAAGTCTATCCGTGTGCCAATTAACACATGTGTTAGCGATCGCATACCAGCTTTTCATAAATATTCGTGATAAAAAGTATGTGCTTTGGATTGCCTTCTTCAAATCGTCGGTCTTCCTCAAAAGATCACTGAGTTCCCGATAAACTCGACCATTATGCATACAAAATGTACTTCAATTACCTCGATTTATGATTTTTGAATTTAAATAATGGATTTTTCTCTTAAATCTTTAATATAATTTGCTTTGTATCTACGTTTTTCAAAAAGATTGGAGGGCAGTACTTCCCACGCGAGCCCCATGCCTCCGTCCTAATGCTTCATTAGGTGCATCGCTAGCGGGTTCGTTGGTTACTCCGATTGGTGTGCCAAATGAGAGTACATATTGTTGATTTTGGAAGCTTGATTTTTCTGTCCGAAGTTGAGTATTGAGAATTTGTAGTTACTGGGTGCTGCACCCACCTCATGTCTACGCTGATGGATTCTACCAGTCAGTGTTTGCTTGATACATGAGGTACGCCTACAGACGTTGTTCGAAATCAGTGGCACAGGCTGTCCGATGGACGTTTAAGTGCCATGACGTCGGTTTTTGTGCTGCTCAGCGCCATTAGTTGGTAGGCAGCGGCTAGTTTTTTTTTTACCAGACTGGAGGCTCTTCCAATTCAGTAGAAAGGTTTTTACATCTGCTGGGTTGCTTCATAGTGTTTTATTTAGGCATCCAACTTATCCCCAAAAAAAAAACAATGGAAATTCGGCTTCAGTTTCGAGACTTCTGGTTTCTTATTTTAGATTCTCATTTTATAAAAGCAAATTGAACACATTTCATCCTTTTTAATGGAGTCCATCAAAACCATCTGTTTGTCCGTTCCATAAGACTCTTGTCAAGGTATCCGTTTCCACTTTTTTGTCTTTAACTATCATTAGGTCATACCTTTCTTGATATTATATAAATTAAGGTTTTAGAAATTAACTCATGGGTTCTAGAGCATAAAAATAGTTTCCGGGATAAAATAAACCTAAACCAAAGAGTGTTAACACGAGTTCTTTTGACTCGAATCTCTGATTGTACCACTTTCGTAATCGATATAATTTGCAAGTATTTGTATGTGATCATAAGTATAACTCCTTGACCCTTAGTATTGGTCATTTATTTATTTATGTAGTCTTATCATCTACCATAGTTCATCTTTAAAATAAGGGGCAAGGACATTTCACTTGATGAAATATTTGGTTAAAACAAATTGAACTAATAAATTAATACACAAAATCTTCCTTTCCATTTGATTTCTCTTTTTTAAGCTTTTAGAAGTCATTGAAGCGGAAACAATACAAATAGTGTTTGAGGTAAGAGCTACATCTTAAGATGCTGAATCTATCAGGCCCACCTAAGGATCGTTTCCACTTTCAAAACTGAAATTTCCTTATTCCTAATGTGATATCATCATTCAGATTTTTATAAGTTCTAGTTACATACTAAAATTTATTTGTCTTTGAAGCAAAGCCTTACGATATGTAGACTTCCAAAGACGCTATTCTTTTTAGCAAATGGGAATTCTCAGAGCAAGGGACGCACAGTTCTTTTCTCTTTCTCTCGTACCCCTCTTCCCCCTCTATGGCTATTTAGCATCCTTCCAATAAGTGGCCGTTTTATGAACATATTGCGCAGATCTAACACAGGTATGTTACATTGCCAATCTTACAGGCGGAACTTTCTGTGTTTGTTTGCTTTAGTTGAAAAAAATCCTTTATTAAGTCATCCGCGCCACCGGAATTATCCAAATTTGTTGGCAGTCTACAATTTTAAAATAACTTTTGGTAATGGATTATGATGACTTCTATTTTGTTTCGCTGTTCCTTCTACAAAATTTGGGTTTTCAACATTTTAAATTCTATTTCTACTTGAGCATTGCTGAAATATGCTCGATCAAAGTGGTATTGCTGGGAGCTGTTTCTTAAGACGTTTGGAAAATCTCGGTGAAATTCACGCTTACTTTCACTTTTTCTTACGATGGTCTCTCAATACTCCATTTTAATTGCAATGTTGCCTCATGGGGGTTTTTCAAAAAGATTGTAGGGAAGTACTTAACCTAAAAGCTATGTGGCTTCGTCCTAATGCTTCGTTAGAATCATCGCTAGCGTCGTTGTCTCCTTCAATCGATGTGGATGGGACATCATTGGTTGCTCGATTTGGAAGTGTGAATTTCCAGTATTTAGAATTTCTTGTTACTGAGTGCTGCACCCACCTCAGGACTATGCTGATGGCTTCAAGTCTTCTTGTTCCTTATTTAAGATTCTCGTTTTATACCGAGCTAATTGAAACTCATTCCTTTTTGATGCAGTCCTCTAATCCACCTGCTTGTCCATTCCGTGAGACTTTCTTGTCAGAGTATCTGTTTTCCACTTTACCGTCTACAAATTTCAAAACAACTTTATTTACCTTATTTGTGATTTACCGTGGCGGATGATGAGAATAATAAAGGATACTGGCAAATATTTATAGTCAGTGCTTAATACTTATGATTATATCACAATAGCATATTTATTATGAGAAATGGAACAATTATCAGCGATTCAAGTATGTAGACTTAACCAAGAGAGTTTTTCGGATTACCTTTTTTTTCTAGAACGCTTTGCTTGTGATCCATAATATTAGCGTTATCTGTTACAGCTGCCAGATAAAACTTAGAACATACAGTCCATGGCACAAATGTTCATTATGAATATTTTCGTTGATTCCTAACTAATTACGTCCAAATGCCATTCTTAAAACTGATCAATTTCTGGCCTTTTTCAAATGTGTGGTAGCATCCTTCAAATCTTGATTCATGCTAGTTTTAAACAGCAAGATGTTTTTTTTTTTCCTTTGAAGTTCCTTAGCCGTCTGTTTTAATTTTCCAAAAGGGATTATCTTTTTAACATATAGAATTTCTCAAAGCATCTTTTATGCCCGTAGCCCTCTTCTTGACTATAATGGCTATTGAGCATCCTTCTACAACAGTTGAACATCTGACAAGCATACTGCACAGATAAGCGAAACATTATTCATTGGTTCCTTTCATGGAAGGATGATCCTTGATCCAGTCATCCGTGACACCAAAAACATCTAAATTTGGTAACAGTCAACAATTTTAAGCTTACCTTAATAATAGATTTCGATGTCTCTTATATTGAATCGCGTTTAGTTTCTTTGTGTGTTATGTAGGCGTACTACTAATCCACCAAACAACCATAGAAATTCCTGGCATCCAGTGCAGTATTGGGACCTTGATTTCTTTTTTTTTTTAAAGATTTTTGTTCTATACAAAAGCAAATTAAGCACACTCCATCCTTTTTGATGAAGTCCCTCCAATCCACCTGTTTTTTCCATTCCATGAGACTTGTCAGGTTATATGTTTAGTCAGGTCTATCTTGTTAATAAACTAGGGAAAGAATTCATTTACGTTCTTAAGAATAGACTGTAAACTTTGGTTCTGTTGTGTCGAATCTCTGATAATTATTCCATTTCTCGTAGTCTATATGGTTTTCTATTGTGCTTCCTTCTGGCTCCTTCATCGTACTAATTGGCCAATAAAGAACAATACATTTTTTAACTTTCCTCTCTTTCGGTGTCAGTGGCTCAGCCAATTGGGCACGTATTGTTCAACATCGATTGCCATTTTGCATCATGTTGCCTTGAGGCATGTTTGTGCATAGATATTAATGGTTTCACAGCCAGCAAATGTTTTGCAGTAAGCACTTAGGAGCGCCTTCATAAACTATCTTGAGGGATCAATGGGTTCCTTACTTTAATTACCTCGATTAATAATTTGGAAATTAAAATGACCGATTCTTCTTCAATAAATCGTTTCATACATATCTACGTTTATTAAACCACTTGATTATCATCGTCAGCCAGGGCTATTCACCTATGTGTTACTTATTTTAGATTCTCTTATATACAAACATCAAGCATACTCCATCCTTTTTGACGGAGTCTCTCTAGTCCACCTGCCTGTCCATTCTGTGAGAAACTTTTCAGGGTATCCTTTTTCTACATAACCGTCTACATCTTTCATTAGGTCGGGTCTATCTCTATAATAAATTAAGGACTGAAAGGAACTCATGTCTCGTAAAACTTCCCTTAGAGAGACTACTGACTTAGGGACTTTGAAAAGAACTCAAAGCTCGTAAAACTTCCCTTAGAGAGACTGTACTGACTAGTTCTTTTAACTCGAATCTCCGAAAATTGTTCCACTTCTCATAATCAATATGGTTTGCTTTTTTAATGTTATCATAAGTATTAATTCCTTGAATATAAGTATTTGTCGGCATTTTCTTTATTAGGGTTGTTTGATCATCGGCCATGGTTAGTCCTTTTAATAAGGAGGAATAACGTTTTGCTTTATTAAGTACTCGGTAAACACAAAATATTGTCGTAAGAAACAACTCATCAAAGCGAAGAATCTTCCCTTCCATTTTATCTCTCTTTCTTTAGCCTTAAGTCCAATTATCAGGTCGGTAATCAAATATCAGTCATCCTTTTTAAATAGTCTATACAGTTGGTACTTACTTCTTGATTAAAGTATTTATTTATATATATATTCCTATTTGTTTTTTTGTTTTTGTTTGTTTGTTTTGTTTATTTGTTTTAAAACTTTTTGTTATCCTTTTTGAGTTGATTGGATCCTCAATAAAGTTTGAAATAAATCAAATTCCAATTGGGATCAAAACTAATTGACAACCAAGTTTAGGAAGAAGGGATGTGTTGTAAAAGTATTTCTTTTGGTTATGTTTAGTTGAATTTGGGTTAATATTAATGCTTTATATGCCGTTCGAGTTTAATTAGATTTTAGTACAAGTTGAGTGAAAAAAATTAAAAATAATACTCACAAAAAACTTAGCTTGCGCTACAAATAAATTGGCATGTGATAATTACTGTATTTATTTTTGAAAGAATATTTTTTGCTTATCAAGTATTGTTGAGTTTGAGAATTTACGTCTAAAATTCATAAACGTCAAACTCATTTGCATCACTTCTTTTTTCGGATAGTGATGTATTCACAGTTTAAAAGATCTAATGTCTGTTGCACGAGTCACCTTCTTATGACGAAAATAATGGCATATTTAAGACCATTTACACGATCAATTCATAAATGTGTAATTTTTCTGGAAATTTTTTTTTTATTTTGAAAGTTAATAATTAATTGGCAAGGTTCATCAGCTTCTGCAGCTTTATTAGACTTAAGTTTAGTTGAACTTCATTCCTGCAATAGTATCGCTCTATTTCCTTGATCGCGCGCTTCTCATAGTCCTTCTGAGAAGCCGGTGTTCCTCTCTCCTCTTCTGCTAGCTATGGCTTTGGTCTGGATATCCGAAGCACTACCTTGGATACAACGAGGTAGTTGTCCGGAGTGAACGTTGGGCCCTCGGAACGTTCGTACAGCAAGGAGTGCCATGCATCTATTGCAACAGGTTCAATCTGGTCGGCGATCAATTGACCAGGATATCGCCATGTATCCTTGTGGATGTCGACATGTAGGAACTACCATCTAGCTACCACAACATTTGGCTCCGCAACATAGTCGATCAACCTAATTCCGTCGTAGAGAGTAGTTTCATGCATACTATATTTTCTTATTCTTACGAAAATCACTAGACAATTTTGTTATAGCTCGGACACTGCTCATAAGCCTTGTGCAGGAGCTCGTAGAAATTTTCCATGATGTCATGTTCTTTCTTTTATTTTTGGGTAGGCGTGCATTTAAGGCTAATTTTTTCGGATTAAGTCTTGATGCGAATTGCACTCAAAATGACGCAATTGAAAAAATTTTTTTTTTTTTTTGGGACGGCGGCGTTGATTTCTGCTCTGTAGCAATCAAGGGCTGCTGCTAAATGTTCGGTCGCACGTGGTCTATAGAAAGATAAAACTTTGTTATTTGTCCATAAGGTCATCAAGTTTATCCTTTCATATGGATATACATTTGCTTGTAACTTGAAGACATTGGCTGATCAAATTTCTTTGAGTTTCACGGCCAGTCTTGGTTGATGTTTTTGTTGAAGCACTTTGTATTACAGTTCTGCCGGTTGTTTTGTAAAATAGAGTGTACAAGAATATCCTAAATGCGTTGACGGGACGGGAAAAAAACTAATAACTGCAACAAAATCAACTCATTGAGTTCTCCCTTTCAGTTTTCTTTATTTAAGATTTAATTTTAACTAGTTTGTAAGTTTTGTTTTAATTTTTGAGATAATTTTAAAGAAAAGGATTGCATGCCAAAATGGCCAACTTAAAAGAATTCCAACCGCATGTGGGAGTGTGAGATTTGGAATGAATTGAAATATTGAAATTTTAACGCATTTGATCGCATGCCAAAAATGAAAAGTTGTTGTAAAGATATCTACTGTATGGATGTGCCTTTAACTACGGAGAAAAAAAACAGCGATGTGAAATATATAATATGGATGCGATCGTGCAACTCTGTACTCCGACCAATAAAAACCGATAATACTCATGAACAGCGTTATTATTTGTTTTATTCCAAAATTTTGTTGAGTTAAATTCTTCAATCGGGGCACAATAAAAAATGCAACAAACAGAATCGGAGTAAAAGTAACAAAACAGTACATAAAGTTTATCTTAAGTACCAAACATGCTTATTTGTACGAAGGCAAGTTCTATGCCATCAAAACTTTTTAGCTGGTTATTTCTGTGTTGCATGGCAGCTTTTACAAATCGTTATCGCTTAAATTTGGCCAATTTTTTTCCCAGGAACACAATTTTCATCTTTTTTTTGCTCGTTTGTTTTCAAACGGAATACGAATGTCCTTCTTTAAATCCCTTTTCCCGTTTCCTTCTCTTTTGCTCCGCGATAATTGTAATCAACTAACCAAACATTTTGAAAAGCTCAAACAACAGGCCGAATTTCACACAAAAAAAAACTATCCACTTCTTTTCTAATGGTCGTTTTTCCTAGTCCTCCGCGCCGACCGTGACAATTCTAGAAATTCACTGCCTGGACTTCCTTTCTTGGAGTCTCCTCTGAATGCTCCAATGTGGCTATTAATTCGTTCCATTTCTTTCTTCGCCATCTTTCGTTCGGGTTTGGTCTTGGTCTTGGAAGAATTGATGATGAACTTAACATATAGAAGTTTTACTCACCACATCTTGAAATTTTCACGAAATTTTTTAGTTCTTAAATCGATCACGTTTTTGAAATCGTAATCTTCCGTTTTATCATCCATTCAAATTTTTATTAAAAATGATTCCCCAAATATTTAGTATTATTGAGAAAATTATGCTCTGGCCTTGAGTTTCTTGCCTCCTTCAGGATTCGTTCCACTAACTGACGAAGTGTACAAATATCTCTCTTATCAAATTTTTACTGCATCTCTTTTCTCCCTTAAACTTATTACATTGACGAGTGCTTACTGTTTAGGGGAACGGATGTCAACAAAATCTTTAATTTCGCTTTTTTGTGCAGTCTTCAAATGATTTTGATGGGTATCCCGATAAAAATAGTTTTATGTGGAAAGTATTGATTTAAAATGTTCCAAAATATTTATAATTTATATTAAAATCAAGAAATAATTGTTTATCTTACTTTTTGTTTATCTAGCAAAATAATGAGCAACTAGTTTATCCAATGAGTAGGGATAAGTGCGGTGTCCTTCCATTTCATATCTCCTAAGACGACTAGTTGTTCTACGCTCTTCTTCTTCGACAATATTCCTTTCCAGTTGAGTGTCGGAGCAGTGACTCACTAACATAGATTTACGACCTTAGCTCTTTTTTTATGGTAGGGGTTTTTTGACTGCTTTGTTGTGGTGAGCAGCTTCCAGTGACCATTCGTCAGTGATAATTTGTGCCTCAATCACTTTTCTCTATCTCCGTCCTGTTCAACGAAGTCCTTTTTCGATTTGTATGGTAGGTTCATCCATAGACTGATGGAGACCTCCTTGCGTAGTGCCGGTGATGATGCTAATAGGGCGGTCAACTTTGGGTCCCCGCTGGTACTGTTGGACGATTTGTTTTCCTAATATGTGTTCATCTCCATGCCGTGTCCTTGTAAAATCAGAATGGTATTTGTCTGTAGACTGGCTGGTGCTCTGACGCATTTCATTAATACTGACCAATAGGTCTTTCTCGTAAAGTCCGTGTGAAGAGCTCCTATATAAATTGAACTTTTTTTCGTTGTTTCTTTATGTTCCAAACCGAACATTCTTAATCATTCTTCTATTCACCTCGTTGGATTTTCTCAATGTTTGTTCTGTTTCTTCGGAAGTAATGTGGTGTTTTAAAAAAAGCACAAAAGCCAGTGGCTTTATCATAAGGAAGGCTTCTTTGTGTCCATATTTTATTATGGTCAAGGGTTTGAGTATGAGTATGATTCATCTTACACGTACAATTCAGAAAATTCATTCAAAATGATGATTCTTCCTGTCCCCATATTTGGTGGCTTTGTACTATCCCCCCGATAATTTGCCCAAAATTGAATAGGCAAAAAGCAGGTGCCTCATTATAGTTGGCACAACGACAAATTTCCATCCACCAGCCAACAAACACTTTGCCTCGGACATCATTTTGAATGCTTGTTCTTGTGCCCATCAAGATGTTTCTGACCGATATTTTTACACTTTCTCTCATGACAAATAGTTCCCCGCCTATGAAATTATGGTGCTCGGTTATGTTTATTTCGCACAAGTTTTGTTGCTCTTTTAAGGTAGCTTGCACACACCCGGTGAATCTAGTGGTGCATTTTGTTTCGAGCCGGTTACTTCCATATTTTTTAAGTGATGTCTATTCTATTAACAGTGATAATAATCAAAGCTGGAAGTTTTTTAACGCGCGGTGAACGGTTAAATTATTGAAATAGTGCCACATTGAACATTGATTAAGCGAAATATAAGTACCTTGTAATAAGTTTAGGCTCAGTGGTGTAGCGTGCATATAACTGGATTACTTCCGTCTTCCTTTTCAAAATGTCTTCTAGTTGCAATGCACAAAAAATCGTCTTTTTGAATAAGTTTTGAGTTGTATATTGCCGAATGGTGGTTGAATCAAAAACAGGAACATAACCAATATTTTGTATTACATTTTACGCTAGTGCACTTTTTGATTCATCGACCATTACGATTTTACGATGGGTCAGTTTTCATGATTTCATGAATTGAGTCTATGGATGTTGTTATTTGGCATTCCTATAACTCTTATATTCATATAAAGTTCCTTTTCATATCTAAATTTTTTGTAATTTATATTGGGTACATATGACTTGGTTATCTCCCTGTGCTAGTGTTTTGATTGAAGTGTTGCTAAATTTCCCTAAGTATTATGAGGAGGTTAAGAGTTTTAATCCCTCAAGTCCTCCAGCTGGTCCCTCTCAGCAACTCGCACTTATTTTACTTTAAAGATGCCATCACGTGCGACCATTATTAAATCTGCTCTCGATTATTGTTCTATTTGATCCAGCATATACTAATTGCTGATGATTATTCCACTTTTGGTAATCGAAGTGGTTTACAAAATATTTGCTACAATTTTCACTATCTAAAGTTCCTTCTCCACTTCTCTTATCAAAATGTTTTTCAATAGAGTATGCTTTACAAAAATTTAAAACAAAACATAAAAAAAAATATTAAATTAACCATCATTACTACTAAGGGTTGCCTTGTCTTTTAACTTTTTTGTAATTGTCTCCTTCACTCTTGCCAATTTTAATATTGATGTTTTTTTTAGATGTTCCTCTGGCAGAGAAAAATTTACGGATTGCTATTGGAACATGCAACCGTGACCAATTTTTTCCCTTTAAACCCGTAAAGATTTACCCCTTATAACTGGATTCTTCGCATGACTTGGGACCCTTCGGATCCTGTTTTTGTTTTGTACTAATTTTTTCTAATTATTATGATATATGATATAATCAAGTCAAATTCCTTTTCATTTCTAATTTTTCGGAGTTTATTTTGTGTGAAGATAACTTGATTGTATCCTTGTGCAAGTTTTTGAATCGACTAATATTAAATTTTCCTTTTTCATGCATTATAAGAAGATTGAGAATGGTCCATTTTTTTTTTGTCTCAATCCTTCCAGTGTTCCTACTTGTCACTTCCAGCAAGCCCTATTTTCTCGTTTTATTTTATATTAAACTTTTCTTTAAAGAATTCGTGGGTCCTATCATCATAAATAATAAAACGACGAATACGAATTTTTTGGTACAATGTACGCAGTCTACAAAAGCCGAAGGCATATAAATTATGTATCGTTGGAAAGGTTTTTGCAGATAATTGGATCACAAAAACGAAAAGAAAATTGCGTAGTGAGTGCGAGCCAGAGTGATATCGAATATTAATTTGTTTTTATTTTTCGTAACCCACATGTGACGTTTCAATTTTTTCCACCCACCAACCAACCAGTTTTCCAGCACTAACTGGAAAGATTATTGGAATAGCAGCTTTCAGTGCTGCAGAAAATAATAAGTAGCTCAGTTTTTGTCCACGCTAAAGACTGCTAAACGATGGATTTATTCTTACGATTTTTGCTTTAATTTTGGAATACATGGGTAGGTGGTAGTTTTATTTTCTTGAATTTTGTGATGATAAGATACGCACTGAAAGGCGTATGCACAAAGCTACGCAATGAAAGGCGAACGCATAAAGCTGTGTAACCGCGACGTATAACTTGCAATCTATAATTTGTATGGAAACATAATTTTGTAGTTAATCTATAACATGGTTATTCCAAAGTTATATCGATAAATAAAGTTTTCTAGAGTGTAATGTTAATTAAAATTTATTTTCTTGAGGTCTATCAATTAGACAATAATTTTATTAACACTCGAGACAAAGAATTTATCCCTTTACTATATTCACTGATCTACTGGCTTTTAATCGCTGATGATTATTCCATTTTTCGTAGTCGATATGGTTGTCAATGGCTATATAACATTCATAATCCGAAGTAGTTTAGTTTAGTTTAAGTAGGTAGTAGGTTTAAGTAGGTACCTTATCCACTAGTGCTTCTAGCATATTTTTTTTTATAACTGTCTTCATGTCATCAGTCATAGTCAGACCTTTAAATAATGGGACGAAATAAATCTCGAAACGATATTTGGTTTTCAAGAAGTAATCTCTAAAATTCCAAGACATTAAAGAAGAGAATCTCCCTTTTATTTAAATTTTCCTCTCCTTTTATAAATGCCTCTACTGATAACCCTTCATCATTGATTGAACATCAAGGATCCATAAACCGACAAAACATCCTTCTTAATTATTGAGTATCATAATTTGGTCACAAATTTTCTGAATATTGAAATTTATGTTAGAAAACATGCTGAGTAAAATCGTTTTATTCAGGAACTATTTTTGGTGTTTTTTTCACCATTTTCGTTATTAATATATAGTATTGTCTTCTGGCATTTTCAATTTGTTTGCTTAAAATTATTTCACTCAATTCGCATACAAACAAATTCTTTATAAGTTTATAATATCATTTTTTTTTTTAAGCACAACGAAACCCCGTATTTTAATTTGTAAATAAACTTTTTAATAAACAGTTAGCAGTTATGTCAGGATAAACGGGCAAATATTGATTTTTAAGACGTTCATATTTATGCCATGATCCGTGTAAAATCAGAGAACGTTTGTGTGGTTTAAGTTGACTCTGGAGACTGTCTGGGGTTCTGGTGCATTTAATTATGCTGATCAAGGGTTCCTACAGGAATTGAATTTTTTCTGCTTTTCTACACTCTTCTACTCATCTTGTTGGATTATCTCCTCTGCCAACTTATAATTTCAGTTTGTTTAGAGAAACCTGCGTTTTACCTGGGTGTACTTGTTCCAATACGGACATAATTCCTTTTAAACCATGTGGTGTCCTTGTGTTGGAGCTCAAAAAACCGCTTCACTTCCTCTGCTGTTTTTATCATGACTTCCATATTTCATGGACAATGGCTTGGATTTTACTCCATTTTTTCGGGACGATTGTAAATTGGAGATTCGTTCTTCTTTGTCGACTAGATTCTAATAAATATTTACTCAGCGAACATATAAAATACTACTTTCCCCTTGAAATGTTGATTCTCGATGTAAAGTTATTAAGGGATGGTCTAGACTAGACCCAAAAATTTTGTATAGCTCTTCGTTATGAAGCACAGAAGTCTTGTTTATAAGGACTAATGTTTGTTTGAAAATGTAATCTTTCTTAAGGTTTTTCCACTGTGATTCCAATTGCTCGCTATCATGATTTGAAACGAAACCTCACTCTCATTCCACATTCTAAATATTTTACGGAAAATGTCTGCTTTTTGCTAGATGTAATTTTCCGAGCGCAGTTGTTTAGTTCAAACACGAATTTTGTGGTACAATTTAAACGGTCTACAAATGCCGAAGGCATATAAATTGTTTATCGTTGGAAACGTTTTTTTGCACAGAAGTGCTGAAAAGTGGGGATGATGAAACACCAGCTGGTCTGATAGACTTCCAACTGCCTGACACACTCAATTATATGGTTCGCGGCAACAAACGACCATTACTCGGCTCCCAAAAGGAGAAGTAAAAACTATCTTCATTCAAAGTGCGAGTAGGTGATACTATTAACATTTATGTCACAGCTTCGGGGGCTACTCTAGCTCTTGGCTTAATGTTCTTCCACACTGATAAAAAAGCAGTCGCTCAATGGATAGGTCCATCTGATACAAACAGTTCACCGCAAGCATTTTCCGGTTTTATATATTTTTTTTTTATGTTTTTGTATATTTTTTTTTTTTTTTTTTTTTTTTGTGCCACCCTGACTGTCCCTGTAAGTTTCAATTAGAATATATTGGCTGCGATAAATATATATTACATCTTCTATCTTCTAGGCTCCTAATAAAAAAGTATTTATGTAATTAAATTATTTTTATACGAATAACAAAACACAAAATCACTCTCGATCGAGTTACCACAATTATAAAACTTTTTTTTTACCCTTTTTTCATCTGTCAAAATATTGAGCTCTACTTGTCTACATTTGATATGGTAGAAGTTAGGCACGTACGCACTGAGTTTCAAGGGTGCTCTTCTACTTTTTGAATGAATTTTCTTTAATTTTAACAAAAATATACAGAAATATTATTTTATTTGTATGCCAGAAGCAACAAAAAACTATATTTTATATATTTTTTGTTCATAAAGAGTTAAAAACCTAATAAAAATATTTTCAGTTTTTGAATCCAACGGATTCATATTTTAAATATCTGAGCGCGGTATCCACAAAATTTGCGCACTGAGCACTGTGTCCACATTTCTTTCAATGTGTTGGTTCGGTCCCCATTTAAAATGCACGGAACAACCAATACATGCTTTTAAATTTGGACAAAGTGCTCTCAACTCAGCTTGTAGGGTGAAAGAGAACGAACCCCCTGAGTCGCGACTCTAGATAATATAGGTACTCTATGGTTAAATGAGTGAGTGAGATACTAAAATTTGCCCCTGGAAGCAAGAAATATTGAAACTGTATGCTATGTAGTACATGTTTGCGTTTTAGGTCCGCTATTACATGATGATTCTTTGCATCCTGTGAGTCACGCGAAGCTTGATGCAAAATTGACAGTTCTCTTTACTGTTTAAGAGGTTTGTACAGTCGTATAGGAAAAATACGAAACTATGTAAAATGCTAAAAAAGAAACATCAAAAAGGGTCTCGGAAATCTTGTCAACTGGTCTTCTATCTCATCTTTTTTCTCTTCCACATTCATTATGTTCGAAAAGAGTCAGACCCAAAGAATCATCGTGTAACAGGGGACTTACAAATGACATTGACTTTTACATAATGAATAATCCAAGATCCTATTTCTTTATATTTGTGGACCTCGTGAAGCCATTCCTTCATTCCAGGTGTACGTGAATGACATGTTTGTAATAAAGTCATGAATATTCAAACAAATAAGTCAACATCCATCGCTTGTAATATAAGCTGTTCTATCTGGATGATCTTTGTAGTAGGTCAATGATTCCGAGAAAAATCTGTGTGTTCTCGAGAATAAATAGGGTATAATTCTTTGTAAATACTTGTTTCGTTGCAAATTGTTCCATTTTTCATAGTCTATGTGATTAGCATCATAATTTATCAGTGTAGTTTGATCATCTGCTTTAATCACGCCAATAAAGAAAGGACTGACCTTCAAATCGGAATATGAGTCGATTTAAAGGTCGGGGACACGCCCTAAACATCGTATGGTGAACTTCAAATTCTGATGAAAATATCATCACAGCGTTTGTCGTCTCAAAATTAGTTTGACTGCCTTTAAACCAAGATATTTGTATTCTTTTGCTCCTACTTTCGGTTGTAAAGACTATTTTTATCAATTTATTATTTTTAAGAAAAGCAATTCTGACTTTTCTCTTGAAGCTCATAGCATCTTTTTTTTCCATTTTGACATTCATAATTTCAAAACCAATTTTTAAATTCGAATTAAAGAAGCCAAAAGTAGTTCAATAGAAAAAAGAAAACACAGAAGAGCTTTAGTAAATTTTCATTTTTTCATAATTTTTTCCAATTCCTAACTTACTTGAGGTGGCGCAACAGTCCGGAGTGGAGCAGGACCTCGACCAACAAGCCTTCTTCCATCCGAATCGGTCTCTAGTTAGCTGTGTCCAGTTTCTCACACCAAGTTGGTTGAAGTCCACTTGCGTGCGCCGTCTGTTACGTTGTCCTCCTATACTGCGGCTTCCTACGGGGTTGAACATTCAAGGACTTTCCGGGCAATTGATGTCCATTCACTATATGTGAAATAGCCACCTCAGTCGTTGGCTTTTCACTTTCGTGGCTATACAACCCGTACATTTCGTTGTTAAACCTTCCTTGCAGACGTGACTATAAATCACCCCCGGATCTTTCAAAACAGTCTAAATCTAAAGCATTCTCATCCATTCTCATGCCTCTGCACCATACATCTAGACCGGGATGATAAGCGTCCTACACAGGGACACTCAAGTACCTCGAGAGAGGGCTTTTCCCCTCAATTGCCTTCATAGCCCAAAAAAGGATAAATTAGCAAGAATAATTTTTCGTTTGATGTCAGCATTGGTTAATTCGTTGAGTTAACGGTGGTACGTAGGTAGTTAGTCTTTGACCACCTCGAAATTGCAGCTGTCTATAGTGACGTTTTATACGAGATGGTCCGTTTATTGAATTGTAGCGACAAAAATCATATCCTACGCATTGGCGGATACAAGGGGGGGGGGTCATGGGGGTCATGACCCCCGCCTGGGGCTTTTCCCAGTTATAAAATATTAGACATATGAATTCAATCATAAACACAAAAATTTCACTGCTAAAAGGATATAATCTGCCTTCAAATTTATTTTAATTAAACGTGCGCATTTAAAGAGTTAAAACACAAAAATCAAAGTAAAAAATACATACCGTCGGCTTTCTGTCAAAAAAAAATTTCAAATTTGAAAAATTACTTAGAAGACACAAAACACCTATTTAAAAGGTAATAAAATGGAATTTTAAAATAATGAAAGTTTTTAAAACTGGTTGACAGAGCCAAAAGAAACCATGACACAGTTACTAGACATTGATATTCGAATGCAGTAATTCTTGTTGACCAAAAGAACATTAAAATGTCATTTAAGGACTTGCTAGGTTTTGACAGAAAGCCGACGATATGTACATCGTTCGTGAAAAGTTGAGAAAATAATTCTTCTGCCAGAAAAACAATAAAAGTTTTCATTTCAAGAATAATTCAGAACTCTACATTTTGTTTTACCGTAAAAATAATTTGAAATTGATGATTTTGTGAACATTTCTGACACCGTACACCGAATCACATTACAAATTCCATGGCATCCCGTATGTCTACTCTTCAAAAGGTTACTGGTCATTAAAGGCCAGGTAGTAACAGTAGATCATGTTTCAGGCATAAAATTTTCAAAAAGTAATACTAAACCATGAAAAAACTTTGAAAATTCATTTTAAAAAATGTATGTCACCAATGAATCTAGGAGACCTTTAATAACAAATTAGTGACCTTTGATATGAAATATTTGTTTTTTGAGATAACCTTAATAAGGTACCTAAAAATTTTCTTCAGTGACCTGCAATGACTTAAAAAAAAACTTTAAAATCCCATTAAAACAAATCCGCAACCAATTAATGTAGCTAGATGACCTTTTATCAGCAGTCTTTTGAATTGGTCACAAATTACAAAACCGTGCGAATGAAAAACTCGCATTCGAGATCTTGCAAATAAAAGTAATACTAATTATGTGACCAACCCAGTTTTGAGTAGGTATTCGAGATTTCAATTTTCGAGATTTTGGTTGACATTGGCAAGATTGTAAGGTGAGAATGCAATGTTTTTTTTTTACTTAGTGTGAGATATCATTTTTCAAGATCTATAAATACTGCAGTTTCGATATTTTAGATTTTGGTATCTTGCAATAGGCGCGTCTCACCAAATAAAATCTCTGAGCGCTCAGAGATTTTTGAAGTGGGACAAAAAATCTCACCTGAGTACTGAGATTTTTTAAGGAGATTACTGAGACGAAAACTTTTTGGATTCATTTCTCAATGTTCTTTCTCTGCTTAAACAGCTGTTCATTTGACAGGCAAACTGTAATTTCTCGCTGATGTGCAAATACTAAAGTCGATTTAAAATTCAAAATAAAGGTGGAATGTTAATAAAAATGAAAATAAATTGAATTGGGTTTTATTTTTCATTCATTTGATAAAGTTTTGTGCTTTTAAATTTAAATATTTTAAGCAAAGTTGAAATTTGTTTCCAGAATTTCAGTACCTAAACACATGTTTTTATACAATTCAACGGAGAATCTTGTCCCACCAAAGCATTCCGCCTCCATCGACTTGACATTGAGCGCTCAGTGAGATTTTAGTTGGTGAGACGCGCCTAATTTCTCACAGTGAAGTGCGAAAAATTGGGCGGTACTTGGAAAAACTCTTACAGCTGATTCAAAATTTTCTAAGTCCAACTCAACAAATTTATAAAATTAAACTTTTTGGACTTTTTACTGATCACATACATTCTTTGCAAATATCCTAAATGACATATCGCTTGCTTAATCTCAAAATCAAGGTCTAGCAACCATTAGGCAACTAAGTTGTAAATTGCAATTAATTTTTAGTTTCTAGCACTATGAAGTAACTTTAAACATTGAGTAACTCGGAGACATGAGTGGTAGCAAGCCTTTTTTTATGGAAAAACTACCTCAATTTACTTCGTTTTCCCAAGACTGTAATTGCTTACGCTTTCCCACTAACTTGGGTGCACCATTTTGGGAATACAAAGATTTTTGTTTTGTAATTTTGACGTTTCATGAATTTGTTTTGTTCGGGGGATGTCATTAAGAAAATTGGTACGTATAACAAAAGTAGCTTCTAGTCGCCAGGCAAAAGATCAAAATAGATCTTGTAGAGTAAATACGATCTTATTGTAAAGAGTTAAGATTTTATTAAACTTTTCCTAGACAATATTTTTAGTATCTAGTGACATGATGGTTATGGCTTCAATTCCTTAATTAATTAATTTATTTTTTCAAAAAATATTTGCAATGGAAATAAAATGTACGACTGTATTGCAGCTACTTGCTCTGATGTTCAAGTTGCCTGTAATTAAGAACTTTTAAAATATGCCAGTAAGTACATACATAAAAAAATTAAAAATATATAAAATGAGGGCATTTAAATTGTTCTTTTAATTGTTTGACAACTTTTCAAATAGCTTAAGGCTTAAAACCAATTTGATAATTTGAAGAAATATGAATATAAGCACAAAAAAAACCTTGTAGCGATTTTCTTAAAAAGCTATTTGTTATATTAAATTAAATAATAATTAATTTTAAAATACATTTATAAACTAGTTTCAAAACAATTCACCAACGCGTTCTTGAAATATTGAATTTAAAAAAAAAATAATATCTTCTTAAAAGGCCAACATTTATTTTTTATTTTGATATACAATTTTATTGAGATTTTTATGGACCTTTTGCATGCAAATTTTGATTGAAATTCTTTGAACAAATCGAAGTTCAAAAAGCCTTAAATGGCAGGTACCGTTATTTACAGTTTTTCGAATTTTTTTCCAGAATGTTCACCATACCTTCAGTAATCCACTGGATTTATTAAAATTGTTGAAGCCGTTTTTCAGATAAGTAAGCTTTTTCTCAATGGTATTTTGTTGGTATAATTTTAGAAGGTAAGAAATATACCCTCCGAAGAATTGAAAAAAATAATTTAAAAATTTGAAGAAAATCGCTTCAGTGGTTTAGGCTGTAGGCCAAGGAATAGACAGAGAGACAACCAGACAGAATTGTGCCACCCACTTTGCTCGAATACAAAACTTGCTATATATCGTAAGTAAAAATTTTTTTTGGGTGCAATACTTTACTGAAGTTTTAAGAAACGTGACCCCCCCCTGGGGCAAAGTCTGGATCCGCCCTTGATCCTACGCCAATTCTCCACAAAATGAATGAAATTTCGTACACTTAATGGTTAGGGAAGCTGAACTCAGTGGGTTTGTCTAATTTTTTTTTTTTTACTTCATACAAAGAAATTTTAAAATTAAGAAAAAAGTACTTTCGAAGTCAGGAACAGGGCCAAGCTAATATTTGAAATTTCTATACAAAAAAAATGTGTGAAACTTTTATATGAAAATGATGCCATAGTCACTACTCAAAAATTTGAAAAAATCTAAAATAATCTAGATTAATAGTTTTAACAATGTTGATATTTTTCTTATTAAAAATAAAAAATAAAAAACAAAAATACAAAAATGAAAACATTCTTTATACTTGAGGGGTTCCTGGCATTGATAGCACTGTGATCAAACTGGTTGGCGGTTGGTTGACCAGGATATCGCCATGTCCCCTTGTAGTCCAAAAGGCAGCGCAAAAATATGCTCTCAATTTAAAATTGTAATACATACACTCCTCGTCAACTGAATACGCACAAACATTTTTGAATATATTTTATCCATTTTTTCCAAACAGTGATGGTTATTATGCCATCTGTTGATGGTAAAAATGTTCGTAACATATAAATAACAGAATTTCAAAGTTTTATCCAAAAACAACCGTGAGTTTTTCCTTCAACCATTGATTCATTCAATTGATGTTACAACCTCGAGCTCAACTGTTCCATAATAACTGACTGCTCCCCATATCATGACACCTCCTTCACGACTATGATGGCGCTTTAAAAATCTTTTTTCTTTTCTTAAGTCGTGAAAATAGAAGTTGAACCCCCCATCAGGGCCATCGAAATTAAACTTTTTTCATCTGAAAAAACCACGTGATACCATTCTTTTTCCAACTCATGTGAAGTCTTGAAAAATCTAATCGCAACATTTCCGTCTCTCGTCAAGTGGTGGTTTTTTCTTAAGTTTCATTCGTTTAAGATGGCTTGAGTTGTTGATTACTCTTAATACTGTTGAGCAACTTGCGTTTACGCCGACTTTTTGTTTTATTTTTGCCACAGAATCAGAAGAATTTGATGCATATCTTAAAATTCTTCGTCTCTCAGCTGCTGTTGTTGCTGTTTTCTTACCTCCCTTCATGTTTTTTGCCGTATGCATCTTTATTTTTCAAGTAAGAATAAACTACATTAAAACTTCGGCCAACTTTATCAGCTATTGCACGTCCAGTTAGGCCTTGGTCTCTAAGTAAATCGATTTTAGCTTTTTCAACACTGTTAAGACACGTAGATCTACCCATTTTTCTTAAAATTTGAAATCAAGAATTAAATTTTACTGAAAACACTAAAATCGTTAATTTAAACTGTCAAGCACTCCAAAAAACTTATAAACAACGAAGAAAATGGCGTTGTACCTATTCAGTTGACTAGAAAAAAAACTCCTACTTTGCATATAAAACACTTTGCAAGTGGTTGAAGAAAAACTCACGGTTGTTTTTGGATAATTCTTTCGGAATTATCTGCTTAACATCTTAATAGTTAGCATCAACAGATGGCATAATAACCATCACTGTTTGGAAAAAATGGATAAAGTATATTAAAAAATGTTTGTGCGTATTCAGTTGACGAGGAGTGTATATAGCTATAGATTCGTTTTATTTGGAAGCAAAACTATTTGGTTTTCAATTTTGCTGGGAAATACGATTTAGAAAGCAACGTTGTAGTTTTCATTATTTTGAAACGGAAATCGTATAGAAGTGTAGCTATATTTCGGTTTGTTTTTTTTTTTTTTTCGTTGAAAATAATAATATTTGAGTATGCCTAGTAAGGTATATATTTTGTTATTTAAAACCATTATTTTGACTAAAAAATTAATGGTGATAGGTGGGTAGGCACTAATAGTTTTTTGTTGCTTTAAGGTAGGTAAAAAGGTAGATACAATTTTTCTTAAAATAAAAAAAAGATTATGAATGGAGGTACAGTGGTGGAAAAATAATTAGAAACACACTTTTTTGTTTACTTTTTTAATTACAAAAGGTAGATAACTTCAATAAAACTAAATAAATATCAACAAATAACAAAAACAATGTTCTTTTATATACACTTTTATGAAAAAGTTATGAAAAAAATAAAAATTATAACATACATAGCACTATATTCGAAAAAAACTAAATAAAAGTGTGGAAAAATAATTTGAAACATCAGCTTACTGAAAAAGAAAAATACAAACTTCTTCTATGTTTTTGAACAACTCATTTGAGTTTTTGGAAGTTTTGACTCCCAAACTTCTCTCAACGTCAGCCCACAAGTTTTCGATCGGATTCATATCAGGGCTTTGTGCTGGCCATCTTAAAACATTGATGTTTTTTTCCTCAAACCAACACTTCACTAAACGTGAAGTGTGTTTAGGATCATTATCCTGTTGAAAATTGTATGTAACTGGCAAATGATCAAAAGCATATGGCTCCATAACATTTTCCAATATGTTTTTATACATATGCTGATCCATTCGGCCATCGATGCGCACAATAGGACCAACGCCATACCACGAAAAGGCTCCCCAAACCATCACATTTCCACCACCATGCTTGATCGTTTTGATGGTGTACTTAGGATCGAGTTCTTTGTTAACTGGGCGTCTTACATGTCTTTTACCATCAGATCCAAACATATTAAATTTTGATTCATCGCTCCAGAATACTTTTTTCCAAAACGCTAATGGTTTTTGTCCATGTTCCTTGGCAAATGCTAATCGACGTTTTAATTTTTTTTTTGAAACGTGTGGCTTTTTGCGAGCAATGCAACCCCGCAAACCTGCTTCCAGTAATCTGTTCCTTATTGTCCTAGACGTTACTCCTGCACTTAATTATCATGACACAGCTGAATGAATTTCCTTGCTAGTCGCAAAAGGATTGGCCTTGCTAAGTCTACAAATAAGTCTGTCCTCTTTGGCAGTTGTTTTTCTTGCACGTTTTTTCCTTTTGGGAGTTTTTATGCTGCCTGTCTCCGTATAGACCTTAATTGCTCCATATACCATCTTTTTGGAGCAAAGCAAATCCCTGGCGATGTCATCCATGGTAGCTTTTTCCTTGCAGTACTTGTGAATGATAATCTTCCTTAGCTCTGGTATGCAGCTCTTGTTTTTACCTATTTTTTGAACTAGATAGTAAAGCTAAGATATTTGAACAAAACAAAAATGTAGCACCAAAGATTTACCGTTAAATAATATCACTTCTTCAATATTTGCTCACTGTTTCTAATTATTTTTCCAAGCTTAGATTTCAAATATTCTTTTGTGAGCTGGTTTAAATTGCCGATAATAACAAACTAACCGGTTTATGAAACCTGCAAACCAAAAACATGCTGCACAATAACAGCAGAAAGAGAACTGTATTTTACCGTTTATCATTTTTTTGTGTGTGAAGAGCACTAACAATGATAAGAAAAGTACATATGCTCACTCTTTTTTTGTTTCTAATTATTTTTCCACCACTGTAGGTAATCTGAACATTATTAGATTGGAAAAAATTGTTATGGGTAAGTACCTAGGTATGCAAATTATAGATTTAAATTTAAAAATATAAACTTATCATATTGCAACCAAAAAAAAAACCGAAATATTTTCAAAATATTTTTAGTGTTTCAAAATTGAAAATAAAAAAACATTTTTGACATGAAAAATTAAATTTTCATTGGTAAATCCAAAAAATTTAATTTGTCAACAAAATCATAAAATTATTTTTCGACAAAAAATGAGTTTTTTGGTCAACAAAGTTTTTAAAAATTGTAAAAAAAAAAAACAAAAACCATTTTTCGACGGAAAATTAATTTTTACTCAGCCAAATTTTGAAAAATTGAGAAAAAACACGAAATTTGATATGCTGATATTTGAAATTTGTATTTAAAAAAAATCAAAAAAATATTTTTCCACAAGAAAATAGTTTTTAACTCTATAAAATTATTAAAAAATTGAGAAAAAGAATAGAAATTTGATATGCAAAATCGAGTTTTTATGGGTTAACCAAAAAAAAATGTATTTTCAAGAAAATCAAAAAACTATTTTTCCAAAAAAAAAAAAAACAGTTTTTAACAATATAAATTTTTCAAAAAACAGAAAAAACAAATTTGAAATGCAAAATTATAAACTTACATTGGTTAACCCAAAAAATGTATCTGCCAAAAAAAAACAAAAAATTATTTTTCGGAGGAAAATTAGTTTCTTACACTACAAGATTTTTAAACAATTGCGAACAAATTGAAATATAATATACGAAAAAAATCTTTTGGTCAAAAAATAAGAAACAATTTTTCGACAAAAGATTAGTTTTTACTCTACAAAATTGAGAATAAATAGCAATTTTAATTGACAAACTAAATTTTCATTAGTTAACCCAAAAAAAAAAATTAATTGCCAAAAAAATTTAAAAAAACAGAAACTGGAAATAATGTAAAAAGTTTAAGAACTAAAAGAGGAAATTTGCTATAAAAATGACTTTCTTCAAAAAAAAATATAGTTTTTATAAAGTGGAGCAGATTTCAATTATTTTTTTAACAAAATAAAAACTTTCTATAATTTTTGATCTTGATCCAAGCTCTTAAAAAAATATTTTTATTGAAGAAAGTGTAGCTTACCATTAAGTACCTGTAAATACAATTTTTCCTGTATTCTTTTCCACATCACCCAGTGGGGTAGAATACTAAATGCATTTTTTTTGTATGAGGTTTCCCCAGTAGGCCTATTCCTCATTATCTATTTTCATTTAAAATAACATTGATACGAGTATGAAAAAAACTTATTAGTAGAAAAATCCAGATGCTACCTTTTCGAAATTGGTTATTAAATTGTAATAACTACAAATATTGCACATGCTTTAGTCATATAAATAAATAAATAAATAAGAAAGATTAAAATATATTATTATTATGAATTACATATAGGAAATATTTAAAACTAAATATCTTACATTAAAAAAAGAATGTTTTTATGTTTATTTTATTTTAGTTCATACGAATACATTAGAACCTATTCTACAAATTTTTGTATTGTCTTATTTCTAAGTCCCTTGTTTATTGTCCTAGTCTCGAGGATGATGAGTCCGATTATAACGAATTTCGCTATCACAGCCTGGTGTTCCATTGAGACGCAAGTCGTTGTTGCAATCTTGTGCTTTTGCTGCATGATTTCACGCACCCATGACTCAGCAATCCGTTCTGCTACTTGTTTATGGGGGAAACCTATGTTAAAAATAGTTTCAAGAATACTAACAGTTTCTTCGAAAGCGATCGAAGGAACTGTCAGTTTCCCAAACTCCGAAGTTGTCGCAATGGTCTCGTATGCTCTCAGTTTTATTAGCAAAGTTTGTTGCCTTTCTTTACTTATGTCGTCCTCGTCGATTAAAAACTGAGAGCAAGCCTCGCAGCTCAACTTGTTCTTTAATTTTGCGGCTGCAAAACCCATGTAGTACACACCTGCTCCTTTGTCCAGTTTGTGAGAAGACGACTCCTTTAAACTTTCGTCAACATGCTCCACGTTGAGGTTATCACCAATATCGTCCTGCATGATCTCCTCATAGATGTATTCCTTATAGAGCGACTCAATCTCTGCACCTTCCTGATAGTTAGCTCCCTGCAAAAGTGGTTTAGCTCCAGCGTCTTCATATCCTGAATGTTCTGGGGAGCTAAAATGCTGAAAAATTATTTGTTTTAAATTCCTAATGAATCTCCACGCGAATGGATTCTTTTCATACGACCCTCTATTACAGCGCACCATTGAAAATAAATTTTCGGCGACGTCTGTATTTAAATGCGAGAGCAGAAAATAACTCTGCTCTTCACTTTTATGATGTTCCCACATCAGTTCTATCCCAAGGAGCGTTTGCAATAATCCTTTAAAGCAAGGTGGGGTTTTGATAACACTGCTGGATTTCCACGTTGAAATGCAATTCCTTGGACTTTTTAATGCTTTCAGTGTTTCAGTAGAGTCTGAAAGTACTTGTTTCTGAGGGTTTCGTGAATATAGTTGACCAGTGTTCATGTTATCGAGAAGATCGTTCATTCCTTTGATGAATCGGGCTCTGCAACTTTCCTCTCCTCGACTGTCTTGAAAAAATTTGTGCTCAATGCATACATAATCCCTGAGTATACATTGGCACTGAAAACTTGAGTGGCCAGCTTAACAGATAATTTTTCAAATGGAGCTGGTCGAATATGGGCCCTAGTAAGTTTGAAAAAGACTTGAAAGCGGCCTTTCGAATCTTCTTCAAATATCCTTTCCAGGATGCGCCAATCAACGACATCATCTGCAATCGATATCTGATGTTTCAGCAAGATGTTGCGCACGCTCTTGAACATATGTGGATAGTCATAGAGTAAAAATACTCTATGATTTTCGATATCCACATAGGGGTTCTTTTCCATAAAGTTAGCTGGTCCTAGCTTTTTATATGCTGCAATGTTAATGCTCCCTTGGTCGCAGCTTGTTGCAACAATGTTAAGTCCACAATTATTTACTCCTTTAATTATAGTGACTAACATTTTGGAGAGTATTTCCGTACCTGGTGATCCAACGTAGTATGCCACGGTTTGTTTCCAATTTCTATTTAAGCCTCTAAGTGTAAACGCCATTACCTTAGAGGCTATAGTTTTTTCCCTCCCAAATTCGCCAAAGTCCGTATATCCGTAGATAAGGTCATCCTTTATGTTGTATTCCAGTTCCTTTTTGATGACCATTTCATCGAATAGCAGCACACATTTTTGGTCCATCGGTGTCATGTCCTTTGCTTTGTCCGTGAGTAGATCCTTGATCCTTGTGTTGAATCCTGTTGGCAATCGAATTTCCGAATGCCATCGGTAAATGGTGCTAACGGAAGGCAGCTTAAAACCGGCGCTCAGCATAAAGCTGTAACACGCTGGGGACTTAGAAAAATTTTAAAAATAAATCCTTTTCTTTGGGTACCCAGGGTGTGTTCGGCTTGTGAAATAATTGCGATAAGATAAACGTCTGCAATTCTTCTGAAAAATCCCCCATGTGTGTCTCGATGTCTTCTCTCAACCTATATTCGCGGTTTTGCCTCAATTTTTTAGGTGTGCGAAAAATATATCGGGGAATAACGCTCGCCCGATTTATTTTTCGCACAGCTTTATAGGAACGCAATTTTGGGGACGGAAATTGAGATGGAGAAATTCGCGAAGACGAAGGCACATCGGATAGTGAACAATCTTTGACGTAGGTACGTGAAGCCATTGCAGCCATGTTTATCAATGGTAAAGATGGACTGCAAGGTGCGGTCGAAGATGAGAATGGAGGTGGGGGTGGAGGTGGAGGTGCTAGGGGAAGTTGAGGCCTAGATTTGAAAACCTGAGGTGCAGAGGTAACCGTGGAGGTTGGCTGCTTACGGAGCCTCCATGCGTCCATCATGAGAACACATTCCGTATCATTAGCAAACTCAGAACATTTACAAATAGAAGGGTCAGATATCGGCAGGGAGTATTTGGACAGACATTTCCACGTAGATTTGCTGTATGTCCTTGGCATGAAAATGTTTTTCACACATAAAGGATCCCTTCGGTGTATCCTTGATGCATTGAACATTTCCATGCTTTATCCAAACTTCCCTTCTGTGATCTGTTGGAACCTTAAAAAAAGAAACAGAACCTAGATCTTTCCTCTGCTCCCCACAATTTGCGTAGCAACAAATAACCATTTTTGTATTTAAAAAAAGAAAGTAATATTTAAAAGTAAGAATAAATAAAAAATATGCTGAAAAAATTAAATCAATGGATTAAAAAGCTGAAATAAATAAAAGTTATATAGTAAATAAATTAATATGTAATTATTAATAAAATTATAAGCAAATCCAAAGAATTCGTTTATAAAATAAAATGTAAAAATCAAAAGCTAGGTATGTCTTAATAAAAAACTAAAATCTTTAAAAAAAAAAAAGCTTCGCTATAGAAAAATTAAGAAATTTAAATTAAATTAACGTTATTGAAAAATTGCAAAACTAAACTAAAATTTTAATATTTGAACTAGTTTGAAATTTTTATATAAAAGATGAATAGCAAAACACAAAAAAGGAATTTTTTTCGTAAAAATTAAAAATTAATTAACATATGTACTAACACCCTATGAATTTAAGTTTAAAAAAAAGCCACACTGAATGTTTGTATGTATTACTCGTAATGTATGCAAAAAAACAAGCTGTTAAAGAAATAATGAAAAAAGCATTCAAAAGCTTTTTAGTTTTAAACAAATTAAACGTAACTAACTTTAAACAAAACTAAAAGCACTGTACTAATTATTCAAACAAAAAACAAAACAAATAATTTAAGGAATTTTAGATATTTAAATAAACAGCCAACAAACCCGCTTTTCCACAACACAATAACCATCAAATATTGAAAAAATAAAAGATATTTGATAGTTTTGAGAAAACTTATCAACACACACAATATTATTGAATAAAAAAACAATATTTATATTTATTTTAAGTTGTTTCCACGACAAAAAGTATGATAACACCAGTATCACTCGCACTGTCACTGGTAATGAAATTGAAAAATTAGGCATGATTGTCATATTTAAAATTTTTTTTTTAATTTTATTTATGGCATTCGAAAATTAAATAAACAAATAATTTCACCAAAACGCAAATAATTTTAACCCAAACGCAAATAGAACTAACTTACAAACAATATAATTTTGTACTGTCTATGGCTAAATTCTTTGCGTTTGGGTTAGATCGATTTTAATTTGGGTGAAATCATTTCTAAACATTTCCAAATTTCTCTTTGAATAATTCGCGTGAAATTTTCAAATTCCTATTGAAGTGTTCAAAAGTAATTTAGAAAACACAAATTACATATTTGAACATTTCAAAATTTCACTTTGAATAATTCGCTTGAAATTTTAAATTTCCTATTTCATTTCAAAATTAATTTAGAAAACACAAATTACATATGTATTTGAACATTTCAAAATTTCACTTTGAATAATTCGCGTGAAATTTTCAATTTCCTATTTCAGTTCAAAACTAATTTAGAAAACACAAATTACATATTTGAACATTTCAAAATTTCACTTTGAATAATTCACGTGAAATTTCCTATTGAAGTGTTCAAAAGTAATTTAGAAAACACAAATTTCATTTTTACACAATTCAATATTTCACTTGGCGTAATTCACGTGAAAATTTCGATTTCTCATCAAAATGTTCAAAAGTGATTTGGAAAAATCAAATATCATATTTAAACTATTCATAATTTCACTTTGCATAATTTGCGTGAATATTTTAATTTCCTCGTGAAGTGCTCAAGAGTAGACCAGAAAAAATCAAATTTCATTTTTGATTATTTCAAAATTTCACTTTGCGTAATTCACGTGAAAGTTTCGATTACCCCGTGAAGTGCTCAAAAGTAATCTAGAAAAAACACAAATTTCACTTGGGATATTTCGATTAAAATTTTAAATTTTAGAATAAAAAAAATTCCATATTTAAACAGTTCAAAATTTCGTGAAATTTTTAATTGCTTGGTTCTCTTGAACAGTAATAATGAAAACCAAATTTAATGCTTTTTTCAAAATTTCACTTTGCATAATCTACGTGAACATTTTGAATGATTTGTAAAATAGTCAAGAAATTATATTAAAAATCAAATTTTAAAAATTCACAGTAAAGTTCACGTGAAATTTTAAACAGTTTAACATCAATTTTTTTTATAAAAAAAAAATCAAGATTTCGCTAATTAAATAAGGTGCGTGAGAAATTCTTAAATTTCTTTGTAAGCTTAAGTAACGTAACGTTTATATTTCTATACTTACATTCACATTTTCTGTATTCTGAAAAAAAAACAAATTTCAAAACAAAAAACAATTTTCCTTTGCAACAATATTTATTTTCAGTTTCTCAATTTACAAAGCAAAAAATCCATTTGTATAGAAAAATCAAAAGCAAAATAGCAGAAAAGTGATTTTTTGTTATCTCTCTTTGACTCTGACTAATTTCGTATACGTTCTTCTCTATTATCTATTATTCTTTATGACTTCATTATTATTCCTAATTCTTTAATTATCATGTCATTCTCAAGTATAAACAAACCTACAACTTCCCCACCACTGAAGTTCTGGTTGGCTTATCCAGATGTCGCGCCGATCGTTCCTCATCGTGATAGTACTATAGAAATATATATACAATGGTTTAACTCCCAAAGTATTTATGCTTGGATAATTGGAACCGTCCTTAAAGTGGTATTAACAACTCTAATTCGAGCCAGCGGATCAGATTCCGAGTTTTGTCTATAGAATTTTCGTTAGGTGATCCGGAAGAAGCCTCCGGAGTGCTACAATCCAAAATGCGGGACGAGCAAGTTGCAAACTTTTTCTTGATGCGGAAGTTTTTTTTGGCTTGTGGACTTTCCAATTGTTTTGGTGTGTTGTCGTTTTAGAAGAAGAACGCTATTAGTGTGTTTGTACACTTACACTTTTTTTTAAAATTAATTTTGAATTCTACTTAAAAAACGTTTTAAAATTAAACACTAACATTTTTAATGAGTTTCAACGAGAGCTCTGACTGGCGCCTAAAAGCATTCGATAGTTAAGTTACCAACGTGGTGTTACATTCCCTCTCATTTAACGAAAGAAGCCAAGATAAACAAGCGGGAACATAGCACCTGCCACTGCCCCAAGAATCACCTCCTTGGCCCATACACACTTTTTACACATTAATAATATATTTACAAAGCTAACTGGATTTTGAAAAGTTTCTAACTTTTTGTGTTTTTTAAACAATTCAAACTCATTGAATTTCAATTATTTCCGCACAGTTTTATAAAACTTTTGTTAATAAAAACTTTTTACTACACATACATTTAAATGATCAAAACATTTAATTTTCACACGAGCCGGTCGCAAAAAAATTCGCAATTGATCATAATTTTTTTTCGCTTATTTTTGACATAACTTGTAAAAAAAAACTGAGCTACGGAATTTTTTCGGATGGTAAGGCGCATTTTCACTTTTAGGGTGGTTCTTAGGTTGCGCTTCTACTAAGGGATTCAATTTTTTTTCCTCTCAGTGCAGCTTGTAGGGTGAAAGAGAAAAAGCCCTAAAGTCGGTTCTCTAGATCCTCGCTTCCCAAACTGTGTTCCGAGGAACCGCGAATTTCCTTAAGTAAAAACAAAAAATTATTTTCTTCACTAGTTACAAAAAAAAACTTTCAATTGACTTTTGGTAAAAATTCCCAGCATCTTTTTTTTTGAATTATTGAAAAACATTACGAAAGTTACAGCAGCCGGTGCATTTTACATTGATATGCACTTCTTGTTTTTGGTGAGCCTGTAAAGATAGTTAATTTCAGTAGATTTGTTAGAGAAAGTGTATAAAAATATGGTAGCTACCTATTAAAGTATGAAATCTGATGGCACTCTTGAGAAAAAGCTTATCCAAGTTATTTGAAATTCGTGATAAGCTGGAAAGTTTTCCAACTGGAGAAAAATGTATCCTTATCTGCAAATCTTTTCTACGTATTGAATTATGTAATATGTATAACATGAGATAAAAAAAATAATACAATTAGCTTATATTTCAGAAAATTATAGAAAATTCAACAAAATGCTACAGATTTGCAAGGAAAATCTACAATAGTATTTATATATGCAAAATACATTTATAATGAAAACTCTGCCTACAATACTAAGTGTACAGAAAAACGACCATCATAATTCTTTTTCATTAAAACTAAAGGGTGTTTGTTAGACGTGTGGTTTTCAATAAAAAAATAAAACTCATATAATTTAATTTATGGCGAAGAATTTAGCTTCATTACAAAAATAAGGGTTTGTTATTATGTTTTAAAAATGATTTCGGGCAAGTGGCCACCACGGCTGACTCGGAAAAATTCCAACCGACAGTATTAATTTTCGACCACTTTTTACAGAAATTGGGGCCGTATATCAGCAATGACGCACCTTCGTTAATCGTCTTGGGTTCATATGCGTAGACAAGCGACTCCACAAAAAAATAGTCGAGCGTTGGTGGTAAATCGCACGATCTTAGAGGCCACGCTACAGGTCTACGACGCGTTGGCGTTGCCCTAACCCAGCCATTATATTTGGTGATAAATTTGCAGGATTTGCAAGAGCTGTTCGGCGGTAAGTCTAATCATTATGAAATGGCAAACCAAACCGAGCATAAATCAAGTGACAGGTGTGAAAAAGACCAACTCCGAAAAAAGTATTGTCAGATTGAAAACCACACGTCTAAAAAAACACCCTTTATGAAACTTTTTCATTCTCCGCACTAGCTTTGGTAGAATATCTTAAATAAGAAATAGATTTTTAAACTTTGTATTTTAGTATTGGGATTTCAAAAAATATTTTGAACATGTTAAGGATTCTACAGCTCAAAAAGTTTGGTAACCGCTGCTCTAAATAAAAAAGATTTTTCGACCTTCAGTCCAAATTCTAGATAATATAGGTACTCTATGTCTTAATGAAAGAAACAACAAAAAACAAAATTGTCACATTTCAGCACACAATAAATGGTCTTTGGTAGACTTATCTAAATAATCTGTTACAATAATCAATTTCGCTCGTCGAACAGCGTACTGTACAGTGAAAAGTAGGACTAAGGTTTTCGTTTATGATTACGTTGTGTAATTTATGTTTTAAATTTTTCATTTCGCATCAGCAGCGTTTTTAGGCTTAATGATAAGCAAAAATTGTGAAATTTATGTAGATCTCTGGTGAATTTTACTTTTGAAATTCAAAACAAAAGCTGACTTTCCTCGGATTCGAATCGATACGTTTACACACTATTTAAAAAAACTCAAATTATAATTTATAAAAACTTATTTTCTCTCAATTTTTTGTATTAAACATTCCATGGGTGAATTAACCGAAACAAAGCTCAAAATATAAAATCAAAAATGTATTGGGAAGTTACTTGAGTTCATGAAAAAGTATTTTTTTTTTTGTGAAGTGGTCTTACTTAAGCAATTATAAGGAAATATTCAAACAGTCAACCAACATGTTTGTATAATGAATTGAAATTATTAAAATATAAAAATTATTTGTATGTATTTGAACGAATGTTTCTATATTTATTTATTTTGATTGGAAAGAATGTGTTTGCGTTTATTTACATTCATTGATATTCTTTAAAAAAAAGTTTAAACTACTACATAACGACTATTATTTTATATAAGTAATTCCAAATCTGTGTACATACCTACGTAAATTAATCTTTATTACTATGTTATCGACTTGATTGCATAAAACTTGTTTTAGATACATACGTGATTATTAAGTAAGATATCATTACAGTTTTGTGTTATTTTGTTCTATTCATGTATGTTAAGCCAATTGTATGTACATACATAAATACATATGTATTATGATATAACAACACTTAAATAAATATAAATATGTAATTAATTTAAGTATAATAGTTAAGTAACTTTAGATTAAAATATTAACTTTTTAAAATAATCATTAAAAAAATAAACTAAAATTAAAAACTAACAAGTTTTTTTTTTATTTGACGGCGCAAAAGCTTACTTTATTTCAGAGTGCATGTTATTTTGACTGGTTTGGATTTCATCAAGTATGTAGTATACGTATGAGACTAGTCCCGAAAACATAGCGGATTGGTTTTAATTGCGAAATAAATGAAAACTTATTTGTTTCAAGCTTAAATACTTGGTTTACACGGTCCTGAAAGCAATTACACAAAAATGTGAAAATTTGAACAAAAGTCGGAGAAAACTCAAACTTGTGCATAAAGTTATCGTCAATACAATGGGGCCAAATTGGTCATTTTTTTAATATTATTTCCGCTGGTTAACATGGATTTTTTAACTGAAACGAGAATTAATTTTTCCTAAAGTTTTTGGTATGCTTAATTTGAATCCAAATTAAGAATTTTTATTAAGTAAGGTTTCTACGATATTTCCGTTTAAAAGTTAAAAATAAATAAGTGTTTTTGAAGTTAAAGACTGAACCGAGAACGAAAAAATTAATAAAATAACAAGACGACTGGCACAAACGAAATGACCACGACTGTTGGTTAGACAAATGTCAACCAAGAGAAAATATGCACCAAGTTCGATTTTGAACTAAATAAAGTGCAACAAGAGGTAGCACTTGGTATGCTACCACCACGACTAGCTCAATTAATTGGGTGGGCTCACTAATTGATTCGATTATCAAATAGTGATTAATAATATAACTATCAAAAAAATTATTGTTTTGTTTTTATTGTCGTGTACCTGAAAATAAAAATGGGGCTAGCAATTTTGGTGAAAGCAATTTTTATACGAAGAAAAAGAAAATATTTTATATTTTAATAATTCTGAATTGCTTGGGAAACCTTAAAAGCAGGATTAAAACCCAAGATCTTTTTAAAAAAAATGTAACAAAGGAATTTATAGAACAAAATGGTCATACGAGTGGTCAGTTACAAGATATTTGTGATTTGATAATGGCCAAATGTCGAAAATGTCGAACTTTCACCTACAATAATTCTTAAACAATTAATGTTATCGAAAAGTACTTTATGCAAAGTTTGAAGATTGTGTGATGCTGTATAAAAAAATATATTTTTTCTAAAACTAACCATTCCAAAGATGTTAATATTTTAAGAATTTAAAGTCAGAAATAACGGGTTTTTTTATCACAATATCTTGTAACTGACCACTCGTATGGAAAAAACCGTCAAAACCTTTTAAGTAGAACATTTTGCCATCTACAGACTGAGCATACATTTATTTTTGACTTTTGACCAAATTCTTAAAATAATTATATCTTTTTAACGGTAAATGTTAGAACAAAAATTTTAGCTTTTTCATGTAAGGGTACAAAACAGCTACAAGCATAACTTGAAACACTTTTCGATAACAAAATAGCTTTTTATGGCCTTTAGTCCTACAAATTGGCGTTTCGTCCGGCTTACTCACTTGGAGTCATCAGTGACGTAGTGAGGGCCTTGTCATACGCAATTTGTATTAAGTTCAGTTCAACTTACATGAATTCTTTTACAAAAATCCACTGTAAACTATATCCAACAAGATTAGAATTCCTAATTCCTACGTTTTTTCCAATCAGCAAGATCATGTATGTTAATACAAACAAGTTATGCCTGTTTAACTTCAGAACGCCAGTTTCTTGTTAGCTCTGTTCGTTTGTGGAACTCCTTACCTATCAACATTAGGAGAGTTAAAAGCACTATTCATTTTAAATCCTGTCTTTTGAAATATCTGTCCAATGAAACAGTCACATTATAAACATTAAAATCTAATTTCTAAGATTACATTTAACTCAATAATTATCATTTGTATATTCATTTGTATTTTTGTAATTTTATTAATTTTAGTTTGCAAAATATTTTTAAACTTACTTGTCGTTTTATTTTTAGTTTCCAAACTATTTTTCAACTAAACCTAAACTCAAGGCTTTCAATATTTAAAAGATTTTTGTTATCTTATCATTGTAAGCAATACTTTTGTTAATAAATTGAAATTGAATTGAAATTGAAATTGAAAAAATAATCATTAAGCTGGAAATTTTTTTGCCCGGGGCCAGGCATAGTTTCTATTAGAAGGTTTTTTTTATAATACAAATTCTATATACTACTGAAATAAATCAGCCAAGTAGAAGACTTAGCATTAAAGTTGGACTTGTTGAATTATTGATTCAAAATAGCTTTTTATGGCCTTTAGTCCTACAAATTGGCGTTTCGTCCGGCTTACTCACTTGGACTCATCAGTGACGTAGTGAGGGCCTTGTCATACGCAATTTGTATTAAGTTCAGTTCAACTTACATGAATTCTTTTACAAAAATCCACTGTAAACTATATCCAACAAGATTAGAATTCCTAATCATCACTTTTCGATAACATTTACCGTTAAAGAGCTATTCCAAAAAAAACAACAATATTTTCGTCAATTTACCATTTTTGAAATAGCTTTATTTCCTTAACCAATAGTCTTACGGAAAAAAGTGTCGTATTTTTTTTTTGTAGACAATTGCATGATCTACACAGCTTTTGATTTGTTTATGCCCAAATGAACGTCTATACCAATTTTCAGGCTTATCGGAATTTTGGCTAGGTCAAATGTCTATTTTGACTGGACTTGTCACCTTGTCCCGGAACAAAAACCAACCGGTATATGAAATTAACTACCCCATTTGAAATGTACGAAAAAATTAAAAATGAATGGTTATTATAAAATCAACCACTCCTCTCGTCTTTTTTTTAACTGCCAACACTTCCCTCTGCTTCGATTTTCTGCAAATTTTTTCCACTGCCTCACAAATTTCTCCTTCCTTTTTTTTCCCACCCTCACTTCAATTTTTTCCAAAAATTTAACTTTTCATTTTCCAATATTAACTTAAAAATTAAATTTGTATACATTTTCCACTCAAGTAGATTTTATATTGGACTATATGGCTAGGGGTGATACAAAGTAATAACTCCAAAACGGTTTTCAAAATGTATGCAATTATACATTTTAATTTACAGTATGTACTTTTCAAAAGGTTATGAGCACTAATTTGGAACATGACTTGAAAATAGTTCTAATTTAAAAATGTATGTACGCTAAATTCACCATTCGTTTCGCTTTTTAATGACCAGCAGTAGGTATTCAGTCAGCATGTTTATAAACCTCTTTCCTTGAAAACCATTTTCAATCAGTCCTTAAATCTTGGTTGAATCGTTCTCTCATAGCTCAGCTGACAAAGATTTATTTATTAATAGCAGTCGATCGATTTGAGGTATGATTAATGATGATCATATGATAACAGTGACCAGCGTCGTGGTGCATTGAAGTTTGTTGTCACATAAACTTTGACCAACACTTTGAAATAACTTAAAAGTTTTAAGGTTTGAATGCTTGAAATTTCAAATTCATTCAGAATTCAGAATGGTTAAATGAAGCTTCCCATTCCTAAATTAATTTCTCCTCAATCCAACTCCCTTTCTCTACTCACACTTACCTACCTGTATCCTGGGGAGTTAAAGTGAAATGATGTGACGTCTGTGAAGCTAGCAGGGAAGCTTTCACCCATGCAAATGAGACCTTGACAGTAATCTGCAGTTTTTTTTTTTTCATTGCTATTCCCATTGCCGATTTTTCAGTACGCCAAATAAGGGTGCAATTGAGTTACGTCACTGTGAAGTTACTAGGTCACATCGCGTATCTCAAGAATCGAGCATGGTAGAAACTTGAAGTAAAACTCCAAGTTGCATTTTTTTGCATTTCAATGATAGAGTAGGATCAAAATTTGAAGTCCTCAATAATAGATCGTCAAATTGACTTCAATATGAAGTTTGCAAGTCGCATGGTGTATCTAAAGAACCAAGCAAGATACAAACTTGCAGTAGGGCTCCAAATTAGCAATTGTAGAGTAGGCTGGGTTCAAAATTGGAAGTCCTTAATTTCACTCAAGGGATTTCACGGAGGCTTGATCCTTTGTATAAAATCGAAAAGTATATAGAATGTTCTTAAAATGGACAAAAAATCCCTCTTTAACCCATCCTCAAATTTTAACATAATCAAATCATTTTTGCGATAAAATTAAATAAACAAAATTGAATTCTGTATTTTTCTTTATAATAATAATAATAATATAAGCAAACACTTCTGTTATTGATTTCAACTTTATCCTCAAAAGGGGGTGTTCATATGTTAAAGTGACTGTGCTGCGCTCGGAATCACTGAGGGCGAAGAATGTTTAGGACTCTAAACGACGGTCTTTCCCCATTACGCAAACAGCTGACGGTTGTTTTTATTACTAATCCCCCGCCTCCCATGCAGCCGACGATTGTTTTTTGATTCACATTGTTGATGAGACGTAATTATTGCATCAAATATAGTGGGTGAGCGTTATGCCCACGCTTCCCATTGTTTATCCTGTCATTTAACGAAATCGCTACAACTTTTGTGTATTTTGTCTTTAAAATGAAGAAAAAACAATTTATGTATTTTATTGCGTCAAACATGTTTTTATTTTCATTATGTTATAACAAATATGTAAGATAAGCCATAGTCGGTTCCGTAGTTATCTATTCGAGATATATATTATTTATTACATCTCCAGACCTCTGACTAAAAGTATGGTTTCCATATAATTTTGTTTTCATAATTTATTTTTGTGAACAGGCAACACAAGAGTTGTTGTTGAAATTTTTAACTATCTGGATATCACAAGAAATGCTTACACAAAATATGTTCTCTTAATGCTCACAAAAATAACTTGTGACCCCCGTGTTTAATATATTTGACTTTTAAGTATTTTGTTTTTAGAAAAAAAAAATGAAACAGCACAAGTTAATTTAATTTTTTTTAAATAAGTACAAAAATATCATTAACATAAGAATTATATATTTTTTTATTTTTGTTTTTCCAATTTATTAGTTAAGGAAGCTATTAAAGTTTCAAATCTTGTATATATTGTATTTTGTAAAAAAAAAAAAAAAAGAAGAAAAACAAGATTATGAAAATAAAATTCCCATTAATACTGTTGAAATACTGAATCAATTTTCAAATGAATTCAGGCTACACAAACTTTTATCGATTATATCAGATGTTTTTTTTCTTATTTTAAAGCACACAGAGTTTTTAAAAGAAATTTGGAATACTTCTTGTTTTTCTTAGTTTTGTTTTTGAATACAATTCTAATGTTCTAATGAAAGCGTTTTTGTTTAACGCGCTGCCTTTTTTTGTATCTTTTCTAGTTACTTTTGTCTTAATCTTATGGTTTGTATCTTAAAATTAAAAATGGTTTTAAAGAGAATATTAATACATACATAGTAAAAAAAAAATTAAGCTTAAAACAATAAAATTAAAATTACGCAATATGCGCACATACACTATACATACACTTTATACTTTATGCTACAAGTACCTTACATACATATAAACGAAAAAATAATAATAATAAGTCGGTGCTATGATGCTGCGGAATTTACTTCTCGCCACTGTGGAATTCATCAAGACATAGCTTGCAGCTCCATGAACCTTCAGGGGGTGTTATCAGCGGTGGCGAGAGACAATACATATGATATCCTCTGTCGCAGTCGTCACAGAAGAGCAGCTGATCGTCATTGTCTGAGGTGCCACATATCGAACAGTATTTACATTCTATGCATTGCCATCGGTAGCGTTTCACGGAAATAATCATATTCGGCGTGAACTGGAGGCAAGTCGGATGACCAGAACGACCGCAATCAGAGCACGAGACAAGTTCTTCGGGCAGGTTTGTCTTTTTATTTTCACGTGCGTCGCCTAGACAAAAATCGCAGTATGGCGACGGATGTGCGGTCGTATCGCGCTCAGTTCTCATTTTATTAGCACCAACTACGCCACCGCCCGCGCTTCCCTTTTTCGGACTCGATTCTGCTTCTTCGGAGGGCATTTTGTCAGCAGACGTTAGCATAGACAGCGGTTGATCATCCAGATTACTAAGCGGTGAAGCGCAGGAGTTTGTGTTAAACGATGCACTTGCAATGGCGTTAGAACGTCGTTTTGGCTCACCATCTGTATTAACCTTTCGACGGCCTCCTATAAATACCAAACAAATTAAATAATTATAATAAATACTATGATTTGAAATTATATTAAATCCCTTACCTTTTCGGCCTCTTTTAGGGGTAGCATCAGGATTTGCTGGTGGTTTCTTTGTGGGCTTGGCACGTTTTCTCTTACGATTGCTGTATGAATCCTCAAAATCAGCATCTGAATCAAAATCTTCTTCGAATTCTTCGACGTGGGCGAGTTCCAGGTCTTCGTAGAACCATTCCTTTTCTGGATTTGGATGACTATCTTTGCTATCGTTGTCAGCAGTTGCTCCAAGTGAGTTGCCATCAGGTTGTATGACAGCCGCTAAAAATAAAAACGTATGTTAAAAAAAAAATACAAACCAAGTACAGATATCCGGGGTCCTAACGCAAGATTAGAAGAAAGTATTTTAGTTCTACATTAAATTATCTTAACAACGCTCCACCTTAACAGAAGAATATTGATTAAAAATTTTCTTAAAATTCATAACTATTTATGAAAAATTAGGAAGGCAACAACACAACAAAAATTACGTATGATACTTGAAATGCATCCCATCCAAAAGGGTTAAATCAAGTGGAATAACTGTTTTTACCACGCGATAGTGAAAATCACTCATATTCAACAAATAAAATGTAAGATGAAATCACCACTGTATGCTGAACGTAGGTTTCAGCGGTATGATTTTATAAAAAAAATTTATATATTAGATTGAGAATTTTGTTTGCTTTCGACAGCAGTGATGAATACAACTATGTATATTATTTCCTGTGTTTAATAAGCTTCACGTTACATTTGAACTGGAATTTCAAAACGCAAGAGACACCGCAACCCATTATGATATATTGTTATGTCTGGATTCAATATTTGACACCAAAATTTGTACGTTTTCCAAAAAATGCTTAAAAACTAAGAAACAAAAAATAGAATCGTTTAGAGATTTAAGTTTATTATGTTTAACTTTTAGAGGTAAGTAAAAACTGAGAGACTTAAAACTATTCTTTGAATCTGTTTGCTACACTAACTATACATTCAAGAAAATACAGTTTGTTCATCAGTCAACCATTGTTGTTCTCATCGACTCAGCAGTTAATTATTTTTAAGTATTTAATTTCTTATTGTCTGGGAACATTTATGAAATATGATCGCATTTTGGACAGCACCCGTAACAATATTATGCACATTTATAGCTCAAGGGTCGTCACCAAATATGTCTATAATACGCTATTAAGTTTGACTAAGTTTGCAAGACTAAGGATACACAAAGCAACCTGGAGCCTAAACAAATTGGTGTCAGAGCTAAGAGTTCTTGTACGCAACACAACATTAAACTCTGCTGGACACTGAAATTTTAGGAAATGAAAAAGCAGATGAACTGTCTAGGACCTGTTCAGGGTTAGATCTAGGCCCAACAGACTCAAGAGTTAAAATTCCGCCCGTTTCATTAAACAGACATTTGGTAAGAAATAAGGTGAACTTATCAATGACAGATGGAACCACCACGAAGAATCTGTGGCCTAGCTACAATAAGAAAAAAACGGACAATATCATAAACTTGAAAAAGAGATTTCTGAATCTTTTGATAGGAATAATCACAGGAAATAATCTCTTACGGTGTCATAAAAAGAAAATGAGACTAAATACTGTAGACCTGTGCAGAGGCTGCGGAGACGAAGAAGTAGAGGAGGACACTCTTCACTACCTAGGTCACTGTCCGGCACTCTGCAATATAAGGAACAAATTTTTGGGTAGCTATTTTTTTAATTATCAAACAGGAATCTCGAAGTCAACAGGCGAAAACATCTCAAAGTTAATGAACATCATCAACGCCTCAAAACGGTTTGCGTGATTTTTCTTTTTTATAGAGCTGTACTAAACCTTTTAAATAAAAAAAAATTTCATGCAAAATTTGTAGTTTTTTTTATTTGATTTGAAATGTTTCCGCTTTGAAATTGGGGCAATTATTCATTATGAAAAATATGTAGTTCCAGTTTAATTTTTCTTTGTTCGTTGATTGTTTCAATTATGAGGCGAAATCCCCAAAATTTAAAAAATTCACACCAGTTTTAAGAATGTTGTTGCATAATGTATACATTTTTGGCCTCACTTTTTTTAGTGCCATGCTTCAAAGCCCCTTATACTCGTAATATAATAACTTTTATCAATTGGAGCTCTATAAGACGAAGGCCGAACTCAGCATCCCAGAAAAACTTGGCACCCCAGGGTCCGATTGTGTCGCGTGACATTGCACGGTGCATTGTGCAACAGCTCTTCCGAACTGTTCCTAACATTATATACTGGGTTTTGGCAAAGAGTTCTCGAGAAAATAGTGCTTAGAGCAGGCAGCAGACAAGGGCACAATCTTCAATATAGATGCGTCTAACTAACAAGGTATGCAACCGATCAAAATCATCGCCCGCTTCTAATTCATTGATTTGATTTGATATTCAGTCAACTGAATTCATTTCTCATTGAACGCAAATTTGACTAAGGTAACTAGGTTTTTTTTGAAATGTTAAACTTGGAAAATTTCTTCAAACATATGCCATCAGTTGATCGTCAAGAGTACAGATATTATTTTAACCTAAAAACAATTCACGCTTGGAATGATTCTTTTAGGAGTAATACAAAATAAGTTTTTCAAAAAAAAAGTTTTGCAAGACTATTGGACTTCAGTATTAGGAAATCAAACATAAAATTAGCAAATCTTATACAAAACGTGCATATTTTACTTTTCATACAGTTTTTAATTTTTTTTTTTTTTTTGCGTATTTGTTCAAGATTTTTCCCACAAAGTGTTAAAAACGTACGTGCAAAAACATTAATAAATCACAAAACAACAACGTTCATCGACACACTATTATCAGCTGATATTCTGACGTAAGTGCACTTGACTTTAAATTAAGAGAGATTTTTCTTGACTTATGTCGATTTCCACTGGGCATCCAGAAGACTTCTGAAGCGTCCGGAAGTCTTTTGAAACCATTCCATTGGCACACAAATTCTCTTCTAACGATTCTGAAAAGAGAATTTCGATCCTTGATTTGAAATCTAGAAGAATTAAAAGAATTAACACATTCAAACTCAATCGTCAAATCAAACTGCAGTTCAACTTCATGTTATTTTAACATTCCTGAAGACACACAAGTTCCAATTAATTAACTCGAAAACAAAGAATTTAATATAATTTATTAAACAAATAAGGAAAACAAACTGCTTCTCGAGTGGATTCTGATTTGAAATCAAGAATAGGATTTCTCCTTTGAAAACGAAGCAGAAGAGGATTTTTTCGCCAATGGAATGGTTTTAGAAGACTTCCGGACGGTTTGGAAGCCTTCTAGATGTCCAATGGAAAACGACATGATTGTCTTCTTGATTGAAACGAATGGAAAATGAAATTACTTTTCAGTCAACAGCTGGGTGGATGCCACCCAAAATTTTCAATGTTTTCATATGCATAATTACAAGCCTTATTTTTCTATTCATTTTAATGTTCTACTACATGAACAGTATCGGACAAATCATTTTCAACAAGAAGTGAAACCAAGCAATTCCTTTAAATTCATACATAAATGTTTTATTAAAAAAACATTCAAGTATAGGTTTGTTCGATGTCGGCACTTGGTCGCCCTGAAATCGGACTCAAGTATTCTATTGACACTTTTTTTACCCAGTTTATTTACACTGTGTTCGATGTTTGTTTGGGGCGTGCACTGAATTCGACCTCATGCGACCCAGGTTGTTTCTCGGGGAAAGAATTAAGAGCTGCAAAATTGAAATCAGCTGTTGGCAAAAGTTGAATGTCAATGTTATTTAAGTATTTACTGTGCAAGTTTTATGATTGTTGTAATGATAAATGCGCGAATTTTTGTAGACGATTTTGTTTCTATTTATTAATTTATACATTTATAAACCAAATGCTATTGAAATCTAGTGCTTGAATGAAGATTTTGAAGCTGCACAAAAAAGTACAAAAGCAACTTCACATTTGTGTCACACAACTCCAGCACTGAAGTGTTCGATGTGAAATGAAAACCTGAGTAGCCACCAGCTTTTTTTTGACATTTGAATGAGAATCCCCATCAGGGAACATCGAACAATTATATTTATGTATATCTTTTAAATGCTGTATATATTAAACGTAAATACATATGTAACAAATAACTTTTATTCACATTTTGTTTTGTGTACAAACAATAACAAATTATGATCACTTGTGATTGTTACTCTTTTGAGTAGGTATAAATTTGTTTGCTGAGCGATTAAACATACTTTCAGCAAAACACGTTTAAAAATATATAATTTTAAAAACCATAATGAACTTAGGGGTAATCTACATTGAAATTTATAACGTAACATCAAATTAACAGGCCACAAACAGTTGCAACTGTCAATTCAAATACAGAAACACTAAAAATTTATCAATATTAAGTGGGAGACCATTTGTTTTCGATAACTGCCTTTCATTTTCATTGACATTGATTCAGGTTTCTTTTTTTATAAGATTATGTGGAGTCTCATTCAAGTGCGTGTCTATTCTTCTTAAAAAATTGTTCGCAATTTTGACATTTTTCCCCACTAATTTTGCGTTTGACAATCTTCTTAAGACCTTTTCTTGGGTTCAAATCTAGTAACTACGGTGCCCAATTCATA
The DNA here is from genome assembly GCA_946251815.1 of Dasysyrphus albostriatus. Taxonomy (NCBI): domain Eukaryota; kingdom Metazoa; phylum Arthropoda; class Insecta; order Diptera; family Syrphidae; genus Dasysyrphus; species Dasysyrphus albostriatus. Next base: position 60,478,901 of record OX276337.1, on the reverse strand, counting down.
ACCTAGAATTTGTGATCTCTAAACCACGTTTTGACTATCCACTATGTTTGCTTTGGGTCATGGTCCTGCTGAAAGACCCAACCCTACGGAATTTCCATGACCCGTACGGAAAAATAACATCCTCGAATTTGTATATGTTTTGGTCCGCTGTTCTATTGATGCAATTAACGCAATTGCCCTAAGCCAATAGCAGAAAAACAACCCCACAACATCACATTCCCTCCGATATGCGTAACAGTTTTTAAGCAATTACGTGATTGAGTTGCTTGCTAAGTGTTTCTTTAACGTGAGCATCACTACACATGGTATTCGATTTCGGTTCAATACTCCTCTGGAGTGGAGTACTTGCTTTTTAAGTGACTTCGATCACTTTATTTTGAAAACTGTTAATCATGGTAGTGTTGCTCCAACAAAACTATGAAATACCTATATTAAATTGTCGTGAAGTTCCATTATTTTTCAAATTTAAAAAAAAAATAGATCGCGCATAATTAGAAACGGCTTATAAATAATTTTTGTTTTCAAAATTCAAGCAGCGTAAAGGGTTGTAGGTGAAAGTTTTTATATCTAATACTCGTTCAAAATACTGAAATTGTGCTGTTTCTGCAGTTTTCCATAATAATGGGGAAAAGCATCTTACGATTTAAAAGCTCGGCGCCTCATTGTCACGCTGATGGTATTTAATGCTTTTCAATATTTTAACAAAAATTCAACTTAATAAAAAGCGTAACTCAGGCCAAAAGCAAGGTCAACTTCCAAACAGCAAAGCAAACAAAATAAAATAAAGCAATTTATTAGAACAGCATGTTTTGGAAAAACGGAGAGTTTGCCGTCCCTAGATAATGTTAAGAAAAGGTTCCGAAAAGCTGGCCTCTTTCAACAGATAACCAGGAAGAAGCTTCCTGACTGAGGGACACAAAAATACAAGCAATATAAAAGTGTCTTTTATTCGGGTGAAAAGAAAGAGAACCGGAAGAGTAAAAAGTAGAACAAAGATCCACCTTAGTGGGTAATTATTTATTGAACTACCGTGGCTTACAAAAATTTCAATCATGAAAGCAAATATTAAGTGAGAATGAAAATCAAAGCAGAAGGATGGCGTTTTAGTATGGTTTGGACAGCGCCTCATACAAAAAATATCCAATTTTCCACTTTGCCTTCATCCAGAAAAATAAACACCCTTTTTAACAAAACCCAACAAAAAACACACCTTAAGCAAACCTATGTATATATTAGACCGGAATGATTTGAACACCTTTATTTTTGGCTTCAAAATAATTACTGATTTTCCTTTTTTAGTCTCAAGTCTTCACGAGTTAATATTTTTATTGATTTATTGTTTCCGATGAAACTTATTTATCTACTCTTTTAAGACTTAATTAACTTATAATGTAGAACATTAAAAATTTTCTTCTACTTCTACTTTCGGTAAAACTTTGGCTGTACCAATAATTACTCTTCTGCCTTGTACTTTCAAAATTAAGTTAAAATGTACGGGTTTCTATTTTCTGTTTACTACAAAACTTCACTCAGTCAGCATTTATATACTTCACCTAATCCGTCCCTGGATTTGGTTTTTCTTTTGTTTCCTACACCCTTCCCTTGATTAATTTATGATTTACAATTTTCGTATAAAAAAAAAAAGATACATACGTAATTCAACATTTATAACAAAGACTGAAACAATACAGAAAAATATAATCAGTTCGAGTTGTTTTGATTGTAGAGATGGATGGATACACACGACCTTGATGTCGAGTAGACTGTCGACCGTGGACGACGACGCACGGCAGCAGCGGCGGAAGAACCAGTTCATTCGATCTGACGGTTAGCTAGCTTGTTTGTATCATTGACTTCACTTCTCTTCTGATTAAAGGGAAAAAAGCGCCGAAAAGCAATAATTGTAACCGTTTAACTTTCAAAAATCTTTAACCGGATTTTCGATTTTTTTAATTTATTCGTTTATTGTTCGATCGTTCACTATGGTTGGCATTGGGTTAGTTCCTTGCAAGTTTTATACCTTTAAGTCGAATATTTATGAACAGCAACAATAAGTGCGGCGAAATGGATATAATCAGTAGCGGTGGCGCCTTTTTTCTTTGTAATTTCTTGATTTTTAAACATGAGTAATAAAAAGTACTAAAGAGCTTTAATTGATGTTTGTTACTCACTTCAAGTTTTTTAATTATTACTACAGTGAATGGTCGAAGCCATCGATATATACGTATGTACGTCTCATTTAAAAGAAAATCCAGCGGCAATGTTTGAGAGTGCAAAAAACATTGCTAATATGTTAAAGGGTTATTCCGAAAAGAGAAAAGTACCTACAACATTTTCTTGGGCCATAACAAAACATTATAATGATTAAATATTCAAAGTATCATTGAACAGGCTTTATTTAAATACATATTGGCATTTTAAGGCGTGATTTGTTTTAAGTTCTATTTAAAGTTTTTGTGACCTTTAGTTCAAATGCGTTTCGGCCAAGTTCAACAATTAGGCACATCAGTTAGATGTTGGTGTACCCTTTTAAGACGCATAACACTGGTCGAAACGTATTTGGTCTAAAGGTCATAAAAGCTTTAAATTGAATTTATATTCAAAAGTCCAAAGAAACAAAAACAAAAATAATAAATTTTCTATTATTTACGTTTTTATTCTTCTTACATTTATTTTAAGTTCATGGATTTTATGACAAAAAATCACTTTGAAATATATTCAACAAGGTTGGCAATTGCTAATCATTAAAGCTGGAAGTTGGTATAAGTGAAGAGGTATAAACATATGCATTTTAATTTTAAATATCTGACTGTCGCAATAGTTGTTTGAGAGATGCAAATATAAAAAAAATAAATTTAGTGGCGCAACAGCTCATGAAGAACCAGGGCCTAGTGACTAACAACTCTCAACCATTCCTGTGTGCGTGTTGTTGGCAGGAATGGCGGTGACCTACAATTTTTTGCCGAGTCTGAACGGCTAGATGAGAAGTACTCATTCATGACAAGTATACTCTTGGAGGATTTGTCAGTCCCTCGCAAGAGGCAGTACCTCGGAAAAAAAACATTTTTTTTTGTTAGGTGGCAGTGGGATGCAAATACATACTTCCGTTATATTTCTATCGACTCGGTATCTTTTGAATTCTATCCAAAAGGCTCTAGTAGTGTAGTGGGTTATTAGAGCACCCACCTAAATATGAGAATTGTATTCAAGTTTGGACAAATACATACTGTGAGCGTCAAAAAAATTTATATAGCTTTGAACTGCAGTCTTGTAAGACCTGCGCTAAATCACCCAATTCTCAAACAAATCTGTTTTTTTTCTAAAATAACGGAGGCAATTTGTTTGAGGGTTTTGACAATCGCAGAGCAGATGTTTAATGGTTTCTATTTCTTCGACATCCTAATAGCTCCTACAGAAATGGGGTGCGAATACACCCATTGTGCCAATGACGCAATGACCCGTTAGTACACCTTTCAAGATTCTAACATTCTTTAAAAAAAAGAAAAAAAGAATGAGCTCAGTTTTCTCTTCATAAATTCCATAAACTTCTAGAGATAACGCAGCCGTAACTGGTCGACCAGGAGTTATTGATTGCTCTTTCGTTATTATCTCTATTTTCCTTTAATCAAACCGTAAGGGATGCCTGGTCCCTTATCAAATTGGCCCTTTTCTTGCTTTTATCTGATATATCATTCCCTTTTATATTGCTTTGTCCTGGAACCCAGCAGAGTTTGGCTTGGTTAGTGTTAAAAATATTATTCAGTATGCCTGAACATTTAGCTACTGCATTGGATCTTGTAGTTTAATTGGCTATTGCTTTGATAGCAGCTTGGCTGTCCACGAAAAATGCGATATCTGATGATCTCATTTTTGTCTTGTATCCCAACTCTGCCGCTTTTTCAATAGCATAAATCTCAGGAGCTTGAACTGCACACATCTGGGAGTTTATATGATTCTCGAATCCTAAGAGCTTCAGAGAACACCCCAGGTCATGTTCCTTCTTGCATTTTTGACCCATCGGTCAACAAATTTAGATTAGTGAGTGGTGGGTTCCCATCCATGCCTTTCGGGTATTAAAGTGGAGAAGTGTTTGTTGAAGTCTATTATTAAAGGTTGTAGGTAGTCAGTCGTCACATCAAGTAGTATTAAGTATTTTTTTTTTATAAATGACATACATTTTTGCATGCAAAAATTTCGTCGAGTATAAATTAATAAATAAATTTGGTGAATACCCAGCATTACAATATGTTCTCCTCCTGGCCAGTTTCTTAGTACAAGTTGCTACAACCCTGGGGGTCTTGTCTGGGTCTACATAATGTATCAGATCAATTTTTCGGGATTTATTGATTGTAAGCGGACCAGATCTTTTAGGATAATTTGCATTTGGTTAAGCTGTCCCACCTACGGATTGGATTGGCTCGTATGTTTTTATTTCGATTTAACTGTGAGCGTAATGGGAAACATTACTTTAGCAACAAGAATCGAATTTGTTTAAAGTCAAATTAAAATAAGTATGAATAATTTGCTAAGAGACTGACACGTAATTAAACTATATTTAAATAAGAATAATGTTGTAATTCAAGGCGATAAGCATATCATTGCGTTGATAATATTGACTATAGTGTGAGAAATAACGGGTGATTTTTTAAGAGGTTTAGAACTTTTAAAAAAAAAAAACACAAAAAATTCGAAAAAATTAATGAAATATTTATTTGAATCGATAGTTTGAACCTTGCAATTTAATGTTTAAAGATAATTTCATGCAAATGTTGACCGCGGCTGCGTCTCAGGTAGCCCATCCGCTGAGTCCAATTTTGGCATACTCTTTCACACATATCGGCCGGTATCTCACGAATGAATGCATGGATGTTGGCTTCCAGTGCGTCAATCGAAGCGGGCTTGTCCCTATAGACATTAGCCTTGACATACCCCCACAAAAAATAATCTAATGGTGTCAAATCGCACGATCTAGGCGGCCAATTGACCGACCCGAAACGTGAAATTAACTGTTCACCAAACTCGCCTCGCAATTGCGCCATTGTTTCGCGTGCAGTGTGGCATGTGGCACCGTCTTGTTGAAACCACATATCATGCAAGTCAAGAACTTCCATTTCGGGCAAAAAAAAGTTTGTTATCATCGCTCGGTAGCGTTCACCATTGACAGTAACGCTGCGATTCGCATCATCTTTGAAGAAATATGGCCCAATAATGCCGCCGGCCCATAAACCGCACCAAACAGTGGCTTTTTCGGGATGCATTGGTAGCTGTTGCAATGCCTCTGGCTGATCTTCACTCCAAATGCGGCAATTATGCATATTTACGTACCCATTCAACCAAAAATGAGCCTCATCGCTGAACACAATTTTTCGATAAAAAAGCGGATCCTCGGCCAGCTTTCCAAGAGCCCATTCACCAAAAATTCGGCGTTGTGGTAGGTCGGCTGGCTTTAGTTCTTGCACCAGCTGTATCTTAAAAGGCTTTACGCCCAAATCCTTCCGCAAAATTTTCCACGTAGTGCTGTAATAAAGGCCTAATTGCTGGGAACGGCGCCGAATCGACATTTCGCGGTCTTCTGTCACACTAGCTGATACGGCCGCAATATTTTCTTCACTACGCACAGTACGTAAACGTGTTGGTGGTTTAATGTCCAACAAAGTAAATTTGGTGCGAAATTTGGTCACAATCTTCCGAACAGACTGCTCAGAAGGTCGAGAATGCCGACCATAAAATGGAAGCAGTGCGCGATGAACATTTCGAACCGAGCACGAATTTTGATAGTAAAATTCAATAATTTGCAAGCGTTGTTCATTTGTAAGACGATCCATGGTTAAATTGCAAACCAAACTGAAGCTATTTGACAGTGACACAAGGTACTAAACACACGTCAGCTGTCAAAACCAGTGTTGCCAAAACCAAACCAGCTAAAAAATCACCCTATATAAAGCTGTATCCATGTAAACTGAATTTCGAGTTTTATGAATTTTCGACAAAACAACAAGCCTTTTTTTGGCACTTTGGTTGTCATGAGTCTGACTACTTGTCTTTAAAATGTTGAAAATAAAAGAAAAGTATAAGATTCCACTTTCTGAGCTATCGTGTTTCGTGTATGTACGGATTTTGATTAGATTTTATACTTGTGATTCCAAGTAATTGTAAACAAATTTTTGGTGAAAAGTACAAATACCTTAACAGGATTTTGATGTTTTTTTTTTAGAAAAACTTCGCTTGTTTCTATAAATTTTGTAAATGGATAAACAAATTTTGTTCTTAAACATAAAATTAACTTTCCATTTGACACAAAGTTTCTCATTTGTGTCAATCATTGTAGTCATTACATCACCAGATTTAAATGTGATGTTGGCATGTCATTATTTAAATGTTATTAATTCTTTTTTTTTGTTATTTGCGATAAATGTATACATGGATTTTAGCCGGTAGTACCTATGGTCGTGCCAATCATAACATATACAAACAACCCTTTCATTGAATTCCAACTATCGGGATTTGTTCCTATTTTTGTTCTAAGTACCAAATTAAATAGTATATTTTTGCAGTAATGTCATAAACATTACGCAGCAATCCCCCACTGTTTAAATTATTAGGTGTAACTTAAGCATATAAGGTATGCACGTACATTTAAAAAAAAAATCTAAACCTACGAAATTAAAAGACAACTATCTAAGATTGTTGTCTAAAGAAATTTTTAGTGTCATGCTTAAATGAAAATGATTTGATCAGTCCCTGATAATATAGAAAGACAAAAATCTCGATGGCAGCAACAGTTTTAAGAATGTCAAGAAAGAACCGAATAGGCGCCTATATAGCCAGAACCTGCCCTGATCTTCAATGCAATATAATATGTATGAAAAACAAGAGAAAATAAATTAAATAGGAACAGGTAGACAAGATTGTTAACCGAAAACATTTTAATTTTTTACCAAACAAAAAATAAGACAAAATAGGAAGGTAGGTACCTACATGAAATCAGCAAAATAAATTGAAAACCATAGCAAACAAAAAAACAACACAAATTTTTGATGATTGATGCTAAATCTTTACTCTAGTTGAACATCAAACCCCAAACTCTGAATTTATGTGTTGGATATAATAAAATAAAGGACAAAATAATATGAAGATGAGACATGGTAGATGACAAAGGACGAAGACGGAGAAGAAGGATGACCCCTTATATTGATTATTTTCCTTCTTTCAATTTCTTTCACTTGTGTATTTTTATTTTTTTTATCATTTCTGCTTCTGCTGTGCACAATACGACCACAAGTCTACAATCGAAATGGAATTCATTTCGTGCCCTTGTGTAAAATTTAACAACAAAAGCAAACCTGAGACAACTCTTGCAGAATACAAAGTAGGCATAGGCAATAGAAGAGTGGGTGGGGGTATCCCTGAAGCAGCCTGAACCACCCCCTGCACACACAAGAAGTGTCTCCCTTTTAATAAATAAAATGTGAACCCGGCCGAGGGTGCTACAGCCCGTGCTATTGCTTGTGCACCTGCCGTTTCATTACCCTGAGCCAGACGAATAGATTTCTTAGGAATTGCTCTGTGGCTTTTGTGTATCCGGAGCTACGAGCGAATTGCAATACAACTCTGGAATTTTTTTTGTTCTTCTTTTTCAAGAAAAACGAAGTGAAAAACTATCTCTAAATGAATGAGTTTACCTGTGCTGTCGGATGTTTGAAGCTGCTGTTGTGATTGCTGTTGCTGCTGAGACGAGGACTGCTGTGACTGCTGCTGTGTTGGATGATAATGATGATGATTATGCGTTTGGCTTTCCCTAAACTGGTAGGCCTTGTAACTCTGATGATGAAGCAGGTATTGACGTTTTGGTTTACGCCATCGCGCCGACGGATACGTATAGATTTGGCCATCACGGAATCCGGGCATTCGTTGTTTTTGTTTCATAAACAAAGCACAATGGGTTTGTGCAACGCCCGTTTGGGGATCGAGAAATGGCATCCGGAGGCGCCGCTCAATGCAGAGGCGTGTATTGAAGTTTTCGCTGTTCTCGAGAATTTCTTTGTACGCCGAGTCGTTGAGGAAGTTTTGAATTTTCTCAAAGTTTGATATATTAACGATTTCAATATCGGACGCCATGATTTTCTTTAAGAGTGGCCTTTTTCTGTTCTTTAATTGAAATTATTTTTCTTTTTTTTTTAATTGCGGATGAACGATGCAAAGAATATAATTGAAAACACACGGCGACGGCGGACGGCGAATTTGACGACTGAAATTACAGAATTTTTTTTGCATACATGCAAACACATACGTATATGAGAAAGGAGGGCTACTTTTTGGTTTGGTGGCCACTGAACTGGAAAATCTTGACAGCTTTTTTGTGCTCTGTGAGTGAAACCAAATTATTAAAGGCAAGTTTACATGTTCAATCGGGTGGTTTACATGGATCAACATCTTGTTCAATATTGTTAACAACCACCGATGTTAGATCATTTATAGCCATTCCACACTATCCCATTGAGTATTAACACATGTCAAAAAAGTGTGAAGAAAATCATGTATAGTGTGGAAATTTCATCACAAACAACTTGATAGCGCATCCGACACGATTTGACATATGTTAATACATGAAAATATTTAGGAACGGTTCTAAAACCATCACACTTTCTATCCCACTCGGGGGTTTGAGGTTGGTGAAACTAATTTGTTTGGATACAAGTGTGGAAGCAAAATATGAGAATCATTTTCTGCACACAAATTTGGTAGTCGTATGAAATACTTTCAAACTTTATTCTGACATGTGTTAATACTTTGTGAGAGAGTGTAGATGCACTTTGGTGCGATGGTGAAATCAGATGTTTTTTCTCCTTCGCACTCATATAAAATACGAAAAGAGTCCGACGCAATGAATCATCGTGTAATGGGGGTCACTATTACAAGATGATGCTGGCCGTCAGACTCCTTTCAAATTTTCATAAGTGCGAAGGAAAAAAAAACATTAAGGGTATTCATGCAACGATGTAAACTTTTCGACGTAGTAATTTTTTTTTAGTTTACAAGGCACGTTTCATGAATAACCTTTTGCGTAAACATCGTAAACTAATCCGTTGTTTGTTTAACTTCAAATAAAAAGATACTTTCGTCCAATTTTATTTTCAATTTTTATTATTTTTTTTTTTAATTGTACCTTTCCTAAGCCATTTTTATTAAAATGTTTCTCGTTTTGATGTTTTAATTGTTTTGTTTTTGATTCTTTTTTAGTCAGTATTAGTTTAAAAGTTTACCACGTTTACCATTTTTATTTACGATACAAATTCATATCGGAAAGTTTACAATTTGTTGGAAAAGATTTCTCATACAAATGTTGACAGTTTGTTTACGATGTAGTAAACTTTCCGACGATTACGATGTTTACAATAGTTTTCCGACATTGCATGAATACCCTTATTGCGTTTTCTTTTTTGCAAGTAAGTCCCGTATTACATGATTACTCTATTTAGTAATTTAATAGAACATAATCTTAAATTAAACACAAAATTATATTTTCGAATTTCTACGAATTTAGCCAAAATTCTGTGAAAGCTCATATAAAAAAATTAAAATTCGTAGAAATTCGTAGCTATGAGAAGTACCTACACGAAAGCTCACCCACACTTAAGACCCTGTTTAGACTAGGAAGATTGAGACCGGTCGCACGTCATTTTCTGGAGGGGTTCCTCACTTCTCTTGTCCAGAAACTGCCATGAGACCAATCTAAACAGCGTCGAAATTAGTAAAAGATAGACTACGTCTGAAATTAATTTCACAGAGAGAAAGGGAAATTGGAAAAACTGTGATTTATTAATCAAACTGAAAATTAAGTCAACAAACACACCCTTTGATTATCACAGATTCATAACTAGAGATTTGAAAAAATCAATCATAAATGCAGATTTAATCCACTGCGAACTAACTGGCCCTAAAAGATTTTAATTATCAGGACTTTGAAAAACAGAAACACAATTTTTACAGGCAGAACTAAAAGAAGCTGAATTTGGAAAAACTGATTTTTGGAAAAAAAAACAGAATTTTGAAGAGTAAAATTTTGTCACTTAGTGCCCTATTGCACGACGACTTTAGAGTGATGACTGTTTTCGAAATTCAATGAGTGCGAACGAGAAAAAGATCGGATCTCCCCTTCGCACTCATTTAATTTCGAAAAAAAGTCATGACTCTTAAGTAATAGGGCACTTATAGCTTATAGCTGGTTGAATCAACCAAATAAGCAGTAGGTACATCGTGATTTTTTACCACATTTTTTGTTTTAAACTTATTTTTTGTTTTGTAATAGGAAAGATGACCTATGAGAATTGATTAAATGCACCAATAAAGGTAAGACCGCACTCGATGGAACTGCAGTGCTGACTGAACTTCAAAATACTTTTTTAAATGAAATTGTATGAGCTATATCGCACTAAGCGACAGCTGAACTTTCACGTCCTGAGTTTCCGTTCAGTTCCGTTGCTGCAAGTGCGGTATATAGCAAGCGTCACGAGACGTTATGTTTTGGCTGTGCGCTTTGTGTTTTTTCCGTGCCACGAGAGAAACAGAACTAAAATTTAAAAAAATATTTCGTGCTGAAAATAAAAAAAGAAGAATTAATTATATCGGTCGATGGATCAAATCATTTTTTTGTAGCTTGGTTGTTAGTTCAAAAATAACATCACACTGGCATTACTAATGGATTCACTTATAGGCACTACTCATTTATTTGTGAGTGAACCAATATGTAGTTATCTGCAGTTCAAGTGCGGTATATCATAAACCGTAGAATGCAGCGCTGTGAAGTTCCGCTGAAGTGCAGTTCCGTCGATTGCGGTCTTACCTTAAATCGATAAAATTTTTGTCCAAATTTCGTTAGGACATTGTGGATATCAATGTGCGTGGCCTGTTTCGCGTTTTTTTGGGATCCAACTGATCTCATTCATTTGTCAAGAACATGAACACTGCCAAGTAAAGTCTGATATGAATAAGACACTGCTGCCAACCACCGAGCGAAAACATATGTCATCTCTTAAAGTCAAACGAAAATGACTCCCATAGTAATTTTGTGTGCTGTTTGTAAATTTTAGGGCGTGGAATTATTCATCGCTTTCTTTCCAATTAATTTCGAATCTCTTATAAAATTGACTAAATATCGAAAACAAAATATAATCTCAACAAAAAAATGGGAGCTAGTAACAAAAACACTCGAATAGCTTTGGGAATATCAACAGCATCAGCTATCTTTATTGTGATTGCTTTTTTCTCGCCATATTGGTTGGTCACCGATGGCAAACTAGCAAACCCAAAATTTATCAATCTTGGCTTGTGGGAGGTGTGCTTTAATAATTTCCAAGACGTTCATCGATTCTACGACACTCGCTTCACCGGTTGCATGTGGGTATTTGAAGAGGAATACTACATAATTCATGACTACTTGTTGCCTGGATTCTATATCGCCGTTCAGTTCTTTGCTACGCTTTGCTTTGTTGCCTGTCTTGTGGCATTGCCATTAACTTTGGGTTTCTTGCGATGCTCTCGCGATGACGACAGATACGTGTTCCTGCTCCTGACTATGGGAGCAGTTGAAGTTTTTGGTTCCTTTTGTGGAGTTCTTGCTGCTATAATTTTCGGCGCAAATGGTGATCGAAGAGATTGGATGCCTCACTGGCAGAACAACGACATGGGATGGGCCTTCGCTCTCGCATGCATTGGCAGTGGGTTTCTCATGCCAGCTGGAATACTTTACATGGTTGAAGCACGACGTGAGCGCTATAAGCGTCTAAACGAGATCGGAAATCGTGAGGTTAACGATTACGCGAACGACTATAATACCAGAAGGTATGGTGAAGGAGTACAAACGGATATTTAAAGTGTATTGTTCCGGAAAGCTCATCCAGCGTTTTCAGAATCCGTCCATATCAAACCAAATTCATGTTTGATTTTAATTTAATTCTATATTTTTAAGTTTTATCCACTAGAGAAAGTGCCTTCACATTATTTTGTATAATTAGTTTTTTGAATCATTCCAATGTTTTTTTCTTTTTTATGTTTGTTTTTTTTTAACCCGAAGTGACAAATAAATATAAATTTTTTTAAGAATGAGAACCATGCTTTTCTGTCCCTGTTTAAATTAAAAAAAACTTAATACCTTTGGCTCTTGCTAGCTTATCAACAATACACATAGTATTCGATTCAATATTTTCAGAGGCTGTTAAGTTATTAGTCTCCGTCTTCCAAAACCTAACGTTGAATGCTAAGAAGTATTTGGCATTACTTTAAGTCGACACACCTTTTAGAAGAACGGGCGGTTGTGTCTTGAGATTCCCTACGCTTTCTGGAAAGAGATGGAGGCTAAATGAGAGGCAAATACTTTTCACTTCTAGAAACTAGGGAAGTTACCGAGTTTGAAAATTGAATAAGCTGTTAAAAATACGTGCATTGAGGTAGGAATGTATTGTAAACTCATTCTGAAAGCTTATCTCAAATATATTCATCCCTCATAGCCTTTATTTTTATTTTTACTATCAATTCTTCAAAAATGATATAAAATTGAAAAACAATAACTTTTTCATATACTTGAAAACTTTTTTCCCAAACCCGAACAGAGTTGCCATATTTCGAATTCGAACACCAATGTTGTATGGTAAGCAAAGAAAATTAGAGTGTTCAAAATAGGGAATTTCAAAAATGCCGTATATCCTGTCTTCGAACACCAGTACTACCCGTTCAAAAACAGCAGTTCAAAAATAGGAACACTATCAAAGAGCCAGTATCCTTTTTTCGAGGGTAGGAAAACCGATAAAAAATTGGTCACCTTTTCTCGAACAGTTTAAAAAAAAGAAGTTTCTCAACTTGTTTTCGTATTTTTGTTATAATATTATAAGCTTATTTACTAATACGATAAAGAAGACATTTGCAAGTAAATAAGTCATTCATTTTCTTAAAAAACAGTTCTTTCCCGAGACGTTCATTCAAGTTTTTTTTCACAAAACGAATTGATTTAAGAACTTTTCCGAGTCAAGTATTTTTTTTGGTATACTAAATACTCGTATGTGTGAGAAAATTTGGGAAATTGCAGAGGAAATGTGCTGGGGCCCAACTATGTAATTCGATTCTACAATAAAAACGTTCGAATTCGCAAAATATCCGTTCGCTAATTTTTAAGCAAGCGCTTATAAACGGAAATAAAACAATGATAATTGAAGATTCTGTGACAAAATCCCAAATCAAAATCAAATCGATCCCACTTTCTTACATATTACCACTCAAAATAAGCATTGAAAACAACTTTCGAATGGATTCGAAAGTAGAAAAAGTTACATAGTAACCCCTGAATTATGTATATATATATGGATGAAGGTAAAAATCGAAAAAAATTACTATAGTATATATTCCTTATAAGCGGATGTGGCTTTGTTGTTGTTGGACAAGATCTAGACAAGAAGTATTGTGTTCTACTTTTGTTAACAATTGACTCACGAAAATTAACATCATGACTTCATACAACAGCAAAATCTTCATATGCGCGGATGCCCCTACAGAAAACGAAGATGATGATTCTAAGGCACTTTCCATATTCTGCTGGATAAGGTATGATACTGAAAATATCAAAATAATTTTTGATTAATCAAGTATCAACCCCATTGATCACATTGCACATACACTTCTCCAATATCATAGTTGTACGAACGTTTCGATGGGCCAAAATTGACTCAGATCACTTCCTTGTTGCAGCCAAGGTACTGTTGCGGATGACCCAACCATGGTGAAAACAAGGTTACGTTGTGAGGAAGTACGATAATGGGCAACTGTAATCGCCAAGTCCTTTTTCGATCGAGTCTCTTATAAGCTCTTGATTTTGTTGACGATAGATGAAGTGAAGATTGCTAATCTTTATTTCTATAGGTGCATATAGTTGCTGGAACTGACTTTTTATATCTAGGCTCCGGAATGAACACAGACAACGATACCAGCGCTAAGAACAAACAAAGAATAACTTGCCTTTAGTAGAAAGGCCCTCCCTAGACTTAAGAATTTTTTTTATAAGAGACTCATCAACCCGGCCCTGTATGGTATAGAGCCATGGTGAAGGACAACGCTTTAGTATGTTTTGAGACAATAATTCCCCGGGAGACAGCTTGTTGATGGAGGCCGTGGTCCACAGCAGACTATAGAGCTAAAAAGTAAGTAATTTTTGCGCTAATCTACGCTTTAACTTCAGGAGTTTTCATGAAGCAGAAATAAACACAATTTTCTCTTTTATTAAAAAATGTAACAACAATTTCCTTGTTAATTTAATTTAAAGTATGAGTAGAGGGGCTTACGGAAAATAAAAAAATAATTGTTTTTTTTTTTATTTAGAACCAATTTATTTAAATTTATTAAGTATTATCTATGAAATTTGTTTTAATTAATGTTTAAAAATATTGCTAAAACTTGTTGATTGAATAATTTATAACTATTTTATAGACTAGACTTTTCATATTCATCCAGTAGGTAACATTTTTATTGCGAAAAAAAATAAGACTTTATATTTGTGGTTCTTTATAAAAAAGAACATTGACAAAGTTATTATCACACAACTTCTTCTCCCATTTCTGCAGTTTCTGCTTGAGTTTCAGTTGCTTCTTCTACAGAACTTGTAGATGTATCTTTAAGCCATTTTTGTGCGTTTTCACTTTCGTTTGTTTGTACTATAATAAAAAGCTCTCGATCGTTAGACTCGAGTTGTCCCCGCAAATAGGTTAATAGACTATCTTCATTACCAATGCAATTAGGAGATTCTAGCTTCGAGTCTAGATTATAATATTGTCCATCATCGATTTTTCTTACCGCTATCCAATGCCTCTTTTTTATGGGAAGAGTTACATAGCCAAATTTGTAATCAGCAGGTATGTTAAGAATAAAACCCACTACTTCATCAAAGTTTATACAAGATGGATCTCTGAAAATGATAACGAAAATCTTTATCACAAAAAATACTTCTTTGATATTTTGTTTAAATTTTACTTTCGTTTATCAAACCAGGCCGCTTCACATCCTTTTTCTTGAAGTGCAGTCATAATCACATTGACGTCATAGTCGCCGAGGCCAAGGACAGATCGATGTGGATTAATCCAGACCTCAGGGCTTAGATTTTTACATACTTCATCTAGTTGCGCTTTTGTGTATATATCAGCTGGCAAATTATATTCAAAGGCATTTATTTTCTTACTTCAATTAAGATAAAAACATCAAATACCTACATTGGAATAAATTGTTGAGGGCATGAAGGGCACATAGCTGGCGCCGTTG
The DNA here is from genome assembly GCA_946251815.1 of Dasysyrphus albostriatus. Taxonomy (NCBI): domain Eukaryota; kingdom Metazoa; phylum Arthropoda; class Insecta; order Diptera; family Syrphidae; genus Dasysyrphus; species Dasysyrphus albostriatus. The sequence goes on along the minus strand of OX276337.1, from coordinate 60,463,604 downwards.
CCTTTCGTGATAGATTGCGTCACCTGGCATTTTATTTATCACCATTTATATATATTTTTGTATTGTTAAAAATTATTATTTCATAGGAATATAAACCAAATTTTGTTTTATCTTTGCCAAATAAAAAGAAATGCTACCATGATTGTTTACAAAAAAAAGTTATGACACATTTGCTAGCTGACAACAGATACAAAAAAGTGACGGTGACAACGGACTATGGCCGCGTTCAGTGATTTGCTAAAAGCCCTTCCACACTAACCCACTGAGTATTAATACATGTCAAATTGAAAGTGGGAAAGAATTTCTTGCGACTGTCAAATTTGTGGGAAATATGACTTTCAAATTTTCCTTCCACACTGGCTTGTATTAATACATGCCAAACTTGTGTTGACACACAGATGAAATGTATTAAAAATTAGAACCAACCCTAAAAATTGTAAAGTATTAATACATGTCAAATCATGTATGGAGAGCTGTCAAGCTGTGTAAGATGGGCTGTCACATCTTGTATTAATACCTGTCATATTTTGTTTCCACACTATACACATTTTTTTCCCCACTTTTTTGACATGTATTAATACTCAGTGGGCTAGTGTGGAAGGGCTATAAGTCCCTATTACACGATGATTCTTTTCGTCTGCCTCTTTCAAAATTCAATTGCGATGGGGAAAAATGTTTTTTCTCCTTCCCACTTACGAAAATTCGAAAAGAGTCAGACGCAAGGAATCAACGTGTAATGAGGGTATAATGGCCATTCGAAACTATCCCAATGAGTATTATACTATTGTTCCCACCAAAATGAAATCTGAGATTTCAGCTGAAAACTTTCGAGATTTTAGATTGGTGTTCATACTGCCAAAACCAAGATGTCTCATATAAACTCACACAACTACCATTAGTTTCATGTACTTACTGGGCTTTAATTTGGCAGTCTGTCAAAATTTCAGGAGTGTAGATGCAATTTTCTCTGAGAGAAGTAAAATTATGCAAAAGTACACGAATGCAAACAATCAAAATTTCTACCACTTTTTGAAAGTTAACAAAAAGTATACTAAAAATCTCATTAGAAATCAAGAAAACAAAGCCAATATTGTGGAATTTCAGTTTAAACTTTATATTTAAAAAAAATTGTATTTTTTGTATATTAATCTACTACTAATCTACCAGGGCCTGGCGCCCACTGGGCCAACTTAGTTGCCGGCAGCTTATAGTTGCTCAGGGTTGCCTGTAAATGCAAAATACTATGCTCCCACCGGAGTTAAATCTCGGATTTCAGTCCAAATCTTCACATTTCCCGATACAGTTTTGGGATTTCAAAATGCGAGATTTCTCAATGAAATCTAGTAACGATGCGAAGTCTTCTTTATGAACGGACCCATTTTCAGCTTCCACCATAGAAAGGTGAAACGCTTTTTGATAGGAATTAAGATTTTTCACTCCAACGCCAATCAGGCAAAAAGAAAGAGTATGATGTATTTGATATTTGAGCGAAGAGAAACAAACACATAGGCAAACAATGGTAGTTGTTTGTGTTTATATGAGATGAGATCTTGTTTTTGGCTGTATGAACACCAATTTGAAAACATAGTATTACATACATTTGGGAACATAGTATAAAATTAATTGAAATGAATAACTTGTAAATTTAACCCTGAGGCCACACGAGCCAGTACTGGCTAGCCAATTGGCTACATACATTGACTGTCAACTTCCTATTCGTGTATTGGCTGTGACGTAGGCGGCATGCTGTACTGGCTTCTATACTGGCCAGGGTTCGGATGTTAATCTAAATGGAATAAATCTACTCAGAATTTAGGGAAACAAATAGAAGTACTATGATATTTTATTCTTTCAAAATTAAATGAACTAAAAACACACTAATGTTATCTAACAAAACTAGCAAAAGAACAAAACGTTACGAATGTTTTGCGTTGGTTCTGGAGAGCCTTTACTTGTTTCTCCCAAACCAACGTGAAACCATCAGAAAGAAAACTAAAATTTTATTGGTCAGAATTTCTTTACATGGCGTTAAATGAGAGCAACTACAATGAGGCGATGGGAATTCACTAGAATATTTATTCACTTTGGTTTGGGAAAGCCTTCTCACCGCTTAATCAATTTATTCACCAATTTTTTGGTTCTCTCCTCGAATGGTAAGAGGATCCAAAAACACACCACACGAGACCTATAGCTTATTTTAACCACTTTGAAAAATTCGATTGAAAAAAAAATTGGCGAGACTCAAGCGAGATGATGGCAAAACATGCTCAATGCAAAGAACAGCGTGTAAATGTGATGGCGAGACCATAGCGAGAAAACCACGGCATAGATTCCGTGTAAATGTGCATGGTGAGAACATAGCGAGACGAGCTTAATGACCATGATACTGGAAACTACGTTTCGACGACCACGGCGAGACATGTGAGTCTTGAGAAAGCCAATTCGTTTTCAAAAACAGTGCATGAAAATTATAACAAATTTTTGGTTGAACTCGGTTGAAAAATTTTAGGTTTGATATCACTTCTTGAAATTAAAATGTCAGAAAAGTGAATAATATGAAATCAGTATTTATCTGGATTTAATAACTTAAACTGATCTCCGGAATGCAGTTTAAATCCAATTTTACATTAAACGAGTGAATAAAATGGGCATTAGCAAATTTATAAAACTTTGACTCCCCGAATCTAGAGCTGCCCAGTGGGTGCGGCCGAGCAACTTAAAGTTGCTAGCAAAAAGTTCCCCGAGCAACTTAAAGTTGCCGGCAACTTAGTTGCCTAGTGGGCAGTCTCCCATATAAGCCAATGTAATTGAATCGGGAGCAACAAAAAATTGCTTGGGTGAGAAACTTAAAGTTGCCAAGAGGGCGCTAGGCCTAATCACAAACTTGGCATTCCCGAAATAAAAAAAATTATATACACTTAAAACAAAATTTCTTTATAATTAAAAATTAGTTTTTTTGTTATGAAATACTCGTTTTTTCTAACCAAAAAAGCACTTCACAATAAACAAAAATACGAAATTCACAATCAAGTCACATTTTCTGTTCTAAAAATTGATCAATAAATTTATTTAATAAGCCCAGTATGCAGATTGTGCTAAAATTTCACTCCGATTGTGCAAAATTTTGACACAAGACTTTTGTGGAGATTACATTACAAAAAACAGCTGTTTTCTGAAAAGAAATAATATTGAAGAATTTCAAAGATTTTTTTTAATGTTTTAAGCGAATGTAACCAAATAAAATAGATTTTTCCCTTTTGCATTAAAAGAAAAAATTCCTGACTGTAAAGTCGTTGTGTAAATAGGGCACTTCAGAGTCATGATTTTTTTCGAAATTAAATGAGTGCGAAGGGGAGATCAGATGTTTTTTCTCGTTCGCACTCATTGAAATTCGAAAAAAGTCATGACTCTAAAGTCGTCGTGTAATAGGGCACTTACTGTCCGGGACCTATCTGTCAAAATTTAGCACGGGAAATAATTGTGCGGCACATTTAATTCTCGAGCTAAATTGTGTTAGGATCTGATATTTGTTAAATTTACTTTAGCTTTACTTTGTAAAAATGAGAATTTAGAATGAGAAATATTCAAGGACAAATTATTTATCAATGCCAAAGAGAAAAATCTATTTAAGTTGAGTATATTCACTTGCAGCCGAATTTATTAGATTTTCTTAAAATGCCTCTTAGAGGTCATTTAGTTAAGTTTGCTTAAATATTTAAGTTGCCTTTAAATAACGTTACTTAAATTCTCATCTATAATCAATTTTCCATTGCTACTTAACTAAACGATTGAAATGTAACGTAACGTGAGAAAACTCACGAATACATGTTCTTTTCAGCTGTTTTTTGACAGCTTGCAAACAAATGCAAACAAAAGATGAGCACATGTATTTATAAGAAAGAAAGAGAAGCAACTGGTATACTAAATGCAAACGAAATGAAACATGGTTCCATTTTGGTTCCTGATGCTTTGATTTTTGTGTTCAGAAACTCTATTATTCTATTCTTTGATTCACACCTAGGCCTTTTGATAGAAAAATATGTTAATAAATCGAAACAATTTATTTTACAATTCATTTTATTAAAGGAAACCACAAATCTTAAAACTTTCATTAGGTACCAACAGCAAAAATATGAAAACTCTACCCACAAACATACATAGGTATACCTATATTTCTGAAATAAAAAAAACCATTAGTCTCGAATGTCAAAATATGTTTAAGATGGCTTTAAGTAACCTTTAAACGCGGTGAATGGCGTTAAGATGCATTTAAGTAACGTTGCTTAAAAGTGAAAATTGATTATAGATACCGATTTCGCACTTAAGAGCAACTTAGAGGCATTTTAAAGTTACGAAGCCTTTAAATTTCCTTTATAAATACGGCTGTTAATATATAAGAATAAAATTAATTGAAATTTTGTTGAACAGATTTTTTTTAGAGAACAGCTGTTTTTGTGATGTATTCTCCACAGCAATTTTATGTCAAAATTTAGCTGGTGTTTGGAGAGAAAAGTGGGAGTGGAATTTTAGCTTCTGCGTACTTGGCTGTACGCACCTCCAGCTAAAAAAAAAAATTCAATTCTTACTGTACGGCACCATATCTGTCAAAATTTAGCGCGTGAAATAACTGTTCGGTACATTAATTCTTGAGCTAAATTGTAGCAGGTTTTTCTTTTATTTGTGAGCGGAGTGGAACGTTTTGTTCCAAATTCTTTACGCTAGTGAGTATGTGCGTTGCTGAGCTCACCTCACTTGAGAAAAACTGGCATTTTGTGAAATAAGAATGCCAAAGAGATATATATGATACGTACAGTATGGGTGTGTTCTCCTTTTGACGATACGGAAAGCTACTTTTCGTTGAAGGGCTTCAGTGCAAACATAATACCTTGAATCTTTTCAAAATTCAATGTGTGTGAAGGTAATGAAATGAGATTGGAATGCTTTGGTGGGACAAGATTATCCGTTGAATTGTATAAAATCCATGTGTTATATCACAAAACTTTATCAAATAATTGAAAAATAATAGCAAATTCAATTTATTTTCATTTTTATTAACATTCCTACTTTATTTTCAACTTTTTATTGAATTTAGTATTTGCACATCAGCGAGGAATTCAGTCAAATAAACAGCTGTTTAAGCAGAGAAAGAATATTGGGAAATGAATAAAAAAAATGTTCGTCTCAGTAATCTCCTAAAAAAAATCTCAGTGTTCCACGTGAGATTTTTTGCCCCACTTAAAAATAATAATATTGGCTTAAATTTGAGTGTTTGCATTTGATAAACCCGATTGAAAAAGTTGGATTTAAAAATCACTTTAATCCAATTTAAACCCAGAGTGAATAATATGGCTGTATGTTTTCATTAGAGCCGAAATGAGGTAATTTCGCAAATCACAGAGAAAGTATTTCCATTTGTGATTCGTTTAAGAGCTCATTTCATATTTGAATTTCAACTGGCAGTTAACTCCTTTTTTTCTTGTTTTTTCTTTCTTCTTCCATTGAGCTTTGCAATTTTCACACGAAACGTTTTCAGAGCTCTTCAAACTGTGGCCAATTGGGTCTGTTCAATAGGTTTTGACTTAAAGCTGGAATTGAACTTAAAGAAGGTAGAGATAAAAAGAGGCAAAAGAGACGACAGAGGTTGATTCATTTTTGAGCCAGGTGTCAATTGGATTTATATTTCATTTTAATTTGGTCTCTAGTCTATATTAAAATATTTTTAATTCAACATATCAAATTTAACGCAATTTCGATCCACGTGACACAAGGACCTAGAACGATAAAGTGGTTCAAAATAAAACTCTGAACATGATCTTCTACCTTTATATATTCTTTGAGAATGAACACGCACAAATTTCGCCGTTTCAGTTAATATTAGGCGTTTTCATTTTTTTAGTTCAGAGTAGGGTCCGAACTGTCAAACAAAAAATTGTGTTTTAAAGAAAGCCAATTCGTTTTCAAAAACAGTGCATGAAAATTATAACAAATTTTTGGTTGAACTCGGTTGAAAAATTTTAGGTTTGATATCACTTCTTGAAATTAAAATGTCAGAAAAGTGAATAATATGAAATCAGTATTTATCTGGATTTAATAACTTAAACTGATCTCCGGAATGCAGTTTAAATCCAATTTTACATTAAACGAGTGAATAAAATGGGCATTAGCAAATTTATAAAACTTTGACTCCCCGAATCTAGAGCTGCCCAGTGGGTGCGGCCGAGCAACTTAAAGTTGCTAGCAAAAAGTTCCCCGAGCAACTTAAAGTTGCCGGCAACTTAGTTGCCTAGTGGGCAGTCTCCCATATAAGCCAATGTAATTGAATCGGGAGCAACAAAAAATTGCTTGGGTGAGAAACTTAAAGTTGCCAAGAGGGCGCTAGGCCTAATCACAAACTTGGCATTCCCGAAATAAAAAAAATTATATACACTTAAAACAAAATTTCTTTATAATTAAAAATTAGTTTTTTTGTTATGAAATACTCGTTTTTTCTAACCAAAAAAGCACTTCACAATAAACAAAAATACGAAATTCACAATCAAGTCACATTTTCTGTTCTAAAAATTGATCAATAAATTTATTTAATAAGCCCAGTATGCAGATTGTGCTAAAATTTCACTCCGATTGTGCAAAATTTTGACACAAGACTTTTGTGGAGATTACATTACAAAAAACAGCTGTTTTCTGAAAAGAAATAATATTGAAGAATTTCAAAGATTTTTTTTAATGTTTTAAGCGAATGTAACCAAATAAAATAGATTTTTCCCTTTTGCATTAAAAGAAAAAATTCCTGACTGTAAAGTCGTTGTGTAAATAGGGCACTTCAGAGTCATGATTTTTTTCGAAATTAAATGAGTGCGAAGGGGAGATCAGATGTTTTTTCTCGTTCGCACTCATTGAAATTCGAAAAAAGTCATGACTCTAAAGTCGTCGTGTAATAGGGCACTTACTGTCCGGGACCTATCTGTCAAAATTTAGCACGGGAAATAATTGTGCGGCACATTTAATTCTCGAGCTAAATTGTGTTAGGATCTGATATTTGTTAAATTTACTTTAGCTTTACTTTGTAAAAATGAGAATTTAGAATGAGAAATATTCAAGGACAAATTATTTATCAATGCCAAAGAGAAAAATCTATTTAAGTTGAGTATATTCACTTGCAGCCGAATTTATTAGATTTTCTTAAAATGCCTCTTAGAGGTCATTTAGTTAAGTTTGCTTAAATATTTAAGTTGCCTTTAAATAACGTTACTTAAATTCTCATCTATAATCAATTTTCCATTGCTACTTAACTAAACGATTGAAATGTAACGTAACGTGAGAAAACTCACGAATACATGTTCTTTTCAGCTGTTTTTTGACAGCTTGCAAACAAATGCAAACAAAAGATGAGCACATGTATTTATAAGAAAGAAAGAGAAGCAACTGGTATACTAAATGCAAACGAAATGAAACATGGTTCCATTTTGGTTCCTGATGCTTTGATTTTTGTGTTCAGAAACTCTATTATTCTATTCTTTGATTCACACCTAGGCCTTTTGATAGAAAAATATGTTAATAAATCGAAACAATTTATTTTACAATTCATTTTATTAAAGGAAACCACAAATCTTAAAACTTTCATTAGGTACCAACAGCAAAAATATGAAAACTCTACCCACAAACATACATAGGTATACCTATATTTCTGAAATAAAAAAAACCATTAGTCTCGAATGTCAAAATATGTTTAAGATGGCTTTAAGTAACCTTTAAACGCGGTGAATGGCGTTAAGATGCATTTAAGTAACGTTGCTTAAAAGTGAAAATTGATTATAGATACCGATTTCGCACTTAAGAGCAACTTAGAGGCATTTTAAAGTTACGAAGCCTTTAAATTTCCTTTATAAATACGGCTGTTAATATATAAGAATAAAATTAATTGAAATTTTGTTGAACAGATTTTTTTTAGAGAACAGCTGTTTTTGTGATGTATTCTCCACAGCAATTTTATGTCAAAATTTAGCTGGTGTTTGGAGAGAAAAGTGGGAGTGGAATTTTAGCTTCTGCGTACTTGGCTGTACGCACCTCCAGCTAAAAAAAAAAATTCAATTCTTACTGTACGGCACCATATCTGTCAAAATTTAGCGCGTGAAATAACTGTTCGGTACATTAATTCTTGAGCTAAATTGTAGCAGGTTTTTCTTTTATTTGTGAGCGGAGTGGAACGTTTTGTTCCAAATTCTTTACGCTAGTGAGTATGTGCGTTGCTGAGCTCACCTCACTTGAGAAAAACTGGCATTTTGTGAAATAAGAATGCCAAAGAGATATATATGATACGTACAGTATGGGTGTGTTCTCCTTTTGACGATACGGAAAGCTACTTTTCGTTGAAGGGCTTCAGTGCAAACATAATACCTTGAATCTTTTCAAAATTCAATGTGTGTGAAGGTAATGAAATGAGATTGGAATGCTTTGGTGGGACAAGATTATCCGTTGAATTGTATAAAATCCATGTGTTATATCACAAAACTTTATCAAATAATTGAAAAATAATAGCAAATTCAATTTATTTTCATTTTTATTAACATTCCTACTTTATTTTCAACTTTTTATTGAATTTAGTATTTGCACATCAGCGAGGAATTCAGTCAAATAAACAGCTGTTTAAGCAGAGAAAGAATATTGGGAAATGAATAAAAAAAATGTTCGTCTCAGTAATCTCCTAAAAAAAATCTCAGTGTTCCACGTGAGATTTTTTGCCCCACTTAAAAATAATAATATTGGCTTAAATTTGAGTGTTTGCATTTGATAAACCCGATTGAAAAAGTTGGATTTAAAAATCACTTTAATCCAATTTAAACCCAGAGTGAATAATATGGCTGTATGTTTTCATTAGAGCCGAAATGAGGTAATTTCGCAAATCACAGAGAAAGTATTTCCATTTGTGATTCGTTTAAGAGCTCATTTCATATTTGAATTTCAACTGGCAGTTAACTCCTTTTTTTCTTGTTTTTTCTTTCTTCTTCCATTGAGCTTTGCAATTTTCACACGAAACGTTTTCAGAGCTCTTCAAACTGTGGCCAATTGGGTCTGTTCAATAGGTTTTGACTTAAAGCTGGAATTGAACTTAAAGAAGGTAGAGATAAAAAGAGGCAAAAGAGACGACAGAGGTTGATTCATTTTTGAGCCAGGTGTCAATTGGATTTATATTTCATTTTAATTTGGTCTCTAGTCTATATTAAAATATTTTTAATTCAACATATCAAATTTAACGCAATTTCGATCCACGTGACACAAGGACCTAGAACGATAAAGTGGTTCAAAATAAAACTCTGAACATGATCTTCTACCTTTATATATTCTTTGAGAATGAACACGCACAAATTTCGCCGTTTCAGTTAATATTAGGCGTTTTCATTTTTTTAGTTCAGAGTAGGGTCCGAACTGTCAAACAAAAAATTGTGTTTTAAAGCTTTTAAAGCTCTGTGTTCAAGTTTAAAATTCGTTTCCTTTTTCGTTCTGAGCGCGTTCTGACGGTGTTCACATTGGACGGAAAAACTGGATTTTTTTTGACGTTTCAGTATTTACATTTTCCTTTACTGAAGAAGTGGGAGCGAGATGTAAATACTGAAACGTCAAAAAAATCCAGTTTTTCAATCCAATGTGAACACCGTCTATGAGCTCAGAAAAAAAATAATTGAGCAGACGGATTTAATGCTGAACACAAGCATTTGACAGCTATAGCGTTCTGTTCAGCTGTATTTCCAAGACGTTGTTCACATTGGATTGAAAAACTGGATTTTTGTTGACGTTTCAGTATTCACATCTCACTCCCACTTCTTCAGTAAAGGAAAATGTAAATACTGAAACGTCAAAAAAAATCCAGGGGTGGAATCGGCTAAAGCGATAGTTGATCATCAAAATAAATGTTTTTGCTCCACATAAGGTGATTATCAAATTGACTATCGCTTTTTTCCTATGGTTTTGGGTGACAGCTATTTAGGTGTCACTTACATACATTTTGTACAATTTTTTTGAGAAAGATAAGTTTTGCCAGCTTCAGCCCCACTTAAAATCGAAATTTTTTAGAAAAAAAGAATATTTATCAAAGTTAAAATACAGTATAAGTGAATAGCAAAGTATATTTTTATTCAAAATTTCTATGCGGCGCAGTACGAGAAATGAAAAAAACTACTACAAAAATAAAAATAATTGCTCAGAATCAACTTAAGCAATAAATCAAATATTTCGGCACTCTCCAACCCAATGTTCCTATAAGATCTTCTATGGATGTTCACCAATGTTATGTTTACATATAAATTATAATATTTTTAGCGATCACTTTACGCAGAATAAAGAAAAAGTGATTATCAAAATTGACAATCAAAACAGTGACAGTCAACTATCGCCTTAGCCGATTCCACCCCAGTTTTTCAGTCCAATGTGAACACCGTCCAAAATAATTCAGGGCGCTCAGAGCACGCTTGGTTCAGATCAGAGGATATTCAGAACATGCCCGACGTGCTCGGACTCTGTTCAGAACTCTATTCTAAATAAAAAAGAAAACGCCTATTAACACAGATCCCATTAAAAATAAGCACAGACTCAATTTTGCCTTAAAATAATTTTTTTTTGGTTTTACAACTCCTTAATTGCGGGCTAAAACCAAAAAGTATGAACTATGAAATTTTATTGTTGCTACTCTCGAACTTTGAAAAATCAGTTACTTACTACAGAAAAAAAGTACTTACCTTACTAGTTCTTATGCATATGGAAAATAGTATTTGCTAAGCCTGAAGTAAATACTTAAATTTCGGCATTTACTTTATTATTTTGCATATCAAAAATAGCATATACTTTCTATTAGATTCTCTAGTAAGAGCATTTACTATGTTTTATGCATATCACCCAATGCCTTGTAACTGTGTCATGGTTCATTTTGGTTCTATTAACCAGTTTTAAAACTTTTTACGACCTAAGAACTCCATTTTATTACCTTTAAATCAGTTTTATGTGTCTTCTCAGAAATTTTTGAAAACAAACTTAGGTTTTGACAGAAAGCCGACGATGTTTTTATCCTATCTGCTGCGTTGACTGTGGAACACTTAATGAGTTTTAAATAAACAAAAGTCAAGTTTTCTCCAAATAATATTTCAGAATAAAACTGCAGATTGCAATTTTAAAAATATGTTAAGTGCTTTATTTTTTGTTTCGTACTTAATTAATTTGTATTATCACTTTAGTAAGTTGTTGTTTATATCATTGATAATGATCTCTCATATAATCAAACAAATTGTTTTTATTTCATTATCAATTTAAAAATATGTATAGGTAATTTTATAATAGTTACTCGTACATATAATAAAAAAATATCTTTTTCAAAGCGAAGATTTTTGTTTAAAAAATATAAATAAAAAAATTAAGGAAAAAACATTTTTCAATGAGTATCAATAAATTGGCTTTCAGGCTGACTCAGCTTAAGACATCAATCAGTCAAGAGAGTTATTTTCATAAAATATGATAAAGGGTTTAAGAAAGAAACAATAAGGCATGGGAATTAAGAATTTATGACAAGAAGACTGTATTAGCATGTTACGTGTAGTATATGGCTAAAATATGCATGGGAAATACAACAACGATAAGCTGTCTTTCCTCATTTTCATTTGGGGTGCAAGTTCACTGCAACCTTAAGATCTATTGTGCCCCCATGATGAGGCAACTCATTCTAGAGCTCATCCTCCAAACTAGTTTCTTTACGAAACTTGAGTATTTGGAGTACTTTTAGAGGGGGAAGTTGCTCTCTTCTATCCTCGCAAGGAGTCCCGCTATTATTCAAAGTTTGTTTCTATTTAAGCTGATGCAGGATTGAAATTGTTCTTTCAAGTAAAAAATTTGGCCTGCCTCAGTTTATGGTGTTCACTTCTGATTTTTGATATTTTCGGCTCCTTTTCTGTTTTAATTTTGTTTAATCTTCATATTTATACCACTTCATTGTTCACCAACATCAGGGTCAAAAGCGATTGGAACCAAAAAATTTTAAACCTACGAGTAGAGTTTTTTGAAAATTATACTCATTCAAAAAAAGATCATTTTACTTTGTGGTTTAAAGATGCGTAACAATCAGACTGTTAAAATTTATTTTAAAATGATTTCGACCTGTTTCAAAGCCAAATTTGACATACATACAGATATGCTTGTGGTTTTAAATTGGTTTTAATGTGAACACAAAAAATAGTCCAATATGATTCGATTTTATGTATTTTATTAGTAAGGTATGTTATTGATTTTTCCAAAGCTTTATTCAAAAAGGAAATGATAGAAAAATAAGATTGAATAAGATTCATCCAATCCTGTCCTACGTTTTTTTTTAAATATTTTTTGTTTGGTTTTGTTTAAATCTATTTTTCTTTTTAATTTAAATTGATTAACAGAAGAGGATATTTTGAACTTACGCTTAACCCGGGTTTAATTGGATTTAGCAGGACCGAGTTTATGAGAATGGTTTTTGTATTCGTGTTCAACGAGTGAAAGCCATGTACTTGTCAGTACCAGGTGTTACTCATAAAACGGATAAAACTGAACGTAGGACTATAAATGCCTGCCAGAAATGTAATTTAAAATAAATGTGCAACAAATTTTACATCCAAACAAATATATATACATTGTATGTACATGAATGTTTTTTCAGAACAGTATAAATACATACATATATTTATGTGATATGTACATACATACATATTTGTTAATATTTATTCTAAGCTCTTGTAGTAGTTGTTTATTGTTATTAAATTAGCCAGGCTAAAAGTAATAAGGTATGTTATAGCTACTATTATTAATTTCTTCTTGTATATCAAAACTCTTGAATGAGCAGTCTGAAACTGAGACAACCTTTGTATATTTTGATTTTATAATTAATAACTACACACGCAGAAGTTTATTTCAAAATTAAAAAAATTTCAGAGCGTCACATTTTTATACATATTTTTTTTTTGTTTTATTTAAAATGATTTTCAGTCAGTTATTTTTGTTTAGTTTTTATTTTTTTACGAAATTTCAATAAAGTGCTCCTTTGATACAATTATATAATATTTTTGTTTTATTTAACTTCACAAGTAAAGCGTTATTATTTTGAATAATATATTTAAGTTTCATTATACTATACATCAATAGTTTTCGAAATACAGATCTGTCTATACTTTTCAAGTACATTTTTCAGAATAATTTATTTGTTTTTTTAAATTTTAAGTTAAAAAATAATAAGTTTTCTCTTTTTCTTCATTTCCCATTGTTAAAAATGGGACAAATGAGAGTTAAAGGTTAAATATTTCCAAAATAAATATGTAATGTTTTATTTTTTGCTTGAATCTCTATAACAAGAGATCTTAAAAAAAACATTTTTGTTCTTGATTTTTTTTATTAAAAATTAAGTTTTTTTTTTCAATTATCCGTACATCACCATATGAATTTGCAAGTTTTCATGCATGCCTTCATGAAGCAGCTTCTTTCAATATTTAGTAATCGCGATTGATTTTAACTTTTTTATTTTTAAGATAGTTCAACGAAATTTTATATTAATTAATAAGGAAGGTGAAAGGATCAGGCGCCAATTACCGCTTCAGTGACCAAGTAAGTGAGTGACATCAGTAATCGAATGTACGAATAACAATGGTAAACTAGATTGCTTGAACAAATCAGTAATGCCAAGCTCACATACACACACGGAAGAAAGTATTGACACAGTGGGTGATATGCATAAAACATAGTAAATGCTTTTACTAGAGAATTTTTAAGTATGTGCTATTTTGGATATGCATAAAAATGCAGTAAATTCCGAAATTTAAGTATTTATTTAAGGCCATAGTATTTACTTATTTTGGATGAATTCTATTAGTAAATACTATATTCCGTGTGCATAAGAACTAATAAGTACTTTTTTTCTCTAGTAAGAACATTTCATAGTTCATACTTTTTTGGTCTTAGCCCGCAATTAACGAGTTGTAAAACCAAAAATTAAAAGTCTAGAGTCTGATTTTAATGCAAAATCAGGTCTATGTGTTTTTTTGTTTTAAATTTGATTTTTGTTGAAAGGGCGAAATTTGTGCGAATTAATTCTCAAAGAGTCTATAAAGATAGAAGGTCATGTTGCAGAGTCTTATTTTAAATCAATTATCCGTTAAAGTGCCTTGTGTTATTTGGATCGAAATTGCGTTCAATTTGATATCATGTTATATATGTTTTAATTTAAACTAGAGGTCAAATTTAAACGAAATATTAACCCAATTGACACCTGACCCAAAAGGAAAATTATCCTCTTTTGCCTCTTTTTATCATGACTTTCGTTAACTTCAATTCCAGCTTTAAGTTTTATCTATCTCATAAATAGTCTCACAGCTTAAGGTTAAATTAATATTCCGAGGCTTACTTATCACTTTGGTTAATGTTTAATGTCATAATCCAAAGAAATTAACCTTCCCTTATCGTCACAGAAAAGGGACACACATGAGCCATAGTACTCAAGTGAAAAGAATCTTCCATTACTCAGTTTTATTACTTTATTACGAATTTAAATTTATCTCGGTAGCCTTACTTTCTCATATCATAGTAAAAAGAACAAAATAAGCCGAAATGTACTAATCAACTATTTTACATGACAATTTTAATGGAATATAAGTATTTTCTTTAAATTTCTTAAGTATTTACTTGGATGAATCTACTACCTTCTGAAAGTATTTGCCAGTTAGTATAAACTAATTTTTATGCATACGAAATTCAGTACATACTTGAAATTTAAAAACTCTTAATAGAAATTATAGTAATTAACCTTTTACTTCTAGTAAGTACTTTCGTTTTATGCATATCACCCAGTGACTACTAATTAAAATAAATTTTTGTAAGATAGTAAATAAGAAGTATTTTACTAAAATTTGTTTTACATAATTTATTTTTATTGGCATTCTATCAGCCAACACAAATAAAAACACCTTCGAGTTAGTTAAATAAATAAAAATTAGAATACACTTCTAAATATACAATTAAAGGAAGAAAAAAATATTGGTACAGTTCAAGATCAACGCAAAATATGCATTAAAAAGATGAATGAAATAATTTTTTGTTGTTAATGACTTCTTTAAGCATATTTTGAATTGAAAAAAAAACTGTTCTTAGCAACCTGTTGGCCAATCTTACTCTATTTAGCCTTAATTACCGTTTTAATTTATTTTTATAGGTAAAAGCAGATATTCAATAGAATTTATGCCGGGTGATTGTGGTGGTGTCTCCAAAGTGTGTTGAATCTTTTTTAAGATCCATTCCTATACTACATGGGCAGTATTTTTGGAGTCATTATCTTGCTGGAACTAAGAATTGCTAGCGAACCATATTTTTTTTGCTGAAAAAGAATGTCCCACGCGTTTTTGTTATTATTATTTCTTCCAGTGTGATGTATTGAGTGACATTCATGTGTCTTCAAAACCTAACTACTAATCTCAAATCATTACAATAGTTCCTCCTCAAATTTTTGGTTGGACGTTGCAAATGCTGGTTGATTAATTGGGCCCTTCCTCCAGCTTCATTGAGGAACAAATTATTCTTTCTCAGTCACTAACACTATAAATTTTGTGTTGTTCTATAAGTGGCGACAAAGAGTGAGCTCATCTGGGATTAAGGTTTGAACACAATTCCAAAAGTAAAAAATATTTATATACAATATTCTGATTTTTAAGATAATCAAACATTAAATATACAAATCGACAAGAAAATATTCTTTGTTTGTTTGAACAGACGACTAATTGCAGGATCAACGGCGTTTTTTGATATTTTTAGTTCAATTCTTTTGTCATTTTAAATCATTTATTTTATTCTTATAACTTTATTAATAAAATTTGTTTTTTGTTCTTGTTCTTTTTTTAATATAATTTGTTCATCGTTAGCTTAAAAGTTTGTGAAAATTTAGAACAGTGTAAAATAAAATAACTATAATATCATTTGTTTGTTTTGTATCTCGAAGGTATAAAAAACCATTGCTGCGACGACGTTTTGCTTAAAACCATTGATAGTTTTTATCTTCATGTGTAAATATATTCGTGCGTAAGTAAATTGTGTATTTTGTTGTTTATTATGTTTTAAAAAAGGTATTTCATGTTGTGTGGCAAAAGGCGTTTCGTGAATTAGTATATATATGTATAATGTATAGTTATGTTTATGTTTGCAAAGCGGTAGCTTAAACGGCAACAAAGGTTTTATAATATTTGCATGGTCCTCATTTAATTAAAGTCATATTTGATTCATTACTATTTGGCATGACCATTACTTAGGACAACAGGCAAAACATTAGCCTGTTGAACAACAGCATTAATTGCATCGATTTCCTTCTTCAGGAATGCATCGACACGTTCGGAACCTTTGTTATCGTTAGCACCGATGATACGTTTACGTATACCATCTTTTGATATGAATATCTTATCGCTGTCGCGCATTAAATCGTTTTTAAACTCAACGATTCCAGACACCGTTTCGTTAACAGTCTTATCAATAAATTCCTCGATATTTTTTGTCTCCATGTCGATTTTTTCTTTAATTTTACTAGACAAATTGTCCATTTCACATTGATCGTGTGCAATGCTAATTGCAGCAAGTGCTGTTGGTACATTTGTAGAGGTTTGTCGGTTAGGAGATAAAATGAATCGTTTTTTAGCAATTTTATGTGATGGATCGTCTGAAGTGTCAACTAAATTGGCATTGGACTCTGTCACAGCCACAGCAGTCGACAACTTCTTCTGGATGAGATCATTGTTTATTGTGTGATGAGTAGGATAATGATTTTGATTTATATTGCAATTGTCCAAATTTGATGTCATAGTCGATGGGGTTTTTGAATTTTTGTCGCCACGAAGGAGTTTTGGTAATATGGCAAAAGTAGCAATCGCAATAATATGAAGGCACATAAACAGTTTCAGGTACAATCTGACACTGACCTGCAATGCAAAAAAGCAAAAAAATATAAGCAATTTTAACAATTAACTTGAGAGCCTACGAACAAATAAAGAAAAGTTTTTACAAAACACTTACCATACACTCAAGGAGAACAAATGGAAAAGTAGCATAACCCATACAAATACGGGTAGTCAGGCATGTTAAAATATCGTAGAACATTCGTGTAAATTGGGTTCTCTGGAATCTATGACGGAACATACGTCTAGCCTGAAACACAAAAATACCACATTAAACAAAAATATAAATAGAATGGGAGAATTTAAGCAATATATAAACTTACAAATCGTGCAGCTGTGACAAACAGTGCACCAGTGGCAAATGTTAAATAGTATCCAGGATAAAAACCATGCCAGACAGCGCTTAAAGCAAATGTAAGCATAGTGCCGTACTTTTTAGGTACCCGGTCATAAACTGTACTTCGGAGCCAAATGTTAGTTCCGATATTCCAGTTGTTAATAGCATCACGGAAGTTTGATGCAAACTATAATACAGAGAAAGTAATTATTAGATTTTCTTTGGCGGTCGAGAAGTTAAGTGTCTGAACAGTTTTAAATGGTTGGAAATGTGCTTTATTCAATTAAATCAAATGGATAAGACAACTGATTACCCTGTCTAAGTTAGATATAACATTTGGGCAACAGTGAGCAAAATGTTTACTCTTAAATTGTTGGTTTATAAATACGACTTATTGTATTTTATCTGAAACTATATTTATAAACGTACCTCAAATGATAATACATTAATATTCGTTATGAGATCCCATTTGGAATTTCCTTCCTTATCATAGCCGGAGAATCCCAAACCGGCATTATTGCATATAGCATCGGCTAGCAACCAGGCATGGTAATACTTAAAACGTATCAACGTTGTTGCCATCATGATATACCACAATTTATAAGGAAACGATGTATTTGATATAGATTCGGGATCTTTGAGTGCTTTAATTGGAAACACTTTGACAAATTTCATGAATATAAAGGCACACACCATGCTGCCGATAACTTTCTTTATCACAGCTTTTGTTGGTGATGGTTCAATGATGATTTCCTTTGAATTTCCATTATCCAAATTTACCTGTAATATATTTACGAAAACAATGAAATCAATTTGAAATATTGTTAATTTGTAACAGTAGTACTAACATTTGATGTTGGACTTTTGAGCAAATTATACCCTTCAATGAATTCGATGTAATCTCGGTAGAAAACTAATGGACCTGCCATCAGGCCTTGGAAGTTCAATACATACGAAAAGTATTCAAGTGCTGATGGAAGTTTTTGTAATGAATGATATTGTTGAGCTTTAGTCATATCCTGAAATGAAATCAAATAAATTTTTGTATTTAATAAGGAAAATATTTACCTTATGCTCTCTGACAAAACCATCATGTATACTGAATGCAAGACTAGTTACTTTTTGGGTTATAACCATAAGAGGTCCGGTTATGTCTAACGAGCACGAACCGTAGTCATAAATTTGGCGATGCAAATGTATGCACAGTAAATAGGTCATAGCCACTATCATGACGGCTCTAAGAAATTTATTTATTTATTTTTTTTTTTTAATTAATTAATTGTTTTATAGACCAAACATTTTTGTTTGTTATTACTTTTGAACAACTGCAGGATTTTGTGTGCGTATTACGACGTAGCATACTGATGGAAGTCCTGCGATATGGATGGCTTGTTGTCCGAAACATATATAACCAAAGATAAGACCTATTGATAGGCCAAATGTGTGTCGAACTATAGAAGACACCCTGGAAGGATGTAAAACTGATCGGAAGAGCGAAGCTAGGAATAGAGCTGTCACTTGACATAGAATGAAGTTGACCTGGAAAAATTAAAGAAAATGAAATTTGATTACTTGTTTTACAAAGTTGATAATAAAGAGCTAGTTGTACAAAAGTGGTTCAAATTAAAATTTTCGGCTGAGTAATTTTAACTCGCCGATTTCTGTAGATTAACTGACGTTAAAGTATGTAATTGGCTTTTGTCACATACTTAAACATTGAACCATCATTGCGCATCACATAATGCAACAAAATCGGCTTGTTTAAATTGTTGAACCATGGATTAAAATTTTTGAGCCACATTGGACAACTGGCCTTAAGTAAATTTGTGAGTTATAAAAATGCAATTGATTCAATGGTTGACCCAAGAAGTAAAGTAAAATGCGTTTGTTATCTTAGGAGTAAGGCCTGAGGCCCAATTCCGCAAGAGTGAGTTTTTTCTGTGCACACAGAAAATCGTGTACTCGTCTATTTTTGCGATTCTGCAAGAGTGAGTTTTAAGTTTTTGACAAATATCATATGAACAATCAGTAAAATTTATTCAAATTTGTTTTGGGCGTGAACGGAATGTGTACACAAAAAATCATTCACACTTGCGGAATTGGGCCCCTGGTGTATGATCTTAAAGTGAAGATTTTGAGAATGGATTGCTTAGTGTGTATAAGATCACTGATGGAAATTACCTAGAAATATTAAACCACAGCTTGTATCATTGAACAGAAAGTTCTTCCACCATTTATATTCACAACTAGAAAAGATACCTCAACTTTGGACTGAGCGCGGAATTGAGTAACAAGTTCCTCCCTTGGAAATCATTAATTTAATCAGTCTAAGCCTCCAAAACATATAAATCAAAAGGAAAGATGGATAACTTTATGACGATCAATTATTGTGGCAAGTATAAGAGTAAGTATTTTTATAAACAAGTTTGGATGACTAGATTTAACGAATTATTGTTAACAAAGAAATCATATTGATGCCAAAGAGAACATCTTATTTAAAGGTAGTTGAAAGTACAATCTTGGATTAAATTTTCTTATGTTCATACAAATAAATATAATTTAAAGAGCTATGCTAAGCTATGTGATTGAACTTTCAAAAACATATGTACTTATTTATTTAAATTGATGACCAGTTATATTTATATTCTCATCGAACACTCTTTTTAATGTATGCTTATGATTATCAACCAGGCTACTTATCAGCCTCAATGGCTTCGGAGTGAAAATATATGTATTATCTTAAAAATAAAATAAAATATACTATACACGTTTTTCCCATTTAATTTAGCATAACTCCTTAAGCCCACAATGAAAAATAGAACAAGTATATAATGCACAAGCTTATACATATAATATGGAAACATTAATATTCCGGCACGTGGAAAGTATTTTTTTTTTTTTTATAATTCAGCTTTTTTACACAAATTGCTTGCTTCATAGACTGGTATAAAAGCCTCAATTGTCAAATTATAAGCTTCCGAATATGAGACTTCATTGTCTCGGTCATGGTCATGACAGGCATAGTTGAAATATTATTGCAAGGGTATTTTAATTTGGAATTTGCATAAACGGTATCAAAAAGTCCTACATTCAAATTCATAGTTAAACGATTTGGGTGTCTTATTGTTCGTTCAATGTCTTAAAAGTTAGATTGTTGAATTTTAATAAGCTTATTACCTCTATCTGACTGAAATGGTGTGCATGGATCTCCTGGCATTGTCAAAGTTCAATGGCACATAAATAGTAGACGAGAAAACAGGGGTAGTTTAGGACAACGGCCAAATCACAACAAATACTTTTTAATACTAAATCAAAATTTTACAGTGGCAATGTTCTTCCTCAAATAGGTATCAGGTGACATTTAGGACGACATCAAATTTAAAAAAAAATTATTTAAAATAAATATTTGTTGTTCTGTGTTGTAATTTTATCGATCAAAGACGTAAACATTTACATACGTATAAAAAACTAGCAGGAATCAACGCGGAAAAGGTTCTTAACTATCATATTTAGTTCTTTTGTGATTTTTTTTAAATGATTATTTAATTGTTAAACTGTTTGCAAAGGAAAAATACCAAAGAACAATGTCAATCAAAAATAAGTTGGAAATTGTGAAGGTTATTTGCAGAAATATTTGAGAAAGTATTAATCCATCACAATTTACGGGAAAATATAGAAAACATTATTGCGTAAAATATTACTACTCATAGAATGGTATGGTAACTCGCGTTTTATTCGAAGCAATAATTTCTTCAAGCTTTTGTACTCAAATGTTCATACCTTTGTAAAGGGTCTTTTAATAAGAATGTCCGATTGTTAATTGTATACAAAAATGTGTGTGATACATTGACTTACCGCATCTTTGCTCGGTGACACGTATTGGGGAGGCCTAATTTTCGATAATTTTTTTTCGAATAAGTCTAGTAAAGTTTCCTGTACAGCGAACACACGGACGGGTTGTGTTGTGTTTTCGGTAAACAGAAAGATCTGCTCTAGTCGGTCAATTTAATATTTAGCCAAAAAACAATGCGCAATGACTTAAAAAAAAAATAAAAACATGTAGTCGAATGATTAAAGTCAGAAGATAAGATGAATTGTTTTTAACAACATACAAAATAAAACTCACGGAAACTAAAAAAAAAGAAAAAAATCGTATAAAATGTTTAAAATGTTTTTTTTTTAAGATCGCAACAGAGGCTTGGTTTCTTCTATTGGAAAAAAAAATTTGAACATTTGATACGGATTTTTTCACTTTTTTTTAGTATCCGGGAGTTTCACTTTTTATGTTGGTAAAAATACTTTTTCCTTATCTACTTACCTGGATCTACAACATTTTTATTTTTTTCGTCATTTACCGCGAATTGTATATTTTCTTTTTTCAACTTTAATTTGACCGACTAGAACAAAGCAGATCTTTCTGTTTACCAAAAACAAAACTTTTACCGCTTATTTTCTATCAGTCTACTCCTTCAACGACCTTCAAAGATTTACAAATGCAACAGATAGAACAGTTAACCACAATTTAGTATTTTGAGCCATACAACCATGTGCGTGAGGGCATGGATTGTGGGTGAAGTCTTCAGGCGTTAAATCTCACAATCTGCGTATCTAACGCTCGAGATAACAAGACTCACAAATAGCTACCTAATCAAAGACCAGAGATACGGTGTTTCGGATTGAGATGTTGATGTGTTGAGATGTGATTGTCAAATCAAAACATTCGGAATTTTATTATTTTAAGTTCACTGAGACGATTTTCATATTATTTTACTTGAAAACATGGAAGATCGTATTATTAATTCATATATCAAATAACTTTTAGGTAAACAGTTTTTATATTCTCAAATAAAAAGTTGTGTGTGCATGTGAGGTTTGGTGATATAATATTCCAATATGAATGTATATAACCCAAGGCCATTCTCCAGAGGCATGAATTTGGTTGTTTGAGATTCTTTCTAAGAATTGAATTGAGTGCAAATAACCGTTGACACCTAAAGGTATTTTTTTTTATTGGATAATAAAAACTGATGTGTGTCTCTCAACATTGAAAATGTAAAAAAAGTTTTAAAGCCGACATGATATCTAATAATTTTAGTAATATGTAGGTTAGTTTGCAAGGGGTTATTATACGGTATCGTATCTTAAAAGATCCCTTGTGCTCCACAGGTTACCAGTATAAAATACAAAAAGAAAAGTAGGAACATGAAAAAAAAAACAAGAGGAAAGTTACGAATGTGTTAGAACACAGAACCAATATTAATTCTGAATGAATTTGAAGGTTTTTGACAAATTTTTCAGTTCATAAAAAAAGGAATTTTTCAAGAAATACTGCTTATTTTAGCCTCGTACTAGCCTGGGGTATTCACAAAGTTATGAAATATTTAAAGGACAAACAAAATTAAATCTTCCCCAGGGTTTTTTTTCTTGTTCTTTGATTTACTCTTTGGGTGTCGAGTATAACGGTGAAGTCCTATGCTGGGTGGTAGAAATGGATCTTCATTAATTATATAGGTGGGACCTATTCTTTCTTCACTCGCTCTAAATGATTCCTTATTAACAGAAGTGAAGGTGAGTTTCCATTGACTCTCGCAAAGCTGTCAACCCCTCTGTGAGCTAATTTAATGACTTTGTCTATTGGCGAGTTTTACTCTCGAGAGCTGTTTAAGAGTTGCTCACTGTCTTTTTACCCTCAAATGGCTTCCCTCCTTTAGAAACACAAATAGAACACATCTACTTTTCCTTATGCTTCGGTGACTTGGATACTTTCGTTGTTTCTTGTCATCGTGAAACCCTTCTATTCAATTCCTTTAGCTAGGACGCTGAATCTTCTCATCTAGAAACTCTTTCCTCGCTGCCTTTCGCCTTCTTTTGGTGCATGCATTCATTATCTTACTCCGGTTCTTTCTCTGGATTTCAACTTACCCTTTGATCGTGTGCCGGTACTAGGACCAATGATTGTTCAATTTTGACGACTATCTTGGGAAAATATTATCAAATAAAGATTTCAAACTTATGAACGTTTAACTCTTCAAAACTCATTTGTGTACAGTTTTTTATTTGTAATTTAATTTCATGTCGAAAAATAGTAGTAAATAGGTGTGTTTAATAAATTTGTTCGGAACAGAAAATTACAGAACAGTACAGGATTGTGTGTTCCATGAGTAAAAACCTTGCCTTAAAGTGTTCTACATTCTGTCACTTTGTGTTTCATGAAGTTTTTCAGAACAGCTTAGAACAATATTTCCTGCACCTACTTTTGAGGTGGAGCAAGTGAGTGAGAAATGTCAAAGTAGCAGCTGATTTGTTTGGGATAATAATAAGCTAAAATTTATCACAGAAATACTTTTTTTTTTGTATTTTTGGACCTAACATGAAGAAAAGACATTAAAAAGTGTGAATTTATATTAAATTTGATTTGAAAATTAATGCAAACAAAAATAACAACAGAAACATTTTTAAATTTGAAATTTCTCAGCTGATAGGCAACGGTCCAGTCCGTCAACGCATAGCTGCACTTTTTGGTTCTTTCTTGTTCTGACAGTTTTCACACACTTGTGCTGGTTTCTAATTCCTACTCCTTTGAAAGTCCATCTTTGAATATTGCTGCAGAAATGAAATGGTCTGAGTGGACGTATGCTCCTCAAAATGTATACACGACCAAGATGCTGATTCATATCACAGCCAGGCGATCACTTATCGGCTTAAAGTCAATTGGGAATATTCATAGATGTTGTTAAGCTGATGCTAGTGAATAGAGTTTATCATACTCTATGAATATTCAACAGTAACTTCGCTTCTTAGCCGATCGAATACGCATCCTTGTATAATTTTTGATTGCAGCTGTAGAAAATGTTGCACTTCTGTCTTTTCATCATACTAGATCCTGTCCATCGTATCTCCTAGATCGCAAACATCTTCTTTATATTAACTGCGCGAAGATAGATTCAAGCATTTGAGTTTTGAGGAGCACTTGTAATCTAGATTGTAAGAAGTTCTTACGTTTCAGTTACATACTCTCACAAGTCGTTATCATTATTCATTATCAGAGTAACGACACCATGGCGACGACGGCACAGCCCTAGACTCAGAGGATCGGGCCTTAACTTCACCTAAGGACGAAATGTCAGATAATTTGATGCCAGCTTCCCCACTACGGGAATATGAAATATGAGAGCTGCTAATAAAAATTGACTTTGGAACACAAAATCTTTTTTGAATTTCAATTTTTTTAAATTATTTTTGTAAGGCTCTGCAAAATAATTTATGAATTTCTGCATGAGTTAAGTTTTTTTTTTTTTTTATTTCCCAGCTTAATACTTGACCAATTGAGCTAAAAATAAAAATCACGCCATTCTATAAAAAACCTACTTAAGAAACATAGCTATACAAATGGAACAATGAAAAATAGAGAGCATTTAACGATGCAGTCGTTGCCCCCAAAAACCTAATAAAACTGATTTCATTAACACAGTTGTATTTTAATTAAATAAATTAAACTGCAAAATAAACATTATATCAGCCGTACTGATAGTGATTTTAAATAAGTAGTTCAAACTTGAAATAATAAGAGTATGTATTACACATCTCATTCGGTAATAGTTTGTCAAGTACTGTTTACAATAAGAAGTATCTTTATCAATGTGAAATATTTAAAGAGTTTTAAAGAGAACAAAGCCCAAATTTGAAAAATAAATGTGTATGATTTTTTACAAATCCCGTTTTCGAAATCTCACATTACTAAATTTCACAATTACAAAATCTAATTTTTAATAATCTCGAAAATATAAAATCCTGCTGTTAACAATTTCGCAGTTAAAAAATCCCGCAAACTAAACAATCGCATAATTTAATTAGGTACATCTCGGAGGATTTTTATTATCAGTGTAAAACTGAGAGCGGATTTTAATTTGTGAAATTTCGATTTGCGAGATGCTAGATATGAATGCGAAGTTGTTACGACTAAAATTTTGTAATTGCAAGATTAGGAAGTGCAGAATTATTGATTTGGTTTTTCGAGATTTAAAACAAAAAATGTGATATTTCGTTATTCGAAATTATTTTAATTTACAAAATTTCGTTCCACTCCCAAATTAAATTAAGTGAGAAAGAGAACTTAGAAATTGTATATCCAGTCGACACATTTTTTTTATTCTTAAAATTACCTTTTGGAAAACGTTTTTCTTTATTTGGTTCGCAGAATTTTTATTTTTCGGTGCGAAACCGAGAGCAATGTTACGATGAGATTTGAGTTTTCAAAATTTATTTTGATTTGCGAGATTGGGATGTGGGATACGTGATATTAAATTGCGGATTTCGGTTGCATATTTTTTGCCTCGATGTGTTAGTGCGAGATTGTAATTGCCAGGTTAGGAAAAGCAGGATTATTCATTTACGAGGCTAAATTTTTCGAGATTTTTAAGAAAATGCGAAATTTTGTTATCTAAGATTTTGTTTTACCAAAAGACATTCTGGACATTCTGTAGAGGAAGCGAAAGGAGAATAAAGAAGCATGAGACCAGTCAATGAAGATCCAGTCCCAGCGCCCAGAACTAGATTAAGAAAGCCCTCCACAAGCTGAAGAACAACAAATCCGCCGGCTCGGGTGGCCTACCTAAGGAACTCTTCAAGTATGGAGGAGATTTTCTGGTAGGGTGCATGCACCAGCTCATCAATCAAGTTTGGGAGGAGGAAAGTATGCCCGACGAATGGTCAATTAGCTCCATATGTCCAATCTTCAAAAAAGGCGATCCTATATCCTGAAAAAAACTACAGAGGTATACTCCTGCTTAATGTTGCATACAAGATCCTATCCAACGTACTATGTGGGGGTCTTAAGCCTTTCTGCAACACTATGATCGGCACGTACCAGTGTGGCTTCAGTCCAGGCAGATTAACGATAGACCAAATCTTCACATTGAGGCAAATCCTGGAAAAGACCAACGATCTTCAAGTCGAGACCAGACATGTACAGGGCTCAGAAAAGGAGATGCGCTATCAATTGACTTCTTCAACCTAGTCCTGGAGCAGATATTTTGCAAGAGTGGTGTGAACATGGAAGGCACTATCTTCAACAGGCCTTCGCAACTTCTTATGGCTATGCGGACGACATCGTAATCATCGGCCGCTCCAAGCGAGCTGTACTAGAAGCATTCACAGCTATTGATGAACAGGCGAAACGCGTTGGTCTTGAAGTGAATGAGGAAAAAACAAAGTAGATATATGCTATCAACAAACAAAGCTTCATCTGTCTATCGCATCGCCTAGGACATAACGTTACTCTTAATTTCGAGGTAGTCAAGGAGTTCTCGGAACAAACATCAATCCCACGAATGACACCTTAGTGGAAATCCTAGCGAACCGCTGCTACTTCGGTTTGGCCAAACAAATGGGTTCAAAACTTCTTTCCGAAAGACAAAGTAAACGCTATACAAAACGCTAATTTTACACTACGGCGCCGAGTGCTGGACGATAAGTAAAAGAGGGCAATTGATACTGGTCACTTTCGAGAGAAAAATTCTTGGGCGGATATTTAGTCCAGTATTCGAGGAAGGTGAACGGAGGAGAAGATTCAATCATGAATTGTACGAGCTGAACCAAGATGTGGATGTAGTCCAAAGAGCCAAAACACGTCGACTACACTGGCTCGGCCACATCGAGCGAATGGACAACAACGCTCCAGCCAAGAAAATTTTGACTCTGAGATCCAGGGCGTATTTTTTCTTAATTTAGAGAAAGGGTTTCACAATTGAGATGATCAGAATATGTAACGAAATTTTTAAGTTCCACAAAAACTACGAGTTTAAAAATCTCTTGTTGAATGTTTTTTTTAGTTGAAGGATTTTTGACTTTTTATAGCATAAGGATAAAGTTTTTAACAAAAGTCAATAAGTAGGTATGTTTAAGGTCAGAATATGATACAAGATTTCAAAATTAAAAAAAGCTTTATTTTTGTTTTTGTTATAGATACGAGTATATGGGGTGTTTCTGATTGGATGAAAAGACTCATCCAACAAGTTTTTTTCTAGCAAGGGCCTCACTAGTATTTGACAAGTTTTTCTTGTCTGGATTTCCCCTACAAAAGCCTTTTGAGGGACTTGACTAAAACTTCCCATTTTTCCAGGCAGGTTAAAAAAAGATTTTTAAAACTCGTGATTACGTAAGTAATCCAAAGCATAATCTCAGAAATCCACCCAGACAATCAAGAAGAACAAAAACATTTTCAAAAACAATTGATTCGTATTCCTGTTTTATAACATAAACTTGCGCTATTCTCACCACTTGTTGAGAGAAGAATCAGTTTTTATATAATTACTCAAAGATAACAATAGACAAAAAACCCAAACTAAAAAAAAAAACATTTCTTAAGGTTATGAGTAATTTTTTTAATGTTTTTTATTAAAAACGAAAACAAGGTAATTATTTTTCATTATATTATTCTGAAAAAAAAATCAACACAATCGAGGGTGCGGTTATCAAAATTTGAATACAAGTCATCTTGTCAAGAGATGAATCTGGGTCAAACCGAGATTGATTGAAATGCCTCCTTAGTTTCGAGTACAAAACAATGCACCCGCTAGCGATTCTATTGTCTATGTGCTTTATATACTTTGATGAAACGTGTGGCACACATTTTTATATATTAGATATACGAACATACTCTTTATTAACAAAAACCAGAAGTGTATAACTTAATTGACATTGAACTGCACTGCTCCAAGTGTTGCACAAGTGTTACTTTTAAGTCTATGTCTATAAGAGTCTTCACAATCTATGTATAGAAAAGATGCAAGCCCCTTCTAATACCCGTTTATGAAATTAAAAAAAAATTAACTTTTGTAAAATGAATATTGTAGTAAATGTTGTAAGCAGTTCACTATCAACTAGTCAAGTGAGCCTGGTTTTATCTATGCCATTCATCGCTCACCGACAGCAATGGCGTTAAAGAGTGAAATAGGTCTTGTAGAAGAACAATTTAACACTCCGTGTCACTTGATGTGGGCGCTGTAAGGAGAGTATTTCAAATAGTTTTGTTTTTATAGGTTGTTTTTTATTTCAAGCAAAGGGTCTTTCAAAAGGGCGTTTAATTTTTAAATGTAAATAAAACAAATTATGTGTGATACAGTGACGTGGTAAAAAGATCAACGAAAGAAAGCCAAAAATTAAAAAATTATGGCGTTATTCCGTTTTCAATGTGGAAATAACCCCGAGTTTTCAATTTGTTTTTATTTCGCTTTGGAATACAATTAGGACCAATAACATTTCATGTTTTTTTGAATAAGAAATATGTTGAAATTAGCGATTGTCTGGCGGCTGAACTTATTAAACAGAGTTTAGTGAGTGGTTCAAAGGTCCCAAAAAGGGAGTTAAAATCCTTTGAACCCGCGAAGTGGGTCAGGCATTTATTGTTGACAAAAGCACCCATCTGGCTGTGCAGGGAACGAAGGAAAATAGCCAACTGGAAAAGTAAGTTTATCATTAAATGGGAACTAAGTTGGCTTTAGCGAAGTGGACTCAATTTCCACGCAAGGTTAATAGTACACTTTTTTATGAGACTAAAGTACACATTTTGAAGAAGGATAATCGCGTGAATTTTTCTTTGATTTTTAATAGTACTGCAAACTGTATTCGCCATATTCCCAAATTTGAGATTTGGTCTTATTGCGTTGAGACATCCGTTAAATTTATATTTGAAAGGACATTTTGTGGCATTAAATACGAAACAAAGGTCTTTCAATGGTCCGCATTCGACTTTGCTTGTTTGCACGTATTCTGGGGAACCAATTTTCGATGTTGACATTGTCGCATAAATCTTACCCACCAGGAAAAATGAAAAATTTTGCCAGTTTAAGTCTAGAAAAACTTGTCAAAAACTCCTTTGCCTTTGCTAATAAAAACATCAAGTTTATAACAGAAATAAAAACTTTTAACTCATAATACAATTGGTATGAAAAATAAAAAAAATTTCAATAAAGCATAAATGCAAAACTTTTTAGGGCCTCGTCGAAAGCTAGATTGTTTTTTCAGGCGTTTATTGAATTTTCTGGATGTCGTTCACAAATTTTGATAGTAGAATTTGATAATTTGCACATGTTGTTCAAAGCTATAACTTTCTATGTGGTTATTTCACATTTCCAAACAATTCAAAATAAATTAATTAAAAAAAAAAAACAACATCAATTAGGTGACGTGGAGTGTGTACACTTAACGAATAAACCCGTTCAAGAAATTAAAAAGTAAATTGAATGTCTAATACAAAAGGTGAAATAAAGAAAAAAAAACATAGTGCAGTTTAACACGAACTAGTTTGGTGAGCCTCGTTTTATTCCATTCACCGGTAGCAGCAGAATTTGGAGAGCAAAAAACCGCTTACAAAAAACCCGATATAATAAACCTATAAATGGCGGCTACGATATTCGCATCCGTTCGAAAGCATTAAACTTGTTTTGCTTTGATGTGACAAAAATGTGGTTTGCTTTGTGAATCAATCATACATCACATACCTACTTTTTCTATTGATACCGTAAAGATGTAATTATATTTATTTTTATTTTTAATGTCTTTGGATGACGACTTTAGTAGATTGAGTTACATATTTTAAAACCACATGGAATTGATTTATGCGGTCATATTTATTGACGTTTCAAATGTATGTTAAAAGAATGGGTTTGTATTTTGAAATTTGCGTAAACTGGAGATTAAGAATTCTTTGTCTGTGTTCAAATATTTAGATAAATATCATCTAGGCATTTTCACAACCAAACAAAATTTTCAATCTTATGAAATTAGAAACTCTTAACATAAAGTATGGACATTCTACATATTTCCAAAGGCACCAGACTTATAGTTACATATTACAATTTATAAGAACCTATATTATTGTTTGTAGTTGTAGATTTAAAGTAGATTGGGTACAAACAATTTTTGTTGAGAGTTAAATTTATTTATCAAAACATTGGAACTATGGTTAAAATTTGATATTTTGTCTGTAACCAAAACTATGCCATACTTTTTGCAAGATTTTTAATATGCTAAGCCCGCACCCAAGCCTAAAATTGCTCCATCAGATCAGGTTTTTGAGGTAGACGAACACAATCCCGAAATTCTGAATCCCGAAAACCCAAAATCCCGAAAACCCAAAATCCCCAAAAACCCAAAATCCAGAAAGGCCAAAATCCCGAAACTATATTTGAAAAAAAAAAACGAGTTAATTATAAAAATTTGAAAAAAAAAATACTGCGACTTCTCTGACGAATTTTAAGGCTTAATTGACATTAAAGTTTTTTTAGCGATAAAGTCTCGATATAATAAAGTATTTAAAGACAAAGAACAATGAAACTGATTCGCTTTCGCTCTTTTCAGTTTTTCTTATGTAAAAATATTTTAATGAAGCGATGGCGTATCGGTATTGGTAAAATGGTGTGGATCTGCCCTTATAGAATTGAAATCAAAAAGTTTTAATTAATTGATAATAAAGTAAAGAGGTACTTAATTTTGAAGTAATTGCATTCCATCTACATTTCAAAATATATAGTAAGCTAGAAAGAAACCGTGAAAGAATGGGTTGGAATAAAAATATAATCGCTGACTGTACATACTAAATCTCGAAAAATTATATAAAATGCCAAATTTGCGCAAATTTTTCATTTTATATAATTTTTTAAGATTTAAATTTCGGGATTAAGGGTTGTTGGGATTCTGGGTTTTTGGGATTTTGGGTTTTCGAGATTCTGGGTTTTTGGAATTCTGGGTTTTCGGGATTGTGGGTTTTCAGGATTTCGGGTTTTCAGGATTCTGGGTTTTCGAGATTCTGGATTTTCGGGATTTCGGTTGGAGTTGATTTTGTAAACCAAAAGTTTTGAGGTATATGCTTTACTCAAATCCAAGCTCGGAATTGCTCTATCAGAACTGGTTTTGAAAGTACGTATTTCAGTTTGATAATGAAAAAAAGAATTTTTTCCGCCATTTTTAAGGTTGTGGTGTAACATTCGAGGTTATGGTTTTTAACAAAATGTCCTAAAGTTTATGCTTAGCTCAAATCCAAGCTCGACATTTCTCCATCAGACCAGGTTTTTGAGGTATTTCCATTGGAAAATAAAAGGTAAATTTTTTGTAATAAAATGTTCCGAAGCTTATACTTAACTTTTTTCATCAAGTCAGGCCTCCAAGCATCTCATTTTATTTTGAAAACCAAGTTTATTTTTCTGGTATTTTTGATTCCATGTTCAATTTTGTCCTCCCAATTTCGATATTCAGACATTAAAACCAAATGTGTGAATGGTTATCTTCTTTTAACTAATTTAAATTTTTATCGCACTCTGCTGGAACATTTTGAGAGTATAATCAGAATCACAGCCTTTATATGACCGCAAAGCATATACAAAAAAAAACAATAAATGTTCCACATACGACATAGTGAACGAAAAACATTCACGAAGAAGATGTTATAATTAAATGTTCTTGATTTAACTTTAAAAATATTTCCCTTCACTTGTATGATGTAAACTTAACAAATCAAGCAATAAATTAAAAAAAATAAATACACAAAACTCGTGCCTTATCTTCAGTAAAAATTTACAATCTTTTTCTTTCAATTCCAATGAATATTGAACTATAGGAAATGTTATAGAATTACTATAGGTACTCTAAGTGCGTTGTTATTGTTTTTGAGTGGAATTATAGAACGATAATTATTGCGCGCTTAGTATGTTAGTTTGTAAACTTTGCTCGTATATACAAATGCGTAATAATAAAGATGTTGGTTTGTTATTTTATTACTAAATATAAACAAAGCGATGAGATGATTTCAATAACCTTTCTATTTTCCATCCGAAGGTTATTCTCGCTACAGAAACTTACTCGTATCAATTTGAAATAATGGTTTATTATTCGGAAAAAAATTATGGTATGAGTTTATTTTGCTTTGCAGTTGCTTATTCATGCTTTGGAAATAAGTTTGTACAAAATTAAAAAAAAAAAATGACGATTAGTAACGATTTTGTTTTGTCTGATACATCTAAGTGAAACAGGGTCAATTTATGAAGCACACACTTTTTGGTCAAAATATTACTTTTTTTGTTTTTTTTTCGCTTTATAGTTTGACTTGCTGACCCTTCCGGCATTGCTGGAGTAATGCTAAATATTATAATAAATTTGACAAAAACTATTTAATTGTTTCGTTTTATTTTTAAATACACAATCAAACTTATAGGCTTTTAAATATCCCTGTAAGTAGGGAACAATTATTGCGTTAAAGGGTATTCTTTTATCATTTAATATGTTTTTTGTGTGACCTAAGCATTCTTAAAGCACAAAATGCATCCATGCGTTGAGAAAATGGTCACACTAGTCTTTTTTTTTAAATATTTTTCGTATAATTAATGCCAATTTGAGAACTAAGCTTAAGATCATTTTTGAAGAATAGAAGATTTTGGAATACTAACTGACCCATAGAATTTCGTTGCGTCCATCTTGTATGCTGTATACGCTCAAAAGCTTTGGACATGAAAGAGGTTAAGCTAACAAAATAAGGGGCAATTATTCGAGTTTTTTTTATTAGTTTTTGCTAAGCTTTTTTTTTATATCCACCTGGAAACATTTTTTTTTAGTTTTTAACGAGGCCCTAGAAAGTTTAATGTTGATGCTAACATCGATTTTCTCTAGGGCCTTGTCCGTTAGGTAATCTTTTGCCTATAGAGAAAAATAAAATTTAAAAATTTGACTCGACAGGTATTCGATCCTTCGATCTTCTGATTACCAATCCAACATGGTAGCTCCTGAGCTATTTCGCAATACAGTTCTGTAATGTCTAGATTGCCCCTACCAAAGCCTTTTCAGGACCTTGACTAAATTTGACAAAAACTTGCCATTTTCCCAGGCGCGTAGGTATTTACAATTGACCCATGATGTTATATTTTTAAGAACATTTGTTTTTTCCTTTAGACCAGCTTTAATTCAGCTGTCAGTAGTCAGTGGTTAAATCAAAATTAAACTAGAATTAAAAAAGTTTTTAAAAAAATTTTTAAATCGTACTTATTCTTGCAATTTTAATTTTTTTTATATATTATTTTACTTATTTATTTATTTGATATCCATCAAGTACATTAACTCTCTTAGACTAAGAAAAATAAAGTTTGAAAAAATAATGTTTTAAATACATAATACTAGTTACAAAATACTCAAAATCATATTTTGCATCTCTACTCATATTAAAGTCGATTACGTGATCATACTTTTTATAGTTAATAGATGCAATGGTTATTGGGGCATTATAACCGTAATTGGTCCTATGTGAGGGGATATAGAAGAAATCGCCTTCTCTAGATTTCAAACGTCGCACAGCGACATACAAAGTAAACATAGAAAGCGATTGTATATAGTGAATATGACCACATAAAACATCACGGGCAAAAAGAACAGACAAATATTCACGTCTTGTTTAAAGAGGCTTAAGATTTATCAAAACCATCTGGCATAATATAGTGGACTAAAAGACTATTTGAATTTTCTAATCACAAACTTTGTGAACCGCCTTTGAATCTTTTCAATGCGTAATCGGGTATTAGCATAGTACGGATTCCATACCACACACAACAGTACACAAGGGATGAACTTATTAAAAAAGCATATAGTGATTTTAGAGTATAAGGATCCTGGAAATCATTTGCATTACAGAATAAGAAACCTAACATTGAGTTAGGCTTGGATATTAAGTAATCGTAATACCAAGAGAACTTAAGTTGGTCGTCAAAAATTACACGCAAATCTTTTTGTCTCGACACTCTTGTTAGACTCATACTGCAAATATTGTAATCATCTTGGATAATGTTAGCACAGAGCATGTACTGATATTAAACAGAGCATTTACTGATATGAATAACATACGTCGGTAAATCATTAATGAATAAAAGAAATAAGAGTGGACCAAGATGACTACCCTGTGGAACACCTGAAGAATTTTAGATATCGAATGAAATTTCAGACCCAATTTAAAAAAAAACTTGAGTAATAGATTTGAAGTTTTCAAATTTTTCAACCAAAACATTGTGTTGGGCGCTGTCGAAAACTTTTGAGAAATCTGTAAATATCGAATCAAGTTGATTTTTATTCTCTAAGGCAAGTAAACAAAAAAATTGCCAAGTTAGTAGTAGTGGATTTACCACTTACAAAACCATGTTGAAAATCTGAAATACTTTTACCAACAGCAGCATAAAACTTATTTTTGACAATTGCTTCAAAAATTTTGGGAATCAATGGAAGTTTTGCTATGGACCTTTAATTAGTAACAGCTTTTTTCGATCCGGACTTATGTATAGGAGTAATAAAAGACCACTCCCAAGTTTCTTAAAACTCACCATCACATATAGATTTATTGAAAAGTATGTGAAGAGGCTTAATAAGACCAAGCTTACACATCTTCAAAAAAATTGGTGGAATATTATCAGGTGCAAGAGAAGTACTCGATTCTCGATGGCACAATTCTGTCTGTCTGTTGGTTCACAGCCGAAACAGCTCGACCGATTTTTTTCAAACTTGGTACATAGTGGTTGTTGATGATTATGCCCACACGTTTCTTTTTTTAGAACCAAAAATAACGGTTCTGGCCATTAACTTTTTTTTTAGCAATTTTTACATAATCGCATTTTTTCAAAAAACAGCTCGACAACTTTTCTTAAAACAAACTCAATAAATTACTTTTTGTAACGGCTTTTTTTTTTTGTAAATTCATTTTTATTTTTCAATTATCTTAGAACTATCTTAAAACTAGACAAAAATTCATAAAAGCTAGCCTACTTATCAATATCTTAAAAGTAACTTACTGGCCCCAGTCGGGCGCTCTAAGTTAAACTAGAATAACTTAATGCTAATGCCTTTCGGCCTAAGAACTATCTTAATACTAAATCCAGGTCGGTTTTATTTTTTACCGAGAAGAATTTCACAAAAAAACTCGGTATCTATGTCTTTATTTTTTGGTTTTATATAAAACTTACAAACTACATAAAACTAAATTAAAGCTAATTAAAACTACTTAAAACTACTTACAACTAATTTTAAACTAATTACAACCTACTTATAAGCTACTTACAAGCTAGAACAGCCACAGCAAGCATTTTCCGGTTTTTATAATTTTTTTTTGTATTTTTGTTGATTTTATAATTTTTTTGGTGTTTTTGTATGTTTTATATATATATTTTTTTTTTTTTTTTTTTTTGGTGCCACCCTGACTGTCCTTACTTAAAACTAACTACCTAAACCTATGTAAGTCGGCCATACAAGAGAAAATAGCAAGGTCAACTATTAAATGTCTGAAGGAACTTCATCTTCGTTTTTCAACCACCAGAACTGGTTCTCCTGCTTTACCCTATCTCTTCGGTCCCGTTCGGACACAGTCCTACTGAACCGAAGGTGCTCAGCTCCGTCTTGTGCGAGGACGTCTCGACTGTAAAGGAGCCGCCGATCTACAGTTCTACGGCCGACGTGGTAGATTAGCGGAACCGCCGCTCTATCCTGGATCAGCCCTCGACTGTCTAGGTGGAGGAATGCATCCGGCGGAATAAAGCCGCTTAGACGCACACTCTCGTAGTATTCGTTGTTGGGGTAATAAGCCCCGAAAATTAAGCTGTTAGACGAGGACATCGCTCTTGCAATGTGACCTCGAATAAGCTTCAGCAAGAAATTATCTATCCTGTTTATGTTGGCCCCGTTGTATAGAGCCAGGTTGGA
Source organism: Dasysyrphus albostriatus (assembly GCA_946251815.1). Lineage (NCBI taxonomy): Eukaryota > Metazoa > Arthropoda > Insecta > Diptera > Syrphidae > Dasysyrphus > Dasysyrphus albostriatus. Next base: position 60,427,619 of record OX276337.1, on the reverse strand, counting down.
ATAGTAGTGTTTGTACTCCGACTCTGGTGTTCTGTGCAATCCAAGGCAGCGTCGAAGACACTGCCTCTCAAACACCCGAATCTTTTCCATTTGAGATGGGGCAACGTTGAACCAAACCGGGCATCCATAGGCAATCATCGGCCGGATAAGGGCCATGTAGCAAATCACCTTCACCCTGCTATCAAGCCGGCTGCTATAAAACAACCGTTTCGTCAGGGCAAAAGCTCCTCTAGCCCTGGCCAGAGCAGCATTTATATGTCTGTCGAAATACAAATACTGATCCATCCAGATGCCAAGGTATTTTACTACACTTTTACTCGCCAGTGGATGTCCATTTGGCCCTACGATCACCAGCTTGCGCCAGTTCTTTCTCGTATCCCTTGTGGCTCCACGCAACGGAGTCCTAAACAAGATAGTTTCTGATTTCTGAAAGTTGATTTTCAACTTCCAGTCATCACAATATCGTTGAATCTCATCGAAGTCACTCTGCAAAAGAATCCTGATGTCCTCGACTTTTGCAGCTTTTGTAACGGCTTCCTTTGAGTAAAAAACCATTTTCCAACAAATGTTATTAATGGTACCTTCCAAGGATTTCCTTTTTCTCGGATTTAGATAATTTTTGTAATTGTTTTTATATACAAATAACATATAAGATTTAATATATTGCATATCAAAATTTTCCAAAAAAATCAGTAAAAAAGATAAACGAAAAAATTGGTCAAATATATCAACTTATATTTCCAAAAAAATGTTTTTGAATTTGAAAAGCAGTTTCAAATTTTTTTTTTGAAAATTCGATTTTTCATAAACGGGTTAACAATTTTTTTCAAATTTTATTTTTATCATGCACATAAATAAATACTTAAGATTTGCTAACCAAAAGTTTTCCTTAAAATGTTTTAAGAATTTTTAATAAATATAAAAAATATTTTTTTTAAAAACCGCTTGAACGATTTAAATTTTGTTTACATATGTACGATATATAGGTACTATAGGGCAAGTTTTGTATTCGTATAAAAAAATTGAGATAATAATCAAACATGACATTACGATAATTGATAACACAAAAAAAGTGGGTGGCACAATTCTGTCGTTCTGTCCGTACATCGACCTTAAGCCTAAACCAATGTTGCAATTTTCTTCAAATTTTGAACTTAAAGTTTTTTGCAACTCCAGAGGGCAAACTGAAATTTTTTTAGCACCAAAAATAACGGTACTTGCCCTAGAACCCTAAATTAAAAGCTTATTTATCTCAAAAACGGCTTTAACGATTTTTATAAAAAAAAATCAGTGTATTCTTATTGTAGATATGGTGTACCTTTTGATAGCAAAAAAAAAATACCGAAAACCGTTACCAACGGTACCTGCTATATAATGGATTTTTTAAATTTTCAATTTTATCATTAACGGCTTAAACGATTTCAGTCAAAAATTTTATGCAAAATCTTTGATAAAATGTTAATAATATTGCATATCAAAATTTTGAAAAAAAATAAATTTTGGATTAAAAAAAAATATTTAAATTATTTTGAAAATTCAATATTTCAAAAATGAGTTGATGATTTTTTTTGAAACTAAGTTTTAAAACGTATTTTGATACATTCTCAAAATTGGCATACTTGGACATACATAAGAGCAAGTACGTGCGATCCAGTCATTTTATTTGTCCATACAATCATATTCAATAAAGAATTAAGATGGCGTTCTTTTTTTCATCTCAAACTTTCAACGAAGTTTTTTTTAGCTAATTTAAATATCGTATTTCATGCTCTTAAAATAAGTCGTGCATTTTATTTCTTAAGAGCTACCGTTTTCCAGGAAATTCAATCGAAAGAGTTACGGATTTCATGTTTTTGGTATTTCGTTTATAAAGGGTAATTTAAAAAAAAAAGAAACAAAAAGCCAGAGCGTTAAGGGTAGGTTGAGAAAAGAAAAAATAATATCGGAGGGGATTCTATTCTACCCCTTAAGCCGGGAGATGCAATTTTCTAAAAAATTGACTTAGGACTGATTTTTTTATAAACAACGTAAATACTTACAATGCCATGCTATACCTTTTTGTAAATTCAAAAATCGCTTTTTTTATTTTTGTTTAAATTAAGTTAATTGTAAAATTAATTTTCGAACTAAAAAATTTGAAAAGAAAAATAAAAAATTGTATGTAATTAATTACCTACTATTTTTAATTTTAAAATCCAGTGGAGTCTGAATTTGACTATAAATTTATTAAAAGCATTGAATTTTTTAAAACAAAAATAGTACTTTATTACGAAAAAAAAAGTTTGAAATTTTCTTTTAAAATTTTGAGTTTGAAAAAAAAAAATTTCAAAAATTGTACACTCAAACAAATTGATTAAAAATTTTAATATTGGAAGAGATTTTCAGCTGTTTTCTGTTTTAAGTCAATTTTTTAGAAAATCACACCTCCCGACTTAACGCGAGATAATAGAACCCTCTTTTTATACGATTATTTTCATTTCTCAACCCAGCCTACACGCTCTTGCTTTCTGTTATATTTTATTTGAATCACCCTGTATAAACGAAATATCATGTTTCCTGACCTTCGACCCCGTATGATGAACGTAGTGGAACCCAAATCGATGGGGAACTTTTCCAAAACCTTAAAATAAATCCCTATATATATTTTTTTATGTACTTTTCTCTAATTTTTCAGGGGGTTACCACTCGAAAAAACTCTTGCCTTGTACTCAACCTCAAAGGTGGTGTAAAAGAGTACATCTTATATAAAAACATAAAATTCGTTACTCTGTCCATTGAGTTTTCTCGAAAACGGTTACTCTTATGAAAAAATATTTCAAAACCTTTTTTGTAGGAAATTTTCTAAGCTAAAACCTAGTCCTTAACTTTTTTCCGTAAGAGCTACCGTTTGGTAGATATTCTTTAAAACCGATTGTTGGGGCCTTTGACCCCCGTAAAATTGTTAGTGGTACTCATATCGTCGGGGACTATAATAATTTCCCTAGAATGCCATGGGAATTCTATATATACTTGAATGCTATTTTCCGTCATTTTCTCCATAATTTTTCTGATTTCCGGCTAATATGACTGGGCTTTGTCCCAACCTTAGAAAACTGGTAACTTTTGAATAGGCTATGAAATTACTATTTCCATCATTAATTTTATCATTGAGAAATACTTCTCCTGAAAAAATTATGTTTTTTAAACTTGAAAGAGTGAAATAACTTTACATTCAAATGGGAACTTATTATTTTTAAATCACTAAAAATGTATTAAAATTCCCATAAGGAAAGAATTTCGTGATATTATGAACATCCGTACACAGGCTCTCTATATCGAGAAAGAACAATAATCAAAATAAGTTAAAAAAAAAAAAACAGTTATATAAAGGGTATTCATGCAACGTCGTAAGTTTACAAATTGTGTAAAATGATAAGTTTACGCGAAGTTTGCATGAACGACCTTTTTTAAACATTTGATAAAATGCTACGCAATTCAATCAGAGTAAGTCACAATGTGACGTTTGGATAAGTTTAACCAGTTTGGTTAATTTTACGCAACAAAATTCTTTGATAAGTTTAACTAAATTGTGTAAATCATTTTCCATACAAAATTTGACAGTTCATTAACCAAAAGATAAACTTAACCAATTTGTAAACTTATCTTGGGTTTTACGAAGTTGCATGAGTACCCTTATTGTGTTTTTCAATTCTAACATTTTAAGTGTGTGACACAAAGTGTAAACTATAAATTCTATTTAATTATCAAGTTGCAATTTTGTCTGTCGGAGATTTTGTTAGTTCGCAAAACTATCAGTTGCATAAAAATAGTTCTTTTGTATTTTTAAAATATTATACACGTTTTTTTGTTACGGGAATGACACCACAACTTTAGTAAGAATCAACGTATATTTGTACCATTTTTTTGCACCTTTAGTACATGTGTAACCTTCTACCTTCAATTTTAATTTTTATTTTAATTATTTTTGTTTTTAAAAACCTTATTTCTAACAGAAAGAAGTAACTGCTTTACTGTTCCAAAAACATGGTTAATTTTTTCTTGATTTAATGTTATACGCTATTTCAGAAAATGCTGCATCATTTCTAACACGTGACATTTTATTTGTTAAAAAAAAAACTGAAAAAAATTTAATCCAATTGAGTAGATATAAAATCCAAAGATGTTTTAGCGTAATTAAAATTAGTCGGTAACACACCTTTCTTCAACATTCAGAATTTAAAATACGAGAAAATCACTAGCCAAAATAACAAAAATAGCTTTTCTTTTCAAAGTTCAACCTGTCACTAAACAAACCATGCATTTTGGTGGTGACATTCGACTCAAAGAATTCAGCTTATATAGAAATAGATTTATTTACATAGAAAATTCAATAGACCCGTTTTGCGCCGCCATAGCTTATGGTCAAAGTAAATGCATATGTAATGAATGTAAGTATGAAGGTATGTACGAACGTGGGTGTTTGTTTGTTGTTTTTATTATTGGTTTGTTTTGAGTGGCGTTGTCGTCGTAGTTTATAAACATGTTTTGCCAATTTTTGATGAGATATATAAAAAATTATGCCAAAGACGAAATTAATTTTTAATGAACAAAATGATGAAAGGCGGAATGTATTTATCATTCATTAAAGTGTATCTCAATATGGTATATTTATTAATAGAATTATAAATAAAGCTAAAACAAAAAACTGACACACGCTTATTATATCCAGATGATGGCTACTTGAAATTTGAAAATTTTGAAATGTTATTAAAAGAGCGCTGCCAAGAATATGTCAATGCATTTGTATAAGGCTTTGTACAAACGGTTGTCAGATCTGACAATATTGTCAGATATGTCAAAACAAAAACCATGTCCCACAGCACATAAGACATTTTATGTGGTTTTCTTTTCAACCAAAATAAATTCATTTGTTTACTATCTTTTGTGACTCCGGAGCAGTTTTTGTTTTCCTTTCAACCAAAAAGTCGATTTTTTTTTTTTGGTAGAGATCAAAATCTTTGAATTTCGATTTCCACAGGGGCGGGGGGCAATTTGGCTTTAAAGGGGGCAATTTTATATTTCTTACCATTGCCACCGTTTTAGATTTCAAAACTTAATAAATACATATGCGAAGGAGTAAAAAAGATTTCACTTTCGTAATCTCTTATCTCTAAGAAATTTAAAAATTCTATATATAATACATAATGTTGGGGGGACATGACAGTTTTGGAAAAGTTTAGGTGGTACATAGTACAAAAAAGGTACTGCACTAAAGAGAAGTGGCAATTGTCGAAACGTCATTTGATTTGATATGTCATTTTGATTTAAGTAACCTGCAACACGTTACTCAACTTCGTTAAAAATAAATTGCTAGATAAATTTCAACTTAGTTGCAATCGGGAAGTGGAGGTCGTTTTAGAGCAGTAAGAATCTCACACATCTTTGAGCACCCGTTTTTCGGTCCTCATAAAGCCTGATGCAGGTTTTGCACCTACACCTACCCACGGGAAAAAATCTTTTGAAATAAAGTTTTAGTTTGTCGACAGTGCCTGCCAACGGATCGATTAATTTTTTAGAAGCAAATATCTGCTACATGTGTAAACTGACACTTTTCAATCTGACAACGTTGTCAGAAAAGTGATTTTCCGTCATTAGGTTTGCTCGATGTCGGAACTGGGGGGCACTGGGTCGCTTTAAAATCACAATCAGGTGTTTTATGTGACACTTTTTTCACTCTAGTTTATTTGCATTGTGTTAAATGTGTGTTCGCGGCGTGAACGGAATTCGCTCTCACAAAACCCAGGTTTTTCCTCGGGGAAAGAATTCAGACCAGAGCTGCAAATTTGAAATCAGCTGTTGGCAAGAGTTGAATGTCAAAGAAAAAGTATGATAATGTTTTGTAGATTATTTTGTTACTATTTATTAATTTAAATATCTATAAACAAAATGCTCAGGAAAATCGATGGGAATCTAGTGCTTGTTTGAAAGTTTTAAAGCTTCACGAAAAAGTAAATAAGTAACTTCACATTTTTGTCATACAAAGGTAGCGCTGAAGTGTTCGATGTGCAATTAAAAACGAACAGCCACCAGTGTAAGAGAATGATTTTAAATGATGATGAGCTATTTTTAATGAAAAATTAATAGATATATATTTGGTCCTGGTATGTGGGAAGAAGGTGAAGATACAATCGCGAACTCTATGAGCTCTACTTAGATTCGGATGTGCTTAATCCAGAAAGTCAAAACACGCTCCGTCACATCGATTTGAATGGACAATAAATATTCAGCCAAGAGAGTCTTCGAATCCTAGCCCGCACAGGTCCAAGGCTACCAAGAAGACTCAAACTCTGGTTTAAAGACCGAGCCATTGCGGATGCCAGAACAATTGATCTGGATGACTTCAGCAGCGTGCTCGGAATCGTCAATAATAAAAGGTAGTCATGTCGTATCTCAAACAAACATCCTTCCTGGATCAGAAGCCAGTTAGCCGTGATAATACACGGCTTATTTAGTATATTTCCACAAAAAGAGGCAAGTCGGAAATATCTGAGTTTTTTTTTCAGTGTGGACTCACCTTCAGAACTATGTACGTACTTCGGACAGTCATGGATTTTTTAAAAATAATTTTTATATTTCAGTATTCTTAATTGGCCTTAATTAATAGCAAATCAGCAACGCTTGAATTCAATAAAAACCAATGTATTCTATTGCGTCTAAGTTCATTTTATTTCAATGTTAAACTTATACATATGTATATGTGTAGGTGCACCTAATAAGATCGTGATTGCAGAAAAAATTATAATAATAATAATAAAAAAAAGGATGGAGGTTTGTTTGTTTGTTGTATTATTATTATTATTTCTCTTTTTTTATTTCACATCAGTGCAAGCAAAGTCTACGTGATTCTATGCTAATTTCATTAACAGGCGTATTATAAAGCTATCGCAAGTGCATAACTTAACTATTAAACGTAAAAATACCTGTAGCTAACGATTATGAAGTCAATAAAATGCATGACCATATGCTGTGCGAGATCTTAGATTATATGAGTATATAAATAGAGAAATTATATTATAGAGATGCCACGCGTTTTTTGAAAACTTAATTTTAAGTCTATTTAACAACAAAAAATAAAAACATATTTCTCTTATAACTTAGAGCCTGTTTAGATTGGGAAAATTGAGTCCGGACTCGTGTGTCTCATCTTGTTTACCTTTATTCGACCTTTGAGGCGCCTCAAAACACATATAGAAACAACAATAACTTCAATGCTTAGCATATTGAAACAACAAGAAATGAGTCTCATGAGGGGTCAATGTTTATATTTTGTTCATGCCTCACGACATCCCTGACCCCCCAATTTTCTTGTTATTGTACATTGATTTGCTTCTTTTTGTGTAGTATTTGTTGACTTTTACTTTCAGAAGTGAAGAGCGCACCTTATGGAAGTCAGAAGAAGGTGAAGTTGATAGATAGTTCTACAATGCCGTTATAAAATAATATTCCCTTCTTTGTTTACTTTCAACTAACTTCTACTTTTAGGAAAATTGTGAAAACTTAAAATATCATACCTTCGGATGTCGATATCAGCTAAATCCATTTTCTTAGGGAAGAAAAAATATACCAAGGAATGAAACATACTACGAAATTGACAAGCTGTGCCGAGATTTAGCTATTTCGGGGAATGAAGTGAGATGACTCGCCTTGCTCGCCGAGAGTGAAGTGAGATGACTCGCCTTGCTCACCGACTCATCTCACTTCACTCGCAAAACTGATTTGGCTATTGAAGTGAGATGAGTAAGTTCGAATTTAGTTTCGAACATGAAACAAAGACTAAATATAAAAGAGACAAGTTCTACCTCTTTTTCACACTCATTACGTTTGATGTTCTGTTTCACATCACCACTATTGGATGCGAAAAGAAATAACAAATACAACAATGTAAATATTATGGAATGTCAACAATGGAGTATCAATGATTTCAGTAATTTTTTTTTGTCGTAGTTAAAGTTTAATGTGAGTTTTTACCTTAGAAAAATAAAATGTTTATAGTGTCAAAAGTGAATAGAATGTAATTTTATTTAATATACATACTATGATAGTAAAATAAGATTTAAACTATAAATAAAGGGGTAAAGTTACCGACATATACAAAAAGTCACTGTTGAAATATCCGGCGAGTAATCTGACATTTCATTTCACTCGCTTACTCACTCACTTTTCCAAGCTAAATCGATTTTCGACAAGAAGTGACTCATCTCACTCATTCCCTGCAGTTTTGAATTAACTAAATCTCGGCACTGCTAATTTTGTCTCTTACAAAAATGAAATTGTCAACAGATGGCGTTACGCTCTGAGATTCACATTTGACAGTTGATTACCTTGTATATTCGATCTTTCTGCATTAAAGATTGGTACGAAATGGTTGTGTCTCGATGTAAAACGGGCAATGTACATTGTACATGATGTAACATTGTTCAAGAACGTGTAGACTGATGACGGTGTGCTATTCGCGACATTTCAAGAAGTCTGTCAGCGGAGGAATTTGTCTATGCCAACGGTCATAATTAGGGCGCAACACTGACTTGCCAATGCTACTGATTCTATTTCTGCGACTCAGGTTCGCGACTCATTGTTCGCCATCATCTCATATTCAAAGGAATCTCGATGTACAAATACAAGGAAGTTCTTTTGCATCGAGTTGGAAGAAAAAATCGAATTCCAAACTACAAAAAAATGAGCGATGAGATCCACCAAGAGGCGCTGATAATTATCGAAACTAAGAAGATCTGCTCATGAGCGGCAGTCTGTTTTGTAAATTGGAAATGTCAGCCTTTAATAGCTCGATGAAAGATGCATTAAGGGAGAACTGCAGCGGGAACAAGATTTTTATCGAGACATTTCGCAAAAATATCCAATTGCTGAAAAGAACGAGTACGACACATGGATGAAGGCGATTGACAACAGAAACGGCACGCGCGGTGTCATTTTCAAAACGTTCCTTATTTCGTTGATTTTGAAAGCAGTTGAATCTTCAGATAAATGACGAACTATCATGCAACATTTCAAGAAACTCTGCACTTGCACAGGTATTGAAAACGAGCAAAGTACCCCGCACATGTTGTATGAAAAGGTGGGCCCAGTTAAATTGACTGAAATTTTGTTATGTTGTTAATTATGTATTATTGACCAAAATTGCCTTTAGAACTTGGGTCTCCTTCTCACTCACGAAAATTCGAAAAGAGTCAGACGCAAAGAATCATCGTGTAATAACAAAAATTTTGATTTATCAGCCCTTTTTTTTAGTTCAGAGCAGAGCCTAAGCTGTAAAAAAAATTGTGTTTCTTTTTTAGTTCAGAGCTAAAAATTTGTTGGTTCTTTTTCGTTCTAAGCTTGTTTAGTGTGCGCTCTATGTGCTCGGAATAAAATAACTAAGCAAACAGAGTTACAATGTTGAACACAAGCATTTGACAGCTTGTGGTCAGGTGTTTCGACATTTTTTTAATTTCCGTCACTAAAACGAGTTCATACACGCAGAACAATAATTGGTTAAAAACTACGTAGTTCTCGTGTAAAATTAAATAAATAATGTTGCTAATATACAACCTGCAAACTAACTCTGTTAATATTACCCAAGTAAACAAGATTAAAAGAAATAGTATAGGTAGGTAATTTAACACCCTGATACGGTTAAAGTTAAGTGTAAAGTTAAAATAAGCCCTTTATTGTGTTATTTAGATTGTAACAGCCCTATCAATAAAAATTGTTTAGATATCTTCACAATAGATAGGTAGTTTCACCAATGAACTAAAATTTCGATCAGGAGTTAGTCCACGAATTAAAATTTCATGTCAATAAAAAAATATAGACTGCCAATCCACGTTAAGTTCAAAATCTTAACGAAAATCTACTACAATCAACAAGAACTCTGCTGTTACCAAAGACTATTTTTTGAACTGCACATATACTTTTTCACAAAATGTGAGTTTTTGCACATACACTCTCTCATTTGAAGTTGTAAGAAGCATGTGTGTCACTAGCGTCTGTTTCCTGTGTCATGGCTTTCTTGCAATGGTTTCGCTGTGACATTTACGCATGGTCTTTGGCATTGCGCATGTTTTGTTGTTTGTTGTTGTCTCGCTTTGGTCTCGGCAAACATTTTTTTTTACAAAATTTAAATTTTCAAAATGGTTAAAAAGTCCAAACGTGGTTTTCAGTGTCGTAGTCCTTGAGTTCGTCTGACTTGTGGTTTTCTCGCTTAAGTCTCGCTTCGGTCTCGCCATGACATCTACACGTTGTTTTTGTCATTGTGCAAGTTTTATCATCGTCTCGCTTTAGTATCGCTGTAGCCTCACCAACATCGTTGCAACATCAAATTGCGACTCGATTTAAATTTGTATTCAATTTGCACTTGAAGTCGAAGTTTATTAATATTTTGGTCACTTCACCATTTTTTAACCAATCAAAAATCTTTTTAATAAGTACCTATATATTTATTTGTAATATTTTATACACTCTTGGAAACAAAACACACTTTCAACTATCACGGGAGAAATTTGACAATTCAGTTAAACGTCTGGATTTAAAAATATTTTACATCTTGATTAAGGGCATTTTAAATCCTTTGGATTTATGGCATGTTCAGAGTGAATAACATGGATATGGATTTAAGTTTTTGGTTTAAATAAATATGGATTTCGATTTAAAATTCACTTGAATGCAGAGTGAATAATATGGCCGTTAGATATTGTTTAATCATGCATTTTTTGAATATTTTCAACTTCTTTGATTTTTTATAAATGTTAAGCTGATATAATTTTTTTGACGTCACAGGTATTATTTGACAACATTGATAACGATATTCACACAAATTAAAACACGCTATTATTAATTTTATTCATTTCTCATTAAGAGAACACTTTTGTGGCAATACAAACGAAAATGTTTATGTATTTGAAATCAAAACAAAAAACAAATAATAACAAAAGCTTATACATATGTATCTATAAGATTGGTGTTTTTATTATGCAAAAATATAAGGGTTCCCACGTATCCCAGTGAATCGTATCGATAATTTAAAGCATGACCAAACTTAATGACTAATCACTATGAGTTCGATACTACAGCCAACAGCGTTTCGAGTTAAATACATAGTAGTAGGCAGTCAGCCTCATAAACTAGAGATCAGAAAGAGATAGTCTGTAATTTTGTTTATTTCAACGTCATGTCAATGAATTTCAACACTGTGTACTTTTTGCGTCATATTAGATGTCATGATTATTCGTATGTTTTTCATATATTTGTTTAAACACAGGTAGGTACCTACCCGTAAGTAAAAATTATGACTCAATTCAAAGGCATTTCATATTATCATTAATTAATTAACAGCCAATGATAAATTGGACGTAAACACCTACATACGTAGGTATGATGAAAACTGTAACTTTCGTGTAAATTTATTCAAAATTGATAGTGTGAGAATTTCATACTTGGCTGACATAAGTCAGTGATGTCAGAAAAATAAAAAGAAAAATGATTAGTTAGCGCCTAAATGAAGCTGACATCAGCTAAGACAGATATATTTTGAGCAAAAATATGTGCTAGATACTTTGTTTAAGACAGTTATTTGAAGTTTGTCAGCTAAATCCATTGTGTGCGGGGTGCATCCACCGCCAATAAGAAATCCAACTGAAGTAAATGGATCAGCGTGCCTCAGTCGTGTAAGCCCAGCTATAAAAATTCGAATATTTTGGGAAAGCATAGTCCTCTTTCAAAATTTAGAAAAGGTATAATTAATGAATGACCTTGACAAAAAATCGACACAATTATCTTTTTTGAATATTTTGGTTTGTTTATCTAGCTATCCTGGTCGGCTCTCATATTCAAATGCTCTATTAAGTATAACAAATGAAGACGTTATTTTCGACTTAAATTTGCCTAATTTAGCCAACACTAAAAGAATATACATACATAAACATTAAATAAAACAAATTAAAACGTCAAAAAAAAAAAGATAACCCAAAACGAAACGTGCGAGCAATTAAATGAATAAAATAAATTGTTGTTTACTAACTGTGACTGTCGCTATATTTTGATCTATTTAGTATATCAGAGAATAGAAACACACTTATATTGTATGAATTTAAATTGCAATATGTTTATTATAATGTTATGCAGGTTTTACGTTATTATCATTTATTTTGGCAATGACAAAATAATTTTTCTTAATTAACCTAAAGTATTTAGTGGCACTATTCAAATAAAGTACATAAAGTCATCTTCTTTCAAATTTGAGACGCACAGACACAAGTGAGAAAGTCTTTGTTTTTTGATTGCTCATTCATTCATGATAATTTTTTTGTTCGAAAAAGAACGTAGTTAGTTTCCTAACCTACTAACAAAATGATGAATAATTGTGAAATTATCACTTTTGATATCATGCCACTTTAAGTGTACGTGTACGTAATGTTGTCATTTCTATGAAAACTCTCTTTCCTCATAACTTAGCAAAAAAAAAAATAGATAAGTAACTTATTTTTTTAATCAAATAACAAAATCTAAAATCAAATTTTCCTAAATTATAACTAACAGGTAAGACTTTAACCCCTCTAAAAAAAAAAAACACTATTAGACCATAATATGTTGGTATGTATAAACTAGTTTTTACTTGCAATATTTATAGGAACCTCAATGGTAAATTATACATTTGTAAAAAAACAACAATTTACTCGAGATTTTGATCAGACTTCTCATTACGATGATAGGGAAGATAAAAAAAGTAGGTCCCACAATTCTGTATGTATATCTGTTCGCCTACAGCATAAATGGCTGTATCGATTTTCTTAATTCTTGGTACATAGGTAGTGGCTTTGGTGATCATGCCCACACGTTTTATCATTTTTTTCTTATAACTGCAGTACCTTGGTACCTTAAAGTGAAAATAGGGAGACCAGGGGGTGAAATAAAGATCTGAAAAAATTAGGGAAATTGGTTTTCATTGTTTTGAATCGAATGAGGGCTATCCAAGACTACATCCAATTTAAGGACCACCCTAGTTAACACACTACTTTCTCCACCTTATAAAATTTCAAACTCTATTTGATAATATCAGGAATACTATTTTTTATAAGCTGGCTCTACTTGGTATCTCAACAAAAATGATTGGCATCATAAAAGCTTTTTAAGAAAGTACTGAGTCAAGGGTCTATAAGGGAAAACGTATAAATGAATTCTTTCCCATTATAAAAGGTGTTAAATAAGGATGCATTTTAAGCGTAGTGTTATTCATTCTCTTCCTAAACGATCCGAACTTTGTACTCCCTGGATATTTAACAATTAAAAATTTGTTGTATGCAGATGATATTGTTATCATCTTTAATTGAATTTGTATTCTTATGTAAAGAATAAAATATGAAAATTCCAGAGTCAAAATTCAAATTCAAACTAACGGGTGTTTTGATAAGAGTATTACATATTTAAATATTGGGCTATTTTTTCATCCAAATGGCAACTTAATTGGCACGATTATTAAAAATGGAGTCCAACGCAAGAGAAGAAAGTGTTAATTGTAAAAAGAGCCTGTCAGGGGGCCGGATATTTTATTCCATACTAAAGCAATACAAATATCACAGCTCAATAAAAATATACGTGTTCTTACATATTTTTAAATAAATTAAGGTACCCTTACTGAGACACTCTTTAGTAATAATTCTTCCAAACAAAAATCTTTTTAAAAAAACCCAAATATCTCAAAATAAAAAAAGTGGACGCAGGAAGTATCCATCAAACGGTACACTGGCAATGAGACTTTATAATAATGATACATTTGTAGGGGTTTTATTTTCTAAATCAATTTGTTTATTGATCTTTGAGTTAACTTAAGTGAAACGTTACTAAAATCTAAAAGGGTCTATGAACTTACGCAATGTTACATTTAACTGACCAATTAAGATAAGATAAACAAAGTCAAGTTCAAATACAATTGATTGAGTGTAACGATAGTAAAATTTCCTACTTTATCATAATGTTTGTGGATATAAAATTCCCAAAATTAAGTTAATGGGTTTCTATTCATAAATTTATAATTTGTTTGTATTTGTATTAACTATAATACGCACTTTGAACTACATATACAAATATAATCTTTTATTAATGATAAAAGAATTCGAATGTCGTTTGTTTGGTGATAGTACGTTAAGGCATAATAATCAATTTTTTTTTTGTGTGTTATTCATTTATGATAAAGACAAAGAAAACCTCCAAGCCAATGTCAACTTGTTCTTTGAACTGACCGCGATAAACAGATCGATTTCTTAAGATTTGTTTAAAAAAAAAACTATGTTGGCCCTTGTTCATACCGCAATGTACCGCACGTTTTTTGTTTGCAGTTTAAATCCAAACGGCTAACGTTCAAACGTCGTCTCAAAGGTTCTGGTAGAATGTATACGCCACTGTCCATTCGTACGGATTTATACTGCGGTACATTGCCGTGAGAACCAGGGCTTACGTTTCTCTTGGATATTAATTATTATTCTTATTTTGGAACCCAAATTTGAAACAACTTTAGGCGCACAGAATCATTTTTCATACCTGTGCGACAACGTTACATCTACTTAAAAACATTGTTTTAAGTGCCTTATGGGTATGTCAAAGAAATTGGCCTATACTTCTTCAGAGTCGATGCCAGCTAGAATCTGGACTTCTACTTTGAACTACATTGCTGCACCAATATCCCTTGAATCGTTTTAGAACAGTGACAGCCAAAAAAGTTATCTTTTCAATAAAGCCAATACCATTTGTATCTGCGTTTTATTTCAATTTATAGCCACGCACATCTACAACAATAAAAAAACACTCCTTAACAATTTTTACAAATCTATATTGTCTAGATGGGTACCTAATCGTTTTGTGAATATGTTATTGATTTTTTTTTTTGCTAACGGCCTTCAACAGAATAACGCAAGTAAAAATATTAAATAACGCAGTATTTAACATAACTAAAAATTATTTCATCTTTTATATGCGTAGTTATTTTATAAATAAATATACAATCATAATCACGAATATCGGACGTTATTATGGTACTTAACAGTCTTCACTTGACTTAAATGTTAGTTCTACAATATCAAACATTAGAAAGATATAAGCACAAAACAACAGCTTATGAGTAACTGTGAACTCGTAAGCTTTTTTTTATTTATTATAGTTCCCGAAGGACTCATGTGTAGTATCATCTCGTATAAGAAGAATTTTATTGAATTAAAATGTCATTTACGCTCTAAAAGGCATCCCTTAATAAAAGACCTTTATTGTTAATGGAGCCCAATGTCTTAGGTTCCTAAGTAAAAATACCGCGAGTACTAAGGGACATTATTTTAAAAGCAAATCAACTGGAGTTTACATTTCAAATATAATTCTACAGAAAAGATTAGCGAAAAAAAAATTTGCAACAAAAAGTGCTCTGAAAGAAAAATCTTTTAATCCATCTCCACATTTTAGGCTTTATACGAGTAAAAATAAATAAAATAAAGATACCATTCTCAATTGAAAAATAAGAACAACACATTATACATATATTTTATGTACATGTATAACTAAAGACATGACACATGATACATTAAAACATGGAATTGCTACAGCAACCCGAATTAAAGTCTTAAGTGCTTGGTGAAATATTTAGAAAAAGACTTAAATGACACAAATAAAACATACACAAGCTCAAGCGCTTATATGAATTTCATTTTATACACAAATAAATTGCAATTTTATTGAGTCAGGATATAAGAAAAAAAGAAAAGAAAAATATCTCACGTGATCTTTGGTGTCTATTGTATTAAATGTATGTACAAAAAGATTGTAGTCAGATATTTATCTTCTAATATGAGTACTTAATTTTCTAATTTAACGCCTATACTCATTGGTTGGAATTCATTACATATTGTTCCAAAGTATAAGACTTTCTACGTACTTTCCCTTCATTACACAAATTCCTCTTACTGCATGTGCGTGAAATTTTGTAATGCATTTAAAAATTTGCAAGGTATATTGATTAATGTTAAGCTTTCAACATGATAGCAACAAATCAACAAGATAAATCAAATTTGTTTAAGTAATGCAAAATATTTAATTTACTTTTTGTTGATGTTTTAAAGCAAGGTATCTACTCACTGCAATTATAATAATAATTTAAACTATATGTCTGCAAACGTTGGAAGATTTTCGATTAATGCATCCTAAATTGAAAGAATAAAAGGATAGGAATGTACCTATATTGCTTCACAGTGGACTGAGAATGCGGTCTTTATTATCTCATTAAATCCTCTTGTGGATGTAAAAAAGAATGCTGTCTAGAATAGGGCTCAAACCCATACCTCTTTGTTAGTAGTCAAGAATTGCATTTACTGCACTATTACCACGTGCATCTAATAATAATTTTAAAATCATTTGTGTCAATTATAGGTTTTTCAAACAAATTTTACACAATAATTTGATTACAAGTCATTCTTTTCGCCCAAACAGCACGTGTTCTTCAAATGTAAATCTACGATCCCCCCTAGCTTAACAGAAGTAATTTCTTTAGTATCAGATCCTTCCATTGCAAAACCAGGAATTCCACAAGGTAGTCACTTAGGCTCAATTATTTGTATTTTAGCAATCAATGTTGTGGAATATGGATCGAACATTAGTCCTTTCTGACATGAAGATTTTTCTTTACCTAACGATGCTTAACCTCTCCAGAACGATCTGAATAGTTTTTTTATTTGATGTCAGAAAAATTATTTAGAACTTAATTCCGGAAAATGCCATCATTTACAATCAATCACATATTACCACAAATGTTCCCGTCCACCACCACGGGACTAATATATCAATGATGACCTTTTTTCCAGAATAATAACTATTCGGGATTAAGATGCCACTTGTGATACTCAGCTCAATTTCAGATCCAATTATGACAGCAGCTAGGGCTAGAGCTGAATTTTACAAATATTCCACCAAAATGGAGAAACATCTGCTAGTTTTCGGCAAGCCATTATCTTCCCTCTTCACAAAAAGGGAGACCACAATGAAGTATCAAACTACCGTGGTAGGTATTTCATTCTTAAATTCCTCTATCAAGCTGGATTTCGAAGTGGCTCCTCGAAAATTGATCATATATTTACGTTAACATCAATTGCCCAATCATATGTCGAAAGACGATCCAAATTATACGCGTTCTTCATTGATTTAAGAGCAGCTTTCTATTCTGTATACCGAAAGTCTCTTTTTAATAAATTAAGCAGTATGGGACTTTGGACCAAAATGATAACATTGGTCAGGAATCTATATAAGGAAATAACATCGGCAGTTTGGAATGGTGATGATTTGTCCAATTGGTTTGAGACATTACCTGGAGTACGACAGGGTTGTTAGTTAAGTGCTTTTATATTTATCCTGTTTGTTGATTATTTGGTGGAATGGTTAAGTGGAGGTATTCTATGGAATGCAATAAAAATTAAAATACTTATATATGTGGATGATGTAGTCTTGTTGGCAGATTCACTATTCACCATTCCAAAGACCAGAACAATATATATAATATATATATAATATGTAGCATTTAGAATTTATCAGTCAACATAAATAAATCTAAGGTAATGGTGTTTAGAAAAGGCTTTGGAAGATATCCTTAATCAGAAAAATTGACTTTTAATGGCGAGGAGATAGAAATTGTCAAAGAATACAAGTATCTAGGCGTCCTGACAAGATCGAATTCGAGCTTGCGAAACCACTTTGTCGATAAACTTAACGTTACCAAAACCACGCTCAATTCAATTTGGAGAACATGTATGTTCCTTCAGCAAAATACAAAATTTCTCAAAGCACTACAACTTCAACAATTTTTATTAACGATTATTAATTTTATTTTACAGCGAAATAGCCTCAGAAGTTTTAAAAATTGATGGAAACATTCCAAAAACTCGCAATTTTTCAAAAAGACTATTGGCGGATAGTGGTGTTTATCAGAAGTAGAATTCTTTATTTTAAAAATAAAACAAAATTTTTTAAGTTAACTTTGACAGAATTTTGGTCTAAATTCGAAGTTTTAGAAAGTACACGCACACAGAAATATTATCTATTTCACCGTCGTTAAACAAAAACTATCTGTGTTTTTTATAACTGATACCTACAAAGGTACGAATTAACCACTTGCAAATACGACGTATCTCAATCAATATCAAAAAATGTTGCTCTATTTCTAAATAGTATGTAGGCACATATACCTACCTACAAACATTTTCAAATTATATCAGTTCAAAAAGTCCCAACAAATGCAAATATTTATCTCATAACAAGAAAATTGGACTTAGAGATTTTTCTTTGAACCAAGATTATTTATTTGAAAAGAGTCAATAACATCAAACCGCATATAATTAACATTCACAATCAGTTGTGTGAAGAGATCGTTGAATTTACTTTAAATATCTATGTGATGTAGGTTCCAGTATTACCTACTATGACTTCAACTTCAATTTCGCATTTTTTTTTTAAGTTTTAACAGGGTACCTATTTGCTTTTTTATGTATGTAAGTATGTGGATAATCGATAAATATAGCTATGACATCAAATGCAAGATTTCCTAACAGAGAAGAACTCGTTTTTATAATAAAGGGAAGTACCTACCTACATACCTATATAAATATTGTTTTTTCATTATTTGTACCTATTTTAACCAATGCAACTATCTCTCACAATTTCAAAATAAATAAATTATTAGAAACGATACGCCTCGTCTTATAATTTTAGTTTACTTTCGATCAATTTGTAAATGCCAATTTATTTTAAATCGTCAAAATATTGATTAATTCAAGAATCGATTGATCGATTCGCTTGCGTAACTAAAGCTCAAAAAAATCACGTCGTATATTTACTAATTGGGTATAATAGCATCACATGAAGTAGTGAAAAGCTTATTTTATTCAATGAGCCCACAAAGTAGAAAGAAACATCGCGCCAAGCTTCGACTTTTCTAAAAAAAAATATAAGAATAGATATTTTATGTAGAAATTTTAATTGAATAAATTCGATATCAAATGAGGCAGCGAATAAAAGACAAAACAAAAATAAAAAAACCTACCGGAACAGCGCAAATTGCTGCTGTTGATCGTGAAACCTGAATGATGTCAGATGTTTTCCATTTTTTTTTCTCTATACTCAATTTTTATTTCAGTGACCGAAAGCACTCGAGTTGATGACCTAAGCCCTTGGACGGACCAGAATAATATTCATTTTTATTTTTGACCACAATTACATATATTGATCTAAATCCGTTTTTGGCATTCATTGGATTTATTATGAATAAAATCCAACAAATCATCATTTGACTTGGTGCTACCGTACCGTACCGATATACAAAAATGCCTCGCGCCACTACTTGAGCTAAAGATAAAGAGAACGCATTCGGAACAAACGATATCTACCTATTATAATAATATTCCAAAATTTTGCAAAAAAAAAAAAAAATGGATGTTTGGCGGGTGGCAGTGGAGGTGGAGCTGTAGATTGTAGAAAGAGAGACAGGCGGCAAAGGAAGTGGAAGCAATCAGCCGATATGTATCGTCATTGTCATTCTCTGTTGGTAAGATGTATCAAATGTGGCAAGATGGTGTTGCTTTGGGAAGAGTGGCAACACCCTTCGTTCACGACCAAAAAAGCCTCACATTATCGCCACCATACCGTGCTCACGAATTTGGAGAAGAATTTTGTAGTAGAAATCAGAGAAACCATTTTATAAATATGAACATGGAACATAAGACTAAGGGATAATATTCAACTTACCAGATCAACAGATAGCCCGCATAGGTCAGCCAGCCACAGGAATGCCCGACTGCCATCATAGTAAGTGTCTTCCTCCGCAGCAGACTGGGTGGGGATTGGAAATTCTTCGAGCATCTTGCGTGTGATTCGTGAACCGCGATGAATTGCAAAAATTTCGAGATTAAAAACTTTTACCAACTTACTGTTTGCTTTTCAAAAGCATTCAGAAATTCAGATAGGAAAAAAGAAGAAGTAGGACGCGACGTTTACACTCTCAATTGGGACCCACTTCGTTAACTATCCTCCCCCGAGTGAAGGATAAATCGCTGGTTTTTATACAGAAAAATCGGTTTAATGGCGAGATGGATTCTTTTTAAATCGCCACACCCGGGCCTTGGATTTCCACAATTACACAGAACACAAACACCGAACAATGCCAGCGATCAACGTTGGAACTTCCTAGGAAGTTTCCTTTTCTCTATGAAGCGTATATAAATTAATAGAATAAATTAACATTTATGCTACGGTTTGATTTTTATTTTTGTCCTTTTTATAAACCAACAATAATTTTATGTGATTCGTTCACCACACGGCAACACCCACCGTTTTACTTTGGTTTTAAAGGCTCGACTGAAGTGAAATGAAATGAAAAGAAAAAAGAAAACAAATTTTTTATGGAATGAAAATTGAAAATACGTAAACCAAACAAGGAGCGAATGAGCAAGGGAGATAAATCGATTTTGATTTAGCTGTCAATAGAAAAAGTGATGCCAAGAAATTCAAAATAAGGCTAGGTGATATGAATTTATTTAATCTGTCTGCACACCTATTTCATTAATGCTGTGCTTACATCATTCGAGTAGATTTCCTGACTGTTTTCCAAGTGTACTTGTTTACACAATATTATTTGGACTTGCAAAAAAAACACAACTATAACTTTGTGTCTCATATAATAGCTGCATTTTATTATCCCCCAGATCCAATACGGTTTGGATTATCATAGCAAAACCCAGCGTGGCAAGAGTGTTATCCTATCTCCTTTTACCCTTTTGTTTGTGTATTTCCTCTCTATACTATTCTCTACTTTTCCCTATTTTCAACACAAAAAACCTCCTACCCGCCAGAGAAAAACTAAATTTTTGAAGAAAGTGCCAAGGGTGTGTGCTCAGAATGGATTTGTAAATCCAAGTCCAAACGCATAGTTGGATTATGTGTTGTTTTAGTTAGTGATACAGGTATTTTCGTATGCAAATCCAATCGAGATCAGTGCCAAAATTAAGGTAATTCGAAACCGAGTGAGGTGAGTCACTTTTTGACACAAAAAGCCATCTATCCGTCAGAAAATACTAGTTTTTGCAAGAAAATGCTCAGCTCAGAATGGATTTGTAAGCCCAAATCCAAAAGCAAAGTTGTATTTAGTGCTGTTTTTGTAATACATATTAGGTGATGAGAGCCATCCCAGAAAAACTCGTCACAGCCAGATGAAATCGTTTAATATCTTTTTAACGGAACTTTAAATATAATTTACCTTTTAATTTTAACAAATAGATTTCAAAATCTATGATTTGATATAGAATATTATTTTCTAAGTAGTATCATTTAAAAGTTATTAAGCAATCAAATTTGGTTATGGAGAGTTTTTCTAACATCCCAACTAACAATTTCGATTCCATATTCCTGCATAGATGCTCTTCGTTTTCATTCAACCTATGCATATAAGCATTTTGGGTAATATTTATAAGCCCAAAGAATAGCTTTTGCTAGCTAGAATTGTAAAATCTGAAGCAATTGCTTAGTTTCATAATTATAAGAAAATTATAGTAATTGCTTTTGCTTTCTCTATCTTCGGAAAACAATGCCAATGCTCATTTGCTTTCATCGGTAGTTATAAAACACAAAAAAAAATTGAAATTACTAGATAATTTTAAGTCTCCTATTTAGGCGACTCAGAAAATTTGCTACGGATATTTATATGTGAATCATTTTTTACAGACTAACCCTGAGGCCACACGAGCCAGTACTGGCTAGCCAGTCGCAATACACTCACACTTTTTTACCGACACATACAAGCCAAAGCAACTGGCTCGTCAACTGGCTTGCTTTTTTCGAAGCCAGTTGGGAAGCCAGTAGAGCAGCCAGTTACAGGGTTCGGCAGTACTTTTTCGGAGCAGATTTGGAAAAATTGGTATTAAAACTAAAATTGACTCGCAATTTATTTCACAAAATATTAATAAAATAAGATTCGGGGAGTCAAAGTTTTATAAATTTGCTAATGCCCATTTTATTCACTCGTTTAATGCAAAATTGGATTTAAACTGCATTCCGGAGATCAGTTTAAGTTATTAAATCCAGATAAATACTGAATTTCATATTATTCACTTTTTTGACATTTTAATTTCAAGAAGTGATATCAAACCTAAAATTTCTTAACCAAGTTTAACCAAAAATTTGTTATAATTTTCATGCACTGTTTTTGAAAACGAATTGGCTTACTGAAGACTCACATGTCTCGCCGTGGTCGTCGAAACGTAGTTCCCAGTATCGTGGTCATTAAGCTCGTCTCGCTATGTTCTCACCATGCATATTTACACGGGAATCTATGCCGTGGTTTTCTCGCTATGGTCTCGCATTGGTCTTGCCATCACATTTAGACGCTGTTCTTTGCATTGAGCATGTTTTGCCATCATCTCGCTTGAGTCTCGCCAAATTTTTTTTCATTTGAATTTTTCAAAGTGGTTAAAATAAGCTATAGGTCTCGTGTGGTGTGTTTTTGGATCCTCTTACCATTCGAGGAGAGAACCAACAAATTGGTGAGTAAATTGATTAAGCGGTGAGAAGGCTTTCCCAAACCAAAGTGAATAAATATTCTAGTGAATTCCCATCGCCTCATTGTAGTTGCTTTCATTTAACGCCATGTAAAGAAGAATTTTAGTTTTCTTTCTGATGGTTTCATGTTGGTTTGGAAAATACAAGTAAAGGCTCTCCAGAACCAACGCAAAACATTCGTAACGTTCTGTTCTTTTGCTAGTTTTGTCGGATAGCATTAGTGTGTTTTTAGTTCATTTAATTTTGAAAGAATAAAATATCAAAGTACTTCTATTTGTTTCCCTAAATTCGGAGTAGATTTATTCCATTTAGATCAACATCCGAACCCTGGCCAGTATAGAAGCCAGTACAGCATGCCGCCTACGTCACAGCCAATACACGAATAGGAAGTTGACAGTCAATGTATGTAGCCAATTGGCTAGCCAGTACTGGCTCGTGTGGCCTCAGGGTTAGCGAGCAAGACAATTAGTTCAGAGGGACACGGGTTCGGTTCCTGGACCTGACAACTTTTTTTTTTATTTGATTTAATGTGAACTTCTTTATGACTCTCATAATTAACTCCATAAGGGTACAATAGGAGTTAAAAAAGGTTGCCTTTTTCACTTTATGGAGTTCTATTCTACGTTATATGCGTAGGTTGAATGAAACCGAAAAGCATCTATGGAGGAATATAGAAGCGAAATTGTTAGTTGGGATGTTTTATTTAATATGTATATTTATCATTTATCTCTAGTTGTTTTGTGAAAAAGTATATATACATTTTTTCTAAACCAAAATTTAAGCTTCCTGCATCATTTTTAAAAGTTTTCAAGAAAGGCTAGTCGCGCACATGCAACTGCTACCGCAACAAAATAGTTTAGTCACAAGTTGACTACTCAGCGCGCACATGACCAACTCCACCAGCAATCGCAACGAACCTAACCAACACACAGACAATGTTTATTCAGTTTTTCTATCTCACACATTCAAAGAAAAATATTATCGCCTTCGTCCTATTCTTTTGCTCAGCAAATTAAAGAAAAGATACAGAGAACATGACGCACTTTGGAAAGAACAAAATTCAACGATGTTGTTAAATATCCGCAACTATTTGGTTGAATGTCCGCGCAGTTACATATTATTCCATACTACACAAACTGAAAAACTGATTTCGGGCAATCGTTCAGTTTGTGCCAAAACACAAACTGAAAAGTTGCTCGAATCGACGACGGAATAGTTTCCAAACCAAACAATTTCGAAATTGAAAATTGCATGTGAACGACTAGCCTAAGAAACACAATTCCAAAATCAGTTTAAAAATTTTCACATTTTTGTACTTTTGTACTTTTTCACTTTTTTATCTTATGTAGTTAGGGCTTTACAATCCCAAACCTTTTTGAATTTTCGGTAATTTTTCATTAATACACTTACATACATTGATAGTCCCAAAGTTCAATTTTCTTTGCTTCTCTTTTGGAATCAAAATTTTTGATAGAAATTTCTAAAAGATCAAATGCAGATTCCAAAATAGCATAAGCCATCTTCGTAGCATAAATTGGTTTATACCAAAACCTTTTGGAATTTTCGTTAGTTTTCCATCAAAACACTAACATAAGTCCCAAAGTTTGATTTTCTTTGCTTATCTTTTGGAATAAAAACTTTTGATGCCACTTTTTAAAGCACCAAATTCAAATTCCGAAAAGGTTATCAGCTGAAATTCCGTAACATAAAACTGTGCAAAAGTTACATATGCCAAAAACCTTTGAG
The DNA here is from genome assembly GCA_946251815.1 of Dasysyrphus albostriatus. Lineage (NCBI taxonomy): Eukaryota > Metazoa > Arthropoda > Insecta > Diptera > Syrphidae > Dasysyrphus > Dasysyrphus albostriatus. The sequence goes on along the minus strand of OX276337.1, from coordinate 60,403,271 downwards.
GTTTCGTTAGTTTTCCATCACAACACCTGCATTGACCTCAGTTTCGATTTTCTTTACTACTTTCTTGGGATCAAAACTTTTGATGCTTCTTTTTTAGAGTGCAAATGTAGATTCCACATGGGTATCAGCCATTTCTTCAGCATAAACTGTTCAAAAGTCACATGCCAAAAACTTTTTGAATTTACTTTAGTTTTCCATCTGAAACTGGCCATTTTTTTTAAATTTTACTTACTCCACCTAGTTCTTCAAAGCAGAAACAAAAAACTGGATAACGGATAAAACAAAAAAAGAAACAAAACTGATAAAAATAAGTTCAACAGAAACAAGCGTCTGAAAGAAAAACAAAAAAACAATCCACTTCACAGATGTTTTTGACATTTTGCATGTTTCTAGTTCTTTCCTTGTTCTTCAATATCTTGCCATCGGAAAATCGCTTTGCAGAAACAAGTTTTTTCGACATTTTGCTAAGTCTTGGGTTTTTAAAATTATTATTGCTTCTATTTAATTCGAATTTTCATTTAAGCTGAATTAAAAAAATTATTTACTAGTTTTGCACAGGTAAGTGAACAAATTATAAATCATTATCTAAAACCAATTCCTATTAATAGAAGACACAAATTGAAAGAAATAAAAGCAGGAACACAAAGAAAGCAGCAATTTCAATCGATCACAAGTGCGATAAATAAATTTATTGATTAAACAAAAACTTTCTATGTTATGTATGTATGTAAATTAGTTGTGAATTTGTTTATAAGTTTTGAAACGCTTTGTTTACAACTTAATTGGTAAACAAAAATCCATTGCTATTTTGTTTATCTGGATATTGAATATAAAACGTTGTCCTTGTTGTACCTACCTACCTGCCTTAATCCTGTTTTCCCCAGTAGATAATTATAAATAGGCGGTATCGGCTTTGCATTGGGAATACAAATAAGAGAAAATAATACTCTGACCTTAAATCAATCCACCATTAATGTACCTATATTAAATTTGTTAAATATTTCAAGGCCTTTTAAGTTTCAGTTTGGTCTGAAGAGTCAAGAGTAGTACCTACCAACAGATGTCTGTTTTTTATTTTGTTTTTCTATTCATTGAGATCAATTATTATCTTCAATTTGATAAGTTAATTAGCTATACGTATGCAACACATTAACATAGCGTGTCTAATCCTTAAACCCAAAAAATATAAAATAATTTGAGTATTTTTTGTTGTTAGTAGAAAAACAATTTTGCGAGACCTAGATACATTTCATTTGCGGACTTTACATTCGCACATTAGATGGCCTTTCTTTCAATTCATATTCCGGTACTCTACGCATGTTACAGAGATATCTATAATTAATTATAATAAAAAAAATACATCTATTGGTGTAGAATACAATTGTGGTTATTATCTTAAACTTTGTACTAAACTAAAACCTAGCAGCATTTTTGGAAAATACCATAATTTATTTTGTCCATTCAATTGCCCCACATATAAAAGCGTACAGATAGATTCGCCTTAAGACAAAAGACACAACAATAAGTACGCTGCTGCTGCTGCCTGAAAAACAATAATTATTGTCTATAAACTAATAATAAATTTGAAATATAGCAAGACACCATTAGTAAATACAATAGAAGAAGAGACTAATAGAACACCATTCACAAATATAGTAAAAATCATATTTCAAAAAAATCAAACCAGTCAAATTATTGAAACAAGAATTGGAAAAGTGATGATGATCTTTTAATTTACATTGAATTATTATTTGTCTAATGTACTTTTAAAAAATTGTTATTTATCTCATGTACTTATAACTCAAACTCATTGTTTCTCATACATAAACCTTTTTATTATTGCAGTTCATAAAACCGATAATTTTGATGTTACTATGAAACTGGATGAAGTCGTTACATGGTTCGTGTTTATTACATACATAATGTAATATGTATTTCAATATACTTTAATACAATTTTATTTAAAGGTATCAGAAAAAGATCGGCACATATGACAAGCAACAATGGGAAAAAACAGTTGAACAAAAAATTTTAGATGGCTTTACAAGCTTTACACTGAAGAATGCAAAACTTAAAACTGAGTTTATTGACGTTGATTTAGTAAGAGGTAGGATTAATTTAAGATAATACAAACTGATTTTGAATTTCGTCAGGTAAAGGGTGATAACTTTAGAACGATAACACCTATAACATTACACATATTTGTAATATAATAATATATAACCTTCGCCATGAGTATGGCTTAAAGATGGAATAGGTGTTGGCTCAGGAATCTTTTCTGCGTCTCTTAACGTCTATAGGTCCTTTCGGCTATCCGATGTTTTTAGTTATTTGAAACTGAATTACTGTAAATTAGTGGGCATGTAAAATACTTAAACTAGACCCAAACCAAAATCGTAATAAAGGTATCGTAACAGACAGTCAGACAGCTGCTGTTAAAGCCATTGATTCGGCAATAACATCCTCTAAATTGGCGATGCCGAGATGAGCTCGCAAGGCTTAAAATCAACCTTAAGGTCCGGTCGCAGAGGCATTGACGGCAATGAACGGGCAGATGAACCAGCCATGCAATGATAAACCCTTTACAGCTCGGCTTCAGCTCTTTACAGGTATATACTGCAACCATACCCCACATCCATTATTATTTGTATGCTCGTGCCACCAGTTTTACCGACCCATCTACCATTAAATTAATTTTTGTCTTAACGTCCACTTTACTACTTTACTACTTTTAGCTAGAACCTAAATGGGTTCTTTGAAAAATTATATTCCAAATTTGAAGAAAATCGTTGTACAGGTTAGTGTTTAGTTCAATGTTAATTGGACGTAAGGACGCAAATAATTTTATGGAGTTATCTTGTTTCTACCAAACGCCACAGATATTTAGTATAAAGAGAAGTTTACCAATCGCAATAAATGTAGTGAGTTGGGGTTGTCGGCTTGGTTTTCTAGTAAGGGTAATTACAACCTCAATAAGCTTTAAATAAAAATCGGAAATTATGCTCTGTCATTTTCCCTCAGTGTTAAGACTTTAACTTTTATAATCCGATAAATAAGTCTCATGATTTTACGTTGATGATTATTTCTTTAATTAAATATGAAGAAACTTTTAAAAGAAAATTCTACTGTATAAATGGAGCGACTGAATTTATAATTCAAGTTAAAAGATCAAATGAGCTCAACTCCCTAGCGATTCGCCCAACTATCATACCTGGGCAAAACAAAATGGAGTTGAGCTCATTTGAACTTTTAACTTGAATTATTTCTTTATGAAATATCCAAAAAAAGATAGTTATGACACTAATGAAATGTTTATAATTCATCGAAAATAAAATCACGGTGTATTGAATTGCGTTTAAAAAATACAGCTCACATACAATAAGTGGGAATCAGTTTCCAAGGAAAATTGGGGTAGATTCACAATAGTATACAAAGTTTCTGGGATATATATTATAAATGCGAAGAGGTTGTAAAGGCCCAGCGAAGCAGACTATACAAAATAAATACAAAATTAACATTTGATATACCTGTTAATTTTTTTTTTTTTCAATATTAAAATAAATCTTATCTCTTTTTAAGGTTCCACATTTCCTAAAGCCAAGCCGAAACAATCTCTTTCGACTGTTATACGATTGGCTATACTGCGATACTTTCTCCTTCCAGTATATGCAAAATGGTGGGTTCGACAGACGTCACACAAAGTTTTTGGCATGCTTTTATTTTTATATGTAACCCAAATGATAAGTTGGGCTGTCTACACATTCAAAATTATTCACCGTTTGGATAGCGATATTGAGGTATGTACATATAATTTTCCTACCGAATTATAAATATGATGCAACAAAAAAATAATTTTAGCATATAGTTTCAATATCGGAATTGCTTATCCCAATGGCCCTGAGTCTAATACTGAGTTTTATTCATTCGCAAATTGTTGCAACTAGTTCTGGCAGTGGTGTCTCATCCAAGCAAAAAATGTACTCCAATACATTGGGAAAACCACGAGAACGTGTAAAACGTCGAAAGAAACTTGTAAAGTAAGGTTTTTTCAATATCTTATATACTGAAGCTTAACATATACCTTTTTTTTAAAGGATGAGAAGCCTTGATACAGAATGCTCAGGCAATTTAAAGCCAACTCGAAGCAGAGCGACAACTCCACAGGAGAACACCCCAAGTATTCATAACAAGACTACTTTTGTTCCTTTAAAAGATAACAAATTGTTCATCAAACCTCCAAAGAATTCATTAGAATCACATGCACTTTTAGAAGCTAAACAATCATCTTCCACCACCGATATAAACTCATCTAAGCAGATACTAATTCCTGACATGGGTTGTTGTAGTTCAAGTTTGCTTCCCATTTCAAGCTCCATTAATGAATGCAAAAAACGGAATGTTAACTGGGACACGCCTATTCATAATTTCGCAACAGAAGTTCAAGTTGAAAATCCTCTATTGGTGAACATTAGCGCTCAAGTTAGTACTACCAGCAACAGCAGTGCTGAATGTTCACCTAGAGAACAAATTGAAGTCATTAGTGATTCAAAAATTCAACAGCATGAAGCAGACTTGATTGATAAAATTGAAAATAAAGCTGAAGATGATAATGGTGGTGTGACCAAACGAAGCCTTGGAGAAGATGACGGTTTCGAAAGTTTAAATGGCAAAAGCTCCAGTGGAGAAGAAAGTAATATACCTGCAGGGATAGCTGCTAATGCACAGCCAGTTGAAAAGAATCAATTGCGTTTAAGATTAAATGAGAACATCAATAGAGCAAGAGAAGAAAATTCAATAAATGAAGACATTTTTAATGCATCTACGCCAATTTTACCTGTATTCAGACGTAAATATCCGCTTTCATCCGAGTCGGATATTGATAGATCGGGAAAAAATACATCTCTTAAATCATCATCAAACGAAATCATATTTTCCAAGAAAAGTACAAAAACAGCAAAAACTAGTGATATGGATGAAGAAAGTGACGAAGATGAGATTATTTCAAGCCCAGCTTCTCTTGGTGCATCTAATTACACTGAATGCACTACATCGGCCACAGAATGGTTAGGCGTAACTACAAATAGTAAATTTATTATTATGATTTCTTTAATTATTATATTTAAATTAAGATATTTGATTTTTTTTATTGTATTTTAGGTGAGGAGTGTAGTTACAGCTCGGAACTGGATAATTCTGACTACAAGCCATTGTCTGAAGATGAAGGCTATGACATGGATTTCACGCCGACAACAATTCTAAATCCTCATGGAAAAAGTGGTCGAAGTAAGCATTTGCTTGTTGTTAATTATTGTGTTGTAGTCCGGAATAGACGGGATAATGAAATGCCATAGTTATAATTTTTAATCTCACCCTATTTTAAATTTTTAAATCGCGCTGTTGCAAAAAAGAGTATTTAGACAAAGCGGTGATTAATTAAAGGTTTTGGAATTTTTAAACCTATAACGAAACTACCTTTACCGGTGGGACAGTCTTCTGCAGGAAGAAATCTTGTAAGAAACTACACATACCAAAACATTGCCATCAAGTCGCACAGCAAAATAGCTACGACATCCCTAACGAACCCAGAGCCCTATTGCGGAATAGGAGAGTAGGCCAAACGATAGAAAATTTGGATTGAATTCCCTAAGCTAATGCAGGGCACACTTTTATTTTATTTAAGTGTTACAACCGAGAACTTTTCCGTTTAGCTTAAGTCGGAACTAATTCAAAAAAACAACGAGTTCCCTTACTAGTGATCAGTGCCAGTTGCAGATTCTGCAATGCTCACGAGGAGATATTCAACCACATATTAGGTTAATGTGACACAGTTGTCCGTCAAAGACAGCATCTGGGAAATTAACATATAGAAAGCAGATTAATAAGTAATATCAGCCAGCTCTATATGGAGACACCATAGTTGTTACGGTCGCATTATACTTATATCCAAAATTTCATTCCTTCATACTTCATACACCTTTTATATGTTTTTGACAACATTCTCTATTCCCCTGGGAATCGAAATGGCGTTTTCACTTTCTCACTGTCTGAAAAACGTCTGCCTTTATACCGCATGAGGCGTGGTCATGGACAAGCAACTATGGAGTGTGCGTTAGGCGTTTTTGCCTTGACTGCATCAAAATTTCTGCCTTAAAACCTTTAATTTAAATCACACTGGTGTGGTCATGGTCAGGATAGTATGGAGTTTGCGTTTGGATCGAGTTTGTTTTTCGTATAGTTTTGATAGCTCTAAGGCAAGTGTGTTTATGAGTTTGGATATACAGTTTGGGAAACCGTGTCGCTATTTCATACATGTATCAATATACTGTGTACAGTCTCCGATGGATTTCATTTCACCCGTTCTGACTTTGAAATAAGCAAGGTGTGTGCTTTATTGCAAATATTGGTTCTTGAGTTTAAGACTCACTAAAAAACAATATAGCAAATACATGTATTCTCAATTTAGACAGTTTCAAGTTTTATATCCTATTAAGCCATTTTACTTTGATGGATTTGATACTTCTTGAAAATTTTCAGAGTAATAAAAGTTTTTTTGTTTGTTTTTTGTTTAGTAAGTTGCACCATTTGGGAAAACAGAGATATAAAAAAGGCTCAAATGTCCGTTTTGGACATATCGTCATGCATAATTGAGCGCGTTGAAGGTATGCCTGAAACTTGTGATTACATTTACTTTGGTATTTGTTTCTCCATCATTCTCTCAATGATTCCACCTTTTTGTCGATTGTGTGAGGTATGTTTTTTAAAAATAACATAATCGATCAGTCCCTTTTTTATGTATGCATTTAAATTTATTCCCCTACACAGAAAACAATTGACTCAGAAGACACTGAAATAAACTACTTGGATATACCAAAGCTTTTATGGGAGAAGGCTTCTTTTTCGTTTATTGCCATACTTCATTTTGCATTTGGTAATTCTCAATGGGAAAGAGCTTTATTACTCATTGGATTTATGCAACGGTTAATACTTACTTTAATATTCTTCATGCTTTTTGCGGTTGCTGAAAGAACTTTTAAGCAGAGGTAAGTTCAATTTGCAGGGAATTAATGATTTTATAAATCAAATGGGCATTGCAGATTTTTGTACGCTAAGCTCTTCTCTCATCTGACATCTTCAAGGCGTGCAAGAAAATCCGATTTGCCTCATTTTCGATTAAACAAAGTGCGGAACATCAAAACGTGGCTAAGTGTGAGATCATACTTGAAGGTAAATTAATTTGTTTTATAAAATGATAATTTTTAATATGTTTTCATTTTAGAAAAGAGGCCCTCAAAGATCTGTTGATGTGATAGTTTCGGCAGCCTTTCTTCTAACACTTCTCTTGTTGGCATTTTTGAGCGTAGAGTGGTTGAAGGATTCAGTTCACTTACATTCGCATTTAAATTTAGAAGCTCTTACATGGTCAACTTTCATGGGCATTTTTCTTCTTAGATTCATGACACTTGGAAATAAAATCAATCGGAAATATAGAAGTATATCAGTTTTGATCACTGAACAGATAAATCTTTATTTGCAGGTTAGACACAACATTCAATCGCTGTAATTTATTTATCAACATTTAATCAATATTCTATACTATTTTGTATTCCAAAAGATTGAACAAAAACCGAAAAAAAAGGATGAGCTTATGGTATCAAATAGTGTATTGAAGCTAGCAGCAGATCTGCTCAAGGAATTGGAATTACCATTTAAGATTTCAGGACTAAGTGCAAATCCATATTTGTATACTACAATCAAAGTAGTTATATTGTCTGCCCTATCTGGTGTTCTCAGTGAAATGTTGGGATTTAAATTGAAATTACATAAAATTAAGATTAAATAGAAATTATTTTTTTATTTGTACAAAACTGATGTGTAATATGTTATGAAACTTATTAAAACAAATAATTATTTATAGGTGTAAAATTTTAAATTTATAGATTTAATTGAATAGTTTTCTTTTGTGATGATGATGGTGCTATTTGTGACAACAGCTAGTAAGACGCATTTTGGGTTTTCAGTAACATAATATGGCTTATGGAGGACAATACATACCTTATATGTGAAACTATCTATCGTTAGTTATTTTACGAATTTTAAATAAATAAATAAACATAAGCAATACAATCAGGGTGTCCGTTTTATCGCCCAAAATCAATTTTAAATATCAGACACTTCGTAAATCAAAAGTAGAAGTCATAAAGAAAATTTTTTGACAAACAAATAATTTATGCGAGTTCATTAACCTGTGTCCCTAAGACCATGAGTTTACCATAATTATTTGTATAGAATTTTTCCTCATTTCACGTTTTATTATATTTATATTTATATATATTTTTGTTGATTTTTGTTTGAATTTATTACATTCAACAATTAATTTAAAAAATAACAAACGAAATAAAACTGAATCTGTGATTTTCTGGTATTTGTTTGGAAACAAAAAATAAAAATCGTTAGATTTTTGTAAATTACAAAAAAAAAAACAAAATGGTAGGTATACTAAAAAAATTCCTTACCAAATGGGTAATTTCTTGAAAAACGTGGACATAAAGATAGAAAAACGGAAAATATATTTCGTCCCCTGTCTATTGTTCGCTTCTTTTAAAATTGGAATTGCAAGGTATCCCACAAGTAACAAACAAGGCTGAAAATAAAATGAAATTATTAAAGGCTTAGCCCTTAATTTCAAATTGAAAACATGAAATAACGTTAGATAGCTACTTTTTTCAACACGTTACCTTGTATTTTATTAAATTTGTATAAAATATTTTCAGTAATTTAAACTTTCTATATAGTATTTTTTTTGTATCTAATTTAATAAACTGGTTGAGCTTTATTGGTTATTTAATTTTTGAAAATATAGAAGGTAATGTCACAAAACCGTTGTCTGAAACGAATAACGTGAGTTACCAACATTTGTTCGTATTTTTTACTAAGAAAGAATTTTCTCCCCCAAAAATTTAATCATTATACGGTATACCGTATAGAGTTTATATTTTGTTACATTTGTATTTGAGTAAGTATGAATATTTTAATATAAAAGCTCGTAAAACTCTCGGAAATGTAACGTAAGTTACCATGGAATTGCCCAAATAACCTTTGTTCAACACTTTAACAAAATCGCTACCGTGGTTTGAGCTGTAGGTTGAGGTACAGACAGATAGAACTACAGGGACCATTTTTTATTTATTTATTTATTTTAACCAAAATAGTTTGTTTGAGCGTTTAAAGGTATGTGGGCAATGCGTACATACATGATGCATACATTGTTCATGTATGTATCTTGACATCGAATAGCAAAGTCTGGCAGGTTTTTTCTCAGTCTTTGGGAGGGATGGGTGGTTAATTAGATCTAGGTTTTCTATTTTGAGGTTTTTTTTTTTGTTGAGATTTCGATATCGAGAGTTGTATGTTAGAATTTTAAGAGTTAATTACCTGAGAGTACTTTCATGGCAGTGTTTACTTGATAGATACATTTTTTCTGCTAGTTTTCAGCTGGAAGCAGTGAAAGAGAAAATTTATTCTTACAAGCAACAGGTTGCATCTGCTTGGTATTGGTACCATTCTTCAAAGGGAAACAATTGAAACAAAATACTTAGGCCCCTATTATGACTTGCGATTCGCCGAGTCGAACATTCGGCTCAACTCGACATTTCAAAAATAAAGGAACTGCGATTTTGTTCAAAGTTAGCAAGAATTAAAGTTCGACATAGAGGCGAACGTTTGCTAAAAGCATTGAGTGAAATTAAAATTTTTCAAATTTTATCCATTTAAAGTATGGGCTTAAGTTAGGCGAGTCGTTAGTAATGCTGTCACATTCGCCAAATTTTAAGTAACGAGTCGCAAGCCGTAATAGGTGGAAATAGGTTTTCCCTCTGGGTATTCTTACCAAAACCTTGTATGATGACTTCATCTGCAGACCATAAAATCAAAGTATTCTTTAACAAAAGAAATGTGCTTGGCTTGTAGGTACTGTTTTAAATTATCATTTGTTTTATTAAAATTATATTTAAGTGTATTATACGTTATAAAACGTAGTGTTTCATATTACAAAAAATGGTTTAAAGATTTAAAATTTAATTTCTTAAAATGCCTTTGTTTATAGTTTTTTTGTTTTCGCCTGTTGAAATGAAAATATAAATTTATTTAAGGTTTTATTTTCCACAAAAAAAAAACTAATAAAATGTTCAAAGTTATTTAAAAAAAAATATTTTAAATCGTTTTCTTTTTTTCTCTTTTTTTTATTTTGATTTTAATTTATGATTTTTTTTATAATGAATTGTCTAATTTAGACTATATAGCGTTAGTTTTCTTTGTGTGTTTGTCGATGTCATTGGTTTATTTTTGTATTTCTTTTATTTATTTTTTGTTTGTATTGATAGCGTGCACGTTGTTTATTAAAAATAAATTATTAATTAATTAAGTCTATCACGTCTGTTTAGGATGTTGAACGGGCGGTGGAGGTGTTGGTTTGAAACATTGCATAAGGAACGCTGTATACATAACAAAGCCCACACCTAACGCTATAAGGGCATACATGAAAATATTAAGTTCGGGCTGTCGGAAACGATTTTTTCTTAGCCATTCTAAGACTTCATCTTCCGATAGGAGGTCACCTGTTATGTAAAAAAAGAACACGGATAAGAAATATGAATACGCACACTTAACATGTAGGTACATATTGTACTACGTACAATATTATGTATACTGTACATTCATTCAAGTATCACATTATTTACCTCTGTAAATACTGGGGAATCTTCTTCTGAAATAGACCATAGCTGGCAGTTTGGTTACTCCCCACTTCTTTGCATATCTGGAATCAGCCATTTTGACAAAAGTTATATCAAGATTGTCAGTTTCGCTGTCAATATTTTCTAGTTTTTCCAATGCTGCAGCACTGTCTTGTTGGTTGTGTTCATCTATATTCCAATTGTGAAGCAAAATTTATGTAAAAACGCAAAAAAGGAACAGAAATTTTATATCTCACAGAAAAAGACCGTAATGAATTCGTTTTCTTCCAATAGTTTATCCAACATTTTGCGATTCACTTCTTCGATTTCATTTTTAATTTCGAAAACATCTTGAGATGTAAGCCATGTTATGATTTTATCATGTTGATGTAAATCACCATCGTACAGCACAGGAACTTGTTTTCTAAATGAAACAAATTTGAAAATAAGATTATGACATGGGGGATTGAAACAGCTCCATTGAATCATGTCACATGAAAAAAGCCAAAACACAAAAATGAAATAATGCCCTACAAAATGAAATTATTATTGCTTCTTTGGGTATGATTACACGGAGCCGATTAGAACATAAGGCTCAACAATTTTTTTCATTCGGATACCTATGGATATAGACTTGTGTTTTCATTTTAATTTACCTGAAATAAACTAAAGATGGAATATTGACAATTTCATATTTCTTAGCAGCATCGACGCTGGCAATTTTAACAAAATCAATGCCAAACATATCTGCTTCTCCATCAATTTCTTCCAATTCTTCAAGAATTTCTTCACATTCTGCACAGTCTTCATCATCTAAAAGGATATTCGATTTTTTTATAAGAAAAATTTACTTAAATGAAAATATTTAAATGAATTATTATACTTACAAAAGAATACAACCAAAAGAGTGGACTCTGCCATCAAACGGTCAAGCATTCGCTCATTGACCTCTTCAATTTCATCAGCTAATTCTCGGTTGTCATCATCAATAAGCCATTCCAAGACAGATTGTTCGTTTTGAAGATCACCCTCGAAGAGAAGAGGATTTCCATTTCTAAAAAATAATTTTCAACTTTATATAAAATTTTGCCAGGATTCGTAAAAGTGTTGCAAAATGTAAGTGTATAAATATTTATTAAGCTAAATTATAGAAACACCGGAAAAGCCCAGGCTAGGAGGTTTTCCAAAAACCAACTTTGTCCTTACCTCTCACATGACAATAAAAACCCTTAATTATTTTCAAGAGATATTGAAATTATGAAAGAAGATAGCTGTGCTCACTTGGCCCGCAATGGTGTCGATTTTTTTTTTGAAAAGATGACCATTTAAATGACGACTTTTGACCAACCTTAAACTTTTTTTGACCACCCACAGTTTTCGAGAAAATCGATTTCACATAGTTAAGAAAAATGTTTTTAAAAACATGAGTTTCTATAGTTTAATTCGCTAAAACAACTTCTTTAATAGATAGTTTTAAATGAAAGCAAGAATGAATAAAATCTGAATAACTGATTATGGATTTTTTTTTTTTTAAATTGTTGAGACAATATTTAAAAAAAATCTAAAAACATTAAAAAAACTATTTTCAGCATTTTGATAAAAGAATCTATTTAATTTCAAAAATTCAAAATATTTCCGAAAAGTGGCAACACTGGAATTTTAGCTGAACGTCAAAATCTATCTTTTGAGACAAAAACCGGTGTTTTGGCAACATGCGTTTGGCATTAAGCAAATATACTAAAAAGTGGCAGCCTTACCCATTGAAATCAAAATAAAGAATATTCCCAGCACTGATATTTTACTCAAAGGTGCGTTTACTCTCTGTTATTGTCTTGTCAACACGCATTTGGGTGTATGAAAGCGTTTCCTCAACTGTTTTGTATGTTCGAAATACTAAAAATTACCAAAAAAGTGGAAGTCCCACCTTACCAAAAAGAAGCAGCGCCACCCTCTGATATCAAAGAAAAGTTTATTTCTGAAAAGTGGGAGCACTGATATTTTACCCAAAGGTGCGTTTACTCTCTGTTGTTTTCCCAACACGCGTTTGGTATATGGAGGCATTTCCTTAACTTATTGTATGTTCAAAATATTTAGAATTACATAAAAAGTGGAAGTCCCACCCTTTGACATCAAAATAAAGAAAATTCCCAAAAAGTGGGAGCACGAATATTTTACCCAAAGGCGCGTTTACTCTCTGTTGTTTTCCCAACATGCGTTTGGCTTATTGAGGTATTTTCGAAAATTTTTTGTGTGTTCAAAATATTTAGAATTAGGTACCAAAAAAGTGGAAAAGTGGAAGCACTGACATTTTACCCGAAGGTACATCTACTCAAAACCCATCACTCAAAATATCAATTGTTATTTTTTCAACATGCGTTTGAGGTCTGGAGGCATTTCTGCAACTTTTTCATGTTCAAAATATCAAAAAATTAAATAAATTTAATAAAGTATGTTGCGGAAAAGTGGCACCCATTTCTTAAGATATCAAGTGTTGTTTTCTCAACATGCATTTGGCATCTAGAGGCGTTTCCACAGCTTATTTCACTTTCAAAATATTTAAAATTATCAAAAAACTGGAACTCACACCTTTTGACATTAAAATAAAGTATATTCTCGAAAAGTGGCAATACTGACATTTTATTCAAAGACGCGTCTCTTCACTATTGTTTGAATTTGGCGCCTGGATGCGTTTCCGCAACTTTTTTTATTTTCAAAATATTGAATATTGCCAAAAAAAGGGTAGTTCTACCATTTGACAAAAAAAGTATATTCGCGAAAGGTGGCAACATTGACATTTTAACAGAAGAGCCATCTACTCAACATCTTTTTTAAAGGTATCAACTGGTATTTCCCATCAAGTGTTTGGCCGGGAGCGTTTCCGCAACTTTGTTCATGTTCAAAATATTAAAAATTATCAAAAAGTCGAAGTTAAACCCTTCGACATAAAAAAAATTTTATTCCCAAAAAGTGGAAAAACTGTGATTTTACCGGAAGGTGTGTCTACTCAACACCCATATTTTAGGACATCAATTGTTATGTTACCATGGAAATTTTTCAAGTAATTTACAAGTTTTATTTCATTTTACCATTTTCCACAGATTGGCCGCCATTTTTGTGTGTAAGATATTAATTCCAAAAAGGACCCGCGATTTATTTTCTTGGTTTTTGTAAATAACAAAAGGTAGCCATTACTAAAAATAATTTTTTGAATTTTCTTAAAGAAAAGCTGTGGAGCCATTTTTGAGCAAAATATGATAGTGTTATATTGCTACAAACCAATTGAATGACAGGTACCGTTATATTTGGTTGGCAAAAAAGGCTATGTTCCAAGTTTAAAGAAAACCAATTAAGCTTAAAGGACAGACAGATATAACTACTTTTTTTCTTCCTTGAATAGATTTACCAAAATAAAAATTTGAAAGGAATTAGAGCCTTGAAGCCATCTGCTAGATGTGTACTTACCTGAAGTAAACTAGGGCAGGGAACGTTTTTATAGAGTAGCGTTTAGCCAACTGAGGATCCTGAATTTTGACCATATGAATGCCAAAAACATCACATTCATCATCGATCATCTCCAATCCTTCCAAAATCTGATCACAAATGTTACAGTTGATTTTATCTAAAATATTTTATGTACATTTTTAAGATTAATAATTTCGTTTAAAAAAAAAAACAAAAAAGGCTCTTTTAAGGCAAACGGAATAGCAAATGATTTTCGAAAACACTTAAGTATATATCTATTAGGAAGTTTACAATGGATTGTTAGAAATTCTGTGTCTGTTAGGGTTTATAAAGAATTTTAGTATTTGTAAGTTAAGCCGAAGAAGACCGCCCAAACACAGGTATTCTTAAAATTTCCAAACCAATGATGAGCGTTCAAGAACACATCACAGAGTATTATTTGTAGTTGTTTTTTTTATATTTTAATTTTTATGTTTCAAAATATCTATTTTAAGACAAGTTTTATGTACAAGTTACTCAAATCAATGGCTATGTGGTTTTAGTAGAGTCTTAAAACTATAGATTTGCATAGAGAGAAGAGAAGATCGCCATGATCTAAAATGTATGTATGTATATTTAGTTTTAATTTTAAGCGCTCAGTGTAAGGCTTTTAATAAAATGGCTAATAAGAGAGTGAAATTACTCAGCAGTCTGTACCATGTAGTAGAATACCTTGTTTATGGACACGGTTTCTTTTTTGCGTGATGTAATTCTGTACAAAGGCTTTTTTAGCGGGGTTTGTTGTGGTGATATTGGTTGAATACATAATAGGGGCGCAAAAACTTCGGCAATAAGCGGGTGGCTTTCCATTTCGATCTGAGGGTACTTGTTGATTAGGATTTGTAATTTATATATTTTTTTTTGTTTATCGGGGATATTGTTATTTATATCAAAAAAACATGAAAAAACAAGAAAAAGGACTTATGTGAAAGGAGGAGCCAAAAAGTAAAAAAAAAATAAAATAATGAATAACTACTCGTATTTATTGAATACTTACAGAAATATACAGCAAGGTATTGGGTTTCTTCGACCATAGTCTCTAACATTTGCCGAGTGATAAGTTCTATTCGATCTTCTGTTTTTTGTGTTATCAGCCATTGTAATACTTCTTCCTCTTCGTTAAGTTCACCTGAAATAATATAATAAGTGAGTTGAATAAGAATAAAGGACTCGTACGTTTTGGCTAATGCAGTCATCAGTGCATGAACCCTATTACGGGGATAGATTTTTCTTTCATTTTGACTTTCATTGTATTTGTATAAGAGAAAAGGGATCTGAAAAACATTTTTACAAAATATGTACACCATCCCAAAAGATCTCTAGATCGTGAAAAGAGATCAACTATTTTCAGTAATTGGTCAGCCACAGATTTTTTTCTATGAATTTTAAAAATAGTTTCAAGGTCACAAAAAAAAAACTTTTGGCATCTCATTTAAGTGAAAGACCACTTCACGGTCAAAAAGGTCACACGGTACGGCACATTTCACGGCAACGCTCCTGGTGCATTTGTCCTTTTGCCCCACCCCAGACACGGCCCTGGAAATAGCTTCGCATTATGGCACCGTAAACAATGTTTTTATCATTCTATTCTGACAGTGCTACACACCACGGCTATAGCTACACCATTGTGTTTGGCCAGTGACACTTACAACCAAAAACCGTATCTTTTATTAAAAAGTAAGTATTCGTCGCAGTGCACAGATCTAAGATAATAATTGCGCAGCGCGTGGACATTGAAAGTATCAGCAATTTATGTAATTTTCGAGAGATCCTCACATAACACGAAAACTCAGCAATAAATATTAACAAAATAGATTTTTATGGCCTTTAGCCCTAAAAATCCGGCTTACTTACTTGGACTCATCAGTGACGTAGTGAGGGCCTTGTCATACGCAATTTGTATTAAGTTCAGTTCAACTTACATGAATTCTTTTACAAAAATCCACTGTAAACTATATCCAACAAGATTAGAATTCCTAATCATTAAGCTGGATTTTTTTTGCCCGGATCCAGGCATAGTTTCTACAAGAAGGCTTTTTTTTATATACTACTGAAATAAATCAGCTAAGTAGAAGACTTAGCATTAGGAATGGATTTGTTAAATTATTGATTCAAAATAGTTTTTATGGTCTTTAGTCCTAAAAATTCAGTAGCATATAGAATTTGTATTATAAAAAAACTTTCTTAATAAATATTAGCATTTGATAAGTAAACGGACCTCGGGAAACGCCAGTTTTACAAATTATGATGGGTGCGCAGAAGTGAATAAAAATTAAGATACTAAATACAGTAGCGTAGCGTGAATAATTCGAAAAAGGAAGACGAAGCAAAAGCTAAACACCCACAAGCTAAAGAACCATATCTCACTATTTTAACAACAAGATACAGACGTGCACGTCTGTTTTTTGCATTAAATTAAATTGAAATTCCCAATCGTTTTCCACTTCAGATGCATTTTTGTAGATGGTTTTTTGAGCTTCTACATGATATGTTTGATATTTCAAAATATTTATATACGAATCTATAAAAGTTCAGTCCAATTTAAGAAATCCTATTTTTTGGAAAAAAATGATAAGAACTTTAAGAACTTTTGGCAAAAAAATAATATTATATATTTTTTTTAATAAATATTTTTTAAATTAAATGAAGCCTTTGATTTTGCCGTTATTTAAAGACCTTAATATTGAAGATCCGACTTAAAATAACAGGCTATATTTACATTAAAATTTAAAGTTGTTTGGTGGAAATTTCATAAGGGAAGACGCAAGGAATCGCGTTTTATAGATGCAACGCCACTGCTATCTTATGATCTTGCCGACAGTAAACTTGTGAGAAAATAATTTTATACTTGATGCATTTCTTTGGGAAACTATCAAATACTTATGTTTTTACTAACTAAAAAAAAATGTTAGAACTTTCGATCACGAGGAGTTCCTGTGGAAAGTATACGGGTGAACTAGCTGACAGTTTGATTGCAAACGAAATAAAATGCACGACTGGGCCACACGTAGTTGCTCTTATGTTCAAGACGCTGAGGGCTATAAGACATTATATGTTAAGGCATGGAAATTATGAGAGAAAAATGTTTAAAAGCATGAAATACAATATTTAAATAAGTTAAAAATACTTCTTTGAGAGTTTTAAATAAAAAAAAAGAATGCCATCTAAATTCTTGATTGACTACGGTTGTATGGAAAAAATTTTTAAATCGTTGGAGCTGTTTTCTTAAACAATAATTTTGTATATATCAAATTCTCAAAATATTTTTAAGAAAAAAATTTGGTATGCAAAACATAAGTAATAACTAATATGCATATAAAAATAAAAGTAAAAAAAATTGGCAACCCGTTTTTGAAATATCAAATTTTCAAAAACATTTTTTTTTTGAAAAATTCAAAATACAATATTTATTAATCTTATTTGAAATTTCCATATACAAAAATTAATCTTAATCCGTTCAGCCTATAGTGAGAAAATTCAAATTCCAAAAAAACGTTCTATGAGGAGTTCTTTTAACAGTTGCTATTTGTAAATTTTTATAATTTTTGGTAGTGGCGGGTCAATAAGTCCGTGACTTTTGGAATAAAACACAGATTTTTTGATAAAAAAATAATTTTATTTTTCAACGTAGTCTCCCTTGAGCTCTATACACTTTGTCCAACGCTTCTCCAATTTTTGTATCCCTTCCAAAAAAAAATGATTTGTCGAGGTCCTCAAAATAGGCCTCTGTTTGCTAGATGACTTCATCATTGGAGTCAAATCTTTTTCCACCAAGCCATTTCTTCAGGTTTGGGAACAAGAAGTAGTCGCTCGGAGCCAAATCTGGAGAATAGGGTGGATGAGGGAGCAATTCATAGCCCAATTCATGGATTTTTTGCATTGGCAACTGCACATGTGTGCACCCTTGCATTGTCTTGGTGGAAAAGAACTTTTTTCTTGGCCAAATGAGGTCGGTTTTTTTTCAAATCGTAATTGAATCGGTCCAATAAGTTGGCATAATATTCCCCATTGATTGTTCTTCCCTTTTGAAGGTAGTCAATGTGGATTATCCCGCGTGCATCCCAAAAAACAGTCGCCATAACTTTGTTGGCTGACAAACCCACCTTGGCCTTCTTTGGACCCGATTCACCCCTAGAAACCCACTGTTTTGACTGTTGTTTGGTCTCTGGTGTGTTGTGATGGATCCATGTTTCGTCCACGGTTACATAACGGCGCAAAAACTCCTCCATATTGCGATTAAGCAATGCCAAACCTTATTGTGAAGTTGTTACACGATTGCGTTTGTGGTCGACTGTGAGCAAACGCGGCACCCATCTTGCGGAAAGCTTTCTCATGCCCAAGTGATCATTCAAAATTGAAACCACTGAGCCATGCGAGATCCCTACGGCTTCCACAATCTCTCGCACTTTCAATCTTCGGTCGGCCAACACCATATCGTGAATTTTTTCGATTGTTTCGGGTGTAGAGACCTCAACTGGGCGTCCAGGACGTTCGGCATCTTCAGTGCTTGTACGGCCACAACGAAATTCAGTAAACCACTTTTTTACCATTGAAATCGATGGTGCAGAGTCCCCATAGTATTTATCAAGCCTAGCCTTGGTCTCGGTAATGGTTTTTTTTCGCAAGAAATAATGCTTAATAAGCACACGAAATTCACTTTTTTCCATTTTCTCCTCAAATTAGTGAGTAGTCTGATAAAAATAGCTGTCAAACACAAACTAACTGACGCAGCAAGTTTAAATTTTGACAGGAGTCAACTGACAGATGCCTGTTGACAGGAGTAGTGTTGCTGTTTCAGTAAAGAGGTCAGAAACTCAAAAAGTCACGGACTTTTTGACCTGCCCTCTATATCGTACTTATTTAAGCATATGGTAAAAGTTTTTTAACATTTGTATGGAAGGTACCATTATTTTTTCAGAAAAGTAACATGTTTGTCTCAAATACTTTACCTTACCTTTTAAAAAATCCCTCAAAAATCGAGTTTAATAAAAATCAACAGTTCAGTTTCAGTTTTTCAAAAACAAATGTTGAACATTTTTTAAAAATCCATAGTTTTTGGATTTTTAAAAAATGTTTGTTTGATAATTTTAGTAAAAAAAGCTATTTACAATGTTCAGAAGCATCGTTATAAGAAAATTATTGAAATCAAATCAACCACTTTGAAAAAAATCGAAAATAAAGAAAATGGCTCTTTGGGAGGTACCAATAATAATGATTTTTTGAAAAATGTTTTTGCATCGAAAGGTAGCTTTCACCAAACGAAATGTATTGACTTTTTTTTGGGAAAGTCGTGGAGCCGTTTTTGAGAAATACAACATTTTGTAAAATTGCTTAAGAAAATTGTGTGTCAGGTAATCATCGTAATGTTATGTTTGATTGTTATCTCGATTTCTTTTTTTTGCACGAATCCAAAACTTGTCGTACTTCGCAAGTAAAGTAGTTTGTTGAACTCCGTTGTGCTTGTGAATAGTTTCTGTGTGAAATGAAAATCTATGCAAATATTTTGGCATGTCAAAAATTATTCAGGTGAAATACAAAATTATTTTTTGTAAAATTTGCTTGCAGTTTCACGCAGAAAAAAAACATTGCTGTCAATGACCGGCAATTGTTTTGCATGCAAAAAATAAGAAATATTCACCTCACAGTATTACATATTTTCATTCGTGAAAATAGTTTTGCATGAAAAAATAATTGTTTTCCATTTTTCAGCCTATAGATCATTCAATAAGCGTAAATAAATGATTCAATGCATGGCTTAGACAAGTCAAACATTTTGAATATCTTACAATATTATGCACAGAATAGGTGGAGAATTCTTTTGAACATTTTTGCACGGGAACTAATAAAAAAACAATGACTAGTTAAAAGTTAAAAGTAGGAATCAAAACCACCGAATGCGCTAAATGTCGAAAGTTCGAGTTGAGTTGAACGTACGACTTAGTGAATAACAGGTCATAAAAGGTGCCTTATTTTTTAATAAAGAAACAAAATGCACGACTGGGTCGCATATACCTGCTCTGATGTATATTCAAGAGGCTTAAGGTTTTGTAAATATTGAAGGTGTATGATGAAATTTTGAATCATAAAATTCGATTTTTAAATTTGCTAAAACAACTCTTTTAATAGGTAGAAGTGAAATTAAACAATTGCCATCTGAATTTTTAATTAAATAGAATATAAGGAAAAAACTATCAAAATCGTTAGAGCAGTTTTGTAAAAATATAATTTTTATTAAAAAAACAATAAAATATTTTTAAGGGCAACATTTCGATACGCAAAACTTAATTGTTAATTAATTTAAAAAAAAATTTAAAAAATTGAACTTTGAAAAATATAATTTTGAAACATTTTTAAAAATTCAGAAACTGCTTTTTAAATTTGTATATACAAAAACTTATACAAAACCGTTTAGCTGATGATTAGAAAACTAAAAAAAAGAAAAAAAAAGACAAGAAGGAAAGAGGTAGGTAGACGCTTTAATAATTGCTTTGAGTAAGATTTTATATTATTATAATATTTTCTTTTAGCCTGAGATCCCATTCAGTCATTTGCATACTTTTTTAATTCACATCAATATTAACCTTTGAGGGGGTGAACCAATAACTGTTTGTCTGCCTACCTTAACACGTGTCTAACAGGTATAAAATTTAATGTAAAATTTTTACATCGATTTATTTCAACGCCTATTTTGGTCGAAGGGAAGAAGTGTGCATACAACAAATATTGAGCCTGCAGTTTTAAGCAAATGTTGTCATAGGTCAAACTCTCTATAGTTAGTCCCTAAACAAATAAAGAGCAATGAAGTTTCCAAAAACCACTCAAGTAAAATCCTAAGCAAATTCAAATAATTTTTTCTTTGAGTTATTTAAAATAAAAAAAAAATCCCCTCTATCAAGTTAGTTTAAAATTTCGAGATCGATTTTTGCTTACAAACTCATAATTGGCCATACTAATAGTAACCTACGCAAGTTAAAAGCTTTTACCAAAACTCACCTTCAAAGACGTTGGGAATCCCTCCTTCGAAGTACACCAAAGCTGGATAATCATGTACTCCATAGCCATCCGCAACTGAGAAGTCTTTCGTCTTGACAAATGTTATTCCATGCTTATCGCAGTCATCGTCAATGTTTTCTAATTCCTCCAATACTTTTGTGCACTGTTCACATCCATCAGTATCTGCGTATTTTAAGATTCAATTGAATTTTTAAAATCCTGATCTAACACTTATAACATGGAGGAAACATAATAATGTAGGTACAAAAATAATGTGCAAAAAAAGTGCAAACATAATGAAGCCCATAAATTTAAATAAAATAAAACTAGTAGCAAGGAATTAAAATAATTTTAAGTAAAAAATATTTAGCAAAACGTTAAATCACACACTAACATCAACTATAAGTGCAACAAAAAATAAATAAAACTCTGGTAAAGGGTACAACAGGAGGTGTGTTTTAACTGGGAAATTGTTCGCATATCCGGGCGCATGGGGGAATAAAGTTGTATACACGGCATTTCTTTTTCTTTTTTTTTGTTTAAATTTTTGTTCTACTTTACACAATACCCTCTTCGTGATGTGTTGGCTTTTCAGATGCCTCCAAAGTTTCCTCGCCCCCAAAAGCGGCTGCAACACTAGCGCCACCACCTTCCTGCTGTTGTTCGCGCTCTTTTTTCATGCGCGCCTTTCGCATCGCCTTCGAGCTGCAAATGTCGCATTGTGTTTTGTTCCCTAATTTGCACAGTATGTTCAATAATAGAGAAATTTTTGTTTAACTTAAAAAATTGTTAGTTTTGATTTTTTTCTAAGAATCAGTTAAATCGATCTTTTTTCAGATTAAATAAAAAGAAGAAATTAGTCACATTTTTTTTTTTTTTTCAAATCTTGTCTGTAGTAAGTGCGGCCATGGAGCCATACTTAACAAACACAAATGGATGTTTCACATCCATTTTGAGTATTATTGACACAGCAGCTGTTGTTGTTGTACATATAAGTGTTTATGAAGAGTGTCCTTAGGCAGACTTTAGATTGAGTTTTAACTTACAAAAATACACAGCTATCGAGCCGGATTCCTCGATAAGATGAATTAATCGTTCTCCTTCCAGATCTTCAATGACATCCCCACTTGGATCCTTCTGTGTTAATAGCCAGTTTAGAATTTGTTCTTCTTCATATAGATCCCCTTGATAATAAAAAAAAATATTATTAAAATGCTAATTTGTCAGTAAGTTGAAAAAAGCAATACCAGCATAAATGACAGGTTCCTTGGAAGTTGGTTTAAAAAACACAATTGCAGGTAACGCAAATACACCATACTCCTTAGCCATCTGCCTGTCGTCAATCTTAACGAAGTCAATGCCTGCTTTGTCAGCTTCGTCGTCTATGTGCTCCACTTCAGCTAGCACTCTTGGACATTGCTTGCATTCATCACTGTCTAAAAGCATAATCAGATCAAATTAATTTCTATTCGTTTTATATGATGTCTTTAAAAGGAAGTATAGGATGTGCTTATTTTTTATGTGGAGACAGGTTGGTATAAGCGGTAAGTAATAAATGATATCACATAGAAATATGGAAAGGAGGTTTTATTGTCCTCATAATTTCTTAATTGTAGTAGGTAGTTTACGAGGTAGATAAACTGAATTCAAAGTGGCTTATTTTGTGCGATCTTTTAAATTAGTCTAATGAGACACTTCAAAAATTCATACAAGAATTCTAACAAAAATAATAATTTTTTTGAAAAATAAGGTATTTTATTTCAATAAGAACATATAAATCATAATTTGGCTTGAAGTTGTTGGCAGTTCCGGTAGACATTATTTGACGTAGACGTTATTATTGTGTGGCGAAAGGAACAATATTTATCACAACAAAATCGCTTTGAAGACAATAAATTTGTTGCGATAACCTGATAGGTATATGACTTTTCAAGTCAAATTTCTACTTCATTGTTTTTCAGTATAAAAGTAAAGAAAAATCCAAAGCTTCCAGCGCCTCCGATTAGGAAAGGCCAAAACGAAGGGGCTAAAAGTGACAAAGAAAAAATGAAGGTATTGGCCGATTACTTGGAATGCTTCATAACATTAAATGCTACACTTGCTGGATGAAAAAAAAGAAGTTTAGGTCCAATATAAGGCTTAATCAAGACAGAAATTCTAAAAATGCTCCCGCTCTAAGGTCAGAATATGTTCTGAGCCAATAGAAAGTTGCGGAAGTCATAATGATTTTGAAACCCAAAAAACCATCTCACAAATTACCGATTTTACCTCTTCCTATAAAATCAAAAGTTTTTGAAAGAATATTATTCCTGCACCTGGTAAGAGAAACAATTAATACCTGAACATCAGTTTGCATCTTGAAGCAAGCATTCGACAAAAATTGATCAACTGCATAGAATTACTGAAGTAATTGAGAGAGCTCTTGGAGAAAAGAGAATCAGTTCGGCAGTCTTTTTGGACATGTTGCAAGAGTTTGACAAGGTGTGACACGAAGGCCTCAAATTAAAATTAGGACAAGTTTTGCCTGAAGGACTTTATAACATTCTAAACGGATATCTAGATAACAGACTTTTTCGTGTAAAACATTGAAATGAATATTTTAATTTCAAAGAAATAGTGGCTGGGGTACCACAAGGCGAGGTATTAGATCCAGTTCTGTATATTAATTTTCACACGATATATAAATACCTCCAACAGAAGACACTATCGAAGCCATGTTCAATGATGATACTGCAATACTAGCAGGAATCTACAATTAAATTATAAAATGCTCTTAATAATGTTAATAAGAGGACAAAAACATAGTGAATAGCGCTCAATAAACAAAAGTCAGTCCACGTGGACTTCATATGTATACAAAAATAAATAGATAACCCGTCTTTTTTAATACCGTTCGTGTTCCATTTGCCAATGAGGCAAATTATCTGAGAATGACTAGACGCAAAATTAAAATGGAAGTCGCACGTAAAAAAGAATGCAAAGAAGTAAAAAGTAAATTAAGAGATATAAACTGGCTACTTGGTAAATATTCAAAGCTTAAAAAAATGTATTTTGCGGCGCAACACCTCGTGGAGAACAAAGCCCTAGTGACTTATAACTCTCAACCATTCCTATGTGCATGTTGTTGGCAGGAATGGAGGGAACCTACAATTTTTGTTGGCTAGTCCGAACGGCTAGATGAGAAGCACTTATTCGTGACAAGAATACTCTTGAAGGATTGGTCAGTTCTTCAGAAAAAAATATTTCTGTTTTTTTTCGAATCGAACCCAGACCGTTGTAGGCATGACAGTCCTACGTACTAACTATTATGTCACGAGGTACTACATATTCAAAGCTCAGTATTAAAAATAGTTGATTTTATTCAGGGAGGTACTTAAACCTGTTTGGACTTTTGGCTTTAAGTTGTATAACTTTAGGGTTGTTCCTGCGATAGAGCCTGTTTAGATTGGAAAATTTGAGTCCGGACTCGTGAGTCTAATAGTCTTTAAATTCGACCATATGGGGCGTCTCAAGCACATAGAAACAACAACAACTTCAACGCTTTCAACACCAAGAAATGAGTCTCATGAGGTCGGTGTTTATATTTTGTTCATGCCTCACGACATCCCTGAACCCCCACTTCTTTTGTCCAGAACTACCCTGAGACCAGTCTCAATCTTCCCAATCTAAACAGCGTCATACAAACTTAAATAACTAACACTGGTTGTACAGAATGGAGACGGAGCTGCAATAGGAGCTGTAGCTGGAATAGCTGTCAAAATCAATGTTACCGCAGGCAAAATTATTTATGTGTCCTTCTGAATGAAAAAAATGTGTCCTTTTGAATATAAATGTGTTTTCTTAAAATAAATGCACACAATTGTAAAAATTATTAAAATAAAAAAGTGAAAAGAATAGAGTTGGAAAATTGTAGGTAATACATAAAGCCGCATTTAGATCGTCGGTATTATCGTCCGCGTACGTTGTTCGTTTTAGTCCGTACGCAGAACAACGAAGGTGTTAATGATAACACCCAACACGAGCAAAGCAAAGCTCTGCGGAAAAGTATCAATTTCATAATAAAATATGAAATTTGGCATGTTCAGGAAAATGAGATCTCACCGTCAAAAAGTGATTAACCGAATCGAATATTTTCTTTCCTCTGTAATTTGACAGAAATTTTTCTGAAGAATCTTGTTCATGAGACTGAGATTGCTGAGGGATCTGAGATCTAATTTTCCTGAACATGCCTGTTGGGAATAATAATTTTTAATAAACAAGTTTTTACTTATTTCATCTTCAATGTGTCCCCGGGGACACTGTAGTGTCCCAGTGGTAACTCTGGTCAAAATGTTTAACACACACAAATCCAATACCTAATACGAACACAACACAACACGCCGCAGCTGCAGACGCAGTTGGAGAGGTTGCCCAACTTTTAACTTTTTCATGCAGCTTTTTTGACGTTTCAAAATTGCAAGCGCGAGTGTTTACATGGGGGTTGAAGTGAGTTTCAAGCTCTTTTCAATCTCTCATAAGGACGTAAAGTAATTTTAGCTTCCACTTCATCATTATCCATCTTTATTTTTGTTTTGATGTTGAATTTAATTCGCACAGCTGACTTCAAATTACACAAATGTCTGAAATCTGTACATTGTGGGTGGGTAAAAAAAAAACCAAGTACGATTTTTTGCAGCTGCAACTTCAGTTGGTTCGGGAGGAAATAAAAAGTTTCGCGCGGAAACATAAAAAGCGGCAATTAAAAATGCAAATTTAACGATTATTGACATTCTTGACGAGTCTGCGAAGAACAAAACCTTCCGACTTGGTGCGGTGAACAGAAAACCGTTTTTAAATCGCGGAATAAGCAGGAACTCTCACTGGAAAGTTATCTGCAACATGTTACTTAGCTTCGGTAAAAATAAATTGCTAGATAAGTTTCAACTAAATTGCAATCGGGAATTGGAGGTGGTTTTATTGAGCACGCTTTTTTGGTCCCTGCAACGGGAAAAATAAATTAAAAAAAATTGAAATCATAAAACTTTCATAGAAAACATTGCGGGATCCAAATGGATCCGTTTGGATACACTTTTTTCGGGTTTTAAAGTTTTTAGTTTTTTTTTTTAAATAAGAATTTGAGTATTTTAGTTCATAAAATTTAAGTCCGTTTGGATACAATTTTTTCGGGTTGTAAAGTTTTTTTTTTTTTTTTTTTTTTTTAAATAAGAATTGGAGTATTTTAGTTCATAAAGTTTAAAAAATTGTTCATACTTACAGAAAATAACGGCCAAATAATCTGAAGCCTTTCGAATTTTCTCAAACATTTTTCGGTTCACTTGTTCGATGTGGTCTGTCATTTCCATGTTAGCAGGACTTGTAAGCCAATCAAGAACTTCCTCCTCGTCATCTATATCACCATCATAATTTATATACTTTCCTAAATTAAATTAAAAAAAATTATCACTTATTTTGATTGTTACAACATAATTTCATAAAACATTTGTACTGGAGAAGAGATCAATATCAAAAGTTGATTACGATCTTTGGACTGATGGATCTTATGTCACTTAATCATTAAAAAGTCTGGTACTTCTTCAATAGTGTACCTACTTCTTCTTTTAATCTTTTTTAAACAAGGTTAGATTACTTGAGTAAAATTACGATAGGACATTGGTGCAGTATTAACCCTTATTTTGGTATTATGCGACTTCATTATGAATCAGCTGAGAACTGATAAATTTCATTTAGCCAACAATTTGTGGTGGTTTTGACCGAGCTAATTAAAAAAATTGCGTTGCTGATCCCCTAAAGACTGCGAATTACAGCTTGGAAAATTGCAATTAATTACAAAAATTAAATTATAAGAAGGAGCTTTGTTTTTTTTTTATTATTCCAAAAATACTTTTTGAAAATTTCGGTATAGTAGGTAGGTACTATTTAATTTTTTAAGAAGCTAACGAACTAACGATCTGTCTCTTTTCAAAGTTGGGCAAATTGGCGTAGGGTGACTTACAGATTCAAAAATCAGAATTCCAAAACTCTTAAAATATTTTGCAACGTATGAAGTGGTGCTGACAAAATTATGAACCATTCACAAAAAATAATACAAAGGCAGCAACTCATAAGAACCTTCTGATCCAATAGTCGAGACACTTTACTCAACATTATTCAAATAAAATGCGAACCTTTTCTAAAGTACGTTATTCCTGGAGGATTTCTGTATCCATATTTCTTTGCCATCAAGCGATCCTTCATTTTAACAATACTTATTCCATATTCAACTGCTTCGTCATCAATTAATTCAATGTGTCGAAGTATTCTCGGTGTATCTGCGTCTTCTTCTTTATCTAAAAAGACAAATTTAATGCAAAAAAAAAAACTCTCAGTTAATTTTAATGGTCTGTGTGATGGGTGGGCATAAAGAATATCAAATAAAATAATAACTAAGCAGTTACAGTTTTCGCAAATGCTATCCCTGACCGCTTGTGTTTATAGAATTTGTTGTTGTTGATGGAGAGATGGGATTCATCCTGGCAACCACATAATACACAATACTTACAAAATACAACAGCTAGAAAATCTTTTGTGGCAATATAGTCGACGAGAGTATTTCTTTCGATTTCCTCAATGGTTTCGTCGGCTTTTTGTTCGAGGATCCATTGGAATACTTGTTGGTTATCAGAGAGGGTTCCTGTTCAAAAAATCAAAAAAAAAAAAAATCTATTAGGTATTAAGTAATACTAAATTGTAATTTAAAATAAAAAGATATTTCATACCTGTGTTTGGCAATGGTTCAGTCAATCAATTGAATATAATCTTCGAAGATTTGTATGGATATAGAAAAATTTACTATAACATACATCTATCAAAGCATTTACCTTACAGTTTTTGTACAGCAATGCTATTAAAAACAGACTTCTAACTCTTCATACCTAAATATACGAGTGCAAATAGAGCTTCTCATAATTCAGCTTTGCTGTCGCATCACATACGAATAACTTTTAATCTGTTTTTATATAAAACAAAACTAATTATTATAGGCCTACACCTTCATACCACAATTAGGATTTTTGGATCAGATTTGGTACCTAAGAAGCGAATGGTTAAACTCTCACTTGTCCTCTATATCCAACCAGGCTCTCTACCAGCCGTTCTTTCCCGATGAGTTCTTTCCTTATTCATCACTTCCGATCCCACAAATATTATGCAAAAAATAGTGTCATCATTGAAACTCCTCCAACCTTTCCAAAACATTGTCCGACATTAAAAATTGCACGCGGTTCTTAGGTTTCAATTTGAATTGTTTTACAGCTGTCACGCAATTCGAAAATATTTATTGTCCGGTATTACTAAAAATTCATCTTCACTTTGTCTTTTGTCTTTCATTTAATTTAAGGATTCCAACTGGGTTTCTTTTAGCGAACATCTAGACTTGGCCCGGCCCCCGGCTACTAAAGTAGCTTCAACAGTCAATTTTGAAAATAGGTTTAAAAAATGTAACAGTTATGTAAAGCAGCGTTGCCACACAAAACACAAAAACATTTTTCCTGACACATTTTGTGAAAGAATATGCCATTTCCGTGCCAAATGAAAAACATAAACGCCGCAAAATAAAAGTATTACTTGTATCATCCATCCTAATATTGTCTTACACCATTTCGAGCAATTTTCATGAAATTTCTTCAAAATGTCACTTTAGCTTAGGTAAATAATGGAAATATGAAAATCGTGCCACCATGCCGATTCAAAACGACTGTGGTACATCGGCAACGCTTATTTTGAACATGAATTACGTTGCAGAAACGTAAATATCGTCAAGTAGTTTTCTCTGATTAAAAAACGTTTAAATTAATTTTACCAGACCGATTGAACTTTTTCCACGAGTCGAGGAGAAAAAATGAGTGTCCCGTAAAACTATAGGAAAATTGTTACACAAAATTAGTGTGGACAGATTTTTCCTGACCACTTTCCAATTTTCCTGACTATTCCTGACCAAATTTTCGTTCCCTGACTTTCACTGACTTTACATTCGAGTGGGAACTATGTAAAAATATTTGATTCTCTGCTGCTCTAAGTAGGCTCTAAGATCTACATATATAAAAGGTCAACTAGTTTCAGTAATTGGTCAGCTATAGATTCTTTTTTACGATTTCTTAAAGTTTTTTTTCAGGGTCACGATAGATTTTTGGCAAACTTTCTTTGGCATTTAAAGAATCTGGACTTTAAGAAATTTTGAATTTATCCTAAATATGCAACAATAATTGTAACTGTATATTTTGTGATCTTTCAATAGAAGGGTATTTAGGCTGAGTATGGATTATACTTTAAGTGTGGGCTTAAATGCCAAATCTTAAAAGCTATAACACCCACGGTTCTTATTTCTTTTTCTTCGTGGGTCTTATTGCCATTCCAAAATGGAAAATATACCCCTGGTTGTTTTTTCTTTTATTTTGGGAAATGAGACCCACGGGTGTTATTGCCGCGGGTCTTCTAGCACTGCACCATAAATTATATATCGTTGGAAAGTTTTTCTTGCACAAAAGTACAGAATGCTGAAATTTATTAAATAATTGCACCACGAAAACTATAAAAGAAATTTGCATGGTACATAAGTGCGAGCGAGAGCGAGACCGAGTATTAATTTGTTTTTATTTCTTTTTTGTCATAGCCTAAATGTGACGTTTCAATTTTTTCTACCAACAAACCAAATAATTTTCCAGCACTAACTGGAAAGATTGTTGGAATGTCTGATGGCAGCGTTCTGTGCTTGCAGATGCCATCAAATATTAATTTCTTAAATTTTATGATGAGTAGATACGCAATCAAGGGCATATACACAAACTGTGTAACCGAATAACTTGCTTTCGATAGTTTGTATGGAAACCCCAATTTTTAATTAATTTAGAAAATGGTTATTCCAATGTAATATCGAATAAAAAAGTTTTTCTAGAGTTTTATTTTAACTACAATAAGGGTATTCATGCGACTTCGTACAACCCTAGATAAGTTTATCTTTTGTTTAATGAACTGTCAAATTTTGTATGGGAAATGATTTACACAATTTGGTTAAACTTATCAAAGGATTTTGTTGCGTAAAATTAACCAAATTAGTTAAACTTATCCAAACGTCACATTGTGACTTACTCTGATTGAATTGCGTAGCATTTTATCAAATGTTTAAAAAAGGTCGTTCATGCAAACTTTGCGTAAACTTATCATTTTACACAATATGTAAACTTACGACGTTGCATGAATACCCTTAATATGTTTCTAGAATTTTGTTAATTAGACAATAATGTTATCGCGCGTTGGTTGCTGGCCGTACAAGAATATTACCCCACCAAAGTATACCTAATTTCAAGTAAAAAATATAGTTTCTAGTAAATACTTCCTGGTGAAGTGAACATTCGCCAGTGGAGAGAATGACATTTTGACATCACTCACAGACTTGCGAATGTTTTGTTAACGTTTGAAATTACAAAAAAAAAAACACAATGCCTCAATTGACTAGTAAAATTGAAAAAAACCAGAACAAAACCACCGAATCCATTCGCCAAAGATTTTTTTGTTTTCGATTTTTCGATTCACAAGTTCAAGCGAGAAACAACGAACTGCAAAAAAAAATTTTTTTTTGTAATCGAACTGTCAACTGTTCACGAAGAGTTCCCGTATATTTTGCACGGGAATTTCTCGTGAACGGAAACTCTTCACTTTTGTTTCCACACAGCTTCACAAGCACATTCATGGGTGAACATAAGTTCAAATTTGATATGGATTCATTACCATATTAACATGTATAGCCTAGTACCTTCTTCCTCGTGAAGTGAACAATCGCCAGTGGAGAAAGTGATTTTCTGACATTTCTCACTGGTACAAACTCGCGAATGTGCTGCGAACGTTTGACGTTTCGTACAAACGAATTATCAACTGTTGTTCATCAAGAGCTCTCGTTTATTTTGCACACGAATTGCTCGCGAACGAATACCTTCACGAGCACGTTCACGGGTGAACAAAAATGCAAATTTTGTTGATTCACGACATGGTTGTGGAAAAGGCACATGAAGAAAAACAAGTATGCTCGGCAATATTCTTAGATGTTGCTCAAGCCTTTGACAAGGTTTGGCACTTGGGACTTGAGTACAAACTGCAAAGGGATCTTCCCAGGCAGTTCTACGAAATACTGAAATCCTACGTTACGAACCGACTCTTTAGAGTACGGTACGACCAAAATTACTCGGAACTAAAGAAAATTGAAGCCGGTGTACCACAAGGAAGTGTCCTAGGACCAACCCTGTATCTGTTATATACAAGGGATATTCCAGTGGACATCAACGCTATCATGGCCACCTTTGCTGATGATACTGCAATATTGGTGCCAGATAAATCCGTTACAAAGGCTACACAAAAACTGCAAAATGCAGTCGATGAAGTTAGTGATTGGACAATGTTCCAATTCTTATAAACAGTACAACAGTACCTTACTCCAATACTGCCAAATACCTTGGAATGACTTTGGATGCAAAGCTTAAATGGAAAGAGCACATCAAAAAGAAAAAAGACGAACTAAACTTGAAGTACAGAAAAATGTACTGGTTACTAGGAAAGAACTCTGACCTATCTATCCAGAACAAGCTAATGTTATATAAGCAAGTACTGAAACCCGTTTGGACATATGGCATCCAACTATGGGGCTGTACAAAGAAAACAAATGCTGAACCCATCCAAAAATTCCAAAGCAAGGTCCTTCGCGGAATAATAAATGCCCCTTGGTATATAAGAAATAGCGATCTACATCGTGACCTTCAAATTGAAATGGTTACAGAAGTGGTTAAAAAACACGCTGTATCACAAAATCAGCGACTGCAAAGTCATACCAACTCCGAAATGGAGACCGTCTTAAATGTACGAGACAATGTTCGGAGATTAAGAAGAACCAAGCCTCATGAGCTGATGGTCTAAAAGCTATGGAAAGTGTTATAACTTAAACTTCCCACAATGCGACTGATAAATTAAGAAAGAAAAATCATTTGTCGA
Organism: Dasysyrphus albostriatus; assembly: GCA_946251815.1. NCBI lineage: Eukaryota > Metazoa > Arthropoda > Insecta > Diptera > Syrphidae > Dasysyrphus > Dasysyrphus albostriatus. The sequence goes on along the minus strand of OX276337.1, from coordinate 60,371,034 downwards.
TCTTTCATAGATTGGTCCTGATTCACCGGTGGTTTTAGTGCGGTAAGAGTCCCACACTACTTGGTTCCGATTCTTACCGAGTGTCTTTTGAAGATTTCCATCGGATAAAAAAAAAAAAAAACGACATGGTTCACAAGTATGTATTAGTCTTAAGTTTTTCCACGAAGGGCCACATTGTAAGTCTTACAAATAAAACTAAAAAAATGAGTCTAATACAATTTGAGGGTCTATTTTTGTTTCAAAAAATATATAAAATATTATTTCTCATCGAACTTCGTGCATATAAGCTTGATCAACGTACATAATGAAACAACCAAATCCATTAAATTGTTACTTCTTTATTTAAAAAAAATAAATTGACGACTATTAAAAACACAAAAAATATCATGTCCTGTTCCAAAACAACATTTGCAATTCCAAAACAAAAACCTTTTTTTATATAAAATTCAGCCAAATGATTCCCGTATTTTATTCGTAATTTTTTCGATACACTTTAGAAATTTAAAAAAAAGCAGACAAATTTGTGATTCTACAAAAAAAAAAAGAAAACTCTTTTGAGTTTTAACAATTTTTTTTTATTTTATTTATAATATACTAAAAAAATTATACTAAACGAAGTTTAATTTTACAAACTTAATATATTTAATTATTTTTTTTTCTAAATATAGTTTTGGTTTCTGAACACTTCGTTTTTTTTGTGTGTATTTTTAGTTTATTTTTTAACTATTTTCTAAATTTGCAAGTCTTCTCATTATAATATTTTCTTTAAATAAAACCAAAATTTCATGAAATTATATAGCCTATAGTTATAGTTTAATTTCTATTAATAAGATAACATTAACATTTTGTAACAGTATAACAATAATAAAGATAACAAAAAAAGTTTATTTAACAAAAACAAAATGTAAAAATCTATATAAAAATTATTCCAAGATGTTATAGAATAAAATTATAAATTGTGCAAAAAAGTTTTAGTTATTTTTTTTGTATTATTCAGCTTTGGCGAGATTTGTCGAGATTGGAAGTTAGAAAAACAAAAACAACTTGCTTCATTTATAGTTATTGATTTTAAAGCATATTTAAAAAAATGTACAAATTTGTAAACGATAGTATCAAAAGTTATTTGTGTTTTTTTTTTTTTCAATTTTTATTTTACAATAAAATATACAAAAAATATATTTTTTTTCTGAAAAAGCGTGCAGCTCTGTGCAAATAAAATTAAATAAAATATTCAGCCTTATTTCTGCTATTTGTGTGGTTCGAATCATTCAATCCGGTTCGGGATGTGTTTACTACTTACAAACGGATCAAGGACGAGTTGAATCCAATGATTCGGACCACACAGCTAGCCGAATAAGCATGGTTTACTTCTTAACTAGAAAATCAAATCAACCGTTTCAGCAAACGTGTAATACAAAAAAGGTCAACATATATGTACATAATAGTCGTGTTACTTCAAATGTAAACAACCCTCACAATGAAAGACTGCACGCTTGTTCTTTACAAAATAGGATCCAGTTAATGACGAAATGCACTTTGTTAACAGAAATATTCAAGTTTAAGAAAGGTCTGACAGTTTGAATGAAGTAAAATTTTGACAGGAGAAACGGTTAGTAAGACAGTTCTGTTAATTGTGATTTTCTGGATGTGTGTGTGTGTTTGTAGGAAGTAAACCTTTCGGGACGACTTTGATTGATGATTTATGGCAATGTGTATTTAGGACCATGCATCCAGGATATGACGTGATGATTTGATGACGTTCTTGGATTGTTTTGACAGTTTCGGTTTTGATTTCGGCGACACGGTGACGTTGGTGATCATGGGGAAAGTGACAGTCTGGTGTTGGCAATGTCACTCTTTTTGGAGCAATTGTTAAATCGATTCGAACAAGCTCCTGCTGTAAAATTCGTTTCTCTCTTTCTCTCTTGAGGGAGGAAACGTTTTTTGTCCTGTTTTTCAAGGATTTTGTTATTGAATTTTCAAAATTGATTCGGTATCAGGTGGATCAGGTGGCTTAAGGCTTTTTTTTTTAAATTTTTGTAATTATATTTTGTGTGTGTTTGTGTGTGTATTTGAATAGCAATTTAATAATTTTTTTTTTCACTAACAAAATGAAATTCATTTATTATATTGCTTCTTTATTCCCACAGAGAGTAATCCTGAAACATAAGGTCATATAAATTTTTAATTCGATTATGCAAATAATTTATTCCTGAAAGACAGAAAGAGAGAAAAGAATGTGAGGAAAACAAAATACGTATACAGTTAATTAATTTCATCGATTTACTGTCTACCAGAAAATGTATTTGCCAATGCCTAACATACCGGATTTGACGTTGATCTTTTCGCCATCTTGGGACTTTTTGCTGCCTTTGCCAATTGGTTTTTCATCAGAGGGGCTCAATTTAGTGTTAGATTTTGTGTCTTTTTTTTGCAATGTGGGCAATGGGGTAGAGGGTTTTTTGGATGAAGCACCGGTTTTGGGGGAAGCATACGAGACCTTAACCATTGGTGGATCGGATTCTGCCATTGATGGAGCGGACTTCTTTGAAGATGATGTTGAGGATGTCTTTGAACTGGTGGTTGTTGTCTTCGATGGAGTTGATGATGATGGGCTGAATTTGAAATTTCCGCCCTTTTCGAGGGTTTCATGACCGATACGCTGGGCTGTCATATGGGGAACTTTAGTTGACTTCTCGAGCTTTGTTGGACAGCACTGGAATGGTTTGTATTCATTGGGAACGTATATATTGCCCTGCCTTGCTGATTGGCCGCCATGACCCAATCCAACATAGAAACATTCGTCATCTGTATGTAACAAACAAAAACATTTTGTCAGATAGGTATTTTTTTTTGCAAAAAAATCAATTTTTTTTTGATAAAAACACAGAGAATAAAAAACAATTCAATTTTCATCTGTTATTATAATTATTATTAAATATTTTTTTTTTGAGTGGTTGTAAAGAAAACATAGAAATGAAGTCAAATGTATACCACAAATGGTTAGTATATATTTTTTTTGTTCTTTATCATTACAACAATAAGAATAAAACTTAAGCGTGCTCTTGTAGTTGCAAATGGTTCTACATAACACAATATTACATTAAAAAAATATATAGAAATTGATTTTCATTCCTATAACTGACAAAATGTTTTTGATGCTGATATAGATTTGTGTGTATTGGTTCACATTTACAATTTATTATATATATGTAAATTAAATAATATTTTCTTTTCGATTTTGACAATTCTTTAAAAAAAAATAAATTTGTATAATACTTTGATTTATTAAAAAAAAAAAACACTTTTTGATAATAATAATTTTATTTATTATTGTCTTATTTTATAATAAATGGAATTGCATTTGTTTATTTTTTTTGGAATGAACACTTTCTGCATTTAATTTTTTTTGATTTAAATAAAATTTAAAAAATAATTATATAAAACATTGTGTCAGCTATGATATTTTTTGGTTGATTAAACTCTTGGTTAATAGTTGGATCAATTTGATTGAACGATCAAAAATGTTGGATAATATTTTTTTTTATATAATGGGTGGGTCTTCAAACAAAACACACGATTTTTTAGTTAGAAAAAAATTTCATATCATGAGGCTGTGTTTGTATTATTATTGGTTTTTTGGTTTTTAGTTTGTTTTTATTTTTTTTGTTTTAATTTCGTTGTGAAAGTAGGTATATGTATATGGCCTAGGAATTGGTTTTTGTGTATAGTATGGATGGTGGAATTTTGTTTGAAGCAATAAATATATATAAATTCATTCATAGGTTGCCACTCATCACTTCAGTGGTTCGGAGTTGAAAATAAATAAAAAAATATTTTGATTGTTTTGGTTTGGTGAGGAAAGATTTTTCTTAGCATTTTCAAAGACACTCTTTGGAACTCGAAAAGGATGTTTGTTTTTTAACTTTTTTGAGATACGAAATTATAAATATATTTTTACCAAAAATAAGTACGACTTGATCTCATGTTGTTTGTCCTTTGTTCTATGATCACGAAATATTTCCTTAAATTAAATACAAATTCAAAATTTTTTGTTCGAAACTTCATATTATAATATGTTGTCATGTGATTTCTTAAAATTCAATAAAAAAATTTAAAAATAAAAGAAACATATTTAAACCTGCTTCAAATGTACTATGAACCTTCAAATTAAAGGTTTATTTAAGAATTCATAGAACGTTATATTTTTTCTGATCTGAATCTGAACTTGGCTGAGATACAACAATTTAAAGGTCTACTAGCTAAGACAGGAACCACTCGTTGGTGTGTTCTACTACTAAATAGAAACAAAATAAAATACGTCTACCTTCGAACAAGGATAAACCTACAATAAAGGTACAAATCACTCGTGTTAACAAATGGAACATGTGCTTCCAGTGAATTTAGTTCCCGATTCAATTCACTTAGCATGGTCTTAGTGAACAGACAGGTATTTCTGGCAGATTTATATACATTATTGAAATCAAAGTTTGACACCAAGGTCCTTTTCGATTGAAAATCCATTTAGGATTGGTTAAGGTATCACCATACATTCTATCATATTTGGGTGTTTCAAAAACCGTAAAGTTGAAAATTACCCTGAAGGCTTTTAAAAGCTATAAAAACAACGAAAAAACCAAAGCTTCCAGTGACCGATTAAGAAAAATTAACACGAATGGGCTAAAGGAGACAAAGAAAAAGCGATGGTATTAGCCGATTACTTAGATGAAACATTAAAGCCGTTCGATCTGCAAGAACTGAACAAAAATATTGATATAATTTTACCTCCAGTGAAAGCTACATAGCTAGAGATGCTGCACTTGCCGAATTAAAAAGATAAATAAAGAAGAAGAATTCAAATAAAGATATGACTTAATTACGGCAGAAATTATAAAAATGCTCCCTCATAAAGGAATTATTAACCTCCTTTACATAATAAATGCTGCTATATGGTTAGAATATGTTCCGAGCCAATGGAAAGTTGCGGAAGTAATAATGGTTTTGAAACCTGGCAAACCATCTTATGTAAAGAAGAAGTCTTAAAGGCCAATTTCGCTTCTTCCTATAATATCAACAAAATTTGAAAAAAAATTACTGCGCTTGGAGCCGATAATAGAAAAGAAACAATTAATACCTAAACGCCAGTTCGGATTTAGAAGCAAGTATTCGACAATTGATTAAGTGCATAGATAGAATTACTGGCGTAATTAAGAGAACTCTTGAAGAAAAGAAAATCTGTTAGACAGACTTTTTGACAAGGTGTGGCACGAAGGCCTCAAACAAAGAAAAGTTCTGCCTGAAGGTCTTTAAATGATTCTAAACGGATATCTAGATAACAGACTTTTTCATGTAAGACACAGAAATGATTCTAATTTCAAAAAAATAGTGGCTGGGGTACCACAAGGAAGTGTATTTGGTTCAGTTCTGTGCCTTTTATTTACACGCGATATACCTCAAACAGAAAACAATTGCTTAGGTCATTTGTAAATGCTCCGCGGTATATAAGAAACGAAGATCTTCACAGGGATCTCGGGATTCCTACGGCTCAGGACGAAATAAAAAGTTTCGTGCAAAAACATAGAAATGCTAATTCAATGATTATTGACATTCTTGACGAAACGAATTTAGTACGCCGTCCACGAAGAACAAAACCTTTGACTTGGTGCGGTGAACAGAAAAACGCTTTAAAATGGCGGAATAAGCAGGAACTATCACTGGAAAGTACCTGCAACACGTTACTTAACTTCGTTAAAAATAAATTGCTCGGTAAGTTTCAACTTAGTTGCAATTGGGAAGTGGAGGTGGTTTTTGTGTAGTAAGAATGACACACACCTATGAGCACGGGTTTTTCGATCCTCATATAAGGCTCTATGCAGGTTTTGCACCTACCCACGGGAAAATAAATTTAAAAAAATCCACCATTCACCCAAGCGTAATGTGTATATAATTATTTAAGTTAAAATTAAAATTGTCTCACATCCCTGGAAACATAAAATATATTGTTTCCCTCTAACATTCAATGTGTATGAGAAAAAGCGAAAAACATGATTTGTATTGTTATTAATTAACATGTAAGTAAATCATATAATAAAATGGCAAACACGAATTTTGTGGTATAATTTACGCGGTCTACAAAAGCCGAAGGCATATAAATTATATATCGTTTGAAAGGATTTATTGCATAAAAGTGTAGAAAACAAAAATTTATTAAATAATTGCAAATAATTGTTTCGATTTTTTCCACCCGCCAACCAACCAATTTTCCAGCAGTGAATGGAAATATTATTGGAATGCTAGCCGCGTTCAGGGCTGTAGACAACAATAATACATTGCTCATATGATAATAAGTAGCTCAGTTTTTCTCCACGCTTAACACTGCCTTTAGGCGATGGATTTATTCTTTCGATTTTTTACTTAAAGTACATGTGGCTTGCACCTGCAATCAATATTAACAAACTCTTTAACAAACAGCAATACATCTCTGTCTTGTTCATTTGTAAACTTCAAACTCAAGAATTTGGCTCTGATGACATCTATGTGACACCCATTTGTTTTTTTTATTTTTGAGGAAAATACACTCCACTTTAACTGAATGAGCACACAGATTTTTAAAAGTGGCTTGTCCCTCTTTTCAAACTTTTTTATACATTGTCCTAAATTATTATAAGAAATAGAAACCATTAAATTTTTTTTTACTTCAGTTTCAATATTTGTGCTTATTCAGTTGACACAAGAAACCTTCCTTTTTTCTGAATGAAAAGATTTCTTGATAACCGGAGAAAAAATAGAAGTGCTTTGTGAATTAATCTTTCTGTTTTTTTTTCCCAACATCGTAAACAAACAATAGGATAACCAAATGGTACATTAATGCACAAAGTTTAGAAAAAATGGTGGATTTACCTTTGAATATTTTAGTCTTTATTCAGTTGAAGTGGAGTGTAAATATTTTAAACTTTTGTTTGCCTTGCGATTGCAACTGTCAAAGACCCAAATTGTTAGCTGTCATTTTGAGACTGACAATTTGGTAATCACACAACACCACTGATCTCTATATACACTGGATAGTGTATTTCTTATAATGTATAACAGTTTTTTTTGCTTCCATTTGAAGATGACAATTAGGTGGTCGGCTTCATAATTTGACGTCTAGATTAACACAAAAAAAAACATGTTTCCAAAATGTTTCCAAGAAAGAGAAACAGATCAATGATATGAAAGGGAAAAACTTTGTGGGACTTTATTTTATATTTTTTTTTTTTTTAATTTTTTTTTTTTTTATTAAGTTATTCATTGTGTACATTTTGTTTGTGCTATTATTTTCCAATGGCACTAGAATTATATCAATAGAAAGGTGTTTAAATAGGTAATAGTAAATATGTAGACGGGATATGGGAACCATCGACTTCGTTCATTTTTTTAGTTTGCAAACAAGTTGAACAAAACAGCTGATAAGTGTGATGAGGAGAGTGCGATTACATAGTCTGTGTTTTTTAAGATTTTACCTCCTTGTCACACTCTTTACATTTGTAATTCCGTTTCATTTAACCATTTGTGAATGAAATAAAATTACAAACAACATTGTTAGCAAAGAGATTGGGGGGGGGGGGGGGGTTATGAACGAACGGAAATTTGACGTATTCATAGTGAATTATTTTGTTTAAATTGTCATACAGTCATATTGTTATACAAAAAAGTGGTCAGCTACATAATATAACAATTCTTCAAATGGAAGCAACTTTCTTATGTTGATACGCTATCCAGTGTATTATAGAGATTATATTATTATTTATCAAAAAAAAAAATGAAAACATTATTCTTTTCACACGTTTACACGATCTCTATAATACACTGAATAGCGTATCGTCATAAAAAAGTTGCTTCCATTTGAAGAATTGTTACATTATGAAGAAATATTGAAAAATAATGGCGCAAAAAAATGTACACAGTGAATAACTCAATGATAAAAAATAATAAATTAAACTTCCACAAAGTTTTTCCCTTTCACATCATTGGTCTGTTTCTCTTTCTTCAGATAGACATCTTGGAAACACGTAGTTTTGTGTAAATTAGACGTCAAATTATGAAGCCGACCACCTAATTGTCATCTTCAAATGGAAGTAAAAAAATTGTTATACATTATAAGGAATACTCTATACTTTTGGTCGGACTTTCTGTCAAAAGTGATAACTGATTGAAGAAGCCATTTTGTAAAATGGCGTCATTAGGTCGTGTGTGTGAAAGGTTGACAGCATGATGTTTCCCTATTCGATTGGATTCAAAAAGGAGCAAAACAGTCAGAAAATTCAATCGAAAACGTAATAAGAAAGCCAGCTTAGCAAATACCGAAAACATTAGGCATCAAACGAAAATTTCCTTATATATTCGAATTTTTTTAGTGTGCAAGATCGAAAAAACATTGTTTTTTGTAGTAGCAATTTGGACATATGTGTATGATCTATGTATTAATTTAAATGTTTTTTGTTGTTTTTTTGTTTACATTCAGCTTTTGGGATGAGAGGAACGATTGTAAGATGTGATAGAAAAAATATCTGTTTTTACTCGTTTACTGGAAATAGCATATTCAAAATTAAATGAATCAAAAATTTACTTATAGATAGTATAAGGGTGTTTAAAATCTTTTTAAATTTGAAATTTCTAGGTGAAACTAAAGTCCCCTAATGTATGTGTAGTTAAGTACACGTGTTACCCGTGTTATTAATTATCTGTGCATGAACCCGTGTCCTTATAACGGGTGATTTTTTAGCTGGTTTGGTTTTGGCAACACTGGTTTTGACAGCTGACGTGTGTTTAGTACCTTGTGTCACTGTCAAACAGCTTCAGTTTGGTTTGCAATTTAACCATGGATCGTCTTACAAATGAACAACGCTTGCAAATTATTGAATTTTACTATCAAAATTCGTGCTCGGTTCGAAATGTTCATCGCGCGCTGTTTCCATTTTATGGTCGGCATTCTCGACCTTCTGAGCAGTCTATTCGGAAGATTGTGACCAAATTTCGCACCAAATTTACTTTGTTGGACATTAAACCACCAACACGTTTACGTACTGTGCGTAGTGAAGAAAATATTGCGGCCGTATCAGCTAGTGTGACAGAAGACCGCGAAATGTCGATTCGGCGCCGTTCCCAGCAGTTAGGCCTTTGTTACAGCACTACGTGGAAAATTTTGCGGAAGGATTTGGGCGTAAAGCCTTTTAAGATACAGCTGGTGCAAGAACTAAAGCCAGCCGACCTACCACAACGCCGAATTTTTGGTGAATGGGCTCTTGGAAAGCTGGCCGAGGATCCGCTTTTTTATCGAAAAATTGTGTTCAGCGATGAGGCTCATTTTTGGTTGAATGGGTACGTAAATAAGCATAATTGCCGCATTTGGAGTGAAGATCAGCCAGAAGCATTGCAACAGCTACCAATGCATCCCGAAAAAGCCACTGTTTGGTGCGGTTTATGGGCCGGCGGCATTATTGGGCCATATTTCTTCAAAGATGATGCGAATCGCAGCGTTACTGTCAATGGTGAACGCTACCGAGCGATGATAACAAACTTTTTTTTGCCCGAAATGGAAGTTCTTGACTTGCATGATATGTGGTTTCAACAAGACGGTGCCACATGCCACACAGCACGCGAAACAATGGCGCAATTGTGAGGCGAGTTTGGTGAACAGTTAATTTCACGTTTCGGGCCGGTCAATTGGCTGCCTAGATCGTGCGATTTGACACCATTAGATTATTTTTTGTGGGGGTATGTCAAAGCTAATGTCTATAGGGACAAGCCCGCTTTGATTGACGCACTGGAAGCCAACATCCATGCATTCATTCGTGAGATACCGGCCGATATGTGTGAAAGAGTATGCCAAAATTGGACTCAGCGGATGGGCTACCTGAGACGCAGCCGCGGTCAACATTTGCATGAAATTATCTTTAAACATAAAATTGCAAGGTTCAAACTATCGATTCAAATAAATATTTCATTCATTTTTTCGAATTTTTTGTGTTCTTTTTTTTCAAAAAGTTCTAAACCTCTTAAAAAATAACCCGTTATTTACACGTGCATTTATAATTACCCGTTTATTTAGAAATACACGTGTAATTATTATTGAAATCGTTTTTACAATTTTTTTAATGCACGTTGAAAATAGGTACTGTTATTGTTTGAATAGTTACAACCAAGTTGTTTTATGATAGGAACCTCTACTAGTCCATTCAAATAACACACTATATCTATATTTATTTGGTAATAATGAATAATGCTTTTTCATTTTTTCTCTTACAATTCGCTGGTGAAAGGAAGCAAACTAACTTAAAAATATCCCTAAAATTTCCATATGCACATTGGTGAAACTAAACAAAAATTAATGATCGGATATAACTTGGAAGCTTAGTGATTATAATTTAATGTACTTACTTACATAACATTTACCATTTTCTTTATTTTGTTTTCGAAAAAACTTCAAACACTTTATCCCTATTAATAATATTATTAATTTTAGTTTGAGAAACCCAAAATATTGAAAATGTAAAATTTATTGGCAAAACCAACGAAAAAGAAGTAAAGGAACTGGTGGAAAAAGTATAGCATTTTTCAAAATAGTGTGAGTTACACAAACACAAATGCATTTACACAGGGTCGCAGTTCAGTTACCCAGCTTAATACTGGGGTGCCCAAAGAAGGCAAGAAAAGAAAAATGATCATTGAGATGCTTCTGTCATTTTTCCAAGCTATAGGAAAGTGTTTTGAATCGTTAAAATAGTAAAAAAGCTTGTTAAACTAAATAAAAATGTTAAGTTTATATCAATATAGTGAATACTTTGCAATACTTTATTTAAAAAAATTTATAAAACAGCATGTGGTGATGCATAAAATCATGTTAAAACTCCTGAAATACGGTGTCTACATTTTTCATTTCACTTATGTATGAGTCTTGTCTTATATTCTACTACATAAAATAATGAAAAGTGTTGTTTTTTATCGTAGCGTACTTTTAAACTCGACAAAATGACAGATGAATCTCTATTCTTTTTTTTTCAATTCTTGCTGCTTCACTCACGTACACTGTATATGTGACTCTTAGTACTTCCTTTAGTACTTTTTCTATGGGGAAAACTAAGAATTTTTACAATTTCAATGTCAAAAGTTTTGGACAACAGCACGTTGGATGGACCGCTTACCAAACGAAAACTTTTTTCGGAGTTGGTCTTTTTTGACAGCTGTGACTTGATTTATTCTTAGTTTGGTTTGCCATTTATAATTAATAGATTTATTACCAAAACAATGGTGGCAGATGCGCGACGTATAGCGAAACAATCAATTTATCGAAGGAAACTTTTGGTGAGGCGCCGAAGATTCTCTCCAAGGCGTCAATCGTCTCGGGTTTATCTGCGTAGCAATCGACTTCACATAACCCCACAAAAAAAAAATGCGCTCACTTAAAGTTTTGTACGATTTACAAACGTTGTCCAGGAGTAAGTCTATTCATTATAAAATGATAAACCAAACTGAGCATACAGCATAAATCAAGTGACAACTGTCAAAAAGATCAACTCCAGCAAAAGTATTGCCAGATTGAAAAGCACACGTCTAAAAAACACCCTTTATATCATAATCTTAATTCATTTATAAAGCTTTCAGTTATTCAGCGTTAAAATTTAATTTCATGGATTACTTAATTTATTTGTGTGATACTTAAATATTACCACTGTACCCCTCCCCATAACTGTTTTAACTCACAAGCTTTTCATTTAATAATAGCTAAGAATAAAGACGCATAATGATAAATTAAACAAATTTTAAATACCTAATGGTTAAAATGTAAGCCCTCATTTGAAGATTATTAATAAAAAAAATCACTACTATTACCCAATACACACCTATCATCCCAAACCAATAAAATGTATGATTAAAATTTTTGAAAAGCTAGGATTTATAACGAACGTAGCATAAATGTTTGTGTGTTTGGTGAGTGGAATGATTTGTTTGAATAACATTTTTAAGTATATGTATGTCAGTAACATTGAACGACTACGAACTACAAAATCATTCATTATTTTGTTTTACTGAGATAAAAATGATTACCTTTCGAAGAAGGCTTAGATTTTGTTTTTTTGGGATCTGTTAAAATAAATATATCAAAAAAGTCAATATCTGAAAATTTAACTAAAATTATTATAACTAAATATAAACTGATGCTGCAAAAATAAAAAAAAACTACTTTGGAAAAGGCACAATAAAATTTAAGATGGTGTTTATATTTTCGTTGGAATTTATTATGATTTTTTTAAAAGGAATATCCAATAGAGATGTGTGTTTTTTAAAGAAAGCAATATCAGTGGAATTTATTACATGTATGATATTTTTGGTTTTTTTTACTAGACCGATAAATTAAACCTTTTTTTTTTGTAATAAATTCAACTAAGACAAGGATTGATTATCTAAGTAATGAGGTATCTTAGTGGGGATTGTGATTGCTTGGATAAACATTATTAATGAATTTGGACAATTCGATTACCTAAATACTTTTTGAAAAACTTTGCTGCGTTGAAATCATTCGGTCCTTTTGAATTTCTCTTGACAGATAATTTTTTGGCAGTTCTAATATTATTGTCATTGTCATTGTCATCGTCATCGTCGTCATCGTCGTCATCGTCGTCATCGTCGTCATCGTCGTCATCGTCGTCATCGTCGTCATCGCCGTCATCATCGTCATCGTCGTCATCATCGTCGTCGTCGTCATCATCGTCATCATCGTCATCATCGTCATCGTCGTCATCGTCGTCATCGTCGTCATCATCGTCATCATCATCGTCATCATCATCATTATCGTCATCATCATCATCATCCTTGGATTTGATGTATTTCTTTCTGATACCTCCAACTTTTTTAACATTCCCACCATTTCCTATCACATTTAAATAAATTATTTAAATACAAAAATTCAATTTGCAGCCAAAAAACAAAATGAAAAACGGATCTATGTTTGTATTTCTACCAATTCTGAAAACTAAAAAATACTACAACAAATTTTATGTCCCTAAGATCGTTTTTGTTTGATAAGCTAACCTACAACTTTATGTTAAATATTTATTCCTAAAAAAACACAAAGTACTATATTGTTAATTGTAAAAAAAAGAAACAAAATTAACAAAAAACGGAATGCTCACTTTTTTGATTGACCAACCACTGCAAAACACGGTTTTCGTTTTTGAGATTACCTAAAATTTAAAAAAATAAAAATATTAAATTCTAATATTATTTCTGATAGTAAATAATTAAAAAAAAAAAGACTTACCATCATACATGATCGGAACTCCAGTTTCATAGTAGACTAAAGCTGGGAAAGCAAATATTCCGATTTCATGGGCTAATTTAACATCATTGGACTTGACAAACTGAATTCCATGTTTGTCGGTATCATCATCAATATTCTCTAGCTCTTCGAGAATTTCCGAGCATGTGCTACATTTATCATCATCTAAAATAATTTTTGTTTGTTATAATAATAATTCTAACTAACCGACTACCTTTAAAAAAAAGATCAAAACTTACAGAAAAATACAGCTAAATGCTCAACATCATTGATCAAAACTTGAAGTGTTTTACGATCAACAGATTCAATAACATCAGCATTCGACTCATAGAGGTCAATTACCCATTCAAGAATTGCCTCTTCCTTCATCAAATCACCTTAAAAAAATATTCATTACAATCTTGTTATTGAAATTTCAAAATTAAAATTACAAAACTAAAACATTTATATAATGTAGACTTTTTGCAAACCTTGATAGAATGTCCTAAATTTATTTCTGTAGAATGCAAGAGCAGGCAGTGTTTGAACATCGTATTCCTTATCAACACCTTCATCGGATGTTTTGACGAAATTAATATCTTTTTCTTCGCATTCATCGTCAATGTTTTCCAATTCATTTAAGATCTTTTGGGCTTTTTTGTCACCTTCACGATCTAAAAAAAGATTTTTCAAAATTTTATTAAAATTAAATAATTTTAGAATAGGTGGGTAAAAAAAAGTAAAAAAAAAGGTACTCAAGCTTTTCAATAATTATAATTGTTGAAATGATAGTACGGCGCTTATTTTTGAGACAAGAATCATTGACAAATCGATACAGTGAATGCTGTTTGCTGAAAAGAAACTTAAATATTTATGCTTAACTGACAAATTTTTTTTTCTATTTTTTCCTCAGCGTTACTTTTAAATCAAAATCACTACCGTAACCGACACTACGCTTTAAAAAGTAAATTATAACCTTTGGCGACTTTTTGCTATTGTACCCGGACAAAGATTGGAGTCTGGAATGTGAAGACGCTTCGTGACAACGGAAGGAAAAATCCAAAATACAAGATTCTCCCAATTAGAGAAAGAATTCATGTGGTATAAGATGTAAATCTTTAGTAATTAGTAAAGAAGGATGGCTTTGGGCTCGGGTTTTAAGTTTAAGTCTCCGACTCTTAACACTGTACTACTCTACTCCAAAAAGGCACCTGGAACCTATTAAGAATATGGCGTTGGATTGCGACTTTCCAAAATTACCCTCAGAAGCTTTATTTCCTGGAAGCCCATAAATAACAGGATCTTAAAAGCTAGGTACCGGACTAGACTACGTAACGCCCCAAAGGAGATTTCATTTGTCAAGGACATTTATTTATTATTATTGTACACCACGTAGAGACGTCAAAATAAGAGGCTTGGGTGCCATTCTCTCAATGACAACGACAATTATGGGCTATGACATGGGATAAAATGGTGTTGGTTACCACAGTGATAATAGAGAACGTTTGTAACGCTAACTGCCTTTCAATAGGAGAGGCCAGAACCTGATTTGAGCTCAAGACCTCCCACAAAGTCAGTTGCGTGTCGACGGCTAGACAAACAACTTCTAACCTAATTGATATTCTGACGAACAACTGTTCTGCCAAATTCGTCAGAACTGTTCTTCCGAACTGTTCGTCGGAGCGCTGCAGAAAGCATTAAACTGATTTGAACGATCGATCGTTCTGACGAACTCTTGCGACTTTGGACGAACAAAATGCTTGCACTGTAATCGTTTTCATAAGATCACATAGTTTTGTTTGTTCTGACAAATACGTCAAAAATACGTACGCTAAAAAAACTTTTACAAGGATTAAGAGCAATCAGTAGCACGGAGTCCAAATTTATCGAAAATTATTGGTGTGCTGTGAAAAATGCATCCATATCGGGTGCTGATATTACAGCCTGGCTTTCCGAAGAAACCAAGTCTTAGATTAAAGAGAGGAAACAGTTCAAAGCTTGCATTGCAGCAGGGAGCTTTGAGCAAAAGTTTGCATGTAGCATGAAGATGAGAGAAGCTCACTGCAGCCAATGGTGTACGCAAGATTGCGGTAAGGGAGAAGGATAACCTCATTAAAATAATAGTTTTCGTACATAAATCTAGCTTTAAAATGCTTTGAAAAGAATATAAACTGCCTTATGTAAAAAAAAATGTATTGTGATTGGGGGGAGGACAAGTTCCTCTGTCTACCCCTCCTTGCGTACGCCCTCGATTGAGCGTGTGACGTGATAATAAAATAAAGTAATTATATCAACATAGCAGAAGAGGCAACAAGTAGGTGTGACAGGAGAATTGTCTACAGTATCACCAAAAAGCAAATAAGTGTCCATAGCTTTAGACTACATCTGACAAAAGACACAAATAGATCTAAGCTAGTTTTAGAAGGGTATCAGCTTGAAAGATGGAAGGAGTCTTTTCTGCAGTTTAAAACCTCTTTTTTGTCAGTGAAGTGAACCCAATATCCCATAACCTGTCCGTACTAATGAGTTCCCGAATACGCAATGTATCCTCCATTAGGCAGCTTTGCCGAGTAAGCACCTGGACTACGCGAACGACTTGACATATGCTTGCTTTTCATAGGATCATGGTTCAACGATCTCCATCAAAAAGTGAAAAAAAGGGCGGAGATAGTGAAGCTGAAATTGTTGGGTAAAAGATCAATATGACAAAAACTAAAAGGATCCGCATAGGAACTTCTCCACCTTGTCTAATAACTTTGGAATATTGTGTCTCAACTGATTGCGAGACCTAACTAGTTATGATCAGCCAAATTGGGAAAGCAAAAGCTGTTTTCAGAGTGCTGTCCGAAATTTGGAGAAAAAGTTCTATATATCGAAAAACCAAGCTTTGACTGTTCCGCTCCAGTCATGAATCCGTGCTTCTATTCTTATGCAGCACTTGGAAAGTAGTGAAATAGATTAACTGTCTGAACAGAATAGGAAAAGAAACTGAAATCGATGTCAAAAATGCTGCAGCCCATAGATGCGAGAGTAAAACAGCTTTTAACTTTTTCTGCAGCATTTTTGACATCTTGATCTATTAAAGCTCCGTCTCTCAATCTGTTCAAGCAGTAAACTAGCACCAGCAACAGCACCGTGATTTCATTTGCTTAAAATTTTGCCCCTTGAATATCGTTATGGAAAAGTTGGCCGCAATGTACCAGGAATAGCAAATTTAGAACTTTGTCCCAAGGACGCTGTTGACTTAGCTGGCGCTTATCTAATCTGTGCTGATCGATTGAAATACATTGGTTTTATAACAATACCATTACTGGAGCTGTTGCTGTTTTTTGGTTCAACTGTTTCCTGCTTAACACCCCACAAAAAAGCTTCAAACGTTCGTGAATAGATGTCTGCGAAACATCTTGAACTCGAAAAGGCCATTTTTTCAACCATAAAATATGGCTCATTGATTAACACTTGGCCTTTAAGTTAGCTCCACAAGAAAGAGTTACTTTAGGTCAGTTTTAAAGTGTGGCTCAATAACGGTATTTTAAACAAAAATTATTTGAAAAAAAAACATCTCTAAACAAGAAATATGAAGTTATAGAATTCTTTTTGCTCTATCTCAATACGCCTACATCACAGTGGGTTAAGCTCTTCAAAAAATATTTAAAAAAAAAAGAAAAAATCTTGTCCCCTTACTTTTTTTGGATGTGGAATCAGTTGAACATTGTACCTGCTATAAATCCTAATGAATGATAGGACTTTTATTGATTTAACAAACTTTGTCTACATTTACCTCCAATAACATTTTTTCAACATTTCTAAATTTTTATTAAAGATTATGATTTTTGATAATTACTTTTGCTTAGCAATTTTTTTTCGAAACTCAAGCTTATCGATATCGAAAATATTGTTATAAGCTCCTAAGGTTAAAAATAAAAAGTCAATGATTCTTGAGCTTTTTCAACAGCTTTGTTTAATACAGAACTGCAGCATATAGATGTTCAAGACTAATATCCAATAACTTACATCTAACTCATATAAAAATATAATATTTTCATACTTACAGAAGAATACAACAACATGTTCATTCTCCGACAGAATCTTTTCCAACATTTTCATATTAACTTCTTCAATTTTCCCGGGAATTTCCAAAGTTTCCTCATCGGTAACCCAAGATAGAACTTCATCTTCATCATCAAGATCTCCAGGGAATACCATTGGATCACGATTTCTAAAGAACACCAATTGTGGATATGACTTGATTCCGTATTTCTTAGCCAATGTAGTATCTTCAGTTGTTACGAAAATAATACCAGCCTCATCCAATTCATCGTCGATACTTTCAAGTGCATTAAGAGTCTTTTCACATTTCTCACCAGGCTCACAATTGCCACTAAAGAATACCACAACATATTCATGATCATTGATCAAATTAACCAAAATCTCATCGGTGACTTCTTCAATTGTTGCAGTTCTCTTTTGCAGAATAAGCCAATCCAAAACTTCCTCTTCATTCATAAGATCACCTTCGTAGAGAGCTGGAATTTTGTCTTCGAAGTAAATCAAAGCTGGCAGATGATCCAAGCCGTATTCCTTAGCTTCAGCGCCGTTATCAATGCGAACAATGACAATACCTTCCTTTTCTAATTCATCGTCAATATTTTCGAGTTCATTCAATACACGAATGTCTTGTTTGTCATCTTTGTCATCTGAAATTATTTAAAATTAAATTAAATTGTAAGGACTTTGAAATAGAATAAAATATTTTTAGATAATTACAAAATATTACTGCTAAATGCTCGGTGGTTTCAATTAGTTTATCCTTCATTTCGTCAGTAACTTCTGGAATTTCAGAATAACGTTTTTGATGAATCAACCAGCCAAGAAGTTCGTCTTCCTTCATCAAATCGCCTTCATAAATATGAGGAATACCGCGTTCGTAGAAAACAATTGATGGAATCTCATCAATACCCCATTCTTTGGCTTCGCTATCGTCGTCGATTTTGACGAAGGCAATGTCATTTTGATCGCACTCATCATCGATGTTTTCAAGTTCGGCAAGGATCTTTTGTGATTTCTTTTGATCTTTGTCATCTGCAATTTAGAAATTTGGATATTGTTAGAAAATTTAATATTTACGTTAATTTTAATTATAAAATAATATAAACAACTCGAAGGTCTGCGGGATATTTAGGTCAAAATATTTAAAGTACAAGGTATTGGTTGAGGAGTCTTATCCTCCTTAACATAAAAATAGAAATGAGTGTCAAGTAAGCGAATCAACTTTGACAAATCGAAAAATGAATACGTGGATAATTTGCCGTTAATTAGTCCTAAATTAGTTAGCGAAGCAACTTCGGCAAATTGAAAAATGAATAGGTTAAACATTTGCCATTAATTAGTCGTAAACTAGTTGTGACAATTTCGAATTTGTCGTTCAATGTTTTCTATGTTTTTTTTGGTTTGATATTAAGTTAGCAAAGCACCCTGCCGAAAATCAGTAAAAACTTCTTATACCTGATGGTTGATGGCTTAATAATTTGGCATTAATTAGTAGTGGAAAATTCAATTTGATCGTGCAATGTTTTCTATGTTTTTTGGGTGCTTTACTTACTTGATATCAAGTTAGCAAAGCAACTCGCACGAATCGAAAAATGTATTGATGCATAATTTGCCATTAATTAGTTGTGACAGTTTCTAAATTGTCGTTCTATGTTTTCTGAACTTAAATTCCGAGGTTTTTCAAGTTCACCAAAAAAACATAGGAAATATTAAGCGACAAATTCAAAATTTCCACAACTAATTAACGACTAATTAATGGCAAATTATCTACTTTCCCAATTTTCGATTCGTCTAAATTACTTTGCCAGCTTGACACTTATAGAAAACAAATAACCCAAAAACACATTCAGAACTAAATAACGACTAATTAACAGCAAATTATTAAGTGCTAAAATATTAAAATTAAGATGTTTTTACCTTTTTTTAAAAAAAAAACCTAAAATACATAGAACCAATAATTCGAAACTGTCACAACTAATTAATGACAAATTATGCATCCATCCACTTTTTGATTCGTGAGAGTCACTTTGCTACTTGGTATCAAGTTAGAAAAGCACACAAAAAAACATAGAAAACACTGCACGATCAAATTAAATTTGTCATAACTAATTAACGGCTTATTATTGAGCCATCAACCATCAGATATAAAAAATTTTTACTGATTTTCGACAGTGTGCTTTGCTAACTTCATATCATCGTTAGCACACCACCAAAAAAAAAATAGAAAACATAGAATAAAAATTCAAAACTGTCAAAACTAACTAAGACCTAATTAATGGCAAATTATACACCTATTCATTTATCGATTCGCCAAAGTAGCTTTGGTAATTTGCCACATAAATAGCTGTTTAATGAAGAAAATATTGACGATTTTTCAGTCGTGTCTATCAAACATGGCGAATTTAGACTAAAACTCATATAGCGATATGGGTTTCAGTTGATAAGAATAATCTGACAAAAGTTTAACAAAATAGACAAGAAATACACTTACAAAACAACACCGCTACATATGACATTTTTTCCACAATCAAATCTAACATCTCATCGGTAACATCTTCAATTTGATCAGAGCTAGTTTGCTCCTCAAGCCATTTGAGTAATTTCTCTTCATCTTCTAAATTGCCTTCATATATGGTCGGAATGCCTTTTTCAAAGTAGATAAGTTTAGGAACTTTATTAATGCCATACTCGGCGGCTTCATCGGGATTGTCGATCTTAACAAAGGTAATGCCCAGCGAATCGCATTCATCATCTATGTTTTCTAATTCTTCAAGAACTTTTTGTGATTTTTTGTCATTATTGTCATCTGTCAAAAAATTGAAGATTAATTTTGTCAAAAATGCACGTCAAAATTGCATGTAGATTTTTTGGATTTTGTATATTTACAGAACAGAACTGCCATTACTTTGCCCTCCTTGACCAGCTTGTCGAGCATTTCGTCAGTAACATCCTCGATTTCGTCACTTTCCAATTGTCCTAGCAACCAGTGTAGGATCTGATCTTCATCCATCAGATCTCCATCGTAAACATTTGGAATTTGTTTTTCAAAGTACACAATTGCAGGGATCTGCAAAGGGATTAACATTTTTTTTGTTAAGGTTTTGATTGCATTTGGTATCATATTCTTCGAAAACCCTTTACCGAATCAATTCCAAATTCAGCTGCGACCTTAGCGTCATCAATTTTAACAAACTGAATGCCATGTTTGTCACAGTCGTCGTCAATTTTTTCTAGCTCTTCCAATACGGTCATGGAGTCATCGTCACCGTGATCATCTGAGAAGTGGGTGAGGTTATTCAAAAATTACAAGAAGATTTTTTTTTGGAAAATACGTACAGAAAAGTACAACCAAGTTGTCAATGTTGCTGATCAGGGTTCCCAGTGTTTTGGCAGTTACGTCTTCGATGACATCATCTTCGTCACCTGTTGACTTATTCTGAACCAACCATTCGAGGACATCCTCTTCGCGGGACAATTCACCTGAATTTTTGTTGAATCGATAGTCATCAATTGAGGTTTTTGATATTTTGACAGTTTTGTTTACCTTCGTAGATAATGGGTGTTTGATGGCGATAGTAAACCAGCGCAGGTAAGCCTCCCAGATTGTATTCATCGGCCAGTGCTTCGTCATGAATCTTCACAAATCCAATTCCCAATTGGTCAGCTTCGTCATCGATGTTTTCCAGTTCCTGCAGTGCCTTAGCGCACTTTCTGCAATCCGGCTTATCTAGTTATATAGAGAAGAATTCGTCAGGTTTGGTTGAACTGTTTTTTTGAAGCAGCTGGATGAGGTAAAGTTTGAAGGATCGTGGTTTTGGGGGGGTTGGCATTCAATATTGTGTTCGTGCGTATTATATATCGTTTGGAGGAGAGTGTGATTATGTGTGGTATTGCTATGTCATGCGGTTTTTGGGGGTGTTGAGTGTAGTGTAGTGTAGGGTGTTTCATATTTACTGCCTGAACAGAATGGGAGACGGAGCTGGAATAGATGTCGAAAATACTGCAGCTGCAGCTGCAAGAGTTGAAAAATTTTTTAACTTTCATTGCACATTTTTGACATATATTGCAGCTACGTCTCCCACTCAGTTCAGACAGTTATTAAGGGGTATTATTTAGGAAATATGCTTGGAAAATATACATTTTTTTGTTTTAATAAATTTACAAAAGAATATCGTTGTTTGAACGTTGAAAACAGGGTCCAAAACGAACGAAAAAGTTATGTGGGAAACATGCCAATTATAATATAATACATTTGATTAATATTTTTTGATTTTATCTTGGTATTTATGGTTTTAGTTTTAAATACAGTATATAAGGCCTAGAGTTTGGCAAGCCCTAAAATTCCTGATAAGCTTGGTTTTGATACGTAATTTGAAGTAGCCAATTGGTCACTTTCCATGAAAATGTATGTACAAAATAAAGTAAGTGGTGTAACAGCTTGGGGAGAGCCAGGGTAAAAACTGACTTACAACTCTCCACTTTTTTTGTGTGGGTGTTGATAGCTAGCAAGAATTTTCAAACAAAAAGAGTCTCTCTGCTAATATAAGGCACACTTTTCATGACAACCGATACTTTTAGAGGATTTGACACTTCCTTGCCAGGGGCAGTACCGGTGACAGACAAAAATGTAACCCTCTTTTCTCGCCCAGATAAGACACTTTCAATCTGATGTTAGGAGAAGACCAACGAATTGCAGGTCCAGAATCACCACCTTTCCGTTGACTTCAAAACTGTCTGATAATATTGGCTGTCCCAAGTTGTATATGAAGATGGATGAACTCGGGATGAAGTAGTTAAACAAGTCAAATGAAGGGCGTACGAAGGATTTTGATCAGGGAGAGGGCAAGCTCATTTTTGAAAAAGAGTTTAGGTACAGATATCTAGTTTTGATTTGCATAAAAAAATTGCCTAATATATGAAAAATATTTTGACTAGGAAGGGTAAGCGCCTCTGCCAAGTCAAGAGAGGAACCCTTTGCATATGACCTTGAGTCAAATGCCTACTATTTTCTGATTTTATGTATCATGGGACTTCAAGCCCACTTCGTCAAGAACTTAAAAATCGAGGACCACTTGCTTGGAAGATCTTCACTTTTACTGAGAAGTATCTACCTCAGTTGGACCACGAAATGCAAATAGATATAATGGAGGCCTAAGGTGATTTAAAAACTAAATTGCTTGGCTCACCAGCAAATGTCAAAAAGACTCACCATCAGGGTCGGCAAAGACCTCACCTATATACGATGTCA
Source organism: Dasysyrphus albostriatus (assembly GCA_946251815.1). NCBI lineage: Eukaryota > Metazoa > Arthropoda > Insecta > Diptera > Syrphidae > Dasysyrphus > Dasysyrphus albostriatus. Next base: position 60,348,439 of record OX276337.1, on the reverse strand, counting down.
AAGATATGGCAACGCACTATCGTGCTACTTCTTAAACACCGTTCTTGAAAGAATAGTGCAAAATTCTCACGTTAACACTAGAGGGCCAATCTTTCAAAACTCTGTCCAATTACTCTCTTACGCTGACGATATTGACATAATCGGACTACCAAAGTATGATATGGGGTGCATTGGTGAGTATTGAGAAGGAAGCTTAGAAACTGGGTTAAGCGGTGAACGAATGCAAGACCAAATATACATATGCTGTCAACAGGAAAGAATATTAACTCCGACACGTTTTGGACAAAACGTCACTATAGACAGCTTTAATTTCTAGACCTTGTGTACCTGGGCTCTGCTATTAAATCAGTGAACTGGTACTAGCGTTGAGATCAGACCAAGAATAAACATTGCCTTCTTTGGGTTGGGATAGGAAGGTAATTGGGGAACAAAGTCCTCTCTCGAGCAATTAAGGTATCTTTGTCCTAATAGAGAGGACATGAACATATTTAATGGTGGATTAGACCACCTTATGCTCTTGAGAGGTAAATTCTCCGGGTGATTTTTGATCCCGTCTGCATAGATGGGGAATGGAGAAAAAGATACAACAACAAACTGTATTGGCTCTGCAATGACACAAACATAACCATAAAATTGAAGAGCCAACAATTTAGGTGGCTGGGTCACTTTGAGCGAATGGACATCAACGCTCCGGTGTGGAAAGTCTGTGAATTCAACCCCGTGGTACGACCCAATAAAGGAGAATAGCAAAACAGGTGACACACGCAAGTGGAAAAGGACTTCAACCAATATGGCTTGTGAATTGGAGACTGCTAGAGATCGAGCCAGCTGAAAGAAGATTGTTGGTTGAGGCCTTAAACCACTAATTCAAAAAGAAGCTAAATGCCTTCTGTAAACCTGGAAAAAGAAACGACAATGGTTTACTATTCTTCGTGAAAAACGTGTTAATCACACTACTTCTCAAAGGTAAAGTATTTGCTGCCAGTGTATATGAGAAGAAAGATGGAGTTATCACATTCTTGTTTGGAAAACACCCACAATCCTGCAGACTTGAAGGCTGTAAGAGCAAAGTACTTAAGATATAGAGTTATCCGATATGATAAATTAATTAATTTTCAAGTGCTTTTCATGGCATTTTGAGGACTTAACCCATCTGTTCTTTTGGGATAGTTATAAAATCTCTTTATAAGTGTCCTGATACCGTTACAAGTTTTTTGAAAAAATCCTAAATGCCAAAACTCTAGAAAACTTTATTTTTCTATGTTAAGGCCTAATTACATTCATTTCACTTTAGTACAAAAGTGAAAAAATACAAATATATGCTAGCGACACCTTTGTGCGAAAAATAATATGAAATTTGAGTTGAGCTGAATGCATTCAATTACAGAAAAGGCTAGTTTAGCAACTATTATCGATGTGAGTGACATATATGAATCAGCTTTCGTACTGTTTATTTAGATGTTGTTGTGTTTTGCTTTTACTTTTGTAAGACTTGAGATAAAGATATAGGATTGAGTAGTTGCTTGGAAAAAGACAAAAATTTTTCACTTTTGTACAAAAGTAAAATTGATTTAGTAAGGTTTTAACATTGGAATAACCATGATCCATACAAAAATTGAGGTTTCCATACCAATTATCGATAGCAAATTATTCACGCCGGTTACACAGTTTTTTGCATATGCCCTTGATTGCATATCATATAAAAATGTGATATTGAAAGAAATTGAAAATGTACTGATAGAAGGTGCAAGCCACACCCCATGTACTCCAAAATTAAGTAAAAAATTGCAAGAATTAATCCATCGCTACTTAAAGGCAGTCCTTGGCGTGGAGAAAAACTGAGCTACTTTTTACTATATGAGCTACTTTTTATTATTTTCTGCAGCCTTGAACGCTGCTACCGGACAAATGCAAAATAGTGGGTGGAAAAATGGCAACTTCACATTTAGGTTACGACAAATAAATACAAATAAATAAATACTCGGTCTCGCTCCCACTCTCGTCCGCACTTATAACGCAATTTTCTTTTATTGTTTTTTAGTTTTTGTGGTGCAATTATTTTATAAATTTTTGCATTTTGCACTTTTGCGCAGTAAAATCTTTCCAAAGTTATTGCGGTTTTATTATCTGATTCTATAGTTTTTGCACGTTCAAAATTTTGCATTCGAAATTTTTTAATTTATTTATATTTTTTATGGAAATTTTCATCTTAAAATTAAAAAAATATATTTTCCGAAAGGTGGCAGCACTAAACATTCAATCAAATTTGCCCCGAATCAAACCCTATCTTTAACAGACGAAACGGTTTTCGTGGCTCACGCGTTCTGGAGTTTGAACCGGTTTTCAATATTTTTAAATTTTAAAAATAAAATTTTTCATCTTGAACTTGAAAAAAAGTTGTTTTTTGAAAATACAAAATTGGTTGAACTGATTTGCAGAAGTCATTTGTGAAAATGGTATCAGAGAATTTAACCAAGAAAACCTAAGAAAATCTTGTTTGACGGTTCTTCAAGTGCTTGGACTAAACTTTAATCAATTTAGGCTGAAGTTGATATGAACATGGACAGGCACACAGAGGTACAGACTAACTAACAGATTTTTGAACTTCCTTTTTAATCGCAGATTGACTGATTTTTTTTGAAACCAATACTTGCCGTATAGAGCAAGTTAAAATTTACCCCTGAGTTTTAATCATTACTGACATAAGAGCTACCACTACTAACTAAATACTTGTAAGCACCTTATCTATTTTTTCAGTTCGACCTTCGTAAATTATTTTAAACAATTATTAAAAATCAAATATTTTAAAAATAAATAAAACAAGAAAACATAAGGGCACCTACATATACATATTTTTTTAAAAGATTATTTTGTTGCACACGTGGGTGATGAAAACCAATATTGAGGTCATGGCCAAATGTATATTAGCCAAAATTTTCAACAAAAAACTATAGTTAACTTTTTGAAAATTAAGTTTTAAATTTGTATTGAGCACTTTAATTTAAGACTGAAAAATATTGTCCCATCAAAAAAGAAAGTTTTTTTTCATTTCGTGGAAATACAAATAAAAAACTGATTCTTTCTGTTACCACATGGCGGCGATAATGTGTCAACTTTTGCCAAAGACTATTTTGCTTCAATTCAATATTGGGCTTGTGCCAATTTAGTTCTTAATTCTAGCATTCAAACAGGCGAGTATAGCTATTATATTATGTATTCATACAAATGTAGTATGGCATTGAGTTTAGTGTGTATCTTTTATACAATACCTATATCTGTACGTACTATACAAATCTAAGTTACATGCCTACATGTAAACTTAGAAAATGCAAAATAAAAATGATTTTCAATTGCCTATGTTCAATGCTGCAATTAATTTTTCTGGGTTTATTCACTCTTCCTCGGCGGACATCACATTTAGATGGCGCCCAAAAAAAGACAATTATTATTTCGGCAGGAATTTTTATTGTTTTCGAAAGCAAAACCAAAATAAAAAATTATCTTGTTTGGTTTAAATCTTATATATTTTGTTGTTTTTGTTTTAGTAAATTAAAATTAATTGATGGGATTTTGTAAAAGCTAATTCAAAAAAATCGAATATAAAACCCCAACACAGGCCAGAGGTTTTGTGTAAAATTGTAAACAAAGCAAAATTAAATTTTTATTTTTAACAAGTATTTAGTTGTTTTTGTAATGAATTTTGAAAAAAAGATCTGTGCACATATGTGCGGATTTGAACAATAACTTTGCTTCACTCACAGTTTCTCTTGAATTTAGCTAAAAATGTTTTGTTCAAATTTAATGAAAAAAAAAAATAGAAGAAAAAGAAAAAAAAAAACTAAAATAAGAAAAATGTTTGAAACACAATATAACATATTTGTCTGTCCGCACGACTGACAACGACTTGTTTCGAAAAGCTATTTTTAAATAGCAATTGTAGGTGGAAGGTATTATTTAAATAAAAGCGCATAGAAATTTATACATCATCTATTCAGAGTTGTTGTTTTATTTGAGTGCAAATAAAATACAACAAAAGGGAAAGCGGGAAAGAAAATGGCCGCCACCGTCGCATCAGTCGCTTCACATGCCGGGCAATATATCTAAATGCTACTACTTGTAAGTTCTACACAATACAAAAAAATGAGTAAGTTAAAATACTGGGACGAATCTGGATCTGGGCCCAGACAATTTAAATATTTATTAATGTGGTGCATGTAATATTTGAATAAAAATGGTTGGTCATTTTTGTTAAAGACATAAATCTTTTCTTTTATTGAAATTGCTGGTAGAAAATTATAATAATTACACGTGTATGAATTGAATATTTTTCATGTTACTCATCGTCACCGCAAATATGTATGTTCACAATATTTATTTTCAATTCAATTTGATTTTTGTTCTTCCATCTTCATGCCACTGTTGTATAGTAGTTCAATTTTTCTTCTCCAATATTTTCTAACAACATCTATCCATAGATAATAAATCAAACCCCAAGGTGAATGAATAGCGCATCGAGTTGGAATTTATAATGTTCCATATTTAAAAATACTTTGATCACACCACTTTTTAGACATTATTTATTAATTGCTTACGTTGTTGGTGTATATGGTTCAATATCGCTTAAAAGTATTTTCAGAATGTACGAGAAGTTCTATTATTTCAAAAATTGAAATGTTTATCGTTGTTGAAATAAATTATTTGGATCATGTCAAGTTAAAGAAGATGAAATTATTGGAGAGAGCATGTAAGAATCACAGCAGTGCTCCTTTAAACAATTCCATACATTGTATAGACTTTGAGCTGTCCACTAAGAAATTTGTTATTTCTCCATACAAAAATAATTACTTTTTTTTGAGCACTCTGAAATAGCTATTAATTTCAGCACAGTTTTTTAGTTGTTTGAACAGGCCTATTTGTCAATGTCATTTGGAAGTATGACATAAACAAAATCAAATCTTGACTTTATCAACATTTTCTTCAAATAACTTTAGAAAAAATAATTGTTATTTCATCGATTTTGCTTAAAAATAAGAATTTTTAAGAAGTTGATCAGGAAGTAAGTGACAATTTAAAAAAAAACAACAATTCTTCTGGCATGAATATTAATTGTTATCCAAATATGTTTTGCTCTAATTTTAAAGCACTCATAAGATAGACTAAGAGTCGTCAGCTAATTTTGGGAGTAGATGTTTAAAAAAATACGAGTACATTTACATATGCATGTATGTATACATGTACGTCATGAAATTATTGAATACAAAAGTCTTTCCGGTTTCCATCCACGTTCTTGGTGGGGATGAGAGATTAAAAATAGCTTCGTAGGTACAGTGACTTCAATTCATTTATTAAAAAACAGCAGATGATGTTCAAATGGGTACTGTTGTTGGTCCAGGGTTCTTTTCGGAAACACTCGTAGCAACCAGGTCATTCAGACTTCCTGATTACAGCGGTGTCTTATTCAAGCTGAGGTCCTGGCAGTGACAAAAACTGCAAGACAGGTCTAAATGATGGCAATACTACAAGCTAATATCACCTTTTTTATTGATAGCCAAGCGGCAATAAAAGCGATTTCTGCACATGCTCTGCTGGGTTTCGGAGTCATAGTGGTGCCCCAGGTAATGAAAGCGCTGACGAGCTGACAGGAATAAGATTTGTTTCTTGGTCTTAATCAAGCAGAAACAATAGTTCAGTTCCTAAGCTCTGGTTCATTCTAGCTACGACAAACGAGAGATGGAGGTCGCTCAATACCTGCGCTGTAACCAGAAAATTATGCCCAACTGAGTAAAAAATCTCTGTCTCTTTTCGGGAGCATCACCATCGATCTCAACCACCTGGGTTACCACAAGAAAAAGATGAAATTCAGTTTGGACGACCTATGCAGGGGATGTGGTGACTTAGAGAAACACGAGGATACTCCTCACTACCTATGTCACAGCTCAGCGCTATATCATGTGAGAAATAGGCTTCTAGGGAGACCCTTCTTAAGCAACTTGGAAGAACGCTCTAATATTTAAAGTAAAACCTATTGAAATTCATTAACGCTACCAAATGGCTTCGAAATTCTTAAGCTCTTTTAACCACCCAACAGTTAAATTTGTAATTTCTTTATATTATGTTCCCACGGGGGCGAAATCTCGGATTTCAGAGATTTATACAGTTTTGAGATTTTGAAATGCGAGATTTCGTAGAAATCTCAATGAAATCTTGTAACGATGCGAACTCCTCCTTATGAACAGACTCATTTTCAGCTTTCACCATAGAAAGATGAAAAGCTTTTTAATAAAAATTATGATCTTTCACTTTTTTCACCAACACCAAGCTGGCAAAAAGAGAGAGTATGATATTATATTTGACATTTGAGCGCAGAGAAACACAAACACATAAGTTCACAATGGTAGTTGTGTGTGTTTATATGAGATGAAATCTCGGTTTTGGCAGTGTAAACAACAATTTAAAATCTTGGAAATTTTCAGCTGAAATCTCGGATTTCACATTGGTGGGAACAAAGTATTAACCACAAATGAATGGACACATGCACCCAGGCTGCCATTCCAGATTTTGAGAGCCTGGTACCAGACTGGTGGAGGGATAAATATTCAGAATTAAGAGAAATTATTATAGTTAGAATACAAATCAATGGAAAACTTTCGAACAGCAACTGTTGTTCGAGGTAAAAAAAATGTTGCGTAAAAGGTAAACTATGGTAATACGAGTAGTATAAACCCTTAGAAACACAGTAAACATGTACATATATTTTACTTAAGTAGTATTTTTGTAGAACGTAAAACTTTCTGTCAATGTAATATAGTAACTTTCCAATCGACTGGACTAGATAGTCTTTGAGATAAGAGAATGAGAATGTAACACCTTGTCCTCTTAAATAGTTCAAATTTTAGGAGGATTAATATTTAAGAAGCCTCTACTGAATTTTTGCAAAGCCTTTGTACCTATGCATAAACACAGTCTTCCGTTCTTACTTTTTTATAATTCATTCTGACCGCTTTTAGGAAAACAATATTTTGGTAAATACTGTACGAACGTTAGGACCTAGAACCAAGCTTTCCCTACCGATGGGACTGTAAATACTATATGATAATGTGCATAAGGAAATTCGCAAGGGAACTACAGAGACCAAAAATATTGCCGTTATGTCAGAAAGCCAAGCAGCAATAGACCGTTATGCTAACAAAAATAAGCAAACGCTCAACATAAATTCAAAACCGGAAAATCAAGGTTTTTAAAGAATGCAATCTTTTATGACTTCAAATTAAAAGAATCCATTCATTGACTCCTTTTTGAGACTCTAACTTCAAAAAAATGCAAAATGAAAGCAGCATACATTCACAAAACATTTTATTCAACTGATCGCTGTTAAATGAATGGGGAAAAAATAATTGCATTTATTTCAATGTTAAATGAATAACGATTGCAGAATTTGATGTCGTAGTCTCAAAGTGAACTCAATGAGTGCAATCTTTCATTTGAATTCAATAAATGATTTCAATGAATGCATTCGCAAATGATTGAATACTTTCGAAAGGCTAAAGATGCAAGAAACCCTGTTTTTGGAAAAATAAATTTTTTTGTTTCCTATTTTAACATTTAATCATCAAAATTTTTAATTGAAAAGAAATTGTGTAGTTCAAATAAATCTACTATCAATGCTGAATTTTGCTTAAATATTTTTATGTTCCTTGGAAGAAGAACAAGTTTTTGAAAATGACCCATAATTTGGAAAATGTTGTCTTGATCGTTATTTATGACATGAATGTATAATTGAGAAATTATTTATACTTATTCGGAAACAGCTACAAAAAAGATGAAGCGTTCTTTGTAGCGTATTACAAATGTAGGCCAAGGTCGATCATCGATCGTCAATAGCGCGTAAGGCAATCAATGCATGTCAACTTTCGTGCACCAATGAGTTAAATGTTTCTAATATTGCTTCCAGAACTAAACATTTTAATTCAAAATAAATGACTTCTTACAACTCTATGATTTCTATGTATATGTGTGTTGAAGCATGGTTGTCAGATTGGGCTATTTACCGCAAATTGAGCTATTTTTTCGCAATTTGCGATAAAAACTTGGAAAAAGGGAGCCCAATTCGATATTGTTTTTTACTATATGTAAACATCATTAAAGTTTTTTACTATATGTAAACATCATTAAAGTTAAAAAATCTTTAAGAAAATTCGTTATAGATATAAGTCCAACTGTAAGTTTAAATTTGTCAAGATTTAAAAGGTTTCTCCTTAAAAATTGTTTAAAAAAAAGAAGAACGTGGAGTATTTAAGAAATTTAAGTTTTTTAAACTAGATTTTGAAATAATGCTACACAAGAGCTTCGAGACCTGGTAGTCTTGATTGTTAATTGGCTGGAATTTAGAGGGCTAAAATATTCTCCTAAGTCCAAACGGCTAAGCTGAGATGCACATTTTAATGATAGGAGAGACTTTTGGCACTTCTGTGCAGGAATAAGTATCACTAAAAAGACATTTTTCTTCTTAGGTAGTGCATGCTGATTCTCAAGACTTCCGGTGGATAATAAGTCTAAGCCTGCTATTTCGGGTAAGAACCTCATCTTTTTTGTAATTTCACCTGTAAAATTAATAGAAATTTATGAACTTTTCATTATCAAAAAAGGCCAAGTGAAGCCTATATTAAACGACTAACGATTTCGCGAAGTATAAGAAAAGGATTGGAAAATTTTAAATTAATTGAAATGAGGGAGAAGAGGACAGTTTTCGAGAACTTAATTTGCGCCAAAAATGCAATTATCAAACGTAAATTGTAAATGTCACCTGTTTGAAAACTCAATTGAAATTTTAATGCAAAAGCTTTTTTTTGATAACATTGTTTGCAGTAAAAAATCAAGTTAAAAAGTCAGAGGGTATGTCTGAAAGTGTCAAATGCACTTGACAATTGACAACAAGACACCGACTTCTAAAGCCAGGATGTTTAAAGAGAGTTAATGTTGGGATAATTTGAATAGTGAGAATATAGGATTTTTTTCTGTTAAAAATCTACATTACGAGTAAAAATGTATTATTGGATAAGTTATTTGAAATTAAAGTGAAAAAAAAAACAACAGAAAAATTAATAAATTACACAAAAATAGATAAAGAAAAGTCAAATCAAATAAAAAAAAAAAACACATGGAGTGGAGGAAGGTTGGGTCCTTCAAACAATCTATAAGGCATTTAACATTTAAAGCCAAAACTTACCCATTACCCTTGGAGGACATGTCGCATGATCAGGACCTGCAGTCAATTTAACAAATTAAAATATTGTAGAAGCCTCCTTTTAAGACATAATTTTCGTTTTCCTCCACAATGATGTTAGTCACAAATCTATTTTTTTTGTTTTTATATTTTTTTTTTTGTTATCTACAGAACTAAAATTGAAAAAAAAAAGAGTTTTTTGCTCCTACTCATTTTTTTGACTGCTCGAAGATAACCGAGTATTCAGTCTGAGCAGCGTAGATTTTTGTACGTTTTTGTTTTAAAATCTTTTTTCTTTTTGCGATTATTATTTTCAAAGTAAAAAAAAAAAAAAAACAAAACTACTTCTATTAGTTTACCTTTGATTACCTACAACACTAAAAAAAACTAACTTCAATTATTATTAATGTTACTAACAATGATTTTTGACTTTGATATGAGGATCTTTGTTTGTTCATATGAATATCCCAAATGAAGTTTAGTTGTCGAATAATTTTGTTCTACAACTGCAACTGCATTAATTATTATTTATTTTCTATATTTACACATCTAAGTATATTTGCAAAATCAAAAAAGAAAAAACCCTAAGCAACACGCAGAAAGCAACGTTTAAACTTACAGAAAAGAACAGCAACGAAATCTGTATCCTCGATGATTTTTAGCAAGATCTTTGCGTTAACTTCTTCAATACGATCGGGCAGATCCATGGCTTCGAGTGATGTGAGGAAATCGAGGACGCCTTCTTCGTCCATGAGATCGCCATCATAGATAATTGGTTCCTTTTCACTGACGGTGATTTATATTTTTTTTCAATTTATAGTTTTTTTTTGTTAATTTGAAATAATAATGAATTCAAAATGTTGACCTGTGTAAATTATTTGAAACTTACCGGAAGTACGTGAGTGCTGGGAAAGTTTTAATTCCATATTGTTTTGCTAGTCGTTTATCGTTAATTTTCACAAAATCCACACCAAACGAATCAGTGTCATCGTCAATTTTTTCGAGTTCAGACAATACTTTATCACAGGTTACACAACTTCTGGCATCTAAAAGAAATGAATTATGTTAAAAATAAATTATGAATGTACATTTTTGTAATTAAAGAATAGCTTTAAAGTAAAAACAGCAGTTATTTGATTTTCTGTATAGTGACTTCAGTTACTAATACTCTAATTTTTCAAATTCTATTGAATGCAAATGGAATGGAAGATAGCTAGTTTAAGGGGATTGAATGTAGTCTTCTAACAAACCAATTTATTAAACTGAAGCAAAAGTGTTGGAGAGTAAAAACATAGAAAACATTACACGACAAATTTGAATGGGAAAAAATCAACCATTAACTATCCACATAACCACTTTTCGATTGGTGAATGTTGCTTTGCTAGCTTGACTCTCTTCGAAAACTTGGGAGGCAAACATTTCAGCTTCCAGTAACGAATTCTCGATATGAAGAAATTTGCAATATTTATGTCATTTATTTGAATTAGGAAGGATCGTCGGCTATTTCTAATTATTTTGGTGGAGGGTATAGTTTTTCTTAATCGATTGGAATGTAAAAGGACAAAGGAGTGGAGCAGCAGAAGGAGTCAGCAGGAGTCGATTGCGTATCCAACCTTGAACGTCGACATTTACTGCAAGAAGCAATAGACATTTATATCACACTTAACAACAACGCTCTGAATAATGCATATTATCCAGTGTGGTGGAAGACAGCTGTGGGGCATGCTCTCCCGAAAAAGGGAAAGGACAATTCCAATCCGGCGAATCTCCGGTCGATGAGTCTTCTTCCGAGTATCAGCAAGGTATTCGCAAAAGTAATCAATACAGCTCTGTGTAAATGGGCAGAGGACAATAACAGGTGTGTTTTATTGAGAAATCCATAGCTAGCGCAGTCAAATTTCCCTCGTAAAACAACAACAAAGCCACTATATTACTGAATGTTGTATAGCGAGGGAAATTTTACTGCGCTAGCTATAATATTTTCCAATAAAACACGCCTAATATATCAAAGCGGATAATCAGTTCGGTTTTAAGGTAGGACATGACATCATTCATGCCGCGTCGAAGCTCGTTTCTGATGTACAACGGAACAAATCTAAAAAGCAGTGTACGGGTGCCTGTCCGGTTGAAAAAGCCCTTCAACACCGTATGGTTAGGGGTCTTTATCTAAAACTGAACAGACTTGGCATTAGTAAACCACTATTGTATATGCTTTACAATGGTAGAAAGCTTGTTGTCAAGAATGGCAATGGGACTTCTGCCACAACCTTTAATATTAAAAACGGTCTTCAGCCGGGAGCGGTCAACTCGCCGATTCTATTCAGCATTTACACCAGCGATCTGATAATTAGTCTAACTCAGGCAATTGCGTATGCCGACGATCTAATTGCGTACAGAACAGCTCTAAAAGTAGTGGTCATCAGAAGTCTTTTGCAGCGTGACTGCAAGAAGATTCACTGATATTGCGATGTATGGAAGTTGAAAATAAACTTTAAAAAATCATAAACTATCTTGTTTAGGTCTCCGTTGCTTAGAGTCACAAGTGATTCAAGAAAGAACTGGCGCAAGCTGGTAATCGTAGGGCCAAAAAGACATCCACTGGCGAGTTAAGTGTAATAAAGTACCTTGACATCTGGATGGATCAGTACATATAAATATTAGGCTGACTAGGGCTAATGGAGCCTGACGTGACGGTTGTTTTATAGGCTTGACAACAGGGTGAAGTTAATTTGCTATCCATGGCCGCTGATTGCCTACGGGTGCCTGGTGGGGTTCATCGTTGCACCATCTCAAATGAAAAAGATTCGGGTGCTTGAGAGGTAGTGTCTTAGAAGCTGCCTTGGATTGCACAGAACACCAGAGTTAGAGTACAAACATTACTATTCCAACCTGATTCCATACAACAGTGCCAACATAAACTGGATAGATGACTTCTTGCTGAATCATATTGGGGGTCACATTGCAGAAGTGCTGTCCTCGAACAACAGGTTATTTTTTGAGATTTATTACCCTTAGTACGAATACTACGAGAGTGTGTAACTAAACGGCTTTATTTCACCCGAAGCATTCCTCCATCTAGATTGACAGTCGGGGGCTGATCCAGGATAGAGCGGCAGCTCCACTAATCTATCACGTCAGCCGTAGAACTGTAGATTAGCGATTCCTTTATATTCGAGACGTCCTCGCTCAAGACGGAGTTATGCACCTTCGGTTCAGTAGGACTGTGTCCGAAAGGGACCGAAGAGATAGGGTGGAGCAGGAGAACCAGTTCTGGTGGTTGAAAAATCAACAGGAAGTTCCTTCAGACATTTAAAAGTTGACCTTTGCTATTTTCTCTCTTGGCCGACTTACATAGGTTAGGTAGTTAGTTTTAAGTAGGGACAGTCAGGGTGGCTCAAAAAAAAAATATAAACATACAAAAACACAAAAAAATTATAAAACCAAAAAAAATAAAAAAAAAAAATATAAACCCGAAATCTTTAACTTAGTTTTATGTAGTTTGTAACTTTTATATAAAACCCCAAAAAATAAAAGATATTGATACCGAGTTTTTTTTGTAAATTTTTTTCGGTGATTTTAGTTTTAAGGCCGAAAGGCATTAGCATTTAGTTATTATAGTTTAACTTAGAGTGCCCGATTAGGGCCAGTTAGTAAGTTATAAGATATTGATAGGTAGGCTAATTTTTAAGAAATTTTTTTTGGTCTTAAGATAGCTTTAAGATAATGGAAAAATAAAAATATATTTAAAAAAAAGAGTCTGGAGCAGCCAATCAAAAACTAGAAAATAATTAATTTTTGTTAAATGATACAAAACCAACTTGTATTCATTTGGATAGGAATAAATTATTTTCCAAAAATTGAGATTATATTTCAGTTTTTTTCATCAATGAACCAGGTGCCTTAAAGTCTATTTAAATGAAATTTTAAATTCTTAAAACTTTGATAAAATAATAAATGACTTTGTTGTGACCAAAAATAAAAATAAAAATATAAGCTTAAATTCGATTAATTTTCTATAAATAACAAACAATTGTGACGCAAATTAAAGAAACCATACGATTATAAAGAAGCTATTTTTCTATTTCAAAATACTGTTCATATTCAGAATATTCAATTCACTTTCTTTCTTGCTTGGGATGCCAAAAGCGCTGGGCTTTTCAAATAATGGTGAAAAGACAGGGTACATTTTTGTATACAAAATTGGTAAATAAATGTCATAAAAAAGGGATGATTGAGCCACACCACTTGTTGCCATCAATGTGTTTTTCACATTTAAAAATGATTTTTTTTTTATTATCAGGTAAGATTCTAATAATATTTATCTTAAAACTGATTGGATTTTTTAGTAGGGTAAATGCAACAGGAGATAGGAGAAAGACAGGTACTTTATTCAATCTTCTCTCTATGGAAACAAATATATATAAGCCTCTAACAAATCAAATGAATATGTTCAGACGTTCATATTATTTCTGTTGTCAAGTACCACATACCCTACATAGGAATATTTGTAATAATTGCTTTTTCAAAATAATTTTTGTTTTTGAAGGTTTTAAATTGACACATTTTGTTCTCCCCTAATTATTTTTATTTTACGAGTCATAAAGAGTTCTTCATTTATAATTTTAGTTTCCTGCAGTTTTTGAACAATACCAAAATTTGCCTAACTAAGAGATTAAAAAATGTCAAACCTGCTAAAAAAGATGACCCTTAACTTTGCAAACGATTTGAATATTACATTCACCAGTGGCGTAAAAATGGTTCCAATTTAAAAAAAATGGAACGCCAATCGATTTGTCACGACAAAATCTTGATATGTCATTTGGAATTCTTTTAAATTTACGGTAACAAAAAGTTACGATGAATAAAGTAGGAAGATTGACAAAAAAAAACTTTGAACATTTTTGGACCGTAAAAATTTGTTCGATTTCAAAAATTGCAACAGGAATAGAAGTAAAATTTTTGAACTGTCACAAGCGCTGTAAAAACGCACCGATTTTAAAAATTGAAATGGTAATCAATAAGTCACGACGCTGCACAGTGGTCTCGTTTGTTGAATTTTGGTGACAAAAAACTCATTTCCAACGCCATTTCTTAATACATATTAATGAAATGCTGAATTTAGTGGTGCTGCCTATTTATTTTTCACTTCAAATAGGGGGTTCACAATTAAGGTCAGAAAATGGTCCCAAATTTAAATTTTTTTAATTAAGTACTGTAAAAGTTAGAATTTGAGTTAAGTTTATGTTTGAAGCGTCTTAAAATATGCACCTGAATGTATTCTTTCATATAAAAATTACTCCAATACTGATTTGTGCAAAATTTAAAGAAGATTGACCGAAATATTGAGGAATGTTCCTAAGGGATAAGAACTAATTCTCGTGCTAGTTTTTAAAATTTTTGTGCTGAAATTATTTTTAGACCTAATTTATTCGAATCTAAGAGAAATTTGAATAATTTGACGGCTCTTTTTTCAGCCAAACAAATTTTAAGTCAATTACTCCAGTGCTCAATAAATCAAAAAAAGACTAAAGTAGTAGTTTTAGTCATTGTATTGATATTTTTTCTGATTGCATTAAATAAATATGAAATCAGGCTAAGAATTCTGGTAGTTGATAGTTGGAAAAAACAGTTATTTTTTTAAATATAAGAATGTTTAAATTGCTTAATTAATTTTGGTAATCTAACGATTTTTCCAACTGTCAACTATCAAAATTCTTAGCTTGATGATAGATTTAATTAATGCGACAAGAAAAAATATCAAAAGAATTAAAACTATTACCTTAGACCAGTGTTTTTCAATTTTTTTTAGTACACGACCCCTTTGAAAGAAAAAACATCCTGGCAACCACCGCACATTCATAATACTTTGTTAGTTAAAAAGCGACACACAGTCACCCACCAAATTATTTTGAGTAAAAAATTTTTTTTTTAAGTATGAGTATTTTTCTTTTATGAAAGAAAACCTTAATTTGATAAACTAAGTTCTTTCGTATATTAATTTTTGTTTATTTAGTTACAAAATATAAAAACACTTTAATAGAATCGTTTTAGTAAAATTTTGTATCCCATCCCGAATAATTTTAGGAGTGACTGTACACTGGACACCGCCTCATAGCCAAACACATTTTGGGAGATTTCATTAATTCGCCATGAAGTTTTCCAGTGCTGCCAAGACTAAAAAAAAGTGGAAGAGGCGGAAGTAAAGGAAAAGTGGAAAAAATTGAATTGGAAATCAGCTTGCGACCGCTCTCTGATTGAATTACCTAGCATTTAATCAAATGTATAAAAAGGTCGTTCATGCAACTTTTCCGTAAACTTATCATTTTACACAATTTTTTAACTTACGAAGTTGCATGAATACCCTAACTTTTTCATAAAAACTTTTTCAATACGGTAAGTAAAAGAAATAAAAATGTTGTATCGAGATTTTGTCATGACAAATCGAGTATCATTTTAATTTTAATAATCGATGCCTTTTACGGCCCTGGCGACAGTCCAAATATGTTCAACTTTTTTTCTTTGACACTAAGTACTTTTATAAGAATTGAAAATGTTTTGAGCACATCAAAAAGAAAAGAGAATAACTTAATTTGAAGTAAAGACAAATGTACTGGTTACTAGGGAAGAACTCTTACCTATCTATCCAGAACAAACTAATGTTATAGATATAAGTAAGTATTGAAAAACCCGTTTAGACATATGGCATCTATAAATATGGGGCTGTACAAAGAAAAAAAATGCTGAACTCATCCAAAAGTACAAAAGCAAGGTCCTTCGTGGAATAATAACTGCCCCTTGGTATATAGAGAATAGCGATCCACATCGTGACCTTCAAATGGAAATGGTTACAGAAGTGGTTAAACCACACGCTGCATCACAAAATCAGCGACTTCAAAGTCATAAAGTCTTACCAAATGTAGAACATCTTAAATGTACGAAACAATGTTCGGAGATTAAGAAGAACCAAGCCACATGAGCTGATGGTCTAGTGTTCCCACTATGTGATTAATAAATTAAGAAAGAAAAATCATTTGTCGATCTTTCATAGATTGGTCCAGATTTAACGGTGGTTTAAGTGCGATAAGAGTTCCACATTACTCAATACCGATTTGAATCGAGTGTCTTTTTAAGATTTCCATCGGATAAAAAAATCTCAGTTCTTTTTTCATCATAACTTTTTTACTACCGTAAATAAAAAAATAAAAATAACGTTTGAGATTGTTTTCGATTGTCATTTCAACATTTTAAATCGATGCATTTTTATGGAATTGGTGACATTCCAAAAATGTTCACTTTCGGAACTTTTTACTTTTATCATCATAATTTTTGTATTACGGTGAAACCCATTACGCAGATCATGCAAAAATTTATCTTCCATACAAATGTCATCCCAGAATAAATTTAAGTGAGGATTTCAAGTTGAACAGTACGCAGTTGACGCAATAAGTTTAAATTGTAATCTACTACTTTATCAAAGGATCTCCACTTTAGCACGTGAAGTATAATGTTGGACACATTCTTCCGCAGATAAATTTTGACATTTGGGAAGTTTCGTTAATCGTGATAAAGCCACGAACTGAAATTAATAGTTTGTCTACTTTTTGCAATCGGGAAATTAGTTAGATGAATTATTTAGTCGAATACCCCGAAGATGAAGTGAATCCCTAAAAAAAAAGAAAAGTGCAAGAAAACAAAATTATGATTTTCTCGATTTGTTTCGTGTCCATTTTTAAGATATTTTTTCAAAAATTATGTAGCAGAAACGATAGCGGAAAATGAATGAAGAAATCAGCAGCTTTCCAGGTTGACAAATTTATTTTGACTTTGATTGATTGCCAGGTAGAAGTCAGAGCTGGTTGTTCGTTACCTTAGTGAATTGATATTGCTCAGCGAACCAAATTCAGGTTCCCCTTATGAGTGATAAATTGGCCCAAAACGGTTCATATAACTTGAATGGAGCCAAAATATAACCAAGAAAAGACTAGAGGAAAAGAGAAGAGTTCACCAAAGTTTCCCCTAAAGCCGCTAACGACGACAGATAGTCAACAATTGACTCCTGTCGGGTTAAAAGATTTTTAAACAAAAACAGCATTATCTGAATTACACTTGTATATCTCGTTAGAGCTGAAAGTTTTATCTTGAAGAAAAATCGCACATAATTGCACATTTGGGTATAAGAATTACTTACAAAATAATAAAAAGAGATTTAATTTGCAATAACTATAAGACAAAATTGTATGGCAAGGGGGTTTTATTTACCTCCATTTTAAAATAAGTAGTTTTCATAAATAAAAAGTAATTAATGTATGATTTAAATTAAGGTAAGATATGAGCATTTAATAGCCTCTTAATCAAATTTTGTTTTCGGATACATAAACATATCAAATATCATCAAAGAAAAACATTTTAATAGTAATTATCATTTTTTCGCACGTTTTAAACAACAGTTTCATTGATATAAAAATGTTGGTCCATGAAGAGATTGGTTTTATAAACAAACAATACACAAAGAAACTGCTGTAGATTCAATACGTATGTAGTTTCTACGTTGGTTCCCGGTGGCGTATACGGAATATTTTTTTGAATACATTTTTTTAACAAAATGCAGATGTTTTTAGATAATTGTGTGATAATAGTTTTTAATTCTTTTGATGTTTGTACAGGTTCATAGTCACAACCAATACATAACGTCCTTTCAGAAAATCTTATTCTAATTTTGCTTTTTTATATTATGCGCGCACTAAAGGGGTTGTGACTACCCTTAAGATGATTGAACACAGTGTAAGCGCTAGGAAAAAAAGGGAAGGATTTAAAAGGAGGTACCGATGTACATTGGTTTTGAAGTTCTGAATATGAAAATGGGGTAAAGCATTCCAGATTCGTGTGGTTCGGCTAAAAAAAGAATCACTGTACTTAACGGTACATCCGTAATCGGGCCCAAGGGCAAACTGAAGAGCATTTCTGGCAGTGCGAGTATTACGGTGGAATTGTTTAAGGGGAGGAATGCAATTCGCTGAAACACTGTTTATAAAAATAGCGATAAAATAAAGAAAGGCATGAAATATTACGTCGACGTTCAAAAGATTCGAATGCTTCCGTTAAAGTACTATCACCTATAATTTTTAAGCTCTTTTTTGGATACGATCTAAAAGACTTAAATAGGTTATAGGAGCACCAGCCCAAATGTGAGAATTGTATTCAAGCTTTGGGCGAATTAAGGCTTTGTAGATTGCACCCAGATCAGAAGGGGACAAAATGTCTTGCATCTTCGAAAAAAACGTCAACACTTTGCAGCATTTTTGCCGACGTTCCACAGAAGGTGATCTGTGACGCACATACCCAGAACTGAAAGCTGTTCAGTTTCCTGGATGCTAGTACCACTCTTGGATAGCGGCATAGGGGGTGGGCTTTGCTTGACAAAAGACAGCATTGGGTTTTTAAAGCATTCAATTCTACACGGTTTTTAGTTCCCCACTCGATAATGCTGTCAAGATCAGAATTTAATGAGCTTCCCATACGCTGTTGTTCAAGTTCCACATCTGAAGTGCAGGGATGTGAATCTAGGAATGAATATGAAAAGCTATCACCAGCAACACAATCTACTGTATTAGAAGTTTCAGATAAGAGATCATTAATCAAAATGAGAAAGAGGGTAGGAGACAAAACGGAGTCTTGGGGCACTCCAGCATTTATTTTATGAATGTCAAACTTGAAACAGTCCAATACAACTTGTATTGATCGGTCCACAAGGTATGATGCCACAAGGTTTGATGCCAAACTTTATGAAACGCTTTTGAAATATCAAGTACAATAATCTTACTTTCTCTAAAACGATGTAAAGATTTGTTTTACTGCTCGGTGAGATCATCAGATCACCAGTGAACCTATTGCTACGAAAGCCATACTGTTGGTCATTAAGATGCTTCCGTTCTTCAAGATATTTCTTGAGCTGATAGTTAATAAGCGTTTCCATGACCTTGGAAAGAAGGGACGTAAGTGCAATTGGACGATAGTTAGAGGGAGAAGAAGACCCCCCTTTTTTGGGGATTATGGATTATGGATAATGGGATTAAAAAAAATTAAAAAAAGTGCAAACAAATCGCGCTATTTTTTATTTTTGACAACGTTGCGTTTGGCGCTCGAGGTCGAAAACTTGCATTATTCATAAGACATTTGCCATAAACAACCAAAAAATCACAACAACCTGATTTGATGCATTTTGGGCCCAAATTGAAACAAGTTGAATTTATTTCAAATCGTAGAGCAATGTTTTTATCAAAAGGAAAATGATGAAATCAGAATAGAGAATAAAAGATAAACAGCTGTTTTAAATCAGTCAGTGGCGTAGCTTATAGGAAAGGGTACAAAAGGGCTACATACAGATTCCGAAAATATTTTCTTTTACTCAAAATTTAAATTTATTTCCAAATTTAATTTATCTGGCAAAAATCAAGTGGTTTTTTGGAGCAGTAGAAAACTCTGAACATTTCTAATTTTGACAGGGTTTTTTTATTCACTGACATCACATCCATCATTCAATAGAATTTTATAATTAGTAGCTTCACAGATAGAGAAAGATCTATTTGACGGAAAAAGTTCATTTAATTCAAATGTCTACCAATTGCCCTAAAATCACTTTTTTCCAGAACTTCAAAAATTTTGAAATTTTTAGAGGTTTTTTTTAAAGGAATTTGAAAGTTAATGAATTTTTCTAATAGATTGACATCGTAGCCATCTGTTAAATTAATGTGACAGTTGATAGCTTGAAAGCTGGAGGATAAACTATATTTTTACGAAAATAGTTTGTTTTGATCCAAATGTCAACCCATTGCCCTAAAATCGCCTTCTCTAGAGTAATAATAAAAATTTCCGACTTTTTAGAGGTATTTTCCACATGACTTTTGTTTTATCTCTACAACTTCAGAATTCGTCTTGAGAAAAAAAATGTAAAGATAAAAATTGTCTTTGCTTGATCTGCGTACTAGGCTTAAGGTTATGGCTATTTATTTCAATTAGTACGTTCAGGCCTCGAAGCTCAAGAGCTAATAACATATTATTTGTCAATAAAAGCTGTCTCTAGTGTAGAGAAAAACTGATACCTTGTTAACATGGAGAACTGAATCAAAACTGAATCAGGACTTAGGTCCATGTAGACCTGTAGCTCAAGGAGCTTGATCAAATCGAAAAGAGAATGTATATACCTAGATCGAAGGATTGAAGAATCAAAATTTCAGATGCCTGTTGGTGTGAAGGATTGAAGAATCAAGATTTAAGAGGCTTGTTAATGTGCGTACGTAATTGTGTATTTTGTTTCCAGACTGTTGTATGTTATATCTTTGGCTTATTTTGGTGGTTTGTTATGTGTGGTGTTAATTAATTTTTACTAACAACATCACACCCACACAATAAAAGCTAAACTGTTACTTTAATTCCATTTGAATTCAATCTTTCGATCTGGAATTGTCATAAGCATTGGTCGAAATTTCGATCAGGATTGAATACAATCCGCGCATGTAAACGTGGTGTTATTATTGTTTTCTGCAGTACTGAACGCTGTCATCAGACATTCCAGTAATCTTTCTAGTCAGTGCTGGAAAATTGGTTGGTTGGTGGGTGGAAAAAGTCGAAAAGTCACATTAAGGTTACGACAAATAAAAACAAATAATTGCTCGGTCTCGCTCTCACTCTTGCTCACACTTATTACGCAATTTTATTTTTATTGTTTTTAGTTTTTGTGGTGCAGTTATTTAATAAATTTTTACATTCTGCACTTCTGTTCAAAAAAAATCGTTCCAACGATGTATAATTAATATGCCTTCAGCTTTTGTAGACCGCGTAAATTGTACCACAAAATTCCTGTTTGCCATTTTATTGTGATGATACATATGGAAAGTAAGTAAGATTATATTTGGTATGCTTTTTGTTTTTGTTCCCATTTTTTACTTTATATCACTCGATACTGCAGACAACATTAAATAAGCCTACTGGTTTCTGCAACAACGTAATCAGTGGAAACTTGAATTATTCAAACAGTTGATTCATCTCATTTCTTTAAACATAAGAGTACCTATCTTTTAGAATTTGACAAAGCCATGTGAACATCAAAGTACCTACATACATGCATTCACAAAACCAAAAAAAATTATATTCCGAACTATCGAAGTAAACGCATTATAAATGATTTAAATTAATAAATAAAAGAGCTGATATTCCATCCGCGACATCAAGTAGCCGTGTCACCAATAGTATTATAAAATGAATTATGATTTTGTTGTCGCCGTCGTCGTCGCACGCATGCCATCGGCCAAGTTCAACAACGGCCAGTCCTCCCATAACATTTCAAAAGCCAAGTAAACTAGCAGCAAAACAAAAACAGATTAAATAAAACTTGTTAATAATGCTGCAGTTTTGGCTCATTGAAAACCAAAAAAAAACCTGTGCATTTTACGGGTGTACCAATTTAGAAATTGAACTTCCCACAACATCCTGCTGTCAGCGATCAAAACTGATAGAACATGGCGAGCAGGTAGAAATAGCAAATTTATCAGCATTTAACCTCAAGACGAGAAAATAAACATAAATCGAAAGGATGCAAAAGCATCTGAGAATGCTGCACACAGATAGTTACAGCTGTTTTTCGTTCTTTTTTGCGGTTGATTAGATTTTCGAATGCTGCACGAAAATATTTGTGTTCTGCCTTTGGGTAGACGCAAACGATTTTGTGTCACAGTCTGCCAAGAGTTATGTTGTTTTCTTTCGTATTTCTTTTTGGTATTGTAACCGAAATAGAAATGTTTTATTTCAGTTTTTTTTGTTAGTTTTTTTAAGTTTAGTTCAACTGCGGGCATTCAAATAATATACAAAGTATTAATATATGGCAAAAAAACAGACAGCTCTCTTTAGACGCAAACAAAGAGGTTTATAATAAATAGTTCTTAAATGTATATAGTACATAATTTATTTTAAATTTTTACAGCTAACAACATTTTATTTAATAATTTAATGGAAATATTTATATAGAAATTCGTAAGAATACATTATTATGAAAAACTAGCACCTAATTTTGATTGAGAGTTAGTGCTTTAAAGTAGTGAAACAGCATTATTTTTACTCTATTAAGAGTCAGGCCAAGTGTCCTCAATTTCCCGTTTAATAATGGGTATTTTTTTTAGCGATAAAGATAACCTTAGGTTGGCATCACTATTCTAACTGGTGGCCATTTCGTCAGCTGTCAAGTGATTTATTTAAGGTTTGGGCTAGAATTTCATCATAAATAAGAATAATGCTTCCAAATTGTGCAAATTTGGGCTTAAAACAAAAGTGCCGTTGATCCTAATTTTCATAAGCAAATTTTGTTTAGCGATGAAGCTCACTTTTGGTCGAATGGGTACGTCAATAAATAAGACTGCCGTATCTGGAGTGATAATAATCCTCAAATGTATGTTGAAAAACCGTTACATCCACAAAAACTGACTGTTTGTGGTGCTCTATGGGTTTGTGGAATAAATTGGTCCGTACTTCTTTTAAAAAACTATGCTGGCCAGAACGTTACAGTCAATGGGGACTGTCTAAGAGCCATGACTACTGACTTTTTCGTTCATCAATTGAACAACCATGATGTGCAGGAGCTGTGCTCTCAACAATGGTGCAACACACAGCTCGTGCCACAGTTGATATATTGAAGGAAACGTTTGGGAACCGCTTAGTTTCACGTTATGGATCCGTGATTTGGCCACCAAGATCGTGCTATGCAAACCCGCTTGACTATTTTCTGCAGTAAACAGTATTTATGATTTTCCAAGCTATTTTAAACATCTTCGTGGTCTTGGTGGAAAAGCAACGTTTTGTCTCTATAACCTGCATTTTTCACATGGAAATCCAAGGTGACAGGCAAGACTTTTTGCTGTGTCCTATAACATCGTAATATCTATTTTTATCAATAATTGTGACTTCTACCTAAAAACTGGAGCTAACAGTCATCCATAAAATATATAAAAAATTTACTTCGTTCCCCCCAAAAAAAGAAAACTTGCTAGATTAAATGCCCACACGTGGCTCTCTAAGCACCACCACGACCTTAAGTGCAAAACTTCGTGTAATCGACATGAACAAAGAAACTTTACTTTTCACAATTAACCCCTCATTTCTGTGACTCAACCTGAGCTGAAAGTAGCTGGACTACAGCTGGATATCGACATTTAATAGCTTTACAACTAAAACCCGCAAATAGAAACCATTCAAATGGAATAGAATAGATAGATGGAATAGATTTTGAGATTGAAGATCTCGCAGTTGTTGTTACTACCATAGTGTGGAGTGGAACTAAAAGCTGAAAATGACGTTACGGGATAGAGACCAGCGTTTTTCTGAAAAAGTTAATCCAAATAAGATTTCATTAAAGAAAGTTAAACATCAACAACAACAACTTCTGAATATACCACAGTTACATAAGTACGTACTGTTCCAGAATGAGATTTCAATTGAAACTTTTTCAACATCAATAACAAGCTTCTTGTACCAAAAGTCTTCAAAAATACTAATGGCATAGGCTAATAGCTATTAAAGATAAGGATAGGAATGCACTTGCGGTTTTTTGTCACAGCGACTAAAAAAAGTGATCGCCAATTAGTAGGATTTGGTACTGGTCATGTGCGTTCATTCACAGTATTTGCGACATAATTATCGTTCGACAGATAATCGCAAGTGCGTTCCTTATCTAAAGCTTAAATCGCAGACAACTTCAATCAAAACTGGACAAATGTCATCTAAGAAGACTGTCCATGTCAGCGATAGTCTTCTTGGCAACAATTACATCAACAATTGCGCCAGTAACTGCTACTTTCTCAAAAAATGGAAAAGTGCCAAAATGTACCAACTTTTCTGGATAAAGGCCCATCAGACTTCTTCGCAACATGAGTAAGATCCTTGAAGAATGATACTACGATGACTTAATTCATTTTGCAACGGATTCCGTAAAAAAGCACCCTAGACTTCATCGACTATTGAAATTGATGTTGCCTTAATTTTGATCTTCTGAAAAGAAACAGACTAAGCTAATAAATGAAGCTGTTTTTGTTTACCAGACCAGTCATTAGGTACTGCTTTGTTCTCATATGTATATGAACAAGTCGACAATTTTTGTGAGAGAAATCTTGTTAACCTGCACTGCATTTGTAACATTATCTCCTTTTTCTTTGGGTTTTCTCACTACTGGGTAATACAAACTTTGTCACAGTGATAATTTTAGTTATTCTTGTTTGTGAGTAACTACTAATTAAGCTACCGTAAACAATGAATAAACTAAACAAATAAAATACAAATCTATAAATACTTGCAAAGCTATGTACGTACACACGAGTAAAGTTACTATAAATACAAAAATAAATGAGTTTGTGTACAAGTGTAAGTTTAGGGCAGTTTATGTCAAAACATTATGGTTTTGATTTACTTCATATTTCATCCGAGTTGGAGGTTAATTGAGACCATAATTAGAATGATGATGGAAGTCTTAAATGAGTTCCAGAACTATGACTCCTAGATGAATAACTAATTTCATCCTAAAGAACTAGTGTAAAATTATAAAATTGGCATTTTTCCACCGTTTTTTATAGAAAAAAAAAACAAATTTAAAGCAAGAATATGATTGCTATTTGAAGAAATGTGATTTGTGTCATTCAAGTGGAAATGACTTCATGTGAATATTGTGAATCGTAAACATATTGACGATGGGCAAGGCGATCAATTTGTATTGAGTAACGTGAAGATGGAGACTATATAATAGTACTCACGTAAAGAATCAAAGTATTGTAAAGAAAAGATATTAATTACAAAGCTACAATAAAGCAAAGCATTGAGGCCGTTTAACAATCTTCTAAATCTCGAGTATAAAAACAAGATTCAGTTAGAAGTCTGTCCTCAGGTGGAATGTTGTTTTCACCTTACTAAATACAGACTAAGTCACCCTCAGGCGCAATTGACTAAAGAGGAAATAACATAAGTTAAAATAGGAAAACAAGAAAGGTAAAAAATGAATAGACGAAAAGAATGGGTGTGTTCTACTAGATTTCCCATACATTTTAAGATTTCGGAATCTAGTAGATTTCCACCAAATCTCCTTAAAATCTAATTGGTCTATTCACAATCAGTTTGCCCATAGTCCATAGAAGAGAGAAGGTAGAGAAAAGAGTTATTATATTTATGAGTACAGTGTAAACAGATCGTGTTCCTTATTATGTTTTATTCAAAGAAAATTGTGTCTTGGGACTTTGACTGATTGCAATGTATTTTTTTAGTTCCTATGAGCACTTAAATTCTTTTAAAATGTCAGACAGAATCTAGATAATAAATGTGTTCCAGAACGAGTTTCAAACAGTTTGAAACCGTCAGATTTAGTAATTTTTAGTGTGAAGTCGTTCCTCAAGTGAAAGTTTGTACTTTTTCTGACCAAAGAGAGCGCTCACGATAGAGTAAACATTTCCCCTCCTTACCAGATTTGGTCCGAGAAATTTCTGGTGGCTGTTTCGCACTGGATGTCGAATGCCAGGTGTTCATAGGTGTGTTTAATGAATCTGTTCCCAACAGAAAATCACAGAAAAGTACAGTGTAGTAGAGTGTTCCATTAGTAAAAACCTTGGCATAAACTGTTCTACATTCCGTCACTTTGTGTTCCATGAGATTTTTTAGCACAGTTTAGAATAATATTTCCTGCACCTACTTTTGAGGTGGAGCAAGTGAGTGACAAACGTCAAAGTAGGAGCTGATTTGTTTGGGATAATAATAAGCTAAAATTCATCACAGAAATACTTTTTTTTTGTATTTTTGAGCTTAACATGAAGAAAAGACATTAAAGAATATAAAAATTGTGAATTTATATTAAATTTGATTTGAAAATTAATGCAAAAAAATAACAACAGAAACATTTTTAAATTTGAAATTTCACAGTAGATAGGCAACGGTCAATTCCGTCAACACATAGCTGCACTTTTCTGTTCTTTCTTGCTCTGACAGTTTTCACACACTTGTGCTGTCCTGCTTTGTTTTTGTTTTCTTCATTAAACGGATCAGATATATCAGATTTGAAAAAAATGTCAGTTTGAATTCGAATAACAATACAGAATACAAATAGCTAGGGTTACCGAAGTTTTACTTTTTTGTTTTGTTTTTGGTAGATGTATTATTTTTTTTTAATATTTTTATAAATCAAAGGATTTTCTTAAAATACATGTTTCGTTGAGCAAGTCTTTTTCGTAGAAAAAATTTTGTTATGAAAATTTTGTTAATTTTTTGTTAACTGTAGTTTTTTTTTCTTTTTTTAAACAATTTTAAGTTTCATGATTTAATATGTTACTAAAAAATATTTCTTTGATTGGGTTTAATTATTTTTTTTATGTATACGTTTCTTTTTTCTTACCATTCAATTTCTTGTACGGTGACAAAATAAAACAAAATTATCGAATTATGATCGCCCTACGGCAGCTCTAGTCCAATATTTTTTTGACGTGGTGCAAATTAGTGCCCAAACCATTTCCGATATTTTGACAGTTTTTTTTCTCTCTGAGAGGATTTCATTCCCACCTGTCACAATTTGACATTTAGTCCCAATAGTGCGAAGAATACGATTCAAGTACCTAGATTTTGAAATCTTGTCGCTCAAAATTGAGATTTCGGATGAAAACGCTAATAGTTTGAATTGAATTCACAAAACAAAAAGCTAGGGTTATCCAAGTGTTACTTTTTTTTTGTTCTTGATGGCTGTGCATAATTTATTTATTTATTTATCTTTCTATCATTTTTTTTTAAATGCGAAGAATTTAAGGAAGACACCTTTTGTAAAAATATTTATTATTAACAAACATATGACAGTTTACTTCCGGTCATTCAAGTTCGGACAGACACCCTTTTAAAACAGCTTGCATAGACATCGTAAACTAATTCGGCGTTTGTTAAACGTCAAATAAAAAGATACAGTGGTGGTCCAGTAAACTAATTCGGCGTTTGTTAAACGTCAAATAAAAAGATACAGTGGTGGTCCAGTATAAGGAACGATAAAAAGTTCAAAGTCTATATCGAAATTTCGTTACATTGAGTCGTTTAAATTAAAAAATGGTTTTATTTTGTGAAATACGTTATTTGTTGGTTATAAGGAATACCTAATGGACTTCCAGAAAGTGTTCGTACTCACTGTACATTCGTCTGACGACATTTTTGTTTTCATTTTTATTATTTTCCTTCGAATTTTATATTTCTTCAGCCATTTTGATTGAAATATTTCTCGTTTTAATTTAAATTTTTTTTATTCGTTTGTGTTCAAAACTAATTTCGTGTTTGAAAAACTCTGATGCATGAATTACCATAGTATACCGTTTATCACGCTTATCATCTTTATTTTCGATATATATTCTTATAGGAAAGTTAACGATTTGTTGGAGAAAAGATTTCTCATACGAATTCTTACCCTTCGTTTACGACATAGTAAACTTTCCAACGTTTACGGTGATCACAATGGCGAAAAGCGTAGAAATGTATGGGGGAACGAAATAACGAAAGCATGAATATTTAAGGATTTTTTCTGGTTGAACTTTGACGTTTATGATTTGAAAAATAAGTTGAACCAAGGAATGTTTATAAACTTAAAATAACTGCCGAATACTGGTCTTGGCTTGGCCACAAGTGGAACTTGTATCGCGACATCATTAAGGAGACAGCCGAGACCACCATAGGCTATCAACCACCTAGAAAAAAGAACCAGTGTTATGATGAGGAATGCGCGGTATTGAAGCAGGAGACGGCAAATGCATGAATGCAAATGCTGCAACGGAAAACAAGAGCAGCAAGAAAGGAAGGAAAAGGAGAGAAACCCTGCATAGGAAGAAAAGGGTACCCGCAGTCTCTCAGCTCAGGTATCTCGAGGAGTCTAGCACTGCCACCAACACCAACCGGTTCCACAAAACAGTCAAGCAACTGGTATGTGGTTAAAAACCGGCACGCAAGCTCTTCGAAACAGCAAAGGGAACCTAGTCACCGAAGCATAGGGAATTGTAGACGTGTTTAAGCAGCATTTTCAGCAGCTGCTCAATGGGCATTCTGTAGAGGAAGTGACAGGAGAACAAAGAAGCATGAGACCAGTCAATGAAGATCCAGTCCTAGCACCAAGTACTGAAGAGGTTAAAAAAGTCATCCACAAGCTTAAGAACAACTAATCCGCCGTCTCGGATGGCCTACCTGCGGAACTCTTCAAGTATGGAGGAGATGTCCTGGCAGGGTGCATGCACCAGCTCATCAACCAAGTGTGAGAGGAGGAAAGTATGCTCGACAACTGATCAATTAGCTCCATATGCCCAATCTACAGAAAAGGCGATCCTATGTCCTGCAAAAACTACAGAGGTATATCCCTGCTTAATGTTGTATACAAGATCCTATCCAACGTACTATGTGAGTGTCTTAAGCCTTTCTGCAACACTATGATCGGCACGTACCCGTGTGGCTTCAGGCCAGGCAGACCAACGATAGACCAAATCTTCACATTGAGGCAAATCCTGGAAAAGACCAACGAATTTCAAGTTGATACCCACCATCTTTTCATCGACCTCAAAGCCGCATATAATAGCATAAGTCACCAAGAGCTTCTATTGGTGATGTGGGAACTCGGGATCCCGAAAAAACTGATCCAGCTATGCCGCATGAAGTTGCAAAATACGCGGTGCAACGTGAAAATGGGTAACAGCTTATCCCAGCTATTCCAGACATGTACAGGGTTCAGACAAGGAGATGCCCTATCATGTGACTTCTTCAACCTAGTCCTGGAGCAGATAGTTCGCAAGAGTGATGTTAAACCTAGAAGGCACTATCTTCAACAGGCCTTCGGAGCAGCTTGGCTATGTGGACGACATCGACATCATCGGCTGCTCCAAGCGAGCAGTACTAAAAGCATTCACAGCTATTGATGAACAGACAAAACGCGTTGGTCTTGAAGTGAATGAGGACAAAACAAAGTATATGCTATAGGTATAGTTTCATCTGTCCGTCGCCTAGGAAAAACGTCACTGTTGGTAGCAGTAACTTCGAGGAAGGAATTGGTCTTATTTCATTTTCTAAAACGAAATAAAGCCAGATCGAAAAATCTGCGTTATTTCCATACTGACAACGAAATAGGGTCAATTATTGTATTTTTGGCTTTATTTAGTTGGGCCTTATTTCACGTCAGAAATATACTCAAGTTTTGTACGAATGTATTCTCTTTACATTGTTCTTCTGTTTTTTCTATGTAAGTAATATTTATGGATAATGCCATTGGCGCTGCGGCGGTACGTTTCCATAGGGTTTGATTTTGCATAAAACTCAACGCGCTTAACGCTTATTGATTTCCTTTTCCGAGATGCTGTTCACAGAAGTCAGTATAAGAAGAGAAAGAAATAGTGAATAAGGATAAGAAAAAGAACCATACACGATACAGAACCCTGGGGTAGACCAACATTTTTCTTATAAATTTAAGTCTGAAAAATCCATGTCTTGTCGACGACATGTCGAAGAAAACCAACGTTCGAACACAACATAACCGCTGTTCATAGCAAAAGTTGTTATTTATTAACGCGATCTTTGTTCCTATAATTAATATAATATAATAAGTTGAATATTGTTGCAAAAGGTAGAAGTAGTGGTGAGATAGAAATGAAACGACATGAAATAATTTGCCCAGCGAAACAAATCTGCTGATTGTTGTTTGTTCTTTGGTTGTGGATGTTGGATATCTGTTTGCCCTGTGGAGTTATGAATTTGGTTAGAGATTCCTTTGCATGGTTTCAAGGGATACGAGAAAAAGTAGTACAAGCTGACTGGATTTGAATTTTTCTATTTCAACGAAAATAATAATTCAATACTTCTTGCCCTGTGGACTAATTTAAATATTGACTATATGGGGTCTACTTTAAGATATAGAATTTTTACCCAGTAGATAGTCAATACTTTCTTGGCTCAACAATAAATTTTATTTTTACGATGTAAAAGACTGGTTAGAGGGAGAAAGAGCGACAGCCAAGGTAAACAAACTGTCAAGTTCAAATGCAAACTAAAATTCATCTGTCTCCGAATCTACGTGAAACTTACCAAGGCAGAATTAGACATTTTTGACAACAGTTTAAGACAAATTTTAAAAATGCATTGATAATTTTTGATTAAAATATTTCGGAGAATCTTGGGGATTTCTCTTTTGTATTATAGCATTTAAAAGATTTTTTGTTTATCGAAAATTCAGTTTTAAAATTCAAAAAATAGATTTAACACAGTAATAAACAACGAACAAAACACGTTAAATAAAAAATCATTAGCATAGGAATTTATATTCTTTGTCTTTTTTTTTTCTTAAAAAATTGTATTCACCTTCCAAAAATAAGTTTTATTTTTTCTGTCACCATTGAAATTTATTTTTGGAAAATTTTCTTTCGTGAATCCATATTTATTCATTTTTTTTTATTTTTTTTTTGTAATCGCAAACGAAGAAAAGTATCTAATATCTACAACCATGAAATATATTATCGAAGAGCATTTTCATTTTTTTTTTTCGATTTTATTATTATTATTATTGAAGTCATGGAAAAACATAAAGACATTATATACACACGAGTATAATGTTAAAAAAATAGAAATAATTAAAAATTCAACTTGAGAATAAATATTTTGAGAATTCTGCTGAAGGCAGAACGATGATTTTGATAGTTTTTAAAATATTCTCAACATCAGTGCCGTGATGGTTAAAGCGCGCGCTAAAATCAACATCATTCCACTGCTGCTGCTGTTTCGGCTACTTCTGCTGCTGGCTATAGAGAGCAAGGAAATTCTATTTCTAGAATAAAGTTTTTCTTACATTGAAATTGTGTAAAATGCAGAGCAATTGAGAGCTAGAGAGAGAGAGAAAGAGAGTAAGAGAACATAGAAGAGGCGGGCGTTGCGTTCGAAAAAAAAAAAAAAAAAAAAAAATAAAGATATTTTCTGCCATAAGCCACAGCCATCTCGTAAAAACCAGAAAAAAAGTAATAAAATTGTCAGAAAAATGTCGAATCAGGTCGGTCGGTATGTACTCTGATGTCTGATTTACCCAGAGTGTGTATTTTGAAAATGAAAAAGTGGGGAAAATTATATTTGCCAAAAATTGACAGCACCACTGAAAGATTTTTTTTTTAAAAGTTATATAATTCGACGAGAGGAAATGGAAATGGATTACGTCGATTAGCAGCCATATTGGTGGTGTAGCGGAAATGCTAATTAATAATATTTGCAAAAGTTCATTGCATATAAAGTGCAGAATGTTGTGCACAAGTGTTTTTTTTTTTGTCGAAAGTCCTGGGTCACTCTCAATCACACTGATATGGATGACGGGCGTGGGCCGTAAATTAAATTCCGAGTGCACCATGACTAAAAACCTCATAAAAGCGTAGGCAAAACACAAGAATAACCGCACAGATACAAAAGAATCGCTACGCTATTTTATTTTTAAAGCCCACAGACACACATAGAATTTTTCTTTTTTCATTTTTTTTAAACTCAGATACACTCTCACTTTTCTCAGTTTGATGAAATTATTCATATTCAATTTTTTTTAATTTGTTTCACTTTCATTTGAATCGAATCCTTTTTTAATAATATGTACTCTGTCTGTGGCACACAAACTTACACCAGAATACAGCCACGTAATCCTTTTCGGCTAGGAGCTTATCCAATTGCTTCGCATTGACCTCCTCGATTACGGCTTCTGGTTCAAGAGGAAGTGATGGCGGTGGTGGAGGGGCAGACGAGCCACCACCCTGTGATCCTTTTTTGTTTGCACAGTTTACATATCCGGGAAAACTAAGTGCCAACAATGAGCACACTAATATAGTTATCACTTTTATTCGCGAAAATGTCATATCGTTTTCAAAATTTGTATTTAACTTTAAGTTTAACAAAAAAAAAAAATATTTTCTAACTTAACTTTTATCAACTGAGCGAACGTGACAAACGATCAAATAGAAAATTAATTTTTTTCTTTATACAAAAATTAACACAAAAAAAAATTAAAAATTAAAAAGCTAAACTTAAATTTAAGTTAAAAAAAAGTGAAATGAACGTTTTTCGCGGACTATGGTTGGCAAAAGTTCCGCTAATTTCAGAGGTCCGCTCGCAACTGACCGTTTTCTAATTTTTCTTGGGGAACGGAATTTTTTTTTGTTAAGTGTTTTTGTTTTTAGTTTCAAAAATAAACTCTGTTCCTTTCGACTTTCGTGGATATTTAAACAGCGGCGAAAAAGTTTTATGCTTTTTCTCGATGTTTTGCTTAGCATGTAGCGAAGGAAAATCATCATCATTTTGGTTGATTGTCTGCTCGTCATTATCGGTCTGTTGAGTTTGAGCATATATCGTTGAGTTTTTCCTCAAATTTTCAAAAAAGAAAATAGAAAATTCTTTCATATCTAGTTATCTCATTCTAGCTTACAGTAAAAGTACATTTTTGTGTTCGATAGAAATGAAGCTACAGGAGACATACAAGCAACACCAACTTGTTGATGCTACATTTTGATTATAGTTATAACTTTTTGTTAGGATTTTTTTTTTATATTTTGTAAAAAAATATTTAAAAATAGATCAAACGTAGATATTTTGCCACTGAAGTAATTTAGGTATAGAGGAATAGAGTAATCATATATTAATTGCTCTTTTTTTATTGTTGAATGTTTATTGTTTTAAATCTTTTATTGGCGTGTGTTTTTATTGGCATTTAAAATCATGGATTTTGTTTGAATGTTTAACAACTTAATATTACCCAATAATATGATTTTTTATGGAAATTAATAATGGCTTCTTTATATGTACGCAATCACCTGCTTTTTCGTCAGTTTTGAAATTTCAGTGTGTTTATCTACTCTGATGGCTATACAGCCTAAATGGATGGACGAATTTGCTTCATGTTTGGTGCAGAGCATTTGTACATTATGTACACATAAAATTGCTTAAAGTTGCAATTTGTATATTATTGTTTATCAGGTAAAGTTTTTTATTTTGATTTGTTCAAAGTTGTAGCTTTGCCTTAAACTTTTGTGTGGCCTCACAAATCCAATAGGATATTTGTATTTGTTTTTACAAAATGGTATTGACAGATACTCTGAATGATGCCTTTTAAATGGAAAAGAATTGATCTTCTTCTCTTAACAGTGAAGTCAATTTTCCCCATTTTTGGATAAACTGTACAATTGGATTTGATTTTTGGACACAAATAGGATTGGCCATGATACCAGTGAAGTCTCAATATCGTTTAGTATCGGTATCGGAAAACGAAACAGGAGACTAGGGCTGGCCATGATACCAAACCAAACGATACTTTTGTAAATATCGTCTCGGTATCGTCAAAATCGATAATGTTCATTATCGTCTCGATTTTGGTATCGGTATCGGTTTCGTATAACTCAGTCTCGTTTAGCAAAGTCTCATCTCGGTATCGGTATCAATCTCGTCTACTTTCGGTCTGGTGTCACTTACAAACGAAAATAATTTACACAACTTGGTTTCGTGTTCTTGATTTTGTAGTTGAACTCGCTTGGTAATTTTATGATTTAATAACAAAAATTATTACATAAAATGTGCATAGTAAATGAAAGACTATCTTTTTAGCGCAATTCCACAAAGTGCAACATACAACATACTGCACTTGGAGAACTAACTGCTTCTAAAATAATTATTACATTTGGAGAAACGAAAATCTTCTGCACAACATACATAATGTATCGGGTTGTTTACAAGAGTGCTACAAAAGTGCTTTTAAATAATCATCATTCAATTGGGGCCAACAATATTCGGTTATCACTCACGGGATGGGGGGTAGGTGCGAAGAAGCTGATGGCTAATTTTCCAAAAATAATAATAGTCATTGCTTCGGAACATTAAATTTTTTTTTTAATACGAGTAACTGAAAGGAAGGAAATGTTTCTAGGTATGCATTTCCAAAATAAAACAATATTTCTATGTCAACTCCCAAGTTAATCCTGCCAACTTCTACTTTTTCTGGTAGTTGACAAAATCTGAAGTTGATTAACTCTAGAATTGAAAATCGAAAGTTGAAAACGTCAACTCTGAGTGAATTAAAACAAATACACAAGTTGAAAATAAAAATCCTCAAGTTATGTTCAACTTCGACTGAAAAAAATTGCCCTTAGTTCACTTGTTCATTAAGAACAAGGTACAGGCTTATTAACATATTTTTACTCGAAAAAAAGAAAAATTGTAGCAAGCAGTTTAACCACTGAAAATAGTAAAGGTCTTATAAGGAACGTAAAATAAATCTTTTTCCCAGGAGCGGAGTTGGAAGGAGTTTTTGAGGATGAAAGAAGGGGAGGAAATTGAATTCTTCTATTCTATTTTCACAGTTTCATTTAAATTGAACTATTTTGGGGGATATAAAAAAACTAAAGCAAAAAGACGTTTTTTTTGCCATTATCTCAGAACTTTTGAGGTTTTGTTAAAAAATAACTGAAGTAAAAGTTGTAGATTTTTGTGTGATCTACTTTTCCATTGAAAATTTTTCATTTTGACGTCAACTCTAGTCAGAACACGAAAGAATACAATTTACCCCCCCCCCTTCTTTCACCCCCAAAAACTCATTCCAACTCTGCTCCTGGAAAATAGATTTATTTAAAGTTCTGCTGAAAACAATTTTTTTTTTTATAAATGTGTAACTAGCCCGCACTATAATTCGTTAAAGTTTGTTCAAAGAAATAGAAAAGCCCATTCATTTATCTTTTTTTTAATTTTCTTTTGAGTTTTTTTAATAGTGCCTCAATTGAAGTTGAAGTGAGTTTGATGTTTTGAATAACGTTTCGATTTTTGACTCTTTATGCAGCTTTATTGGGTTCATATTTCGATTTCCGAATAGCAATATCTCCCTCTTTGTTTATTCGCAAACGTCTATATCTTTTATTTCATCATATTTATCTATTTTTGAGAGCAAAATAACTGACAAAATTTTCATAGATGACTTTAAAATCTGATATGGTCCGAGTGTCTTAGAATTTATTTGTTCTTAAACTTTTCCCAACATCCAAGAAAAAGCTGCCAAAGAATATAGAAAACATTTCTGAAAAAATATCAAAATTTCAAATCAAATGAGCTGGCTAAATAGAATGGAAACGAAATAACAACGCACTTGCGAATGCCACAATCGAGACACAGCCAAACAGACGTGAGATAAGGAGTTTAATCATTTTTAATAATCACACGCGTGACATCCACGCGTATTTTATGTTTTTATGTATTAAATTTGGAAAATATATTTCTTTTTTAGTAGCTTGGTGTAGAGTTTTTACTTGCGATATAGGTACTATAGGGCAAGCTCTGAACTCGTGCAAGAAATAAAATTCGAGATAACAATCAAACATGACATTACGAATTATGATGGTTGAGAACACGAAAAAAGTGGAAGGCACAATTCTGTCTGTCCGTATATCAACCTACAGCCTTAGCCACTCTGAAGCAATTTTTTTTTAAATTTGAACTTAAGTTTTTTTTTGTAACTAACTCTTCAGAAGGGAAATTCATTTTTTAAACACCAAAAATAACGGTACTTGCCCTTCAACCGTAAATGAAAAGCTAATTTATCTCAAAAACGGCTCTAAAGATTTTGATAAAAAAGCATTGTATTATTTTAGATATGGTGTATTTTTTGATACTAAAAAAAATTTACCGAAAGCCGTTTTTAACGGTACCAGCAATAAAACATTTTTTTTTGAATTTCCGATTTTCTCATTTACAGCTTAAGCGATTTCAGTCAAAATTTGTATGCATAGTTATCTTTAAAATGTTAGTAATATTGCATAGCAAAATTTTGAAAAAAAAATAAATTTAGGATTTTTTGAAAAAATTAATAAATTTTTGTTTTGAAAATACATTTACAATTTTTTTTAAAAATATTTTTATATTTTTTTATAACTACTTTCACATTTTAAAAGTTCTTAGTTCCAAGCAACTTGAACATAAGAGCAGGTACATGCGATCCAGTCGTATATTTTATTTCCTTATACAGAGTGGCGTACGAATTGTACAACAAAGATGATATTTAAAGATGTTAAACGAGTTTTCTTAATCAGAACCCAAGTGTCCAACACGTATCCAGCAAGAAGGAGCAATTGTTCAACTAACCAGACTAGTTTTGGTGGAGCACCAATAAGAATTCCCAAACAAATTAATTTTCAGGAACTCCATTTTTCGCTGGCCCCCAAGTTCACCTGACCTGACTTGGACCAGACTGTTTTTTTGGAGTTATGTCAAGCAGGAGGTGTTCAAAACGAAACCCAGGAATTCGACTAAATTGAGCATTCCATTAGGACAACAATTAAGGTGATCCCAACTTCAACCCTTCTGCCGCAAATGCGTGGGTGAGCGTGAAGGTCATTTGCGGTCTATCTTCTTTAAAAAGCAATTAGTTATTTAAAATGAAACTTAATTATCTATCCAATAAAAAAAATTAATTACATTGATTAAAAAAAAAGTTATTTGAATTTCTTATTTTATCACAATTGGTGCGCCATCCACCCTGTATGCTTAGACGAACAAATAAAAGCAGTAGATATTTGATCTGGCAAAATAAAATAATTAAACGCATTTTTAGTATAGTTTTTTTTTTCATTTTTAAATGCCAAGCAACCGAGAAAATGAATTAAATGATGTAAAACTAAACAGGTTTAAATTTAAATGTTCCGTATTTTTGTTACTTAATGCTTGATATAGAAAAGAACCTACGAATTTCTTATAATATTGGGTCCTTTTTTTCAATTTTTACTGTTTAGAACACCTTTTTAAAAAAAAAAAAAAAAAACACACAAAAAAAGGAATGTTCAAAAATATGCCACTTTCGGCCCCATAGAAAAAATTTCTTTTTGAAATTAATTCTTCGATCCTAAAACCCCTAGATTGGATACAAAAATCATTGTTCTACGACAAAAATTACCAAAATTACACATTTTTTTCTGATTTTCAGGGTAAGAACTTTGGTCTTTTAATTTTTCGCAAAAAATTTCACTATTTAAGCCAGGTATATGTACAGTTCTTTGAGTAGCAAAAGAGCTTGGTGGTGAGAAAAAACTGTCTGTGTTGTAAATGATTTTTTTTTTACTATACTTCAGTTTACAGTTTGCAAAAATTGTTCTATGCAAAACCATGTAACGGGTGTTTTTTTAGGCGTGTGGTTTTCAAGAAGAAATAAGCCACATATAATTAAATGTTATGGCCAAGAATTAACTTTATTATAAAGATTAGGGTGTGCTATTATGTTTTAAAAATGATTTCGGTGGCGTATTGGGGCCTTATGTCAGCAATAACGCACCGAATGTTCTCTTCCCAGGCGTCAATCGTCTCGGGCTTATCTGCGTAGACAAGCGACTTCACATAACCGAAAAAAATACTCCTGCGGTGTTAAATCACATGATCTTGGAGGCCACGCTACTGGCCCATGATGCAAGATAATGTGCTCACCAAAAGTTTCATTCAATAAATTGAATTGAATAAATTGATTTAGCGATGCGTCGGGCGAACCGAACCAATATTTTGGTAAAAAATTTGCACGATTTGCAAACGTTGTTCAGGAGTAAGTCTATTCATTATGAAATGGCAAACTAAACTGAGCATAAATCAAGTGACAGCTGTCAAAGAGACCAACTCCGAAAAAAGTATTGCCAGATTGAAAACCACACGCCTTAAAAGAACACCCTTTTTTATATTTTTTTTTAGATTTTTTTTTTTTGACTTTACTTTATTTTAATTAACTTTAATATCGTTGGTCCAAAGGTAAAACTCCCTAAGTGTAGAACAAAAAGATCAAAAAAATGAGAATGAAATGCATTTTTTTAATCTTAAAAGTCTCATTTTGTACTTTTTTTTTAAAGCATACAAAAGTATGCCCGAGAACTTTATTTTAAAATTTTCGGAACGTGACATTTCACCTTAAAAAAGTATGTTTCAATTTAATTTCCTTCAAAAGTGTAATTTGTTAGTTAGTGAGTTTTATCTTTGAACCGACGATATGTTCATTAAAAATTATGTAAGTACTACGTGACACGTGAGACTTACTTAATTCAGAAAGTTTTGAACATATTTAATACCTAATTATCACCGAAATTTTTCATTTCATTTTTAACGGAGAAATGTGATCTACAAATACCTTTCTTAAAAGTTCGGTGGGGATCAAATCCCTGTGACTTTGTTCCCCTCTTGCCTACGGCCTTGAGGATAGGCAAGAATTGGCACAGTGGATGTAGATAAAGGTGTTTATTATCTCATCTTAATTTTCTTAAATCTTAAGGGTTACGGATGGCTATCATATTATTTTCATCCAAAACTGTCGAAACAAATTCCTATGAACATTAGCCCGCCTCAACGTTTACAAATACATAAGCTGGGGGTCGATTGCCAAACTGTGAAAAAATGAAAAGAAAAAAGGTATTATTTCAGTTTTCACAGAGTTTTATCATTTTATCAATTCACAAACACGCGAAAGGCGATTCCCGAACTCGCTATGAAAAGCAACTGCCAAGAAGAGTAGGTACTAAAATGATAAATGCACCTCATCTCTCTTAATCTCTCATAGTAAAAGATGGTTGTTGTTTATCTAATAAGCATAAATTGTCTCTCTTAATCATTTATCTTTTCACAGGTTTTCAGAGAGTGAATTGATTGTGATAAAAGAATTATCATATGATCCCCCCTAGGCGGTGGATTCTTTCTGTGAAACTGTGAAACGATAAATCTGATTATGCTTTCACTCCAAATGCGATTCCCGAAGTGTGAAAAAATAAAAACAAATGCCAAAATGTTGTCATATGGTTTTTATTTTCCACAATCAATTCGTTCTGTGAAAGCCTGTAAAAAGATAAATGATAAAGAGAAACAATTTATGCTCATTAGATACTCCCAAATCGCCATCTTGGTCTCTTAATGACACAACAACCACCTTTTACTATGAGAGATTGAGAGAGATTAGGTGCATTTCTCATTTTAGTACTTTTTAGTAATCTCTTTGGCAATTGTTTTTCATACCGAGTTCGGGAATCGCCTTGCGCGTGTTTGTGAAGTGATAAAATGACAAAACTCTGTGAAAACTGAAATGAAAACTTTTTTCGCTTTACGTTTTCACAGTTAGGGAATTGACCCCCTGGGCTGGAAAAGCTAGAAAAAAATTCAATTTCAACGAAGCGCAGCCCGAAGAATTTTAAGAGCTTCCATGACATCCAGACAAAACTACGGTTTTGCCTATTGAAATCATAAGTCCGTATTTCTTTAAAATGAAACCAGACAAAACATAACCGTTAATGGCAAGCGCTACTGCACCATAACAATAGCATTTCTATCTAGGAAGATGAAGCTACAACACCATAATAAGATACCATTTTGGTGAGCAGCGTTTCGGACCTGTCTACTGGCCACTAAGATCGTGTGATATTAAATCTTTGGAGTTATAATGTGATTTCAATAGTCTTTGCTAATAATGATTCTTCTCTCGGGTAATAATTAAGATTTAACCATCAAATTCTATTTAATGCTGTTAAATTTAAAATCTAAAATCTGAATTTAAATCTGAATAAAGCTAACTAACCACCTGCTGCGGTTCCTCAAAAGATTTGATCTGATTTTAGTCAAGTTAAGTTAAGTTAATATATTATTAATAAATTGATGAATTGATAAATTATCTTAACCTAATCTTAATTGAAATCTAATTAAATACATTAACAGAGCACTCCATTTCTATTTGATGTGCCACTGAAGTACCTTACTCGCTTATATTTTTGTAATTGACTTGAAAAAGATTTGAACTTTCTTAATAGTTGAAGAAAAAAGTAAGAAAAAATCTTTGGTTCTGAATTAAAGAGACTCTAAAATCTTCCCAATTTGGCAAATATAGAAATAAGCGTTTGAAAAATATTATAAATTAAATCTTTAATCCGTCTTGATGTAATAAAGATGGTGTTATCTCGTAGTAAATTTTGCGATAGCAATGAAGTAAACAGTCAGAGTTGTAGCAGTAGGTGTTTTTATATGTTTGCCTTTGTATGTATTAATTTTTGCTAAATTATCTCACAATAGCACCATTGGACTATTTTGGGATGGTACCTACTTGAAAGACCAAATTGAGAAGACAAGATAGTCTGTGTATAAAAAATGCTGCCTATTCGGTCTATTTTCCGAACGCAAAATCGAAACAAATGCTTTATTTTATAAAAAAAAAGAATGGTTATTTTTTAGTATGACAAATTTTAAAGGTGGCTAAAGTTGTTAAATTTGGTGAAGCAGTTGGCAAAATAGTGTGTTAATTTCTCAGTTGGTTATTTCCTCGTATTGCGCTGTTATTTTCTTTAAAATTCGTTTCATAAAAAAACTACAAAAAATAAAGCATTCTTGAAGAGTATTTGTGTTGTTTTATGGTTTTAGTTTCTGGAAATTAGGTATTTAAAGTTCATAAATTTAGAATGGTGGCTTGAAGTAAAGATTATACTTCTCATAAGCACGTTTGTTTTTTTTTTTTGATTAAAGAAAAAATAATTTTTTTCAAATCTCTATTTTATTTTTTGTGCCGGTTAAAATTGTTTACAATTCATATTTTACACATTATGATGAAATTAAAATCATTTTGCCGCTATCAATATTTTTGTTTCTCTTTTCTTTTTAAATAAATTATTACAAACCAATCCATTCAATTCAATATTGTAATCAAGTAAATTATAAAAAAAAAACACAAGATCAAGTTGAGTAGGTACAATTCACAACGGCTTCTCTAGAGATCAGAGATAATTCTTATCAATGTTACATTTGTTTTGTTGATATTTTGCATACATTTCTTATCTTCATTCACATGTACCTATAGTTATGAGTTATCATCATTTCCGTGATATATAAGGGATTGCTTTTGAATCTATTATAGATTTCTAAATCAGAGTGAAATTTTCATTTCATACACAAGACACAACACAAAACCCTTTCGTTTTCCATACAAAAGTCTCGTTAATTTGTCCTTGTGGATTACTGTCAGTTTATTTAAAATCTGATACACACACCTCTTTTTGCATGTCATTAGATTGTCATCTTAATCAATTGAAATTATGACGGCAAAAAAGTATTTACAGTCGAAGTCCTCTAACTGGAAT
This sequence comes from Dasysyrphus albostriatus, assembly GCA_946251815.1. Lineage (NCBI taxonomy): Eukaryota > Metazoa > Arthropoda > Insecta > Diptera > Syrphidae > Dasysyrphus > Dasysyrphus albostriatus. The sequence continues at coordinate 60,307,066 of OX276337.1, read as the reverse complement.
AAGCATAAAATAGAAAGAAAAAAAAATAGTATAAAGCCAATTTAAGTTATATTAAATTTTCGATTAGGGCACGTATGCTTGTTTTATTTTACAAATCCCGAAATAAGCTATCACCACGATGGATTCTGTAATATGTAGGTTTTATTGGGATTCGTAAAAATTTTCCAATTACGATGGAATGGACAATTAGGCAACAAAAAAAGATTCCAAGATTGAACGGGGATTACATTTTGAAGATAAAGTTCAGAGGTGAAGATAAAACAAAAATCAAAATTAATTTTTTTAAACAATTAATGGCAATACTGAAATTATTGAATTCTTTCACATCTCTGGTACATACATTAAATAAGGCCTGCATGTATAAAAAAATTGTTTTTTTTTTAATATAATTAGTCCCAAACAACATTAACAAAAATCATGTCACGCAAAACTGATTTACTTTTTCTTTTCTGTGAACCGGGAACATTTACAATTTTTGTAAGGGTTTTTTGAGCTTTTCTAATCCATCGACAAAGAATCCATCCTTCAATAGAATTTGTAAATTGATAGATTTTCAAAAATTCATCAAACGATGTAAGCTTTTCGACGTAATAATTTATTTTAGTTTACTATGCACGTTTCAGGAACACCCTTTTGAAACAGCTTGCGTAAACATCGTAAACTAATCCGCTGTTTACTTAGTGTCAAATAAAAAGATACTTTTGTTATATACGATCATTTTGCTAGTTTTAAACGATTTTTGCATTGTAATATTTCTTAACTTTTTACTAAAGTTAAAATCAACCAATGACATTTTTAAGCTGGAACATTGCTATTCCGGAGTTTGCAGTTCACCAAATAGTGGGTGTAACCCACTGCACTGCTAACTTCACTGTGAAGTTAACAGTGCATGCACTTTTCTCAGAAACCGGGCTAGCTATGAATCTGAAAAAAGCTCTGAGTTTGCATTATAATTTGCATTTCAAGAAATGGATAACCCCAAATTTTGAAGTCTTTACACACACAAAATTTCATACTGCACTGCTAACTTCACTGTGAAGTTAGTAGAACAGTCCTTTTCTCAATAAAGAAGTCAGTAAGAAAATTGTAGTTATGTCCCAAATTTGCATTTTTTTTACATACTTCAAGAAAAAGCTCAGTTCAAATTTTTAAGTTAAAATTTTACATAAAAAATCGTAAAATCAATTTGGTACTGTTAACTTCACTGTGAAGTAAGCAGTACATGTAATTTTTTCAGCAAATGAGTTAGTTAAAAAACTGCAGTTGTGTACCAAATAAGCAGTTTTTTATGTTCTTCCAGAAAAAAATCATTTCAAATTTTGAGGTTCAAATTTGACGAAGAAATCAAAAAATTCATTCTGCATTGTTAACTTTACTGTTAGGTAAGCTGCACAGTCCTTTTTTCAGTAACAGAATGTACTTCAAGAAAAAAATGAAATAATGAAATTATGAAGCTCAAATTTGACGAAAATAAATCGAAAAACTCATTTTGCACTTTCACTGTGAAGTTAGCAACACATGTCCTTTCTTAAGCAATTGAGTCAGGAAGGAAATTGCAGCTCTGTCTCAAATTTGCAATTTTTCAAAAAATGGTTATTAATGGTACCTCCCAAAGAAACATATTTTTATGCATTTTTCGATTTTCTTAAAATTGATATTTCTGATTTCAATAATTTGTCTTTTAAAGAAAATTCTAAATAATATAGATATTTTTTCTTGCAAATATTTTCAAAAAATCATTTTTTGGATTTAAAAAATTTTTTTTTTTTTTTTTGAAATCAAATATTTTGCAAACTACATGGTCGATTTTTGTAAAACTCTGTATTTAAGAGTTTTTTATACACTCTAAGACAGCGTTTCCCAAGCTTGTTATGATGTGAAACCCTAAAACATGGCCCAAATATATTTCGCAACCCCAACGATAGCAAAAAATCAAAGACAAAACATTTAAAAATCATGTTTTTTTTCATTTGAGAAATTCCATCAAAGCTAGTGCAAGGAACTAATTTGATTGATATTTGCTCTAAGTTTGAGTTCTTTGTCGAAAAGTTGTATTCGCATTTCAGGTATAGCGTCCACATTTAGTTTTTCTATAAGCCCGTTTCACGAGCAACACGTTCCGATAAAAGGGAGCAAAATTAGAATTTGTAGCAGTTTTGGCAAACCCAGGGTTCAGTATAGGTACAAAATGAAAAACATACTCTTTTTACGAGCATGATGAGTAAGAAATATCAGTGATTAGAATTCCTATACATATATTCATTACCTAAGATAGACTGAGTTTTCATTCTAATGGAAAGCTACGAGTATCTAGCAAAGATTATTCCAGGCTTACCAAGTGTTCAGTGATCTCATTGCGAATATCCAGCTCGGATCTCCAGCATGTTTCCTAGCAAAGTTCGTATAAAATTGGAAAATACTCAACATTGTTTTTCAGAATAAAGATCTTTCTAAATAATCAGAAATTGATTCTTTTTTCAAGCTGCCAGTTTGTTTGTTGATTTTCCCAACAAAGCCGTAGCAGTTTCGATGAATTTTCACAAATTGTCCCCAAGTTAAGCTAATTTTACTATTCATTGCTCATCCCGCTGTTATATTATTGATCCAGTTGAAAAAACTTTCACCTCGTCATGAATTTCAAATAACGTGACGGTTACAGCTTTTCCTCAAGGAAGCCATTCAAGTGTAAAGTAGAAATGATTCGTACTGACTTTTCAAGATTTCGCACACTTTCTTGGGCAATCCTGGCTGGCGAGGATGCCTTTTCATGAAACTTACAATCTTCACATCCTGGTGCAATGTTTTTACATTATACTTATACAAAAAAGTTGTGAATTTTCACCTTTGAAAGTTTTTATTTGGAAATTATTTATAATTTTTTTTAAGGAATTTCGTGGAACCCTGAAGAGCCTTGGGAAACGAGGCTCTAAGGTATTTTAAGTAAGAAATTAATTTTTATGAAAAAATAACGGTTATTTCCATACAATTGTTTAAAACCGTTAAGGAAAATAATTTTTTTCTAAAAACACCTCTTACGATTTTCATAAGACTTTTTCTGTATGCTAGAATCTGTGCGATGTTTGTACTACCAAAAATTATAAAAAATTACATATAGCATCTATTAATAGTACTTCGCATGAAATGATTTTTTTTAAATTTTTAAATACAAAAATGTTAAAATAATTATAAAAAATTTACATATAAGATTTTCAAAATAAAGTTTTGGAATTTTTAAAAATTCTTTCATATTTTTTTTTTGAATATACAATATCTCAAAAACTTGTTAACATTTTTTTTTGAAATTTCATAAATAAATACTTACGATCTGCACACCAAAAAATTTCCTTAAAAATAATTTAGTAAATTAATATTTAACAAAATATTTTTTAAAAAAAACTATTCCAACGATTTAAATTTTCCATAAAATCATATTCCAGAATTAAGATGACGTTCTTTTTTCTCAAACTCTCAAAGAAGTTGTTTTAACTATTTTCGTATTTCGTGCTTTTAAACATTTTTCTCTCATAATTTCCATATCCTTTTTTCCATATCTTTTCTTATACTCACAGTGACTTGAATATAAGAGCAAGTTTGTGCGATCCAGTCGTTCAGTTAATTTCATGAGAAATCTGGCTGTGCGGCTGTTATAATGATTTTGGGATAAAAATTGCTTTCAACCGAAAAAATCGGTTAAAACCAAACCTTTGAAATTTTGAGTCCATAAACCGATGTTTGGATAACTCCGCTATCTAACAAATTATTATAAAAAATGTATGATTCTATGTAATAAGTTATTATATAAAGCAAAAGGTATCTGAAAAAGAAAATAATTTACCCCATTTCTTCAGATAAAACTGAAAAAACTAGCTGAAATTCGGAGTTGGTTTGCCATACAAAAAAGCTCCATACCTTCCTAGGGCTGGTCTCTAGGTCTTTTGTAGTATTTTTAGAAGAAAGAAAGATCCTGTTAAAATTTCATAACGAGATTCTACCACTTTTATTCTGATAAAAATATTTTGAATCACTTCAATCTACGTTTTTCTTACAATACTTGATATAAAATATCCAGCGGCTAGTACCATTAGATCCAGTGGGTAAAAATACATACAAAATAATACAACTTAGAAAATTTTTCCCTAAATCACAGGTTTAGCTCCACTGTGTACCGCTGCCGAAACAACATAATGAGGCCAATTCTGCCACATCTATTATTCTGCTATGAATTTTCTGTTATAAATCATAAAAGATTTCCACCATAAAAGATCTTTTATGATTGGCATTCAGATTTTCGAACTTTTATAAAACTCTGTTATGAAAATTCGAAAACGAAATTAGTTAACAAACAGACCTAGAATCTGTCACCAACATGCTGTTGTAAATAAAATGACAAATACCAAGATGGGTGGCCAACATTTATTAACATTCGGTTTTTTAATGTTTAATCGATATTTAACACGGAATTATTTTATTTGTGAAGTGAATGTGTACAGTAGAATTCCTGCAATTAATAACGGGTGATTTTTTAAGAGGTTTAGAACTTTAAAAAAAAAACACAAAAAATTCGAAAAAATGAATGAAATATATAATTGAGTCGATAGTTTGAACCTTGCAATTTAATGTTTAAAGATAATTTCATGCAAATGTTGACCGCGGCTGCGTCTCAGGTAGCCCATCCGCTGAGTCCAATTTTGGCATACTCTTTCACACATATCGGCCGGTATCTCACGAATGAATGCATGGATGTTGGCTTCCAGTGCGTCAATCGAAGCGGGCTTGTCCCTATAGACATTAGCCTTGACATTCCCCCACAAAAAATAATCTAATGGTGTCAAATCGCACGATCTAGGCGGCCAATTGACCGGCCCGAAAATTGAAATCAACTGTTCACCAAATTCGCCTCGCAATTGCGCCATTGTTTCGCGTGCTGTGTGGCATGTGGCACCGTCTTGTTGAAACCACATATCATGCAAGTCAAGAACTTCCATTTCGGGCAAAAAAAAGTTTGTTATCATCGCTCGGTAGCGTTCACCATTGACAGTAACGCTGCGATTCGCATCATCTTTGAAGAAATATGGCCCAATAATGCCGCCGGCCCATAAACCGCACCAAACAGTGGCTTTTTCGGGATGCATTGGTAGCTGTTGCAATGCTTCTGGCTGATCTTCACTCCAAATGCGGCAATTATGCTTATTTACGTACCCATTCAACCAAAAATGAGCCTCATCGCTGAACACAGTTTTTCGATAAAAAAGCGGATCCTCGGCCAGCTTTCCAAAAGCCCATTCACCAAAAATTTGGCGTTGTGGTAGGTCGGCTGGCTTTAGTTCTTGCGATGAACATTTCGAACCGAGCACGAATTTTGATAGTAAAATTCAATAATTTGCAAGCGTTGTTCATTTGTAAGACGATCCATGGTTAAATTGCAAACCAAATTGAAGCTGTTTGACAGTGACACAAGGTACTAAACACACGTCAGCTGTCAAAACCAGTGTTGCCAAAACCAAACCAGCTAAAAAATCACCCGTTATATTCAAGGCTGTATGAGATGCATATCGGGGACACCAAAGGGATTACTTTTTATCTTCGTTCCACATGAAAAGTGTTTTGTGCTTTCGCCTGCAAAAAAAAAATATTTTAATTTTTTCATTTGCTTACAAAATATGTGATTTTAATAAATTTGTACACTAATTTTGTCTAGTTTAGAAATATTTTATAGACGAAATAAAAGAAAAATATCAATTTTTACTGTAAATACATATCTTCTTGTTTATTGAAATCTTCTATGATAAAAGCCAGAGGGGTTTGTCTTTTATTCTTTTATGATTCATAACAGATTTAGTAAAAGATTTTGGCATGCTGAATACCAAAAACGTGCTTTGTAGAAGATTTTGCTACGAGTTCGAAAGTTTGGCAGTTCATAACAGAATTCTAAGGAAATTTAAAAACAGAATTACGCATGCAGAATACGAAAATTAAAATTCATAAAAGATTTTCTGACAGCTGAAACTTTTGTATGGAAATTCATAGCAGAATAACAGAATAGCAGAATAAAAGATCACGCTGAATAGGCCCAAATATGCACCACAGACTGTTAATATTGAACCTCCCTATTTGAAAATCCTAAAGGTATGTACTAAATAAAGGGTGTTTTTTTTTAGATTTTTGTGATTTTAAATCTGGAAATACTTTTTTTGGAGTTGGTCTTTTTGACAGCTGTCACTTGATTTATGCTCAGTTTGGTTTGCCATTTCATAATGAATAGACTTACTCCTGAACAACGTTTGCAAATCGTGCAAATTTATTACCAATCAATTTATTGGAGGAAACTCTTGGTGAGCGCATTATCTCACGTCGTGGGGTTATTTTTTGTAGGGTTTTGTGAAGTTGCTTGTCTACGCAGATAAGCCCAAGACGATTGACGCCTTGGAAGACAATATTCGACACCTCACCAAAAGTTTCCTTCAATAAATTGATTGTTTCGCTATGCGTTGCGGCAACCGAACCGTTATTTTGGTAATAAATTTGCAAGATTTGCAATCGTTGTTCAGATTTATGAAATAGTAAACCAAACTAAGCATAAATCAAGTGACAGCTGTCAAAAAAACAACTTCGAAAAAAGTATTGCCAGATTGAAAACCACACGTCTAAAAAACACCCTTTAGTAGGTACATCGTACATTATTATTTGCTCGGTATATTGTATGAAAAAAGGCACATTTTGAAAATCCGTGTAATCGGTTCGGTATCGGTTAACCTGTTACTGGATTTATGTATAAAATGGACTTCAGAGAAATTCAAGTTAAAGGGATTTTACTGTATTTATTACTTTGTTGTTACTTAGTAGTTTTCCGTTATCTTAAAATATTTTTTTTTGCTTAACTTCTTTCATGAAAAAACGAACTCATTCACAGTCTAGCACTTCGTTTTGTTGGTTAAGGTATCATTTTCATTTTAATTGCGGTTGTATGTGATAGTTGTAAATTTGCTTATAGGGCTTCTCTTATGTTTTATTGTTCTATGCCTTCTGTTTTCATTCATTTTTCAACTTTTAGCCGGAGAAGTTCTAATGTCTGTCTATAATTTCTGTGTCATAAAGCAATAAACCTACCTAAAGAAATTGTCTGTTGATTTATTAGGAGCTATAGTATAGTGTTATAAAGTGAAGTTGTAAATAGTTCATTATTTGTTATACACCATAAGAAATGGATAAAATTAAACAAATTAATTCAAATGGAAATAACACTCAACCCATGAAGGTTGCAGTAATCGGAGCTGGATTGGTGAGTGAGATTCAATTTTGAAATAATTTTTCCTTATTCAAATGTGTTTTAATGCAGGGAGTACAAATAAATCAATATCTTAATCATTAATCCCTCTTTTTTGCATTTAGGTAGGATCTCTTGCGGCACTAAATTTGGCAAAGAAGGGTCATGAAGTTCATCTTTATGAATATCGAGAAGGTAAGTAGGTACTAATAACAAATACAAATACAATACAAAATTTCAATCAAAATAACAGATATGCGAGGATCAGATATTCCTCAAGGACGAAGTATAAACTTGGCTCTATCCCAAAGAGGCCGAAAGGCATTAGCAGCTGTTGGTTTAGAAACTGAAGTCCTTAAAACAGCAATTCCAATGAAAGGACGTATGTTACATGATTTAAAAGGAAATAGGACAGTTGTAATTTATGATTCATGCAATCATCAGGTATGTTTATTACAAAAGTTGTTTAAAAAAAAAAAAATTTAATTAGAACAAATTTTTTTTTAGTGTCTGTATTCAGTTGGAAGAAAATATTTGAATGAAGTACTTTTGAATGCAGGTGAACAATATGACAATATTCACTTGCATTTTCAACATAAATTGGTTGGAGCGAATTTAAGCGAGGGAACAATGCAATTTAAGAGGTATTTTTGATAATAATTTCGAAAAAAATTCTAAGTTCTACGAAAAATTGGATTTAGCCAAATTTTATGAACTCCTTTTGTTTTAAATTGCAAAAAAAAGGTAATCCACTAAAATGCATGCCATTTTCACATCGTGAATAGCTCTTATAATCGCCTTAGAAGAATAATTTCCTGTTTACATATGTCGATGTTATGTTATCCCGTTAGGTTAAGAGTTAATGCCTAAATTTTAAGTTTACTAGAAGCACCTTTGAACCTGATTTGTATTTCGACTTTTTCGGCTAGTTTAAAAATAGAAAAAAAAGAACACTCGAAGACGCTGGAAATGTTTTCTTAAATTTTTAGGCATCACCTCTAAAAATATTAAACAGGATAACGAGTGGGTATAAAGTTTCTGGAAATTTAAGCAATTTATCTATGGGATGACTTAAATGATAAGGCTTATACTGTTGTGTTAAGAAAAAAAAAAAAAACTTATCAATACATTTTTGACTTTTTTGAGTTAGGACTAGTTTTGATATCTTCGATATGATTGTTATTGAATTTTTGATAAAGCCACTAACTGTCTTTCCTTTTTTTTAAAGGCTTAACCAATATGACGTAGGTGGGTTCATATGACCAAAGAACCATGCTATTTTTAGGTTTATACAAAATATAAAAACTAATTTCTGGTACAAAAAATATAAAATATAAAACCTATAATTTCCTTATAAAAGACATTAAAAAAAAAATAGAACTAATTATAGAAAAATATGTTTACCTAAAACTGCCAAAAAAGGTCAGATGTGTTCTTTTTAACATGGCAGTATAGGTAATATCAGTTATTTTAAGTGAAATATTTTAAGCAAGACAGAAAAGCATGTGTCATAAACATTTCACTAGGCATATACTCGTATCAAAAAAGTCAGATTTCTAATAACGTATCTAACAATATTCGGATTTGAACAAAATTATGAGCTTAAGCACTTATGTAACACTTTGTTGTAATAGCCCAGTCAAATTAGTAAAAAAAGGCATGAAATCGCATTTTTTGATGAAAACATTTTTTTTTTTAACTCAGAAAATGGCTTTAACTAGAATTAAAATGTATGATGCGCTCCAATACTGCATTTCTTAACTCAGCCTATATTTTGGCTCATTTTAGAGACAAAAATTCAAATTTTGTCACTCAATTCAATTAACTAGTGTGTTTTCGAGTTGATTTTTTGAAAAAGAAAAAACCTTCAATTTTCAACTAGCGTTTAAATCGAATTTGATAGTTTTTAGAGCAACAAGTGAAAAATTAGCGAAAAATGCATTTTTGCATTTTTTATATGTTGAGTCACAAAATTTTAGAAGCAAACCTCATATTCGGATTCAGCATCCTAAAAGCATTATGTAGGAAAAATATGAAAACTACCCCACAATTTTGGCGGCGAAAAAATCATTGAATTAACGAATATTCATTTTTTAATGAATAACTGAATGATTATGAATAACTATTCATTTATAGCCTAGTCAAATTAGGAATTTAAATCGCATTTTTCGATGGACAACTTTTTTTTATTGAATCTGTTTATGAATGCCTCCTCATTATAAAAAACGAGTTTTCGTGATTTTCGGGCATAAGAAGAGTCGCCATTTTGAAAAAGAGAATGGTTTCAATTTTGTTTCACAACTCTTTGATATTTCATTTGACAGCAAAATGTCCGACTTAAATCTTATGGAGGATATAATAATCAACAACATTAGCTATTACCAACTTCTGTAAGTTGTTCCGTCTTTATGTTATAGTGGATCTAAGTTCACCTATGAGTCATGTTTTGGGGGTGGTGTGACGTTTCTTTTAATATCTCGCTTTCCTTAGACTTTTTTGGATAGTGATTTCAAAATAATTTGTCATAATAATAGTCATTTTAGTTACCTATTAAACGAGCGCTCGACTGATATTATTGATCACGTACTGTGGGACAAATCTAACGCCAAAGTACAAACTTTTTTCAGAATAGAAAAATAAGTTGAGGTATTTTCAATTTTTATTTCCGAAATGTTGTTCGAAAAAACAGTTAATATTAAAAAAATGTCCACAAAACAATATGAATAAAACAAATATGGTGTGCTATAAGGTGCATTCTTGACACAGAACGTCATAGGTCAACCGTGAAGGCCATGACACCAACATTACTTGTTTTTAAAAACTGAGTTATCTATTTTTACTCTTCACTTATGCCAATACAATGCCGGCCCCCAGTTGATCTTTGGCATTCATCGAGAGCGGTTGTCGGTCGTAAACAATAAATGTTGAAAAGCGTGAAGAGTTACTAGTGTGAGCGGTGAATTTAAAAGTGTATATCTCTCCCTTTCCTTTTTCTCGTGAAAATACCATAAAAAATTTTATAAGTCAAACCTCTAAGGTTCTCTATAAAAATGGCTGAACACGATATTCCATCAAATCTTACAAAAATCGAGGACCTATATTTTGATAATTCAATAATACTTAAAAACCAAACAAACGGTCCAAAATTTTTATTGATGGAAAGATCTGATGGTCAGTCTATGGATAAAGTGTCTCCCTTCCTTTTGCAGCGAGTAATCGCTAAGGTTAGTGGTCCCATTGATCGATGTACTCGACTCCGTGATGGAAAAATTCTTTTAAAAACAATCACCCTTTCCCAAGCTAACAAACTCATCAAACTTAAAACCTTAAATCCATTTATTAAAATCTCAATGTCAGAACATACCACTCTGAATGGAAGTAAGGGAGTAGCACACTGCCCTGAATTTAATTTGCTTTCTAAAGAAGAAATTCTAGAAGGATTAAAAGACCAACACGTGATCGATTTTAAGAGGATTAAAACAAAAAACCCTACCACAAACGAATACGAAGAAGGTAGTCTTTACGTTTTCCATTTTTCATCCTATAACCTCCCAAACGAAATCTATGTTTGCTACGACAAAATCAAAATCAGACCATATATTCCCGCTCCGTTACGTTGCACCACATGCCTAAGATTTGGGCATCTTGGTGCAAACTGTACTGCTGGTAAAAAATGTGCCAATTGCTCTGAAGCTTTTCATAGCAACAACGAAGCAGGTGAGGAGGAAATGTGCGACAAACCACCGTTTTGTATTAATTGTCAACAAGGTCACCATGCACTTTCGAAGTCTTGCAGTAAATATTTACAAGAAAGAGAGGTACAAAAAATAAAAGTTTTAGAACGAGTCGACATAAAAGAAGCGTTACAAAGATATCGAGAGAGATTCCAAATCTCAGGCTCTCCATCAACCACCAACACCACCAAACCAACTTGCTCATGCATCTGCACCTGTAAACAAAAGGAGAAAGAGCCAGCAACACCTGTTAATGAAATATCTCCAAAATCTAATTCTCTTACGCAAGAGAATACCACAATCAACCCAAAGGAAAAAAATAAACGTTTGAAAGCAGCCGACTCTTTGTCATCATCAAGTGAGCAGCCACCCACAAAAATCATTGGAACCGGAAAAGAGAGAATTTCTATTCTCCCCGTTAAGCTAAGTACAAGAAAGAAAAAAGAATTAAAAAATCAGAGTAAACTCAATAATAATCTCAATAAAATGGATGTAAGTAGCTTATCCAGTGAAAATTTAAGTGATCAAAATGAGTAATTATTTAAATTTAGTCCAATGGAATTGCAATGGCTTTCTTAGCCATTTCGAAGAATTTAAATTACTAATCAATAAATATAACTCATTCATTTTTTGTATTCAAGAAACCAGATTTAAAGAAAACTATATACCAACATTTAAAAATTTTAATGTTTTTTATAAAAATTGTCAGTCTATTACGAACTCCCATGGAGGTGTTGCCATTTTAGTAAACTCGAATTTTGTGGCAGAGGAACTTCCACTGCAAACAGATCTACAAGCTGTTGCTGTTAGGGTTTCTTATCCCATAAAATTTATTATTTGTAATGTTTATTTACCTTGGGCAGAAAACATTTCTCGATCAGTTATTGAAAACCTAATTATGCAATTGGACTCTCCTTTTATTTTACTTGGCGATTTTAACGCTCATAACCATCTCTGGGGTTCTGAAAAGTGTGATATTAGAGGAAAAATGGTTGAAGATCTTCTTCATAAACACTCCCTTAACATTTTAAACAATGGACATCCTACCCATTTCAGTTTTGCCCATAAAACATTTAGTGCAATTGATCTCACATTAGTTTCGCCAATTATCCAAAACCACTTTGAATGGTTTGTTGAAAACGACTTACATAACAGCGATCATTTTCCTGTCATTATGACAGTCCTTAACTCTGAAATTAATGAACATTTTAGAGAAAAATATCTAACAAAAAAAGCAAATTGGGATCTCTTTAGGAACGAACTTAACTTGGAAATAGAATCTGATTATGAATCAATTGACGAATACGAAAAGTTTATTAGATGCAAAATTTTAGCTGCTGCTGACAAATCTATACCTCTTTCAAAAAACACAAAATGCCATAAGTACGTTCCATGGTATAATGATGAAATAAAAAACCTTATTAAGACGCGGTATAAATTATTTCGTAAATATAAAAGATCTTTGGATATGGAGGATTATAGAAACTTTATTGCTATAAAATACAAAACAAGAAAGATTATTAGATTTCATAAACAAAAGTCTTGGGAGGAATACGTTAGTAGCATTTCCAGTAGAACACCTGTGTCCGAAGTATTCGATAAGCTTAGAAAGCTTAACGGTAAATCCAAAAGTACGAATATCACCTCTCTTGTAGTTGACGAAAAATTATTAACTTCACAAAAAGACATCTGCGAAGAACTTGCTATTTCTTTTCGCCAATTCTCTAGCTCAGAGAACTATACCCAGACTTTCCTTCTTCATAAAAACTTATCTGAATCAAAAGATCTTAAAATCCCTCCTGATAAAACTAACAGTTACAACCAACCCTTTTCAATTGAGGAACTCGAAAACACTTTATCCGATTGTAAAGGTTCTTCAGCAGGTCCAGATAAAATTCATTATGATATGATCAAAAACATGGACATCTTAAATAAATCTCACCTTCTTTTATTCTTTAATAAAGTATATTCTACCAACACCTTCCCTTGTAATTGGAGAACAGCAATCCTTATACCAGTTCTCAAAAGGGCAAAAATCCTAATTCTACATCTAGCTATCGGCCAATAGCCCTCACAAATTGCCTTTGTAAAATCTTAGAAAGGATGATTAATAAGCGCCTAAAATGGTTCCTGGAAAGCAATGACAAATTAGGTAGTTTTCAATCAGGTTTTAGACAACACCGATCTACAACTGATAATTTAATTTATCTCGAGTCTGAAGTTATGGAAGCCTTTGCTTCAAATAAATTTGTCCTATCTATCTTCTTTGATATCAAAAAAGCATATGATATGGTATGGAAACGAAAAATTGTTGATGAACTAATTGGAATTGGTCTCAAAGGAAATCTCGTCCACTTTGTTAATAATTTCCTGAAAGATCGTACTTGTTCTACCGTTATGGGTAAAACGATATCATCAACTCAGAAAATGGAAAACGGGATCCCCCAAGGATCTGTTTTGAGCGTAACATTATTCTTAGTCATTGTAAACAAAATTTTTTCTAAAATCAAATCCCCAGTTAAATTAGCTATGTATGCTGATGACCTGGTCATCTTTGCGTCATCTAAGAAATTGGATACTCTTCAAAATATTATACAACCGTCTTTAAACAAATTAACTGAGTGGTGTAACGAAACAGGTTTTCAATTCTGTGAAAATAAGACAAAAGCAATGCTATTCACAAGGAAAACAAAGAACATTAACTACCCCGACCTTCTTTTGAACCATAAATTGATTACATTTACAAGAGAACACAAATTTTTAGGCATGATTTTCGACTCAAAATTAAACTGGAATCAACACATATCTCACATCAAATCTAAATCTTCTAGGTCTCTCAATCTTCTAAAAATTCTTGCAAATACACACTATGGATGCGACAGAAAACTACTTCTTAGAATTCATAACATGGTAGTTCTACCAATAATAGACTATGGGAGTTTTCTTTATAGCTCAACAAATAAATTAAATCTTAGCAAGCTTGACTCTGTGCACAATACTGGAATTCGTATTTCTACTGGTGCTTTCCGTACAAGCCCCATCCAAAGCATTTTAGCCGAAAGTGAACAATCTCCTCTCCGATTTCGCCGCGATAAACAAATTTCATTTTATATAGTTAAAATTCTCTCCTTTAAAAGTCATATACTCTACCGAAAATTTTTAGATGAAAGATTGTTTAATAAATTTAAAAAATAGACCCATTAGACACCAATCCTCCATAACCCGGTCAAAAATTATCTTAGAGAGACTTCAAATTCCTTTAAACTACAGTTTCGATAAAGCTAAATTTCAAAATTTTCCCCCATGGATAAATACAAATTTCAAATTTAATTTCACTCTTACCAAATTAAATAAAAAAGAAACTCCTAAAGAAGAGTTTTTATCTAAATTTTTGGAACAATTAGACTCAAAATATACAGACTTTCAAAAATGTTACACCGATGGGTCAGTTTTAAATGGACAGACTGGATGTGCATTTAAATATAAATCAGTCGAATTTCTATTTAAGCTCTTAGAAAATACAAACATTTTGTCTGCAGAGCTCTATGCAATACTTAAAGCCTTAGAATATTTTGAGGACAGTAACATCACCAATATTTTAATCTGTTCAGATTCATTGGGCGCTCTCCAAACAATACAACAGCTTTACACAGCCAACTCTATAGCGATACAAATAAAGGATTTATTACATAAAATGAAAAACAAAACTTTTATATTTTTTTGGATCCCTGGTCATTTAGGGCTAGGTTCTAATGACGATGTAGATATCTTAGCAAAAAAGGCGACCCTTCAATCTCTAGATCAAAATTTCCTTTTTCAATATAATGATTTGAAGCAACTTATAAGAAAGCGAATTAAAATTGAGCTGAATAACGAATGGACATCTCAACCTCTTTCAAATAAACTCCGTTCCATTAAAAACAAACTGGATGATCCTTTAAATTCAATTGATCGCCTCAATCGAAAGGAATCTGTCATAATTACAAGACTCAGAATCGGCCACACAAGACTTACCCATGCATATTTATTTAACCACCCTAACGAGCCACCTAGATGTGCTTGCAGTGAAGTTCTTTCTGTTAAACATATTTTTGAGAGTTGTGCATTAACGGCACAAGAAAGAATTTTGTTTGGAATCAAAAACACTCAAGTTTTGAATCGGAATGATTCAGATTGTTTAAAAAAGTGTATTCTTTTTCTTAAAAAAATTAAACTGTATAATGAAATTTAAAATTATTTGATACTATTACTATTATCTATTACTATTACATTATTTAAAAAAAAAAAAAAAAAAAAAAAAAAAAAAAAAAAAAAAAAACTGAAATACTTACTTACCTATTATTAAATCTGCCAAAATATTCATAAATACTTAAAAAAAAAAAAAAAAAAAAAAAAAAAAAAAAAAAAAAAAAAAAAAATCAATGAAACTCTATTTATGATTATTTCATCCTCGGATTGTTATTAACACTTACTTTAATCTATACATATCATACAAATTTCTTTGTAAATTACATACATATCTGACCTACCTATGTACTTTTAATTTTAAGCTTAATTATAAGAAACAAATCACATATGATTATGTAACAGGGCCTTAAAAACCTATTTGTGTTATGAGGCCTCATCAAATCTTTTAATAAATAAATAACAATGCCGGCCCCATTGTAAGTTGCTTAAAGGTATTTCAAGGAATGAAACTGAACAAGAATTCCAAACTTGATTATTTTATTATTTTGGAATCATTATCAGAAAAAGGCAAATGAAAGCGAGAAATTACACATGACTCACTGGTATACTAAAGACGGAACAACTTACACAAGTCGATAATAGCTTATTTTGTAGATAATTTTTTCTTCTATAAGATTTAAATCGGACATTTTGTTGTAAAATGAAATATCAAAGAGAAAATGGTGGCTCTTCCCTAAGCCCGAAAATCCCGAAAACTTTTTATAATAAGGAGGCGCAGGAGCGGATCCAGGAATTCCGCTATTCTGGGTGGTCATGAAATTATACCATTAATCAGAACTGAAACCATTTGAAAAATGTAATAAGACTTGAATTTTCTGGAAATCTTGTGTTAAGCAAAAGCTCAGCTTTACCATGGCTTCATTCCAGTGAAAGGCATGATCTGAAAGAACCTTATCACTGCAGTGGACTTCCACTTAGAAACTGTATTTATCAACGTATTCCTCAATGTAACCATTGCATATGAAAACCATGGGTTCCGGAGTTAGTTTTGCTTTGAAAAACTAAAAATATTTGTTTTTATTTTCGCTTAGTTTTGTTATTTTTATGAGGGGAATCAACGATTTCTAATGATCTAGGGTCCCGTGTCCTTTAAGTGGATTAATTTTTTAGGGATAAGGCTGTTGAATAAACAGGAAAATGAGGGGAATAAAGTAACAATTACGTGAAAGGGTTTTTTATTATTGAATATGGTAATGTTTTCTCAGGTTCGTTAATAAAACTTTATTCACTTTATTTCAATTCTCCGCTTATTTACTTTACAAAATAAAACACTTTACTTTTCTTACTACAACACAATTTATTGTTCACCACTGAAATTAATTCACTTGATTTTTATTACAACCAACTTTACTAATTCAGGATTAAAAATAAACTGCGTCCTCTGCCGGTCTGACATGTGCTTTTATACTTTTCACAAGGTTCCCGAAAAAGCTGGAAGGTACTAGTATTTGCTTCTAGAGCTTTCCATTGGGGAAATTTGACATACATTTCCTTTTCCAAAGCTTTCATTTTGACGTTTAGTATTGGAAGTTCGAAAGCTCACCAAAACTCACCGAAGGTTGGTTTGTGTCCTGTCCAATTCGAAATTCGGTGCTTCTTTTATTCGATGTTCGAGAGTTCATTCATTCATTCCAGAGTTGTTATAGTACAAATATGACAGTCGTTACAATATATTTGTTTGGTATAGCTCAGAAACTAAGCCGAATTCGAATTTTGGTTGAAATTAAATTTCTATAGATGGCTTAAAAAATTTTATAAAAAAGTTTAAGCAAGAAATATTAACTAAATTCAACCGAAAAATTACATTTTTTCTAATAAACAACATAACTTTTTCTTTGAGCAAGAAAAGGCCTAAAAATGCTAGGATATAATAAGAAGAAGCTCAAGGTCTTAATATGGTATGGTAAAAAAATCATTTTTATTCGAAATTGAGAGATCTATACCCATTCAAATTTAACCGTTTCTTGTTACATTTTTTCCCAGAACTGTCCCTGGAGCTTCTTTTTCGCTACTCCCTGGCAAATTTCACATTCACATTTCACATTAAAAATTTATGAACTCAAGATTTGTATGAAACATTATGATTATTGAGAGTATTAAAAAAGTAAGCCCGCAATTTTGTTTTCCGGCTGTTTTTAAATGCTACCAGATCGACAAACTGAACGACTGGATGAATTAATAAAGGGTTTTTCAATAAGAGCGCTACAAAAGTTTTTTTTAAATAAAACAAAAACGGTTTTGGATATCGATGCCATTATGTATGGAACTTGATTTCTTTTGCATGGCCACCACGGGCACGCTTGCAAAAGTCCAGACGCTGAACCCAATTTTCGACGGTTTTCAAGCATAAATCGCCCGATACTGCTGCAATTTCACGTTCGATATTCGTACGAAGTTCATCAATCGTCGCTGGCTTGTTGGCATAGACCATAGACTTGACGTAACCCCACAGGAAATAGATTAACGGCGTCAAATCGCACGACCGAGGCGGCCAAGCGACTGGACCATTTCGTGAGATAACACGTTTTCCAAACTTGGTTTTCAATAAATTGATTGTGACTTTCGCTGTGTGGTTTGTGGCGCTGTCCTGTTGGAACCAAATGTCCTCCAAGTCCATATCATCCAATTCGGTTGTCATTGAACGGTAGCGATCCCCATTCACAGTAACGTGCCGGTCTTGATCATCACGGAAGAAATACGGCCCAATGACGCCGCCGGCCCATAAACCATACCAAACCGTAATTTTTTCGGGATGCAATGATGACTCATGGAGTACGTGTGGATTGCTGCCTGACCAATACCGCAATTTTTTTTTATTGACGAAGCCATTCAGCCAGAAATGAGCCTCATCGCTGAAGATGATTTTTCGATGAAAATCCGAATCATTTTCAAGTTGTTGCTCAGTCCAATTCACGAAGATACGACGCTTCTGGTGGTCAAGCGGCTTCAGTTCTTCCGTCAATTTAATCTTGTAAGGATGTAGGCCAAGATCTTTTTGTGAATTTCGCCACGACGTCGTCACGTCACGTCACGATGCCCAACGCTTGAGAACGACGTGTGAGAGACACATTTGGGCTTTCTGCAACTGAAGCCTCAGCGGCAGCAATATTCTCGACACTACGGGCACTTCTTTGTCTCACTGGCATGGGAACATTTTGTACTGTGCCGGTGGATTCAAATTTTTCCACTAGACGCTCAATTGTTGATCTGCTAGGACGATTATGACGACCATAAATTGGACGTAGCGCTCTTAACGTTGAGGCCACTGACTCCGAATTTCGGTAGTAAATTTAAATAATTTCGACACGTTGTTGGCTCGTATTTCTTTCCATCATGAAATGGCAAACGTTATTGAAGGGAAATGGAATGGAAACTGAACGACTGGGTGGAATAATATAAGACTGTCATGTACGGGGTTTCTGGCAGAAAATTATAAGGAATTTTAAAGTTTGAATGTCTATATCTCTTTAGATTTTACCTAAAAACTCTTTTTGTTCATATAATAGACTTCAGCCTCTACATTTTTGTAAAAGTATGCCTCCTTTGCAACTTTGCTCCAAGAAAAGTTATGCTCATTTTCGAATAAAATTTTAAAATCTTTAATTTTTTTGTTTTATGTTTATCTTTTTGTTAATGTTTCCTATTTAAATTTTCATATAAAATTTTTGAAACCATCGATTTCGATACAAAATTCAATTGTGAACAAAAAGTTTTTAAATTGTCGGATTCGGCTTAGTTTCCAAGTTATGTCAAACATATTAAAAGGTGGCCAGTTGGACCATTCTATCAGAAAACATACGTAAGCATTAGGGTGGTCCTTATATTGTTTTTTTTTGTTTGAAATTCTGAGATGGATGGGAATCATTTGGTTTTACATAGAAAACATTTTTTTTCCTAATTTTCTTCAGATTTTTATTTCTCCACCCTGGTCTCCCTATTTTAACGTTAAGGTACTAACTATGGGGTTAGGGTGATTCTTATAAAACGCAAAAAAAAAAACAATCTGAGTGTATTGATTAGATTAAGATGAGAAAAAAATAGTATTGGAGGAGGGGTCTATTTTCCCAGGTTTAGGGGGGAGGGGTAATTTTCTCAATATTTGAATCAAAACAGAAAAAATTTATTTAAAAAAAACGGCAACACTTACAATGCTACGCCTTAGCTTTTCTTCAAGCCAGGTTTCCATCCTATAATATGCTTTCCAAATAAAGTTTTTATTTCAAATAGTTTTTGAAAAAAATAATTTTCAAACTTAAAAATTAGAAAAAAACAAAAAATTATAACATTTTAAAAAATCAAATAAATAAGGCTGTGAGCAGCTATCTCCATCTTATTTGCATTCATCATTTGGGGAGCATGTTTAAACTAAACTTACCTACCTATGAACTTGTTTAAACTTTTTTTAATTTTTTCTTTTCTTATAGAAACTATACAACCACGGAAACATTTGATACCCAAGCTGATTTGATAATTGGATGTGATGGTGCTTTTAGTGCTGTTCGTAGTCAAATGATCAAAGTCCCTGGCTTCAACTATACACAGGAATACATCGAACACGGCTATTTAGAACTTTGTATTCCTGCTAAGGATGGAGAAGTATTTTAAAATAGTTTTCTTACTTACTTACTAGGATGATGCTAGCTAAAACAATCTATATTTAGTTCCAAATGCCTGAGAACTATCTTCACATCTGGCCAAGAGGATCCTACATGATGATTGCACTTCCAAATCAGGACAAATCCTTCACAGTCACACTATCTATGCCATTTACAGTTTTCAGCACAATTACCGATGCAGACTCTTTGATTAATTTCTTCGAAACAAACTACTGCGATGCATTGCCTTTGATAGGAAAAGAAAAGCTCATCAAGGATTTCTTTAAATCAAAACCTCAACATTTGGTGTCAATTAAGGTATTTTTGTTTTTGTTTCATTTTCATAAAATCATAAATTTATGTTTTAGTGCCATCCATACCATAATGCCAAATCACTTCTGATTGGAGATGCTGCCCATGCAATGGTGCCTTACTATGGCCAAGGTATGAATGCTGGATTTGAAGATTGCAGTGTGCTTTTTTCGATATTTGAACAGCCAAATATAACCGTCGATGAAGCATTAAAACAATTTACCGAAACTAGATGGCAGGATGCACATGCAATTTGTGATTTAGCAATGTACAATTATATTGTGGTAAGTTTTTTTTTTTAGACTAAAAAAAAATCAAACTAAAAAATGATTTTCAAAAATCTTATTTCAGATGCGAGATTTAACAAAACGATTTTCATTCCGTTGTCGTAAGGTCTTGGATGATTTGCTCTACACACTGTTTCCAAACTTTTGGGTGCCACTTTATAATAGTGTTTCGTTTACTAATATGCCGTACAGAAAGTGTATTGAAAATAGAAAGTGGCAAGATAAGGTATAAATGCATTCTGCCTTTGGATATTTTGCTTTCCAGGATAAAATCCATATTGTTTTTCTTTTTCACAGGCTCTTCATAAGACATTCGTTACAATAGGAAGTCTAACTGCACTAATTGGTATAACATACGCAGCATTCTATTTTGTTCCCGATTTAATTTCTAATGGTACAATACGGTTTTCTTAAAAAAATCGTTTTTTTTTAATTACAATTTTCTATTTTAAATACATCCATCTCCTTGTTTTGTTAAAAGGTTGTTTGTTTTATCGCTTATGTGCTTCAAAATTTCAAAAATGACCAGGAATTTCATTTAATATTTTTAAAATTTTTGAAAATAAGAATTATCATTAAAAGCAAGAGTCTTCTATTAACACAAATAGGGAATCCGTTGGTACTCCAAATCCTGTTTTAAAGAGCTGTTGAAATCCTGAAATGATTGGAAATTCTGGTTTCAAGCCATTATTTTGAAAACGTTGCATCGTAGAAACAATAAGACCTTTTGTGTAGGAAATTAGGTTATGTACATTATTTTTTTATATGTAAATTTAATACTTTCAGAGTTATAGCGCCTTGCAATATGCTCTTTTACTTGTTTTCTTATGTATATCTTTTTAACTGTTGCTAATATCGAAAAAAAAACTACTACAACATTTTAGAACATGTTTTTTTTTTAGGCTAGGTCAGGTATTAACATCACTTAAGGCACTATTTTCAACAGATCCCTCAAATTTCTAAGGTATGCTGATGGTATTGACACCATTGGACGCTCCCAACAGGCTTTTATGGAGGCTTTCACGGCAATTGAAAAAGAAGCACAACTTGGTGGTCTTGAATTTAACGAGGAGAAGACCAAATACCAAATACATGCCATCAACAAACAAACAATGATCTTTCAACTGATTAGGACAAATCGTCACTGTTGAAATCAGAAACTTCGAAGTATAGTTAAGGAGTTCATCTACCTTGGAGTTAACATTAATCCCAAGAATGACATCTTCCAGCTAAAAAAAAAAAAATTGCTAGATTTTCCGTTTTATCCATTTTCTCTTAAAGTGATTTTAAATAAATAGTGCACTACCTAAGTTGGAAAGGGGAGTAAAATTGTCACTAAGGCTTTGTTTTGTCAACTTTATGCGGAAATGGAATTTTCTTATTAATAGTAAGCATCAGCTTCAATTTTGCACTCTCATTATTGAGAAACTTAAAAATTCGTTGCTGTCTCATTTCCATGATTTTAAGGGTGTATTTGCAACAAAAGCTTAAATTATTCATCCTCATTTCCAAAAAGGGTGTTCAGACTCAGAAAAACAATTTCAAGCTAAGAACCTTGTACATCGCACTATCAAAACTAGACCAAAAATACTAGAAATAAATCCAGCTACCGACCTTTTTTTTGATTTCGATTATGATAGCAAAAAATTGTGTCATAACCTCGTTTACCTATTCCACAAGAAAGTGAGAAAGTCGAGGTTATGAAGTTTTTGGTGAGCAAATGCTCTAATTTAGTTGATTTGAAGGATTTTCACTTGGTAAGGTCCTTGTTTTTAAAATATAATACTGCTTTGCTGTCTTCTGTAGTCGTAGAGTTTTTGTTTCGAATGTCAATATGCTCGATTTGCCTCGGAATAATAAAATTAATTGAAAACAAATTTAAAATGAGAGTAGTTGTACAGCAAATGCTAAAATAGATAAGTTTTAAGTTAGTACAAATAGAGAATAGGTCGTGCTAAAAACGTTACATGTACTATGAGAATTAAGAATCAAAAGAGTCTATAAAAATATTTTACATGAAAGGGCTTTTTTTTTAAGGGGAGAGGGGGGAAGTTGTGGTGTATCAAATACACCACATTTGATACAAATTAAATTGATGAGGACTCCGTGGAAAAAAGTTAATCTCATTTTTATGTAAGGATAACTATACATATATATATTTTCAGAATAAAAGTTAGATATTAACGAAGCCCTATTGGAAATAATGGTCCATTGATGAAATTTGGCATAAATGGTTCAGTTGTCATACAAAAAATAGGCAGAAAGATTCATACAAATATATGTGGTAAAAAATGATTTATTGAGAAGGGAGGGGGGGGGTTTAGTTGTGTTATAGTGCGATTATAACCATAAAATCTATAATAAAAATGTTTTTTTTTTAGGTTTGCCCACTACACTAAGAGCAAATAATAGAACATTAAAGAGCAACCTTTCTGCAACTTTACATAGGAACAGTCCCACATTGGGTTTATTAAATAATATTTAGCAAAGAGCGTGCTGCAGAGGTGTTAACAGTAAGATTTACTTCTCCGAATGTCCCGCTCTAAACCATTCATTAGCGTTAAAAAATTCTCCATGTCATGTTTGAATTTAGTGGTAGGTTAGAAGACTATTAAAACGCAATGTCGATTTTGACGGAGGCAGTGCTGAAAGGTTAGCTTTCGTCCTTGTTGCCTTATAAAATATTTGTATGTAAAGACGTTTATGGGTGCTTCAGCTAATATTTTGGCACAAAGTTTAACTTAACTAGCTATAGTGAAAACTAGATCAAGTTTTTATAGCTGGCCACGATACAAGAAAAGTCTTGGTTTGGTATCGATATCAGAAACCGAAACGATACCGAGAAGATATCAGCTCTAAAGTAACCGAAACGATACCGAGATGATACCGAGCCGATACCCGATACCATCCTTTTTGGACAGAAATTTACTGATACTCTCGGTAGTATCATTTGGTATAAGCTGGGGAATGGCTCTAATGATTTGGATGACATTTTAACAGTTTTTTATCTTAAGCAGGCAGAAAGTTTAGGGAATGATTTTAATTCGAACTGCCCACTGCGACACCCATTTTGTTTAAGTTTTTTTCTCTGGAACCAACTTTTGGGATGGAATGTTGACTTGGTTCTCTATAGTGAAGAATTGACTTCATTGATAATTATTTTGCATACATCTTGGTTTCTCAGAAACAAGTCTTACAATTTTTGTAACAATTGTAGATAGAACCGTTTTTTTTATTTGTTCATTAATTGCTTAGCAAATATTAGTCAAGACATGTTTGAACAAAAGAAAGTAGATAAAGTAAAGGCTTTCATATGGCATGATTAAATTTTTTTTTTTTTATTATTTGCAGTGATATACCCATTCAAACTTTACCATTTCTTATAATGTTTTGCACGTTTGGCCCGAGTACCTCCTTTTAGCAACAATATTACAAATTTCACATAAGTTAAAATATTCGAATTCAAGATTTTGATGAAATATGACATTAAGATTATGAAGATTTTCCGGCTCTTTTAAATGCTTTTAGACATTAGCGGAGCTAGATGGGCGAGATCCATGAAGCAAAAATTTAAATGGGGCCCCTTAAAAGATTTCGTTTTTGATGAAAAAAAAAATGATAAAGTTAAGTATACAGAAATGTTATAAGTATTTTATCAAAAATCGTCAGCACAATATGTCCCTTAGGCTTATACATTCTAAAGATTAGCATAGGTGTCGTTACTTTTTGAATAACAAAAAGTTTGTAGTAGAAACAGAAATGTTAGGTAAATGTTTTAAAAAACCGTTTTTCAACGATGTAAAGTAAAGTAAAAGTAAAGTAAATAATTCATTTTATTTCTACTTCTCTTAGCATAGTTTTACAAAAATTATGAATTTTTAAGCTATGGCTTTGCCGTCAGCTCGGTTAGCAATTTTCTTGTACCATTTATTGTTTTTTTTTTAAATTGAATAAAATAGTAGAAAAATAGTTACATAAATTCGTTTATTAATAACATCCTATACTTATAAATATCTTTCAAAAATTTGCAAAGTGTTTTCCAGTCAAAACCATTCAGAATGTTGATTGTTTCTTGTAACGTAAATGTTCTCTTTCCGAAGTATGTGAGGCGTTGTGGAGAAAATATGGGACAAATGCTTACAAAATGGAAACAGTCTTCTTTGGATCTTAAATTGCATAGATAACAAAATTGGTTGAAACTGCCATTGTAGGGGCTTCCGTTTAGGCCGAGAAGTTCACATCTCACTTTAAATATGAGCGATATTTCTCTGAAGTTTAGCAAGTCGGTAAAGTAGTTATTTTACAATAAATTGGTGTTTAGCTGAGAATATAGGATTCTACTCTCCGATTCGAGAGCTTTCATTGTAAGACTATCACGCACAGAGTTTTCGTGTTGCTGAATAATGTGGTAAAGCTATTCTTTAAGAAGGTGAAAGTTGCATGGTTCCATGGAAAGAACTACCCCGTAGTTATTTCCCATACTTTTCCATTGTGACAGCCACCAATCTTCGTTCCTAAACTCATAGAGTATCATTTTTTTAGAAATACGTGCATCTTGATAAGATAGAATCTTTACAATGTAATCTGCTTGTAGCTTCAGCGTATGCGTTAACAGTTTAGGTAGACCTGTTTCTAGATAGAGTGCATAATTTGGCGTATTCAGCGGTAAATTAAACAGTTTTTTTATGAAGTTCCTTTGGAATTTTTCAATATCCTCATATTCGTCAATTCCCCAAACCTGAGCAGCATAACACAGATTAGACTTAACCACAGCATCAAATATTTTATGTTTCGCTGAAAGTTCGATACGCTCATTAAAGAATATGTTTCTCCAAGAGAAATTGATCAGGCTTTGTGCACTTTTTGATTTATCTGAAAGATGGTTTTTGAAATCAAGAGTACTGTTCAGTTTCACTCCCAGATACTTATACTCATTGGCAACCTCTAGTCTAGATCCATTGAATGACCAATTATACGTGTTTCGGCTTCTAGCTGACCTTGAAAACACCATGACTTTTGATTTTTCTGAGTTGATGATAAGACTCCATTTGAAACAGTATTCTGCTAATCGATTAATCAGTAGTTGAAGGCCTTCTGGTGATTCTGAAAGTAACGATGTTTTTCAATGAAAATTTCTTTTGCAAAAATAAAAGTTCGAAAAGAAATGTTAAACTCAAACAATAAATTTATCCTCGTAAGAATGGCTACATGAAATTTGGCTCCAATGAAAAATGGCCCAAAGCAACTAATGAAATATGGCCCCATTTTCAGAACGGAAAAATACCCCAAATTAATGAAAGAAGGTCCCCCAAAAAGGAGAGTAATACCCGGAAAACAAAGAAAATCTCTCCACGAATTTTTATGAAAAACAACAAGAATTTCAATTGATTTATTTTTACTGTTTGGATGATTTTACATTTGTTTGGAGTATTTTTCATTTTTATAATTTTTCATTTTTCAAATTTCAAATAGACCCAACTTTCCACATAGAAAGACTTTTCTTTTTTCAATGATAACTGGAATCTTAAAAGTCATTTTATGTGGATAGTCGGGCTTATTTGAAATTTGTTTTGACAAGAAATATTATTTAAGTCTTGAGCTTTATTTTTTCATCAAAATAATAAATGATTTTGCTTTCTTAATGTCTCAAAATCATTCATTAAAGTTTTCAATGATTAGTTTAAATGGTAGCTACAACTGGCACCCAAAAATAGTGAAAAATCGCGCCAAATACTGCAAAAACAAACAAAATCCTTGGTACAATTATTGAAACAATTATTTCAAAATCTAATAAAATCATTTTTAACTGTACATAATATTACATATATTTTCGCTTAATAGCGCTATTTTTTTCTACTTTAATTCAATCAAATACATATTGTACTGTTTTCTCAGGTTCGTTAATATAACTTATTGCGAATTCGGTATCTATAATCAATTTTCACTTTTAAGCAACGTTACTTAAATGCGTCTTAGCTGAAACGCCATTCACCGCGTTCAAAGGTTACATTCGAGATGAATAGTGGGTAAAGTTTTCATATTTTTGGTGCACCAAATGAAAGTTTTAAGATTTGTGGTTTCCTTTAGTAAAAAGTTGTTAAATAAACTGTTAAGCTGATTAATTAACATATTTTTATATCAAAAGGCCAAGGTGTGAATTAAAAAAATTAAATAATAGAATTTCTGAATACAAAAAGAGCATCAAAAACCAAAATGGAGTCATGTTTCTTTCAATTTCAATTGCATTTACTATGCTTAGATGCTACATCCAGTTGCTTCTTTTTCTCTCCTGTAATTACATGCGCTCATTTTTTGTTTGCATTTGTTTGCAAGCTAATGTCAAAAAACAGCTGAAATGAACATGTTTTAGTGAGTTTTCTCACGTTACGTTACTTACGAGTAACAATCGTTAAGTTAAGTAGCAATGAAAATTGATTATAGATGAGAATTTAAGTAACGTAATTTAAAGGCAATTTAAATATTTAAGCAAACTTTATTAAATGACATCTAAATGGGATTTTAAGAAAATCTAATAAATTCGGCTGTATATGCAATTATGCATATCAAAATTTATAAAGATCATTTTGGGACAGTGATTGAATAATCTTACAAGAAAAGCGCTCGACTAGCAAAAATGTATGTATTGTACGAGTATATGTACAACTTATGCAGTGTTTTATTTTATTTTAAAACCAAAAATCACGCGATTTTCACGAAATTTTACCCCAAATTAAAAATGAAAAAGGCCCCAATACCATACAAAATTATCCTAATTCACAAAATTTAAATTAGTTTATGTTGTTGTTGCTTTTCATATAAATTTTTTGGGGTCATTTTTCGTTTTTAATTTGGGCCATTTTTCACTTTGGCCAAATTCTATGTAGCCTAAAAAAGTCACGATACAAAACGTTAGCATTTGGTTTTTTTTTTTGGTGTAAGAAGAAAAAAGAGTTTCTCGTCTGCAAGGAACACCGACTATTATTTCAATAGTCTTCCATTTCTTCTTCTATAAATACTAATTTTAGAAGCAATAAGTACTCCCCGGTTGATTGCCTATGTTGCTAAGTAGATTTTCCCGCTTAATTAAATAGCTACTATCAATATACTAAAACATGTACATGTTTGGGTTTTTTGAACATTAAAAAATCAAGCTAGCGGGAACACTTAATGCATGAATCTACCACAAAAGTGCATTCCTAGGTCAAAATCTTTACTTGAAGCAGACGTTCGTTTCCGAAATATTTAAGAAATAAAAATGCTGGTATTGTTTTGAAAAGAAATTATTAAAAATTATATTTTCAAACCAATTGTAGTTGGTATTAAATTTAATATCAAAAGCAAACTGAGCTAAAATTTTCTTAAAGATAAGAAAATCTGTCATTTCCGTTTTGATTCTGTCAGTCTCTAGGGCCCAAAACCTTCGGCCAGTATAAATAGCTATGCCAGCCGCTGCTTCGAAATTTACAGGTTAAACGGCTGGTCTGATTTATATAAGATTTGATACTAAAAAAAAACGAATTTTAAGTTATAACCGTACTGTTACAAATGGGCGATATGTAAACTTTGCCACCCTCTTTTTTCGTAGTACCTTACAACAGAGAGTCGGACCTTATTTTTGAAATGTTCTTAAATATGGTTGGTAAATGAAAATAATGAGTTTCTACGACAGGTTTTTGCAAAACAGTCATTTTATAAAACATCACATCTTAGTTTTATACCTCTTTTAAACTTTAAAAGTACCTAATACAAAATTTTCATTTTTTTAAGGAGGTGATAGTTAATGAAGAAGTATTTCCTTCTTCACTAACTATCACCTCTTTAAAAAAAACGCAAATCAAAACATATATTATAGTTAATCAAGGAGTTACATGAGTGCAATCTCTTATCTTTCAAACTAAATTGAAGCTAATTGATGTTAATTAACTTTTGAATTAGCTTATTCACTAAAATTGATAGCTTAACGTGTTATTGAATTTAAAATGCCCTTGTTATTTGAAAAAAACATAAAAAAAACACGTGCAAGTGATTCACATGTTATTGCATGCTCAAATGAGCAAGTATTTGTGAGTAATTTCACATTATTTTGTAAGATGGGGAAGTATTATTAGTGGATACTCTTTGCTGATAACAGAGTTTTGGTTGACTGTAGTCTGATTGTACTGATTGCCAACTAAACGTCAATTAGATATTGTATGCAGTTTATTTTTTTCATTGATGAGAAATATCAATTCCTATACTAAACTTAAGCTAAAACCTGTAGCTTATTTGTGAATTTTTAGATAATTTAATATTTAATATTTATTTTATCGAATTTGTATGTACATCTTTAAAAAAAGGCTAGCAGTTGTTGTAGTCTTTATGACTTTTAATACACCGCACACATTGGATCATTTTTGATGATGAATTTTATTGAACAAATGAATATTTGCTTTAAAGTAAGTGGAGTTGTTCATTGAGTAACAATTTTTTCGTTGAGTCAATGAACTTATTTCAAAAAATTAATTCAAATTCGGAAGTAAGATATAAAAATTAATAAATTTAACAGTTCATTAACTTCATTAATGACTATTAATTGGCCTGATGTAATCCATCAAGAGCTGAATTATAATTTGTCTACATAAGAATTTGGTTAAGTACTTAGGAGCAATACAATTTTTCTCCCGCTCTTTATCGAGAATAAAAATTATTCCATTTCTTATTTTCAAGGAAAAAATCATAAAGTTTCATTACAAAATCTAAGTAAATAATTTTGTTTTTAATTTAAAATAAATTTACTTTTAGTGTTGAGAAATTAAACTTAAATTTGATTTCTCTACCCAAAAACAAAAAAGAACGAGAGTCTGCCGATTTGCCTCGCTTCTATTTATAAATGACGATGTCTGTCGCTCATCTGTGATTTAAATGTCATTTTCAGTGGACGCTGTATTTTTCATTGAAAACATATACTATACATAATATTATAAAGTAGCTAAATATATAATATAAGGAAAACATTATTTTCAATGAAAAAAAAAAATTGAACAGTTTTACTACATGTACCAACCGACCTCAACTGCAGACTGACGGCGACGCGACATTGTGACTAGAAAAGTTTGACTATTTCTACTACAAATGAAAATAAAAAGAGGTACCTCCTATGTGTTTTTTTTTTGTCAATATCTTTTTCAGGCTTATCAATAAGAACAATTAATATTTAAAAATATTTAGACAAGGTTAAATTGTACGCAAAATATTAAAACAATAAAATGATTAAAGCTGCATACGTTGACAGTTAAAGAGGTGAAGGTTATTTTCCACAATAAAAAAAGTCTACATTTAAATATAGTTTTGTAGAAATTATGTGTATCACAAAAATTGTTTATAAATAATAATTAAAAATTTGAGTAAAAAATTTAAAACGTATAAAGCTATGCCAGTTCAATGGCAAGGATTTGCTCGGGGAATTCAATGGCAAAGACAGAGAGAAGATATTTTGGCGGAACAGTGTTGGTAAACACAACCTCCACCACAAAAGCACCTAGTAATAGCTTCGGACAAATACTTGCCTAGGTCCTTGCTAGAAATAAGACTTTCACTGCCTGCTACGCGCAATTGTGTACAATTTTTGTCTGATTCCTCTCGGACAGTTCTTCGCCAAGTACTTCTAGCTTCTAGGTCAGCCCATTCGTCTGCCTCACAGCTGAAGAAGGTTCCATTGAATTGTTTGATTCGCAATGCACTTGAAAAATTTTTGAACCATATGTCCAATCCATTGCTATACGTTTTCCAATGATAGAGTCGATTGTTTACTGACCTGTCACCGCATGAAAAATCCTCAAGGTGTTTCGTAGACATCAGAAAGCAAGTGTCATCCATAAGAAAAGATTGATTCAACATTGAAGCACTTTTCTTCTTGTATCCTCCCAATAATGCACGATAAAATATATATACAAATGTTTACTTTTATTCTACCATCCTCCCACTTAGTCCCATAATGATGTCAACATTTAATAACGTTTCTTCATTACACTTTTATTTGACCTTGAAATTTTACTCCACAAAAGCTAGTAATATAGCTCGTCTGGTTTTGATAATTCAATAATTTATAAATTTAAATGCAAAATATTGCAAATATTTATTTATTTAGAAACAAGACAGTAAGACATTTGATAAACAATATAAAATCCATAACTATAACGAATTACTATACAATTAAAATGGTATTTATTTTGTTGTTGATTATGCCATATGGCAATTTATTTCACTTATTTATTGTAAGCATTCAAAATAGAATTTATACAAACATTTTGTTTCAATTTTGTAGTGCTCTGCTATTAAAATCAAAAAAGCAAGGAATAAATGTACCTTCTTATGTTTTATAATAAAATTTTGTTACTAGTATTTTTAATACAAAATATTATAACGTCTTTTTTAATCTTCCTGAGAATATTTTAATAAATATTTTCGTTAATTGTTAGTTGTCTGTAATGTTAATATAAACTATGACCATTTTTCTGTATGCCTAATTTAGGTTGCGCTACAGTCAGGTGTGCAACAGAACATCAACGCACAGGCTTCTTTCTACCAAATCGGTCTCTAGCTGGCTTTATCCCATTTAGCATAACAAGTTGAGGTTGAAATTGAAGTCCTCGCCAACCTAATTCACCAATTTCCTGTACTACCCATCTCTTTCGTCTCCCTCTTTTCACTTTAAGTTACTAAAAATAGACTTAGGCTGATTCTTATAACACTAGAAAAAAACATCAAAGCGTATAGATTAGACTTAGACTAAAACAAAATCGTATTGGATGGCGTCGTATAAACCCGTCGGGGGTATAAACCCGTTCAGAAATCTATTAAATCTAATATGCGTTCTAAAATAAGTTTTTATTGTACATAAAGGGCTTTTAAACAGGGACGCTACAAAAGTACAGCGACAGGGACAGCAAACGACGCTATATTTCTTGCCACCCTTGTGACATTTCTCTTCAGTAAGGTTTGCCATTTCATGATGGAAAGATATATGAGCCAACAACGAGTCGAAAGTATTAAAATTTACTACCGAAATTCGGAGTCAGTGGCCTCAACGTTAAGAGCGCTACGTCCAATTTATGGTCGTCATAATCGTCCTAGCAGATCAACAATTGAGCGTCTAGTGGAAAAATTTGAATCCACCGGCACAGTACAAAATGTTTCCGTGCCAGTGAGACAAAGAAGTGCCCGTAGTGTCGAGAATATTGCTGCCGCTGAGGCTTCAGTTGCAGCAAGCCCAAATGTGTCTTTCACACGTCGTTCTCAAGTGTTGGGCATCTCTGTGACGTTGTTGTGGCGAATTTTGCGAAAAGATCTTGGCCTACATCCTTACAAGATTAAATTAACACAAGAACTGAAGCCGCTTGACCACCAGAAGCGCCGTATGTTCGTGAATTGGGCTGAGCAACAACTTGAAAATGATTCGGATTTTCATGGAAATATCATCTTGAGCGATGAGGCTCATTTCTGGCTGAATGACTTCATCAATAAACAAAATATGCGGTATTGGTCAGGCAGCAATCTACACGTACTCCATGAGTCATCATTGCATCCCGAAAAAATTACGGTTTGGTGTGGTTTATGGGCCAGCGGCGTCATTGGGCCGTACTTCTTCCGTGATGATCAAGACCGGCACGTTACTGTGAATGGGGATCGCTACCGTTCAATGATAACCGAATATTTTTGGCCCCAATTTGATGATATGGACTTGGAGGACATGTGGTTCCAACAGAACGGCACCACAAGCCACACAGCGAATGTCATAATCAATTTATTGGAAACCAAGTTTGGAGAACGTGTTATCTCACGAAATGGTCCAGCCGCCTCGGTCGTGCGATTTGACGCCGTTAGACTATTTCCTGTAGGGCTACGTCAAGTCTATGGTCTATGATGAACTTCGTACAAATATCGAACGTGAAATTGCAGCAGTATCGGGCGATTTATGCTTGAAAACCGTCGAAAATTGGGTTCAGCGTCTGGGCTTCTGCAAGCGTGCCCGTGGTGGCTATGCAAAAGAAATCGAGTTCCATACATAATGGCATCGAACGTATTTTCACAGGAATAAAGAATTTCATTGATATCCAAAACCGTTTTTGTTTTATTTAAAAAAACGTTTGTAGCGCTCTTATTGAAAAACCCGATATTACTTCAACAGTATATAGTACGCAGTGTTGAAATATAGTAAAATACTATTTGCACTGAAGAATTGCAAACTAATGTTGCAAATAAATCTGATCACTCGAAAGCATAACAGAAAACAGAGATTGATCAATGCTAAATTGAACCAAATAAGTCCAAGAACTATTGTCTTAAAAGTCAAGCCATTAGCGTAATGTTTCAAGTCATGTCAATGGATAGCCTTTGATGTGTCGTATCGGGAACCGCTTGTCAGTCTACCTGTAAACGTGACGATTAGGTGTAAAATTTGACATAACAACGGTGTGAAGAAAAATGAGTCAGGTCATTTGGGTAACGTTCATACATTTAGAGTAGATTAATAACAAAAATTAACATTAACTAACATTAAATTTACAGAGAATTTATTTAAGAAAATTAACACAGGCCAGAAAAAGCTCCATACAATTTTTCCTATTTTTTTTCTCAATGTCAATGGGTTTTTTTTTAAAGCTACTCATGATCGTAAACCGTGACCCTCAACAGTAAGTATCGCTGAAAAGACAAACCAAAATCTATGTAAATATGTTCAAAGCTATTTCAGTTCGAATTTTTGATTCAAATCCAGTGTTTTGAGTTAGCTACTTTAAACAGGGAGTGATTTGAGTAATATTTTTTAAAATTATTTTCTTTTCGAGAAGTCCTCATTAGTCGCTGTTAAAAACTGTAAGCGGAAATTACATGAAGAACATCCTGAAAATATTCTTTCTTTTAAGAATTGTTTTCATTATTCTGGGAAAAATAACAAGATTAAGAAATATTAGACCTTGTGAAACAAGTGGTCCATCATACTTTAAATTTGTTTTCTTGTCGCAAGGGTCCCCGCAAATTGATCTCGCTTACGGCTCGGACCGGTCTAGCACCGCGCCGCCTCTGCCTATAATCATGAACTTTGATATTTTTGAATGGATCTTGTAGTTTTAGGATATTTGAGGGCTTTCAACAGATTACAAGTAACTTTAATAACGTGTATACCAAAAATTACGAATATTAGATCAATTTTCGCTAATAAAAATGGATCCTTGAAGAAATTTGACTTTCTTTTGCGTTTTTGTTTGCATTTATATTTGCCTTTTCGTGCAATCGAATGACTTCTTTTTTCACTCATCGTGTATCTCAGAAGTTGAGCATTCAACGAACTTGAAGTACGGTTCCAAACTAGCAGTTTTTTTTTGCATTTCAACAATAGGCTTGGACTAAACTTTAAAGTCCTTTATTTGAAACAAAAATCATACTGACCTGATATCCAATTGCAAAAGCCTGAAGAGGGAATGCTAATTCTGAAACGCGTCGCAAAATCAAAAAATAAGCGTTGTTGTTAATACATAGTAACATTTGTAGCTGTTTTCAAAAAAGACCAATTTTTTAAACCATCCATTTCGAGATGAAATTCAATTTTAAACAAAAAATTTTAAAAGTTAAATTGTCAAATACAGCTCAGTTTCCGTTGTTATACCAAAACAATTAGTTATAAAGTGACCAGTGTGACCATTATCTCAGACATGGGTGATAATAATAAAAAGCCTTGCCAGTAATTGTTCCTTTTAACCCTTTATTTTCCAGTCTACTCAATAGACTATAATCAGTTCTGAGAAATATTAAAAAAGAATATCCGAAAGCATTCTACAACACCAAAACATTTTAATTCAAGAAGGGAAAATAAATAAGCTCAGATGGGTGCTATATGTTGATACGCTCATGCTCAAAATCATAGCAGCAGTCTTAAAAGTCAAATGTGGCAACCCTTAATATTATCTTAAATAAGACAAATATATTTATAACGTTACTGCATACATGCATGTTTTTTTTTTAAATTTTGGTTCCTGTTTTAACTTTGACAACTTTTTGGGGCGCCTTATACTTTTGCATCAATTTTCAATCCTAAATTATAAATTGACACGGACTTTACACACCCTTATTTGCTCCTCCCTAAGAATTTGTTTGAAAGTGATCATATTTGTTAAAAAATGAGCTTGAAAATTAAATGAAGGCATTTTCCCAAATGGTGGATGAAGGCTAGCAATAAACCAAGCAAATGATTTTTATTGATTAGTCGATTATTATTCAGAACAATTCTATTTCTCAGACAATACATCCACTGATGTTTCCGTCTCCTATTACGTTGGAGTTTTAATAAAACAAAAAGCAAGGAATAAATGTACCTTCTTATGTTTTATATTAAAATTTTGTTACTAGTATTTTTAATACAAAATATTATAACGTCTTTTTTAATCTTCCTGAGAATATTTTAATAAATATTTTCGTTAATTGTTAGTTGTCTGTAATGTTAATATAAACTATGACCATTTTTCTGTATGCCTAATTTAGGTTGCGCTACAGTCAGGAGTGCAACAGAACATCAACCAACAGGCTTCTTTCTACCAAATCGGTCTCTAGCTGGCTTTATCCCATTTAGCATAACAAGTTGAGGTTGAAATTGAAGTCCTCGCCAACCTAATTCACCAATTTCCTGTACTACCAATCTCTTTCGTCTCCCTCTTTTCACTTTAAGTTACTAAAAATAAACTTAGGCTGATTCTTATAACACTAGAAAAAAACATCAAAGCGTATAGATTAGACTTAGACGAAAACAAAATCGTATTGGATGGGGTCGTATAAACCCGTCGGGGGTATAAACCCGTTCAGAAATCTATTAAATCTAATATGCGTTCTAAAATAAGTTTTTATTGTACATAAAGGGCTTTTAAACAGGGACGCTACAAAAGTACAGCGACAGGGACAGCAAACGACGCTATATTTCTTGCCACCCTTGTGACATTTCTCTTCAGTAAGGTTTGCCATATTATGATGGAAAGATATATGAGCCAACAACGAGTCGAAAGTATTAAAATTTACTACCGAAATTCGGAGTCAGTGGCCTCAACGTTAAGAGCGCTACGTCCAATTTATGGTCGTCATAATCGTCCTAGCAGATCAACAATTAAGCGTCTAGTGGAAAAATTTGAATCCACCGGCACAGTACAAAATGTTCCCGTGCCAGTGAGACAAAGAAGTGCCCGTAGTGTCGAGAATATTGCTGCCGCTGAGGCTTCAGTTGCAGAAAGCCCAAATGTGTCTCTCACACGTCGTTCTCAAGCGTTGGGCATCTCTGTGACGTCGTTGTGGCGAATTTTGCGAAAAGATCTTGGCCTACATCCTAACAAGATTAAATTGACGGAAGAACTGAAGCCGCTTGACCACCAGAACCGTCGTATGTTCGTGAATTGGGCTGAGCAGCAACTTGAAAATGATTCGGATTATCATCGAAAAATTATCTTCAGCGATGAGGCTCATTTCTGGCTGAATGGCTTCGTCAATAAACAAAAAAATTTGCGGTATTGGTCAGGCTGTTGGCCCCAATTGGATGATATGGACTTGAAGGACATGTGGTTCTAACAGAACGGCGCCACAAGCCACACAGCAAATGTCATAATCAATTTATTGGAAACCAAGTTTGGAGAACGTGTTATCTCACGAAATGGTCCAGCCGCCTCGGTCGTGCGATTTGACGCCGTTAGACTATTTCCTGTAGGGCTACGTCAAGTCTATGGTCTATGATGAACTTCGTACGAATATCGAACGTGAAATTGCAGCAGTATCGGGCGATTTATGCTTGAAAACCGTCGAAAATTGGGTTCAGCGTCTGGGCTTCTGCAAGCGTGCCCGTGGCGGCCATGCAAAATAAATCGAGTTCCATACATAATGGCATCGAACGTATTTTTACAGGAATAAAGAATTTCATTGATATCCAAAACCGTTTTTGTTTTATTTAAAAAAACTTTTGTAGCGCTCTTATTGAAAAACCCGATATTACTTCAACAGTATATAGTACGCAGTGTTGAAATAAATTAAAATACTATTTGCACTGAAGAATTGCAAGCTAATGTTGCAAATAAATCTTATTACTCGAAAGAATAACAGAAAGCAGAGATTGATCTATGCTAAATTGAACCAAATAAGTCCAAGAGCTATTGACTTAAAAGTCAACCCATTAGCGTAAAGTTTCAAATTATGTCAATGGATAGCCTTTGATGTGTCGTATCGGGAACCGCTTGTCAGTCTACCGAAACGTGACGATTAGGTTTAAAATTTGACGGTGTGAAGAAAAATGAGTCAGGTCATTTGGGTAACGTTCATACTTTTAGAGTAGATTAATAACAAAAATTAACATTAACTAACATTAAATTTAAAGACAATTTATTTAAGAAAATTAACGCAGGCCAGAAAAAGCTCCATACAATTTTTCCTATTTTTTTTCTTAATGTCAATGGTTTTTTTTTTAAAGCTACTCATGATCGTAAACCGTGACCCTCAACAGTAAGTATCGCTGAAAAGACAAACCAAAATCTATGTAAATATGTTCAAAGCTATTTCAGTTCGAATTTTTGATTTAAATCCTGTGTTTTGAGTTAGCTACTTTAAACAGGGAGTGATTTGAGTAATATTTTTTAAATTTATTTTCCTTTCGAAAAGTCCTCATTAGTCGCTGTTAAAAACTGCAAGCGGAAATTACATGAAGAACATCCTGAAAATATTCTTTCTTTTAATAATTGTCTTCATCATTCTGGGAAAAATAACAAGATTAAGAAATATTAGACCTTGTGAAACAAGTAGTCCATCATAGCTTAAATTTGTTTTCTTGTCGCAAGGGGCCCCGCAAATTGATCTCGCTTACGGCTCGGACCGGTCTAGCGCCGCGCCGCCTCTGCCTATAATCATGAACATTGATATTTTTGAATGGATCTAGTAGTTGTAGGATATTTGAGGGCTTTCAACAGATTTCAAGTAACTTCAATAACGTGTATACCAAAAATTACGAATATGAGATCAATTTTCGCTAATAAAAATGGATCCTTGAAGAAATTTGACTTTCTTTTGCGTTTTTGTTTGCATTTATAGTTGCGTTTTCGTGCAATCGAATGGCTTCTTTTTTCACTCATCGTGTATCTCAGAAGTTGAGCATTCAACGAACTTGAAGTACGGTTCCAAACTAGCAGTTTTTGCATTGCAACAATAGGGTTGGACTAAACTTTAAAGTCCTTTATTTGAAACAAAAATCATACTGACCTGATATCCAATTGCAAAAGCCTGAAGAGGGAATGCTAATTCTGAAACGCGTCTCAAAATCAAAAATTAATCGTTGTTGTTAATACATAGTAACATTTGTAGCTGTTTTCAAAAAAGACCAACTTTTTAAACCATCCATTTCGAGATGAAATTCAATTTTAAACAAAAAAATTTTAAAGTTAAATTGTCAAATACAGCTCAGTTTCCGTTGATATACCAAAACAATTAGTTATAAAGTGACCAGTGTGACCATTATCTCACACATGGGTGATAATAATAAAAAGCCTTGCCAGTAATTGTTCCTTTTAACCCTTTATTTTCCAGTCTACTGAATAGACTATAATCAGTTCTGGGAAATATTAAAAAAGAATATCCGAAAGCATTCTACAACACCAAAACATTTTAATTCAAGAAGGGAAAATAAATAAGCTCAGATGGGTGCTTTATGTTGATACGCTCATGCTCAAAATCATAGCTGCAGTCTTAAAAGTCAAATGTGGCAACCCTTAATATTATCTTAAATAAGACAAATATATTTATAACGTTACTGCATACATGCATGTTTTTTTTTTAAATTTTGGTTCCTGTTTTAACTTTGACAACTTTTTGGGGCGCCTTATACTTTTGCATCAATTTTCAATCCTAAATTATAAATTGACACGGACTTTACACACCCTTATTTGCTCCTCCCTAAGAATTTGTTTGAAAGTGATCATATTTGTTAAAAAATGAGCTTGAAAATTAAATGAAGGCATTTTCCCAAATGGTGGATGAAGGCTAGCAATAAACCAAGCAAATGATTTTTATTGATTAGTCGATTATTATTCAGAACAATTCTATTTCTCAGACAATACATCCACTGATGTTTCCGTCTCCTATTACGTTGGAGTTTTAATAGAAACCTTTGCTTCATAACTAATTTGGCACTGCCTTTGATCAGTTCTGGCGAACTCTTGAACAAAGTCAAATATATTTCAACGATGGATCTATTCTGACGAACAAAACGCATGCACTGCCATTTGCTTTCTTTGGAACATATATACTGAGTCTTGTTAGTTCTGACGTTTGTGTACGTCACAAGAATATTGTTCGTCAGAATACTAAAACACTGTAACCGAAGCCTTATTTAAAATTACAAATGTGACGCTTGTGCAGCAGGTAGACTAACAAATG
Source organism: Dasysyrphus albostriatus (assembly GCA_946251815.1). NCBI lineage: Eukaryota > Metazoa > Arthropoda > Insecta > Diptera > Syrphidae > Dasysyrphus > Dasysyrphus albostriatus. Next base: position 60,268,200 of record OX276337.1, on the reverse strand, counting down.
AGGTATTACAATTATTTTTATTTTACTTCCGTGCGGAACAAAAACAAATTAAATCAGCTGAATTAGATACTAAAGTGTAATTAGTAGAAAACTGAAAATGCATTGTTAAATTTTAACGAACTCAACACTACGGTAGGTATGAGTTAGACGCATTAATGCATATTTCACCAAATTTCGAATTGATTCAATCATGATTCTAGGCAATACGTATTTTGAAATATTTGTATTTGTAGCCTCAATAAATTATGTAGGTACTTCAGACATTTTTGTCAAGTTTTTCCATAAACAAATTAAGCTCTGCAAATTTAATCTCACCATTAATCAGAAAAAAACCCACATAAAAACTCACCAAAATAAACAAAACAACACCATCTAAGGGGATTCCCGCATGCAAGTAGTAACTCCAACTTAATTGTACAACAAGTCAATAAAATTGTTTCTTTTTTTTCACTCTTAATGCCGGCTAGCAAAAAAAAGGCATCAAGACACTCAATCGCACTGCTGATCAATTAAAGCTTTGTTATTTTTCAATTCAAAAGCTTCCATATCTAAAAAAATCCTAATAAATGCAAAGAAATATTAAAAAAAAGCACTGAAAGCAAAACAAAAATAGAGGCCAATAACGAAAGCTCAAGTTTTTATAAATTCAGCCAGAGAAGCTAAAAGCTTTGCGTGAGTCGCTCACCAAGATGCGCTGCCGGCCGGCCATTATGATTTTTTTTTTCAAATTAATTTCAAGTGAGGTGTATGAATAGGATTCATGATTTTTTTTTTTTTTTTTAGAAAAATTTTGTACAGATAAGAAATTGTTGAATACCCTCCCTATCATTAGCAAAGTTGCAAAGTGAGTATCTGAAAATTTGGAGATTTAGAGTAAAACATATTGAAAAATTCACAAAAAATGGTAGTTTTCTGTCCAAGCTAATTTTTAAACTGAAACCCTGAGGGCGATATTATTGTTTTGCATTTGATATAACATCCCTGAGTTATTTATTTCAAAATGGATCAAATCGTTGAACCTCAGTAAATTCGCCAAAGTCGATGATTTAAAATTGTTGAACCACGGAGTACCTATTTATTCAACTGTCCCTTCGTAAGCTAATTGTAGGTAAATTAAGCTGCAGCAGAGTTTTGGATTTACAGAATTTTAAAATACAGAATTTTGGAAAACAGAATTTTGTAATCCGAATTTTTATACATATAGAATTATGACCCCATCCTTAATTTTTCTTTTATCATTTACAGAATTTTAGAATTCTGATTTTTGAAATAAAGAATTTTGTTTTTTTTTTAAGAAAAGAGGATTTAAGATTTACAGAATTTTAGAAACTAAATTTTGGCACTTACAGAATTTTGAAAGACAGAATTCTGGGAAACAGATATTTGTAGTCCGAACTTTGACACATACAGAATTATGACCCTCATCCTTCCTCTCAAGGAAGGCGCGGATCCGGGATTTTGGATTTTGGAAATATTGGTGTATTTTTGGTCACACTATTGCGAAATTGTTTCCAGAGTTTTATGCTCTTGATAAGGTCTACAGACAATTGGAGTACTTTTCATACTACTCAAAATTTGAAGAACGCAATTACCTCTTTTATATCTGCACAGTGCCTCAAGCAGCGGATACTTTGGAACTTCGTGAAATGAAATTATGCAGTTTGTGGCAGTAACAGGGTGTCCTAACAGCGTTTTTAAATTCCCTCTAGATCTTCGTAGCACCGCCTACAATTTCGGGAAAGAATAATAGCACATCGGTAGGTTCCTATTCACACACATAATGTTCGACTTCGAGTAAAAGTTTCAGCCATTGCTGGGATAAGTTAAAGGCCTTTATTTGAGTCAGAAATGCATTTGCAGAATAGTCTTTGAAAAAGTCTTCTATTCAAAAAAGCAAATGAAAGTTTTAGTGCAATTAGCTCTGTGTTCGATAATGCAGTTTACTAAAGTTACACGTTCGAAAATATCATCTACAGTGCAATTTCACCGCACCGTAAGAAAATCGAGCTGACGGAACAAATAAGTATTCAGAAGCCAGAGAATGTGTGCGTTAAAGTCAAATGTGCTTGCAAACAAAATTGACTGGCAACGTGACAGAGGCAACAAAAAAAAAAAAACAACATGTAACCAAGTAAATGGGCCAAAGCCTGTAGTTTTTAAAATATTCGATGAAGTAAATTTTGTTTGATTTGTGGATGAATAGTACGGACAATTCTAAAGCTCATCCATGAAAGTGAAAAAATCTTCACGAATACAGTAGACGCTTGATTTAGTGAATCTCAAAATAGACATAATAGATAATTTGCTCACTACATCGCCGGGTGTTTTAAGCTTGAACTGCCGGCATTAACGAGAATTATATGCCACTATTAGAGTTTTGTCTGTCTTCAGGGTATTTTCGTTTCAACAAAAATTTCTAATTACAAGTGGATGGTGTTGCTATGGGTTTACCTTTAGCTCCCCTTGTTGCAGATGTGTGGATGGAGTACTTTGAAACGAAAGCCCTTGGCAATTCTATAGAAAAACCCAGAATCTGGCTGAGATATGTGGATGACACTTTTTGCATCCTAAAACGCTCCATAATTGAGAGTTTCTTTAATCATCTAAACTCTCAACATTCAAAAATCAGTTTCACGATGGAAAAAGAAGTAGACAATTCTATTGCATTTTTGGATGTGAAGGTAACACGAAAAATGGATGGTACATTAGGTCACACAGTTTATCGGAAGGAAACACACACTAACAGATACCTACAAGCTACTTCCCACCACCACCCAGCAAATTTAAGATCAGTTGTTTCGACATTGTTTCAGCGCGCCCACAGAATTTGTGACAGTGACCATCTCGTGAATGAGCTGAATTTAGTCGACAATGTTCTAAAAGCTAATGGCTACTCCAAAAGGCAAAGAACGTGGAAGCCAGTGGTGTCACAGGAAAGGGACGAAAGCAAACTTGACAAAAAAGCTTTCTTACTTTACATCAAGGGTGTAACGTATAGAGTTGGCAAAGTGTTGAAGAGATATGGGGTAAAATCCATATTTATACCACCAAAGAAGGTGAAAAACCACCTTCAGTCACCAAAGGACCACTTTCCTCTCCAAACACCGGGGGTATACGCTGTTCCCTGTAGCTGTGGGTCGCTGTATGTTGGACAGACTCAAAGAAGCATTGCCACTCGCTTAAAGGAGCATATCAATGCTGTAAGTAAAAATCAGCGGGAGAAGTCGGCAATTTGTGAGCACATCTTGGACAATCCAGATGAACACCACTGGATTCATTTTGACCAAGCCAAGGTTTTAGCTCAAGAATCTCACAATATCCCGCGGCTGGTACGGGAGACGATTGAAATAAAACGCAACCAAAATTTCAATCGAGACGACAGTTTTAAGCTTTCGCGTTCTTGGGATCCCGTCATTAACACCTTACTGTCATCCCAGTTCAAGCTTAAAACACCCGGCGATGTAGTGAGCATTGTTTGCTCCCAACAACCTGCACATCAACAACAACAACATCATGAGATAGAACCACCCACGCACAGCTACAACCTGCGTAGTCAATCTAATACAAATACATCATAACATCTCAAGAGCAGTTTCCCGGTGACCACGCTCAATGCAACTTAATGCGAAACGTTCGGGGTGAGTACCAAAGTGCACTCTTAAAATTCTTATAACGCGGCTAATCCGAAAAATTATCTATTATGTCTATTAACAACCGCGTAAGCCTAAAAAGTTATAATCTCAAAATAGTAACTAACCACAATAGTAAACACATGAAATTTTCTATAAAATTGGATTATTGATAAAAATAACTTAACATTACTTGAGAACACTGGGGAATAGTATCAGTTTTTCTTAACTATTAAATATAAAATTATCATTCACATCGAACAAAATTTGCATTTCGGATCAAATTCATCTTTAGAACGCCTTTAAAAATTTCCGCTTCAAAAAGTGAACAGTCTCGGAAGAATGAACAGGCGTGATTTTTATTACTTCACTATTTCGAACGTCTACTGTATTACCATCAGAAACGTATGTTATGGCTAAAAAAGATGTGTAACATAGTTGCATATTTTACCGCACTCGAAATACATAAGAGAGTTAAGAGATGGGGACATGATCTAGAGTATTAAACTCGTAAGTGGACACATTCATGGAATTAGCTCACCAGAGGGGAAGACATCCGAAAGTTACTCTCGAGAGTTTTCTAGTGAAAGTACTGTCAAATTTACTTATTGATTCAATTCTAAACTTTTTAACGCGTCAATCTGGCAGACGGCAATACCATTGCCCATTAAAATTATTATTATCTTATATTATATTTTAAAATATATACTTAAAATATTAAAAAAATAAAATAATTTATAAAATCTAAAAAAAAAAAAAAAAAAAAATCTACTGTCAAATGGATACGCATCTTTTTAGTATAAAATTTTGTGGTACCTATTTGTCAATAATTTTTATACAAAAAGTAGTTTGTCATTTTAAATTAATTTAAATATCTTAATCTTGTTCATCTGAGCATTTGAAGCAAAGGTAGAATTTTTAAAACTAATTAGATTGACCTTTTTTTGGAAAATGTAGATAAGTGCCACTGTAGAGGAGGGTTGGGGCATTAACTTTTTGTAATATTGTTTTTCGAAACTGTGTCATTTTTCATTCACATTTGCATTTTGAAAAGTGAAATCAGATCGATGTGGGGCTCAATCTAGTAAGATATAATTTGACTATTTTCCAAAAAAAGAAAATTGCGCAGGAATGTAGCCTGACATTTATTTTTTAATTAAAGACCTTAAATTTGAAGATTGGACGGTATAAAACCGAGGTTATAAGCTTTACAATTGCTCGATTGGAAAGCTATTTTTGCATATCGGAATTTTTCTCTACTTCACATCTGGGGGAAGAGAGATAAATCGTTTGTTTTAGTATCTTTAAATAATTTCGGAAAATAAAAACGTATAATCTTCTCTTCACTGCCAAGAAAAAATAAAATTTTACAAACGTAGACCGAAAAAGAATTTTTTAATGACATTTTAATGAATTAATATTTTATACTTGGTTCGTTCCTGCTCAGAGAGGGGGGACAATTGCACTTATTTCCCTCCCCCTGTATCCGCGCCTGCCTCAAGGGAATTACAAAAAAATGTAACTTCAAAATTAGCTTTGGTAGCTTAGGCTCTAGGTCAAGGCACAGACAAACATGCAGACAGAATTGAGCAGCCCACTTTTTTAGTTATCTATAACTATCATGATAGACAACTATCATGATAAGAAACTATCATGATAGAAATCTATAATGATAGAAATCTACAGTGCTAGAAAACTATCATGATAAAAAACTATCACCATAGATAACTATCATGACAGAAAACTATCATGATAGAAATCTATAGTGCTGGAAAAATATCACGACAGAAAACTTTCAGGATAGACAACTTTCACTATAGAAAACTATCATGACAGAAAACTACCATGATAGAAAACTATCATGATACACAGCTATCACTGTTGAAAACTATCATGATAGAAATGTATGGTATAGTGCTAGAAAACTATCATGACAGAAAACTATCACCATAGATAACTATCATGATAGAGAACTTTTATGACAGGAAACTATTATGATAGAAATCTACAGTGCTAGAAAACTATGATGATAGAAAACTATCTTGACTGGAAACTACTATTATAAGAATTTGATATGAATGCCTATAGAAATAAAAAAAATTAATAAAAATCCTGAATGAATTATTGCAAATTATTTCATATACTTCTCTTTCGTTTCCGTTTTTAAACATTTTCATTTTTCTTGATTTCTATATTTTTCCAAAATTTGTTTGTATCTACGATTTCTTATATTAAGAAAGCCTATCGAAACATCTCTCTAGTTTCCTTTATTTAAAAATTCAAATTCAATTCAATTTAATTCAATTCAATTCAATTCAAGTCAATTCAATTCAATTCAATTCAATTAATTTAATTTAATTCAATTTAATTTAATTCAACTTAATTAAATTTAGTTTAATTTAATTCGTTTTAGTAACACTAGAATTCAAACATAACATAACAGCTATCTGTTTCTAAACTTCAGTTTCTATTTAAAAACCTAAATGTGCGACCACCTTTGATTCCTTAAATTAACTTTTATTTTTATTGAATAATATATATTTTTGTCTGACTACTGTATAATTGATTTCATTTAATTTTTTTGTTATAGTTATTTCTTTTCCAATCGTCTTCCCACGTTGCTATTTAGCTTTCATAAGCTCTTGTTATATTCAACACACAGTCTCTTAAGGTATTAACTTTTGCGAATTTATTTTTATTCTGTTATTCTTCAAACAGCTTATAAAATGCCAGAAGCAATACAACAAACGAAACGCAAGCAAAAGAAGTATAGTAAAAAGAAAAAAAGAAAAAACACTCTTCTCTAAGCTTTTCAAAGACGTCGTCAGTTGGTCATCACATGCTCGGCTATTTAGACACACAATACGTTAAAATTATTTTATTGCGAACAAAAAAAAAATTATTATTAATCCGATAAACTCTTTCGAAATCGATTATACCAAGACTCTTCTTGACAAAATATAAACGGATCAAAGCGAAGATTATATCAAAAAGCGCATATCTACTCATAGGTACCTACTTAGGCGATTAAGTCTCCATTACGCACGAAGGTTTTTTAGAAGACTTTTCGACTTTCATCGATACGATATCGGTATTAAAATCTCTCCCGGTTTTTTGTCAACCAACGAACGGTACCGTGACCGTCTCTGTCAGTCAAGAGCAGTTTTGTGTTTTCTTATATTTGTTTTGTTGTTGTTGTCCGTTGAGTGGCTTGACGTTTCCAGAAAAAAGGTTCTCGTTTTAGTACCTTCACTGGTATACAAGTACTAAACACTCTTTTTTTCAAATTTCTCTACGTCTCTCGCTTTTATCATAATTGCAAGAGCACAACCAACCACCACTGCCCAGCGACCCCCTTCGTCTACGTCGTCAACGTTCTATTGTCATATTATTTCCTTTTCCGCTATACAAAAAACGTTAGTTTTCTGCAGCTTAAAAGCCTTTTCCGTGTGATAATAAGCAGTCCCGAATTAGGTCTTGCCGTCGTTGTCTCTCAAAGTGCTCCGATAATATTATTCTTTTCTTGTGAATTATATTTTTTTAAAGTGTGTTAGACTCGTTCAAAAACCTTTTTTTTTTTTGTTTTTGCACTCGTTGTTGTTTTTGTAAATTTCTACAATTAACAATTGACGTTTTCTGGATATTTTTTTTATTGTAAAATTTGTCACGCACATGGTAAAAACTCTGCAAAAATAATTTGAAAAAAAAAAAATAAACATCCCCAACCTTACTTAACTCACCTTGATTGCCTTACTCTATTTGTGCATTTAGGAAGATTCTATTCTATAAAATAATTTAAACAAATAAAAACCAAAAAAAAAAAAAAAACAAAAAGAAACTAAAACTACATAAACTAAACTTTTACCTATTTTTGTCGCGTGGTTGTTTTCGTTCTTTTCGTCGTGGTCGCTGTTGTTGCTGTTGTCGTCGTCTTCGTCTTCGTTTACCCTGCGCCCCAACAACTTTTATCTACAACCTATCCCAATCTCAACATCGTACCTACCCGGTAAAGTGTCCGCAGTCTTTATTTCTGCGTAAATTGATATAAACAATTGGACGATTTCTGTCTATAATTAGCTTATAAGGTGGAAAGTTAAATTTAAATAAACTCAATAAAAACTATTCGGTTTGAAGACGAAAACAACAACATCATAAAAATATACGAACAAATACATTTGAATACCCCTCAAATATTACATCATTATCGCATACTATATTCTCACTCTGTGTAGAGCAATTAGCGAAGTGCTATTATTTCTCACTAACTGAGTGAAAAAAAAAAATATTAAATTTATAAAAGCTCCTCGGCTACGATCGGAAATTGTATTGTTTACTCAGTAAAAACAGCAAAAATGATGAATATAAAACCAAAAGAAAAACAACCTCAGGTTCCCGCGAAACCACAAACCAAGAAGGGTTCCAAAATTCAACGAACACAATCGCAACTTTTAAGCTCCACCGATAACAATAAGTCCACTTCCAACCCCAATAACAACAAACCTAAAAATTCCACTCCGGAGGAGACGGTAAGTGGTACAAATACTTCCGGTCGAAAAAACGATCCCAGCGTGTCTAATCTTACTGCATCCTTAAAGCGCCTCAACTACTCCAATAAGAAAGCCTCCAAGAATTCCGGTTCAAATCAGAATTCATCAAACAAGCGAAATAATTACCCTTCGGCTTCATCTGGCACATCACGCATTAAATCCCGCGACGAAGATCATAAGAACGATCCGATGGGCCATAAGAAAAATCAATTTGGTAAAATGAGACTCACGGAGTTTCTTAACATTGATCAGGACAAGACAGGAAGTACTTCCACTGGAAATTCCAATGCCAAGAATACTACCTTATCGTCATCATCGTCGTCTAATACTCCATGTGCCAAATGCTCAACCCCAGCGGGTTACACAAATTACAGTTTAATCGATCCCATGATCTTCACAGGGAAACAATTCCAGAAGAAGAACATGAGATATGGAAATTCGAAGGGATATTCCAGTAATAACAATAACTCACGTAACGAACCCCGAAACGTAATGATGAACAGTACCTTCGTTCCAATTGAACAACCAAAGGTTCCTATTTTATCTTCGTCCAATATTGCTGCTGTGATTGCTGATACGGATCGGTTTACCATTTTTGAGAAAACTGGAAAATTACGGACTTCGTATCCCATTATGCAGGTGAGTTTGACTTAAATGAAAAAAATCAAAAACAAAAACATTTATATAGTACTGTGTAAAAAAAAATTGTCTATATGCGTGTTTTAAATTTTCCCTCGGCAAACATCTACAAAGCAAATTTATTACAGACTTATTTATTGAGACTTTCTGCGATCTTTTGTTTTTTGTATGGAAGGAAATTTGACTGCGCTAGCTACAATATTTTCCAATAAAACACGCTTTGTGTATTTTCGGAGGTGTTCTCAATGGGCAAGCATCTATAGGCTTCCTAGTGAAAGTTGGCTGGCTGAAATATGATTTAATTGATGATAATACCTCATACAAAAGTATATATTGTAGTACCAAAGTTGGGGGGAAAGACTGCCAGATGACGTAGTGAATTATGAGTGTGGCGCTTAATAGTGCTTCTATACCTAGATGCATATTTAATTACGTCAGCTGAAGAAACTTTCATCCGCAATAGTTTTTTGTACTTTTGTGATGTTAGCAGAACAGTTTTAACCTAGACCAATGAGACCATTGTATGAATTTGCAGTTTTTTCGTTGCATTTCTATTACGGACAGTGGATGTAACCCACTGCCCTGTTAATTTTACTATGAAGTAAGCAGTGCATGTCCTTTTGAGGCTCTGAATTTGCAGTTTAATTTGCATTTCAATACAAGAATCAACCCAACCCTTACATACAAAATTTTTTTACTGCACTGCTAACCTCACTGTGAAGTAAGCAGATCAGTCCTATTCTCAGCAATGGGGATAGCTAGAAATTTGCAATAGGGCTCAAAAATTTCAATTGAGTTCTTTTTTTGAAGAACATAAAATCTGATCCACATTTGCAGTTAAATTTGCATTTAAAAAAAAATTAAGGTCCAAATTTTTAAGTCTTTATTTAAAAAAATATGGAATACATTTATTTTTCACTTTTAAGTTAGCAGAACAGTCCTTTTTCTCAGTAAGGGAGCTAGCTAGAAAATTGCAATAGGGCTCAAAAATTTTAATAGTTTTTTTTGAAGAACATAAAAACTGAAAATTTGGGAAACAACTGCAGTTTTCTAGCTAAATCATTTGCTAAAAAAACGACAAGTACTGCTAACTTCACAGTGAAATTAACAGTGCAAAATGAATTTATTCCAACTTTTTATTAAAATAAGAACTTCAAAATTTGGACTTTAATTTTTCTTGAAATGCAAAATAAACTGCAAATTCTGAGCCTCAGTTCAGATTCATAGGAAACCCAGTTTCTGGGAAGAGGACATGCACTGCAGTGCATTGGGGGATGGCTGGGTTACACCCAATATTTGGTGAACTGCAAAATCCGGAATAGAAATGCATAAAAACAGTAAATTCCTATCATGGTATAGCTTAAAATTGTTCTGGTAACTTCAAACATGTGTTTTTCAGTTGAGAAACATGATATTGGTGAAAAAAATTGAATTTTTTTCTTTCACAGAAACCAAGCTATACTTTTGCGAAGGTTTTTGATGCCCTTAGTTTGAATATGGCCTTAGCTTGGAGTTGCTCCATTACTTCTGGTTTTCAAACCTAAAAATACGAAAACACCATTTTTTCCTTCTTAATTTTGTAACATACACAATGAAATCATTTTTTGCCGTGAAAATAATAACGGTATCTTAGAGAATGTCATTTCTTCTTCAAAATCCATTTTGTATTATTTCAATTTTTCAGAATGTGCCAGTTTAAATAAAGCCTAAAAGAAAATGATTTTAAATTTACAAAGTAAAGGTCTGGGTCTGGAAGGCTTGGGTTTGATTCTCAGCCGCTGCTACCTGAAAATAGATGTTTTTTTCTTTTAGAGGTACTGCCTTTTGCGAGAAGCTGACAAATCCTTCAATTGTATACTTGTCATGAATAAGTGCTTCGCATCTAGCCACTCGGCAAAAAATTGTAGGTCACTTTTATTCCTGCCAACAACTCGTACAAAGGTTAGGAGTGGTTGGGATTTGTTAGTCACTAGACCCTGGTTTTCCACGAGTTGTTGCGCCGTCAATTTTTTCTTAACACTTGCATTTGTAGGGTTTTATTTCAATGTTATATAATTAGTTTCCTATAATTAAGGTCTGTTTTTTAAATTTTTGTTATTAATTTAATGTCTATTGAATATCATTTTAAGAGCAAGCTAATAAGATTTAAAAAAGAAAAACTAAAATAAGCCCGATCGTACTGTATTTAAGCTTTAGATTTTTGTGTGAGTGCATCTGCCAAAAATCCATGTACAGAGAGAAGATTAAAAATAATGGAACATATTCATAGATGCTGTCTAAGCTGTTGCTTACAAAACTGAAGTTAACCTTACGAAGCTTCTATAAGATTAACTTAAGACTTGCCTAGAAACAGCTTAAACTATATTTATACAAAATATGCCCTAGTATTTTGTAGCTTTCATTGTATTGTCCAGTGCCAGAAGGACTCCATTGCCACCTTCCCTGCAAGAGTGCATATGGATTAAAAATTCCAATTTAATTGCTTCAGTCAATTATTTCACAAAATTTCCATTGTTTTCTATTTGTTTATTAAATAAAATCTTTTGTTTTGTTTAGTAAAAAATGGGAAAAATAGAATATATATATAAATCAATAAATGTTACCAAAATAGTTAAGAATTTTGTGTTTTGTATAAAGCAATTTGGGTGAACTTAGGAGACAGATGTGCACGCGTTCAATATTTAGAATTAATACGTATTTATTCTTTCTTTTGTTCTTTTGTTCGTATCTATGAATGTTTTTATTTTATACTCCATTTAAAAAAGTCTTGATTTTAGAATAATATTTTATTTGAACTTGTCGCCCAATTTAAACTTTGCCAAATGATAGGTCTGGCACAGCAGTCAGCAGTATGTAGGTACTTTTAGCCTTTAAATTTGCATTCAAAAGGTGACTGAATTTAAAAATTGAATAAATGTGAATTTTTGGACCACTTTTCATTTCGCAAAGTTTACTTTGCAGTTTTTATTTGCGATATTAGGTAATAATGGGATTGGATTCGTTCTAAGAAAATTTTCGATAAAATAATCAAACATGACATTTCAAAAAATATGGCGACACAATTCTGTCTGTCTGTATCTCGATCTACAGCCTAAACAACAATGATCTTCAAATTTTAAGCCAAGACTTTTTGGCGATTCCCAAAATTTAAAATGTTGTAGTTCAAAAAACAACGGTACTTGGCATACAACCTCTAAGCCTAAGGAAAAGTTTATTTAGGTATTAGTTTAGGTAAAAAAATTAGTTTAATATTGGTAGGTACATAATTTTGCACATTTTGATATTTTTTTTGTATCGAAAACGGTTTACGGTACCTTCCATATAACAATTTTTTTGATTTTCGATTTTCTGACAAAACGGCTTCACCGATTTCAATCAAAAATTTTAGTCTCGTCCCGGTATCGGTATAGTTAGTCTCGGTCTTGTAAAGAGAGCTTTCATTTTAGTAACAATGTCATCTGGCTTCTCGTCGTAGATTTATACTGGAATCACCAGCTTTACGGAAACAACTCCAAAAATGCCATCTTAGTCGTTGGAGGTTTGTTTGGTATCTACCACTTCCTTAATCTGCTAGAATGTACAAACATTTATATATAATAACATTCAACCAAAATCGTTAAAGCCATTTCCGAGAAACCAATTAAGTGCATTTTTTTTTGTAATAAATTAAGAAAATTATTCAAAATTTATTTTTCTGCCAAAACCAAACTATGCCACAGAGAGCCACAGAGAGTCTCACTAAAATTTCAATCTGAAAATTCGGTATCGGCTAGGCATCGTCTAGGTATTGTTTCGGATGCTTTGGAGCTGGTATCGTCTTGGTTCTGTTTCAATTTCCGATACCGATACCAAATGATAACAAATTCAGCCCTTATGGGATAAGATTTAAGGCCTTACTACATTCATTTCACTTTTGCATAAAAGTGCAAAGTCCTCTTTCACATGAAGAAGGTGAGAAGGGCAGGAGGAAAGAGGAGTGAACAAAATCTCTCCGGTTGAGGATTTGAAAATGAAAAGAAATCTCCAAATTACCCAGATTTTGTTTCCTTGTGAGAAAGGTGCAGCAGATATTTAAGAAAATTAAAAGAAAACGTCAAAAAACCCTCCAGCTACTTGTTTTTTCGTGTGAAAGGGACAAAAAGTTCAAAAGTGAAAAACTACAAATATATTATAGCGACACCTTCCTGCAAATACCATTATTAAATTTGGGTTGAGGTGAATGCATTCAGCCGGGTCAAACAGAACGTGGGCTGACGAGACGGTCAATACTTTACTGGAAAAAATAGAACGCGGCGATCGAATTCAATTTGTAAATTTCTACAAAGCCACCGGACCACGCTTTGTTTGACCAGACCTTAAAAATTTATGTAAAACATAAGCGCCAATGTGACAGTTTACACAGAAGAAAAAGTAGAACATAAGCTTTTAAGGAGATCATAAATGCTTTAAGTTTCGTATCAGCAAACGTCTTTGCTGAAAACTTGTAAGTTCTGTTTAATTTATGATATGAATTAACAGACACGAAAAACCAGCTTCGTATGTTAACTTGCCTCACATAAATGTCCATTTTGTTTTTGTAAAAGTACATTTTATAACTGTCTATCCACGATGTTCGGAAAAAATTAATTTGAAAAATGGGGTCCCGAAAAAACGGTGCGTCAATAGAATGAAATAATAAACTAATGTTTTTCATGTTGCAAATAAACAAATTTGTTCGCACATAGCAAATATTTAAAGAAAAAATAAAAACAATTGTTGTCTTATCAAAACAACATTCATGATTAGTTAAGAACAGAAGTTATGCAAGAAACCTGTTTCGATAAAAAAGAATTAAACAAATTTGATCAGAAAGTACTCGTACATAGTACATATACCTACCTACTTAAAAATTTTGTCAAACAATGTGTACATTCTGTTCTTAGCTAATAACTAGCCGGGTAACGTTTGTCTAAAATAATCAGTATATTTCCAAAAACATCAGCAGTAATCCGTAGCGTAATGATTAGTGCGTCAGTCATCATTAGGCTCTATATGTACATATTCACCCATTTTGTGCAAATATTTGCGTGTAGGCACAGCTTTATAATTTCCCTAGTGCCTAGAGCAAACAATTACTAAATTATTTTTATCACTGGGAATATTGCTTTATTTGGTTATGGTTAGAGCATATTTTTATGCAAATTTATTTTAAATGCTATCATAAATGCATATTTTGGCTTATTGCAATACTTTATAAATAAATGTAAGTTTTTAGTGCTTATTTCTAAGATTTAAAGTTTCATGAAAACGCAAACGCACTTTAATACTTTAATAGTTCCAAATTTAAGTACCTTGGCAGCACTGAACACAATTTTCAATTTCCGTCAAACAGACTGACTTACGTCATGACAAACCCACTTTATTGGACTATCCCATCACCGTCATGAAAAATTTGATTAAAACCTCGTTTTTTCATAACAAATAAAAATACCAATACTCGGCATTATAAAGCAAGGACGAACGTTAAGCGTACGTAAAATTCTGTTTGTTCTTAAATGTACGTAAGAGTTTCTTTCAATTCTTTGTTTTCAATTTACTTCAAATAAGTTTATTGTTTTAAGATAAAATGCTAAAAAGTAAAGACGACTGCTGGCGTCTAACTATTTTAAACAATTATGTCTCAGATGATCCAGATGTATGTAACGGGTGATTTTTTAAGAGGCTTAGAACTTTAAAAAAAAAAAACACAAAAACTTCGAAAAAATTAATGAAATATTTATTTGAATCGATAGTTTGAACCTTGCAATTTAATGTTTAAAGATAATTTCATGCAAATGTTGACCGCGGCTGCGTCTCAGGTAGCCCATCCGCTGAGTCCAATTTTGGCATACTCTTTCACACATATCGGCCGGTATCTCACGAATGAATGCATGGATGTTGGCTTCCAGTGCGTCAATCGAAGCGGGCTTGTCCCTATAGACATTAGCCTTGACATACCCCCACAAAAAATAATCTAATGGTGTCAAATCGCACGATCTAGGCGGCCAATTGACCGGCCCGAAACGTGAAATTAACTGTTCACCAAACTCGCCTCGCAATTGCGCCATTGTTTCGCGTGCTGTGTGGCATGTGGCACCGTCTTGTTGAAACCACATATCATGCAAGTCAAGAACTTCCATTTCGGGCAAAAAAAAGTTTGTTATCATCGCTCGGTAGCGTTCACCATTGACAGTAACGCTGCGATTCGCATCATCTTTGAAGAAATATGGCCCAATAATGCCGCCGGCCCATAAACCGCACCAAACAGTGGCTTTTTCGGGATGCATTGGTAGCTGTTGCAATGCTTCTGGCTGATCTTCACTCCAAATGCGGCAATTATGCTTATTTACGTACCCATTCAACCAAAAATGAGCCTCATCGCTGAACACAATTTTTCGATAAAAAAGCGGATCCTCGGCCAGCTTTCCAAGAGCCCATTCACCAAAAATTCGGCGTTGTGGTAGGTCGGCTGGCTTTAGTTCTTGCACCAGCTGTATCTTAAAAGGCTTTACGCCCAAATCCTTCCGCAAAATTTTCCACGTAGTGCTGTAACAAAGGCCTAACTGCTGGGAACGGCGCCGAATCGACATTTCGCGGTCTTCTGTCACACTAGCTGATACGGCCGCAATATTTTCTTCACTACGCACAGTACGTAAACGTGTTGGTGGTTTAATGTCCAACAAAGTAAATTTGGTGCGAAATTTGGTCACAATCTTCCGAATAGACTGCTCAGAAGGTCGAGAATGCCGACCATAAAATGGAAGCAGCGCGCGATGAACATTTCGAACCGAGCACAAATTTTGATAGTAAAATTCAATAATTTGCAAGCGTTGTTCATTTGTAAGACGATCCATGGTTAAATTACAAACCAAACTGAAGCTGTTTGACAGTGACACAAGGTACTAAACACACGTCAGCTGTCAAAACCAGTGTTGCCAAAACCAAACCAGCTAAAAAATCACCCATTATTTATTTATTTAAAACCAACGTGAAAGTTTTGTTTTATAAAATTTGCAACAAAAACGTTGCTAAAAACACAGATAGATCAACATTTGCAGAATTGAAAATACAAAAGTTTTTTCGAACAAAGCCTCAAAGTCTCAATAGCTAGTAAATTAGTGAAATTATATTCAATTGATAATATTTTCTTGTTGTCATTGTTTATCAAACAACAAAAAATTAGTAGGTATTATTTACTGGTACTAAGATTTTGAATGTTTCTTCATCAATTTAAAAAAAAATTTTTTCAGAGGCATAGTTTTAGTTATTACAAATTGTACTTATGAAGCTTTCATTAAAAACAACAACAATCTCTCTAAAAATTTTTTTGTAGTCTCAAAATATAATTTTTTTTTAACAGCACAGTGGGTGATAATACGTAGACATTTTTTCAAGAAAATTTATTTGCAGGAAATATTAACATTTAGATTTAGTTTCAATAAATTTGCAAGTCATGACGGGTGTAGTGAATTGTGACACCTGAAAAGGAAAGGGGGAATTTAAAAACAACAACTCACAAAAATAGCGTATATCAATCGCTTTAATTAATAACAAGTTTTAATATTGTTTTGATTTTTTCTTCTGTTATTTTTTTTTAAAGTTCACGGCTAACAAAAAAAAAAAAAAAAAAACATTGAAAGTTCGAAGAAACAAAAAAGCTTTTTTTCACATATTTCTAATCAGATTGTGTAGTTTTTGGGGTTTGATGGTTCGAAGGGAAGGGTTAATGCCTTGGTGCGATGCGGATATTTTCATTTTGAGTTGACAACAAAGATTTTGTTCTGCCATTATAGTTTTGCCGAATAGTAAACATTATGTCAGTGGGACAGCTATATAAACATTGAATGCTGTAAGCAATGTGATCGTTAGCTAATTAAAGCTTTTACATTGTAAGAAAATTATATTTCTATTTTCTAAAGAAATTTGTTTGATCAGACACATGAGATAGATTTTTTGAAGGGATTTTTTGTTAAGAGCAAACAGTGTAACAGTGTACCATATTGCTTTGCCATTTATACATATGCGAGACCTTTTTTTTAAAAATATTTATAATTTGTAGCAATTATTTGCAATTATAATTAACACGCTACAGTGGTTATGAATTTTATACAAAATGGTGACAACATGTTGAAGGGTTTCAGTTTGAGTTGAAAGAAAGTGAGAAATATTTTTTTCATTACTTCAATACAAATGAGGTAATATTAATTTTAGGTTCATTTTTCGTTATCACTTTACTTAAAAAATGTTCATGTATATACAATAAATTTACGTCAAGTCTTACACCTGTTTGGCACATGTGAAGGTAGGCAGACAAACGGTGATTAATTCAACTCCTCAAAGCTTTTTATAAACTCAAATCATCTCCCTGTTTCATTTTTTCCATTATTAAGACGTTGTGAGAACGCACATCCAGTGTTCGAACCTCAATAGGAAAATGTCGAAGCAGATTTGTAAGAAAAGTGGAGCAAATCAAAAACTTCCTGACTAGATTTGAAAACGAGTTTTCAAAAACTTTATTTTTAACGAAAATGTATTTAAAAAAATACATAAATCTTAAAATGAACGAGAAACGACGAACAAAGTAATGGGATTTTCCATTGGTAAAATAAATCAATTAATTTTTGATATGGATCTGCCAAACCAGATTTTCGACTGATCCAAATCAATTTTAGCATTTTTCATTGGGTGAAAAAATTGATTTACTTTTTTTATATAAAATCAATTTTGCAGATCTAAATTTTTCAGCAGATTAACCCCTCCCTGTATTACCAAAAGTATATAAAGCTGTCAGTTTTGTAAATGTAGGTTTTGATCATTAAAAATATAACTTTTAATAGAAAAGAGAAGCTATTTTAAGTGAGTTGGCATATTCATATGGAGCTTATATTACTCTACGAAAAGTGAACCAAGGGATGCAAATTGTTACGACTAATGAAATACACGTAAATTACTCTACTTCAATGGCAACAAAAAAATCTATTTTTAGATTGAAATATGAAATTATCAATGGAAAACCCCATACAAAAAAATTATTCTGTTCGGCATAGACTTTCAGATGTCACAGTTGGTTGGAAAATTAAATAACACAGTGTTGTCACGACAGCCTTATTTATTAGATTTTTTAGACGGTTGACAAGCTAGACAGATTTTTAAAAGTCCTTTAAAGTTAAAACTATTCTTTATTTAATTAAATAAAATGTCACGTTAGACAAATCTCAGACAGTTGATGTCGTTGTCCAAGTAAGAAAGCCTTAGGTTAGGTGAGGTAGAAGTGGCTGTCAGTAAATTAAAACTGACACACTTAGACCAGAGTTGGTCTATTGTGATACCACATGAATCTGGAAAACTCCTTCCTTACTCGTTAAACCACTTGGAGCTTCTGACGAAGCGAACGAGACTATTTATGTCGATGTTTGCTGGATCACTGGGTTCGTTATAGAAGTAGTCTCCTAAGTGGAGCCTTCGTCTGTTGGAAGTGCTGATGGGCATGTACAGAGAAGGTTAGGAATACAGCTACATACAGCTTCTGCAAAAATCGTTTGAAGGTATGCCAAGACGCTTTGCGTGCCTGCCTATTAAACAGTGTCCTGTTATGACACCTACAATAGAGGCGATGTGCAGTCTGTTTAGAGATATTAAACACATGGAGCGCTTTAAATCAAGGTTTGGCCATATTAGTTCTGTCGCCAAACAAGTAATGATGTTATTCCACCTAATGTTTGTTTTCTCCAAAGCACACTCTTTCAGCAAAAGTTTACAAGTAGCGATGGGTATACCAATACACGTATTTGTCCTTTCAGATAAAATGGGTAGTAATGTTACACTTCTATCGAGTTCATCAGCTTTAAAATTTCTTGGAATGTCACTATGGCGCGGCACCCAACCAAAGTGAAAATAAACTGTTGCGCCATCTCCACCAGAGATGCTTGAAAGTTAAGGGCAGTTCTAGAGTTTATAGAGACAGAGTCCAGAGACTTAATAGCGGCTTGGCTATCAGAGAAGATGAGGATATCTGAGGTTGATATCACGTTTTCTTTGAGCTAAGATAATACTTCTTTTATCGGTAGAAGCTCCGCCTGGAATATCCACATTGATTAGGAAGACGGAATAAGAGACTTAAATTTAGTCTGTTAGAGTACACACCTCCACCAACCCCATCTTTGGTATTCGATCCGTCTGTGTATAAGTGAATCGATTCATCATCCTTGGATCTGGAAGGTTTGGTAACTTCAATATTCAATACTAGAATTGTGTAGTCAGTGTTACTTGGAAGTGATTCGAATGTATTCAGAACAGCGGAGTGGCCAATCCTATTATTGATCCACTATGAAGAGGCTTTGAGGTGAATGGCTGCGTTCGCGGCCATTTTTTTGCTGAAAATATCCAGAGGTGTCAGATGGGGTAGAGTGTCTAATGCAGCGAATGAAGTCGACCCAAGTGCTCCACTTATGCATAGGCATGCAGTTCTTTGGACTTTGCTTAGTTTATCGCGATGTGTCGATTTATCCAAGGCAGTCCACCATACTGCCACACCGTAAGTTTGAATCGGTCTAGTTACCGAAATGTATAGCCAGTGAATAATGCGTGGTTGCAGGCCCCACTTACTACTGACGCAAAAGAAAAGTGCCACGGTGGCTTTTTTGACTCTTTATTGTATGTTAGGTTACCAGCTTAGCTTCTTATGTAAAATAAGACCCAAGTATTTAGCTTCATCTGAGAATGTTAGTGGAACACCATTAATAAAAGGGGGGCCTATTTGCGGAATTTTGTTTTTCCTGGAAAAGAGGACAAGATCTGTTTTATGGGGATTTACTCCAAGTCCACATCGATCAGCTCATTGTGTTAGCTTGTTTAGAGCGTATTGTAAAAGATCCCTTAGAGTGCTAGGATACTTTCCTGATACTGCTATAGCCACGTCGTCTGCAACGGCAATCACTCTGCAGCTTTCCGCTTCTAAGCAATTCAGCAGCTCATTAACTACCAGGTTCCAAAGAAGCGGAGAAAGAACGCCACCTTGCGGTGTACGCCACTCTGTTTTGAATTAATAACCCTGCTAGTAAGCATCATTTGATTAATCAATTCTTCAAGCGAGCCATCCACATTCAGAGATGTCAGACGGCTGTCTTAAGCTAAACAAAGTTTATAAATAGGACTGAGAATTTTTTAGTTTGGAAAAAAGGAGCAGATCTCAAGAAAGTGGAGTATGGGAATAATTTTTTTCCTCGAAATTTTGAGTAAATTTAATCCGATCGGAGTATAGTTCCATACCATACCGAGACTTCTCTGGTATCGTGGATAGCCCTTATAGATAGAAAACCAACTTTTCTTTAACTCTTAAATACAAATCTGAAAAAAATTAGTGACATTTTATCGAATGTTTTGAATCGAATGAGAGCTATCCAAGACTGAGTCCAATTTAAGGACTACTCTAACATATACATATGTATAATGTAGTTTCCGTTAATTTGCTATCGATTATACTCCAAGTTGCTCGCAATCTTTAAATTTCACTTTTTTTAAAGTATTGCAAAGAAATCCCTAATAAAGATTGAGAAATTAATTATTGCGCAAAACACCAATCGAGAGAAGATATCTTTACATCGATTAGGTACGCACAAAAAGAATTCATCTCTAAATTTTAACTTTGGATCGATTTTTTCAAAGTAGGCTCATAAATTCCATTGATTTTGATTGACACAACTTCGAATTCGAAAAGATATTTATTTTGCGTAGAGATTGGTTCGAAATATGCGTTTACAAAGTTGAGTTGCTTTGAAACTAGAATTTTCTTCGATACTGTAGCTTTATTGAAGTGCGGCCCTAGACAAATAAAATTTTTGTGTAAAAAAAAAAAAAAAAACACGTATTAATTAGAGTTCACTTAAACACTTTTTAACGGGTTAATATGCTGTGTTTAAACTCTTATTAAGGCTCTATTCAAAAGTGCATTATTCCTTATTCATAAAACATTTTCCGATCCATTTAAGTAACAAATGTCAATGTGTTTAATAAAGTACCAAGAAGATTAATTTATTAGGTTTACTTTTCAACTTCTAAGTGCGTAATGCATAGAATGGATCAATTCATTTTCACATGATTTCTATGCGTTAAGAAGAAATACAAATTTTACGAAGTCTCAAAAATGCGTTAATAACAATAAACAAATCCATTTTTTTTGAAAAAACAAAAAAAAAATTAATTGGCTGACGAAATGAAAACTGGTGTGTCCATTATAGTTAACAAATCAACTGTATAGGTTACCTACTTAAATATATAAATCTAACAAATTGGCTTGCAAATTTGTCATTTATTTTAATACGTATTTTGCTACCGGCTCCATTATTGTTATTATTATTTGTTATCACTGTTATACTTTTTTTTAAAGAAAATTCTATGCATTATTCACTTGCTCTGCTGCTTAAATCTATCTGACGACATGACACGAGCAGCTAATAGTGAGACAAAAGCAAATTGAATAAATACATAATATTAATCGTATTGGTAATTTTATTTACGTTATCTTTGGAAAGTGACTTCTAAGCGTTTCCTTAATCAATTAACTTTTATTTTAGTTTTTAATTTTTTAAGTATAAATTCTCGTTTACTTATTTTGAATTTTTAGCCATAATTGATGGGTTGACACTATTATTTTTTCCTAATATCGTTTTAATACAAAATAACGTTCAGCTAATAAAAGAGTTCAAATTATAATTAACCAATACTCTTGTTCTAGTACTGAAAGTTATCCTAAAGTAAGACCTAATAGGTTTTATGTATATAAGATTTGATTTAAGATACAAATTTAAAGACACAATACTAAATAAGCCAATTAATGCTAAATTAGAACAATTTATTTAAAATTTTCTCATCAGTGTATTGTTTTCAAATATTTTAAAGCTGATGAATCGAAAACAAGTTAAGTATATACTTTATTTGCAAGGAACTTATAAAATATCATTAAACACATTAAATTAACATAAACTAATAAGATATTTATACAAATTCAACAACTAAATAATTGTATTCAAATTAAATAAAAGTTATTATCACCTATAACAAGTTCCAGTAACAGTAGTTTATCATCAATATCCTTAAAAAAAAAAACAAAAGTGAAACCAGTCCAACGATATATGTTAAAAATCGAATCTTAAATGTTTGGTTACGAAATTTATATAAATTTTAAAGGCAAACACAACAATATAGAATGGGTATTCCATTAAGATTGGTTAAATGCGAATAAGTTTATTGGCACATGACAGGAAAATCAAGAAATTAATCTAAACCAGTTAGAAGATTGGCCAAATGTTCTTGAAATAAAAGGAACTAAATACGCAAAATACATTTAAAAGTTCAAATATATTATGTATGACTCATTTATGTATGTAAGTTTATATATTTTAAAAATAAAAGTAAGACCTTGAGAAGAAAAAAAATTGTTCAAAATTTTACGACATAAATGGCCTTGTCGATTGGAATTCCGGAAGAAATATTCGATAAGTAAACGCTCTTTGTTTCGGTGCTGAAATTAATCCCAGAGGAATTTTGTCTTCTTTTGAGAACAAGATCTGTTATTCTAAGGCCAATTGAAAGGTCCATAAGAACCAATTTTGTAAATAATATTCAATGATTTTAACCATCTTTTAGCAAAAATGCTTAATACCAGCTGGTTACATACATATATTGAAGTTTTAAAGAAAATTAAAAATTACGACAACTATTTTTTTCTTCGAAAACATAAAATTTATGTAATCTTTATAAAACCGACTACATTCGATTTTTTTCGGTAGAAAAGAAAGCTTAGTTACAAATTATTGAGCATCAGCAATAAGATTGGGTTGGTGGGGTTACTTTGGTAAAGGTTAATACGTTCATTAGGGCAGCGGCGGCGAACTAATGGCACGCGTGCCATTGGTGGCACGTGATGAAATATCATGGGCAAATTTTTTGAGCAGCAGCATTAGCAATCTACTTCGAGCTTAGATTTCTTCTTATAGCTGTTATACCAGTATTGGTTTATTGGCACGACAACATTTTCGCAAGGGCATTCCTAGCTTCATGCATTTAACATTTTAATGGATTAAAAAGGGCTGGGCTAGGACGGCACTTGCAAATATTTAGTCACTAAAAATAGATGAAATTAACATGAATTTAAATGAGTATGAATGAATATGCTACTGAAAAATCGTAACAGGCGATGCGAGTGTCGAAAGTAAAAAGGAAACAAACGCAGTTAGATGTTTTGTGCTTACACAAATGGTAAACGGTGATTTTTTAGCTGGTTTGGTTTTGGAAACACTGGTTTTGACAGCTGACGTGTGTTTAGTTCCTTGTGTCACTGTCAAACAGCTTCAGTTTGGTTTGTAATTTAACCATGGATCGTCTTACAAATGAACAACGCTTGCAAATTATTGAATTTTACTATCAAAATTCGTGCTCGGTTCGAAATGTTCATCGCGCGCTGCTTCCATTTTATGGTCGGCATTCTCGACCTTCTGAGCAGTCTATTCGGAAGATTGTGACCAAATTTCGCACCAAATTTACTTTGTTGGACATTAAACCACCAACACGTTTACGTACTGTGCGTAGTGAAGAAAATATTGCGGCCGTATCAGCTAGTGTGACAGAAGACCGCGAAATGTCGATTCGGCGCCGTTCCCAGCAGTTAGGCCTTTGTTACAGCACTACGTGGAAAATTTTGCGGAAGGATTTGGGCGTAAAGCCTTTTAAGATACAGCTGGTGCAAGAACTAAAGCCAGCCGACCTACCACAACGCCGAATTTTTGGTGAATGGGCTCTTGGAAAGCTGGCCGAGGATCCGCTTTTTTATCGAAAAATTGTGTTCAGCGATGAGGCTCATTTTTGGTTGAATGGGTACGTAAATAAGCATAATTGCCGCATTTGGAGTGAAGATCAGCCAGAAACATTGCAACAGCTACCAATGCATCCCGAAAAAGCCACTGTTTGGTGCGGTTTATGGGCCGGCGGCATTATTGGGCCATATTTCTTCAAAGATGATGCGAATCGCAGCGTTACTGTCAATGGTGAACGCTCCCGAGCGATGATAACAAACTTTTTTTTGCCCGAAATGGAAGTTCTTGACTTGCATGATATGTGGTTTCAACAAGACGGTGCCACATGCCACACAGCACGCGAAACAATGGCGCAATTGCGAGGCGAGTTTGGTGAACAGTTAATTTCACGTTTCGGGCCGGTCAATTGGCCGCCTAGATCGTGCGATTTGACACCATTAGATTATTTTTTGTGAGGGTATGTCAAGGCTAATGTCTATAGGGACAAGCCCGCTTCGATTGACGCACTGGAAGCCAATATCCATGCATTCATTCGTGAGATACCGGCCGATATGTGTGAAAGAGTATGCCAAAATTGGACTCAGCGGATGGGCTACCTGAGACGCAGCCGCGGTCAACATTTGCATGAAATTATCTTTAAACATTAAATTGCAAGATTCAAACTATCGATTCAAATAAATATTTCATTAATTTTTTCGATTTTTTTGTTTTTTTTTTTAAAGTTCTAAACCTCTTAAAAAATCACCCTTTATGTGTACACTAGGGCAGCGACGGCAAACTAATGGCACGCGTGCCATTGGTGGCACGTGATGAAATATCATGGGCAAATTTTTTGAGCAGCAGCATTAGCAATCTACTTCGAGCTTAGATTTCTTCTTATAGCTGTTTGAAAATGCTGGTCTGTCTGATCTGTCTATGGGTGTGACGTGTAAGCCCTCATTTTTAAAAATTAATTACACTAACGAAACCTTGGAAACCGTTTGTCAGATGATTCCAGTAAAGCTTGCATTTTGCTTAACGAGATGAAATATAGCACTGATATAACTATTTTTTTTTCTAGTAGTCACTAGAACTCTAGATCAAGACTGTATGTTGCCACGCCAAAGGCATTTCAAAAAAAATATTTTTAAAAAGTGGCATGAGGCTCTAAAAATGTTCGCCATCCCTTTTTTTTTATTATCCGATGGAAATCTTCAAAAGACACTCGGTAAGAATCGGTACCAAGTAGTGTGGGACTCTTACCGCACTAAAACCACCGGTGAATCAGGACCAATCTATGAAAGATCGACAAATGATTTTTCTTTCTTAATTTATCAGTCGCATTGTGGAAAGTTTAAGTTATAACACTTTCCATAGCTTTTAGACCATCAGCTCATGAGGTTTGGTTCTTCTTAATCTCCGAACATTGTCTCGTACATTTAAGACGGTCTCCATTTCGGAGTTGGTATGACTTTGCAGTCGCTGATTGTGTGATACAGCGTGTTTTTTAACCACTTCTGTAACCATTTCAATTTGAAGGTCACGATGTAGATCGCTATTTCTTATATACCAAGGGGCATTTATTATTCCGCGAAGGACCTTGCTTTGGAATTTTTGGATGGGTTCAGCATTTGTTTTCTTTGTACAGCCCCATAGTTGGATGCCATATGTCCAAACGGGTTTCAGTACTTGCTTATATAACATTAGCTTGTTCTGGATAGATAGGTCAGAGGTCTTTCCTAGTAACCAGTACATTTTTCTGTACTTCAAGTTTAGTTCGTCTTTTTTCTTTTTGATGTGCTCTTTCCATTTAAGCTTTGCATCCAAAGTCATTCCAAGGTATTTGGCAGTATTGGAGTAAGGTACTGTTGTACTGTTTATAAGAATTAGAACATTGTTTATTTTTTTGTTTGTAAAGTTTATATGCGTCGATTTTGTTTCATTAAGTTTGATTCGCCATTTTTGCGTCCAATCACTAACTTTATCGACTGCATTTTGCAGTTTTTGTGTAGCCTTTGTAACGGATTTATCTGGCACCAATATTGCAGTATCATCAGCAAAGGTGGCCATGATAGCGTTGATGTCCACTGGAATATCCCTTGTATATAACAGATACAGGGTTGGTCCTAGGACACTTCCTTGTGGTACACCGGCTTCAATTTTCTTTAGTTCCGAGTAATTTTGGTCGTACCGTACTCTAAAGAGTCGGTTCGTAACGTAGGATTTCAGTATTTCGTAGTACTGCCTGGGAAGATCCCTTTGCAGTTTGTACTCAAGTCCCAAGTGCCAAACCTTGTCAAAGGCTTGAGCAACATCTAAGAATATAGCCGAGCATACTTGTTTTTCTTCAAGTGCTTTTTCCACAACATCCGTAATCCGATGCACTTGGTCTATCGTGGAATGTTTATTTCTAAATCCAAACTGATGGCTCGGAATTAGTCTTCTTTCTTCTATTATTCTGCTTAGTCTTTTCAGAAGCAGTTTTTCGAAAACTTTTGCCATGATTGGTATAAGCGATATAGGTCTGTAAGATGTTACTTCTGTTGGTGGCTTACCTTGTTTAGGTATAACAATGACTTCTGCAATTTTCCAATGATGTGGCACATATCTTAGTTTAAGGCATGCATTTATTATAAATTGGAGTTTTTTGAAGGCTGTAGAAGGCATTTCTTTCAAAACCTGAGCAGTTATTAGATCGTACCCTGGTGATTTTTTGTTGGACAACTTATGTTGACACATACTTCTTACTTCTTTGAGCGTGACAAAAGGAATTTCACATTCGTCGTTTCTATCAACAAACTGTAATGGATCTGTAGCTGTGCTTGCTGGAAATGGCTTAAAAACATTCGCGAGATGTTCAGCGAAGAGATCAGCCTTTTGTTTTGGGTTTCCGATCCATTTACCATCTTGAGATTTTACTGGCGGGTTTTGTGCCGGTGGTCTTTTTTGGCGCTTAGCTGCTTTCCATAAGGAGTATTCCGTAGAAGCATTCGCCGTCAGACTATTCAGGAATCTACTAAGTGAATCACTTTTAAATTCCCAGATTCTTTTCTTAAGTTCATTGTTAAGACGGTTAAAAACTGCCTTATCACCTGGAAATCTCGTAGCTTGCCATTTTCTTCGAGCTCTTCTTTTCTCCAAGATCAGCTCCTTTATTTCGACAGGATATTTTATTTCTTTTTCTCTTGAGTTCGAAATTGTTGGAGTACTTTCTTCTGCAGCCTGTTGCACATCAGCAATAAATTGTTCTACTTCATGATCAATCTGTTCAATTGTTTGCATAGGGGATCTTAGGTTTATAAAACTTTCAAGTTTATCTCTGAATTCGTTCCAGTTTGTTCTTTTGTTCACGAGCTTAGGATTACTTTTCTCTATTATTTCTGCTTCGCTCAGTGATAATATTACTGGAGTATGATCTGACAATAAATCGTAATTACCTTCGACACTTATATGGTTTCGTTTAATACCTTTTACTACGAAAAAGTCTATAAGGTCTGGTATTTTGTTAGAATCAGATGGCCAATATGTTGGCGAGCCAGAAGAATAAAATTCGCAGTTGTATTTGCGGCCTGCTTGATATAGCCGTTTGCCTTTCGTTGTTATGAGCCTAGATCCCCATTGGGTGTGTTTAGCATTGAAGTCGCCACCAACAAGGAAGTTATGTCCTAACAAATTTAGGAGTTCTGCATAGTCTTCTTCAGTTGGAGAGCGCCTCGGAGGGCAGTATATAGATGCTATCTTAAACTCTTTCTTTTTTATACCAATACTAATTGTGGTTACTTGCATGTTTTCATTAGTAAACTTCGGCTCTTCATAGTGTGTTAAGCACTTTTTTATTAGTATTGCTGATTCGCCATCCCTGCACTAGGGTGTCCGTTTTTTCCCAAACTCATATTTTTAAGGGCAGACACAAAAAAATGTCCTAAAATAGAATATTTGACAAAAAAAAAATTGTCCGAGATCATTTACCCGTACTTTTCTCATAGAAATTTGTATGGGATTTTCGCTCTTATAAGGCTAGAACACTTGCTATTTTCTGTCGTTTCGATTAAAAAATTTGATCGGAACCCAGTATTTTTCTTTTCACTTTTCGACTGAATGATTGCACGACAAAATTTTCGCAAGGGCATTCCTAGCTTCATGCATTTAACATTTTAATGGATTAAAAAGGGCTGGGCTAGGACGGCACTTGCAATTACAATTGTGCAAATATTTAGTCACTAAAAATAGATGAAACTGACATGAATTTAAATGAGAATGAATGAATATGCTACTGAAAAATCGTAACAGGGGATGCGAGTGTCGAAAGTAAAAATGAAACAAACGCAGTTAGATGTTTTGTGCTTACACAAATGGTATTTGAAATAGTTAGACTAAAATATCGTATTCACAACTAAAACAATTCATGCAACATTTGTGATTTTCAATCGTACGATTATTAAGCTGCAAGATATGAGACAAATGGTTTTAAAATAGATCAATGCGACACGTTGTATTTGCAGATATATATTCGTGCGACAGATTACGGAAGTGAGTACATGTCATTAGCTATTTTTTAATCGCAATGAAAAAAAACCACAAAGTCGTTGCTAGGCTTATTGTAAACAATATGTGTATATGTATTATTAATCTTTACGATTGCTTGTGGTGCATTCACATTAAAATCTGTGTGCTGTATGTTATCGCAAGTGAGAATGCGATACCGGTTTTTCAATCGCAGCGACTGATTATAGCAAATGTGGTCCTATCTCAAGGCTATGACACGATTTTTTAGTCACACTATTTTAAATTGCAAATGCGATGCGTTTGTTTCACTTTAACTTTCAACAATCGCATGTCCGAGTATAATGAAACCATTTTTAATTAAAGGTTATATTATTAGAGTTTTGACTTTTTCCAGTTCTGCGCATGTATCAAAATTTGTGTCAAATGCCTATTTTTGTTGTTGTGCTTACGTGTATTTCTGACAGTTTCAATTTTGACAACCCACGCAGTACTGTGACATATACCTATAAACCAGAGTTGGGTAGTATTTATTCCATTTTGTAATTGATCACAGGGTCGATTACAATTTTATGTAATCAGTAAAGGACTTTTTCCAATTATAATTAAATGTAATTTATAATAACAAAATTTTAATTACAATTTCATGTAATTTGTAATTGAAAATTTTCAATTAATAATAACATGTAATCGGAAAAAAAGTAATTGAAGATCAAAAAGTTATTGAAAAAAAGCTGTAATGATTGTGTATTCAATTACATTTGTGTGTAATGATTATAAACAAAATAATCAGCATAGGTTTTTTCAATTCCTTTTTTGTAATTACATGTAATTAAATCGAGTAATTGTTTTTTCAATTAGATATTATTTTTAATTGACTCTCAATTACTTAACGTTTTCAATAACAAATGACATGTAATCGTCACCTAACTCACATCTGCTATAAACCCTCATACTTAGATCTCGGTTTAACACATCCACTCTCATAATCTGCTAAGTCCTTAGGCTATGGCTAAGAATGCCCTTGCAATTTTCTGTCACGATTACAAAAAGTGATTGAAACTGAGTAAATTTTTAATTCTTAAAAGTGCGTTTCGAAAAGCAATAAAAATAGAAGAAATAGTTTTTCGTTATCGAGTTTCTATTTTTAATTCCAAGGTTTTTATTTGTCAGTGCGAAACTGAGAGCGATGATATTGAATTTTAATTTCCTAAATTTTGATGTGCGAGATTTTAAACAGAAGAATTTTTGGTTCAAGATATAAATGCTAGATTTTTATTGCGTGATTAAAAAAGCAAGATAATCGAAATAACAGGGATGGCTCTGAAAAAGGTAAGCAACTGATAGGCTACGAGTTATGGTCTAGGAGTTAACCAAAGCAAAACTAAATTGATGCTATATTTATGACCAGAATTAGAATTAACCTCTTCTTTGATTTTTAGATTTTCTTTTGAGGTTGGCTTTTGATAGCTTTTCTGCTTAAATCTGTCCATTTCGATAGAAAATATAATTTTGAACAAGTAGTTTTCAGTGCAAAATTATCGAATACGCTTTGTTTCGGAGCTATACCAAAAATATTAAAAAGGGCACGTGTGACCATTCTCTCAGAAACGTATAGGTACATTTCGCAGCATTTTTGGTTTTAAGCATGTTCATGGGCTAAACAAACATATATGCAATAAGACCCTTGCTTGTAATTTATATTTTCTAAATGGTCTATTCAATAGTTTATATCTTCCAGTAAAAAAATACTAGAACTAGAGGCAAAACATTGTTTTTTACGCATGTAGCAAAACCCTTGAATAAAATTGGAACCTTCAATGAGTGATGATATTGACGACGTACACAGCTGTGGAGCGGCTGATTCTAACTTATGATTCAATTGCCTGGTAGTTCACACTTAAATTAGCATATATAACATCGAAAGATTTAAAAAAACCTTTTTGTCACACCAAAATCGCAAATTTGATTCCTACTGATAAATGCACTCCTTAAATGAGCATTCAAAAAGATTTTAAAGCGGTATTCCAAGAAAGGATGATGGAATCTTAGCACCGTGATGAAAGATTTCAAAAAACTTAACTCAACTATTATACTAATAAGCTTACAAACCTAAATACCAACCTCAAAACCACCCTTATTTTGGCTTCAAGTCACAGGGGCATTTAGGGAAATCAACGGGCAGATGAAGAACTAGGCAAGGATCAGTCCTTCATAGTTCACTTGCAGAAAGGGTCAAAATTCCTCTTGGAGTTGTGAAGGGCCAATAAATTATTTATTATTCTCAGTGTCTTAGCAATGGGGACCAGCAAGAAAAAGATATTCAACGAAATTCAATTTCCTTATTAATGTCCTGCTCTGGCTTATATGAGAGCACAATTGCTGGGATTGACATTTTTTGGCGAATTTTACGAACTCTCCGAAATGAAGATCAAGAATTGGGTATCTTTTCTTAAAGTGACGAAATGGATATAAGACGAAAATTAGTTGCTTCGGTATCCCTGGTACGTTCCCTTTCAGACCCTAAAAACCATGGGTAATAGAATGATCATCATCAACAGAAACCCGAGTTCCGATTTCTCATGGCCTTGGGAGTATGAAAAGTAACCTAATGCGTATACGGTTGGATCAATTGTGCTTCGATGCCATTCTACTGCCTCTTCTTTGAATGAGTGTCTTATGACCAGTATCTTATTGTTTGTGATGGCTTTCAACATACAACAACCATACCCCACATTTATTTTAATTCAAACCTAAGAACATACCTGGTTTAATGGGCAGGTCTTGACCTACGCTGAATACCTAATGTCCTGTGAAGTGAGCAGACGGGGGGCCGCAAAAATCTCAGATATAATCATATAATTGCATGACCTCTTGTTGTACCTCGTGGCATGATGGTTAGGGCGTTGAACTGTCATGCCAAAGGTCTGGGTTCGATTCAAAGCTGCTGCCACCTAAAAACAGAAATATTTTTCCCCAGGTACTACCTCTTGCGAGGAACTGACAAATTATCCAAGAGTATACTTATCATGAATATGTGCTTCTCATCTTGCCGTTCGAACTCGGCAAAATTTTGTAGGTCCCCTCCATTCCTGCAAACAACATGCACGCAAGATTGATTGAAAGTTGTAGGTCACTAGGCCCTGGTTCTCTCTAGACCTATCCTGGAAACCTAATGTCCTGTGGATTGAGCAGACGGGGGACCACGAAAATCTCAGATATAATCATGTAACTGGATGATTTCCTAAAAGATCGAATCCGTGCTTTGAACAAACTAACAAACCAGCTAGTCTAGTATTTACTGTTAAATTTCAAGCCGTGATGGATCGTGATCCCAAGAGAATAAGTCGACAAAACCTCAATTTAATCCACTTGTATCCATGTCAAACGAGTAATGGTATCAAAACGTGCCGCTATTTCTAACTTCCTACCTTTTTTAATATTATAAGTAGCGAGCGTCAAAGGAAATTGGTATACTACGGCGTATACTTACTTTTTTTTTTTGGAAAATTAAATTAAGGTTTTAAAACAAGGAGCTAGTAAAATTTCTAGTTTTCAAAATTCGATTAAGATGGCGGTACAGTCTAGGATAAGCTACGCCTTGAACTAACAAGCCTCGTCCGGCTTGCTCGGTGTGTATAGCTGTGTAGCTTATTCAATAAAAACCGCGTTTCAATACACCATTAAACACAGACGCCACGTAGGTAGTTCAATATTTCTTTATTTACATACATAAATTGTTTTGAATCTTTTAAATTGATAAAAGCTCTCGTGTCTATCAAATATTAAGAATGTCACAAAAAAGATAATCTTTTATCATTTTGAATTGAATGATAAATAAAACTGGTTAAATTTTATCTTTTCTTAATTACATTTTTATCTCTTTACTTGTTCACTGATTATGATCAAAAAACCCCTTTTTGGACCCATCTGTATTATAAATCCTTCATCCTCGTCCCCTATTGAACAACAATATCTTACAATTTCAATGTCAATATGACAAATTTAAGCTAAAAATTACCGTTCAGCTCTGACCTCCAAAATTAAAAAAAAAAAATGTATTCAACATTAACACGATATTATGTTCTCTTTCAGTCAATACATTTCGCATGTAGACGAAATTAATTATAAATTGTCTTTTATTTTTGTTTGATTTTGTTTTGTTTAAAGATTCGTTATTACGAGTATATTTGAGCTTTTTCAACTCCAACAACAAAAACCAACTATAACCAGCTAGCAGCACAGCAATCCATGTGAGTTGGCGAGATCTCATGTTAAGTTTATTTCATACAAACAAATTATCACCCACTGGAAATGGAAATGGAAACGGAAAGCGAAGAGGCGTAGTAAATTTCGAGAATTTATGAATCAGTCATGCGAAAAGCTTTTATTTAATTTTTTTTTATTTCTCGAATCAACTCGAACTTCAATGTTAATTGTTAAATTGCCATTGCGTTTGGCTTTTGAATGAAAATAAGAGTAAGAGGAAACATACCATAATTGGATTCGTTTTCAATAGCGCGATTAAGTGTTGCTGTTGTTGTTGTGTAGTTTATGTGTTACTCATTTTGGATATCAACAGCATGTCCAAAAATAAATAATTTGTTTTATAGTGATTTGTTTTATTATGTTTATCGTTGCAAGAAATTATATTATTTTTTTTTTTATTTTTTTTTTTAATTTACAGTTTTGCTGTAAAGCCTTATTTGACCTATTTTGAAAATAAATAGACATTAACGGGATGGTATGCTCAAAGGTAGACAAGATATTAGGGCAAGATTTTTAATGCAAGGTTATATGAGTTTCGGACTTGATTTTGAGATATCAAACCAAATTTGGTAAGTTATAAATGTCAAAGTTTGAAATGATCTCACATTGGAAAACTTGTGGTAGGATATTGGCAAGTAGAATTGACCTCATTTCTAAAAAATTAATAGAGGATTTCTAAACTGGAATTCAATTTAAAAAGAAAACAATCTCAATAGCTCTGGCTTGATGAATTTGGAAAGAATGTTTTTTTGCCATTTGAATTTTGGTGATTTTGAAAAGAATAACATTTTGAAATCAACCTATTTTAAAAATGCATTTTTATGAAGATGTTAGGTATTAGTTTATTAAATTTAAGAAAACTTTAAATATGGTTTAATTTACGGATAAAGTAAAGCAGTATCTACTTCAAAACAATTCCTTATAATTCGGTCAGTAAACCGAATTCCTCGTGCGTTTTTAAGTGGGACCTGTTTTTTTATGATTAGAATTCATTTCAATTCAATTAGCTTCGACGTCATTTAAAAGTGCTTGAAATGGTGGTGGGTCAGTAACCCTGGTTAAGAAACCAAAATCCCTGAGCTCTTTGTGGGAAAGACATTATTTTATATTTGCTATTTATTTTTGTCCTTTCCTGCCAACAACACGCACACAGGAATTGTTGAGAGTTGTTAGTCACTAGGCCCTGGTTCTCCATGAGCTGTTGCGACCCTTTTTTTTTAAATTTATTTTTGCCATGCTAAGGAAGAAAATAAGCTTGGGAGTCATTGGTGTAATCCTGTCGCTTTGATAACATAATGGCAAAAAAAAAAAATCGTTATTACTCTGAAAGTTTCCATAATTAAAATAATGGCTGATGTCTTAAGCCATATGTGTTGAGTGGATCCACATTCGGGGAAAATTTTAGCACTGCCATTCCTCGGGGACATACTTTTTTACTTTCACTTTTCGAATAGTTTTTAATAATTTGAACAGGAAAAAAGTGCAGAAATGCCTTGAGATGTCAAACTCGCGTTAAGACGCACCTTCCGGTAGAATATGAGTGTCGCCACAAGGGCTGGCCACGATATTAAACCAAAAAATATTTTTGTAAGTATTTCAGTATCGTCTCGGTATCGGTCAAGTATAACCCAGTTTCGTTTGGTCTCGCATAACAAAGTCTCATCTCGGTATCGGTATCACTATATTGGTCTCGTGAGGTTTTGGTCTTGATCCTTTAGTTGAACTCCGCTTGGTATTTTTATGTAAAGTCAATATTTTTAACTGAAGTTTTTTTTTTTTGTTGACTTAACAAATGTTTTTATGGCTGGTCTTACAATTTCTAAGTGAAGTTCCAATAATGTATTTGACACAAAATTTGCACAAAAATGTTTTGAAGATATCATTTAAGTCACTTCCTCACTAAAGAGAACCAAGCCTGAAAATTTCATCCAAATCGTTTGTTTCACAGAAAGCAAGCATTAAAAACACGGGCGTGGCAGTTGTAATTAAAATTCCTACCTTAACCTTCTCCCTGAATAAAAGAAAAGCTCTGAAAATGTCATCTAAATTGTTAGAGCTGACCGAGAAACCAAATACAAAAAAAGTTTGTTTGTAATAAATAAATGATAATATTCAAAAATTAATATTTTCTGCCAATACAAAACGATACTGTCGAAAGTATCAGTAAATTTGAGTCCAAAAAGTACGGTATCATTTGGTATAATCTCGGTATCGTTTCGGGTGCATTGGGGTTGGTGTCGTCTCAGTATCGTTTAAGTTTCCGTTACCGATAGCAAACTATACCAAGACTTCTGGTATCATAACCAGCCCTAGTCACCAAATTTTAGGGACATTTTTTTTTATGTCGAAGGGTTGGACCTCCAATTTTTTTTAGCATTTTAAGAAACACACAACTTTTATTCCCGGTACACATAAGGCATCTGGAAACAATTCCGTAACTTTTTTCTAACGGGTGATTTTTTAAGAGGTTTAGAACTTTAAAAAAAAAAACACAAAAAATTCGAAAAAATGAATTAAATATTTATTTGAATCGATAGTTTGAACCTTGCAATTTATTGTTTAAAGATAATTTCAGGCAAATGTTGACCGCGGCTGCGTCTCAGGTAGCCCATCCGCTGAGTCCAATTTTAGCATACTCTTTCACACATATCGGCCGGTATCTCACGAATGAATGCATGGATGTTGGCTTCCAGTGCGTCAATCGAAGCAGGCTTGTCCCTATAGACATTAGCCTTGACATACCCCCACAAAAAATAATCTAATGGTGTCAAATCGCACGATCTAGGCGGCCAATTGACAGGCTCGAAACGTGAAATTAACTGTTCACCAAACTCGTCTCGCAATTGCGCCATTGTTTCGCGTGCTGTGTGGCATGTGGCACCATCTTGTTAAAACCACATATCATGCAAGTCAAGAACTTCCATTTCGGGCAAAAAAAAGTTTGTTATCATCGCTCGGTAGCGTTCACCATTGACAGTAACGCTGCGATTCGCATCATCTTTGAAGAAATATGGCCCAATAATGCCGCCGGCCCATAAACCGCACCAAACAGTGGCTTTTTCGGGATGCATTGGTAGCTGTTGCAATGCTTCTGGCTGATCTTCACTCCAAATGCGGCAATTATGCTTATTTACGTACCCATTCAACCAAAAATGAGCCTCATCGCTGAACACAGTTTTTCGATAAAAAAGCGGATCCTCGGCCAGCTTTCCAAGAGCCCATTCACCAAAAATTCGGCATTGTGGTAGGTCGGCTGGCTTGAGTTCTTGCACCAGCTGTATCTTAAAAGGCTTTACGCCCAAATCCTTCCGCAAAATTTTCCACGTAGTGCTGTAACAAAGGCCTAACTGCTGGGAACGGTGCCGAATCGACATTTCGCGGTCTTCTGTCACACTAGCTGATACGGCCGCAATATTTTCTTCACTACGCACAGTACGTAAACGTGTTGGTGGTTTAATGTCCAACAAAGTAAATTTGGTGCGAAATTTGGTCACAATCTTCCGAATAGACTGCTCAGAAGGTCGAGAATGCCGACCATAAAATGGAAGCAGCGCGCGATGAACATTTCGAACCGAGCACGAATTTTGATAGTAAAATTCAATAATTTGCAAGCGTTGTTCATTTGTAAGACGATCCATGGTTAAATTGCAAACCAAACTAAAGCTGTTTGACAGTGACACAAGGTACTAAACACACGTCAGTTGTCAAAACCAGTGTTGCCAAAACCAAACCAGCTAAAAAATCACCCGTTAGTTCAAAATATCGAAAAAAGCAGACATAACATAAACATAAAAAAATAAGTCCCGACAAGTAGCAACACTGATATTTTACCAACAGGTGTGTCTCAACTCAACACGTATTTCGCATGTGCATTTCTTTAATTTTTTTCATTTTCACAATATTAAAAATTACTAAAGACGTGGAGCTCCCAAGTCCAAGGTCCTGAAAACTGGCCATACTAACATTTTAAAAGAAGGTGAGTTTACTCAACACGCATTTTTAAGAAATTTTATTTCCTAACGCACGTTTGACATTTGGTGGCATTTCTGCAACTTTTTTCAAGTTCAAAATATTAAAATCTATCAAAAAACTAGGGGCGCTAGTCTTTGACATTCAAAAAGTTTGTTTTCCAAAATGGGCAACATTGATAATCTTCCTGAATGTCCATTTACTTAACACCTATCTTCTAAGATATCAAACATTATTTAAAGCATTCAAATTTTCCCAGATTGGGCACCATTTTTGAAAATGGATTGCAGAGGACAAAAATGACTCCTAACATAAATTTCTTACTTAATGTGTAAGCAATGGGCTCCACACATAAAAAAGGTCACCTCAAAAAGCACACGGGATATGGTTTCCTGACCAGACTATTACAAAAATAATTTAAGATATTAAAATTAGAAAAAAAGCTTGTGTCATCAATTTATTTAGAATGTTAGCCATGGCAAAGGGACCATTTTATTTTCAAACCCTTAGAAGTATTGTATATTAAAAGTCTAAGTCTATATATGAGTACATACAATTTGTTTTTGATAGTGAGCTCAGAATATTTTCCGAGCAGCCAGTGCATCTCTTAATTTACCATTTAATACTTTGTTTATTCTACTAATAAACGTTATTAACGGTGTTTTGTAATTTAAATGTAGCTTCTTTAATATTTTTGCCAAATCAGTTGCCTTAATATTCGTTTAGAATTTTATAAGGTCCTTCAGTCAGAACTTGTTTAAATTTGAATTTGAGCGAGGCCTTCGTACCACACCTTGTCAAATTCTTGCAACACATACAAAAAGACTATCGAAACAAAATGTTCTTATCTTCAAATACTGTCTCGATTATTTATGAACATTAGCAATTTTGTGTATTTGATCAATAATTGTTGAATGCATACTCCTAAATATGAACTGATATACAGGTATTAACCGTTTTCTTTCTAAAGGGTATTTTTTTAAGAGGTATAGAACTGTAAGTTGGCAACACTATTTTAGCTGGTGGCCATTTTGTCAGCTGTCAAGTGATTTTTTTTTTAGTTTGGTTTGGCATTTCAACATAAATGGACTGACGCTTGATCAATGCTTCCAAATCATGAAAATTCATGGTTCTGTTCGAAATACGTACGGTGTGAATTTTGTTTAACGATTAAGCTCATTTTTGGTTGAATATGGATAAGTCAATAAACAAAACTTCCGTATCTGGAGTGATAATAATCCTCAAGTGTATATTGAAACATCAAATGACTGTTTGGTGTGTTTTATGGGTTGGTGGAATAATTGGTCCGTACTTCTTTAAAAGCAATGCTGGCTAGGATGTCACAGTAAATGGTGACGACTATAGAACCAAAATGACCAAGTTTTTTTTGTTCATATTTTTATTTTTATTTTTATTTATTTTTCTTTTTTTTCGTGCCATACTTGATTTACTGAAGGAAACGTTTGGTAATCACATAGTTTTCGTTACGGCCTCAAAGATCGTGCAATTTAACGCCACTTGATTTTTTTCTGTGGGATATGTGAAGTCGCTATAGTCTACTCCGATAAGTCCGAAACGATTGACCACTTGGATGACAACATTTGCAGCGTTATTACCAATATACGGTCACAAATGTTAGAAAAAGTCATTGAAAATTGGGCTTCCAGATTAGTCTACGTCCATAGGCCAGCCGTGGTGGTCATTTGGAAGATATCATAGTTTAAAGAAAAATAAATATAAAATAAAGAAAATTGCATAAAAAAAAAATAAATTAATTTAGTGGCGCAACAGCTCATGGAGAACCAGGGCCTAGTGACTAACAACTCTCAGCCATTCCAGTGTGCGTGTTATTGGCAGGAATGGAGGGGACCTACAATTTTTTTCCGAGTCCGAACGGCTAAATGAGAAGCACTTATTCATGGTAAGTATACTCTTGGAGGATTTGTCAGTCTCTCGCAAGAGGCAGTACCTCGGAAAAAAAATTTCAGTTTTTAGGTGGCAGTGGCCAGGAATCGAACCCAGACCTTTGGCATGACAGTCCTACGCACTAACCATTATGCCACGAGGTACTACAAAGAAAATTGCATATCATTTCAAAAAATCATCTTCGTTTTATTCTGTTTCAAATTTCTATATCTCTAAGAAAAACACCCTTTATTCTTCAAAAAGCCAACGCCAAATCGGTAAATTTCTGTTCCAAAAGTATGTTCTCGTATAACTCGGTCTTGTGTAACTCAGTCTCGTTTTGTCTCGTATAACAAAGTCTCGACTCGGTAACATTTCGGATGCTTTGGAGCTGGTATTGTCTCGGTATCGCTTCGGTTTCCGATGCCAAAGCCAAACGATACCAAGACTTTTCTGGTATCGTAGCCAGCCTTAATTTTAATGATCAAAATTGATATCTGTGCTTGGGTAACTGATTATTTGGAGAGGTCTCCACTGGTCCCCAACCAATAATTTTTAACGTTAACCTGAAATTTTTCATGATATTTGTTTTAATTGTTTCTTTCTCTATAACATTTTTGTCTGTGATTTTAATTAATTTTAATAAATAAAACATATAAGGCAAATTCATATTTGTTGTTAAGGCTGTTGCTAGGTAAAACTGCGGTTTATCTTGTATGCCAAAATGTAGTTTCTATATTTATGTTATTTTTTAATGGCTTATGACACCATGATATAAAATCTATTAAAACAGATAGTGTAATGTTTTACTATGCAAACAAAATTTAAAAATAGCTGCTAATCTAACCTAATCTAATCTAAATTATTATAGTTTATCATTTACATATCTAGTTTATTTTATTTGTTTATAATCAAATCACTATCCCTTTCAATTTATGATCTTTTATTTAGTTTTTTTATTAATGAAGATCAAGTAAGTTTTTTAACCTTTTCTATTTCTATTAAAATATATTTAAGATATTAATTAGCATTTTTTATGTGGAACGCATTAGCATAGCTTTTTGCCTTTCGTATATGATAAAAAAAAATTAGTAGGAAGTTTTATTTCAGCGAACTAAAAATATGTCATTGGAATTTGTTAAGTTAAACTTAAAGAGCATTGAACGATTTAATTTGACCGATGCATTAACCGAAAAAAATTAAAAAAAAAAAATTCCACAAAATATTAGATTTTCGTGATGATTTCTTCAATTTGATAATTTCCTATGTTGTTTACTCAGATAATAATTCAAAAATTGTCTTACTAACAATTTGAGTGTGAACATTGTACATTTTGTATCTACCTAGAAAGCTTTTTTTTCAATTTTGTAAAAATGACCAGTAACAGTACGTAACAGTAAGTGACGAACAAAGGTCAGAATAACTGAATCATAGTTTTGGCGTCTGAAGAATTTTTGTTTGAAAGTACATGCTCATAATTTGGTAAGAAATTCAGGGAGTTGAAGGGGATAAATTCAGTTTTTTCACAAATATCTCAATACTCACTTTTTTGAAAAAAGTTAAAGTTGTGATTTATGTACATGAAAAATATTGTAAATTTTTTTCTGAGCAACAGATTTTGAGATTTTACGTAAATGCCCTCATTACCTATTTTACCTGAGCATGCTGTTGGTAGAGAATTCAATAATACTCGTAGTTAAAAGCTCTCATTGTTTGTACACATTATTCTCAAAATCTGTTGTTCCCATCGAAAAATTGTCTCTTTTAGAGTTTTCAATATCAAAAGGTTAACTTTGTCAACCTATAACTTCAAGATGAAGAAACCTGCAGAAGTTGTTTAGCACTTAGTTTTTTTTAAAAGATTATTGCATAATAATGTTGTTTTGTTGTAAAATGAAATTCAATCTTTTCAAGATGGTTATCTTCCCTTTTCGAGAAATAAAAAAAAAAATTATTTCACCCTCTTTCGTACCTTGATATTTTGGAAATTTCCTTGGAAATGCTTAAGAAGTCAAAACATAGCCTTCCACTAATGTTTGAATTTTTACCGAAGTAAAAGTCTAATTTTTCTGAGCTACAAGGTTTTGAATTCCAAAATACTTTCGAATAAAAGTTCATAAGTTTTTCTTCATTTTAAGACCTTAAAATTTTGTCCTAGCACCTAGCTCAGCTGAATATAATAACTTCATTCAAGAGGAAATAATACACATGATGGTTTGCCTCACAAAATTTGGGTGGGTGATGTCTGAAGTAGCCCAGAAGTATATAATCTTGTCGCTTAGACGCCATTCTGAAAAGTGGCACCCAATCTGTAGTCCAGTAAGGAAACAGAAATGCTTGCACTTTTTTAGAGGAAGAAATTTGTTGTATGCTTGTAAACTATTTTTAATGTGATAAAATTGTCATTTAGCTAAGGAGTCATTGTTGTAATCCTGTCGCTTGCACACCATTTTCAAAAATGGCGCCTAACCTGCTGAAAATGGTAAATTTGATTAAAAAATTGTAAATATCTTGTAAATTTTCTTGACCAAAATTACGATTGATATCTTAAAAGAAAGTTTTTGAGTAGACATACCCTCAGGTAAAATTTCAGTATTGCCACTTTTCGGGAACATACTTTTTCGTCAACGGGTGGAACCTCCAATTTTTTTATATTTTTTTTATATTTTGAACATGAAAAAAGTTGCGGAAATCCCTAAATAAAAACAAATGCGTGTTGGGAAATAAATAATATTTAAAAAGTAATAGGTGTTGAATAGACGCACCTTTGGTTTGAATTTCAATGCATTACACTTTATAGGGACACATTGTTTTTGTATGTCAAAATGTGGAACTCCCCCCTTTTTTGGTAGGTTTTAACGTGAATAAGGTTGTGGTATTGAACCCAGACGTCAAACTTGTGTTAGAAAGATAATGATTGCTATTTGAAAAGAATGGTTTTGAGTAGACGTAGCTTTTGATAAAATGTGAGTTCTGGAACATACTTTTGTATA
Organism: Dasysyrphus albostriatus; assembly: GCA_946251815.1. Lineage (NCBI taxonomy): Eukaryota > Metazoa > Arthropoda > Insecta > Diptera > Syrphidae > Dasysyrphus > Dasysyrphus albostriatus. Next base: position 60,226,939 of record OX276337.1, on the reverse strand, counting down.
CCATAAAATGGGACCTTCCACCTTTTGGGTAATTTTTATTATATTGAACATGACAAAAATGTGGAAACGCCTCCTGATGCCAAACGCATATCGCAAAAATAATGGTCGACAATGTAAAAGACAGTTATTATGTGGAAGCATCTTCGGTTAATATTTCAGTTTTACAACATCTTTTTTGTTGTCGATGGGTGGATTTTCCACTTTTTAAAAAAATTTTTTTTATAATTATAGTGTTGCCATTTTTCGGGAACATATTTTTTTTTTAATAAATTAAAAATCCCACCCTTTGACATCAAGACAAAATTGTTCCCGAAAAGTGGCAATACTGGCATTTGAATCGAATGAGCATCTCCTGAACACCTATCTTTTAAGACGTCAACAATAATTTTTTTATACGCGTTTGGCATCTGCAGGTATTTCCTCGACTTTTTTAATGGTCAAAATATTAAAAATTTGCCACAAAATTGAAATCCCACCCTGTGGTATAAAAAAAGTATATTCCTAAAAACTGACAACACTCTCATTTAACCAGAAAGTGTGTCTACTCAAAACCTTTTTGTTTCCAGATATCAATCGTTATTTTTCCAATACATGCTAGTAGTCTGGAGGCGTTTCCGCAACTTTTATTACGTTAAAAACTACCAAAAATGGGGAAAGTTCCATATTTTGACATCAAAGAAGTGTATGTCCCTGAAAAGTACTTAACACTTTTTTTAAAAAAAATTTTATTTTCCAACACGCGTTTGGCATTTATATAAAGGGTGATTTTTTAAGAGGTTTAGAACTTTTAAAAAAAAAAAACAAAAAATTCGAAAAAATGAATGAAATATTTATTTGAATCGATAGTTTGAATCTTGCAATTTAATGTTTAAAGATAATTTCATGCAAATGTTGACCGCGGCTGCGTCTCAGGTAGCCCATCCGCTGAGTCCAATTTTGGCATACTCTTTCACACATATCGGCCGGTATCTCACGAATGAATGCACGGATGTTGGCTTCCAGTGCATCAATCGAAGCGGGCTTGTCCCTATAGACATTAGCCTTGACATACCCCCACAAAAAATAATCTAATGGTGTCAAATCGCACGATCTAGGCGGCCAATTGACCGGCCCGAAACGTGAAATTAATTGTTCACCAAACTCGCCTCGCAATTGCGCCATTGTTTCGCGTGCTGTGTGGCATGTGGCACCGTCTTGTTGAAACCACATATCATGCAAGTCAAGAACTTCCATTTCGGGCAAAAAAAAGTTTGTTATCATCGCTCGGTAGCGTTCACCATTGACAGTAACGCTGCGATTCGCATCATCTTTGAAGAAATATGGCCCAATAATGCCGCCGGCCCATAAACCGCACCAAATAATGGCTTTTTCGGGATGCATTGGTAGCTGTTGCAATGATTCTGGCTGATCTTCACTCCAAATGCGGCAGTTATGCTTATTCACGTACCCATTCAACCAAAAATGAGCCTCATCGCTGAACACAAGCAGCGCGCGATGAACATTTCGAACCGAGCACGAATTTTGATAGTAAAATTCAATAATTTGCAAGCGTTGTTCATTTGTAAATTGCAAACCAAACTGAAGCTGTTTGACAGTGACACAAGGTACTAAACACACGTCAGCTGTCAAAACCAGTGTTGCCAAAACCAAACCAGCTAAAAAATCACCCGTTATTTCAAGTTCAAATAATATTTTGAAATTAAAAAAAAAAAATTATCAAAAAAGTGGAGGTTCCACCCGTTGACTTAAAAAAAAGTATATTCCGAAAAGTGGCAACACTGAAATTTTATCCAAAGGTGCTATCTTTTATAATATTCATCGTTATTTTCTTGGAAAATTTACTTTCCCACAGGTTGGGCACCATTTTTAAAAATATCGTCCAAGCGACAGGATTACAACAATGACTCTTTAGCTAAATAATATCCTTTAACATTTTTTACAAACATACCTATAATTTCCTCCTTAATAAAAAGTGCGGGAATTTTGATTTCCTTATCGGACTTCAGATTGGGGGCCATTTAATTTCTTAATATTAAAATTTCAAATAGGTCGAAATAATATTGCACCTCAAAAATGTCGTGATTGAAAATTTTCAATTTAAAAACAATTTCTGATAGATTGTCCTTCAGCTTACGTTGATTTTTTAGCCTTCAGGTTTTAAAAGTATCCATCTTTACATATCATCTCTTAAGTTTTCAAATGCTTTAATTAAGTGGTAGTAGTTACATGACATACGCCAGAAGTTCAATTTTGTACATTTTAAGAATAAACTCTCAATGGTAGCCTACCAGTGGTGCCCAACATACTGTAAAAAAAACTAAAACTTGAACTGCTTTTACGCAGTGCATATTGCCGTACTGCTCACCTCTTTTTACTTGGTATTGTATTAAAGATTCTGCCTCGTAAACGCTTAGTTAGTTAATGATGTTACAAAAACGACAGCACTGCTACTTTTTTTTTAATAAATCACCTCATTGTATAAGAATAAATTGTGAATCTTGGTGTAGGGAACTAAGTCCCCGGTAACTAAGTCCACCAAGGGACTTGATTCTCATTAAATTGGAACTAAATCCACTAAAGCGAAGTGGACTTAGTTCTCATAGAAGGTGGGAATTTAATTCCTCAAAAAGTGAGCGGTTGTACTTCCCTTCACAGTGAATCTTCACTTTGATTTTAAGAAAAATAAGAAATTTGGTTTTAGCTTGGATGATTCTTGTGTCAATTTTTTTTTTTCTTCTTTTTAGTTCAAATAGTCAATTTTATAAATATCTACATATGATATCTACGTACCTACATTGTACGAAATTTGTTTGCTTTTTTTTTTAAATGTGTTTTTTTTTACACCACACAGAATCTAAAAAATGAAAAATTTTTTAAGAGGGTCATTCACCTAACAACTTAAGTGAATGACACTGATTAATTTGAATACAAGAAAATTAAAAAAAAACTCTTTCAAATAGTTTTTTTGAGTTTATTTTTAAAAGAAATAACTTTCAAATACACAATTATGTCATTCATAAATAGAGATTATGACCAAAGGAACACAATGCGAATGGACATAAGGTCCAATGTCCGAATGTCGATGACAATAAGGTCTACATAAATTGATAAAATTCTGTTTTTAAAGCCATTTTTGATTACAATCTTGGAATGCAATATTAAGTTTAAAATACTAAAAAGCGCCTATTTGAAAAATTGCAACAAAATTGCTTATGATTCCAAAGCAAGAACGCGTGAATGTGAATTCCTCATTGTTATAAGATTTTTGCAAACAAAATTTCACTATTCCATTTATGTTATATGATATAAATACCTGAAACGCAATTTCATCGCAATTCTCTTAAACATAACATTAATTTTTTCTGATGCACCTGTAGATACATTTAATTAAGTGCATTGAGTGAAAAATCACAGTTTGCCAAGTTAAATATCACAATTTGTCTGAAAAAAACCTTCATTTCATTTAATGGTGAAAAGTCTGCCGGAATTGTTTAACGTTTTATTTAAAAAAATCAAACTCAATAGTAATACTCGTACACTGTATTTAAAAAAAAACTAATTGATATCTAACACAAATTTTGGCTCGCATTTAATCTTTTATACTAACCTAAGTGTTTACGTGTTTAGATACTTTTTTTATCCGTCAAACGTATCAAGATTTGTTTTTTGCGTTGTTAGGTATTTTTTTTTTCAATTCTTTTTCTATTTTGGCAGTTCGCCACTTAGCACACATGTGCGTCGTTAAAGTTTCATAACTTGATGGTGTTGTTTACAGAAACAAAGAAAAAGTTTTCATTAAAAAGAAATTAAACAAAAAACAATAAAAAATGCAAACATTTATATCAGAGTTCAGGTACCTACAAGTCTAATCTCAAATCGGCAATATTGAAGGCAAAAGAAAAAAAATGAGTTATTGATTAAATTTTGTGTCTTTCATATGGGAAGTACCTTCATTAGGTATCTATAAGTGTTTTAATTTAAAAAAAAAAGTGAAAAGCACAGTACAAGATAAAGTTATTGCAAGTATATTTTTTTTTTAATTAAACAATCAGGTGGTGATACTTTAATACATTTATACGGATACATCATTTTCGAGTCAAAAACTTTCATTTTGTCGTTGAAGATTTCAAGGGCACTTAAGAATTTATTTTGAATTATTATCTTAACTTGCGATAAAAGAAGAAAATATAAGAGCATGTTATAGATTCGTAAAAAATTAAATTCTAGACAAATAAATAAAATAAATGTTAAAACCTTATTCAGGTTTTATAAAAAAGACATAGCGTTTTCCTGAATGTACGTAAGTAAATAAGATTTTCTATGTTTTAACGTCAAAGAAAAGGTTCGTGCATCTTGACATCGCATACATTGGTATTTGTTTTATGAATTTCTAAAGTTTTTTTGTAGGTCGTAATTTTACTGTAACATTGAAAGAAACTTTAGAAATTCATATTAAAATCTTTAGCTTGACTGAAACTAGAACGTCCTCCACTCGAAACTCGAGAGCTAATAATATTATTTATCAATAAAAGTTGTCTTTAGCATAGAGAAAAGCTGATACCTTGTTTAAGCCAGTGCAATATACCCATCTTTATTTCACGCAAGCAAACTCATGCCTCACGCGCACAAAAAAGAATCGTTCCTGTTGAAGCCAAAAATTATTATTAAAAGGCGCGCATCGGTGGATTTTGACTGAAATCTCTTTCTCTTTTTTTTCGCACCCAAAATCTACCTATCTCACTGGATCAACCTTTCAGTAAGAAAACAAGACAGACACGCACTTTAAATGGACAAGTGAATCCGAATTGAATCAGGTTTTAGGTCCTGGTAGACCTGGATCGGACTGAATCCGGATTATTTGATCCAATCCAGCTCGTTGTCATAATTCTGGGTCAAAATTTCGATCCGGATTGAATCCGATCCCTTGATCCGCTCATGTAAACGTAGTATGGGCTACCTATAATTATATGAGCTACTTATTATTATTCTCTGCATCACTGAACACAGCCATCAGACATTCCAGTTATCTTTCCAGTCAGTGCTGAAAATTTGTTTGTTTGGGGGGTGAAAAAAATAGAAACGTCACATTTAGGTAACGACAAATAAGAACAAATAATTCCTCGGTTTCGTTAATAATTTAATTGTTTAATAAATGTTTGCATTCTGCACTTCTGGGCAAAAAAAAACCTTTCCAACGATGTATAATTTATATGCCTTCGGCTTTTTTAGACCGATCACCACCGGTCTTTACGAAAAATGTTAATATGAAAACCGGATGGCCACACGCAAAGTCAATCCAAAAAACTAGATGTTTAACTCCGATAATATACAAGTCAAAAAGATACGGTCATTTAACTTTATTTGCTTTCTCGGACTTTACCCTCACCAGACGTAAGGGGTTTTGTTCAAAGTTATAGAAGAGAATGTTCAGCAAAGTTTCTTACCAAGCCTTTCCTCCACCAGTGGACAATGGCCTTAGTTCGAAGTCAAACGTCCTAATTACAACCAAGGGCTATGGTACCTGCTGATCTACCAGAACGTCTTATTCTTCTGTTTGGGTACCTGCTAGGGCGTAAGAAGTTTCGTTGAAAGACAAAGTTAGTTATAAGGAGATTGTCCAGCATTTTTTATCAAGCCAGTAGGTAGAGGTCTTAGTTTGAAATCGAACGTCGTAATTGCCACCAATGGTCCTGGTACCTGCTGATCTACATAGAGCCTGATTTTAAGATTGTCACCAGGGTTTTGCAGCTGGTGATGCGGTAGAGTGTTTTACGTCTACTCTACTATGTTAATTTCCACTAGTTGCTTCAGTAACTGCTGATCTTTCACAGCGTTTAAGCCTGTCATATTAAGTGCCATCCGGGGAGTAGTACTTGCTGATATACTAGACTAGAGTGTCAATCCTGCCATTTTTAGTGCAACCAAGATCGTAATGCTGTTTCATCCTGTCCCAAACATTGACTTCAGAATAATAGAACTTATAAAGCTTAAGAACCAAATCATCAGAACCCAGATTATCCCAGACCAGATACCAGAACTTAAGTAATCGCTATGAAGTTGAAAAATCTTTAGAATATCATTAAAACAAATCTCTGTGTCTGAGCAATTACTTAAACTAGCTTAATTTTAAAGGCCATTTTGTGACCCAAATGAGGTGCGAAATTTGTTTGTCCTAAATTTATTAAAAAAATCAGTCGGAGGTGAATTACTGAGATAACTGAGTTGACTTCTTATCATAATCCTTTTCCCAGAAATGGGGTGCGAAAAATCACTAGTGATCTTGACCTGAAGGGCGTACGCAGTATTTTGGAAAGGGGGACAAACTCACATAAAAAATAGTTTTGGTACAGAAATATTGCTTTAAAATGCTTTTTTATAATGATAAATTGCGGAATATATGAAATATATTGTGATTAGGGGGGGGGGGGTGGCAAACGCTCCTACCTACCCCCTTTAGGGCTTGGCCACAATACCAGACCAAACGATTCTTTTTTAAGTATCGTCTCGGTATCGTCAAAATCAAAAAAATTTCAGTATTGTCCCAGTATCGGCATCGGTGTCGTAAAACTCAGTCTCGTTGGGTTCCGTATAATAAAGTCTATTCTCGATATCGTTTCGGATGATGTGGAGCTGGCATCGTTTCGGTTTCTGATACCGATACCAAACGATACTGAGACTTGTCTGGTATCATGGCCAACCCTACCCCCCTTGTGTACGGCCTTGTTTGACCTTTAAATATTTTACCATTAATTAATTTTGTTTTATGGCAAATCAAATTCTCAATCTATGGAATAGGTAAACCTTTTAAAAAGAAACAATTAAGTACAAGGGATTTGGAAATAAATCTTTCAAAATTAATTTTTTTATCGAAGTATTATATGGTTTAAGAAATTTAATAAAAAACCTTAAGCAGGAAACGTTATCAAGAACCAATAGACAAAGAGCTGGCGGTATATTTTTGGGTTGAACACAAAACCGAAAAATGAGTATGAGGGTTTGGAGATGCAAAAATCAAAGATTTAATTTTTTTTTTCCAAATTGTGCATTACTTTTTTTGGAGCAATTACAAGCTCAAGACGAGCTTAAAAAAAATTAACTAGGGTCTTAAGGCCATAATATGACATGTTATAAAAACCATATTAATTGAAAACTGTCAGAGATACAGCCATACAACCTATTCAAAACCTCTCGATACATCGAAGTCAATTTTTTTCCATGGTCTGGTTGAGGAAATATTCGCTCCAAAGTTATTTAACTGATTTTCTGCACCCAAATACCCAGTTCAATGTCTTTGCATCACGATATTTCCAATCAAACAGATTTCATGGTTTCTTTATTGGTATCAACCACATGACAAATTAGAAATTCTTTGCACCTAGTAGTACCAAGTCTTGTATTAATTCAGACTGTAGAAGCATTTAAAAAGAGCCAGAAAACAAAATTTCGAAATTGTCCACATTCTTTATAATTTAAATGTCATATTTGATAAAACATCTTCAGTTGGAACAATTTTCCAATGTGAAATCATACTGTCATATTGTACTGAAAAGGCTCAAAACTGCAAAAAATTACAAGAAATGCTTAAGTTTTTATGTGTATACCTCATCCAATTTACAATAAAAATGATTTTTTGAACTTTCCCATATTAAAGCTTTTAGCCTCTACGTTATTTTGTCTTTTCATTGACAAATATTTTGAAATTGAAAATCTTTGATTTTTTAAAGGTTTTTGCTAACTTTTGCTGTTTAAACTTTTTTTTATAGAATTTCTTAAATTATTCATTTCAATAGAAAATTTAATTTTTAACAAAAAAGTTTCCAGAGTACAATGTTCAAATTTGCCTTAGTTTCCTAGTTATAGCCTAGTACGCAAATCGAGCTAAAATTTTACTCCCACTTATTTTCTCGAAACACCAGCTAAATTTTGACACAAGATTTTTCAGAAGATAACTTTAAAAAAATAGCTGTTCTCTAATAAGAAATTTTATTCAACAGTTTAAAAAAAATTTATTTCCAAATAAAATAGATTTTTCCCTTTGGCATTAATAAATCGTTTGTCTTTGAATATTTCTCGTTCTCAACTTTCATTTTCAAAATGTAAAGCTCACAAACATCTCACAAATTAAAAAAACCTGCCACAATTTAGATCAAGAATTAATGTACCGAACAATAATTTCATGCACTAAATTTTGACAGATGGCGCCGTACAGTAAGAAACGAAAATTTGATTTTTTTGCTGGAGCTGCGTACCTCTCAAATAATATGCTTGGCCAAATTTTTGGAGAGATTTTTGTATGAAAGCGGAATGTTAGCTCGATTTGCGTAGTAGGCTTATACCAAAGATATTGAAAAGTGGCCAGTGTGACCATTCTTTGAGAAAAAAACGTGGGTGAATTTAGTAGTATTTTCGTTTTTAAGCATGTTTAAGAGCAAAACAAATATTTATTCAATAATGAAAACCCTTGCACGTAATTGTTCCCTTATATCCCTCATTTGCTAGTTGAATTCTGAACAGTAAAATCTCATCCTTTTTGTCAATATTCCATAATTTGGATAGGTACCTATCAAAATCTCAAAGCCCAGAGAATAGCGAAAAAAGTTAGGTTAAGCTAGGCCAATTCATGATTTTAGCTCACCGAGTGGTAGACCACAGACAGCTATCCAAAGTCAATATCGAGAGTTTTGTCGTGAAAAAACTCTCAAATGGAAATGCACCTTCATAAATATTCGTAAAAAACTAACTTCTTTAAATTAAATATTCAAATTTTGTTACAAATTAGGACTTTTAATACATCTTGGTCGTGGTTTTAAGGTATTGACATCTCACAATCAAGTGTTTTTTTGCTCTACCTGACACCTACACTTACTCATGTCTAGATATGCCCTTGCCAGTTATAATTATAATTATTATAATCATAAGAGCAAGAACGAACAATCAAATGGTCCACTTTATTTATTTGTCAATCTTTAAAACAGGAAATTGACACTTACTTTCAATTATTATTTGTGTGACTGACGTACTTTGTAGAGTTAAAAGAATTTTTTTAAGGGCATACTCACACTTTTATGATTAAAATATAAATTTAACTGATCAATTTTAAATAATTAATATTACAAAGTATTTTCTTTGTACTTGTGTTTGAAATTTTTTTTTTTGTTCTACAATTAATCTAGAAATTAATTGCTGTAACTTGCTTGAATCTTAATATTATTAGAACAACTTAAATATTTTAAATATTATTTGTTTAATCGAGAGTCTGCTAAAGGGCCAGTCCATTCATAGTGGACTAAATCTGTCGATTGATTTTCACAGGTTCGGATTTATTGGTGCTAATCAACTAAAATTGGCTGATTAGTGATTTAGATGATTCATATCAATAAAATTAACTTATGGGGAGCCCTCATTCATGGCCAAGTGAATATTACAACTCTCAATAATTCATGTGTGCGTGTTGTTGGCAAGAATTGAAGTTAGCAAATCAAATGATGTATTATATGATTGATTTTTTGGTAAGCAAGTACATATTTCATATAGCTAGGTATTTAATAATTTTTGAATGATCATGATAAGCTATGAATAGACACTTAAATTTAAATGCAAACATTATTAAATTTAGTAATATTTACATAATTTTAAGAACAATGAATTCTCATTAAGTAAACAAAGTTGTTATCTTCATACAAATTGTGATATATTTACGATTAAAATTAGAGTTCTAAAGTATTGCATTTGAATTTTAATTGCGATGTGAGAAATCAATGTTAAAGTGATGTGTGCATTTTTATAAAAAAAATGTTGAACTTGATATTTAAAAAAAGAAAGAAATAACTGATTAAAAATATTTGTATAAATTCCACCTCTGGAAAAACAATTTCGTTGTTTGTAATGAAGCCCTTATACACTTACACCGTAGGTCAGTTCGTGAAGTTCCCATAGTTACGAATTTTTACAAATTTTACTTTTTTTATATGAGCTTTGACAGAACTTGGAGGTACGTGAACCGACATAGTGATGTAACCTTTGAATCAAATAATTTGAAAAACAAATCTTTTCTAGGGCGTCATTAGTTCAACTACATTTTTAGTTTCTGATTTTCTGCCCATAGCAGATCTTGGTTTTAAAGGATAGCAATAAGTAAGTGTATGTGTTTAAAGCTTGGGTAAAGCTAATTCAAGAAATCAGTGTCTTGCAGTCAATAGCCAAGGAGTTAACTTGTGATTAAATAGTGAATCGAAAACAAAATACGAATGCAACTTCGATAATTATTGTGATGGTAGAAATTGGTTTTTATCCTTCCCTAGATAATGCTACTCTGATCAGAGATCTCGATGCACTTTTGAAAGTCTATTTTTCATGTGCATTATGTTAGTACCGCACTATTTTCTAACAAACAAATGAAGTTGTTCTGTATTGCGCTAAGTTTGTACCAAAAACATTTTTGGAAAAAATTCTCAGATTTGCAAATGCAAAGGATGTACAAGGTACAAGGCAGCACAATTTTTTTTTGAAAAATAGATTTGGCGGTGCTAACTTCACGCTTTGCAAAATAATTTTTTGGCGGTAAAAGTTCTTATCTCTTCAGAATATAGCAGCACGCACTGAGCACAAAACAGCACAATATTTTGTTTAAAATCCAAAATGGCAGTGTCTACTTAGCTCACATATCAAGCCATGAGCGCAATAGTGGCCTAACTGGATTTTCCATTATTTTCTGTGGAGCAAAAATTAGAAAAGCTTTATTTTAAACTTTTGTTATGAAAAAAAATGTAAACGCTTGTAATTCTTAACTAAAGAATAAAGATAGAAAAATAAAAGACTTTTGATTTATATTCAAGATCCATCAAAATACCGTTATAACTGATAAGAAAAGCCATTGTTTCACTCAAATGGATCACACAGGAATTTAAAAACATTATAAGTCCGACCCATGGTTCATCGCGGGGGACACCGATACTAAAATTTTCGCGTAAGTTATCAGATCCTATTTCATCATTTTTTTGTTGGAAAATTACAGGGATACCACCCAGCCCCGGATCTATGATTTTTTGCGAAATTTTATACAAGAAATTGGTTTTTGACAGTTAAACGTCTGAATTCATGGTAAAGAAGTGCCATAACCAACTAGATACACAAGATAATTGTCTGACTATGTTCTTGGAAACACACATGCCTGTAATCCTAAAGATTCTTCAATCTTTCCAGATTTGGTAAAGTCTAATCCAAAAAATTTTTGAGTCAAAAATAAATTTAAGATGTTACACAAAAATTAGTAAACAAAAATTATTTTTTAATTTAAATAATACCTACATGGGGCTTTTTTAATTTTTTGTTATAAAATTGTTAAAATGAGAAAATAAATAAAGTTAATATTTTACTTTTATTTATAAAAATCGATATGAATTTAAGCGAGCGTATACACCTTAAACTGACTTCTACCAGGTCTTTTTATTTTATTTTTCGTAACTGAGTGTAGTTGTTTTTAAAATATTTTCATTTTAAATGGTGGAATGGCAAAAAAACTTTTTTTTGAAAACAATGTTTTTTCATCTTATTTAAAATGTTAAGTATACAATAATACAAAATAATTTTAAATCTGTTCTGCCGATAATGAGAAAATCAAAAATTTAAAAAAACGTTCTATGAGAGGTACCTACTATTAATAGTTATAAATTTCTATAATTTTTGGTTGTATATTGCACTAATTTCGGAAAAAAACAAAAATTTTATAAAAATCGTAGGAGTCGTTCTTAAGAGAATAAATATTTTCCTTAACATTTGTTTGAATGGCACTGTTATTTTTTCATAAAAGTAATTTTTTTATTTAATTTTTTAAATAGTGTAAAAAATACGAGTCTTATAAAAATCGGCCATTTGGAGCATTTTTTAAAAATCCAAACAAATTTGTATGAAAAAGTTGGTAAGAAAAACTATCTAAAATTATTAAAATCAGAAAATAGAAAATAAAAAATGATTCTTTGCTAAGTACCATTAATAACCATTTAAAAAATATTGATTTATTGTCCAAAGGCAGGCCTTACTGACAAAATTTTTTGATTTTCTTAAGAAAAATTATGGAACCGTTTTTGAGAAAAATAAGATTTTGTAAAATTGTTATAAGAAATGCTATGGCAGATACCGTTTTTTTTAGTTAAAAAATAAAAATTCCTTTGGCAGGTTCACCAAAAACCACTTCGTTGTGAGACCCACTTTTTTCGTCTTCCCTAACATATACGTCTAAGAGCCAATGGCTCGCAAGCTTACGGTATTTCAGTGCAATTCATCTCAAGTGGAGCCATTTTCCTGGACCTCCTGAGCATAGAATGGGCATCCCTTATCCAAAGTTATGGTACCTCTGAGAGCACGGGGGTCTCAAAGGCGAAAAATTCGACCTCGAAAACGTGATAGCAGTACGTTTGCCTCAAAATTAAGATTTTTTTCTAAGTAGGTACAAAAAGAACTTTTTTCTTGAAGGAATATGATCAGATTCTTATATATTAATATTAATAGTTCATTTAACTAAAAAAATAGTTTCCAGGCTCCTGTTGTGGTAGGTACCTGGATTTGTAACGGAATTTTGAAATAAACAAATTAAAAAAAAAAAAAAAAATGTCCATAAATTTTTCATTGTTTTTTCAATTAAAAATAAATGAGATTCTTACGGAGCAATTCGTCTGCCTCTTTGATATATTAAGAAGTATAGCTTTTAAAAAAATATTGACAGAAACATGGAAAAGATATTTGTTTTTTAACGGAATTTTGAAAAAGAGACCTTAAAAATCTCCATTTATATTAGGTGTGTCGGAGTTTTTTTTTAATTTTTTTTATATTTAAAATGGGTATTATGGACCTTGTTTAAAATTTAGAAAGAAGTCATTTAAATTTGAGTCGATATGTGGTCAGAATTACTTATTATGTTTTATTTTGGATTTCTTAACTCAATTGCATTAACCGGTTATCAATTTAAGTACGCTGTACAAAGTTGTCGGGCCAATTCGAGCATTCCATTACAAAAAAGTTATCAAAAACTGCTAGAAAATCGATTGATTTTTTGGGGGCTTTCCTTAAAATTTAACGTTAGAAGTTTGTATGACATTTTAAGGAGCAGTATTTTGGTCTATTTTCTTAGCAGCATGTTACAAAGGCAAAAAAAATCACTTTAAGTAAGTGTGACACCACATATCGATGCATATTTAAATGGTTTATGCTGACCAGTTTTTCGAATTGTAATTTTTTACCTAAAACCGGCAGCGGGGTCTCAAAATTCAATTATGGAAAAAGTCCCAGAGCAAAATTACTTCTTCTTAAATCCTCTTCAAAGTCCACGATGCCCATTTTGAATTTAAAAAATAAACAAAAATTCCGATACCCCTAATATATATTCTGCTGTTTTAAAAATCTTAAAAAAACACAAAATTTGCTCAAGGAATATGTTTGTCTCTTTGATACAATAATTATTATAGTTTATTACATTGAAAAAAAATATGTTCAGATACTTTGTGTGGTACCAAAAATTGTATCGGAATTAAAAAAAAAAGGTTTGAAAAACTTCACACAAACTCCCCTGTATTTCAAAAGCTAAAAAAATGTTTTAACTGAAGCAATATATCAGCCTCTCTGATGGAATTCCATTATAAATGCAGGTATTATAATAGAAATCTGCCATAATTTTTTTTTTAGTAGAATTAAGTATAAGAATTCTCGGAACAGAGGAACAGAGAGGCAGATTTATTGCTTTAGTAAAAATATTTTTGTTTTGCTTTTGAAAAACAGCGGAATCTGCGTGGAGTTTTTCAAAACTTTTTTTTTTTTAATTCCGTTTCAATTTTGGATACTGCACTAAGTATCTGAACATATTTTTTTAATATAATAAACTATAATAATTTTTATACCAAAGAGACAAATATATTCCTATGGAGATTTTAAGGTCTTTTTTTTTTAAATTCCGTTAAAAAACAAACAAATTTTTGTATTTCAAAACTCCTTAACAAATCCAGGTACTGCAACAGGTGTCTGGAAACTATTTTTTTTAATGAAATGAACTGTTAATATTAATGTATAAAAAAATCCGAACATAGCTTAAAAAAAAAGTGTTTTTTTATACTTAAAAAAAAAACTTTTTTAGCCTTTTTCAAAAATCCCGTTACTCCTAGAGGTACTACGCCTCATATCTACCTTTACGATTTTTGAATAGCAAAAACTATGTAGTCTAACATATCAAAGAGGCAGACGTACTGCAATCAAATTTTCGAGGTCGATTTTTGCCGACTTTTGAGACCGCCGTACTCTCAGAGGTACCATGACTTTGGATTTGAAATGCTCATTCCATGCTCAGGAGATCCAGGACAATGGCTCCACTTTATATGAATCGTACTGAAATACCGTAAATCTGCCGACCACTGGCTCTTAGACTAAATTAATGAAAAGTATGTTTGATCATAATCTCTAGTTCAAATATTCTTTTTACGAATGAAAAACTTGCATTAAAGTTCCTACATATTTATCGCAAGTAAAAATAGAAAAATATAGCTACTGTAAGAAATTGAACAGACTGTTTATTCTATAAAAAGGGAAAATGCTGCACATAACTACTTTAATATCATTTTTCATGAAAGAAAATATTTTTGACACTAGCAATATTTTTTCTTTCAGGTATGTTTGACTTTTCAAAAACTTTAATTAAATTGACTCAATGGGGTAAGTACCTATGTATGTGATATTAGTTTTTTTGTTGTTTATTTTATCATTAAAAAAAAACAAAGTTGAGTAATAGTTTAATTTAATTTTTATAAAAAATTAATATTTTGTTAAATGTTATCATTTGATGTAATCCAAAAGATCATTTTAAATTGAAATAAAAGAAAGAGAAGCCTCTTTTCAGTTGATTACAAGAGATTCTACTGTACTATTACAAGCTTTTAAACAACTTCATGTTCATTTAAAATAGTTTTTTCTATGTAGCCGGTGGTAAAAATAGTGTCCGATTATTTATTGGAAAGATGATTTTGATCGAAAGCCTTGAACTTTTGGTTATGTGATTTTTTGCGTATGCTTCTTTTGTATTTCTAAACTGTATTGCATTTCTACCTTTTTGCCAATCATTGGTATTCAAATATTTTGTTCAGTGTGCTTCAATTCAATTGTATGAATTTATGACAGTATAAAATCCATTATACCTCATCGTAACCAATGCGTGATGTCGGAATTAGTGAAAAACTCCTAAGCTCTTCTAAGGAGCCGTGAACTTAATATTCCTTCTTTTTCTATTTCTGTTAATATTTTTTATTTCTTAACAAATTACACCATAATTTTGGCAAATAAAAGTAACGTAAGAAAATTTGAAATCATCCTAAACATCCTAAAAATATGCAATGAATATATATTTAAAAACATTAAAAGCTTTTATTTCTGTGATGATGATACCACTACATTTACATAAATTAAAATCTCATGATACATATTCGGCAAGTTGGCATTTGAATATCGAAAGAATTCTGCTAGTAGTCTGTTGTGTTCACTAACCTCTAGGAGGGAGTTTTTTTGTTGTTATTGAGAAATGGGAATTAGCTAGATGGCACACATAATATTTGTTGTCTATTATTTTGATAAATTTTCTAAAACTAACTGTTGGCAATTAAATGTTGCCAAGCAATGAAATAATAATGATTTATGAGTTTACGTTTTAATGAAACTAAAAAAACTCACAGCAATATTTTTTTTTTTTGAATTGAATTTACATTCTTTGTTAATTATATAGTGTTGATGAAATTATTTGATTTAAATAAAAATTGATAAATTTGAATAAAAGTAACTAGCTAGTTACCAGTAAGTATACAAATTTATTGTTTTATGTTTATTTGTAAATAGTTATTAAATGTGTTTTTTTAAACATATTTTTGTAGTTTTTCTTACAACCCAAAATATTGGTGCCTGGCATACAATTTTTTTTTGCAATTTAACAAAATCTCATTTTTTTAAACATCTGACAAACTTTGCTTGGAAAAAATTCAATAAATTTTTTTAGTAAAGTAGTAGTGGATGGGAAGCTATTTTTCAAAAAAATGTTTACTAATGGTAACTCCCAAAGAACTTTTTTTAATTTTCGATTTTCTTCAAAACAACAATTCTAATTTTATTTTTTTTTATACAGAAAAATAAAAATTTTTGTTCTTGCCAAAATTTTCAAAAAAAAATACTTTTGCGCTTTTAAAAAAGTGTACAAATTATTTGCAGGAAAATCAAATATTTTGAAAACTATATTTTCTATTTTTATAAAATTCTGTTTTTTCGTGATTTTTTAGGAAGTCAGACACAATCCCGAAATTCTTAATCCTGAAAACACAAAAACCCAATAATCCAGAAACCCGAAAACTCTTAAAACTCAAAACCCCGAATACCCAGAATCCCAAAAACTGAGAATCTCAAAAGTCCAGAATCCCGAAAGCCCGAAATCACAAAAACCCAAAATTCCGAAACCCTGAAATCTCGAAAACCCAAAATCCAGAAAGGCCAAAATTCCGAAAATTATATTTGAAAAAAAAAAAAAATTATAAAAATATACAAAATTTGAAAAAAAGAGTTACTGCGACTTCTCTGATGCACTTTAAGATTCAGATTGAGGTTTTTTATCGATACCTGATTGGCATTCGCTCAGTTCTTCATAAGTTAAAATTTTTTAATGCAGCAATAGCGTATCGGTATCGGCAAAATACTGTGGATCTGCCCTTATTGAATTGAACCCAAATAGTTTTAACTAATTAACAACAAAGTAAAAAAGTACTTGATTTCCAAGTAAATACATTCCATCAACATTTCAAAATAAATAGTTAATTAGAAACAAAGCGTGGAAGCGTAGGTTGGAAGAAAAGTATAATCACTTACGGTACATACGAAACCCAAAAAATTATATAAAATGAAAAATTTTCTCAAATTTTTATATTATATAATTTTTCGGGATTTTGGGTTTTCGGGATTCTGTGTTTTCAGGATTTTTTGTTCTCAGGATTCTGGGATTCTGTGCTTTCGGGATTTTGAGTTTTCGGGATTCTGGGTTTTCGTGATTATGAGTTTTCGGAATTCTAGGTTTTCGGGATTGTGGGTTTTCGGGATTTGTTATTTTTGGGATTTGGGATTTCGGGATTCCTGGTTTTTGGGATTCTTGATTTTTGGAATTTCGGGTTTTCTGGATTCTTACCCCAACCCAGTTTTTATAATCTTTAAAGTATTTCAAGATAAAAATTTTGTTTTTATAAAAAAATACGGGTACCTTCCATACAAATGTTAAATAAACCGTCAAGGAAAATATTTTTTTCTAAAAATGAAAAATATTTGTAACACTAACTTAGTCAATCTCTGCTGGATTCCTGGACATAGCAATGAACTGGCAAAGAAGGGGTCAGTATCAAAAAAGAACAGTAGTGACCAATTAGATATCGGACTAGACATCCCGATTGGCGTGATTAAAACGAAAATTGATCAAATACTAAAAATGCAAATCAATAACTCCTAGGTGACCAGGAACGACTACTTTATCTCTAATAGCTTATGGCCTTGAATTAATGAAAAGGAAACTCAGTATATCCCAGCGCTGAGTAAATCGAATAATAGATTAATTAATACCTGCTCTGCAATTGTCCAAACCTCCAAACAATTCACCTCCGTTACTTTAGAAAGAGGTTTGTTAGAGAATTGGACGATTTTGCACAAGTGTTAATATAGCAAACATGAGTATTGGTTGGTCCAGAAATGAACCAGTCTATTTGAATCATTAGTTCAAGGGCATCTCTGTTTTCTGTTTGTAAGGGGATCACAATGGACTAATGGACTTAAATTCCAAGCAAATTTCTTTACTGTGAAAGCTAGTACTTCCTATTCCGTTGTTTATTTTATTTTTGGAAATTTTGGTAAACAAAACTATTAATATTTCTTAAAAACTTCTGAATAAAAAAATGTTTGAAATCAAAAAGACCGTATTGAAGAATTAAAAAACATGGTTCTTTTGGAGTAGACAATTAAAAATAATTTTTTTTTTTAAATGGTTTCCTTTGTTTTTTTTTTAAGAAATTTATAGATTTTTCTTCAAGAAACTTTAATCAGCCTTTTTTGAGAAAAAATAAAATTTTGTTTAGTTGTAACCAAAAATTGTATGGCAGGTACCGTTAATATTGGTTCTTAGAAAAATGTTAAAATACCAATTATGTACCAAGTTTGAAGAATATTGATCCAGCTTTTTAGGCTGCATCTGAATGAATTGTGGGACCCTCTTTTTTCGTCTTCGCTATTATTGTTATGACAAGCCTGACAAAAATCTCTTGCCATTAGTGCGTAGGAAAGTAAATTTACGGCCTTAATTACTTTTTAAATATTCTCTATAATCGTAATGTCAGATTTGATCGACAACTTTAGTTCGAATAATTTTACGAATGTGAGATTTACCATGTAGGGTTGGCCACGATACCAAACCAAACGATACTTTTGTATGTATCGTCTCGGTATCGTTAAAATTGAAAAATGTCAGTATCGTCTCGGTATCGGTTTTGTCTGGTTTTGGTCTGGTCTCAGTCTTAAACCAAAATAATCTGATCTTTAAACTCCCTTGATATTTTATAAAAGGCAGTTTTTTTAACTGAATTTTTTTTTCCTAACAATTTTTAAAGGCCTGTTTCACAACGTCTCAGTAAAGTTCCGATTAGGTATTCGACACAAAGGTTCACAGAAAAACAATGCACACAAATATTTTATGGATTTCACTAAAGTCCCTTCCTCACTAAAAAGAACCAAGCCTCAAAATTACATCCAAATCGTTTGTTTCAGAGAAAGCAAGCATTAGTAAAATTAAAATTACCACTTATAGAGAAGGTTAAGCTTCTCCCTGAATAAAGAAAAGCTCTGAAAATGTCACCTAAATAGTTAGAGCTCTTTCCGAGAAAACAATAACAAAGAAGGATTGTTTGTAATAAATTAATGATATTTGATAATGATAATGACGATACGACCGAGAGTGTCGGTAAAGTTCAGTGGTTCAGTCTTAAAAGTACGGTATCGTTTGGTTTCGTTTTGGATGCCTTGGAGCTGGTATAGTCTTGGTATCGTTTAAGTTTTCGATACCGATAACAAACGATACCGAGATCGTGGTATCGTGGCCAGCCCTAGCCATTGCCTACGAAAAAATGGCTTTCCAGCCAAAATGGCGAAAAAATATTTGAAATGTCAAAGTTTGAATGGGAATATCTCTGTCAATTTTGAATAAAATTACTTTGAAGGAATGCCACACTTAGCCTGTCCTTTATTTTATCTAAATATGTCTTGAGTTTATTCTTGCTACTAAAAAAGTTATGCGTAGTTTATTTCACATTTTAGAAATCTTTCATTTTTTAATTTTTTTGGTTGGTTTTGTTAATTTTTGCAGCTAAATTTTGCTTATAACATTTTTCAAACCATCCATTTCGATAGGGAACTTAATTTTGAACAAAAAGTTTTAATGCTAAAATTGTCAAATTTGGCTTATTACCAAATATATTGATAAGTGGTCAATGTGACCATTCTATCAGAAATTTTAAGGTGAATTTAGTTAGATTTTTGGTTTTAAGCAAACATTTATTTAATATCAAAAACACTTGAATGCACTTTTTCCTTTATAATTATGTGCTTAAAAGAGTTTAAAAAAATAAATAAATTTGGTGGCACGACAGCTCGTGGAGAATCAGGGTCATGTGATTTACAACTCTCAACCAGAGATGATCCACAATTCTCGCCCGAGTCTGAACGGCTAGACAAGAAGCACTTTTTCTTGACCCTTGGATGATTTATCAGTTCCCTGCAAGAGACAGTACCTCGGAGAAAATATTTATGTTTTTAGGTGGTAGCTGTTGGGCATCGAACCCAGACGTTTGGCATTACAGTCCAACGTACTTTAAGTCTGGTCAAATAGAGTGCTATCCGGCGATCTTTGTGAGAAATTACAAACAAAATTTAATCGCTGTGAACTTTTTTCTCTTGTGATGTATTGATCGCATTACCGGATTGCGTTCTTTTTGCCAAGACCGTCACCATTATGCCAGGAGGTACTACAAAAAATAGCAAAAAAGAGTGTAGACTTCTTAAAATATTCTGCTACAATAATTATAAATTTCACTCGTCGAGCAGCATAGTACAAAATGAAGCGTAACTTAATTTTTCATTGCCATTTTTGTTCGGGATTTCTTGTTTCAGTATATAGTTTTCGTGGAAGGAAAAAATAAAATAAAATTATTTTGGTATATACTTTTATTACTCAACAATTTTTTATGAAAAATAATTAAGGTTGTCTTAATGCTAAGTAACAGATTCATTAGAACTGTTTTTATCCTCGCAGTTGTCTGCACAAAATAGCTATAGCTCAATATAAAACTTTAAATGAATTCGAATTATTATTTTTATTAAAAGTCATGCTTTATGAGTGTAAGCTTGAAAGATGTATACAAACATACATAATTTTAATAAAAAACCTGTTCCCTAACCATCCACTGTCAATTAACGCATTAAAAAAAAATAAGTTTATATCTTTTTTAATTTTTTTATATAAATATTTCTTAAAACGACCTTGGTTTAGTACGTTTTCTAGAATACCATGCAAACGGCCTTTCTCTTTTCGGCCAACTTCGGATGTAGTTATTTTACAAGAATACAAAATACTATTCTACATACCCGCTTAATTGCTCCCCTGACAAACTACATACAAACTCTCGGTTATGGCTTTCAGCATACGGCATCAAGGTTTCGGTATCATTATTTGATACTGTCTAGAATGGTGCAGCGGTAATAGTTACCAGTGGTGTATTGAGTGCATAAAGCGCCTTCTTCTAGAACCATGTGCAGTAACAATTTTTATACTTTATATGCCAAAAGAAAAATTGATTTTAGAACAACCATGGGCCTATTTCATAAAACTTAAAAAAAATAAATTATTCATGAATTATAGTCCCAGAGTTTAACCGCAAGATTTCTTATCTAATCATGGCTGTTTCTACAAAAAAGGATATCAACCAACAGCTTAAGTCGAATCATTTACAAAACCGCTGGCCACTGGACAAGCTTTTCATAGTTTCTTAGGAAAGAAAATGCACTTTTCAGGTTGTATTTTTGACTAAGTATACTTAACGAATAAGGAACTTCTTAAACTCCTTAACGAATAAGGAACTGGCTTAAGCTGGACAGAATTCGTTGATTGTGGCCTCGGTTTTGATCACTTCTCAGACTGTAATTCACAAATAATATGTATTTATCTTGTAGTTTTATGAAAAAGAACCGGGAAATATAATTAATTAGGAATTCTCTAATTGTTATAGTTTTTAGCCAGAAATTATATTTATGCATATCTTTTATAAATATTGACATAAAAAGTGATGCATATTGCACAAAGAACAAAGAGCCCCCCCATCATTTACGGCGCCCAGATGCACTTGACCATTTTACCTTACTACAACTACACCACAAGGTGTCCAACCAGCTGCCAAAGCTGGGTTTACCTGGTTGCTGCTATACTTTGCCAACGACCTTCAAACGCCTATTATTACATGGTTTTTTAGTCATTCTTGAAGGCTTGAATGAAAATTGTTACGACACGGTATTTATTAAAATAAAATATAAACAAAAGTAATAACTATTAATTTTTTTCATTCAATATGCAATATGTAAAATTGTTATTAATTTGTTTAATCTGTTTCATGGAGTTTTTTTTTTTTTTTTTAATTCTTTAGATAAACATTGTAATTATTGTTTGCTAATTGTTCATAAGTAATCGATATGTGGAAAGTTTTAATTAAAGATAAATATCAATCTTCATATAGTGGGATAAGATTTTTAACATGTAGGTAGGTAGGTATATGAAAAGATAAACGAGTATATACATAACTAAGCTATTTATATATTATAAAAATTTAAATAAAACCAATTAAGTAAAACTTTAGTAAACACAACTGGCTTTTATTATTATTGCTGCTTTTTTTTGTAAGGATTAATTCTTTAAGGCCGTTTTTGTTAAGATAAAAGAATATTGAAATAATAAATTCACCTCATTTTTATTTATTTAAATTTCTTTGAATTTTTGGAATCTTTTGTGATAAGCTTTATTATCAGTCATTTTTGCATACATTTTTGGGTTGCATTTTATTCTTATTTCTTGAAATATTACAAGGTCATAATAAGGAAGGTGATATACGTATTAAACTTTTTTTTTGATAATGCATTTGTTGATAGCTGTTGGGATATTTCTGTTTGATTTTGTTTAAATTAAAATATTTTTTATTTTGATGGTTTTATATTTTGCATTGTTGCAATTTATATAGTTTTAAGATATTAATTAAATCATAATACATGGAGTTAATAATTGAACTGCAAATTTTTGTTAGCATACTGGGTAATTCGTCTAGATTTTGACAGTAAATTCAGAATATGCAAGTAGAAAATATGCATGAAAAAATCCTATGAGAGTGGTCGTCATTTAAGTAAGAAATACTTAAAATAAAAGAAATTAAATATTTAAGAACAACGGCAATACCGCAAATTTTATTTAGAAGCATTTTGTAAAGCCAGAAATCCATTCATATGGTTAATATTCAAATTAAATTCTTTTCAAACTTGGAATTTTCAAAAAAAAATATTTTTCCTAATGCTTTTGAATTTTCAAAAAGTTATACAAAATATTTATTATTTTAAATATTTTTCTTATAAACTTATCTCCAGTGCGCAAGCAGTGAGAAAATAATCCTTCTGCCAAGAAAATGTCATCTAATTGGTCAGAAAAGGTCAACTTATTTTAGAAATTGGTCTACCCTATATAACTTGCAATCAGGACTTAAGGTGTATCAAGTTCACGTGCGATGTTTGCTACTTAATTTGTGGAATATTTAGAAAAAAGTGTAGGTACCATCCGAAAAATCGTGATAAAGGCAACTAAATATTTTCAGTGATTGGTCACCTATACATATTTTTTTAGTAACTTCTTAATGAATTAAAAAAAATGCATGGCCATAGCGATTTTTGGCACCTTATTTATGAGAAATATGCGAAAAGCTAATACCACCAGAAACGTCCTAAGAACTATATTCTCCAATAACTAACCTTTTATGACATTGAGGTGGAATTTCAAATTGAATATTTTTCTTGATTAAATTACCCAAATTAGGTGGGCAAAGTTTTTTCTCGTAACTTTCTTACGGTTAATATTATGAACAAACTGTATTTGAATTTTTTGTGGAAAATTAACTCAGTTACTTGTTTGTACAACAATTTTTCTTTCTTAAATTATAAGTTTTCGCAATATTTGTCAAAAACCTATTTTAGTGGTCATTGACCTCTTATAACTGATTTAGAGGTCATCGGGTTTTTTAAGAATTTTCTCTGATTATAAATAACATCAATTCCCGCTTGTGAACGTGCTTACCAAAAAACATTTTTTTGGGCATTTTTATGTGTCTATTCTTGAACTGGGCATTATTGGTACTATAGATTTGAGATAACAATCAAACATGAAATGAAAATGATAGAGAACACCAAAAAAGTGGGTGGCAAAAATCTCTCTGTCAGTCAGACTATAGCCTAAACGGCTGGATTGATTATCTTAAAACTTAGTACATAAGTGTTGTTTGTAATTTTGCCAATAGTTTTTTTTTCATTTTTTGTTGAACTAAAAATAACGGTACGTGCCATACAATTTTTTATTTAGCAATTTTACAAAAAATAATTTTTTTCAAAAAAGGCTCCTCAACATTTCTTAAAAGAATTCAATAAATTTCTCTTGGTAAAAGCAACTTTTTTTCATAAATTGGTTATTAATGGTACCTCCCGAAGAACCATTTTTATTATTTTTGATTTTCTTCAAAACTGTTATTTTGATTTCAATATTTTTTTTCTTCAAAAGCTAGTTTTTATACTAACATTTAAAAAAAAAATATTTTTAAAAAAAGTTCAAAAATTTTTGTTGGAAAATCAAATATAATGAAAACTAAAAAGTCGATTTTTATAAAACTGGGTATTTAAGGTTTTTTACATTCTGCAAGGTATTTTAAGAAAAAATTTACTTCTATGAAAAAATAACGGTACTTTCCATACAAATGTAAAAAACAACCATCTTACGATTTGTATTAAACTTTTGCTATAGCCTAAAACTAGTGCGATAAACAACCCAAAATAAAAAAAAATTACAAATAGCAACTTTTAATAACACCTACTTCTCATAGAATTTTTTTTTTTTAATTTTGAATTTTCTCATTATTGGTTTAACAGATTTAGATTATTTTTATATATACAAATGTTAAATAAGATTTAAAAAGTGAATACCAGAATTCTCAAAAAAAAAGTTTTTGATTTTTTTTAACAAAGTTTCAATTTTTTTTTCTAAAGATTCGATGTCTCAAAAATGGGTTGTCAATTATTTTTTAACTTTATTTTTATATGCAGGTAAATAAATACTTACGATTTGCATACCAAACATTTTTCCTAAAAATGTTTTAAGGATTTGATATAAAAAATGATTCCAATGATTTTAAATATATTTTTTTCCATACAATCATATTCAATCTAGAACTAAGATGGCGTTCTTTTTTTCAATTGAGGCTCTCCAAGAAGTTATTTTAGCTAATTTTAATATCGTCTTTCATACTTTTAAACATTTCTTACATACATAATGTTCTTAAACCCTCCGTGCCTTGAACATTAGAGCAAGTACTTGCGACCTATTTGTGCATTTTATTTCATTTAAATGCATTTGCATTAAAAAATGCAGAGGGGAGTACAATCACTTATGGGCCAAGAAATGGTAAAATTTTTCGTATAACAGTTTAAATCAAGCATTTTTTATTAAAGGAGGGGTCTATCTCCGTCGTTTGGGTGGGAGAAGAAATTTCATAAATAAAGTAAAGAGTTTTTCAACAGGGACGCTACAAAAGTAGAGCGACAGGGACAGCAAACGATGCCATATTTCTTGGCGCTCTTTTGACATTTTTCTTCAGTAAGGTTTGCCATTTCATGATGAAAAGATATACGAGCCAACAACGAGTCGAAATTATTAAAATTTACTACCGAAATTCGGAGTAAGTGGCCTCAACGTTAAGAAGGTTACGTCCAATTTATTGATGTCATAATCGTCCAAGCAGATCAACAATTGAGCGTCTAGTGGAAAAATTTGAATCCACAGGCACAGTATAAAATGTTCCCGTGCCAGTGAGACAAAGAAGTGCCCGTAGTGTCGAGAATATTGCTGCCGCTGAGGCTTAAGTTGCAGAAAGCCCAAATGTGTCTCTCACGCGTCGTTCTCAAGCGTTGGGCATCTCATTTGCGAAAAGATCTTGGCCTACATCCTTACAAGATTAAATTGACGTAAGAACTGAAGCCGCTTGACCACCAGAAGCGTCGTTCGTTCGTGAATTGTAATGAATTGAATCCCGAAAAAATTACGGTTTGGTGTGGTTTATGGGCTGGCGGCGTCATTGGGCCGTACTTCTTCCGTGATGATCAAGACCGGCACGTTACTGTGAATGGGGATCGCTACCGTTCAATGATAACGGAATATTTTTGGCCCCAATTGGATGATATGGACTTTGAGGACATGTGGTTCTAACAGGACGGCGCCAAAAGCCACACAGCGAATGTTACAATCAATTTATTGGAAACCTAGTTTGGAGAACGTGTTATCTCACGAAATGGTCCAGTCGCTTGGCCACCTCGGTCGTGCGATTTGACGCCGTTAGACTATTTCCTGTGGGGCTGCGTCAAGTCTATGGTCTATGCCAACAAGTCAGCGACGATTGATGAACTTCGTACGAATATCGAACGTGAAATGGCAGCAGTATCGGCCGATTTATGCTTGAAAACTGTCGAAAATTGAGTTCAGGTGGTTCAGGTTCAGGTGGCCATGCAAAAGAAATCGAGTTCTATACATAATGGTATCAAACTTACTTTCACAGGAATAAAGAATTTCATTGATATCCAAAACAGTTTTTGTTGTATTTAAGAAAACTTTTGTAGGGGCTCTTATTGAAAACCCGATACTTGCCACAACGCGAATATATGCTACTTTTGCACCTGGCACATAATAAATTATGTCGGTATTCGTCATAAGCAAAGCATGAATAGGAAAAATGTGACACATGGAACAAAGTCCATCTAGCGGGATTCTGAAGTGTTACAGTTACGCCAGTTTGATAGAAAGGTAGAAAGTTTTTTATTTAGTCGATAAGCATCATTAACTAAAAAATCGCGTTTTTTGAATTATGCCGGTTTTCTTAAATAGCGACGACATTTTGTCTTTTAGTTTGAATTTGAATTACCACAAACAAAATATTATCAATTTTAAATATAAATTAAAGAACTTTGATTTTTGAATTTTATATTTGATATAAAAGAGTTTCGTTATCTGTTTTCAATTTTTTTTGATCAGTTTTTTTTTTTGACATTTTATTGAGGAGTGAACATTTGAAAAACTATTTTTTTTAATCTCTGAATTTCAACAAGTTCTTGACTTGTGTTTTAGGAAAACCTAAGGTTACAAAAAATGTATGTATGACACATGTGTTTTCGATTTGGTTTTTCTTCAAAACCGATATATTCGGTGTAAAAAGCCTATAAAACTTGATTCCAGGTTCCACTATATGACCACCATATTGGAAAAGGAGTCCTTTAAAGCTTTCGGCGATAACTCAAGTATTAAGATTTAAGTTCAGTGCTCAAAAGTATGCAATGATTCACTCTTGTTTGTTCATGTTCAAGTGTAAGCCGATAATTGGAAAACTGTTTTGTTTCATCATCCCTTACATTTCAGACTTCCATAGAAAGCGTGAAAGCTCAGGCACAAACAAACACACGGAAATTGGGCTATATTTTTCCGAAATTGCTGAAAAAATTTCAATATAACAGCCCAATTCTAATCTTAGGCGATATTTTTTGTACGTATAAATAAATCATAAACAAAACACTTTTCTCAACCTTAACATACTTTTTAAGCGTTCCACAATTTGGCACCATTTTGTATTCACTTAATAGTCTCCTATTACACGATGATTCTTTGCGCCCAACTCTTTTAAATTCGGTGCGAAGGTGTAATCAGAAATGGAAATTCGAAAATGTCAGACGCAAAGAATCGTCGTGTAATAGAGGGGACATTGTACTTATGGTTTTGACATTTTAAATCAACCACAACAAACTTCACTTTACAATCATTCAGTTTCTCAGTTGTTCCCAGAATTTAAATTTAAATTCTTCTTTCTTCTATGGAGAACTTCTATGAAGAAAAGATATATTTTATTTCCCGTTGTTTTTTTAAATAAAAATTAATAGAGATTTTATTGTTTTTGGTCTAATATTTGAGCTACTTTTTCAACTCCAATTAATGCCTAGGCATAATACGAGAGTTTGATAAAAATATTATATATTTTATTGGGAAGGCAAAATTTGCATTAATCGCTACACGAGAAAAACTTTCTTAGTTACGAATCCTTCATATTCATTTTTAGACTTCTAGCACTGATACATTCATCAAAAGAAAATTTAGGACATTTGCTTTGTTGCATTAAATCAAATTCCTTAGCTTCATGATCTTGCTCTAACTTTCGTTTCTGTCTTCCTCTTAACACATGCAGAGCAGTCTTACTTGCACATTTCCTACAAAATGGATTCTCCGAATTATCATTTGTCAGAGCACAGTTAAAGTGAAGTGTTCCATTGCATTTCCAACAAAAAACTTCCGATGTCAGCAGTAATTTATCACAATTTAGACACCAATTTGGTTCCACACAATTATTACTCGTATTATTATTTCTCTGAAGAGAATCTTCATGACTCTTGCTAATTTCTTTTCGAATTTCATTGACTTCGTTTAATTTTTGTCTGAATACTTCTATTTTCATCCTTAGTTGGTCTTCAGTTTGTAATTCAAAATTAATCTGCTTATCGACAAGTGAGCTCGATTGCCGATTGCCAAATAGAGCCTCGAACGGTATACGTTTGATCGAAGGATTAAAACATCGATTTTTTAAACTTTGCACGATCCGAAGGCTGGAAATCCAATTGTTTGAGTTGTTATGTGAAATCCAAGCAGCAATGGTTTTGAAAATATCTTGGGAAGTTCGTTGAATAGTATCGTCCTTAAATTCTCCTCTAACTAATTTGACATTCCAGTTTTCGAAGAGGTTCTCAAGAATCTATAAAATAAAAGGTCTTTATTGTATGGGGTGGACATGGTTACTGGAGAAAATTTACTTTTTCACAAAATCCATACATATTGGAGCACAGAAGTACACTAGGTACCCCAATTAGGCAGAATATATCGAACAAAATATCAGCAACTTCCTCTGAAGTGTTCGTTCTTAAAGGTCGAAGGATCAGAAATTTAGTTTGATGGTCTTGATAGTTCAGTATGAATCTAAAACCTTGATCTGTTTCCACTTCCATGTCAATAATATCAATCTGTGAAATAATTTATATTCAAAAAAAAAAAAATGAATCTAAAGATTAAAAATAGATAAATCAAACCAACCTGACAACGAGAGTTCAAGTCATCAGACACAGCATCCACCTTAGCACTTGAAGATTTTTCCTTATATTTCCTTTTCAAGGCACACGTTTGACACAGCTTCAAATAAATTGCTATAACTTCACGAGTGATATTACAATACATCTTCTTCAATTCCAATTCCATTCCCTTCTCTTTTTTGTGGCCAATTTTCAAATGAGTACTAAGATTGGCCTCAAACATATCACTGGCCTTACAATAGTGTATTGGAGTTGTCTTTGCTAATCCTTTTTCATTTTCTTCATTGCGCTGCTGGACCAACTTATCACAACCATCAATCGTGATTATGTCAAACCTTTTTAGTCGACGATAATGCAGCCCTGACAACTCTAAGCCATAACGTCGCCCCTCAATGGCTTCCTTAGTTTGCAGCACCAGTTCATTGTAACGGTCGTCTGTCATCAGCAAAGTTCGTTCCTTCCTGACTCCCAATAGCTGATTTAATTGGTTCTCGAATTCAGCCTTGATCGTTAGAAATGCACACATTTTGTCGCCTTCTACTTTACTTTACTTAACTTGTTACTTGCAATGCTGAAGATTTACGACTGCGACTGCGAAATACATTTTCTACCCGCTAGGCGGAGAGTGCTAAATGTTATGTGGAGTGGAGTCAAACGGCAGTAGATATAGTTGTTGTTGATACTTGAGATTGAGATTCACGTGTAAGAGTGCATTTTGTTTGTGATTAAAAGTAGGCGGCAAGATTAAGGGGCGCTGCGTAGTTATAAAAATGAGAATGTTTTAAGGATCGGTGTGGATCTATAGAGTTCAGTTTCCAAAATTGCATGTGCATACAGGCACCCACAAAACTTTTCAGTGGTAAGGGGGGTGAGGGGGTTAACTTTCTGTTGAGCTTTTATGAACTGCGACAGAAAAAAGACAAATATTTGTTAAAAGTCGATAGTGAAAAAAAAAAACTAAAATATGCTGGCAGGGTTGTATTTTTCAGAGACAGTGGGCAAGTGCCCCCCCCCCCCCTTTTAACTAAACCATAAAATTTATTCTATGTGAAAATTTAATATACATTTTGAAAACGCTTAAGACTTCAAACCAAAGCTCTCTACTAAAATTCAACTTTTTTCTAAATTTTAAAGTTAATTTTTCAGGGACAAAAATTACTTCACTAATATTATTTAAACTTTGTAATCAGGTATTTATTCGAATTCCAAGTATTACATATTATATGCCAAAGTATTCTTTAAATATTTCCTTACCAGAAAATAAATAAAAATCTATAAATTTTGTTAGCACTTTTGATTGGGAATCAGTTTTGTCAAGCTTTTTGAAAAACGGTTTTAAAAAATTCGTATCTGTGACGCTGTAAGTGATTGCAATAAGGCTTAACAATAAAAATGGATACAAAACTTAAAACTGTGGGCAAAATCTTTAAGCTTAAAATTCAATGAAGTTTTTTCTTAAAAAGAAAAAAAATGATTTTGTCAAAAAATTAAAAGTTATTATTGCAGCACGCATTTTTTCCAAGTGAGTTTTAAAATTTTTATTTATTTATTTAATTTGAGCTTGAAATTATAAATTTTGATTTTAGTGCGTCATCAGCGAAGACAACATCTTTGAATTTTCAAAACATTTATGACTTTCTTTTCTCTTAGCAGTGAATTCATTCAATCCACCCCTGGAATTCTTTCTTGCCATAATAAACAAATTTGTTTCAATCTCAAAATGTTTAATTCGATTATATTGTTAATTTATGATCAGACAGTGTGTATATGTGTTTCATATAATATAGATTTCCCAGTTGTGGCGAGACATTGTTGGTGACGGGAAAAAAAATACAAAATGACCTTTTGAAGTGTTTACTCCCTGAGAGGGAATCACGTGATGAATATAGTGTCTATTGACATTTTTTAACCAAAAATCTTTTAAATGGTATTTTAGAGCTTTTAATTTTTTTACTAATAAGGGATTATAGATCTTAATACAATTTGAAAATGCGTATGTGGAACGTTGCTGTAACTATAAATGACTTTAAACAAAGCTTTGCTTTAAAAAATATTAAAGAATTAAATGCATTTTATTGGAATATCAGAAGGACTCTCTGGACTGGAGCTACTCACACGATTTTTTTCTTTCACTTTTGACAAGCTAAATCATACGGGTTTCGGGAAGATTATTATATTTTATAAAAAATTAAATGGATTGAGTGTGTTTTTAGTCCAGTCACTTTGGTGTCAAAAGGACCCTTAGGAAGCAATTTGTGGAGTAGGTTTTTTTAGGGTGCTGAATCCGAATCTGAGTTTCGCGACTAAAATTTCGTGACGCAACATTAAAAAATTCACAAAAAGTGGTACAAAAATGCATTTTTTTGTAGTTTTTTTTGCTTATAATTCGAAAACTGTTGGTTTTTCACAAATTTCGTACAACTGAAATTGAAAGTATATACAATTTCAGAAAAATGTTGGTTCAAGGTTTTCTCATTTGAAGTTTATGAATTGAGCAGCAACTATTTAGTTTAAGACGAAGGCTACTGGCTTACTTATGATTTCTCAAAGATGAATGGATGTATTTGAAAAATTCAAACAGAATTTCAAAAATAATGTTAAGACTTCTATAAAAATTTAACTGCCAACAAATTACCTCGAGAAATGATGTAAACCCTAAATACGCATCAAAAACGTTTGTGTTTCAAAAATTTAAATTCAGTCCAAATGGGTAGTTACGAAAAAAGAACTTTAAATAAAGATTTGTTAGAAATTTTGTATACTTTCTGTTGTACCTTGATGAAATCTACGAATAATTTAAAGTTTTCGGAACATACAAAAATAAAACATGGATTTTTCTTAAATTTTTTTCCATTTTTTTTCAATGCTGTGTCACGAAATTTAAGTCACGAACCTGTCATTTAACAAAAGCAACCAATATTTGAGTAGATGAGAACCAAAACTCGTCATAAGCTGGGTATATTGAATAGTTTTTAAGGAAAACCTTACAGTTTTAGTCATCCATTAAATTCAATAATGATGTCAAATATCGTAATTGTTTCCAAAACTCTCGATATCCACAGTGGAATTTGCATCACAACTTTCCAAATCTATTGTTTGCGGTAGGTCTGCTTTCAAAACTCTGTTTATCTACCATAGGCTATTGATAATGTCAAGAAGGAACCAAAACGTTCATGGGTTCTTACTATAAAAATCTTTAAATGGGTCATTGATGGTTGGAAAGTAGTGGATTGGTATTATATTAGAGGATGAAATTGGGAGAAGGGGTGTGGTGGAAACTGGCCAATATATCCAATCATTTCTAGCAAAACTCTCCATATCCAAATTTAATTGTTTAATAGCTTTTAACGGAACTTTTAATATATTTTTGCTCTTAATCATAATAAAATATCTAAGAATATTTAATTTTATAAAATAAAATCACTATCATTTTGCCTTGTTTATTTTTTTTCTTTTTGCACAAAATGACGAGTGTTGGGTCTCAACTACTCATTTGATGTTCACTTGATTTAATACTGAACACCTGAATACCAACGTTTTTGAAGATCTTGTCGTGAGTTGGCTATTTTTAATGAGTTGGCTCTTTTTAATAATAAAATAACATCTGGCCTCTTGGTTACGGGTGTGGGTCACACGAAAGCCTCTTTATACTTGCGATTAAAGGCAACATAATGTAGCTACAGTGACCATATTTTTGGAAGCAAAACCTGGTAAAAGTAAATAAAATGCACGACTGGGTCGTACGTACCTGCTCTTATGCTCAAGACGCTGGCGCTTAGGACTTAAGAACATTATATTTAAATACATGGATATTGTGAGCGAACAATTTTTAAAAGCATGAAATACGATATTAAAATGAAAAAAAAATTTACGCCATCTTAATTCTTGATTCAATATCGTCAAAATCAAATATATCAAAATCTTTGGAGTGCTTTCTCATAAAATTTTTAAGGAAATGTTTTGGTATGCATTTTTTTTATCTATTATGCGAATATAAATATAAAATTTCAAACAAAATTTCAACTCGTTTTTGAGTTTTCGAATTTTCAAAAAAATGGAATCTTTTTTGAAATTTTAATATGCAGTATTTCTTAATTTTATTTAAAATTTGCATTTAAAAAAAAAATAATCTTAGTCTGTTTAACCAATAATGAGAAAATGAAAATTCAAAATTGAAAGAAACGTATAAATTGTTGCTATTCGTAATTTTTAATAATTTTTATATTTTGCACTAAGTTAAGCATACAGAAAATGTTAAATAAAATTTGTTGGAGTCGTTTTTAAGAAAAATATATGTTCTTTTTCCTTAACGATTTTACAAAATTTCGGCAGTCTTGAACAAAATTGTCTGTATCGAATTTTTGGTGCAAAGAAGAGTCATTTTTGTATGGGATAGAATAATTTTTCATTTTCCTGTTTCTATAATAAAAATTTAAAAATTGTCTATACCTACATAGTTCTCAATATCACTTAGAACAATTGAGAATTGCATAGCATACATAAGACTCGCAGACATTTTATAAGCGACATGTTATAAGCGACAGTAAATTCTCATTTGGTCTGTTTCAAACGGGCACAAGCTGGAAATTTCTCGGTTTCGTTGTTGACGAAAATAAGTTATTATTACGAAAATCGTAAACGGTATTTCTGCTGACAAAAATAACAAAATCATACAGATTTGCTTAAACATTTAGTGTTGTATTGGTTTTGACAATATATTTAAATAAGAACATATAAAGTCACGGTAGAGAATGGACATAGAACACTTTACGAAGAGGAAAGTCATATTTAAATTTCAGAGCCATAGAGGTTATAGGGTTTAAAGGCCTGGTTCATGGTCCAGCGGTTTTTGTAAAAATTTACAAAACTGCCACGTTCTTTCTTTCCGAATAAAGTACTGATTGTCTCGTTATAGCTCACGCTCTCTTTAACCAGGCCTTTAAATAGCAACGTCACTTAAAATACTGGATTTGATTTAAAAAAAATCGAGTGACAATAGTTTAATACATGTCGGTTGAGGTGAGGTGCCCGATTTTGGTCTGTTTTTCTTTTCATTGATACTACTGGTTATTGTTTAAGTGTTGCGGTCGTACCTAGGCACGGGGTAAAGCGGCAAATTCTCCAGGCACCTTGCTGTGAAGGGCACCGTACCGAGTATAACTCGCCACTATCCATGAACGGCACCACTATGTCGTTAAGGCTGACACGAGCCGAGCTTAAGTAGAAAACATTGAGAATTGAATATTGCTATTGACCAACAACTGAAATAGATTTGGAAACGATATATCGATTTTTATAATCTTGGCAGCAAAAATTTATAGTGGTTAAAAGACTTAACGATCAAAAAATAGACAGAATTTCACCAAAATTTTGACTGACATTTTATGATTCCAGATGTCAAAAGTCGATATTTTGAATGTCATATACGGTTTCTAATACGTCATCAGGCTCAAAAACGCATTTGCAGAATATAACGCAAACTGCAAAAGTCTTCCATTTGAAAACGCAAATAAAAATTTAAATGCGTTAGCATTGCTTTCAATAAACCAGTTTGCTTAGGTCACATGTTTGAATAACTCATCCACAATGCAACTGAGCAATAAAAAAATCGAGTTGTTTGTAAAAGGCAAATGCATTTTTTCATCAATTCATTGCTTAGGAAGTGATATTTAGAAGCACGTTCAACTTGCTTTAGATTGCCTTCAATCAAATAAGGCGATTGAAGAAAAATGTATTTTAAACATACTAAAATTTTTCGTAACATCAAATAACTGATAAATTTGTGTTAAAAAGTCAGACAAAAATGTATGATTTGAACTGTTGCTGACATTACGAGCAGAGCGTTGTATTTAAAGTAACGTCGGAATGGACGACTATTCATTTCAAAATTTCTAACGTGAATACACTTTTTGAGGCGTTGCGGGCCCCCTCGAAGTGTGGGCCGTGTGTAGTGGCACACATGGCTTACGCCTTCCACCGCCTCTCCTCAGTTTAATTTCAACAATATTATGCTCAGTTATTCTAACTGCCATATTTTGTTTTTGTCCATGATTTATATCAGGAAGATGCACAATTGTATAGAAATTATTCTGTATCCAATTTTGGCTATTTTATTCATAAAATTATTTTAAAATAATAATGATTTAACTAACAAAACAATTTTTAAATTTTAAGAAATAAAAATAGTAAAGGAAACTAAAAAATATTAAAGGAACAAAATACGAGCCAAAAAGTCCAGCTATAACTCAATTTAAACCTTTTAAAATCGTTTCCTGTTAAATTTAGTTTTTGTGACTTTGACCGACTCCGCTTTCCGCTGAAGATTTGTATGGTGAACACTGTTATTTTTCATAAAGGTAAAATT
This sequence comes from Dasysyrphus albostriatus, assembly GCA_946251815.1. Lineage (NCBI taxonomy): Eukaryota > Metazoa > Arthropoda > Insecta > Diptera > Syrphidae > Dasysyrphus > Dasysyrphus albostriatus. The sequence continues at coordinate 60,192,072 of OX276337.1, read as the reverse complement.
TTTTCTTAAACTTATTTACAAAGTGTACTTTAAATACCGAGTTTTATAAAAATCAACCGTTTAGTTTTCATAATATTTGATTTTCAAAAAAAAATTGAACATTTCTCAAAACTTGGTACACAGTGGTTTTTGGTGATTCTACCCACACATTTAACTAATTTTTTTTAGAACTAAAAATAGCGGTATCTGCATACAATTTTTTTTAGCAGTTTAACAAAATCCAATTTATCTCAAAATATTTTCTTAAAAAAATTAATAAGTTTCGTTTTGTTTGGTTTTGACGTGAAACCATATTCAATAAATGGTTATTAATGGTAGCTCCCAAAGAACCATTTTTTTATTTTAGATTTTCTACAAAACGGTTATTTTGATTTCAATAATTTTTTGATAAAGGAACTTCTAAGCAATAAAAAGTTTTTCTAACCAAAAATCTACAAAAAATATTTTTTGGATTTTTAAAAAACTTAATTTTTTTTCGAAAATCAAATATTTGAAAACTATACGGTGGATTTTTATAAAATTCAAAACTTTTATGAAAAAATAACAGTACAAATGTTAAAAAACCGTGAAGGAAAATATATTTTTATTAAGCGGCTTCTACGATTTTTATTTAACTTTTTCTGTATGCTAAACTTAGTGCGGTATATTACCAAAAATTATAAAAATTAACAAAAAGCAACTATTAATAGTACTTCTCATAAAAGGTTTTTTTAATATGGAATTTTCTCATTATAGGCTGAAAAGATTTTGATTATTTTTATATACAAATTTCAAACAAAATTTTCCAAAAAAAAGATTTTGAATTAAAAAAAAAATTTCAAATTTAATTTTTTGAAAATCCCATATCTCAAAAACGGACTGACTATTTTTTTTGAATTTTTATTTTAATATGCACATAAATAAATACTTTTGACTTGCATACCACAAATGTTACTTACAAATGTTTTAAGAATTTGATATAAAAATTAATTTTAAAGAAAACCGCTCCAACATTTTTTTAATATATGTTTCCCTAAAATTATAATTTCAATTAAGATGGCATTTTTAATTTTTCATCTCAAACTCTTGAGAAAGTTGTTTTAGCTGTTTTCAATATCGTATTTCATGTCTCTACATCTTGAACATTAAGGCAAGTGCGTGCAACCCAGTCGTACATTTTATTTTGTTGGCTTTTTTTTTTCTAAACATTTTGACGTTATAATACAAAAGATTGGTAAAAATATCAAATCAAATCAACTAACTGTTTTATTAAATACAAAAAAAAAAATCCTAGAATTAGTTGAGAAAAGTTTTTCTACTTGATAACTGATAGTACGTTAATATTTAAAAACAAAACGTTTATTGTAAGCCAATAATTACAGTAAACTATGAAAAACAGTTGGAAAATGTTTTTCGCCTCGAATAGCTTGGGAACAAACACTGATTTCAAATCCAAAATGATGTCGGGGTCACCAACTGAAAGGGTTTTTAATTATACAGGATTGACTGTTTTTAAAGGAAAAAAACAATTTCTATTAGAAAATTATAAACTTTCAAAAATAGTTTTCGAAAAATCTTGAGAAAAACCTATGACATCGACTTTTTTATTTTATTTTGCCACATAACACCATAATGAGGAATTGATAAAGTTTTTGTTTTTTGTACCTTAAAACAAAATATATGCAAACAAGTCTCAAAATAAGAATCATGAAGTTGTATAGATTTCTCTTTGCTTAATCTCAATACGACCACCACTTATAACAGAGAAAAAAACTCTTATAAACATAAAAGTTAGCAAAATTCTTGTTCCTTTAATTTTTTGACTAGTGTATTTTTTGTTTAAATGATGAGGATGACACATAATTTCATAGTTTTGAATTAACATTTTTTTGTGTTAAATTATCGTCAGTTTTTTAATTTTAAAATATTTTAGAGGCGAAGAGTGCAATCATTCATTAGAGCCTCAAAATAATATTTTTTTGTTTAAAGCCTCTCTTTGATAAGGAATAGTTATTTTAATTAATTAATATTTTTTGCTGGATTTCAATAAACAACCGATAGATAATAAGGGGCGAATCGAGGTCTATATTGTTATATGTATAAAAATTGTACATATTCGTAGGTTTTTACCTATATGTACGTACCTATACCTACATATGTAAGTATATACAAATCGCTGGAATACATTTGCTTAGACTTAGATGTTGTGATTAAATTTTTATAACTGTCAAAGTGTACTTGCATTTTACCATAGTTGTCAATCAATAGGAAATAAAACTTAAAAAATGTTGTTTTTATACTTTTTTTAATCTGCTTTTACGTAGATACAAGCATGCTCGTGGATTTCATAATTTAAGTCAATAATCAGAGCGAAGTGCACGATGTTGCAAATCGTGCTTTATTTTATACACTTAGAATACACTGTAATCGTGTTACTCCAGGGGTTAATGAACGATAAGCTTGCCACTGGCAGCAAGCTTGTTTAAGTACTTACAATATATTAATGTAAGCAATTACATATTGATAATGAAGCATTTGCGTTGAAATGAGCTTTAGATTTATGTAGTTCTTGACCTCAAAAAGCCAGGTGAATAAAGAAACAGCTGACGATGATAGCAAGGAGGTAATAGGTTTTAATATAAATATTTGATAAACCATACTGCCAGCTTTGAATTTGAAAATTTCAAATCAACAACAATTATTTAAATGACTTTAAGATTCTAACAAAATAAACCAAAACGTATTTAAAAATGCTGTGCCAAATTAGAATTTGATTCAAGGAAGGGTGTAACTTCTAAAAAAATAATTCTACAGAAATTTATTTTTTTGTTTGGGTTAAGTTGTGTACAGTGGCGTATTTCAAGATTTAGTTCCCCCGGCCAATAAGTTTTGGCACCCCATTATTTAACGAAAAACAGCTTAGTTCACTTCATAATGCAAAACATTTATACCTTTACAAAATAACAAAAACAATTTAAATATACATTTACATTTTTGACAACGCAACGCGTGATGCACAAATTGGTTGACACATTTATCAATAGGACTGTTATAACTGACAGGTGTTCCATCTGATTTAGAATTTTAAGAGATGGCTTAACTGACGTCCCATATTTTGGCAGTCATTTTTTTCATTCATTATTTTGATATCGGAGTTTTTAGCAAATTAAATGCTTTTTTTTTGCGCCAGCCAAACATTTTTAGCTTAAGTTTTTTCTTGTTAATTAAGTTTCCGCTTATATACAAATAATACGAATATAAATTTGTATTTTTCAATTGAGTTCGTAGTAAATTAAATCCTTACTTGCTGCGCAAACCCAAAATTGCAACTCTAACTAATTTTTGAATAGTAAAGTTTCCGGTAAACAAGTTTGAAGTTGCACAAGTTTTATTGCACAAAATTGTTGGTTTTTAGATACAAATTTTTTACACAATATGAATTTTGAAGCTTTATGGATGTTTTTTGTTATTTCTAAGCACATAAATGTATAAGTAAGTAATTTGTGTTTTGAGTTATTGAAAATAACATCTTTAAATTACTGAAATAAAGAACACGTTGAATTCTCCGCTAAAACGTTAATTAAATATGGTGAACGTGTTTAACTGTACAAACTTTCTCTGTTCTATTATGTAGTTTTCCTGTTTTTTAAGTGCAAAAATTAACGTTTTTTACTGCAATTTTCAATTTTTCACTGCAATCATCTGTAACATAAGCAGGGTAAAGCCTGTAAGCAGTAAGACCCTTGTTTTTTTTTTTTAATTAGAACATCTGGCAGAGCTTCAACGCAATCTATACCTAATTGTATTTAAGTTCATATTTATAGAATTCTTAGCCAGACGTCAGATCAAAATTATGCAACCAGAAAAAATATTAACATTTTTACTTAAACTATTACTTTTGATTATTTTTGTTTTTCCTGTTTTTTCAATACCTAGGTTGACCTTAAATTTGATTGCCAACTTCGAACCGTCAAAATTTTAAAATTTCCAACACAAATTATTTTAAACTAACACTAAAATTAGTTCAAATAAATTGGTGACATTTTTAAACATTTTGGACTATCTTCTTCTAATTTTGTATCTAATTTTTGATTAAATTAAATATGAAAATAACATATTTAAGGACATTTGAAACATAAATTTGACTCAGTTCCTACCTTCGACGACACTTTTTTCAAAATTTTGTGACCATGCTCTGAGGTAAATTGTGAAGCCTTTGCTTAAAATAGAAACAAATAAGCAGTACCACTGACCTCAGCATCCTCAAGTCATTAATTAACCAAATTTCATCAATTTGTATCAAGAAGAATTGGAGTGGGAAATGATTTTTGTCGCCAAAATTCAATAAACGGGGTAACGGGCCAATGACTGTGTGGCGTCTCTCAGACTTTACTTTTTCCATATTTTTTTGTAATGGCTTTCACACTTTTTACTCGAAGCTGAATACCGCCCCACGCAGTATGCCGCCCCGGGTCATGGCCCTTATGACCCTAGGGTAAATACGCCACTGGTGACGTTAAAAGACTTTATGTACGTGAAGTTAGCAGGAAACTTTGGGAAATTACGATTAAAAAGGATCCTATCATTAGTTGCTACTTAATTGCGATTTAATTTTGCAAGAAAATAATTAATTACGTTTTTGTTTGTCAACATTTTGTTCGTTTGCAAAAATGAATGGTGTATTCCAATTTTGACGTGATTTTAGCACGACAACTTTCTCAAAAATGAAGATAAGTGATCTGAAAAAAAATTTTTGTTGAGAACTAATCGACTGCGAATTATCTGCGCACAAACAAAAATTTAGTTGCACTCAAACTATTTTGGCAATTTTAAACAACAATTGTTCATTTCTATTTTCAATTTCGGATACGAATATTATTTTCAAGTCGCAATCATGAGAACACCCATTGCCAAAAATGAGCTTCTGTTTGCGTATCTAATTCGCAATTAAGTAGTTTTTAATAACAACTTTTTCCTGCATGATTATTTTAATTTTGAAGAAAGTTGTCCTTCTAAATTCATATGAAGTTGGTACCAATTTTTTCACAAACCAAAAATTCAACAAAATTTTGGTTTGCGTAACTACTTCGCAATCAATAAGTTTCAACAGACATTTTTTTTCAGATCGCTTATCTGCATTTTTGTGAAAGTTGATTTGCTGCGAGTTCACGTCAAAATCGGAATACGCCCATTTTTTGCAAACAAAGAAAAAATGTTTCTTTTTGCGAAACTGAATTAGTTCTCAACAACTAAATTGTTTACTGTATTTTTGAGAAAGTTTTCCCTGCTGGGTTTATATGAAGTTAGCAGGGCACTCAATTCTTCGCAAACCAAAAACGCAATTGATTTGATTGATGGACAGAGTGATTCCAATCTGAGCCTTTCGAATGAACCATAATGGCTTAGTCACGGGCAACAGTAGAATGAAATGATCTTCAAAAACTAAATGTCAGAGATTGTTCTCTTGACTCATAATAAGGATTCTTCTATCTTTTTTGTTTAAATTAAAATGGCTGCAAAATGAATCACTTGTTTAATTTTTCAAACTGAAAATTTCATTAGAAAATACTTCCATCTAGTTTCTCTGCATTTTTGTTCATTATTTGCAAAGTATCAAGTGTCTTGACTTTAACCTATGATCTTCTACCAAAAACATCTCAAAGATCCTTGAGAATATTATCATAAGTTTTGGTATGTATTTTATTTTAATAAAATTTTAACTGAATATAACGACCCAATTCTTAAGATTCTTCGGCAATATTTGTGATTTGCTCAAAATGTGTGCATCTTGTTAATGTGGTACATCACCATCAACTCTTAATTTATGTGATTCCTTTCACAAGTTTTGCTTTAAGATATATACTACATACATCAATTCCAATATCAAAAGAATATAACATTTGCAACACCAATACTGCGCGCCATCATGCATCGGCGGCTTGGTAAAGTGCAGTGGGGTGGGCGCACCACGGATCAACATTTCCTCTCAAAGAACAAGATATCGGTCTTCAAACTACATATTTCGCCTCACCTCGAAAAGCTCATCAGCACACCTCGACTTCGACTTTGATAAATCAAAACCATAAAAATGCAAAAAATATTCGATTTTTATAAACAAATTAAAAATACAGAAATAAGAGTTTCACCTTTTAATAAATTAATATTTGAAGTTTATTAAGGTATAATGATTATTTTTTTTGTTGAGAAGAATAAGATGATTGAGCTTGTGATGATGTGTGGGAGAGGGGAGTGCAAGGTACACAATAAGAAAAGAGAAAGGAAAAACCAGAAAATTCGATGTTTATAGAGTAGGGGGCGACGCCGCTAGCGCCGCCGACGATATCGGTTTAAAGAAAAAAAAATTACACATGACAAACGACGACGTGAAGCAACGACGACTTGAAGTGAGAATGAAAAAAATGCAAAATCATTTCGAGCGCTTTTTGATGAATTCGATTTGTTAAGTCGTTTGTTTTGTTGATTTGTTTGCTTGTTGACCTATAACAAATTCCGTTAGAAAAGTATCATCTTATAGGTTTAGTTTTATGTGTTATGCTTGATGATACTGCATTAATAAGCTTTAATTATACATTTTTTAACTAACCATCATCATATTAATCTTATACTAATTTCATAATTAAAGGTTTTATAATAATATCCATATAAATATATAAAATCAGTTTTATAAAGAAAAAAGCAGCATGCATACATGAAGGGCGAATCTGTTGAGACATCGCTTCATGAAGTGGTCGGCAAAATCAATTCACTTCAAGGAATTCGCCCTGGAATCATTCCTCAACATAGAAGGGGCCTTTAAGAATGTTGACAACAGTGCAATTCGACAAGCCCTAAACTCTACTAGCATTGATCCGATACTGATAAAATGAATTGACTCCATGCTCAAAACGAGACTCATCAATGTGGAAATGGGTGATTTCTACATGGAATCCACAAGGTGAAGTCTTATCTCTTCTGCTTTGGTACTTGTTATCAATCTAATTCTGGTAAAACTAAATCTGAATGGCATCAAAGTCTTTGCATTTGCTGATAACATCGTGTTAATGGCCTCGAGAAAATTCGCCCCTTCTCTGTAAGAGCTCCTACAAACGTCCCTTGACAAGCTCAGTAATTGGGCCAGCAGCTGCGATCTAAGTGTTGACCCACAGATGTACTTGTGATGTTAACGAGGAAACGTAACATTCCGAACATAGACCCGCCAACTATTGACGGAATTCCGTTTAAGGTTTTGGGTACTGCCAAATATCTTGGCGTTGGGCTTGATCGTAAACTAAACTGGAAAGAAAATATTGAAAAAAGAGGGAACAAAGCCTCAATAGCATTCTGCACTTGCAGTAGTATTTTTGTCAAAAGATGGGGTCCTAGCCAACAGACCATGCATGCATACATGGTCTGGTTGCTTGCCTCAGATAAAGAAACCAGAAGCCTGAGTGAACATTGTCTCCTCGGAACGTTCAGACATCCTTGATATCTTGCCGTGCGTCGATCACAGTGTGGTCAATCTGGTTGTTGGTTGATTCAGCAGGAATTCGACATGTCCCCTTGTGTATATCAAGATGCAAGAACTGCGTACGTTTCACTCCGCAGCATAGTCAAATAACCTGAGTTTGATATCGGAGTTGTGCCATTCAGGCTACAAATATCTTTGGATTCTGCCACGAAAGACGTCTTCTCTTCCTAGTTTGGCATTAAAATAACCCAAGACAATTTTAATGTCATTGTTCAAATGTCTTGTACAGGAGCTCGTAGAACTCGACCTTGGTGTCAACATTTTTCTCCTCTGTGGGAGCATGCGCACATAATAAAACTGAGACACTCGTTCACATAGTTGAAACTTTAAAATTCTTACCTAAGTCTGTCTCCAACGAAGAATCCACACCCAAAAAGATGCTGCCTTTGTTGCCGGTAACAATCACCATAGCAGATGTTACAGTGTTTCAGCTTTCTTTTGTCCGGCCGATCCCATCGCATTTCTTGCATGACGGTGATGTCTGTTTTGTAGAAATCAAGTGCATACCCTCAAATGTAGAGGACTATCAGAACCTTAGTATGACTCCAGGGGTAGGAAGTCGCATTAGCTGCTCTTTATTGGCCTGAGCTCCGAATATGTCGTAGTAGCCCGTATCAGGTATTCACTAGTTCAGCATGACTGACACAATAAACCCCACCGTTGATTCCACCTGGAGAATTCTTCAGCTGGCGCCTTGATAAAAAGAGAAGTACCTTAATGGAAAAATTCCTCTTAGTTTCTGGTTTCAATACTGTTGGGGTCACCGTTGATTCTCTATGGGGATTTCATCAACCACACACCACTATTCTAATAGGCTTTTCCAAGACTTCAGCGAAATCATACAGCCAGTCATTTCTAATAGAAGATTATAGTGCTAATCAGTGACTACCCAAGTGCATAGAATTTACCAAAAAATCATGCCCTTAAATATTATTGACAAATTAAAGGACACCCTGTATGAGTCCGGTCTTGATATCGTGAGACAACCGAGACCGACGAGAATTTCAATAAATGGCCTTCACGACTTTGATGACATTACGTCTTACACGGTGTTGATGTCATGACGTACGCACTCTTGTGTCAAAATGTTCATTATTTTTAAATTATTGCTTATTAACAATAAAAACACGTCCATTTCTGGTGAAATGATCAATTTTCATCAACCCTTAACTGTCAGCTGTCAAATTTTTTTTTTTAGGGTTGCCAATACTTTACCATACAAATATATTTGTTTCCTTTAAGTAGAGCTCTCATATGAATAGGTCAAGTAAAGAGTGTTTTTTTAGACTATGGTTTTCAATCTGGCAATACTTTTTTCGGAGTTGGTCTTTTTGACAGCTTTCACTTGATTTATGCCCAGTTTGGTTTGTCATTACATAATAAATAGACTTAATCCTGAACAACGTTTGCAAACCGTGCAAATTTATTACCAATGATTCGAGTCGGGCGACGCATCGTGAAATAATCAATTTATTAAATGAAACTTTTGGTGAGCACATTATCTCGCGTCGTGGGGTTATTTTTTGTGGGTTTATGTGAAGTACGCATATAAGCCCGAGACGATTGACGCCTTGGAAGAGAATATTCGGCACCTCACCAAAAGTTTCCTTCAATAAATTGAATGTTTCACGATGCGTCACGTAAACCGAACCATTATTTTGGTAATAGACTAGTAAGTCTATTCATTATGAAATGCAAATCAAACAGAGCATAAATCAAGTAGCAGCTGTCAAAAAGACCAACTTCGAAAAAAGTATTGCCATATTGAAAACAACACGTCTAAGAACAACACCCTTTATGATAATTTCATGTCTCTTTCTAATGAGACACTTGTTATTAATCGTTTATTTTAAACACTAAAAGCTTTGCTTTACTCGAAGTACCTTCAATTTCCTCCTCCCCATAGTTGACTAAATTATATTGAAAGGAAAAATTTCATAAATTTGCATTATCAACAGTTTTAAACCAAAGCAAAATATAAATTTCTTCACTTAGTAACATTTCACAGCGGAAATAAAAATTCATTGTTCTCTCATCATCCATATCATATGATCGGTTGATTAAGAAAATATAAAAAATAAAAAAAATCGAAAGCAAAATATATAAAATAAATTGTGAAGTCACGAGCATTTCAACGATAAGAAAGGCTAATGTACTCTTACGTATAAATCGAACCGTTTTAGAATATAAAATAATCCAGATTAATTTCAATAAATTACACTGTGCATTTTTCAATCTTCCAAGTTTGGTTGCTCATCAACTTTAATTATATTAGCATCGTTAAAACTTTTTTTTAAACAGGTTCAAATATTTTTTGAACTTGTCAGAAACCAGTTTGTGTCAACAAGTTTTCAGTATAAATTAAATATTTTAACAATTTAATTTTTATTTAACATTTTTATAATTACTAACTGCTTAAAGTAAGTAGTGCATTAAGCTTAAATTTGTTATTCGCAATAATTTATTAATAGGTACATAAGAGTCCGTTGTTGTGATGTTTTTTTTAACTATACAAAAATATTCAACTTAAGTGAACAGCTATTCAGCTTCACTTAAAACTGGACTATATTTTATTGAGCAAGATATTGCACCATATTGCACCCACCAAAACTTGAACAGTTGAAAACAAACTTTGTTGTTGAGTTGTTGATAATATAATATGAAACGTGAAACAGTCACCCTTCAAATAGTACTCTCCCAAGAGCTCTGTGCATAAAATTCCTTTTAACTGGACCAAACATAGAAGAATACCGGTACGAAATCCAACAAACCGAAATCTCGAAAAACGAAATCTCACATTTTTTAAAGAAATTAAAAAAAAAAAAGCAAATCTCGCAAATTTATATTCCTTCGTTTTTTTATTTCGCATTAACAAAATCGCATTTTTAGCAATCTTGCATTACATTTCGCAAAACATCAACCAAAAAAATCTAAAATTTCGTATTTTAAAATCTCTCAAATTCAATCACACTTGATATCCAATTTCTATGTCTTCTTTTTTGTTCTCCTAACTACAAATTAACAATAATATTCATGAATAACAATTTAGCTGATTTATTTTGCATACGTTAGGAAGGCTTTGAATTTGCAAGATTTAGATTATAAAAACTAATTTGTTGCAAGGCAATTTAATTTTGCGAGAATTTAATTTACGAAATTTTATACCAAACCCAATTTTTTTGATTTTGTAATTGTGAAGGTTGTAAAAAAGCGGGATTATGTTGTTGAGATATTATGAAAAGAGAGATTTTGTAATTGCAAAATTTGGCAAGGCAAGCTTTTAATTTGCGAAGTTTCATAACCAACCCATATCTTGATCTCCTGAAATGCAAAAAATTGTCCAGCGTAATAGAAATTGGGATGTTTGGGATCTTTTCCATTCACTATTTTTTAAGCACTTAATTCAGAAAGTCGGAATAAAAATGCCACATACATAATGTTCAATATTAAAAGCTGAATATTTATTTGGCTGCACATGTTATCTCTTATTCAAGTAAAAGTGAAAAAGAATTGAATACCGAAATGGTAGTTATTAACAGGGTTGCCATATCTTGAACAAGTTCAAAAAACCAATTAAGAAATATTTGTAGCCCAAAGACAGAGCCCAAATAGTAGCCCAATAACAAAAAAAGTGTTCTCATAACTTCAACAATTTATTTTTATTTTAATAAACAACGGAGAGTAAAATACATTTCTTGCTGGTAAAAAAAAAAGAAAAATTTGAATGGAAATCCTGGGAACAAAAGAGAAACTGAATGATTTTAAAGTGAAGTTTGTTGCGGTTGAATTGAAATGTCAAAACAAATGAGTATGTCCCCTATTACACGACGATTCCTTGCGCCTAACTCTTTTCGAATTTTCATATCTGATTTTACCTTCGCTAGCATTGAAAAAAGTTTGACGCAATGAATCATTTTGTTTTAGGGGACACTATTCAGCGAATAAAAAGTGATGCCAAATTGTGGAATGTCTAAAGAGTATGTTTGGGGGGAGAAAAGTGTTTTATTTATGATTTGCTTACACAAAAAAAATATATATCCCAAGATTAGATTTGGGCTATCAGCCCAATATACTGAAATTACTGAAATTACTATCAGCAATTTCTGAAAAAGTTAGCCCAATTTCCGATAAATAGCCCAATCTGGCAAGCCTGGTGGTGAAATAGAAAGAAGTGCTGTCAGAGAGGGAACATTGAACATACCAAAATTGTTTTTACCGCTTTACACTTAAATGGTGATGTACCTTTCCCCCCATTTTTGATTTATTTTGTTTGTACCTACTTAAATTTATAATATAATCGAAAGAAATAACATTTTTAATATAAAGAACACTCAGGTCATAAAATCAAGTTAAGTAAATCAAACTTGATAAACTTGCTTATAACAACGAGTGCGGGAGACATAAACATAAGTGTATACAAGTTATGGCCAGATTTTATATGAATTTTTTAAAGACATAAAAAACATTTACATGCTTGAATGTTCTTAAAAAAAATGCAAGACAAATAACCATAAACGTATGCTTCAGCAGCATGTGCTTATTACGAGTAATATATAATTAAATGACCAATTTGGTCGCATATACTGGTTCACCATGACAACAATGTGCATACTGTAAACTAGCCTGAGACAAAAAGAGATATTTCTTTTCTTTAATGAGCGGGCTTATCTTCAACTTTGAAACTAATGGTAAACACAGGAACTAGGATCAGAATATTTGAAGTGGAAGATTGTGTACATCATCGTCGTCTTTCTATCAAAGCCTTTCCATGGAGTCCAAAATGCTAAAATTAAATTTTTAAACCTCTAACGGGGTTTTAACTGAATAAAAAAGCCAAACTGAGGGGAAGGGGGGTCTGAAGCCCTCCCACAGCCGATTCTTAGATTAATTGAAAAATCTAGATCATGTGTGGTGTGAACGATTCAAGTAGGTTTTGAAATCTTGGTGGTCAAAATCAAGATTTCGATTCAGTGTGAAAAGGCTATAAGCCTCGAGGAAAAAAAATTTAAAAACATAGGAAAAACAAAGCAAATTGAATGTTCGTAGTAGCCTCTATTTATTCCAAGCCCTACAGGAATGACGTAAAATTAAAGTTGGAGCTAAGCAATTTATGGCTAAAAAATTGTTTTCAAACCAAATTGGCTATTGAAATGAGAATAGGGCTTGCAAATTAATGTGTTGGTTGCTTGTTCCCAAGGTCTAAGGACATTTTCAAAAAAAAAAACAAGATTAGGGCTTATTAATTTAAAATTTTGCATGTAACCTGTTGATTTTTCCAAGCTTCAAAAAAATTGAACAAGAAAACGGTGTTGAGGCTTAACTTCTTACTGCCTGAACAGAATGCGGGACGCAGCTGGAATAGATGTCAAAGATGCTGCAGCTGGAGCTGTAAGAGTTGAACAATTTTAAGCTTTTGCTGCTGCATTTTTGACATCTTTTCCAGCCAGTTACATGCAAAATGAGTATTTCCAAGACCCAGGGTCCAGGGCAGGAATGGCGAACGTTTCTAGAGACTGGTTCCATTCAAAACATTAATTATTTGAAATGCCATTGGCGTGCCAACATACACTCTTGACCAAGTTTTCTAGTGACAACTAGAAAAAAAAAAATTACTATACAGAGCGCAGCATAATCACCACGATTATCCGACAAATGGACTGCAGTGAAAATCAGACTCAATTTTGACACTTTGAACATTACGAGCCAAATGTCAAAATTGAGTCAGGCTCCCTCTGCAGATCATTTGTTAGATTCTGTTAAGAGTTTAATAGGTGATCATTTTTAAACATATTTTTTAAACTTGACAGATTTCAACCCATTTTATTACAAAAAAAAAACAAATTTCAGAGAGCAAAAAGAAGTAATTAAAACCAGGCTCCTTCACTCTTTCGAGATTATTAATTTTTTCGACCGGGAGTTTTGAAAAGCTTTCTAAAGATTAATTTGATCCAAAATTTAGTTAGATATGAATGTTTTTACATTTATTTAAGTAATAAGTAAAGCTTTCCGAAACAGTTCCCCCGTTAAAAAATTTTACCTTTCATAAATCCGCCATTTGACCCCGTTTCTTCTCAAGTGTTCTAATGAAATGTTAAATGCCTACAGACATTTTTATAAAAAATAAATTTTCTTATAAAATTTTGTGTATTCACTATTGTGGATAGTTCACTATTTTGAGTATCCCTTAATCGAGCATTCCCTAAATTGAGCGTCTACTTTAAAAAGAACGAAAAATCTACAAACAGAAGAAAAGCTTCTTAGAGTCGAGAATATTGGCAGTTTGGAAGATGACGTGCTGTATTCCAAACAAATGATCAAGTGCGAATATTAAAGTGGAGCTGGCTGAATTACTTGTGAGATTTGGGAAGGGTTCTGCGAAGTTATGCCCCAGGAAAAAGGGACCAAAAGAATAAGTGAAATAAGGCCCCAAAAAAAAATGCAGAAGACATCATTTTGTGGGGTCTTAAAACATTCTTCTTCTTTGGGCCTAAATTCAAAATGAAATATGTCTTCAACGAATCAAGACTCCAACATTGATTTCGGGGCTTTATTTTATGTAAGCTTTCTAACTTCTTTTCATCAACAACATGATTCCACCAGCCTTTTACCAGTGGAAGATCAACAAATATAATTGCAACAAGAATTTCCCCTTTAAAGTCTAGTTTGCACTTCCCTAGCGAAAAAAGATCAACATTTTCAAAACGATTTTCCATCTATTCTGTGCACCATATTGAATAATATTTTTTTCTTTTGGCCTAAGCCGTCCAATGAGTCATTAATTTACCCTAAATTAATAAGCTGTAGGCCTAAAAATAGAAAATAATAATTTTTGAATGCAAAAACCATTGCCAAGCAATTAAATGCGTTGAAGTGAATATAATTTTTTTTTAAGTGTAAACCGACTACGTACAATAAAAATATTTTATTCGCCACACTTTTTTTCTCATGGAAAACAATTGCCGGTCCACAGTTTTGCATGACATTTCATAACAGCAATTTTTGCATGAAACTGAAACCAGTCATGCAAACAATTAATTTTGTATTTCACCTAAATTATTTTTGACATGCGAAAATATTTGAATAGATTTTTTTTTCGCACGGGAATTGTCAACTAGGCTAATACTGAAGAATTTTTGAGGACGTCTGATAAGCCTGAGGGGATAGAAAAACTCTAAGATCGATAAAAAAAGCTCAAAGTATAACGCACAGATTGAATGTTTGGCCTATACAATTCAATATTTATATCTGAATGTTGCCTTATCCAACGGAAAGTTTTTTTTAATCTGAATAAATCAATTTTATTAAAAAAATTCTGATAATTAATAAGAATAGAAAATCTATCAAAAGATTAACAAAAAAAAATCAATTCTTTTTTTTTTTGCATTTTAACTGATTTTGAAAGTCCGAGAATAGAGTTTCAGTGTTGCGATGCTATTTTGCTTTCGTTCAGAGCTATTCGTTTTCGTATTCGTAGCGTTAGCAAATAATCGCAACTTTTCTAGAAGAAGAGGATGTCCATGAAGTTAGCACGGCCATTTTTGATTTTCGAAAAAAAGTTGTCCTGCATTACACTCAGCTTGTGCTGACCTTTGATGTAAACATTTTGAAAAATTCACAAATTTGCAAATTTTACAAATGAAATTTTTGTGAAATTTTAAAAGTTGTGCTTAACACAAAATGCTACTAACAACCAAATGGAAAAAAAAATCGCATAAATGCAACTATTACGGCCAGAACAAAACTTTGCGAAGAGCTGTAGCGTGAAGTAAGCACCACCATTTTGGATTTTCAGAAAGAGAAAAATTGAATTGTGCCCCGCCCTGTGCCTTAAAATTAAAAAATAGCAAATTTGCAATTTTTGCGAATGATTTATTTTTTTTTTATATATCGTTATTACTAAAAGTTTTGCTCTGTTTGGTGCTCAATTTGTGCTGCCATATTACAAAGAGAAAATTCGCATATTTGTAACTTTTACAGCCAAAAGATTTGAAAAATTCGCTAATTAGCAAATTTTACGAATGAATTTTTTGCGAAAATTTTAAAATTAAAAAAAAAAAGTTGTGCTGCTGTATGCCCACAAAATACTACTAGGAACCAAAAAGAAAAAAAGTCGCATAATTGCAACTATTATGGCCGAAACAAAACTTTGCGAAGGGCTGTAGCGTGTAGTGTGACGGCCATTTTGGATTTTCAAAAAAAAAAAAAAGAAAAGCCATGCTGCATTGTGATCAACTTCTGCCGCCTTGTGAAATTTTCAATCGTCGTGGTTTCAAGTTATGGCGGATTTTTGATGAGTCTTGTCAATTTCTCTTGTTCTCATTCAAACTTTCTACCGCCCAATAAAGGTGAAGGTATCAGTGCTTACTTGCTCTGTAGCTTTGCATAAAATTTTCAAGAGGTTCATTTAAAAATTTAAAATCTTTGTCTAGAATGAGTATCTAGGCAACAATTTGATTTTGCATTTTATTAAGTCTTACATTTTATTATTTAAACTTCGCAATTTGTTCTTGTGAATCCAATACCTGCACTGTTGATCAAGTTAAAATCCATAACTGGCCTTGACCTTTTAAAATGGTTTTAGTGCAATAAGTTAAAACCGTCCACCGTGAGTCGTCGTTGACTGGTTTGCGAAAATATTTTGTTTAACAGATTTTTTTTTTACTACCACCTACTCTCTGTCTATTGATCCTGGATCTTAAGTAATTAAGTGAGCCTGCATTGGATGCGATAAAGCGCATTGGACAAATAATAATAATAATCTGTGTTTACATCGTGGGCGTGTGTAACAACTTTCGGCCTAGTAACCACCATTACATTTACATACTCCACCTGTATTTGAACATTCTTGCTTTTTATCGAAGTGAATTGACTAAAAGAATAAAATGTTTGTTGTTTACACAATCACCGACCGCCGCCGCTACTCTATCCGCTGATTTTAATTTATAAGTAACTAACGTCATTATACATAAATATGACTTTTTGCGTGTTGCATGCAGAAAGTAAATTTAATAGCTTTTTAGCTTATTATTATGGTGAGACCATATTATAGATTGTGTCTTATCAAAAGGCGTTCCAAATCAGATGCTGATTCTGCTGCAGGGGAGCAAAAGTCATATTCAATTGGTTTCGCTATAGTGCAAGCCGTATGCAGCGTGATTAGTAGCTTGACCATGGCATAATTGTTTGCATTCTCTAAAGTGCGAAATACAAATAATATTATTTTCGAGTCCTTGATAATTGTCTTGAGAGGCCTTCCAGTTGCAGAATTGACAAAGAAAATTATAGAATGTCCATAGTACTTATGAAATTTTCATTTCGGCACGCTCAAGTATAAATCGGGGGAAAAAAATTATATCGGCTGTAATAAATTATTCTTTTGTTTTATTGAATTTTTTTTCAAGGTCGTCCAAAATAGAATGATTTAACTGTTGAAAGGTTTTAATATGACCAGACACACAAAAAGTCCTCATTTATGCTATTTCTTGTACAAATAATAGCTAATATAAATCTTTGTACATGAAATTGTAATTTTGTTGACCGAATATAATAATGTCAATGAGACAAGAAAAGTTTTGATATTCTCAGACGAAAACGTGATGAGACGGTTTTTTAAAAATAGATATTTGCCGAAAATCTCATCGTTCTCGGAGTTGTTGGAAGACAAAATACAATCTTCTAATAAATAGTTATTATAAATTATAAATAGATTTATTTAACTTAATTTTTTTTTATAAAATCAAACTATTGATTTTTAGTCTATGTAGTTGAATCAATAAAATTTTTAAGTTTAAACTTTTAAAGTGCAGCTCTAGTTTTGATATTTTTTTTTGCAAAATGGTTGTTTTTCGATTAGAATTAAATTCCCAAGCGTTCTGAAAACAGCCAGTAACAAGTTATATTATTTCGAGTTAATTCCTTTAAAATATACTTTGAATGAAAACAAACATTTTTAGAGAAAAACGGAAGCGTTTGTTTTTATTTGAAAGCCTGATATCCATTCATTTAATTCTTTTAAACAAACTGTTCCCATTAATAGCTTGTGAAGAAAATATTTTCAGTAAGCAGCGAGTACAGAAGATATAATATTTTGAACTTGTAATTGAATTATAAATTCACACAACTTATCTGCACAAGAAGACCTTTCTTCTCAATGTTACTTCGTATTCAATATAAAGCAGAGCATGGACCTATAATATCTTAAGTAGCCCAGGAAAATTAGACTTTCACTTCGAAAAAATTCCGACAAAGCTGAATTTTGGTAGAGAGCTTTGTTTTGACGTCTTATTTCCTGAAAAGTTCCGTAAATTTGGGCCGGGGCTTAGTTTTCTAGGGGGGGTTAAAGGGGGTAAAATTCAGTTTTTTCTTAATTTCCCAAAAACTATAAGTTTTTTAGACAAAATGTGAAGCTCAAATTATAGCTCATAATTAACATATTTTTTTTCATACAAGCAATAAATTCTAAGAAAATCATGCAAGAAGTTCATGGTGGAGTAAATTTTGTCAAAAAAGTTATAAAAATTCCATTAATCGAAAGGTTAAAATTTTTATACGATTTGAGCTTGCCTACATTCTCTCTTAATAAAAACCAAGATTTTGGGGTGCCCGGGGTAAGGAAAACACCGCCATCTTCAAAAAGAAAGTGATTTGGTTTTTGTTCAGCAACTCAATGAAATTTCCTTTTAGAACAAAATCATATAAAAAATTAAATTTAGACAATAAAATTATGTAAAAAATGAGCTATTAACGAACTCTGTATGTTTATTAATCTTGAAGTTATAGCGTATCAAAGTTACACTTATTATTTTGTACTATAAATGGACAAAGAACGGTTTTCTGCTAATATCTCAGCAGATGTTATTTTTTCGGAAAACTTATGAGTTTATGTTAATGCTGATAAAATTCTGGACAGAAAAGATTCTGACACTTTTTTTCGTGGAAGCAACAGATTTTGAGAAAAACCTCATTATTTACCTATTTTACCTATTTTACCAAGGCAACATGAAGAAAAAAAATTAATTATAGTGAAAGCTCTTATTATAACGTTTGTGCACGTTTTTCTTGAAATCTATTGCTCTTATGAAAAAAAGTGTTATAATCTTTTTTGACCAAAATTTTATAAGCATTAATATAAACTCATTTTTTTTTTGAAAAAAATATATTTGTTGAGATATTAACAGAAAACCGTTATTTTTCCATTTACAGTACAAAATAAAAAGTGTTACTTTGATACGCTATAACTTTAAGATTAATAAGCCTACAGAGTTCG
Source organism: Dasysyrphus albostriatus (assembly GCA_946251815.1). Taxonomy (NCBI): domain Eukaryota; kingdom Metazoa; phylum Arthropoda; class Insecta; order Diptera; family Syrphidae; genus Dasysyrphus; species Dasysyrphus albostriatus. Next base: position 60,173,299 of record OX276337.1, on the reverse strand, counting down.
TTAATAGCTCATTTTTTACATAATTTTATTGTTTAAATGTTATTTTGTCATAATTTGGTTGTAAAAGGAAAGTTCATCGAGTTGCTGAACAAAAACTAAATCACTTTGTTTTTCAAGATGGTGGTATTCCCCTTACCCCGGCAACCCCGAAATTTTGGGTTTTATTAAGAGGAGTTGTAGGCAAACAGTATGTTAATCTTTTTTGTGTAGAATGACATAAGCTACAATTTGTACCTTCACATTTTTTCAAAAAAACTTACAGTTTTTGAGAAATTAAGAAAAAAACTAAATTTTACCCCCTTTAACCCCCCCTAAGAAATTAAGCCCCGGCTGAAATTCACGGAACTTTTCAGGACATGCTTAAGACGTCAAAGCAAATCTCTCTTACAAAATTCAGCTTTGTCGGAATTTTTTCGTAGTTTTGCCATTTTTTTGTCTTGTACTTTTGTGTACTTTTCCTGGGCTATAGTGTTTGTGTTTTAGCAAATTCTCTAATAATAAAAATTTTAATTTTATAATGGGTGTTTTTTTTGTAGACGTGTGGTTTTCAAGAAGAAATAAAACGCATACAATTTAATATTATGACCAAAAATTTAGCTTTATTATAAAGGTAAAGGTTTGCTATTATATCTTAAAATGATTTCAGGCAAGTGGCCGCTGTGGCTGACTCGAATAAATTTCATCCAATAGGCCCAATTTTCAACCACTTTTTGCAGCAATTGGGGCCATGTAGGCAACAACTCACCGAATATTATCTTTCAAGTTGTTAATCGTCTCGGACTTATCTGCGTAGACAAGCGACTTCACATAACCCCACAAAAATAGCCCACGATTTTGGAGACCACGCTTCAGGCCCACGACGTAAGAAAATGGGCTCACCAAACGTTTCCTTCAATAAATTGATTGTTTCACGATGCGTCGCACAAACCGAACTATTATTTTGGTAATAAATTTACACTCTTTACAAACGTTGTTCAGGAGTTAGTCTATTTATTATGAAATGGCAAACCAAACTGAGCGTAAGTGAAGTGACATCTGTCAAAATGCCAACTTCGAAAAAAGAACTGCCAGATTGAATACCACACGTCTAAAACCAACACCCTTTACATATATGCCTGTAAGACCTTAGTCCGTTTGAACACAAATTCAGTCTCTTGAAGGCTCTTTCAAACTAACACAAAAATTTGAAACGACAACGGTAATTTTGCCTCTCACAATTAATTAACATGGTGTGTTACCTACCTAAATGAGACTACAGTAAAATGTTGGCCCGTTATTCCAAATATTTCAGGTTGGTTTCACAGGGCCTTCATATTGTGATATATACAATATGATAATATTGTCTATATATATATAGACAAGGTAAGGTTAGGTAGAGGGGCTGATAGTTGATCTTCTTACCGTCACATTTAGATCTGTGTAGATCCGTTGTGATACTCTAGGAAGTTGTATTCCACTTAATATAAAAACGTATGTGTTCTGTTAACATTTAAGCCATTTGGAGGCGTTGATGAAGTTCAGAAGGCTATTAGCCAAAGTTCTAGAAAGTTCATCTAAGTCGTCATAGACATGATTCCCTAGGTGTTTCTTTCTTAAATGACAGAGTGCTGGGCAGTGAAAAAGGAAATTTGGCCATCACTTTCAAGTTGTGCCATATGATTCCATCTTTTATTGTTTTTTTTTCTAACATTTTGTTACCAATATCCTGCTTGATGCTACAGGTTGGTACTTAAATATATATTGTTCAGTTTGACTTCAATCAAGTGACGAACCCTTACCCTCGCCAGCTCATCAGCTCTCTCGCTTCCCTGTACATCGCTGTGACCAGGAACCCAGCTGAGTCAAATGTTATGCTGCATGCCAAGAGCCCTAAGCTCTTCGTGACTCCAAGTTACAAGCTTCGAATGTATATCGGTGGCAGAAATTGAATATGATATGAATTAAAATCACATTTCATCACAAGGTCCGATTTCTCCACAGCTGCACGTTGAACAAGTTTGCACGTGATATTTGTAGGTGGTCACTCCGTCCCATCGTAAGGCATATAGCATGATGCCAAGATAACAGATGGAGGCCCATCGCGCTCCAACTTAATCGCCGTTTGATCTAGGTAACTGTATGTAGATAGAAGAAAGAGATCAATCTGTTTTCTAGCTACAATATATGTTCTATGATTACTGTTAGTACCTGTGTTACAGGATTTAAGAAGTGTAAGTTCTTTTGAGCGGTGTCCCTTAACTTTGCCACCTGATATTCAGGGTTCTTGAACTAGGGTAATGTCTATGTGACTACTCTCTAAGTATGGACTTAGCAACGAAACGGCTAGCACTCATTTTATTTATTAAAATAATTTATTTAATTTTGAAATCTCCCAATTTTCTATTGTTCTTACCATTCGTCCCGTTGAACTGCTAGAAAATCTAGCAACTCTATTTACCACACATTTACTATGAATGTGATATTGTTTTTTATCAAAATTACTTACAGAGATGGCTATTTTATTGATTCTACACATAATTTTACTTCTTTTCTTTCATTTAAAATTGTTAATAAATATTTTAATTTTTTTATTTTCAGGTATGTAAATATGCTTTTACGTTTTGTGTGAGTATACTGTGTTAAGTGTTTTTAGCACATGACTTTTTTTTAAATTTTATTTGAAAATGTTAAAGCAAATTGTATATTTTATAATCTTATCTGGTATAGTCATGCGCTTAAACGATAAAAAGCTGTATTCAGACAAAGTAGTGTTTTTAGGGAAAATTAATTATGATTACACTCAGAGAAAAAAAAAAAGTTTAAATCAAAGGAAATCACTTTTGGTGGGGCTGTTACAAAGACCAACCTGTAATTTGACTTGACGAATTGAGCTTTAGTATACTAATAGTTCATGTCCTAATCTTACTTTTAAGAAGAGTTGCTAACTTGACAGCACTGTCAGAAGAACGAGAAAAGGGTTGCCATTTGTTTTAGACATTTGTCTGTAAATCGAGAACCAGTGGCTGAACGATAACCAGAGAACTCTCATTGGATTCAACTCCGCCGTAGCCATTGGACCAAATTGTTGATTCTCCCTCCTCTCTCCTTGCATAAGAAAAGTAAGAAAATGCTGTTTGGGAAAGAAAAATGCAAAGCTAGAAAGAGTAAGAAAAATATTAATATTAAAATTTTAAGATTGGTGTCGACGCAAAATTTCACAATCTACTACGTTGTATCCAAAATTGATTGAAAACCCTACTTCGGTTTTATAAAAAGTTACTTTCAAAGTGCTGGAAAGGGGGATGTGAAAGTTAAATAAACTCAAATATTTATCTTCGTGTAAACTAAGCATACGACACATGATTAAAGGATGTTTTTAATGCTCAGTCTTATTAAATCAAAATGAACTCAATACAACTGCCTTAAAAGAAGTTATAGTTTTTGTTCATAAATGACGACTGAATTTTTAGTGAAACAAGTAAAATATTATCAAACTCTAACAGCATAGTGATGAAATTTTGTCCACATATTTAATTTGTCATAAGTTATAAGAATCAAAAAACTCTACAAGAATAAATGTAGTGAAGGGGTGTTTTGTGCAATGAAATGAAAAAAATTTTAACAACTACCAAGAAATTCCTCCCAAAACTAGTACGTTGATAAAAGTTGTAACGGAACTTGCTGTTCCTTCTTCACGATTTTGCAATGTCCTGTAGTATCACTCATCCTTTGGATCCACAGGAACTCCAAAAGGTAAGCGATCGTAGAAGAAGGTTGTCCAGTCGGCAGAGTGCTATTAGGCATGCTTGCAATTGCCAAATGCTTGCTCGTCGGTGGGGTGGGTTGTTGCAAACGCCACTGGACTGCCGTACAACTATAACATGCCTATCCTTAAATAACCCCCAAACTCACACAGTAAAAACTTCTTTTGTTTACGCCATCGCAACACTTTAATCTAGGAACCGGAAGTTGGTATTGGTTCCGGAGTATATCCCTCCCTCCGTTCAGTACACATTGTGTATGAACTCCTTGGCTGCCACTCTACTCCCAATGTATTAGTGGTAACCCCTAACGCAAAGACTATGGTAAACCTAATCTAAGAAATCGCCATCGAAACTACCCATCTAAGCTTCACTTAACTGAGCACCGTAAAGAAAACTTATTCCATATCCACTATTTTAAAATCAAATATTAAAAGGCAGTGGATACATGTAAGGTAGCCGTTTTATTTAACAAAGAAAAAGGTACATAAAAAAATAAAAGTAATATAAAAAAAAATATTTTTTTTTAAGGGATATAAATGTATGCGTGCGTATCTTGCAAGTATGTCGTCATAAGGACGATTTCAAGTTATGTTCAAATTATATAATGGAAATTATTAGGCAAATAACGAATGTTATCGACGTTATCGATTTGCAAGTTCAATGACCTTAGTCAATAAGTTATTCTATGACTTAAAAAAAAAAAAATGGAAGAGAGTAATTCAAATTTAAGTTTAAAGTTAGTCACACGGCACTTCCGAAATCACTCAAAGTTTTTGTTACTTTTAAAGAGCATAAGATAATCTAATAATTTTTTTTTTTTTTCTTGTTCTCGTTTCTACTGATCTCACTCAATTGATCTTTTCACTCATATGAAGCATTTAATTACTTAGCCAAAATAAGAAAAAAAATGAATAATGAACTGACTCACCGAATTTACTCTCCTCCAAGGAAGTCGTGCGCACTACTTGTTGGTGGGAAGGATCCGGGGCTTACGAGTTTCTCAATAATGAACTCTTCGAAGTTTCTCTTGCTATAGGTTTTGGGGTTAAAAGAAATAATTAAAAGCTTATATGCACGAATGAATGATCTTGATTGAGTTTATAATAGTTATACTTAACTTGAGTGGTTTCGGTCCATTTTACTGAGTGATTAATTTTAAGACAAAAAAAAACAAATAAGTTTGTCATCAGCTGTTAGTTGCAGGTGGATGTTTGATGGGACCGGAGCGCTATGTTTTTTTTGTTTATAGGATGTTGGTAAGTGATGGATTTGGAAAATATTTTGGGATGCTGGAGAACTGTTCATAGGTGGGTAATTTGATAAATCTGGTAAGTATAGTTGATAGTGTGGCGATTTTAGTTAGGCTGCTGGCTATTCGCTTCGTTCGGAGACCCAAGTTTGCTTAGGGTAGACGTTCCCTTCAACGCCGATTGCACCGCGGTGGCGCTACGCCACACCGCGCCGTATGAGGATAACTGCGCCCTGGTCTTCGATATCAGCGCAATGGAAACGCCCAGTTAACTTAACCTTTTGGTTTATTGAATAGGTCTGAAGCCTATTTCCTCAATGACTTGAAATAAGCAAGAACTGTCGAGTTAACTTCACTCCAACTTGCACAGTAACGTTATTGGCTGTAGCTAGCTAATAACTTTAGTTTCAAGAAGCTAGGACTTTCGTTGTGACTTTCTGTTTGCCAATTGAGCTCCGGCGTAGACAGATCGATTTTTTTTATAAATGAATGAAAAGCGTTTCTCCACGAGATTCGCAGGACTTGTGTAGTGCCGTTTTAGTGGCGGTTATTACCACTATGACCCCACTGCTATATCCAAGACCCTTATTGTGTAAAAAAGGGCTTGCACGTGGTCTTTGATAGGCTAAGACCAACCTATTCACGTGGTTTTTGGCACTCAAAGAAAAAAAAAATCGAAATAGATTGCTAAAGAGCACTTAACTAGTAATATTTTCAAACTCCCGAAAATTAACCAAGGACACAATCCCTTGGTGTTCGGGGGATTCCCCTGCCACGAAGTAGCACTAGGAGCGAATGCGATTTTCGCTTTTAACAGTATAAATTAGTTATGTTGCGAAATCTATCAATTAACATAGATATGTAAGTCGTATGCCTACGTAATCGTGATAATTAAAGATTTCTTTTATCACTGAAATCAATCACGAGATGATTTTTTTCCTGCGATCTGGATGGTTTGGAAGTTGAAAAAGAAAAGAAGCGGCAAAGCATCAAGTAGGGTTAAGTCCGTCAACTTCCATTATGTTCCGCACAGTCGGAAGAATGTTGAAATGAAACGATAGTTTGCGCTATCGTATCGAACCGATTTGCGTTGCTATCAGTGGCAGCGTTCGCTATTGCCTATTCAGACAAGGCATGAAAAGCAATATAAAAGTTTAGGGTAGCACATTTCAACATGGCCCATACACAACTTTTCAATTTCGTTAACTATGTTACCGAAAATGAAATGCAAAGGGCTGTAGATTGTGCATATAAAGACTCGACCCACGCCTGAGATATTTTTGATAATGTATCTTCTTCATACTGACTTAGTTTGACTAGGCTATTGCCGGATGTCTTTTGCATGCACTATCCCTAAAATGTTCCCCTTCAAATCGGTTAGTTCATATAAGTTGTTACCTACTATATTTTTAACTTTGGCGGGTACAAATTTAGGGCATAGCTTCGCATTACGATTTTTAGTCTTATCACTGAGGATGAAATTCCGCTTTAAAACGTTCTGACCTATTTTATATAAATGAGCCTTACTTCTGAGGTTGTAATTTTTTTCATATATCTCATGAGATCTTGCCAAGGATTCTTTAATCCTGTCATGAATAATATTCATCTTTGCAGATTTTGGCAAAATATTGAATTCCGAATTGTTCAAGCTTTGAAGTTTTTTAAGCAATTGGTAATCTGAGCCATGCTCGATTTTACTCTGGCCGAAAAGCGCTTCATGAGGCGATATGCCTATCGCCGAATGAACGGTAGAGCGTAAGGCACTCATAATGGACAATAACTGCTTGTCCCAATTTGATTGGTCCGAACCAATATATGAGCGGATTGCCGCAAGAATCGAGCGATTTACGCGCTCGCTGGCATTAGCCTGAGGTGCATATGAAGCGGTCTTAATATGTTTTGTTCCATATGTCGCAAGGAATTTCGAAAAATCTTTACCGATGAATTGTTTTCCATGGTCGGACAGAAGCGATTCTGGGACCCCGAACAAAGCAAACACTTCTTCTTCCAAAAAACTTATGGCAGCTTCCCCTGTAGCTTTTCGTATGGGCTTTGCTAGGACGAATTTTGTTAATTGGTCGAGACATACGATTATATGAATGTTTCCTTTTTTTGATCTAGGGTAGGGTCCTAAAAAGTCAACATAAACGTGTTGAAAGGGACGATCGACTATGAAGCCCTGTCCCATAGGTGGTCTTAGAATGGAGTTTGGAGCTTTTGACGCCTTACATACATTGCAGTCTCCCACGAACGTTTTCACCTGAGCCGCCATATTAGGCCAGTAAAAACGGTCGCGCAGACGGTACAATGTTTTAGCAACCCCACCGTGCGATGCGCGTGGGGGATCATGAGCCAATTGGATCAAACGATTAGTTAGTATTGAAGGGATCCAGAGTTTCCAGACACAGTCATCTTCTCTAGGATCCCCTGTGCAGGGTTTGACCTTCTTGTAAACAAAACCATCTGAAACACGAAGGTCAGGTAGCTGATTTTTATTTTCCTCTATTGTATTCATCAATCCTACATATTCATCCGACTTAAAAGCCGGATCAGTAAGATCAATGCATAGAACATCAGAAGGGTTCACAAGAATGTTTTGCTCAGATCCTATCTCGTCCACTGCGTAGACTCGAGAGAGGGCATCTGGCACCACATTTTGAGTTCCCTTCCTATGCTCTATTTCAAAAGAGAATCGTTGAAGTCTAAGACTCCAACGAGCTAACCGTCCGTTCAAATCCTTTTGACTCATGAGCCACCGCAGGCTCGCATGGTCGGTCACAATCGTAAACTCTTGCCCCTCCACATAAGAGCGGAATTTTTCTACCCCTAACACTGCTGCTAAGCACTCTAACTCCGTAATGCTGTAATTACGTTGTGCAGACGTAAGCTTATGGGAGTAGTAATAAATCGGTCTCTCGACCCCGTTCTCATCTTCCTGACACAGAACGCTACCAACACCGGACGTTGACGCATCGCAGAGGATCTTAAACGGCTTTTTAAAATCCGGATTGATAAGAATTGGTGCTGTCGTAAGGGCAAGTTTTAACTCTTCAAATGCTTTCATCGCCTCTGGAGTAAACTGAAAAGTTCTAGTCTTCTTCAGTGTATCAGTCAATGGAGTGGCTAGTGACGAATAATTGTTGACAAATCGTCGGTACCATCCTGACAGACCCAAAAATCGTCTCACCTGTCGAGCTGTTTTCGGCACAGGGAATTCTTTGATCGCAGACACTTTGTCTGGATCCGTCTGGATGCATCCTCCCCCTACGATATAGCCTAAGAATCTCAATTCTTTAAAAGAGAATTTCGATTTTTCGATGTTAATGGTTAGACCAGCATTTTTCAAAAGCGAAGCAAGTTTTGTTAGAATTTCCAAGTGCTCCTTAAACGTTGACGAAACTACCAACAAATCATCCAAATAAACAAAGATGTTTTGTCTCAACTCATGGGGAATCGCTTTGTCCATTAATCTACAAAGCCGTTGTGCGGCATTGCAGAGGCCAAAGGGCATAACCGTGAATTGATATAAGGGTCGGCCGGGCACGGTAAACGCGGTCTTTTCCCTTGATGACTTCTCCAGAGGTATCTGCCAAAAAGCGTCCTTCAGATCCACACTCGATATGAAATGTGTATCTGATTGACGACTTAGCAACCCGTCAACATGATGAAGAGGATAGGCATCGTTTTTCGTGACTTTGTTAACTTTCCTAGAGTCGAGGCACAGGCGATTTTTCCCTGGCTTCTGTACCAGGACAATAGGAGAGCTCCACGCACTGTTACTTTCCTCGATAACACCTAAGGAAAGCATCCTATCCAATTCATCATACATGAGGGCTTGAACCGCTGGAGAGACAGGGTAGTACCTTTGCTTAACAGGCTCAGCCTCACCTGTGTTTATTATATGTTCCTCCAGCTTAGTTCTTCCGAGCCCCAATTTAGCCGAGGACGGAAACAAGCTAATAACATTTAGAAGTTCTTTGGATTGATTTGATGTTAGCTCGTGAGCGTTAGGATCACTCGTTCTTTCCAAAGATGAAATTCCGGAAATTATGTGGGGTGCAATTTCGAAAGATCTCCAGAAATTCACCCCTAAATATAAGGGTTGTTCTAACGAGGGTACGAGATAGAATGTGATGTCCTTTGACAAACCTTTGTATGTAACTTTTGTTGTAAACTGTCCAACAATTACCTGTGGATCTCCACTTGCAGTTCTGACTTTTGATTTAAAAGTTTTGAAGTCTTTTTTTGCTAATTCCAGGCACCCCGATCCTAAGCAGCTAATGCTGGCTCCACTATCTAGGAGGCCTAGCATTTTCTTGCCGAAAATTGTAACGCTGGCGTATGGTCTCGGATCGTCGGTGTTACAAAGTATTGTTGCCGATATAGCTTTATAAGCTTCTCGCTTTTGCTTAAATTTTTCTCTAAGGTTAAGGGTACGTTTAGAAGGTTCGTTAAAAATACGATCACGAACATTGTAGTACCGTTTCAATCGTTCATGTAAGGACAATGATTGTGGGTTAACTTTTTGACCGGATATGTCTTCGTTTATAACAAATTCGGTAGATGGTCTTTTTAAAATTGAGATATTCGAACTTTGTGTTATAATAGAGTTGTTTACTTGAGTTGGGGTAGGTGAATTATAAAAGTCAGGTGGATCTGTCACATTGGTTGTATTTGAATTATTATTTGTGTTAGAAATAGCAGGTGAATTTGAAAAGTCTGGTGGGTTTGAATAACCTACTGAGGTTTTTGTTCCGGGTTCACTTGTGGAGGGCAACTCTCCCCGGTTGGATCGCCCCGATTCCGGTTTCCCGAACAATTAGTGCATTTGGGAGAGGTGGTGTTTTCTAACCCACACCTGTAACAAAAGAGATTTCGTTGTGGGCTAGGACACTGGATATATGAATGTCCTTTCGATTTGCAGTTCCAACAAATATTGAAGGTATTGTTTTTCTTTTGAGATACTGCTAAGGCATCGATGTCATGGAATTCTTCATCTGAATACTCCAACTCGTTTACCTTGGGTCTTGTTAACTGTACGTTTGGGTTTGAAAAAGTTTTAGTACGCAAGCTTTCGTACTGAGCAATACGCCTCTCAATTGTCCGGCAAGCGAACACCATTTCCGGTAAGCTATTCGTATTAAAAGTGATAAGAAGCTCGCCAGTCCTTCTTTTCACGTTCTGCTTAATCAAATCGATAAGCTCTCTGGGTGATTTTGGGAAATGCAACCTTGCATTTAAACTTAGGATGTCTTGGTAGAAGTCATCGAAGCTTTCGGTGGGACCTTGTCGTCGGTCGAACATTCTACGAGAAAGCTCTGAGTCGGTCTCAAGGCTTCTATACTGCTCTATGAGCGAAAATTCTAAATTTTGCCAATTGGCACCTGGGTTGGACTTCAGGAAGGTCCAAAACCATCTTTCTACCTGACCAGATACAAAGAGGTGGAAATGCAGAAAAATATCTTCCCACGTAACCTTATAACAGGTCTTAAGCCGATGGAGTCGAAAAAGAAAATCGTCTACGGTCATTCTCACGTTATCAAACTTGAGTCCCCATTTTTGGAATTCGACTGGACGACTCAAGGATATGGGAATAGAAGGACGCTCACTTGGACCTGCTGAATTGAGATTCAGACCATTGAGCTGGCTTATAAAATTTTGAAGATTCTCGCTATGTGGAATAGGTTCACCTTGCTCTTGTTGACTATGTGAATGGTTGCGCGAATTGAAATTATGTTGTGGCAAGGCACTCGTATTCAATGTACTTTGATCTAAAGGCTGGCGTATGGGATTAAGATCTACTGGAGCCGTAGGCAGTGCTGAGGCTGCACCTCTGATCTCCTCCTGTATCGTCCTTACGATTTCTTGTCTTAAACTTAACCTTTCTGCTTCATACTCTGCCTTACGTGTCTTAAGGTCTTCCGCCCTACTTAACCCTATGGAAGCCGTGACTATATTTTCTATATAGCGCTTGAGGTTATCGTCGGGGGTATTATTTGTTTGGTTACCCTGTCTTGAACCAGATGGGATATAGGAATTGTTCTGTTGTGGAGGTGGTGGTTGGTTAGAAGGGTTGGCTTCATTAGGAAAGTTGTTTGTGGGTGGTGGCTGGGTAGGTGGGTGTGTAATTTGTAAGGAGGAATTAGCATCGTCCTCAATACTAACTTTTTTGCTATTACGCGTATTCGTATTTATAGTTTTGGGAGGCATTTTAAAGGATACTAATAATTAGGTAAATAATATAAACGCCGAAAAAAAAATATTAAAAAAAAAAAAAAATTGGTGTTTTCTAAAGTTCAAAAACAAAAGTAGGTAAAGTATCTTAAATAAAGTTGAGTATCTATATATTCATAAAGTTGGTGCTCAGAAAATGAAAACTAGGTATGGCTGTTTGATGGCATTAAAAAAAAATAAAAGAAAAGAGTTTGCGATTTAACGTATATTAGAATTTGGTTAGTGAATCTATCCGTGCTATTATAGCGCTACAAAAGGAAAACCTTATTTTCTGTATTCTCCTTTGGACGCTAAAATTTTATTTGGATAGTCAAAAAAAAAAAAACTGATCTACGTTTAAATAAACTTCAAAATATCATTTAATGTGTTTTGTTTGTGGTAATTTGCTTATATTTTGTTAGATTTTATTAAAGCTTATTTCTGAAACAGCTTTGTGCTAAAGCTACCATTTTGCTGGAACATAACTCGGGCGCAGCGAACGGAGACGTGGTTTCACTGAACCGATATCTCCCGGTCGTCCGAAGAAATCCTCCAAGCAAATGCAAAAACCTTATCACAACCTTCATTTTGATTTCAGTGCAAGTTCTGAAAAGTTTATAATTCCTACAAGAATTTCAGGATACTAAAAAGTCAAAACAAAAGTTGAATGTTCCTCATAGAATCACTAACGAACAAGCTAACAAAAAGTATGTTTTCTTAACTTTTCTTTCGGACTTATTCATTTGGATACTAAATTTAAGAATCTCAAATCTACAAGAAATTCGATACAAAATTTGAGCTGAAGCGTTATCACATAACTATTAAAAAAAAAAACTCGAAACTAAAAAGTTTCTGATTTAGATAATGAAATAATTTAAATTTAAACAAAATAATTTTGCCCCCACTTTGGGCGCCACCTGTGTAACGGAACTTGCTGTTCCTTCTTCACGATTTTGCAATGTCCTGTAGTATCACTCATCCTTTGGATCCACAGGAACTCCAAAAGGTAAGCGATCGTAGAAGAAGGTTGTCCAGTCGGCAGAGTGCTATTAGGCATGCTTGCAATTGCCAAATGCTTGCTCGTCGGTGGGGTGGGTTGTTGCAAACGCCACTGGACTGCCGTACAACTATAACATGCCTATCCTTAAATAACCCCCAAACTCACACAGTAAAAACTTCTTTTGTTTACGCCATCGCAACACTTTAATCTAGGAACCGGAAGTTGGTATTGGTTCCGGAGTATATCCCTCCCTCCGTTCAGTACACATTGTGTATGAACTCCTTGGCTGCCACTCTACTCCCAATGTATTAGTGGTAACCCCTAACGCAAAGACTATGGTAAACCTAATCTAAGAAATCGCCATCGAAACTACCCATCTAAGCTTCACTTAACTGAGCACCGTAAAGAAAACTTATTCCATATCCACTATTTTAAAATCAAATATTAAAAGGCAGTGGATACATGTAAGGTAGCCGTTTTATTTAACAAAGAAAAAGGTACATAAAAAAATAAAAGTAATATAAAAAAAAATATTTTTTTTTAAGGGATATAAATGTATGCGTGCGTATCTTGCAAGTATGTCGTCATAAGGACGATTTCAAGTTATGTTCAAATTATATAATGGAAATTATTAGGCAAATAACGAATGTTATCGACGTTATCGATTTGCAAGTTCAATGACCTTAGTCAATAAGTTATTCTATGACTTAAAAAAAAAAAATGGAAGAGAGTAATTCAAATTTAAGTTTAAAGTTAGTCACACGGCACTTCCGAAATCACTCAAAGTTTTTGTTACTTTTAAAGAGCATAAGATAATCTAATAATTTTTTTTTTTTTTCTTGTTCTCGTTTCTACTGATCTCACTCAATTGATCTTTTCACTCATATGAAGCATTTAATTACTTAGCCAAAATAAGAAAAAAAATGAATAATGAACTGACTCACCGAATTTACTCTCCTCCAAGGAAGTCGTGCGCACTACTTGTTGGTGGGAAGGATCCGGGGCTTACGAGTTTCTCAATAATGAACTCTTCGAAGTTTCTCTTGCTATAGGTTTTGGGGTTAAAAGAAATAATTAAAAGCTTATATGCACGAATGAATGATCTTGATTGAGTTTATAATAGTTATACTTAACTTGAGTGGTTTCGGTCCATTTTACTGAGTGATTAATTTTAAGACAAAAAAAAACAAATAAGTTTGTCATCAGCTGTTAGTTGCAGGTGGATGTTTGATGGGACCGGAGCGCTATGTTTTTTTTGTTTATAGGATGTTGGTAAGTGATGGATTTGGGAAATATTTTGGGATGCTGGAGAACTGTTCATAGGTGGGTAATTTGATAAATCTGGTAAGTATAGTTGATAGTGTGGCGATTTTAGTTAGGCTGCTGGCTATTCGCTTCGTTCGGAGACCCAAGTTTGCTTAGGGTAGACGTTCCCTTCAACGCCGATTGCACCGCGGTGGCGCTACGCCACACCGCGCCGTATGAGGATAACTGCGCCCTGGTCTTCGATATCAGCGCAATGGAAACGCCCAGTTAACTTAACCTTTTGGTTTATTGAATAGGTCTGAAGCCTATTTCCTCAATGACTTGAAATAAGCAAGAACTGTCGAGTTAACTTCACTCCAACTTGCACAGTAACGTTATTGGCTGTAGCTAGCTAATAACTTTAGTTTCAAGAAGCTAGGACTTTCGTTGTGACTTTCTGTTTGCCAATTGAGCTCCGGCGTAGACAGATCGATTTTTTTTATAAATGAATGAAAAGCGTTTCTCCACGAGATTCGCAGGACTTGTGTAGTGCCGTTTTAGTGGCGGTTATTACCACTATGACCCCACTGCTATATCCAAGACCCTTATTGTGTAAAAAAGGGCTTGCACGTGGTCTTTGATAGGCTAAGACCAACCTATTCACGTGGTTTTTGGCACTCAAAGAAAAAAAAAAATCGAAATAGATTGCTAAAGAGCACTTAACTAGTAATATTTTCAAACTCCCGAAAATTAACCAAGGACACAATCCCTTGGTGTTCGGGGGATTCCCCTGCCACGAAGTAGCACTAGGAGCGAATGCGATTTTCGCTTTTAACAGTATAAATTAGTTATGTTGCGAAATCTATCAATTAACATAGATATGTAAGTCGTATGCCTACGTAATCGTGATAATTAAAGATTTCTTTTATCACTGAAATCAATCACGAGATGATTTTTTTCCTGCGATCTGGATGGTTTGGAAGTTGAAAAAGAAAAGAAGCGGCAAAGCATCAAGTAGGGTTAAGTCCGTCAACTTCCATTATGTTCCGCACAGTCGGAAGAATGTTGAAATGAAACGATAGTTTGCGCTATCGTATCGAACCGATTTGCGTTGCTATCAGTGGCAGCGTTCGCTATTGCCTATTCAGACAAGGCATGAAAAGCAATATAAAAGTTTAGGGTAGCACATTTCAACATGGCCCATACAAAGTTGGTGTAAATGTTTGACTATTTATCAAGATAAAGATCGTTACCGTAAAATACCACCGATATCTCCAAAAATTTAAAAAATATTAACATTTTTCCTGTAAATATGTAAATTTCCTTCAATTTAACGAAGATATCTTATACTTAAAAAAACCTAACAGAAAATCCTTGGTCAAAAAGTTATATTCATTTTGAAATTTTCTGAAAAAACCTTTTACCTACCACCACAAGAATGGGTTAACCTTTCAGTAGAATGATTGATTTAGCAAGGTAACATTGCTGTCCAAACATTTTAGCTCGAATTTAAAATGCCTATTACTGCTTCTATAGCCCAACAACAAGCCACCAAATCACATAGGTTCTTTATGGCCTGTTAGGTGTAATGAAACAAGTGCACACCATCACATATTCGCATTGACTTTTTCTACTATATACGACTTATAACTACGAGAATATGTTCATATATAAAGTCGCATATCACTGTTCCATTAAATGGGGCTTAAAGACTGCCTTCGGCAAGGCCGTCCGACCCGTTCAACACTTTCAATAATTTTCAAATCCAACATCCCTTTCAGCAAACTGCAGCTGCTGCTGCTGCTGCTGACGACGCGATGGACGTTTGCGCTTGTTCTTGATGGTCAGTTGCAGTTGCAGTTCCATAGCCCCTGCCATAGGTGAGTCTTTCATAAAAGGCGTGGTAATCGTGTACACAGTGCACTCGAAGCACGTACCTACCCTATACTCGTATTATATAAAACTTATTTTTTATCGAGATGTTAGTATGGACTTAAACCTTAAACAGAAACAAAACAACATTTTCGCGCGCAGTGTATATCTGTTGCTGTTGGTGTTGCGGATGTGGACGAACGCGCGTGCAGCATTTACTACTTGCTTAGTAACCCAGAGGCGGTTATTGTATTAATTACCTTGTTAAGAAATTTGCTAAGCGATCAGTTTACGTTTACACCGCTACTCTCCAGCTCACCAAATTTATATATTGCGCATGCGCATTGTCTTATATGCTATTTCGACAGCAACGCCGATGAACCAATTTAATTTAGTTCTTTAGTCAAAACCTCTCAAAGCCAAAACTTCACACATTCTATATCTGTTTCTTTGTCTATAGTTTGACTGCAAATTAGAAGCCGTTAGTGCAGATGTGTTAGTCGCAGTTAATTTATTGAAATGTGGTAGCCATCAGGGTATTAAATTCATTTTACATTTATTTTAAATTTATGATCAGGGCGTTGTCAATTTATCTATGGTATACACTCGCGTACACCTAGATTAATGTATTTTTAAAAGATTCGATCTTTGAGTGATCAAAAGTGGTTCCACACACAAAGTACTAATACTCAACTCAACATGGTGCGTGGTATTACCTTAAGGTGGTAAAAAAAAAATCATGAAAATAAAGTCAAATTTAGTAAAAAAAAATCGAACAGAATATAGAAGTAAGAGACACTTTGGGTGCGGCACTGCAACAAGACATTGAGCGCATTTTTGAAAGCAGACCAATGGCCACTTGCCATGGCTTAATGGTTAGAATTGAATTTAATCGGCTTAACTTATATGGACTATTGCCTTTCAAGACCGGCTTTTTGTCTCATATTCAATACGATATTATTAGAGCTAAGCAACCTTTCATTATTTATCATGCTTCATGCCTGATGCAAGAAGGACTTACTTACATTATATGCTTGACTGTTTGTTTTTTTTTTTTCAATGCAAAGTACAGTTTCAATGGATTAATATTACATTATATTTGCTCATAAAACTTTTACGTCTTAATTAATTTGAATGGAAACATTAATTTTAAGTTGTTTTTGAAGGGTGAATAGAAATGAACGTTACTACAAAAACATAATATTTAAAGCAGTTAGAAAAAGTAGAAGCAGTTGATGTAATATAAAAAAATAGAGGAATCAATTATACCTACACTTAAATAGTCTCCATCCAAGTCCAATATTTGTCCGAATCAAACTTGTGGCAGTTAGTTTTGATGATAAACCGCAGGTTTGAGGTTGAAGGTACATTATAACCTCTTCAAACCGACTCAACAATAATTCATGAACTAATTATTTATATTATGAACATTTTTAAATAATCCTGAAATTGAGCACAACTCTTCTATTTGCATCGATTTGCCTTGTTTTATATTTTTCAGAAATAGTAAGTATACGCCACAGTGTACCAGTATAGTAAAATAGCTTTTTGTATTTCAAAAAAGGGTGATTATTAAAATGTCAATAAATATTAATTAAAGCATATGCTAGTAAAAAGGTTGTTTTAAGTTGCATTTGCAGTTACTTACTTACAAACTTATCCGGCTTCCGATCCATGGAGGGTCTCTGTCTGAGATATTGCGGTCTTCCATCGATTGCGGTCCCTCGGGCGTCCCTCGAGTCATCGAGACAAAGCGTTCTTGCGTCTGAAACCACCTGGTCCCTGTAGCGGAGGTTCGGTCTTCCTGGTCGTCTCGAACCTGGGGGCTGGGATTCGAAGATTATTTTGGCTGGAGCCAGTGTAGTCAGCGTGTTTTGGCTCTTTGGACTACATCCACATATTGGTACAGCTCGTATAATTCACGATTAAATTTTCTCCTCCATTCGCCCTCCTCGCATATTGGACCAAATATCCACCGAAGAATTTTTCTCTCGAAAGTGCCCAGTATCAATTCCCCTTTTTTACTTATCGTCCAGCACTCGGCGCCGTAGAGTAGTACTGGTAAAATTAGCGTTTTGTATAGCGTGCACTTTGTTTTCCGGAAGAGGAGTTTTGAACCCATTTGTTTGGCCAAACCGAAGTAGCAGTGGTTCGCTAGGGTAATTCTTCGTCGAATTTCCACTAAGGTGTCATTCGTGGGGTTGATGTTTATTCCGAGGTAGGTGAACTCCTTGACTACCTCGAAATTACTGCTACCAACAGTGACGTTTTGTCCTAGGCGATGAAGCTTTGTTTGTTGATAGCATATACTTTGTTTTGTCTTCATTCACTTCTAGACCGACGCGTTTCACCTGTTCATTAATAGCTCTGAATGCTTCTAGTACAGCTCGCTTGGAGCGGCCGATGACGTCCGCATAGCCAAGCGGACGACATCGCTCCAGGACCAGGTAGAAGAAGTCACATGATAAGGCATCTCCTTGTCTGAACGCTGTACATGTCTGGAATAGCTCGGATGAGCTGTTACCCATTTGCACGTTGCATCGCGTATTTTGTAACGTCATGTGGCATAGCTGGATCAGTTTTTCCGGGATCCCGAGTTCGGACATCGCCAATAGAAGCTCTTGGCGACTAATGCTATCATATGCGGCTTTAAGTCGATGAAAAGATGGTGAGTCTCGACTTGAAATTCGTTGGTCTTTTCCAGGATTTGCCTCAATGTGAAGATTTGGTCTATCGTTGATCTGCCTGGCCTGAAGCCACACTGGTACGTGCCAATTATAGTGTTGCAGAAAGGTTTAAGACGCTCACATAGTACGTTGGATAGGATCTTGTATGCAACATTAAGTAGGGATATACCTCTGTAGTTTTTGCAGGACATAGGATCGCCTTTTTTGTAGATTGGGCATATGGAGCTAATTGATCAGTCGTCGGGCATACTTTCCTCCTCCCACACATGGTTGATGAGCTGGTGTATGCACCCTGCCAGGACATCTCCTCCATACTTGAAGACTTCCGCAGGTAGGCCATCCGAGACGGCGGATTAGTTGTTCTTAAGCTTGTGGATGAGTTTCTTAATCTCTTCAGTACTTGGTGCTGGAACTGGATCGAAGTCGAATCTACAGCGGTTTTAAAAATTTTTACAACAATTTTGTTTGGGTATGTACGCCACATAAAAAGAAACCATCATTTGTCTATCTATAAAAGCGTTTATAGCTTGTTGGAGACATTTATAAATGAAAGTTTTTGTTTGAAAGCATAATGCAAAAAGAACCGTTACATAATTTGTTTCACTTTAAACATTCCTTCACTTTTTGCTTAGAAGATATCTTACAACTCAATTACCTCTCATTGCTGATACCTCAAAAGCAGAGATCAGAAACAACAACTGTCAACCTTTATTTTTTTATCGATTTCTCTCTAAGAGCTAATACATTCATTTAAAAAGATTGCGGTTTCGGTTTGAGAAAAAAAAATTAGGGTTATCTGCTAAAATTTATTTTTATTTTTATAAAAATCTATTAATTCTTGAGTTTTTCACGAAAGAAAAGTAAATGGAAAAGGTCAACCTTTAACCTTTTTTTTTGCCAAAAATAATTCTAGAATGTTTTTCACTGTATTGCAAACAATCACTCAAGATGCAGAAGTAGGTATTCACCGATGACTAAATCGCATAATTAACTGCATTTTTAAACAATATAAACATTCAAACTAAACAAACTTGTAAGCTTTCAAGTTCAAGTACCAGTCAATTACCCAGTGCCTCAAACTGAAGTCTCGCCATTCTGTTCGTCTCGATGTGGTTTCGCCTTGCCCGTTTGCACGGGAATCGTGTATGTGTCGTGGTTTTCTCGCTTTTTTTGTTCTCACTGTGACATTTACCCGTGGTTTTTGCCATTTAAATATTTTAACATCATCGCTTTACTTTGGTTTCGCTCATGGGGTGTATTGCTATTTGAATCAGACCCAACGCTACCCAGAGTCAGAAGATTTCACTGATTTTGTGACGCAGCGCACTTGTTGAAACAATTTAAGCGTTTTCAATTTTTTTTTTGCTTATTTGAAAAATGTTAGTTTGAAAAAAAAAAAACACTGGCGAGACTATAGCGAGATGAAGAAAAAACTTTCAAAAGCCAAATCCCACGTGTAAATGTCACGGCGAGAAAACCACGACACAGATCTCTGTGTAAACGGGCTTGGCGAGACCACGGCAAGACGAACACAATTACTACTGTGAAAAAAACTTGTTTCGACGACTATGACGAGACTTAGCGAGACAGCGAGTCGACGCCATCAGCCTTCTTTTATTTTGAGTACTTTACAACTCTGAAACTAACGAACATTTTTATTGATGCAGATGAGATTTTTTTTTTTCCCCCAGTGATAAATTTTGCTGGTTGGTCGAAATATTAAAATCTTAACAAATGTTTTTGTTAATGCTTGACCGAAGAAATGTTTGTTTTTTTTTTTCTAGAATAAGGGTTATTTAATAACACGGCAAATTTTGTCCTGCAAGTGTTCAATAATTTTGGGTTTATTGGCGTAAGCTAGTGACCTCACATATCCCCACAGAAAATGCTGTTTGACTACAGCGTTAAATCAAACAATCTTGGAAGCAAATTCACGGCACCGTAACGTGAAACTATAAACGTAACGTTTCCTTCAATAAATTAAGTGAGGCATGAGCTGTGTTTCATGTTGCGTAGTCTTGTTGAAACCACAGCTCCTGCACATTATGGTTGTTAAATTGGTGAGATGGCTCTATAGCGTTCACCAATAGCTGTACTGTTCTAGCCAATATCGTTTTTAAAGATGTACGGACCAATTTATTCCACAAACCCATTAAGCACACCAAACGATCAGTTTTTTGAAATTTGACATAGTCTTGGATAGTCATTATTCGATCCAAAACAATAACTGTAATTTTTTCAGGATATTCTTTCGTCTCCTTCTTTTCACTTTAAGGTTCTTATTATGGGGTGGGTTATAGCGTGGCATTGTAAGTGTTCCTCTTTGTTAAAATATTTTTTTCTGGATTTGCATTGCGTAAGACGATGATCGTCTGTCAACGTCGTTTTGGCGATTGTTTTGTTTCATGTAACTCATAAATATATGAATCGTCTGAACGACGCGACGTCGTAAAGATGATTCAATTAATAGTTCGTGTAACAACTAAAAATGTCAAATACGATCATTTCATACTATTTGGTTGAAAAAAGGAAAAATATACTTTTTTTAAATACTTAAGACTGAGATTCAAGGTTAAGCATACATTTGCTTAAATCTGATGTATTTTACTCTATATTAAAATATTTTACAACTTTGAACTTTTAAAATAACCAAAGAAGCGTAAATAATAAAAAGGGGTTGAGAGGAAAGGTTATGGCTACCGTTAGCAATCCGCACTGTGGTTAAAGGCCCAGTGGTAATGATTCTTCATTTCGATCGAATATTTGTATCTTCATGTTCACATTCAATACTGGGCCGCCAAAATCATAGTATTTTTAAGTGGACACTGTGATTTACCAGCTGATATGAGGTCTTATTGCTATATTGTTGCGTACCATAAGAAACACTTTATCAACGAATTCAAACTTTAACGAATGATGTTTCAACTCAATTTTTAAAAAAACGTGATATTTCAAATAAAAAAAAATTAATTTGGTGGCACAACAGCTCGTGAAGAGCCAAGGCCTAGTGACTTACAACTCTCAAACATTCCTGTGTGCGTATTTTTGGCAGGAATGGAATGGAGGGGACCTACAATTTTTTGCCGAGTCCGAACGGCTAGATGAGAAAGCACTTATTCATGACAAGTATACTCTTAGAGGATTTGTCAGTTCCTCGCAAGAGGCAGTACCTCGCGAAAAAAACATTTCTGTTTTTAGGTGGCAGCGGCTGGGAATCGAACCCAGACCTTTGGCATGACAGTCCTACGCACTTTTTTTTTTCCTGCGCACTAACCATCATGCCACGAGGTACTACAAATAAAATGACAAATATTTTCAGTTTTGACAACAGAATTAGATTTTCAGTATATTTTTTGATGTTTTAAGTTGCTCTCAAAATGCATATAGAATGACACGACTGGACGACACGATTGTGATACTATACAAAGTAAATAATCGACGACGTCGTTTACTACAATGGTTTGAACGATGATCGTCCTCAAAATTACGAGATAAGAGCCCTGTTTTGAGTTGAATTTTTAGAAAATTGCCCATCCTACACAAAAACCTGAATGGGAGGAAATAGACAACCACTCCCATACAATTTTGTTTGCTTCTGGATCAAGTCTATACACCCTATTTCCTTGCGTGTTATAAGAATAACCCTAGTCCTATGGTTAGTAACTTAAAGTGAAAAGAGGGAGACGAAACGGGGGAATAAAAACCTGCAAAAATTAGACAAATTTTATTTGTTTTTATTTAAATTTGATGCCTTTTCAGCTCTTAGTTTTTTAAAAAAAAACACAAGTGAAATATCTTCACATGAGAAAAAACTCCACCACTTGTGGGAGATAATTTCACATTTTTGAAGTGAAATTATTTCCCACTTTGAGGGGGAAATTATGTAACCTCAAAGTTGGTGAAGTTGTTTTTAACCAATTCCCTATTTTTATGTAATACAAATTCTTGCCAAAGTTTTTTTAAATTCAAATTCTTAAAATGCAACTTTGCATACACCCAGCCTCGCACTTACTCCAAATCCTATAGTGGGCCCATACCTACCTCACTGTTTATTCACCGTAATTCTGAGTGGTAGACCTTATTTACACTTACTTGCCTTGTCTTACATAAATACAGCGGTGGCACCCAGCACTAGGCAAATAAACAGTGAGGTATATATGGGGGGCACGCCACCCACTACCTACAACCCACTGTGCTTTGGCTCACTGTAGGATTTGGAGTAGGTGCGAGGTTGGGCTTATGCAAAGTTTCTTTTGCATTTTAAGAATCTGGATTTGGAGAAACTTTGAATTTATATTATACCTAAGTCCAACAATAATTATAAGTGAAATAATTTCCCATTAAAAAGTTAATGTATTTCCCACCCAAAGTGGGCAAAAATCTTATATCAAAAATGTGAAATTATTTCCCACTAGTGGTGAAGTTGTTTTCCGCTGAAGTTATTCTCCTGCAACCCCTAATATGCTCAGATATTCTCCATCCATTGGTAATTTCTTAGCTTTCAATCTTTCGATTTTTAAGTTTTCTCAAACCTCATATCAAAGTTTCAAACCGAAGGTCCACAACTTTGTTCTGTTTTCAAATTTATTTTAATTAAAATGCATTTAGGTAAACTCATTTTATTTTAATTAAAAATTATAAAACAAAATAGCTGAGTACTTAATACATATATTTATAGAAATTTTCATAATCAACAAAATCCGGTTCTATGGATCCAACAACTTCTTAAAGCAACATTGTATTCGAAAAAAATAAAAATACCCGTTTACCTACATCAAATACAAATAATTACCAATATTATTATAAATTATATTATAAGCTGATGGTGATGGAATTAAAAATCACTGTTTTTTTTCTTTTACACCAATCTAATCATCCATCCGTCCGGCCTGTCCAGTCCAATCAAACTGGAATACCCATACATGGTGACAAGTTCTTAAGAATACATATATTTAAAATCATATATTCATACCGTTATGAGTTACCTAATCTTAAACTGCATATCAGAAAAGTATCATTTTTCTGTAATTGCCTAATTTACATTAAGATATAACTTTTTTTTGTGTTTTTTTTTTTGTTGGTTTTAACTTTATGCTGTCGATTTTGAAATATTCAAAGAACTAAGCTGTTTTGTTGTTGAAATGAACGCACGCCAACTTGAGCATATAGTGGAGCGCGATAGTGATACTAAGATCAGGTTGCAAGTAGTTTCAAAATTTCCACATTATACGCAAATGCAAGAGGTGTAACGCATATGAGATTTTACAGATCAACGCTTATTGAAATAACTAAAAGCCATCACCACCGCAAAGTATAAAGCGAGGGTTGTGTAGATAACACCAAACCGCCATCGCCATTCAGTTCATTTCATCAGTGCTGCCACTAGTACTTTGCTATAGTACCAGTACCTACCACCCCATCAAATAATATGAGAAGGTGCGCACGTCAAATTCAACTTCAAAGTCCGACTTGTCATGTGACCTGTAGCTGTCACACTGAGGCGTCGTCGTTGTCGGTTATAAACAAATGACAATCAACAAACGATGTTGTTGTTGCTGGGCTTAGTTTCTGGTTGGATCTCAGATCGCATGCAGACCGATTAAGCCAGTTGACTATCTCTCTTGTTGCTGCTGCTGCTGCAATCCCAATCCCAAATACAGAAAAAAAAAGAAATAAATTTAAAAGAAAAAAAAAATCGAATACGAGTTCGTGTTGCTGGCCTCAGTGGTATGCCATTGGTATGGTTCTGGTGCAGTGGGAGCTGCTGAGCCCCAGCTCCAGCAGCTTCATAGTCTATGGCAATCGCGCATTCAATTTTGAAAGCACGGCATGCCTCTCTATGTCTATATGCATGCGCCTAACTGGTAAGATTGGTTTTTTGTTTCAAGGACTTTCGGTGGACATTCACTTTTTGGTCTGCTATTAAAAATATATAACCTGAGCTATGAAATCAAATAAACAAAAAAAAAAAATAGAAAGAGAGAATAAAAAGCAGAATAGATTGCATAAAGTTGCTTTGGAACTATCGCTTTGCGTTTGTGCATCAGAAGCACCACCAGCCAGACCAGCATCAGCGACGAGCGATTGTAGTTTTCACAGACAGCTGATTCTTTTGGATGAAGCCTTTTGGATTATAGATACTTTGATGCACTTTTGTATTTTATGTTTGTATTTTAAGCTTGTTTGCCTCTGATGGTGTCGCTCGTTGCACCGCCGCAGCGCCAGCTTTTGTCATCTGGAGTGAATGTATCTTTTTTTTCAAATGCAGATATCTGCGCCAATGTGCAGTGTGCAGTGTCAGTATATGCACCACTTGTTGCAAGTAATAAGACATTTTCATATTTCAGTGTAATTCCACAAAAGGCTTTATGAAGAATCAAAGTTGGGTTATCTATTGGGTGGGGTGTTTTTTTTTTTCTTCAAATGTATATTTACAAGGCTCTTCTTTGTCAGCATCAAACTTGTCTTTTCTTTGCAACATACAAGCCGATAAAGGTGCATTTTTATTGTGACTATTTATCCAGAGTATGATTTTAAAGTCGTATATAGATACCATGGTAACTTGAATTGCTGTTAATTGATCAGATTGAAATGATTTGATCGCTGTTGGCCTTAAAGTTCTTGTTTGGACCGCAAACGACATGCCAATTCAAATTGTTTTAATAGCTTTAATCGGTTTATTCGATTGGAAAATTGCAATTCATTTTAAATTGGAATAATGTGTAACAGCTTTTGCAAAATTATGGAAATTATTTCGAAATAGGGTTCTTCTTAAATTTGTTACTACTTTGTAAGTTATGTACTCTTAAGCTTTGCAACTTAACTAATTCATTAACATTTTTTAAGCTCTTTTTAATGAACTGCTGAATTGGAGCCAAGAATTTTGCATTGAGCTCATAGTAGTTCAACAAAACCCATTAGTTATAAATGTTTAGATTTTTTCAAACATATATAAGGAAGAATGAGTCAGGATTCAAGATGTTTTTACTTAAATTTTGACAGTTACATAAGCAGTTAATAGGTTGGTAAGAATAAAGTTGTAAAATTTGAACGTATTCGTGATCAAATTCAGACAGATCTTCATGTAAAGTTACAGCAAATACTGAAAACCAGGATTGGTTTGGACGAAAAATCGTCACGAGCAAAGAATTCTATTTTTTGATGATTGGCTATGTCAATGTCATTAGACCCATGCATCTATGAAAAAAAAAAATACTACTTGGTGTTGAATTTTGGCAGGGTCATTGGCTCTTGTGAATTTTCTTAAAATTATTTTATTTTCAGCCAAAAGAAAGCTATAGGTCAATGATAACCAACCATTTTTTTTAACCTGCATAAATTTGAAGACATTGACCTCATTGGAAGAACGTGTTTTCATTAAAACGGCACTTTACGTGCCACATGTTGCATACCTACAACAATGAATTTTCTGCACGACAGGAGTAAAATTCAGTTTTATTCTTAATTTCTCGAAAACTAAGTTCTTTTGAAAAAAATTTAAGGTACAAATTGTAGTTTATGTTATTCTACACAAAAAAGATTAACATACTTTTTTCATACAAACAATAGATTCTGAGGTCGATGGGTAAAATTTTGCATACGATTTGAGTTTTGCTATATCTTCTCTTTATAAAAGCAAGCTTTTGAGGTGCCCGGGGTAAGGGGAAAACCACCATCTTGAAAAACATAGTGAATTGGGTCTTATTCAAAAACTCGATGAAATCTTACAACAAAATCATAAAATAATAATATTTACATAGAGAATAAAATTATCTAGAAAAGATTATAACACTTTTTTTCGTAGGAACAATAAATTTGGAGAAAAACGTTTACAAACACGCTCATTAAATACCTATTTTACCCAGGCAAAATTATGGACAAATTTCATTACAGAAAAAAGTTTGTCTGCACGTTGTTCTTGAAATCTGTTGCTCCTACGAAAAAAATAAAGGTTTTTGTCCCAACATGTTTGGGTAAACGAGGTTCATAAATATAAAGAGATACATGATTTTAAGGTATTTTTTAATTGTAATTTTTTTTCCTTGTTTTGTTTCTTTAAAATTGAAAACTAAAGCTATTCAAAAAAGTTATCTTCCTTTTACCGCAATTTTTTTTTTTGGATTTTTAAAAAATGGGCAAACATTTCTTTTTGAAAATTAAGTATTTTAGTAACTGCATGCTCGATTTTTATAAATGGTGTTCAAGTGTTTGTTTTTTTTACACTCTATTTAGTATGTTAAGAAAAAAATCATTTGTATGCAAAAATAAACTTTTTAGGCAATACTAAGGGAGTCAAAAGAAAACGCTCCACCAAAATTGAATTTGTCGCAATTTTTTTTTTTAAATTAATTAATAATCAGGGATATACAACTGTTCCCTTTCTGTTTTTGCCCAACATTTGGTACTATAAGCAACGACTGAAAGTATAAAAGCTTTGAAGAGCTTGCTTGAGACCAAGCTTGCGCTTGAACTCATTTGTTTTACCAAACGAAAAGAAGCAGTGGTTTTCTAAAATTAATTCATCGTCAAATCTCTTCAATGGTGTCATTCTTTTTGGGAATGCACATACAATTTAACTTGAGGTGATAAATCTACTAATCTACTTTGAAGTTGATGCTATTTATAAAGTTTTGTATTAGCTGGTGGACAAAATAAGAAGTTTTGGTTGTTTCTTGAAACCCTTTTAATGTGTTATAAGTGTACTGTGCTTTATGCTCCAATACAAAATCATAGAGATAATATGACAGCGCACCTGCACATTAAGTTACTAACTTACTATAAAAACTAAACTCGACTAATGTCGGATGATATAGACTAGATCTAGACAAAAAAAAAAAACAACCGTCGAGGATAGGGTATGCTATTTCCTTCCGTGAAGGCAAGGGGGACAATACATGAGAATTCATCTTTGCCAAAAATTTATAAATTAAAGACTCTGTGTATTATTATTCATTGCTAAAATCATCGTATTCCTTGAGGCATGATTTTGTTCAGTCAAATTGTAAATTGAATTTAAAAACTTGAATTCAGCTGAGGTTTTGCACGAAGAAAAGAACTATGCTATGAAGAAAAGATGCTATGGAAATATTGAACAAATGAAAAAGACAAGATCTTTTTTAAAAGAAATCATTACATGCATCATGTTCCTCGTAAAAAGTATTAGATGGAATCATTGTGCTATTCACCGAAATTTTTCCCTGACGACAGTGTTTCCTACTGGGTACATTATAGATTAGCTTATGTATGGGGCCAGCTATGCCGAATCACCGAGTTTTAAACCCGACCTTTTTCGATTTCGTAAAATTTTTGATATGTTGTGTTTTGTATTGAAAACAACTTGAACACCAAATTTAAGCCATTTTTCCAAACTGGTATTGAGTAATATATTTTTAAAGTTTAAAAAATTTTGTTTTCAATTAATAAAAGACAAGTAATTCCATGACGGTCATGAAGAACCAGATAGCTCAAACTTTTAAGAAATCTAGAAAGTCGTGGTTTATTTTTAATATCATTTACGAAACCTAGCTAGTGTGAAAAAGGGTGTTCATCACGGTGTTTGCAAATATATTAGAAAATATTTAACAAGCGTAAAATTTCGTTAAATATTTTTAAACATTTGAGTATTTTTAATTAAGTAAAAATTCACCTCAGGTATCTCGACTTACCTGGTACTTCACAACCACCATGGAATTAATATCGATATCTTATAAAGGAGTAGGGTATCATTTTTTTTACTCCAAATGTAGTTGCGGAAAAAAAATGAAATAAAAATTATTCGAAATAATTAAAACCCAGTTATTAAGGTTTGAAAATTTTATTTGTCATTTTCTAAAAGGTGATCATCAAAAATTCTACTCCTTAAGCATAGTTTATACTTCAAAGCGAAGTGAAATCAAATTTGAAATGAAACAAAAATGTCACCAATGGGTTTTCAAAAAAAAAATTGTTTTTGTCAAAAAATTTGGTTGGGAAAAAACCCATTGAATTGCATTTGTTTCGAAACAAATTTGTTTTTTCCTCGTCACCAAAATAATTGCATTTAGTTTTTGTCAGTTTTTCACGCCTAGGATACAATTTTTTTTTCTATGAAAACTACACTTCGCATGGATGTATAAACCTTGCTTTATCACGAAACTTTCAAGCCAAAAATCAATTCTAGATCGTATTATTTTTGATTATTATCAATTTTGGAAAAAAATTCTTTCTTTTTTTTTGTTTTAGACACTAATAATTCCACTTTTTTGAATATTGTAATTCATCAATAATATTTTAGGTCATGTTTTTCGGATATATGTTTACTAAAAAAAAATCGTGTGGGCGAAAAACTATTTAAATTCAAAAACAAAATTTTAAAAATCAACGAAAGCACATACAATAATGTGCTATATTCTTTTTGAAAGCTAATACCTCATTCTTTAATTTTTTTCATTTCAAATTGTTTCAATGAATACTTTTTGAGAATTTAAATTTCAAAGTAAAAATTTATCAATAATATTGAGATTTTTTTAAGTGTATATTTTTCAATTTTTTCAAATTAAGTGCTTTTTTGTATTCGATATTTAATTTCATTAATAATTTTTAGTCAAATACCGACAGATAAATGTAAAAATCTTTCTTATTTTTTGCGAAATTAAAAAAAAAATTATTTAAAGTCAATTTTTCCAAAAAATTGACACGAAGAGGGGGGGGGGTTACATAGAGATATCTCCGGCACGATTTTTTCTTAGAACATATCCAAGAATCATACCCTTAAGTACCTTAAGCACCGTTTTCAAGAAGTTGAACTTATAGATAAATTAAAAAGAATATTTTTTTTTTAAATGAAAATATTGTGATCACAAATTGGTTTTTGGTTTAAAAGTTGAAAAGTCAAAAGAAGGTGAAAGAGAAATATTTAAATTTTTTTTAAATCCGAAGAGATCGCAATTTTTGAAAACAACAATTCAAATTAATTTTCAATCGTTAATAATTACTTCGAAAATTTTTAAAATCTTTTTTTCCAGAAACCACATTTAAACACGATAAAAATGATACCCTACTTTATAAGAAACTTTCTCAAAAATTAAAAAAAATCGAATCCACAACACCAATTTTGAACGTAAAAGCCCATTTAGATGATCATTTCAGTTTCAGTTTGGCTATCAGTTAGGCTTTCAGTTAAATTGATGTCTAAGAGCACAAACTGAAGCGTTTAACTGAAACTGATGGATTTCTCATAGGTTTTCAGTTCAGTTATCTGTTTAACTGATGTGTTAAAACTTTTTAGTTCAGTTTTAATTTCTATTTGCAGTTTGCGGTGATGAATCAGAGTCTTCAAGTCCCTGTTTTGCTCCAATATGTCAAAATCAAGTGATAATTTGATTGATTTTAATGAAATTTATCGCGCTTGTCCGTTTTTGTGGGGGAAAATTGATTATAGTTCAACTGAAAATTAAACTCAAAGCTCAACTGAAACTGAAACTGAAGTGATCATCTAAATGGGCCTTAAATGGCGCTTAAGGCTGAAAGTAGGTGTTCAAGTTGTTTTCAATACATACCACAACATATCAAAACGTTTTAATAGCTCTGCAGATAATCTATATAAGATCAAACCTTGCTGTACTTGAACCTTATGTAAGCTTAGGTTTATGTAAGCTTAAGGTTTGATGTTTGATGCGTGCAACTAGTTTTTCATTGACTGAAAGTGCGTTTTATGCGCCAAGCACCTTTTTTTCATGCTCAAAACATTAAAGATTGCAAAATAATCGAGATCACACCCTTCGACTTCGAAAAAATTAATGTTCCCAAAAGGTTCAACACTGACATTTCACCCTAAGGAACAAGTGGAAGTGTTTATTGCTCTTGTACTCACTTTCCATCTGCTATACTTACTATTACTTACACTTCAATGACAAGGTTAACTTAACTTTGTGTTAAAACTAAATTTGACTTCAAGTTTACCATGTTTTTAGTTAAATGCATTTTTAATGTTATTTATTATAATTTCTTATCAGTGAACAACCTTAACCAAATTTATTTATCCACAAGCAAATGAAATCCGTTTAGAGCTGAAGCATGTTTAGATAAATACCAGGCTACATAAAATTCAATTGTTTAAACCTTACTTTTCTTTGAATATCTCACACATAAAATGACATCTTTTTGTTTTAAGTTTTTGCGATTGAAATTACCGAAAAAAGAAAATCTTTTTTTTTAAGAAAGAAGCATTCGAAACACTTCCATATGTTAACTTTATTTTGTGGTAGGTAGACTTTTTTCACACTGAAATCTACAAACTGTTTCCCTTTGTTATGTGTTTTTGTAGATACCTTACATACTCTTTTGTCAGTTGCTATGCATAGTACATGCTTCTCTATCGAACATTGATAAGCTCAGCAACAAAAAAAAAAAAAAAAAATATATCGTCAATGTGGTATGTCTGCAAAAAAAACCATATCTTTCAATAAAAATAAAGATACACAAATATGTTCAAGTAAATATAAAAACCCTCAAACCTCACAATTTGTTGGTAGGTAGATACCTTCCCGTGCTCATTACAAATTCTAAAAAAAAATATATATACTTTCCCTTAGTGGTATTTTGTAGGAACTCTTATTATGAAATAAAACGTAGGCGATGATAGAATTCGTAGGCGAAAATATGAAGGACTACCCCAACACTTTCTGATGAAACGTCGAATGTCAAACCAAAACCATACAACCAGCAGCGTCAAGAGGAAATGAAGTATCAGTTATTGATTTCATCTGGCGCCAGGTCCTTCTTTCTTCTAAAAAAAAAGTCCTATTCTCTATTATTCAAACACACTATCCTCTTTCTCCTGAAACTGTAATTACTGAATAACAATTATAATTAAAATTCATGATGCGAGTAAAGGGATAAAAAGGATATTTCCAGACAGCAATGAGGACGAGGATATAGAATTACGCTAATCTAACGCAAAACAAAAAAAAATCACTCAAACTCTTTTTCTCTCACAAATACACGCACAAAACTATAGTGAGTTAGTATTTGTTACGATAGTAGCGCCATCAATCCCGCCATCGTAATAGTCGCCATGTGACTTCCTCTACTTATTCTACCATATGGAAGGCATTTTTTTCTCTATAAGGATTTTCCGGCCAAAACTAGTACTGTTTCCTTATAGCTCTATAAAAAAGCAACACAAATTTTCATTTCCAAGAAATTTCCTTCAAGTTAGCGTGAAAAGCTTGGCTTTTAAATGAAAATTGTTCTAGAACATTAAGCTTCCCCGTGGTTTCTGTCGCGAAATAAGCAAAAAAAAAAACTACCAAGGTTAACGAAAATTTAACTTGGGGAAAATTTACAGAACACAGCTTCTTCCTTAATCAGAATAAACTACGCAACAATATTTGTGTGGGTGGTAGCCATTTTCCGTAGTGTAAGTACCTACATATATAGCTATTCCCCAAAAACTACATTTATATGCGATTTAAAAATGCCTCTCTCATGAATGAATGGGAAACCCTTTTTAATGAATGAATGACGTAGGACAACTTGTTCACTGGATTTGATTTTGATGATGCTGACGTCAATGGGGGATTGGGAGAGCTTTTGTCTGTCAGTGGTAATGTAAATAACAATATTTAGGAGCTCTATATCATAACGGCAAGGAGGAACGTCACCGTTACAGTGCGCAGATTTTGATAAATATAACATCTAGTTCTAGAGCGTGGGTGTTGAATTATTTTGTGAGAGTATTTGTGTACGAATTGGGATTTTTTTTCTTCGATTGTGTAGTGGCCGATAAATCCATTGGCCACTTGATAATAATAAGGACTGCGTCAGCATTCGGAAGAAGGATTTGTTTTTTTTTTCCTGCAGAATAAAGGAGATAAGTAGGTATACCTATACGCATGTTTTACTATCGTGAAATGGAAATTATATATATTTTTATATTTTAAAGAAGTCCTAGACATAGCTGTTATAGACATTTCCTGTCATTATTCTACTATGAAATGCTGACTTGTTGCGCATTATATGAGTCAATTGGTATCTAGGAATAGATAGATACCTAACTAGAATAGAATAAGATTTTTTTCGAACGAAAATAAAGCTCCCACAACATCTTGAGTTGTATACGTTATTTAAAAACGCACTTAAATGCTGCTACTTGTTACTCTTGTTCCTTCTGTGGCGTGTCGCAGTATTTTGTTATGAAATGGATTTGGGGTAGGTAAATAGATGGGTGTTGGGTGGGTTACACAATTTTTTATTTTTAGCTTGACAAACTATTAAGAGGCACTGCATTCGTATTATAAGAAAATAGAAATTGACATTTCAATCAAAAATTTTACAATGGGAATTCCTTCTGTTAGATTAAGACTACTTATTATTCCAAAAAATCATATAGGTACCACCCGAAATTTCTATTTTGATTCCCCAAAGCAGGTTCTTGAAATTAATTCGTTAAAAATTATCCACTTTTAAAGTATTGCCAGATATTTTGTTAGGAAATAGTGAAGCTTCGAAAAATTTTTCAACTTATATTACATACATTTGGTGGCACTACAGCTCGTGGAGAACCAGGTCCTAGTGACTTACAACTCTGAACCATTCCTGTGTGCGTGTTGTTGGCAGGAATAGAGGGGACTTACAATTTTTTGCCGAGCCCGAGCGGCTAGATAAGAAGCTCTTATTCATGACAAGTATACTCTTGGAGGATTTGTCAGTTCCTCGGGAAAAACATTTCTGTTTTTAGGTGGCAGCGACTGGGAATCGAAACCAGACCTTCGACATGACAATAATTATGCCACCACCACGAGGGTAACTTATGACATTCATAAACCAACTTAAAGGGTACATCATTAATAGTAAAGGCGTTGGAATACGATATGAGGGTATACCTGTCATTTTGAGCTGACGGGTTGAGCCTTAGCATACTAATAGTTGATGACTTTACTTTACTTTTAAGAAGTGTTGCCAAGGTGGCAACACTGTCAGAAGAACGAAAACAGGGGTGCCACTTGTTTATGCAATTGAGAACTAGAGGTCGGACGATGACCAGAGATCACTCATCAGATTCATCACCCTTATAACCATAGGACCACATTATTGATTTTCTCCCTCTCCTTGTGTGAAGAGGGTGTTGAGGGAAAATGCAAAGACGAAAAATGTAAGAAAGATATTTATATTATTACAATTTAAAGATTGTTGTCGACAAAGAATTTCACCATTTACCAGATTGTATCCAATAGCCTACTTTTGTTTTATAAAAATTCACTTTCGAAGTGCAGGGGAGGAGGAATTTGAAAGTTTAAAAAATTAAAGTATTTATCTTGGTATAATCTTAGCATGTGACACAAGATTTTGGGGTGTTTTTGAATGCCCAATCTTACTAAATCATAATAAAAATCGATATAATAACAAATTTAATAGTCTTTTTCATAAATGATGACTGGATGTTTACTTTTTTAGTGAAAAAAGTCAAATATTTCCAAGTTTTAATGGTTTTCTGATGAAACTTGGCCCACATAATTAAATTGTCATAAGTAATAAGAACTGAAAACTTCTTTTAAAAATTTTTGTAGTGAAAGGGTGTTTTTTCCAACTTTCCACATAAAATGACTTTTAAGATTCCAATGATCATTGATACTCGTAACGTAGTTTAATCATTGAAAAAAGAAAAGTCTTTTTATGTGGAAAGTTGTACATATTTCATTTTTTTCTTACAAGAAATATTAACATTAAGTCCTTAGCTTTATTTGTCCATTAAAATAATATATGATTTTGCTCAAAATAAATCATTAAAATTTTCAATGATGAGTTACGAGATACGAGGGTGGGTCAATAAGTCCGTGACTTTTTGAGTTTCTGACCTCTTTACTGAAACAGCAACACTGCTCCTGTCAACAGGCATCTGTCAGTTGACTCCTGTCAAAATTTAAACTTGCTGCGTCAGTTAGTTTGTGTTTGACAGCTATTTTTATCAGACTACTCACTAATTTGAGGAGAAAATGGAAAAAAGTGAATTTCGGCTTATTAAGCATTATTTCTTGCGAAAAAAAACCATTACCGAGACCAAGGCTAGGCTTGATAAATACTATGGGGACTCTGCACCATCGATTTCAATGGTAAAAAAGTGGTTTACTGAATTTCGTTGTGGCCGTACAAGCACTGAAGATGCCGAACGTCCTGGACGCCCAGTTGAGGTCTCTACACCCGAAACAATCGAAAAAATTCACGATATGGTGTTGGCCGACCGAAGATTGAAAGTGCGAGAGATTGTGGAAGCCGTAGGGATCTCGCATGGCTCAGTGGTTTCAATTTTGAATGATCACTTGGGCATGAGAAAGCTTTCCGCAAGATGGGTGCCGCGTTTGCTTACAGTCGACCACAAACGCAATCGTGTAACAACTTCACAGGAAGGTTTGGCGTTACTTAATCGCAATATGGAGGAGTTTTTGCGCCTTTTTGTAACCGTGGACGAAACATGGATCAATCACAACACACCAGAGATCAAACAACAGTCAAAACAGTGGGTTTCTAAGGGTGAATCGGGTCCAAAGAAGGCCAAGGTGGGTTTGTTAGCCAATAAAGTTATGGCGACTGTTTTTTGGGATGCACGCGGGATAATCCACATTGACTACCTTCAAAAGGGAAGAACAATCAATGGGGAATATTATGCCAACTTATTGGACCGATTCAATTACGATTTGAAAAAAAACCGACCTCATTTGGCCAAGAAAAAAGTTCTTTTCCACCAAGACAATGCAAGGGTGCACACATGTGCAGTTGCCATGGCAAAAAATCCATGAATTGGGCTATGAATTGCTCCCTCATCCACCCTATTCTCCAGATTTGGCTCCGAGCGACTACTTCTTGTTCCCAAACCTGAAGAAATGGCTTGGTGGAAAAAGATTTGACTCCAATGATGAAGTCATCTCGCAAACAAAGGCCTATTTTGAGGACCTCGACAAATCATTTTTTTTGGAAGGGATAAAAAAATTGGAGAAGCGTTGAAGAAAGTGTATAGAGCTCAAGGGAGACTCTACGTTGAAAAATAAAATTATTTTTTTTATCAAAAAATCTGTGTTTTATTCCAAAAGTCACGGACTTATTGACCCGCCCTCGTAACTATAACTGGCGCTTAAGATAACAAAATGACAATTATATGTAAATTAAGCAAACAATTATCAATGTAAGAACTTAGGCCCCTTACTGTGCCAACATTAAATATATGTTCATATTTTGTATATACTTTAAGATAACTAATTGTAAATATTAACCGTTCCCTAAAAAAATTCTGTAAATCTTGGTAGCGGACACAGTTCGCGATGTTTAATCGTGAATGAAAAAAGTCGGTTTTAAGAAAAGTGAAAAGTAACGTTGGTGAATTAATTTCAGTATAGTTTAGTGGTGAACAATAAATTGTTTTGTAGTAAGAAAGTAAAGTGTTTTGATTATCGAAACAAATAAGTAGATGTTTAAAAAAAGTACGTAAATAAGTTTTATGAAGGAACCTAATAAAATATTACAATATTTTATGTTTTGTTTCCAACGCAGTCAGGGAGTTCTGTTTCGCCCATATAGGGTTTCTTGTTGCAAACGGCAAAAGAATAATATTGACTTTATGCTTAACCTATCTGAAAAAAATTACATTCGTCCTACAACACACACCGCAATTTTAATAAGGACTCTTCATTCCAAAATTGTTCCACTATTGAAAAATCATATCAAATCGCAACAATGTAAGAGAAGTTGACTTTTCCCCTGCAGCAGAGCATGGGTTTAAATCACAGTTTTCTTTAATATTTGAGTGGTATTCTTTGGGAAAAGTTCAAAGTAGAGGTCAATATGACATTCATTTTAGATTTTGTCGGGAACTTCCAAATCCATTTCATTTAAATTCATTGACCATTGTGCAGCTGTATTTATCGACTAAGCTTAAAACTCGATTTTCTTTTCAAATGCTTCTACTTTATCACTGGCATCGAAACAGTTATTTATTTTGCGTGAAGTGATACACTTAAATAGTTTGTTTTTTTAAATATCAGCAAGATACACCAATGTCAATGGACAACGATTATTACACAAACTGTCCACAAAACAAAGTTGTCAACTATGAAGGTTCTCACTTTAAGCCTCATTTTCGAAGTTCCACTTCAGTGTTTTGCTACAAGAAAACCACCTCCTTTCTGCATGAAAAAGTAAAGACGTAAGGTCTGCATTCCTATGTCATCGCACCATGCTTTAAAAACAGCTAAGTATTCTAAGATTTAGGACTGCCCACGATACTAAACCAAACGATACTTTTGTTAATATCGTCTCGGTATCATCAAAATCGAAAAATTTTGGTATCGTCTCGGCATCGGTCTTGTATAATTCAGTCTTGTTTGGTCACGTATAACAAAGTCTTAATATCGGTATCGGTATCGGTCTCGTCTGGTTTCAGTTTAGTCTGAGTTGCAAACCAGAATAAATTGCAAGACTTGGTTACATGTTCTTGATCTAGTAGTTGAACTCGCTTGGTATTTCTAAGATTTTAGACAAAAATCGTTATTATAAAAGACAATTTTACTAACCGAAGTTTATTATGTTGACCTAACTATTTCTGAAACGCTTGTCTAAGTAAAGTTCTGACAAGGAATTCGACATAAACATTTTGACGCGGGGTCATCACTAAAGAGAAACCAAGTCTGAAAATTTCATCCCAATTGTGGGCTTCAGCATAAGTTAGATGGGCGTGGCAGTTAGCAGTTTTAATTAAAATTACTGCCTAAACCTTCTCCTTGCTAAAGAAAACAGCTCTGAAAATGTCATCTAAATCATAAGAGCCTTTTCCCAGAAATCAATTACAAAAATTGATTGTTTGTAATAAATTAATAATAATATTGAAATTTTCTGCCGATACCAAACGATACTACCAAGAGTATCGGCAAATTTCGGTCCAAAAAATGCGGTATCGTCTCGGTATCGTTTTGGTTTCCGATACCGATACCAAACGATACCGAGGCTTTTCTGGTATCGTGGCCAGCCCTGCTAAGATCGTGATTTGTTACTTAAATGTTGCCATTTGCTTGCATGTATTAACTTTTTTCAAAACGGGTTGAAGGATTTTTCTTAAACTTAAATAATGAATGTTGATTAATAAATATTCAATTTTTACGAATGTTAACAACATTTTATATCAAACATTTTTTGGCGTACTTGTTTTTGAGCTTTAAGCTATTTTAGGAGTTTTTAATACAATTTGGTTAACGATTTAAATTTGTTTCTATTTTTTCTATAATTACTTGCATATTTTAAAAATTCTTAGGTTCTAAGCTATTTAAGCTCAAGAGCTGGGACGTAGGCATGCACTTTATTTTAAACAGGTACATTTTAAATGACCTTTTGCCCTACAAATTGGCGCTTTGTCCTGCAATCTCACTTCGGAATTATCAGTGACATAGTGAGGACTTTTTTTATGGGCAATTGTGGGCGCATTTTCGATTCTTGTCAGTTTCCCTATTCCATGTCCATAATGTCCATGTTCCATACTCCACCATGTCATGAAGGTCAACTTATGTAGGAAAAATTGCAATTATTATTACTATTATATTGACCAAACTGGAATGAATTTGAATTCGAAACAATAGAAATACATAAGTTAAAAAAAATATAAACATACTCGTATCTTCATTTCTTAGCAGTGTTATAGCCTTAATACCGATTTTTTGACAAAAATCCAAAATAAATACATCATAATATTATGTCCAAAATGATTAAAAATAGTTTCCCATAGTTTCTGCCAAATTGATCACCAACGTTTTTAAACCAAACAAATTTAAAGTTCAGAAACAACAGATTCAATCTTTGCAATGCTTTAAAATCCTTACTTTATAAAAACAAGCAAATAAGGTAGTTATATGGTTAGAGAAAGCTCCCTAATGGAAGGAAAGAAACATTGGAATAATTCCTTGTATAAAAAAGAAAGTGGTATTTTCTCAGTAAGAAGGTTGAAAAATAATATATTCATCCTTTGGGAGTTTAACTAACTGTATAAGTTCTACAAAGAAAAGAACAGGACTTGATTCCTCATTAGAATATTTACAACTTACTGTAGAACTTCTAAGTAATGGTGTATTAAATCCAAAGGGAAGATAATATTAAAGAAACAGATTGTATGCTCTTTGTGCTGTACGTGTAATGTATTTAAAATAAAGCCATAACTTAAAGCTAGCTGATTTAAGTACCTAAGAATTTTATACACTAATATTGGATTGTGATTTGGAAAATATAAATGATGTAGTTGTTATTGTATAAAATTACCATAGCTTGGTATTTTACGGGGCTAAATTTATCTATCAATCGCCCCCGCAACTCATTGTCTTCATTGAAAACAATGAATTTAATAAAAAAAAATTGCACGGTTGATGGGTGGCAGGAATTTGTTCACCTGGTTCAAGGTTAAAACGTGGCTATCGGTGGTAAAGATAAAGGGGAGTATTTTTTTTATTTTCAACGCAAAAGCATGAAAAAACAATTAAAGAAAGGGATTAGTTTCCTGATTATGTTTATTTACAGAAAAAACTAATTGCTTACTAATTTTCAAATGCAATATTATTACTGCATGTAAGAACTACATAAGTAACGTTTCAAAAAAATTTGGTCGGTCCAAAGGTAAAAATGTTTAGAAAAATGAGAATGAGATGCATTTTTTAATCCAAAAAGTCTTATTTGGCAAGATATTCTTGAAAAATTGAAAGGTAAAGTCGGGAATTTAATATTAAAATTTTCGGAATCTGATTTTTCAGCTTCAAAAGTATGTTTCAATGTATTACAAAATTCTGTAGTCCTAAAATTATGTGAGTGTCAAAATTCAGTTTCCAAAATTCTGTATTTCTAAAATTCTAAAATAATTCTGTAATCCAAAGTTCAGGATTTCAAAATTCTGTATTCTAAAATTCTATAAAAAATGATGATTGAAATTTTTTTGATACTGAAAAAAGGGCGCTCATTTTTTCGATTTCTATAGAGGTCCAAACATTTGTTGATTCACTTTTGCATAAACTGGCCACCGGCCACAGGACATGGCCATCAATTGCCCAATCGATGCCATTTAAGCAAAAACATTTTTTGCTTCAGGGAGCATTTTTCGATAAATTGATGGGTATTAACAAAAATGGAACGGGCCAATTACAACACATTGCCAGCAAAACTATAAAAATGATTTTAGCTCACTGAGGGCCATTTGTACAAAAATTTAATCCGCCATTCAACAATTTTCACCGACTTTGGCGAATCCACTGAGGTTCAACAAAAGATAGTTCAGGCATTAAATTGCCTACTTAAACCTTGAACCCCCCAGTCAGCAAAATTAGCTGAATCACTAATTAAAATTTGAACCACGTTTGTACAACTGGAACTACGAGATATTTCTGGAGACGGAAGTATAAATTTACGTTGAAGATATATTAGAAATTTAGGAAAGAGAATCTTAGATTTACAGAATTTTGAAAACTGAATTTTGGCACTTTTAGAATTTTGGATTTACAGAATTTTGAAATACAGAATTCTAAATTTACAGAATTTTAGAAAACAGAATAATGTAAAAGTAGAAAAATGGAATAAGGAGTTACATATGTTAATACAGAATTTTTGATCCATATACAGAATTTTGGTCACAGAGAAGTTTCGAATACAGAATAACGACCAGTTCCCTAAAAAGCTTTTATGTAAGTTTCTGCACATTTTTCTCAAAATCTGTTACTCCCACGAAAAAAAGTGTCATATAATCTTTTTTGTGTAGATTCTTACAGACAATAATATAAATTTATTTATTTTTTGAAATAAATTACATTTGCTGAGATATTTACAAGGTGCTGTTATATATCAATTTTACAGTACAAAGTCAAAAGTGTTATTTTGACACTTTAACTTCAAGATTTAAAAACCTACAGAGTTCGTTAATAGTTCAGTTTTAGGATAATTTTATTGTCTAAATGTAATTTTTTCATGATTTTGTTGTAAAATAAAATTCAATATAGTTGTTGAATAAAAACGAAATCACTTTCTTTTGTAAGACGGTGGTCTTCCCCATTCACCGGTCACCCTAAAAACTTGGTTTTATAGTGAAGAAAAACTTTTCCCATCGATTAATGAAATTTTAATTAATTTCTTGATAAAATTTGTTCTACCATGATCTTCTTGCACGATTTTCTCTTAATCAATTGATTGTATGGAAAAAAGTAGTATATTTATCTTTTTGTGTAGAATTACATAAGCTACAATTTGTGACTTAACATAAAAAAAACTTGGTATTTTCGAGAAATTAAGAAATAAGCAGAATTCTACCCCCTTTAACCCACCTTTAAAAATTTAACCCTACCTCAAATTTACGGAAATTTTTAGAAAATGCTTAAAACGTCAAAACAAAGCTCTCCACCAAAATTTAGCTTTGTCGGAATTTTTCTTTATTTTGCCCTAAACTTTACCCAAAACTTTGAACAATTTTCTCAAACACGTTAAAATTTTGTTTCCGTTATTTGAATTTTGTACAGGGTGGCGCACCAATTGTGCTACAATAAGAAATTCAAATAACTTTTTTTTTAATCGATGTATTTCATTTATTTTTTTTTTATTGGTTAGAAAATTAAATTTTATTTTAAATAGTTAGTTGTTTGTAAAGATTATAGACCGCAAATGACCTCCACGCTCTCCCACGCATATGCGGCACCTGATCAAAAAATTATTCATTGCGGCCTGAAGAGTTGAAGTTGGGATCGCCTCAATTATTGTCGTTATGGACTGCTTTAATTCAGTTAAATTCCTGGGCTTCGTTTTATACACCTCTTGCTTGACATAACCCCATAAAAAGAAGTCTGGTGCAGTCAGGTCAGGTGACCTTGGGGGCCAGCGAAGAGCGGAGTTCCTAGAAATTAATTTGTTTGCGAATTTTTTGTTTAGCTCCGCCAGAACTGGTCTGGCTATATGTGCAGTTGCTCCATCTTGCTGAAACCAAACGCTGTTGAATGGTATACGTCTTCGGCGCAGTTCTGGGTAAAAAAACTCCTTCAACATCTTTAAATAACGGTCCCCATTGACAGTAACGGTTACACCGTTTTCTTCAAAGAAGTACGGCCCGACAATACACCTTGATGAAACTGCTCACCACACAGTGACTCGTTCTGGGTGCAGTTCCGTCTCATGGAGCATTTCTGGATTAGACTCATTCCATATACGGCAATTTTGCTTGTTTATATTGCCGTTAAGATCAAAATGGGCCTCATCAGACATGAACAAACAATTGATCAATGTGTTGTCTTCTTCGGCCATTGATATAATTTTTTGGCAAAATTCCAGGCGAACAGGCAAATCCTGAGGGTTTAACTTGCTAGTAATTTGGACTTTGTACGGAAACAAGTTTAAATCGTCATGAAGTATTTGTTGTAATGACCGTCTACTAACTCCAATTTGCCCCGATAAGTTTCGGGTCGAAACGCTCGGATTGGCCTGTATTGCAGATGCTTTTGCTGCGATTGTATCCTGAACCCGAACATTGGCATCTCGATGGTACAGCCTTCGTGCGATGCTTCCAGATTCGGCAAACATGTTTACAAGCCTCATAATGGTCCATCTACTCGGGGGATTACCGCCAAACTCCCGCCTAAATTCCTTTTGGACGGAAATGACGGACTGCAAAGCATGGTACCGTTGCACTATCCAAATTCTTTTCTCCGTATCCCAAGCATCCATTTTTATAAATCTAAATAGTAACCTACAAAATAAAAAAAAAATAAGCCGATTACTCACACAGAAAAAAAGTTATTACGTTTTATTTTTGTAGCACGATTCGTGCGCCACCCTGTATTAAGAATACAAAAATGTGGTTGTATTTCAATCACTTAGAACATTACTCCATAGACGAGTTTAGTCAAAATCGTTGGAAATTTGTTGATTTTGGAAATTATATGATTCCTTTCACAATCAACATGTTATGCATCTCACTTAAAGCTTTGAGTGCAAAAGCTGTATTACCTTTACTTTCAAAAAATTGCTAATACTGTCTCCTTTTTATTCGTCTCAATGACATAAATAAATGATTTAGTTTTTTTGTATCTAAACTTTCCAACTATTTACAGTATGAACTCGATTTACGCAACCCTTGATTCGTGCAACTCCTCGATTTTCACAACACTAAATTCTTAGCACGTCTTGACTCTATAATATTCTGTATGTATCACATATTAATTTTTGTATAAATTTCGAACATTTCGTTTTCGTATTTAATAAAAATATGTTCAAAAATAGTGGTTTGCTTTCGTTTCACTAAAGTTTTTCATAAAATTGTCGTTATCTATAAGAAAATAAGCTATTTCAGCTATAAATTGTATCAAATAAAAAAAAAATACACCCCATTAAGTGCATAATACCTCGGGTTTTGCAACTGCCCCAATTTCAATTAGTTGCGTAAATCAAGTTTGTACTGTACATCATCACCCTTTCAACAATATGCACATATATATAAGTTAAATATGGTTTATTATCGATTTAATAAAAGATTCATTCATTAATCATTTTGGGTATAACTCTTCCA
Organism: Dasysyrphus albostriatus; assembly: GCA_946251815.1. Lineage (NCBI taxonomy): Eukaryota > Metazoa > Arthropoda > Insecta > Diptera > Syrphidae > Dasysyrphus > Dasysyrphus albostriatus. The sequence goes on along the minus strand of OX276337.1, from coordinate 60,130,752 downwards.
TCTGCAATGATTTATGTTCTGTGTAGTTTTAAGTAATAGTACGCATACGCCACAGTGAACTACTTTGTACTTACAATTTATTACTGGGTTGCTTGTACTCTTATTTTTTCAAGTATCTTTTAATTTTAAAAATTGAATATATGTTTAAAAACATGTATATTAGGAGAGAAAATATTTAAAAGCATGGAATTAGTTCTTCAAAATGTTTAAAATACACTTTAAAAAGTTTGAGCTAAGAAAAAGAACGCCATCTGAATTTTTGAATAATCATTCTGGGTTTTTTAAAAAATATTTTTTAAAAAGTTTATGAAATTTTTAAATCAGTTTTTAGAAAAATTCTTGGTTATCAACTCGATTTTAAAATATTGAATTTTTAAAAAATATTTTGAATTTTTATTAAAATACAAAAACTAATTTTTTGATTACTTTCCATAAGCAATAATAATTTAACATTTCTTGAAGTTTTTGTAAAAAAATCTTATGTAAATCCAATGGAAAAGGTTCAACATCAAAAATAACTTTCTAAGGAAGGTATACCTTGTTGTTATAAGTTGAAGGTGAGGAAACCGTAGAGTGCTACTAATTTAGAAGATGCAATTTTGAGAAAGGTTTGAAAAAGCACCCTTTTCGGTTTCGCAAATAACTAGAAAATGACGCAAAATTTCAAAATAATGATTTTAACCTTTTTTGTAGAAAACAAAATTTTCCATTAAAATACATCGTTAAAAAAATTTCCAAAATTTAAAAGAAAAAAAAAACTATAAGAAATCAATTTTTTCTTTTTTGCCTATAAATCTTTTTGGATCAGAGATAGCTACATATAAAACTCCAAATAAAAGAAAAACAAAAATAACTCATTCAAAAAAAGTTTCGTCAAAAATCGATCACGGTACAAGTCCCTCAAAGTAAGCCAATTTCTTGGTTTTTATCGCATGTTCTAACGTTATTATCTCCATGCTTATTTTTTTTCAAACAAAACTCACTTTTAATTAATAAAATGAGAATTTTATTATGAAATTAATTAAGTAATGAATGAGTATTTTTACAACTTAACGTCGATAATTTTGAATAATTATAAGATATTTTTTTAAATAGTTTTAGAAAATCGTTGAATAGTATAATAATAATATAATTAATAATAATAATAATAAATATATAATAATAGTAGGTATTGAGTTTTCAAAATTTTATTTTATTTTTGAAATTTTGGTTCAAATACCATCTAAACGTTTTGGAAATTTCGGCACTTCAAATGATTAAAATTAATCAACTTTGTTTTAAATAAGAAATACCATTTTCTGAAAAATTATTTTTCTCCTTGAAGCTAGCCTTTACTGAAAGCATTTTATTGATTCTTTTAAGAAAAGTTTAAGAAACGTATGATTTTGTAAGATTGTTAAAAAAAAAAACATGGAAATTTTGGAGGCAAATGATAAAAGCATGAAAAAAGATATTTAAATAAGCTAGAACTTCTTTGAAAAATTGAGATGAAAAGAAAGAACGAAAGAATGAAATGAAGGGCCTTAATTCTTGTTTGAATATGATTGTATGGTAAAAAAAATTAAAATCGTTGAAGAGGTTTTTTAAAAAAATAATTTTTTATACCTCTATAAGATTCTTAAAACATTTTTAAAGAAAACTTTTCGTATGCAAATCTTAAGTAGTTACTTAATTGTGTGCATATAAAAAAAATTACAAAAAAAAAATTGTCAACCCGCTTGTGTAATATGGAATTTTCAAAAAAAAATTAAGCTTCTTCTTAAAATTCAAAAACTTTTTTTTTTTTAATCTACCAATAGTTACTATATGTAATTTTTTTTATTATTTTTTGTACTATATCACACTCATTTTATAATGATCGTATGAGCCGTTTTTTTAAGATAAAAATATTTTCTTTAACGGTTTTTAAACATTAATATGGAATGAACCGTTATTTTTTTATAAAAGTAAATTTTTTTTTATAAAGTACTTTATAAAGTGTAAAAAAACTCTTTAATACCAAGTTTTACTAAAAGTGAGCATGCAGTTTTCAAAATATTTGATTTTCAAAAATAAAAATTAAAAATTTTTATAAAATTCGAAAAAAAATTTTGTTTGAAAATTTTCTGTTTGTATTCCCATTTGAGGGAAGCCTTTACTGAAAGAAATGTATTGATTAATTTAAGTTGTGGAGCTATTTTAGAAAATAAAATAGATTTTTTGAAATTGCAAAAAAAAAAAAAATCATGGCAGGTACCGTTCATTTTAGTTCTTAGAAAAAAAATGAGAGAAAAGTGTGTGCAGAATGTCCAAAAACCACTAAGTATGTACCAAGGTTTAAGAAAATCAATCCAGTTGTTTCGGCTGTAGATGAACAGATAGAAAGACAGACAGATAGACAAACAGACAGACAGACAGAGAGACAGACTGGCAGACAGACAGACAGACAGACAGAATCGTTATACCCACTTTTTTGCCTTTCCTATATCATCGTAATGACAAGTCTGATCAAAATCTCGAATTCAATCTATTTTTTGAATTGATAACTTGCTATATTATGTACATAGCTTATATATATGTTTATATGGCAAATAAAAATTGCATAACATATGAACCAAGAGTCTTCGAAAAGAACAAACCGAAGGCAGTACATGGTTGAACAAAAATCAATTTTAACGGTTGAATTTTAATTTAATTTTCAACAAGGTTTCCATGGGACACTTTCAATCTATTAAAAACTCATGTTCATAGTCCTATTTTAAGTTCGAATCAAAATCAAATTTCAAAGCCAGTTTAAGACTAGGACTCCAGAATATTTCTTTGCAAGAATCAGCCGCCACTAAGGACTTAAACTAATTTTTAAGGACTCTGTTAATACTCGATCACGATGCCAGTGGATTTATTTCTAGTTAATTCCGCAGATAGTTTTCATTTTAGTACCAAAGTCGCAACTAAAATGAAAATGAAATGACAATTTTTTTTTAACTATGTACAAGGTTGCACCACAAAATACAAATCACATGATAAAACCATTCCATTCTACTTGGATTCAAACCTTTTAAAATGGCGTTTTGAATAAATTTATTTTGGACCATAAAACACACACGCAGTAGTACTTCTAAGATCTAAATATCATACACCGACACAGTAGGTATTATTTAAGAAAATAAAGAGAACAGCTTACATAATAACTAATCCAATAAGCTATTACGAATGTATCTAGAATCACATATACCTACATATATATTGATGTCCAAATCCACAAGTGGTTTTTTGCACAAAACAGTTTTCTGTTTTTATATACACATTTGCGATTTGCATTTCCTTAAGCACTAAGCTCCTTCTTTATTCAGCAATGCCATTTACCAACAAAAATGTAAAACATGAAACATATTCCGTGTATAATCCAGATACCCATGGAGATTTCAAAAAATAATCCATCCATAAGGTTGGATGAACTTTCAAAGTTTAAATGGCTCTTTAACATCCATCGAACACTCACTTCTAATCTTTCGACATTTTGCACATGAAGCCCATCGACGCCAACATCACTGCACGACATCATTACATAGTCGGGCACATGCCCATGCCCACCTCCCCACGTCCTACCCTCCGAAAACATACCACATGCAAGTTCTTCTCCTGCCTGCCGCTGCCATTGCGCTGCAAATACAAATAATTAGGCACTTCTATCGTAGCTTCGAGACTTGCGAGTCTACTTATCCACAATGCCAACAAAGCAATGCGAGGAAATCGATGAGCAAACGAATCCGGCGGATCGTCTTCTTTATAAATTTTCATTTAATTCCCTATGCGGTTAAAGTCTCGCCTCTCACTCGGCACCATCACAGTATACAATCTAAGGGGTTCCGGCAACCGTCGTACGTATATAGTACCTTTTTTTCGACACCTCAAACATTCCACCCACTTGTTTTGTGGTAAACATGGAAAGACGCCTCAACACCTCAAACTCTGTCTTTCGTCATCATCCATGGCGTTCAAAAACAAGCACGCAAACAAGGAATAATCATAGAAGCGCAGATCTAAAAATAGCCAACATCCGCCCACCAAAATCATGCCTTCAGACGTCAAGCTATGTTGGTGATGCTGTGAAAATTATAATCATAGAAAAGTATCTGCATCAATATTGCTGCTGCGAGGAGAATGGCAAGGGTGGTTATGATGGTGGCTCTGGTGGTGATGCTGTATTAGGACATCTTCCTTCGAATTGAAGGTTATTCCTGCTGAGTATTGTAGACACGAGTCTTGTTAAGCTTTAAGCTTCTGCTTAATCGTAAAATTACATTGAAGTATTTTTTTTTCATTTTTGTGTTTGAATTTGTTACATGGTCCTTTATAAATTCTGGTGAAATATTAATATTCACACACAATTTCGAGACGTAGAGACTATGTAGATTGTAGGTATATATAGAGATCCGGCATATTTCACTTGATTAAACAATAATTTTCTGATCAGTGCCTAATCTCTTTGACACGTTAGTGACTGAATTTAAATTGGCATTAAGTTGACAACATTAAGTGAGAGAAAGTTGCGGAAGTGTTTACTTCTATTGAAACAGCAAATTTTAATGATTATTTCTGGTAAATAGTTAGATTTTAGAATACTGCAAGTAAGTGGAAAAATGTTTGAGAAAAAAGTCTGAGCTTGAGGGGTTAAAAATTCTTGTTTAAATTTAAATTTAAAAATCCATCATAGGTTGATAAAAATGGTGTCAGTTAAATGAAATCGGGTTCCAAAATCATAAAAACTGTTATACTTACTTACTTTCTTACTAAAGGTGGCGCTATTGCCTGGGGTATTGACAGAGCCTCATCCAACAAGCTTTTTCCAGCCAACTGTCTCCAGTTTCACACCCCAAGTTGGTTGAGGTCCTCTTCCACTTGCGTGTGCAACCAGTTGTTCTGCCTTCCTATACTGCACCGCCGTCCTACGGGGTTAGTTTTAAAGAATTTTCACGGCGAAGCATTTGTGGTCTATTTGCTCTTGGGTCACCATCTCAGTCGTTGGCTATTAACTTTATTGGCTAGATCGATGGCGATATACAGCCCTTACAGTTCGTAGATGTTTTTTCTTCTCCATTTCCCCATCTATGCAGACGGGACGGCACTGGTATCGCTCACTGAGTTAATAGCGGAGCTTTGGTAGACAAAGTCCCTGAGAACCTCAAAATTATAGCTGTCTATATTGACGTTCTGACCGATCCGTCGGTGTTGGGTATCCTTTCCTGTTGACAGTATGTATTCGGCCTTGCCTTCATCTACCGTTAAACCCATCTTTTCTTGGCTTCTTCCTCAATATTCATGAAAGCACCACACGATAATGTCAATATTGTCAGCGAAATAGATTGTGCCTCTAGTGTTGACGCGAAAGTTTTGCACAATTCTTTCAAGAATGATGTTGAAGAAGTCACCTGACAGTGCGTCTCCTTGTTTGAGCCCCTTTTTGACATCAAAGGTATCGGTGAGGTCACTGCCGACCTTGATGGAGCAGCGTGCATTCACCATAGTCATCCTGCAAAACAGACAGTTCTGGGAGGAATGCCAAAACTAGACATTGGTCTAAATAGCTCGTCTTTATCGATGCTGTCATACACGATCTTGAAATCGATGAAAAGGTGTTGGGTAACGACTTGAAACTCCTGGTTCTCTTTTTTTTTAATCTACCATAGTGTGAATAATTGGTCGATGGTGGACTTCCCTGGCCTAGGACCACCTATCAAGTTGTTGACGTTTAGGCGTTCACAAAATACGGCAGAAAAGATCTTGTATGCAGTCCAGAGGATCAACTTTTTTCAGGATCAAGCAAACAATACTGAGATTCAATTTTTTGGGCATGATTTCTTCCGACCATATTTTGCCAATGAGCTGGTGCATATGCCTAACCAATTTATAGCCAGCCACTTTGAATAGCTCAGGCTCAGCCACATGGCCATCAGCTCTAGCATCTTTATTGGACTTAAGTTTAGACATAAATACATAGCTTTCTCCACGTCGTCGAGATCAGGTGGCCGATACTGTTAGTTTGCAGCGGAATTCGGTTCACTATTGCTGTTTTACACTTTGAAGAAATTATTATGCCACATCCTCAGCAACGACTGCGATTCTACCACGATGTTCCCCTGGTCGTCCAGAGGTTTCGCTGCGGTGATCAAGGCCCAGCACGTCAGAGGCGGCCGGCATCTCTGGTGGCTTCCTGAAAATTCTTCCTCTAGTTTTCGATGCTTGAATTTGGTCTTATTGGAATATTTAAAATAACGTGATTGTAGCCATCCAACGTTGAACTTCCTCACAGTACTCCCTTTGGCTTCGGTCTGGATATTCGTTATATTACCTTATCTGCAATGAGGTAGTGGTCTTAGTCAATGTTGGCTCTTTGAAACGGTTGGCATCCTTGCTACTGGAGGAATGCCTTGCGTCGATCAAAATATGGTCAGTCTAGTTGTCAGTTAATTGACCAGGAATTCACTACGTCCCTTTATATTTATAGAGATACAGAGATTGCGTTTTGCTTCGCACAAAGTCAGTTAATCTGAGTCCGTTATCGGAGGTGGTGTCGTTTAGGCTATATATTTGAATTGTACCACCAAAGACGTCTTCTCTTCCTAGCTTGGCGTTAAAATCACCCAAGATAATCTTAATGTCAAAGCTTGGGCATTGTTCGATACTTTGAATTGAAATAATTCAATTTTATAAAATCAAAAAGGTGTAACAATTAAAATCATTTGATATTTTCGGATTTCACGCAGTTCAACTTCAAAATTATTGGTACCTACAAAAACCGATAGCAAATTTTAGGAGTGGATAAATCTGATAATGAGGCTGAGAAAGGCTGAGAAAGGCTCCTAAAGGCTGAGAAAGAAAACCAGCCAGATTTTGATATTTGATATCACGACACTTGCCCCTATAGACCCTCATACTTAGATTTTGGTTAAACATCGAGTCCCTAAATTTGCTGTCGACTTTTAGAATTTATATTTTTTTCGTTGAATATCTGCCTCTGCATTAATTAAGACCTTCAATGATCTAAGAAGCTCGATTTCATCCAGGTGCCTTGAGATAACCGAGAGTCTGTAACTCTGGGCAAAGTTTCAGATCCAGCTTCCATAAAAATACTATTTACTTCATTCTACATCTCATCAATTGCTGAGTGTTGATTAGCATATAATAAGGGAAGCTCTTTCGTTATGGACTGTGACATAATAACGGCATTAGGTGGGGGTCACTTAAAGCATTTGTATTGCATTTTGAAATACTTGCTACATCTTCCAATTGTCTTTGTACAGCTACGGTTCGTACCCAGGAAGCTCATAAGAATCAAATGATGGTCGCTTCTCACGTCGGCATTTCTTATTCTTCGAACATCACACATTGACTTCCTGCATTGGCAAAGAATCATTTCCAGCAAGGACAAAAACTTGATCTTAGTGCCCTTCTAATTTTACAGATAAATTAATTTCTTGTACCCGGGAGGATAAAACTTTTTAATGAATTTCCACTCGTTGTAATCTTTTCAGCAACTTTCACTTTCAAACTGTCGAAATTTACTTTCGGATGGCTGTCAAGTGTTTACCCATCTGTGAGCTGATTTCATAATTATGTCCACTTCACCACTTGTAAGTTTAACTCTTGAGAGCAACATGAGAGTTGCTTGCAGGATTTTTATGCTCGATTGAAAAAGTGCTTTCAATTCTTAAGTTCTCAATATTTCCTGATCTTTTAAGATGTAGGAAGACCCAATTCGAAAAATTATGGAGGCGAAAAGAAATACCAATTATTCTTAATGAAATATTTTTTCTTTTATGAAATTGACTTAAAATGTGGAGATAAAAGCAGTATTTTATTTCTTAAAGTGTAGTTAGCTTGAAATAATTTTCATTTAAATGGTAAAAACGTGAAACGAACTGTTTAAGGCTGACTGTGGAATACAATTTGAAATTGCATTGCCACAATTTCAGTTCATTCCATTTTATTGCATTTTATTTGATTTGATTTGATTTGATTTGATTTGATTTGATTTCATTTCATTTCATTTCATTTCATTTCAAGTGACAAAAACTCTTTAATCTTCTTAAGCACATGCCTGTGGTCAATTTGGTTTTCAGTTTGATTATCCGGATGCACCAGGACCCATGTTCTGTAACTATCATATCGATAAAATTCGTCCAGAAACTTTGAAAAATGAAACAAATCTCATACAATTTGTTCAATTTCCATCATTTCTCGATGAATTTTAACGATGCGATAGTTACAAAACATGGGTCTAAGTAATCTTATTGCAAGTCATATGTTTAAGACCATCCCACCCAGTACAAGACAATTAGCGTCACAAAAATCAACCAGAAACTTTGATTCCGTAACCCTAAGCTGATTTTTCCCATTCCATTCCACACCGTAGTTTTCTTATCTATGTAACTTGGGCATTGAGATTTCCCATGACTATTATGATGTCGGCTCTCTTGGAGCACTTTTTTAAACCAAGTTAAGATGTGTGTAGAACGTGGTTATATCTAACTCCTCTCCACTTAAATTGGTTTATGCACTGGATACTGATCCAGCATTTCATGCTCAACTTGCTCGTATCTACCTTCACTTTTCAAGGATCGAACGTTCCATGTTCCAATTTTTGTTATTATGTGGTAGCCAAAAGTACCATTTGCATTTCTAGAAAGACTACTACTATTTGTTGACGATTCATTTATTATAATAGCGTACTGATTGACGCTAAATAAGCCACAAACCACAGCTGTGCTCAAAGCCAATATAACCCATGGCATCGGTAAAATTCATCCTGATTTATTAGCCAGAGTCATGGAAAATTGAGATGACCAACCAGAAAATCCAAGGTGGACATTTAAAAGTTATTATATTTCATAATTTCATACATTTCAAATGTTTATTTATTATGATTATTTCAATTTTAAGAAAGAAATTGCTCAATGAACGATCCTGTCGAATGATTGTGGAGTTCAGAAATTAAGGTCCGTTTTGTTCACATTAAATCTTTTTTGTCCAACTTTTGTTTAATAATCACATATCTCTTTTTTTTTACTAGCGTCTTAGTCAATATATCCATTATATGAATTATTAATTATCGAAATGGCAAATCAACTTATTTTTGTTGATAAACGCAATTAAATTAAAGCTTGAAAAGTTTTATTAGCCCTGTTTTTAGCATTTTTATCATCGGCTAAGAAAAGTAGCATATTAAATGCAAATTCAATAGGTAGTTGTACTAAACTGTTGTTGTGTTTAACATGCTACATATTCTTAAGCGAAAATAAAATTGCAATAAAAACAGGGCTGTTAAAGATTTAAATCATTGTGAACAAACTGGCCCTTAATATCACGATTATAACATAACAAACTTATACCAACGTTTGCTTGTAACTATAAGGGAATAATTGACCTTCAATTTAAAGGCACGTAGAAGATTATACAAATTGAACATAGAGCATTAAATAAACAAAAAGAACTAAAGAATATCGAAGGGTTTTATCCACAATATTCAAAGACAAAACTATGAGTTTATGTAGGTATGTTTGTAATTAATCTTTTTGACAAAGAGTTATGGACATAAACACATTTTAAGGGTGAACAAATTATGTGTAAGTATTTGATTTTCTTGGAAGTTAATGGTTTATGAAAGTTAAAGAAAGCAATTTTTTGATGTCTTACGAAATGGCACTACTCATACACATGGATATTAGCACACAAAAACACCTTCTTCGTTTATGTATACCTACATACTTTAAATGATAATTTATATTTTTATTAATATGTCAAACAAAAAATTAACATTCAAATGAAAACAAAATTAGTAAAAAAGAAATTAATAAATCCATTTTTTATTTTTGTGAAAAAATTCCGAAATGATAATTTAAATGTAAAAATATCAACAAAAAGAGCCGCTGAAATCTGGCGTAAATTACCACCAAAGCAAAAACTCATTTATCGTACTTTGGCTCAAAAACACAAACTGCAGGTTGAAGAACATGTTCAGATACAGTCAAGATTCAAGTCTAAGCGAAGAATTAGTTATGTAAAATAAAAACAACAACAAAACGAAAACTATCTTCTAATGACGGGAAAAATATTGTAAATAAAACCAAAAGGTAAGTTAGTTTGTATGTATATCAGTAAGAAATAACATATGTAAGTGTATATGTAGGAAAATATCGGCCATTTGTTACATAACCGTCATAGCTCCTAATTTGTTGTTTCCAGATGGATGCGATTGAAAATTTCGTATTCGTGGAAAGTCGCTCATTTTTGAAAAATCTTTTTAGACAAAAATACGAGTACTACACAATAGATTGAAATCAAATGTATGTATGTATTAGACACAAGGAAACGTTTTGAAAGTACCTACAGACAAATCGAATTTTTTAAAGAATTTTTTTAGTAGCAAATTCTTTAAGCTATTGCAATAAATCAACAAAGCGGAAGACCAAGCACTTCGAAATTAAACTTCTATAATAAGTGATTTAAAATATGAGTGTGCAGCCTTGAGTTCATTACAATTGGAGTTTTATCTAGGTACCACCTTTTATCAATCATGTTGAATCAATAATTCAAAACGTCCAATAAGTTTAGTCAAATTGTGGGGGTCAGTTTTGATAGTTTTTCTGATTTTGGTTTATGGGGTGGTGAATCTGAATCTAAGGCTTGAAATTAAAATTTCATAGCGCAATATGAAAAAATTGTTAAAATGATGCAAAAATGCATTTTTAAATGGTTTGTTCGTACATCGGTTCATTTAGGATTATGGGCAGGATAAATTCCCTTCTGCCGATTGAAGTGTTAGTATTAGTGTGTTCTGCTTGTGCAGTTCGATGTGCGTGACAGATGGATTGAATTAAAGTCGCACTCCATATCTGACGACCGATGGGCAAAGGGTGTTTTCTTTGTGAACGTGTGTTTTTTAGTCTGGCAATACTTTTTCCGAAGTTGATCTTTTTGACAGCTGTCACTTGATTTATGCTCCATTTTATTTGCCATTTCATAATGAAAAGACTTACTTCGGAACAACGTTTTCAAATCGTGCAAATTTATTACCAAAATATTGGTTTGGTTTGCGCGACGCATCGTGAAGCAATCAATTTATTGAATGAAACTTTTGGTGAGCGTATTTTCTCGCATGTTTTTTTCTTATCTGCTGGAGGAACCAAATTGTATCCTGTTACATAGACTGCATAATAGCTGTGTTTAAATAATATTGAAGGATAATATAAGGGTTCGGAAAGCGTATGAGATTATCAAAGAGAATGTTATATATTTGCTTTTTGAAATTTGAAACATGGTCAAATCTTGGCAACCCAGATATAAAGCGCGTAGTATTGCTGAAAGCAGCATTTAGTCTACTCCTGCTGACAGCATCACAATCACAAGAAATTTCGCATACGTAACTGAGAATTTGTAAAACTAGCGTTTTGGCCAAAAACATGCTTGTTTGAATGGGGGTGTAATATTGCAAGGCCCATAGCCTACGCCGTAGTACTCCATAGACTTTACTAACGGCAGAATTGATGTCCACATCCTAAGACAGAGTGCTCTTGATCAACATACCAAGATTTTTTGCAATAGAAACGTATAAAATATTCAAGTTTTTTAGTCAAGTTTCAAGGCTTTCTTCCTTATGACAATGCATATAGATTTCAGGGTATTCAGGAACATATCATTGCTTGCTGACCAGCGGGAAATTTTTTCTAGAATCTATTAAATATGTATGCATAGGTTTCAATAAGCTGATGTATGATTGTACATCATTAGCATATATCTGAATAGAGGAACTAGTAATCTTTGAAGTGAGTTCATTTATATAAAGGGAGAAAAGAAGAGGCCCTACGATCAAACGCTGAGGGATTCCTCGAGTAGTCGGTAGGAAACTTGAAATTTTATTGCCTTCTATCCTGAAGGTAGTTTGCAAGTAAAAGAACTCCTGAGGATGATTTACCATAATTAGATAGCTTACAACACAGATAAGCGTAGTCTTCCGTGTTGAACCCATTTGAAAAGACACGTGACTTGGTCTTCATTTAAAGCCAGTCTAATGTCAACTTCAACAGTGTTAATAATGACAGTGGTGCAACTTTGCTTCTGGCGGAACCCAGACTGCTAGGATGAGAGAAATTTCCCTGCACTTAGATGGATTTTAAATTGTTTTTGTACTACCCTTCAAACACTTTTGAGAAAAAACGGGAGAGCAGAAACAGGTCCATATTCATTTCCACTCGTACTTTTGAAAATTGGTAAAATTTTGGCCGTTACCATTGGGATAAGAATAAACCTGACATTAGTATAGTGTTGAACATGTGTGTAATATAAGGCCAAATAATGGGAAGAAGTAACTTAATCCATCAATCCCTATGGCATTGGACCTATTTTTTTCTCCCTTTAGGGGAGCGAAGAAATTCTTTATGCACCATAAGGAGGTCTTTTCGGCGTTGACCCATTGACCATCCCCTTGTGTCGGACTCGGTCAGGTATACATACTTACCAAAACTCCACCATAACCCTTTTGGCTTCTGAACCACCCCTCCCCCCCCGGGACTGGTTTTTGCATTACTTCAGAGGGGGTGCCATGTTTCCCTTGTGGAATCATCTTACGGGTTCAACTGTTTCCCGATCATTTTCTTATTCTCTTTTTTTTTCTTATGAGAATATTTTCTGTGTAGTTACAGACTGTTTGCCAGTTCTTGTAACTCTGTAGCATCTTCTCTACAATGTTCTCCAGTGTGATGGCGCCAATACTTATCTGCAGATCTTGGCGAAGGCTTTTCCATCTGCTGCAGGCGAAGAAGTTATGGTACTGGCAGGCTGGACTGCTTGTTTTGCCGATTTTGTGGAGAAAGGTGTTGAAATATCCGTGTCCGGTGAGTAACTGGGTGACGTAGTAGTAGACCTCACCATGTTTCCAGTCGTTCCACACAGCCACGTTCCTGATCAGCCTCGCTGTCCATTTTCCTGTCTCGTGAGATGCTTAGCCTTCTCAGATGTCGCTTCCGTTCCCATTTCCACCTTTTTGTTTTAGACGTACTTCCTTTCTGTCGCTTGGAGATTGATGGGGGTTACTACTGCGACTACCAGGACGGTTGGTTCTGAAACCGTTCGGTAAGAACTAGCTACACGTAAAGCTCCGCATCTTTGCACCACCGCCATCTGTTTCCGGTACTTCTCGGCATCTGCCCAGATTTTGCTGCCATACAGAAGGATAGAGTGTGTTGTCACCATCAGTAATCTTTGCCTCCTGGGCTGTTGAAGCGCTAACATTTGCCATCAGCCTGCTCAGTGATGCAGTTGTTTTTGAGGCTCTTTCTGCTGCTGCCTTTATGTGTTACCAGTAGGTTAGCTTTGTGTCGAGCCTCAATCCCAAGTACTTCACCGCGGCGCTGCTTTTTATAAGCTCTGTCCCGATTCCAAAATCAATTTTAATGGGGATTGTCTTTTTCGTGAGAAAGACTATCTCAGTTTTCTCCATTGCAAGGCTGAGTTCGTGCTCGACCATCCACGAATTTACTCTTCGTATGGCCTGGTTCAACTTTCTTTGCGCGCTATCGGTGTCTCGTGTCTTAATCACCGTGGCGATGTCGTCTGCGTACCCAACCAGAAAGGCATCCTCAGGCATCTCCATGCAAAGGATGTCGTCGTAGGAGATGTTCCATAGATCTGGTCCTAAGATCGATCCCTGCGCTGCGCCTAATGTAACTTGCATCCTTCGCGGGCCTTCGTAAGCAGCTCTCGATCCCTGAGATAGAGCTTCACCATCCGCAGGAGATTTGCTGGAATGTGGAGCCTCAGTTTAAGCGCGTCCAGTATATTGCTCCAACTGGCTGAATTGAAAGCATTCCGTATTGCTTTGGACCTAATAGACAAAACATTTTCAACTATATCAGTGGTTTCCACACAAGTAAACTCAAAATAAAATTCTGAATTATATTCATTAGGAAGCCTAGCAAAAGTAGGAGATGATATCTACACAAACAAATTTTCATTATCACGTCCAGTTAACATTAAGTAAGAGCCTTAATGGGTAACCTACATACTAAACTTCAAATTTACATATACCTATTAAATTTTTTCCAAAAAGTGTTTATACAAGTATTCCAAATTTGAAGAAAACTGCCTAATTAAAGGAGGACGTGAAGACCCTAATTAGTTTGTAAATCTACCAAACACCAAAAAAATATTTTATTTGTTTGATGATCTTGGATTTAACTTTGAACAGCATTATAGACACTAAAAAGCAGAGTTAAAAAAACAACTTCAAATAAAATATTCTAAAAGTAGAATTATCGAATAAAGATCTATAAAAAGAAGAACCTACAGTAGAGTAAATATCTCTAAGTAGGTACATTTTTTGAAAGTGAAAGTGTCTTTATTTTTTAAACCAAAAACCTCGTAAAATATATTTATTCAAAGTTAGTTGGGGGGTACCTACCTACCTACTTTTTCGATGTTAAGACTTACTTTAACGGTTTTGAATGAATAAAGTAAGTTTTTTTTATTTAAACCTACAATTTAAAAAATACATATTTAGAAAAACTATTACAGAACAAATAAAAATAATTAATTCCCAAACAAACATAGTAACCAGCCCAATTGTTTGAAAGTAAAACTCAATGAACCAAACAACTTTGCCATTCTCTCCATATGCCATAATACCTATAACCAGGTCGAAGTAGATACCACTTTAGGTAACCGGGTGTGTGTGTCTGCAGTATCAAGAAATAAAAAAAAATATACAATTCAGTCAGTACCACCATCAACTGAATGCCATTCAAAGCTTCTGTTTCTGGCTACTCAAAATGTACATACATAGATCTAGTACTTATGTATGAAATACTCAATTTGAAAAAAAAATAAGTTTCTCCAAAAGCTGCACGACTTCTAACAGTGGGACGAAAACAACAACGACGCATACAAGAATCTTCTTAATATGTACCGCAAAATATATCAAGTGAACTATAAGAGCTTTTGAAAGTTAAATGCAAAAAAGCCTGGGGTAACAAACTCTTGACGTAATAGATAAAGCTCTATTTAGAATGCAAAAAAGAGTGAAGGGAAAACTTTACTGTGTCTCTCTGCAGATTTCAGAACCCCCTTAGAGACGAACAAAATTATTTAACCAATATCACGAAATTCACCGCATCTCGAAGTAGGTAGGTATATACGAGTACCTATAATTGCATTTCTGTTTTTCAAGTGTTCTGCAGTAGGACTTTTACACCCTACCAAAAACTAACAACAACAAAAACAACGCAAAAAACTGCTCTAATAAACACCGAGAGAGAGTGTTTTCTATTGATGGTTAAAGGGGGGAAGACTTGAAGGTGGCATTCTAACAAGTATGCAGTTATTTCCCCTTCGACTTTAAAATACGTATAGAAAAAGCTCTCAATCTATGCGACTTTTATAGCATTGTTGGGTGATGGTGGTCACTCTATACTATACAACACTAAATGCCAACGCCAAACCCAGTATAGAACAGAAGTCGTTCAGTAGACCAAAGTTGGGGAAAATATCCACTAGTAGCGCGTCAACCTACAACAAGACACTTTTGTATCTTTTAGTATAATAAACGTTGCTAAGGCCGGTGCGGCGCGACGACGACGATGACAACGACAACGGCAATGCCTCCCCCTTGCGAGTAACCGTAACAAGTTTCTTACGTCTATTTATTTTGTTTGTATCAATGTATGAGTGTGTTGTACACTATGGCCCCCCTTTTGCTGATCCAAAAAGTTGTATATACAACAGAGAAACATCGGGGAACAAAATATTCGTTTTCACTCTTCACTCAATTAGTGGAATAAGAATAATGAAACTGGCAAGCAACCAGTCGTTCAGTGAGTGTGACCGCGTACGAAAGTGAAGTTGATGAGAAGCAATCTGCAGATAATAAAACTCACAAGTTGATCGTTCGTGTTATACAAAATAATAATATTTTTTCCTTTTTATATTTATAAAATTGCAAAAAAAACACTTGATTAATTATTTTAAGACAAATTTTGTGTCCTTAAAAAAAAAATCTATTCAAAACGACACAATTTCCCAGAGTTACTAAAAATTGTATTTCAAAGAAGGAAAAAAAAGATACATCAGGCGAATATATAGACTTTTCTCGAAACATTTGGAAAAAGTTTTTTGTGTGAGTCCACTCTCAAAAAAACCTAATCGCAGAGTGAAATTGACTTAACCATTCAGCACTACTGTACCTATCTAGATTTTTTTTTTAATTTCTGTTGTATCTCAAGTGACGTGACACGGGGTCAAACTTGAAGCTATTTATAAAAAAAAAAATATAAAATAAAAGAAATTCAATTGAACAGAATACACGTTTGTTGTTTTCTTTTCTTCGTCAACATTTTTGTGTCTGTCTTGCACCATCATTACATATATTATTATATACTCAGTGTTGAGCTATTTTAAGAAAGCCGACTAAAGTGAAACCCATTTTGACAATTTCATCGTATAATTACGTTATACACCACTTACCTATGACAAATGTGCGCACCATTACCTGACAGCTGCTTTAATTAGAAATTGTTTTATGTGGTGTTTAGAACTATATAGGAAAAAAAAGTATCTATGCACATTATCTATCCCTGAACGACCACCCTATACAAAAAATTAACAAACAAAAAAAAAAAAAAAAGACAAACAAATAAGGGAACTCTTACAAGTGACACTTTAAGCAAAATCAATTCTTGTTCAATTCAAGAGTGCCAAGCTTTACGAAGAAAAAGCGATACGACACAGAAGTATAAGGACATTTTCATCAAGTAGGTACTACATTCACCCTAGGTACTACCTACCCTACGTATAAATGCGCATCTGTGAATTAGAAAAGTATTTTTTTATTTCAAAATACCTATCTATCTACCAACCAACTTAAATACAACAAAAATTTTACTGCGTGTCTTCGCCTAAAACGAAACATATTGTGATTTTAAAAAGTGCATTTTTGTTTTAAAACAAGAAAAAATTCGAAGTGTATTAAATTAAAGAGTTTGAAGTGTAATTTCAAAGACACTAGATATCTACCTATATTTTAATTAATATTGTGTATTGAAACGCATATTGTTAGTCATCATATAAAATTCATTGTATCTTTCGTGAAAACTAACAACGATTTTGAAAAAAATAAAAATAAACCCCAGCAATAGAAACGTTAATAAAAGGGTTAACCTACAAAAAAAATATAAGTCATCATCGAGCGCAATATAAAAAAGTTCATCTTCGTGAGTTTGTGTTTTTTTTTAAATACACAAAGTTTTTTGTTTTTGTTTTAGATACATCATAATTGAGAGAGTTGTTATTGTTGGTTGGACACATCACGACAAGACGCAGTAAAAATATATTAATTGAAATTTAAAAAAAAACAAGCTCCAAAGCAGAGAAAATTACTATACTTATCTACAACGAGGGAAAACTATAATAATAACAAAAAACCAACAACTAGCTACTATAAAAAGAGAAAACTATTTTCTTCAGTTAATTTTTGTTGTTGTTGTATCCCTTTTGTGAAACGTGATAAATAAAACAGCGTTCTTATGAAATCGGAAAATTGGATCACATCCTACAATGAAAAGGTAAAGTTATATTAATTTTTATTTTTAATATTTAAATTTCAATGTTATATGGATTTGTTTTTTTTTTCAATTTAAAGAAATTAATAAGAAAAACTATTTGAGGTGCGTTTAAAAAGAGGTTGGGGTGGTATTTTTGCGAAACATATGGTTGCAATGAAAATGTCGTTTTTTCATATTTCCCAACACAATTAAGTGAATTAAATATTATATAGGGCTATTGTACCAGTTTGAAATTGATTTTTGGTATTTCTAAAAATAAAATATTTTTTTAGATAATGTTTATCGAAATTTAACAGGTACATGGGAATAGTGGTTACAAAAGGTGAGACACTCTTCGGAAAAAGAGTTCAACGTTGTTAAATGAAAATTTTAAAAATGCACGAAGGGATCACACGTACTTGCGTACATTTGTCAAATGCCTTGAGTACATTTTTATTCTAAAATAAAGAGTTAGGTATGTACATACATATGTATGTATTTAGATATATGTGAAAATATAGAATAAGAAATATGATACATTTTGTGTTCTTAATTTATTAAACTTTTAAAATTAATTCAAAATAACTTTATGTCGGAACAAATTGGCAGTTCGTCCAGGTGATCTCACTTTGACTCTGCCAAACTCAATTTATCAAAAATGGTCTAAAAAAGTCTTAAAATAGTGTTTACAATACAAAAATTGTTATACATACCAAATAAAAAAAAAAGCTATAATGCCTTTTTCAACATACGTACACCATTCTTGCCAATAAAAAAAACACGCACATATCTAGGTATGGCTAAGACTGTAAGAGCCCAATTACGAGGGTCAATAACCATTGAGTTTTTAGTATAAACAATAAAACTTTTTAACAAAATTTGGGTTTCAAATTTTAAATATTAATTAGAAATATGGATACCTATACTTAGGGCCTCTTACGCCAACAATTCTACTAAATTTGCACTTGCGTTTCTGATAGACTGGCTACTTTTCAATATATATGGTATAATTCGGAAGCAAAGCCAACCCGCCTGGAAAAATGTCAAGTTTTTGTCAAGTTTAGTCAAGGACTCAAGGCCCTAAAAATGCTTCGGTAGGGGCAGTCTAGACAAAGACAACTTGTCAAATACTAGGTCCTCGATAGAAAAACTTGTTGGATAAGTCATTTAAACCCAGGACAAATACCTCATATATACAAAAGCAAACAAAATATTATATACCCATCATACATATGTTTGAAAAATTAAAGAATATGTACTTTTTCATTTTCAACCGAGACAACTTTTAAATTATTTGTTTTTGTCTTTCAAGGCACAAGGTCACTTAACGGGTAAGGCACGATACAAAATCGATTTTACCCAATACTAGACCCGATACTAGAGGCCCGATACAAAATCGAGTGTTAGGTTCAATGTAAAGCTTTCTAGTGCCCCGTTAAAAACTAGATTGTTTTTCCAGATGAGAAACTGGAAAGTTTTACTTTTTGTTCAAAATTAAATTTCTGATGGGAATCGACGATTTAAATTAAAAAAAAACTAAAAATCCTAAAAATTTATAAAAACAAATCAAAAAAATGAAAAATCAAAAATTTATTTTTTATTTTGTCTATCATTTATCGCAGTTTTTACCCAAGAGCCTATTTTCTGGTACTTGCACCTATTAGAAACCAATTTTTTTTTTATTAATTGGCTCAACCAATTAGCCTTTAGGCTTGAAAGTATTTAAAAACATAATTGTGAACCTATTTCCTTTAAAAGTTTTGTCTTCGATCATAATATTATATTTGATCAAAATATTGAATGCGAAAACTTTTACGAACTAGAAATTTGTCATTTACTACCAAAAAAGGAGGCTTTCAGGTTCAAAACTGAGGAAAATGAAAGAAAGAAGTAAAAAGTTTCTCTGTCACTTTCGAATAAAAATGGCCTTCTAAATTTTCCATATTTCCCACCTGGGAAAATAATCTAGTTTCTTACGAGGCTCTTAAAATTTTAACTTTGATGCTAGCAAGAGTAACTATTGATTTTCTCTGGGGCCTTGCCCGTAAGGAAACCTTTAGCCTAGAGAAACAAAAAAAAAAACCAAGTTGTGTCAACTGGGATCCTGCGATCTTCTGATTACCAGTCCAATACTCTACCTACTAAGCTATTTCCCTATACGCTAACATATGTAATGTTAAAAATGAAAAACTATGTATACATACTTTAATATAAAAAGATTCATCCAACAATTTTTTTTTCTAACGAGGGCCTCACTAGTA
Organism: Dasysyrphus albostriatus; assembly: GCA_946251815.1. Classification (NCBI taxonomy): domain Eukaryota; kingdom Metazoa; phylum Arthropoda; class Insecta; order Diptera; family Syrphidae; genus Dasysyrphus; species Dasysyrphus albostriatus. The sequence goes on along the minus strand of OX276337.1, from coordinate 60,110,921 downwards.
TTGACAAGTTATCCTTGTCTAGATTGCCCCTACCGAAGCATTCTCAGGCCCTTGACTAAACTTGACAAAAACTTGCCTTTTTTTTAAGGGGGGTTATGCTTTGAAGCTTTACTTTATTTAACTTTGTCTTGAGTCTATTTTTGATTCTGCGCTATTTATTAAAAATATATAAAAAAATTATTTTTTTGGTTGGTGTTTTTAATTTTGTACTGCTTAAATTTTTATACAAAATTTCTATTTCTATAAGAAATAAATTTGTTTGCAAATAGTTAAACTGTCAAGTTTGGCCTTGTTTCCAAATTATGCCATAGGTACATACAGTAGAGTTGGCATCCTCCGACATCGGGCCACCACCAACAACCCATTTTTGACTTTTTTTGTAAAAAGCCTTTGAAAATTCTAAAAAAATAATTTCTAATGTCGATAGTCAAACCAACGTCAATTAATATTGGCTGTCCGTTTCGAATCCGTGTCCAAAAGAAAAAGAAAAATATTTTTGAGTGCCATTGACTAATTTTTCAGAAACGCAAGTGCAAATTTAGTAGCGTTTTGAGTTTTAACATTTTTGTACCCCAAACAAAAATATTCAAAAAAAAAAAAAAAAAAAATTAAAGTAATTTATTGTTCCAAATTAAAAGGTATTCACTAGTCTAATGGCTATAGTTCTTGTGATTATGCACAACAAGTTTCAACACTACACAATTAAGTAACAACAGTTATAGTAGGTACCTAGATCCTAGATCCGTATTTAAGGAAATCTGAATTTATTTGAGAAAAAAACCCTAAGCAAAATTTAGTTAAATTCCTTCTTTCGACATTGTTAAAGGGCTTCTTAAAATACAAATTTACTTGAATACTTATCGTTTATTTCAAAAGTATCTAAAATACACACAATTGATTGATAAAGAACGGCGTGGTAAATTCATAAATTATTTTTCATGAATTAAGATCGAAATGTCAATTGGATTGATTTGGATTTAGTCCTTGTAACTCGTCGAATCACTCAAATGAACGATATATCTAATTCGTTCATTTAACTCATATTCTAAGTGAAATGATATACCAAAGGCCGCTGAACATGTTAAATTTCTTTTGAGTATTTTTCATCTACTTCATGATCAAATTAAGAAACCGTTCGCATTTACTGATGGCACTCTTTTAACGGTTTTCAAAGACATGTAGAGTAATAAGACTTTTTTCTAATAAAATGAATGGAGTTAGTTGGCTAACTTAAAATTGTTATTTTATATCGGTAACGGGTTCAAAAGAACAACAAATACTTTTTCATGCTCAAAACCACTCCAAAATATGAGGAAGTAAGATCAAAGCATGCAATGCGGCAATCTATCTATAGACCTAAAAAGAAGAGCTTTGAAAACGGTTTGCTTGATAAAATACGTAAAAATATCATCATCAACCATCGTGAAGCAACGTGAAAACGTGTTAAACTGTATAGACGCAGCTTAAAATAAAAAGAAATGCTCAAAATGACACCAACACATTAAAAGACTCACAATCTGCTTATACCCAAACTTTTGGAAAATCCCAACAATTTTCCCCTGTTCCTTGCAGGTTCTTTGGTAGATAAAAAAGGAAGCCGTGAAATATTTCGACGATGGGGAAAAATCCATTAAAAATTTTTTCACGATAGCCGCCAAAATCTTTTCAAATTTAACCTTACGATTAAAAGTTGGTATTTACTACGCCATATATGTATGTATGAAGAAATAGTATACAACTCTATTTAGGTACTCCAAAGTTGAGTAACCTACAAATGAGGAGCAGATGCTTGTCTCAGTAGAGCATTTGCTTCGGTTTATTCACACCTTACAATGGAGAAGTTGTTTATCTTCAATAGATTCTCATCAAATTTCAAATATCTAGATGTTCAATCGTTGAGTATCTTCTCTGGTAATTTATTCAGTCCAAATGAAGAATCTACTTCGAAAAAGTTTTCCGAATGTGGTCCACTGTATTTGTACACATGGGCTGCATCCAGTTATAGATGGGCGAATATAAAAAGAATATTAGCTAGAATGGACCTCGAATTACACTTCTAAGACCCAGTTTCCCAGTCTCGTTTAAACCTTGAACTGAATTCAATTGTTCTGGTGAAATAAAGCTGAGACCAACAGTGGAGTGTAAACTGGGGGTGAGTGACAGTGCGAGATCCTTATAATCTCGGGGTTAAACCTGAGTTAACTCCAGTAATGTGTTTTGCAGTCAATTTGAATCCTAAGTTAACTCCGAGTAAACTCTCCTAATTTTGTGAGTTAACTAAGGGACTAATTTGTGAGCTTCTTGGGTTGTGGCGCCATAGCCATGTCGATCTCGATAATAAATGGCGTTATAAAAGGTGATATCCATAAAGTGTCGCACTTGGATTTCATAGATTATTGGCGGTTGAAAAATAAAGTTAAACAAAAATAATAATTCTCTTATTGTTTGTGTTTTTTTTTTTCATATTAATAAAAAAAACTATATCTAAGGTCTGAGTTAGCCCGAGGTTAATTTATGTCCAGGATAATATAACTCTGACTTAGTTCAAAAGTTAACTCGGCACTGATGAACTGGCCCTAGTCTAGCAGCCAATTACTATTATACATCCACTGTACTATTGTCCCCTGCATTTTTTGATTTAAAATCGTTAAGAGTTTTGCAAAAAAAAAAATGGTTATATAGAGATTAGGATGAAATTGCTACCAGCAAGGAAGCTGACACCATTCAATATGAATCTCGAAAAAGTAATAATTCTGTTACAATCGGTTATAAAAACCTGACGCAAATTTCTCACAAAACTATCCCATTGAAAGTCATAGAAATTCACATGCAATTCATTTAAAATCTCACAAAACAAAAACGTGATCTTTTTAGCATGACACAAATACTTAGAGAGCGTAATGAGTAACTATATGACAAAAAGTCATCAATTAAATAATATTTTAATTATATAAACCTACTTCAAACTAGGTACTATACTTATGAAGATCATTCTCATTCTCGAAAATCTTTGCAATACAAACAGCAGAATCTGAACATGCCCCCTCATAAAACAGAACCAGGGATCACACTTCACTACGTTATGAGTAGATCTGCTACAATTTGAATTAGAATTATTTACTAGGAGATATACAATTACTATTCGTATTTTAACTATAAACACATTTAGATCCATTAATAAGTTGACGTTTTCCAAATGATATATGTGTCCTTCTTTTAAAATTCAATACTTATCTGCCGGTTTTTATGAAAAACATATTTATTTATTTGTTTTAACACTTAAGAGTACTCTTTTGTTTTTGGCAATAAATTGTAAGGTCCCTCAGATCAACAAACAATAATCATATTCTTCTTGACAGAATATAATAGTTTGGCCATATGCTGATGCTGAATATAGAAATACAAATAAATGTGTCACCAGTGATAAAATATTGCAAAGCCAAAATATACAAATAATATTGCCAAAAATCATTAGCAGACGTAAAAAAGCTAAAATTATTTTTGAATGACTAAACACTATGAAAAAAAAAAAAATCACCGGGAAGTATGAAATTAAATAAAACAAAACATTATTATTGTATAATCTGTATATAGTGTTGCTATAAATAGAAAAAAAAGCAATAAATCATTTTATATTTTTATTTATTTATTTTACTTAAAAGTTTTTAACAATTTGTATTAAAAAATTTATTGTATTTAGTTACATTAATTATTTCTTATCCTGTGACCCTTTATTAACAATATTTGCCCAGGAGAGGTCTTTTTTATATATACTTTAATAATAAATTCCTTAAGAGAAAAAAATATTGTTTCTGAACTTTTTTGAGCTATTTTCGCAATACTTAGAAAGTCGATTAATTATTAAAATTTTAAAAATATTAAGAACTTTGAATTTTTAAATTAAAAAATTTACTCATTTGAATTTTTATTTTTTTTTTTCATCTGAGATTTGTATAACCAAAAACTTTCACAATAGTAAAAATTATTTATATCTATTCACGATTATGACAAATCAACGTCAAGATAATTTTTTTCTCTTCTAATTAAGTTGTAATCTATTAAGTTTTAATTTATCGTAAAATCACGAACCGATTTCCATAATAAATTTTAATGAATAGTACATAACTCTATCGCACCCAAATGCGATGAGTATGATTGAATGCAATAAATTTAGATAGCTGTCATTTGGATTATTGTTTTAAGAGTGTTTTAGAGTTGCGTGTTTGATAGTGTGGTTATTTTTACACTAATTTTGATTGAACATTCAAAAAGATTAAATAAAGAAAAAAAAAACAAATATCAAAATAAACACGCAATGTGTAATTTATAGTTGATTGTCAATTTATAATTAACTGAATAAATTTATAAACAATATATGCATGCATAATCATATTTATGAATGTTTTTCATTTTAAATGTTTCATTTATTTAAATGTTAACGTAAAGGGTGTCTCAATAAGAGTGCACTTTTTCATTTAAAAAAGAAAACACGTATTTTTTGAGTGTGTTGCAATATTTTGATTGCTTTGTAAAATATTCGTCCTGCGGTTTCAATGACAGGAAATTAGTCTTTTTATGAAAATTACCAACGAATTTTTGACACAGATGTCGCTGTATCTCTCCGATGATGCGTTGTATCTAAATCACAGCCTTGAGCTTAGAAAGTGACAATGTTGTTCCAGTTTAAACTAGAAATGCACTTACGATGTTTTGTGACTACGACTGCAAAAAGTGATCGCAAATCAATTTGAATTTTTGGTATTCCATTTTAAATTCACGTATTCACGCGACAGAAGAAATCATGCCAGAGGAAATTGCAAGCTTTATACGAACTACCCAGAAAGAAATAGTTCGACAACTTTAAGGCGATTTCGTTACGAGTATCGCACGAAATAATGGCTTATCACTTGCGATTATCTATTGTGCGATTCTTTAATCAGTTAAAATACAACATACAGCTTTTAATGTGAATGCACGCCCCTGTGATCTTTTTAATTTTGCGACTGAAAAAATGTTTAAAAAATAGACCTGGTTTCATTTCTTTAATCGCACCGATTCAAAAGTCGCTTATGTGTACATTCACATTCAAAACCATGTGTCTCATATTTTGCAGCTAAATAATCTTACGATTGAAAAATTGCGTTCATGAATTTTTTTAGTTGTGAATAAGAATTTTTTGTGGCACTATTTTAAATGGCAAGTGTGAGCACGCACATCTAACTTCGTATATTTTATTTTAATTTTTGACATTCACATCGCCTGAAAAATGGAACAAATTTTTGGCTTATAGGCTAGGACCGCACTTGCGATTTCGATTTTCTGTCTTTGCGACTAAAAAATTTGATCACAACCCAGCATGATTTCTTAATGCCATGTTCGTTCATTTTCATTTAATCTCATGTATTCCATTTTTTGCTTTGCGACTGAATGATCGCGTGACAGAAAATGACAAGTGCGGTCCTAACCTTACCTTTCTAGCTGTTAGTTGTATTTTTTGCGATTAAGGAATCGATTATAACAAGTGAGTGAATGGGCATAATTTTTTGCTATAACAATTTTTTAATCGCACCGGCTTAAAATCGCAAGTGCTGTCTTGCCCTAAGTTATGTGTTGTATTGTTTGCGATTGAAGAATTGCGCAATAGATAATAGAAAGTGAGTGTATGGCCATAATATCTGGCAATACCGATTAAATCTCACTGACTGAAAATCGCAAATGCGGTCCTAACGTTAGCAGGCTTGCCAGATTGGGCTATTTATTGGAAATTGTTTTTATTTGAAATTGCGGATGACAATTTTAGTATGACAGCCCAATCATAATTGGTAGTAATCTAGTCTTGGGCGATATTTTTTTTCGTTTAAATAAATCAAAAATAAAACACTTTTCTCCCCCTTTACAAATTCTTTAAGCATTCCACAATTTGGCACCACTGAATAGTGCCCCCTATTATACTTTACACGATGATTCTTTGAGTCGTATCCTTTTTAATGGGTTTGAGCTGGTAAGGAGAAATCAGATATGAAAATTCGAAGAAAGTCAGACGCAAGGAATCGTTGAGTAATCGGGAACTTACTCATTGGTTTTGACATTTCAAATCAACCACAACAAACTTCACTTTAAAATCATTCAGTTCCTCTGTTGCTCCCAGAATTTCTTTTTAAATTCTTCTTTCGTTCATGGGTAAAAAAAGTATTTTTTTTAAAATAATGATAAATTGTGATTGAAGAACATTTTTGTGTTGTTATTGGGCTACAATTTGGGCTAATTTCTTGGCTCCGATTTTGGGCTTCAAAAATTTCTAAATTGGGCTATCGAACTTATTCAAGACATGGCAACTCTGAACGTAAGCTGCGATCACTTGTTGTTTAATTTGCTACCATAGAAACTGGCAAGTATGTTTTTAGCTCATACTATCACCTGCAAAGAAGTAATCATGCAAGAACTTTTGATTTTCTATCGCTCGATTATTTAGCCGCGAAAAGTAAGTCAAACGGTTTTAAATTCACAAATACAATATGCAACTTTAGAATCGTAGAAAAATTGAGTAAAATGATTCTGCATGAGCGAACAAATAAATTAATGGCAGTATTTGGTTGCGACACCGATTTCTTCATCGCACAAATGAGGAGTTTAGAAACAAAAAAATATAATTTAACTTTTTCATTTTTTTTTCTTCAGAAATTGACAAAAACAAAATTAAGGTATTCCTACCCAGTTTTTTTTATTTTTATTCTCCTTATTTGCGTCATTTAAGCAGACTGTATTTGTTGCTGGTTTTAGTTTTTCAGTAGATTTTGGGATAAAGCTTATATTTTTAGAAAAATATTTTGAAATTGTCCCCTTTTGTTCCAAAACGAAAATATTGCAAGTAAGAACGACACTTTTTAAAACTCAATATGTTAAAAATGTCATCTTTTGATCCAAAACCAAGTTAATAATTTGTTATTTCTTGTATGAAAAAAATTAAAAAGTATCACATTTTGTTCGGAAAGTGGCTTTTAAAATTGAATTTTCATAATAAATGTTATTTTTCTTGACTAATTTTTGGACTTGATAAAAAAAAAGTACCAATAAACACAACACAAAATATTTTTTTTTACGAACCCATAATTGACTTTAATATTCCTATTCAACAAAAACTAAATTAAACTGAAAGTTACGCAACTTTTTGCATTCTACCTACTGTTCTAGTGATGTTTTGCAATAATACGGTAGCAAATAAAAATTTATAATAATAATAATAATTCGTGCACTTGAACGCCATCACAAAATTAGTAAATATTTACACATTTCTGTTTGGTAAGGTGTTCCCTCAATTAAATAACTTATATAATAAAATTACTATTCGTTCACAATAGAATTTTTTTCTTTAAACAGCTGAACTCGTTTGTGAGTGAAAAATATATAAACAAAACAACAAAATTAAGAGCTTAGTTTTGTGTCTAGTCCTTTTTTTTTTGTTGAAATTTTGAAGTATTCATTTGTGCACTATTTTGTATTGGATTAGTAATCTTTTCAACTTAAGACTAATTCAATTTGATATTTTGAAAGTTCGCTGTTATTCCATGTTTTACAAAAGAAACGTTAGCTTTTGACACAAGAGTTAAGCAACTTATTATTGAATTAATCAATTGGGTCAAGCCAGAAATTACCTCATTAAAAAATTATCTTACATAAATGGACAAATATAGATACAATATTTGATGGGTTTAATCCTAAAGCAATTGTTAATAATGTGCATAAGAACCTATTACCCTTGTTAACTACCCTGAAAGCACCAACTTATCATGATGAAACCAAAATCAATATATTGATTTTTTTATAGTCTCATTCAACTGTCCCTATACATAACCTAGTGTCTATATCTACATATGCATTCGATAGTATCTACATTACTGGTAGATTGTAGATACATGACAAACCTCACACAGGACATAGGTATATATGTATAATGTTGAGGCGTAGAAGTGTTTCCGTAACCCCTAAGCATAATGTTTCTATAATGATTTTTTTTTTTTACAAGTGGTCGATATTTTGTTTTTAAGTCTTTTTTTTTTGTATAATAAGTTGGATCTTTTTACAACCATAGATATGTTGAACTTTATGTATCTTTTGCGTGATATTATTTAAAAAAAGAATATAACTAAATTGTCAGGGCATTATGTTACACTATGTATTCAATAAGGCTTTATGATTTTTTTTTATGAAAATATTCATGGGATTTGATATGACCGAGTCATTTTGTTAACATAAAAGACACAAAATCATTCTATACTTTACTGATCAAAATAACCTTTAACCTTAAACTCTGATGTATTCGAAATGAAAAGGTGTTCAAATATCAAAGAGGCTTGATGGTTTTTATTTTTAAACAAAGATTGGAACTTTGATATTTTAAACATATAATCCTAAAGGCTTTTCTGCTGAAATAAGAAACCAAATTGAATTGGCATGTTTATATATACAGTACTGTCACTACTCTAGTCACTGGGAATGAAATCAAAGTAGAGGTTTCCATTGGAATTATATATCATGGAATTGTCATTCCTTTGATATATTATTACTGTGACGAAATCCTTGGATTTAAAAGAATTTATCTTCTTGATTGATAGAAATAAAGATGGTTTTTGAGTTAATATTAAAAAAATTTGTTTTAAAAAATAAAAGAAGTTAATCCACGATTAAGCATGATTGAGATATCAATTCCAAGCTTATAAGATACATAATTTTAAATTGAAACAAAAATAATTATTGTGGCCACAGTAAAATATATCAAAAGCAATTAATAATTATATTGTTTTTCATAACAAAATTTTATCACGATGGCATTACTCCAACCAAATTCAGGTTATAGAAGTCCAATCTTTGGTTTTTGGATTAAATACCTTGGAATTTGATACCAAATTACATGAACCATGATTTTTTTATTACAATTGCATCATTTTATTTTGTGATATGTACATATATGTATGTACATATATCATGGTGGTCCTTGAATTGGACATAGACAGAATTGTGCCACCGACGTTTTTGGTGTTGTCTACCATCGTAATGTCATGTTTGATTGTTATCTCAATTTTTTTCACGAATCCAAAACGTGCCACCAATATCGAATGAAAGGCAATATTTTCAACTAAAGTTTTATTTCGTTGAACTAAAATATCCAGCTGTGGTTATTTGGTAGAATTGTTACAAATTTCGTTGAAGCCGTTTTCGAAAAACCAAGATATGAGAAAAATAGGCGTCACAGTCGGTGGATTTTACTTAAATCACTTCCCCGAACTAAAACGAACAAAGCCTGGAAATTTTATCAAAATCGTTTGTTTTAGAGAAACTTAGCAAAGAAAAATGGGCGTGGTAGTGGGTGGTTCGAATTGCCTAAAGTCTCTTTCTAGAGCTAAAGATACAAAAACTGTGGCATTATCATCCAAATCAAAAAGGACGGTGTCCTCTCGGTATCGTTTTGAATGCTTTTGAGTCTGTATTGTCTTGGTATCGTTTCAATACCGATATCAAACGATACCGAGACTTTTCTGGTACCGTTACCAGACCCAACTAATTTATAAAAATTTGATGAAACTATATATTCTTGTAATTGAACTTGAAAAAAATTAAGAATTTGTTCTCTTAATGAGTGCAAATTGCGTAAGCTTTAAAATTTTTTGGCTTTTTTCATTTCGCAGTGATATTTAGCCAATTTTTTTCTTTACTGTTTAGGTAATCATTTCGCATCATTGTTTGTCATTTTTTTAAACTTTCCTCAAAGTATTTAATTTTATTGTATGTTTTTGTTTTGAAAATCATCATTTCACTTCGCACAATTATTATTGTCTTATTTCGTTTTTTAGTATTTTTGCCTTTCGATATTTTAGGGCGTTACAACACAAATTAAAATCTCGTTTTCATAATTTCGTTATTACAAATCCCGCTTTAAGTAATTTTATGTTTCCAAGACTAAAATATTACAAAATTGAAATATCGCAAAATTTAATGGCATTTCAACAAGCTACTTATTTTCCAATCAAATTCTCGCAAATTGAAATCTTCCGATAGTCTTCCGATATAAAGGGTTAAGTACGAGATTTTGTAAATTAAAACCGCACATAACGAAATCTTGCAGTTACAAAATATCGCTTTTTATAATCTAATAATTAAAATTTTAAAAATTTCGGTGTTTCAAAATTCTGCTTACAAAAAAGTCGCAAATTAAAATCTTACAAAATTTAATGTAATAAATTTAATCTCGCGTGAGATTTGACTTTGCGAGATTTAATACTTCTGCAAAATAAATCGGTATTCGATTTGCTAACCTATTTTTAGATCATATTGTTATTCATAACTGATTTGTACAGTGTATATTTCAATTGTTGTTAAATCGAAGAAAGAGAACAACAATTTGTGTATCCGGCTGTAATGTCCGGTTTTTGTTTTTAATTGATAAAAACTCATTTTGCGAAAAAAATAAAAGGCTATAGGAAAAACTCTCGTTTTCGGGTTTCTTCAGTGCAAAACTGAGACTGTTACTTTGAAGATTAAAATTTGCGAAGTTTCAGTTTACGAGATTTTGTTTTGTAAGACTTTAAATGCCGAGATTTTGGTTGATAATTGAGAAATTTTTTAGTGCGAGATGCCTATGCGAGATTAATAAATGTAACATTATGAAAATCAATATTATTGAATTGCGAGATTTCGTTTTTAAAATTTTCAAAAATTATTTGAAATCTTGGTTTGCGAGATTTCATGCCACTCCCTATTTGAAGTACCTATAATCCACATTCAAATGGATCTTGAACAAAGTGAATGCTAATTATTTTTTCGCCAATCACAAACTTTTCGCATAAAGTTCCATATTATGTGCCTAAGATATCATAAGGCAAATCAACTTGAAAAGTTAAATATTATTTTCAGAATTGAAAAGTTCTTAAGTACATTTGCACCTAAGTACTTTGTAAGTACTTGTACTTGTACTTGCACTTGTACTTGTACTTGTACTTGTACTTGTACTTGTGCTTTGACTTGAACATGAAAAAAAACAATTCCAATGTACTTGATACTTGAAAAAGACCAAGTGCAAGTATTTTGTTCTAAGTACATGTACTTGGTAATGGTAATATTTCCCAGTACACAAGTACGTTACAAGTATCTTTCAAGAACAAGTTCATTTCAAGTACAAGTCAATTTCAAGTACTTTTCAAGTACAATTCGTTTAGTAGCCTGTTTGAGCTATCGAATAATGATGACTAGGGTGAAGTTGTTGTGGGATGGCACCAAGACACCACATGCCATCAGGCATCGTGATCTGTGATTTTGAGTTGAAATAGTCATTATTCGATAGCTCGACCCAAATACTCAACGAATTGTGTAATAGTATTGAAAAATACTTGTAAAATATACTGGGCAGTATTACAGTTCCAAATACATGTTCTTGGAACAAAAAGTACTTGACAAAGTACTTGTACTTGGTGATTTTCAAGGACCAGATAAATAGAGGACTAGTACAAGTAAAATAATAAAGGATTCCCCAAAAATTTGAAGATTTAATGCTAACTTGACGGACATATCATTTTTGGAATCAGGTACTCTTTTTTGTCTGTTAAATGTTCAGAGGGCTCTTCTTTTTCCATTTTCAATCAACTCCCTTATTTCGACAAGATGTCTTATTTCAGTCTCTTTTGTGCTCGAAATAATAATTGTAATTCTCTTTTCTCCATAAATCTGTTGCTTATCAGCAACAACTAAGTATAAATTGTTCTACTTCATGATCGATTTGTTTAATTGTTTCTAAAGCTTATCTCTGAATTCGTTACAATTTATTTTCTTATTCACGGGCTTAGGATTATTTTTATATTCACATCACACCGTTATGGAGTGTGATCAATTGATAAATCGCCATTTTTTTCGACCTTTAAGTACGAAAAAGTGAATAAAGTCTTGGTTTTTGTTAGGGTCAGATGATAACTCAGACCCAGAAGAACAGAACTCGCCGTTCTTTCTGTGGCCTGCTTGGTATAGCCATTCTTCTTCTTTTTATGAGGCCGCAAAGGGTATTAAACATTGAAGTCTCCATACTCATAAACAAAGTTATGTCAAAAAAAAAAAATATTATGCAAAATAATAAAATGCAAAATGAACAATTTATTTTTGGACTGAAAAATTAATCTCTCAGATAATTCAATATACAAATTTAGCAGTGTCATTTCAGCAATTACGTCATAAACTACGAGATAACTAAGCGGCAAAATAACGAAGAAAGCTAAATAGCAAACTAACGAGATAACAAAACGAAAATTGACAGTCTGTTAAATAAAATAAAATGACATTTTTTAATAATGAGCAAAACTAAAACCCGTAGCAGAACTTCTGCGAAATGATCGGTTTTCGGCTTAGTTCAAAGATTTAATAAAAATTTGCCAGGAAACCAATGCAAATCAATAAAAATTTAGTTTAATAATAACTGGGGAGGTTAAGATTAGCGCTAAGCAATTTCCGTGAAAGAATCTTGGAAAAAAAAATTGTCACATTTTAATCCAAATTTTAATAAATTAACTGCTTAATTATATTAATTAATGAATGACATAGATTTATCATCATGAATACGAACCCACAGGGCCCCAACTATATAATCTTTTTATGGGGATATATATAAAGAAACATTATGTATACCTTACATAAATTTTTCTTCAGGCAACCTGTTATGTACACATTTGACGAATGAAGACTAATCGTTGACTCATATTTTTGTCTTCATTAAAAAAAAAAAATAGCTTTCATTTAGCCTGTCTTCTTTCAAATGGCGCAGTATCTACATACATACACCAAATAGCTATCTATGTCAAAGTATTTATGCGCTTAGATTAGCAAAGATTCATTTAAGTATTTTTTTTTTCAAATGCATCATGGGGATGCTTGAGCTTGTATCTTAAGTTGATTATGGAATTAAACTGCCCGCCATATTCATATTGTCGTATTGTTGTTTCCCTTTTTGCATTTGATGATCATCATACATTGACTGAAGTTGTTGTTTTTTTGTCATAAAGAAAAACAAGATACACAAAAAAAAAATACACAGTGGCATTTCTATTGTTAAGTTTTGTTTGAATAAATAGATAGCCCACTGACCTCACAGTCATCAGCTTGTATGTCACACTCATTTATCTCAAAATGTGGTCAAATCTACGTTTAACTCAGACTATGGATCATCGTGATCTCTCATCATCATCATCATCATAATCATAAGCAGCACAAACTCACAGATATTTAAATTTTATATTTTGAATGATGTAGTGAGATGAGTTTTATGAGTGTTCTTGGCCGAAAAAAAACTCAAATATGTATCCAATGAAAAGAAATATTTATTTTTTTTTTTGGATTAAAGCAGTTTAATTTGGTTATAAATAATAATACTTCCATTGAATGTGAACAATGAGTGAAATAAATACTGCATTGACAATGAATTTTCAAATCGACTTGTTTTTTTTTTGTATTCTTTCTTTTTTGTCAAGATAAATTTCCGTCAAAAAATTATAATAATTTCTTTTTTTGCACACGGTGTCGGTCAATGAAAAAAAAAAATTGATAAATTGTGTGGCAATGCATTATTTCTTTTTTTTTTGGAATTCTTTAAAGTTCAAAAACAAAATCATCAATGAAAAATATTAAAATAATTTATATAGATGGAATTCTAATAATCACCATCACCTTGTAATTGTATGGGGTCATTCAATGAAAGCTGTCATTTTAAAATTTTGGCAACATTATTATTGAACTGTCAGTATTTAACTATTGTTATATTGTTAAAATTATAGGAAGCTATTAATTATAGTATCGACACACATTCTAGATCATTATCGCTAATTGGATGCAGACAATCAATATAAAAGGTCATGATCTCTTAAGCTGAATTAAGACCTTCGTTTTTTTTTTTTTTTTTTTTTTGAAGAAAAAGAAACAACTGTACCTGCCATTTTAATTTTTCTTAACCAATTTAAAAAATTTAACTTCTTCTAAAACGGCTGCAACCATTACTTTTCTTTAAAAAAAAATCAATAAATTCCTTTCAATAAAGGCTACCTTTGTGACTTCGCATTAAACCGGAAAATGAAGAGATCAAATTACATTCAACTATTTTTAATAATTGAATGTGTACATATTTTGTTTGGCATAAGCTGCCGAAATGCTTAAACAGGCCAATTATCAATAGAATTATTTATTAGTATAATTCTGAAACACGGCTGAATTCAACACAAAAAATTTTTTGTTTACAATGAAAGTTTCCATCGAAATGGATGATTTCAAAAAATTTATAAAAGAGAAATTTTGAAGCAATAGTTAACAAAAAAAAAAAAAAAAAAAAACGAAAAACAATTGAAAAATCAAGAATTTCTAGTTTTTTTTTTACGAAATAGCTTATAAATATTTTTGGAACAAAAATAGGCTCAAGACCTGCTCAAAAAAAAAAAATAAGAATTAAGGCAAATGCATACAAATTATTCAAATGTTCAGAAAAAAGTTTTAATTCTGCTCATTTTTCACAGTTTTTGTACGAAAGTTTATTTTTTACTTATTTATTATTTACTTATAACGTGCACCTAGTACCAAGTCTTATGTAGGAAAAGAAGCATTAAAAACATCCGGAAATCATTATTTAAAATATTCTCTTTTATCGCAATGTCATATTTGATCGAAGCCTTGAGTTCGCTTGCGAATGTGACGTTTTCTCTGCAAGCGTTGCCATAAGTGCTGATTTATCTTCATTTTGTAGATATTCAACCCATCTACAGACTTTTAAAATTGGAAAATCTGAAAATTTTTGTCAAAAAGATATTTTTTCCATAGAAATCTGAATTGCAGATTTTTTTTCGTCATTATTGAAGATTTATGAAAAAAATTAATGGCAACACTGGCCATGTAGTACCGAAATTTTATATATGTAGGAACTATTATGACAAGTTATGCATTCGTAAAAAATATTGAAATCCAGATTTTGACCAGACATTGCGATGATAGAGAAGACGAAAAAAGTGGGTCTCACAATTCTGTCTGTCAGACTGTCTGTCCGTTCGGCTACAGCCTTAATGATTGGATGGGTTTTTTTCAAAACTTAGTGGTTTTTAAACATAGTGACTTTTGGTAATTCTGCGTGCACGTTATCTTATAGATTATAATTAAAAATAACGGTATTAGCCATACAATATTTTTTTTTTAGGAAAATAAATGGTCAATTTATAAAACTCGTTATTGAAGGGATCTTTTACGCTCTCTAAGGTATTAAAAAAAATGTACTATTATGAAAAAATAACAGTATTTACCTTCCATACAAAATTGATTCAAGACCCATCATAGAGGCGTTTTTATTTTTTTTAGCTCTGAGCAGAGCATGGAGAAGAGCTCGAGCTTTTGGAGTATGCTCTGAGCAGAGTATGATCAGAACTCTCTGATATAATTTTTAAAACACATCTGAGCACTAAACTGTCATACAATTGCGATGCGTTCAGCACACCATAATTTGGTACTAACTTTTAATTTCCATCTGATAGCTGCCCAATTAAAAACTAGAAAATTAAAAATGGAAACTAATGGAAATGTGTTGAACGGCGCCCATTTGGAATGGGAGGAAAAAGTTGGTAGTTGGCTGCACTCAGCTATTTACTCTCTTTGGCTCGGTCTTTTTATTCTGAGCTCATGGAGCGTACTCCGAGTTAGCTCCGATTCAAAAAAGAAACACAAGTTGAGTGCTCCGAGTGCTCTGAGCTAAAAAGCAAATACAGATCTTTTTTGACAGCTCAGTGCTAGCTTTGAGCTAATCAAGAAAATTCCTTCCCACTTTATTCTGACATGTGTGTTAATACTTTGTGATATTTTTTTTTTTATTTTTATTATCCGATGGAAATCTTCAGAAGACACTCGGTAAGAATCGGTACCAAGTAGTGTGGGACTCTTACCGCACTAAAACCACCGGTGAATCAGGACCAATCTATGAAAGATCGACAAATGATTTTTCTTTCTTAATTTATCAGTCGCATTGTGGGAAGTTTAAGTTATAACACTTTCCATAGCTTTTAGACCATCAGCTCATGAGGCTTGGTTCTTCTTAATCTCCGAACATTGTCTCGTACATTTAAGACGGTCTCCATTTCGGAGTTGGTATGACTTTGCAGTCGCTGATTGTGTGATACAGCGTGTTTTTTAACCACTTCTGTAACCATTTCAATTTGAAGGTCACGATGTAGATCGCTATTTCTTATATACCAAGGGGCATTTATTATTCCGCGAAGGACCTTGCTTTCGAATTTTTGGATGGGTTCAGCATTTGTTTTCTTTGTACAGCCCCATAGTTGGATGCCATATGTCCAAACGGGTTTCAGTACTTGCTTATATAACATTAGTTTGTTCTGGATAGATAGGTCAGAGTTCTTTCCTAGTAACCAGTACATTTTTCTGTACTTCAAGTTTAGTTCGTCTTTTTTCTTTTTGATGTGCTCTTTCCATTTAAGCTTTGCATCCAAAGTCATTCCAAGGTATTTGGCAGTATTGGAGTAAGGTACTGTTGTACTGTTTATAAGAATAGGAACATTGTTTATTTTTTTGTTTGTAGAGTTTATATGCGTCGATTTTGTTTCATTTAGTTTGATTCGCCATTTTTGCGTCCAATCACTAACTTTATCGACTGCATTTTGCAGTTTTTGTGTAGCCTTCGTAACGGATTTATCTGGCACCAATATTGCAGTATCATCAGCAAAGGTGGCCATGATAGCGTTGATGTCCACTGGAATATCCCTTGTATATAACAGATACAGGGTTGGTCCTAGGACACTTCCTTGTGGTACACCGGCTTCAATTTTTTTTAGTTCCGAGTTATTTTGGTCGTACCGTACTCTAAAGAGTCGGTTCGTAACGTAGGATTTCAGTATTTCGTAGTACTGCCTGGGAAGATCCCTTTGCAGTTTGTACTCAAGTCCCAAGTGCCAAACCTTGTCAAAGGCTTGAGCAACATCTAAGAATATAGCCGAGCATACTTGTTTTTCTTCAAGTGCTTTTTCCACAACATCCGTAATCCGATGCACTTGGTCTATCGTGGAATGTTTATTTCTAAATCCAAACTGATGGCTCGGAATTAGTCTTCTTTCTTCTATTATTCTGCTTAGTCTTTTCAGAAGCAGTTTTTCGAAAACTTTTGCCATGATTGGTATAAGCGATATAGGTCTGTAAGATGTTACTTCTGTTGGTGGCTTTCCTTGTTTAGGTAAAACAATGACTTCTGCAATTTTCCAATGATGTGGCACATATCTTAGTTTAAGGCATGCATTTATTATAAATTGGAGTTTTTTGAAGGCTGTAAAAGGCATTTCTTTCAAAACCTGAGCAGTTATTAGATCGTACCCTGGTGATTTTTTGTTGGACAACTTATGTTGACACATACTTCTTACTTCTTTGAGTGTGACAAAAGGAATTTCACATTCTTCGTTTCTATCAACAAACTGTAAGGGATCTGTAGCTGTGCTTGGTGGAAATGGCTTAAATACATTCGCGAGATGTTCAGCGAAGAGATCAGCCTTTTGTTTTGGGTTTCCGATCCATTTACCATCTTGAGATTTTACTGGCGGGTTTTGTGCCTGTGGTCTTTTTTGGCGCTTAGCTGCTTTCCATAAGGAGTATTCCGTAGAAGCATCCGCCGTCAGACTATTCAGGAATCTACTAAGTGAATCACTTTTAAATTCCCAGATTCTTTTCTTAAGTTCATTGTTAAGACGGTTAAAAACTGCCTTATCACCTGGAAATCTCGTAGCTTGCCATTTTCTTCGAGCTCTTCTTTTCTCCAAGATCAGCTCCTTTATTTCGACAGGATATTTTATTTCTTTTTCTCTTGAGTTCGAAATTGTTGGAGTACTTTCTTCTGCAGCCTGTTGCACATCAGCAATGAATTGTTCTACTTCATGATCAATCTGTTCAATTGTTTGCATAGGGGATCTTAGGTTTATAAAACTTTCAAGTTTATCTCTGAATTCGTTCCAGTTTGTTCTTTTGTTCACTTTGTGATATAGTGTAGAAGGACTTTAAGTCAATAAAATGAAAAATATGCTGTAGCTGTAGGTAAATAATTTATTTATATCAGAACAACATTTTAAATGTCAAAATTGTGTCGAAATCTGATTTTGACTAGTTTCAGACGTATGAAGTTCCTTGAACCATTCTGTGAACTTTGATCCGATACTTATTATGATGTGAAGAAATGCTCAGGTATTTACTTTTTGGGTTATAGGACCAAGTACCAGAGCTATAGTACCTGATCTAATTACAAACTAAGTACTTACGGCAAGAGATTGAGCGTTATCCTCTTGAACCAAAGATCAATAGTAATTAAGTATGACCCAGTCGTGCATTTTTATTTTTTTCAAAAATGTGACAATTTCGGTGAATGCTACGATTTTTACTGACTTTCCTGTGTGAAATTGGGGATTTAGTGGTAGATTACGTTGATTTTAAGAAAGATAGGAGCATCGAAATTTTCTCAAACGAATGACTGATTTTCATAATAAAGTTTAATGATTTGCCTTTTTCTTCAATGCCATAAATTGCCATATTTAATTTTTCATATACTATTGGAGATTTTGCCCAAATCTTTAGTGTCTATTGAAAGACCAAATGTTTTTCTTTTTAGTTGTTATTTTTCGGTCTTCAAAATTTTTCTTACAGTGAAATAAATAGTTTTACTCATCAGGGTTGTAGAAGAATGCAAATTATGAATGCATTCATTAAAAATCATTTATTTAATTTAATCAAAGGATAATTGTTTCTATTCATTGACTTCACTTTGAAAATTCGACCTTGCATTTGACATGGAAATGATTGCACTCATTTTTCCTCCGCAATGAATTGTAATCATTTGTAAATTCATGCACTCTTTGCGTTCATTTTGCATTCATTGTATTTTTTACATTCTTCTGCGAAATACAAAACAATGCAAACAATGCAAAAGAATGTTATTGACAGTAAAGAATCAATTATTTCCCATAAGATTGCACTCAATGTTATTGATTTCTGTAAAATGAATGGAGGAAAAAATTATTGCAATCATTTCAATGCCAAAATGAATAGTGTTTGCAGCCATGTTACTTACACCTAATGCGATTTTGTATATTGATAATTTGGAATATTTTCCATTACAGTATTTCCAACAGGCAAAAATAAAACAGCTTATAATTTAACAAAATAAAACATTAAATATTTATGGATATTATTGCTATGCAATTGAATATTTATCAAATTTATTTATCTCTTTAAATATAGATTTCTATCTAATCCCTATATATGCTTTGAAAAAATAATCAAACAAAATGGGAGGAATGAAAAGTGATTTACCTCCCTATGAATATTTTCAATATGCCTAGAGCCGTAAGGGTGTACATAATGTACATATATTTGTGAATGAATTATAATTTAATCGATGCAATGGCTTTTAATTCGAAGGATAAATTATCACACAGAGTGCTACTTGTAAGGGTTAAATAGATAATTTAATTTCTGTGGTAGCCTTAATAAAGTTTAGTGTTGTATTTACGTAGGAGAGACTAACCAAAAAATGAGACTGTTAAATAGCTATGTACATTGTACAATGTGCTTACATACAGACCTGTAAATTTTGAAATACAAGTACCAGTCAAGTACCCAGTATCTTGTCCTTGTACTTGATGCACTTTTGTACTTGTACTTTTTTTAGACGTGTGGTTTTCAATCTGACAGTACTTTTTTCAGAATCGGTGTTTTAAACAGCTATCACTTCATTTATGCTCAGTTTGGTTTACCATTTCATAATGAATTGACTAACTCTTGAACAAAGTTTGCAAACCGAGCAAATTTATTCCCAAAATATTAGTTCGGTTCACGCGACGCATCGCCAAACAATCAATTTAATGAAGGAAACGTTTGGTGAAGCGCCGAAGGCGTCAATCGTCTCGGGCTTATCTGCGTAGACAAGCGACTGCACATAACCCCACAAAAAAAAGTCTCACGACGTGAGATAATAAAAAAAGACCAACTCTGAAAAAGTATTGCCAGATTGAAAACCATACGCCTAAGAAAAACACCCTTAACTTAAAAAAAAAATAAGTACCATTTACTTGGTACTTGAAAAACATTAAGTAGTTACAAGTACTTTGTCATGAACTTAGTACTTTAATACTGCCAAGTACATTTTCAAATAAAAGTCCATTTTAAGTAGGTGCAAGTCCATTCCAAGTACCTTTCAAGTACAAGTCCAATTTCAATTTCAAGTACAATTCTGGTTGTCCTGGCGTCATCTCGCTAAAGTCTCCCAATGGTTGTCATTATTCCATAGCTCAAATAGACTACTCAACGAATTGTATTTAAAAAGTACTACTTAAAATTGACTTGTACTTGAAACTGGCTTGTGCTTGAAAGGTACTTGAATTGGACTTTTACTTGAAAAGTAGGTACTTAAAAACGTAGTAGGCAGTATTATTACTAGGCAAGTACATGTACTTGAAACAAAGTACTTGACAAAGTACTTGTACTTGGTGTTTTTCAAGTACCATAAGTACATTTTACTTGTTTTTTCAAGTACAAGTACAAGATAATGGATACTTACAAAATACTTAAGTACAAATATACTGCATGTAAATTACAATTCTGCATACATCAAAAATAGTACTTCGAATAATGAAATATAATGTTAATTGTGATAAGTAGCTTCACATTTTGTGATATTTTTAATTACAAACAAATCAAGTAGGTACCTACAAAAAATAAATTACATAATTTGAAAACCTGAATATATCACTTACATCTAGATCAACGGTGAGGCAGCAGCTACTTCTTCATCACCTCCTCAGAAAAAGATGAGTGATTGCTGTAGTCACTTATGAATCTAATATTTTATGTTTGAATAAGTCAAAGTTGAACTATAGACCATGGTATCAATAATGAAAATCATAAACCTACAATTTAAAATAAAATCTCTAACACTGATCAAAAGTATTCATTGAATAATCACAATGGTATTATTTTCAATGATACTAATACAATGAATAATGGTTCAGTGCTGTCGAACAGTTAAAAATATGCAATAGTTTTCAATTCACGATTATTTATAGTTGTTCCTAAAGTAAACTAAATATAAAATGAAGCATTAAAAGCCTAACTAAACTAAATGGATTGTTATTTCTTTTTTAATTTGAAAACAGCTAAAAATCACTTTTTTATGCATTTGGCCCTGACCTTGCATAACTCACCAATAATTGAAAGTGAATTAAAACTGAGTTATTCTGATAATTATTCACACAATCATTATTATGATAAATAGACACTGATACTTACATATTTCTAAAGAGTTTTTTGGAACCTCTCACTATTGGAGCTATTTTACTGATGTTAAACATCTACTCTACTCCCTTACACCTCTATATAATGCTTCTGAACCACAAATAAACAAGTAAAAATAACCTTGTTCCACAAAACATACACACCCGTGTATAAAGGGATTCCTCTTTTTTTTAGGACTGGTTCATCATTTTCGTTGTTTATTGTAGTCATGACCTGGACCCTGATGGATCCCAAGTTATTTTGACCTAATATTACCCTTGACCGTACTTATGAAAACAATAAGCTATTTTATCTGTCAGTATACGAAAAATATTGGTCAGTGGAGTTAGATATATAAAAATAGATATTCAAACAGTAAACAACAGAAGAAAAAGAATTATATTTCAATTAAATTGTATTTTCAATGTCAATGCTAATAGCGTAGATAAAAAGAAAAAATTGTTATCCAAACTTGAAAATCTTCACAAAGTTTATAAATAATAAAATGCTTGCGTGATTGACCCTAATTATAGGGCTGTCAAAATTATGTCTGATAGAAACTGATTGCAATGGATGATGAAATAAAAAAGTTATAAAATTTGTAAAGTACATGAAGAGGAAGTATGTATTTGTGTATTTCTTTTGTTTTCTGATTTATTGTTTCAATTGTTATACAATAATTTCATTGGACTTTCTTACTCAAAATACGTAGTATCAGCACAGCTCCCTTAAATATGAGGCAAACTACCTGATATCATAAAAATCAACAAAAATAAGAGGTTGATTATCAGGTAGTTACTCAGAATTCGGTAATTTTGCTTTCATTTCACATTACCTAATGAGACATTGTCTTCTCTTTACTTAATCTGCTTTGTCCGTGAGGAGCCCAGGGCTTCCACTACTCCTATACGCCAACGTGTAATGTTGCTCGAAGATGTATTTCAGCTCTTTCCAACTCTTCCCCAGTTGTGCTGATTCTTCTTCGACTGTTCCTCCAGGTCAGCCTTTTTCGCTGCTCAAGAAGCTTTCATTGCATCGTTTGTCCAATTTACTGCCACCAACGCTTTCGTATTATAGAGTCAATGGCTTCCTGACCTGTCCTCGCATTTTTTTACATTGGAAATACGGGTAGGCCAGAAAATCATCAAGATGTTTCTTAGACATCTATTCACGAACGTTTGCAGCTTTCTTGTGACTATCCCAGTGATGCACCTATAAAGAAGTACGGATCCAACATTGGAGCCATCGTAGCTTGGTCTTTAGACTTACAGAGTTGTTTTCCTATATTTTGGATAGCATTCCGAACACAGCCCTTGCTTTTCAAATTTGACTAATTTATATCAAGTTTGGTCCCACCATCAGCCATCAGTTGAGTCAATACTCCCAACTGCAATAAGGTCTTACCAACAGAAACACTATTGGTTACATTATACAACCTTGCTTGACCCCACTTTGGATTTCAAACGGAAAGCAAGCCAGATAAATTCTCTTTTTTGACAATGTCGAATACCTTTTTGAAGTCGATGAACAACAAGTAAAGTGGTGATCAATATTTGACGCACTGTGCGAAATTGATCCGCAAGGTATTAATGTGGTCTGCACAGGAATATCCAGTGCTCGTTTGGTGCAAAGAGTGTCTTCTAGGTGGCCTCTTATTCGCTCCACGGCGCTGTTTCATAATAGAGCGAATACTATTTGTTGGAAGTACAAGTTCAAAAAACTGCCAAAAACAACTCCTAATAGTTCTTAGTTTTTTTCTTAATGAGAAAGGCCCTCCTAATACTCCTACCCCTAGTTTCACAGTCTTATTAAACTGGGTTTAATTGTTCTGCTGAACAGTTTAAACCAAACGTGGAATGAAACTGAGGTTTAGTGATATTAACTAAACTGAAAAGTTCATAAGTTCGTTCCTGCGGCCTGATTATTATGAAACGCAATTTAACCATAGACTAATAGTAGTAGACTAATTTGAAGTTAATTAGGAAATAGGACACAGGACACAGGACGATTTTTGCTAATACTTTAGCTACAGCAGGCAGCATGTATATTTCTGTTCAGTTTTTGCACTGCGTAAGGTCACCTTTCTTTGTAAGTTTTACAAACATTTACTTCTCCACTCCTCAGAAAAACTCTCTGTTTCCAAAGCTCTTTCAATAAGTGGGTGCAGGAGCTTACTCGAAATGGTTGGGGCTGCTTGTAAGGGCTCTGCGGGAATACTATCAAATCCGCTTTGTTGTTCTCCAGTGCTCGACTGCGGTGAAAATGATTTGTCTGAACTTAACCAAATTCCACTAGATAA
The DNA here is from genome assembly GCA_946251815.1 of Dasysyrphus albostriatus. Lineage (NCBI taxonomy): Eukaryota > Metazoa > Arthropoda > Insecta > Diptera > Syrphidae > Dasysyrphus > Dasysyrphus albostriatus. The sequence goes on along the minus strand of OX276337.1, from coordinate 60,087,304 downwards.
AATATTATTTACAGTGCATTTATGCCGTTTATTAAATACGTGTCGGTAACCATTGACTTAAGCTATGCGTCTTAGAAAGGTACAACAACATCTAACTGATGAGCTCAATTGTTGTACTTGGGCGAAACACATTTTGGACTAAAGGGCAAATAAAACTTTAAATTGAAGATAAGATTTTTTCTCAACTGGGGATACAGACAGTGTGTATTCCGGAATTTTTTATTCCGGACCTGTCATTGGGTTTTGGGTTGACTTCACTGGTGAAAACGTGGTTTAAAAGCACTAAAAAATATTCTTTCTACCTTTTGAGCTAGTCTTCAACCAAAAGAAGCAGTGATCCATCTATGTCTTTAACCAGGAATTGCTTAGAGTAAGCTGTTGGCTCTTCAGTAGACTTGCAGCCTCTTCTGCTTCTATAGCCAATGCATTAATAGAGTTACGCTTATCATGTCACACGCTTCGGCTAACTTCTTTCATCTACATGCGATACCCAAATTTTAGCTCATCCGTGCTGTTGGAATAGCTGCAGAATCTACTTCCGTTATACAAAGAATGCTAACCTTACTTACTCAGAGAGCTAGACCTTTTCAATTTGTAATTTAAACCTATCTACACTTACATGGATACGCATATAGTTGCCCGGGGGCCACGACGAGGAGGTTAAACAAGCACTTCACCGTTACTGACTGTTGCGCTACTGGCCCAGACCAGGTTCTGAGTAATCAATAGTTTCCCGAAAATTTAATTTTATACAAAAAGTCTTAAGTCTTAAAATATCAAATTCGGCCGATTTTCGGGGTTATACCAAATATAGGTATTGAAAATAAGCCAGAATTAAGTTGCATTTTCGGTTTTAAGCTTGTTTGCTTTCCACAAGAAAACATATTAATAATGAGAACCCTTAAACGGAATTGTCCTTTATTAAGGGATTTAAAGAAAAATTAAATTTGTTTTAAAATATTTAAAACTAATTTTGAAAATGGGCCATTAATTTTTTCAAGTTCAAATCTAAACTTTTCAATTCTTTTTCGTAAAAACATGATTCAAAACATTTAGATCCAATTCATAAAAGAAATCGTATTTCAAGACCAAATGCTTAGAGGCACTGAATTATTTGGTAACAGCTTTTTTATTTCACCATGAAGTAAGTATCTACCTTTCTCCATATAATAATGTTAAATCCTTGAAGTCAAATTAATTATCAAAAAAAAAAAACAATAAATCAAAAATAACAAAACATTACATTCCTACAACTGCTATTACGTTGCTTTAAAAATTAATACTATTAACCCAATTATGCATTATTTTGCAAACTCAACCAATGTTCATGCAACAATTGCTATAAATATCATAGCACACTTTTATCGATTAAAAAAATTTATATATGCCATAATTGCGTGTACAAATGCACATAACATTTCATAAAAAAAATAAAAACTAAAAATAAAAAACTTTAACAATAATAAACCTAATAAAAAGTATAACAACTTGTGTAGCATTTATACATAATTTTTTTTTTATTATAAATGTCATCAACCTTTTGTCTTGAGCCCGCTTAACCTACTTGAATAAAACAAATCAAAAGAAAATGTACATAAAACTAGTAGAAAAAAAAAAAACTAAAAATTGCAGAATGATAAATATCTCGCAGAAAATAATTTTATTTTTACCTGCGGGCTTGTGCTATACATTTATAGTACACCTATATAAATTTATAAAAAAAAAACAATTTATTTGCCTACTTAGACTGTTTCACTTGGTTGCAAAGTTATTAACCTTTTTTTCTTCTCGGCTGTGTTTTTTTGTGGAACGTTTTCATTTGAAGTATTATTATTATTTTTTTTTGTTGTTGCATTCGCAACGTTCATATACCTGTTATGCATTGATTCGCGCTAAAACAGAGCACGAATAGCAAATTAACGATGAAATCTTGCCCCTTACCGTGTGGGGTCCATTGCAATGTCGATGTCGGCTTCATCGTTTGTATCGTTGCATCGTTGGTTTTTCTTCTATAAAACCACAAAATTGCTTGCGGATGCATCGAATTGTTTAACGAGTTCGAGTATCTTTAAGCCAACAACACTTATGTACCTACATATATGTATATGTATAGGTACGTCTATGATGGCAAAACAAAATTTATTTTGAAATTTGATTTATACTGGCGTAATCTTTGGGTGGTAACAGACACCTTTGCCACAAAGTGCAAAAAGATACATACATAGATGCATTTTCATATGAAATTAAATAAATAAATTGTTCTTCGATGAAATTCATACTCGATTTTGTTTGCATTGAGTTTTTTTTACCAAGCACCTGAGTATAAGGTCGACCCAGTTTAAAAAAATATCATACTATAAATCGAGGGGATTAATCTTTATGTGTGACTCGCCTCTGATTGTGCTCTTTAATTGATGTTGATTTTTGTTTTCTAGCAAAGTGCTGTCATTATCTTACCTAGATCAGCATTATTCAAGTAAAAGACAAACCCAACGAATTATTGCAAGTGTTACAGTGATGAAATTTTATTTTTCTTAATTAAATGATGTTTATTTAAATGGTTGATAGTTGTCTTTTGAAATAAAAGTTCAAATTCGTTGCAAATCTTTTAAAAGTAAAAGTTGTCAAATATAGAAAAAAGGTTGAATGACTCCTGAAACTTCGGCTACCCTACCAAATGTTCCATTAAGGATGGATACAATTATTAGTCAATTGTATTTTTACGAGCATTTGCTTGGGTTCTTATATAAAGCACCTGCTCTGAATATATGTTTATATGCTCCTCCATTTTGCTTAAATCACCACTGCTCTGGTACAATTTGAGCATTTGCTATGGTTCTTACATAGAGCATATGCTCTTGAGCATTATACTCCTGTTTCTTATCATACCACTCCTTATACGATACATCCCCAGAGCGAGTTCTGGTATTATATGATAATTTACTTAAGTTATTATATACAGCATTTACTCTGAGTATATACTTCTCCATTTCATTCACATCACTCCTCATTTGATGTATCCCTAGAGCGAGTTCTGGTATAATTGCATATTTTTAAAAGCTAAGCCAGTTCAAAAATTGAGTCATATACACATGGTTGATACGTCGAAGTAAAGTAAGATGGCACATCTTATAACCATGCAACGAAGGAGCATTCCCTACATGGTACACGGTACACGGTGCTAATGACGATAGTTTAAGAATTCTCTAGATATTATCAATGGTGGTGGAATTAGTTTTCGTTAAGGCGAACCACTTGGTGAACACCTCACTACGCTAATACGGCATATTCGGAGATTAGACCTACATAAACCATTTATCCGACTCCTTATAACTACTTGGAGTCTAACTAAAATTCAGAGAATATCAATTATCAAGAAGCCATTCTTTCGTACGTTCTACCCTGCAAAACCCATTTGTGAATAGATGTTAATTGCAACAACAACAAAACCTGTGCTGAATGATGTGCTGAATGGATGAGTTGATTCTATGTGTGTGTTTTGCATTGTTTTTCACGATTACTTTGCAAATCTTATACATCAGCTGTTCGCTCTAGCCTGTAGGCAAATCAAATTAACAGCTGAGGATTGCCATCATTATATTTTTTCATGTATGCTAATGTTCTTTTTTAGATTGTGAGAGAGTGAAATAACCTCAATTGACAGTTGAATTTAATTTATTTTAAAAGCCTTTTTGTTTGGTACTTCAAATGAGTTAAGGAAAAAAAAAACAAAAACATAGAAAACATTCAACGACAATGTTAAAATTGTCACATATAAACAAAAGCTGATTAAAGACAAACTATTTATGCATACAAATTTCACTATAATAGGTTTTAAGAACTTTTTCGGAGCTCTTGATATGAACTTAGGAAAATAAAATAAGAAAAACATTGAAAAAATCAGAATTGAAACTATCATAACTAATTAATGATAAATTATTAAACCATAAACATTTCGATATAAGCAGCTTTTAGCCCTTTTTGTAGTGGTTCTTGTTAGCATATAACCCAAAAAAAACATAGAAAACATTGCACACAAAATTTCAAAAAATACTTTTACATCTACTACTTAGTTCCTATCACTTAAAACAAAAAAAAAACATAGAAAACATAGAACGATAAATTTAAAATTTTCAAACCTTAATAACAATTATTTAATTATGAATTCTTAAGCTACTTATAAACCATTCGGTTTAAGCACTTTTTTGCAACTGTTAGAGGTGGTGCTTGATGTCAACCTAGCAAAGAACTCAAAAAAACGTAGAAAATATTGAACAATAAATTAGAAATTGTCACAGTTAATTAAAGTTTAGTTAACGTCAAATTATTAAGATACAAACCATTCGGAATGATTAGTTTTTTTTTTTTTTGAGGTGGTGCTTTGCTTTTTGATATCAAGCTAGCAAAGGACCCAATAAAAAAATATATCAAGTTCAATATTTCAGAACATAAATTAAAGTTGTCACAAGTAATTAAAGACTTATCAACGGAAATTATCAAGCAACAAACCATAAATTCTCTATTCGTCTAAGTTGCTATGCTAACTGGAAAACTCATTCATTAGAAGCAGCTGATGATTACAGTACCTGGAAACAACTTTTTTCACAATCATAAGCTCCTTTTACTCAATGTAAGTTCTTATGAATTGTGGACACAAATCAGATTGATTTGAACGATGGAAATGTTCACATGAGTTTATGTGGATTTTAATGGAAAAAACGTGTGCTCTTTCATTACAAAGAGTTACTTCAAAAGAATTAATTCTTATGTTTTGGTATTTTAATTTTAATTTAAAACAGTTTTCTTTTGCAATATTGTATCATTTATATTCGTACAATATGGAGTTGGGAACTGATAATTACTTTTTGTAACTTTCATTTAAATTACAAGTAATTAGTAACTAAACTTATTCCACTATAATTAGTTGTAATTGTTATTTATATTATACTTTTAATTGTAATTGTAATTGAAAAATTCATTTAAAAAGAAATGCACAGAGCTAGTTACGTACATTTAAAGTAATTGATTTCATGAATTGTTATTCATTGAATTTTTTATTTTTATTTAAATCCAATTGACAAAATGAATAAATTAAGTATATTTTTGTGTAATGATTAGTGAAAAAGTTATTATTACAGCTTCTTTAATGATTTTTTTTCCTATTAAATTGCAACTAATTGAGATTCAGTAATTAAAATTAAAATTAATTGCAAAAGTGCTTTAAATTTTCAATTACTAGTATGTATTTATAATTGGATTTTTTTCTCATTACATATCTTCCTGCCCATAAATCTTCCTACAAATAATAGAACATATTTCTTGTTTAGCTTTCATTCATAACCATTTCTACAAATTTTCAACTTATTTCAATTCGCAAAAAAAAAATCTTAGTTTATGTGAATACACAATATTTTGCAAGATTTTAATTTATAAATTCTGACACACATTAAAGTCATTCAAACACGTGTGCGTTCAACATCCTATATAGGTATATTGTTGTTCTTATTATGACAAAATTGAAAAATATAACAAAACAATATGTAAAAATGTGATTGCAAACAATATTCGGCAGGCAGACAAATAAATAAAGGCCATTTACACCTCCAAAGTTTATGCAAATGCGAACACAAAAAACACACCCTCAATTCTTGTTTAAAACTTTATGGCATTAAAAATGATTCAAATCTTATAAATTTAGAAATTATTATAAAGCTTTTGTATAGAACACAGCACGCCCACTTTTTTGCATACTTAATTGATTACTATTATTTTTTTTTTTTCAAACTTTGCACGGCAGAAAAAATATGGAAAAAATTCTCCTTTTTTTCAAAGAGTGAGAACAAAAATTGTTATACAAAAACAAAAAAGTTTATATGACGGGATTAAATTAGACGGAAACCAGTCAAATAAAATTAAAAAAAAGTGATAAAACAATCAAACAAAACTTTTTCAAAGAAATTTAATGAAATTTTATTTTTTCTTGTATGTTTTCGTTTGCCATAATTAATTTTAAGCAGAGTGGGAGCAGTGTACTACCTACTTATACAAACAATGTTTAAACTCTCACACCAATATACTTTCAAGAAATTGTGTGGTATATTTTTTTTTTAATTAACTGAGTTAAGTCTGATGTGTGCTCCTCACGGGAGAAACAAAAATAATAATAAAAATAATTATTATTATTACAACTTTTTCTTTATATGAACATACATTTCTCTCTCTCTCTCTCAATTTTTCAATTTTCTTTTACTTTTTGTTATTTCTTTTATTTTTATTTTTTATTTTATTAATTTTCTTAAGAGAAGACCTTTAAGGAAGCATGGCAATACCACCACACCACCATGTTCCCATTAAATTCTTTTCAAACAAGTTCCTCAAGTTTTTGTGTTTCTATGAAGAAGGTCGAAACTTTTTAAATAGAATCGCACAGCGAATTAATTTTGTGATATACTCGTATACAAAAATAATAGCGCATGCAATCTTCACATGTTTTATTATTTTGTTTGCCATTTTTTTGAGAAAACAATTTTGTGTTATTTGCTTCCTATTTTTTTTTTTTGTAAACATTTTTAATTTAATTTTATTGTTCTGAAAATAATGTATGTGTATTTAATATTTGTTTCTTTTTTTTTCATTTTTCTTTCAGGTATGAACACAAATTTGAATTGAAATTTTAATGAAAATACGTAAGTTCCTTGTAAATTAAAAAAAATATTAAAAAAATTTAAATATACAAAAAACAGTTATATGTAATAATATACTCAAATATTTTTGGTTAAGATTTTCAAAAAATTAAGCTTAGTTTAATTTTAAAAATTTCTTAAAATTAATAATTTCAGTTTCAAAAAAAACTCCATTCTCAAATATTTTTGTTTGAAAGTTGCATTTATTTTTTGTATTTTTACTTCAAGAAATTTATTTTCTACAATTTTATAAAATTATTATAAGTAAAAGTATTTTATTTTTTGTTGAGGGATCTCCATTCTCTTATTCATTTTCGACTCGATAGAAAAAAAAAACGTATTCAATAAACCACTAACCCAATGACCTTAAATAATCATGCTTGGTTCGTTTTGTATCAAAAAAAGATTTCCAAATCAGGCCTTTTTTTTGCAGTCGCATTCCAATTGCAACTGCAGTAACAACAACAACAAATGTAAGCAGTAGAAATTAATGAGAAAACCATAACCTATTAGATACAAAAATGCACAGTGTGGATTGGTAAGCGCAGGGAGCAGTGAGTAGTGCATTACGAGTAGTAGTACTATACATTCACAAATACCAGCCCACATTTTTTGTTTAAATGTTAGATAATATTAGATATGAATGTACTCTTTTAGTAGATTTATAACATCTACTATATACAACTACATATATACCTTTAGCGTATTATTATTACAAAGCGATACTTTCTGATTATAATGATTTTTGCTGGTAAACTGGCTTAGTGTTGGTAGGAAAAAAAGTAAAAGTCGTTCAGGTTTGATTGAGTTTACGGCCTTTTTTTGTTGTTGTTCCATTCTATAAAGCCTGCATAGATTTATTGAGTTTTTTTTTTTTTTTTGATCTTTTGATTTGAGTTATTAATGAGCGGTGTGACTTTGAAATATTTTTTTTTTGTATATTTTCATCATTTTTTTTTTTTTTGATTGACTAATAAAGAAATCAGTGAAATTATTAATAAATACACCGAATTGCGACAAAATGTCAAATCATTAAATTTACTGTGGTTCAGTAAGGAATTAAAAGAAATTATGGGTTTAGAGCTGAAGTTGATAAGTAGATTATAAAAAAAGTAGGTAAATAATGAATTAAATTTTGTTTCCAAAAATACTGATGATAACAGATTCATAATCAAGCCTAGGCCTTAAACGTTAAAATGAAAAAAATATATAAATAAGTCGTACTTACTTGATTTCTCATACGTTGGATGATCTGAAAAAAATAAGTAAAACACGGATAAACGTTCTCTGCAAAGATCCGGATCTGAATCCGCAATTTAAAAAAACGAATAAACGTGCACCGTAAATCCGTATATTCATAAACCCGCGTGCATGAATTTATACGTATACCCATGCATCCGTTTTACGTGTATACGTGTATCCGTGTACCCGTGTATCCATGGACCAGTGGATTCATGCATTTGAAAAACATGTCTGTGTTCTTAGTTCCAACATAATTTCAAACAATGCAATGCAGTTTTTGATGCAAATATTGGAAATTGGAAATATTTATGTCTGCCTACAGTTAATACCTAATAAAGGGTGTTTTTCTTTGACGTGTGGCTTTCAGTCTGGCAATAATTTTTTCGGAGTTCGTCTTTTTGACAGTTGTCATTCAGCTTGGTTTGCCATTTCATAATGAATTGACTTACTCCTACAAAACCTTTGCAAATTGTAAAAATTTATTACCAAAATAATTGTTCGGTTCTCAACTGCTAACGAAACAATCAATTTATTAAAGAACAAATTTTTGTTAGCGCATTATGTCCCGTAGTGGGCCTGTGGTGTGACCTCAAAGATCATGCGATTTAACACCACTGGATAATTTTTTGTGGGGTGACGTGAAGTCGCTTGCCTACGCAGATAAGCCCAAGGCGATTGACGTCTTGGAAAAGAATATTTGGTGCATTGTCGCTGACATACGGCCCAAATTGCTGCAAAAAGTGATCGAAAATTTGGGCCTCTGGGCTAGAATTTATTCCAGTCAGCCGCGGTGGCGGTTACTTGCCCAAAAGCATTTTTAAGGCATAATGACAAACCAATGCCGTAGCCAGGATTTTAGTTTGGGGGGCTTGCTTCCAAATTTTACGAGGAATTCCTTAAACAAAAAAACTACTGTATGAGATCGATTTACGCAACCGATTTACGAATCGTACAACTCCCCTATTTTTGCAACACTAAATTTGTAGCACATCTTGACTCTATAACATTCTGATTAATTTTTTTGTTAAATCTATAAGAAAATAAGCTATTTCAACTATAACTTGTATCAAAAAAAAATAATCCAGTAAGTGCAACAACCTTGGTTATTGTAATTGCCCCAATTCTGTTTCTATATTCCAATTTATTATGACATAACATCAATTTCGCAGCAAATAATTTACTCAGCTTTCACAGCTGACCAAGGAACTGTATTATCAAAGTAAAATGTCAGTTTGTCAAGTTCTTGGAGTTTGTAGTTCAACTTCAAATAAGTCTTCGACAAGTTGGGATGCGGATTGAAAAGAATCTCTGAAAAAAATCTTCGGCATTTTATTTGATGTTCTTAAGAGAATTCAGAACTTCTTTTATGCGGTCGACTGCAGAAATGAAATCTAAGGATTTGTTCTGTAGAGAAACTGATAAGGGCAGCGTTTTATTGAATAGTTTCCTGTATACAATGAGGCTTACTAGGAAATTATTTTTTTGGATCGCTGCCAAAAGGGTTGATGCTTTCGAAGACATTGCCCACGTTCTGCTCGTTATTTCTTCAAGAGTTATTGAAATGCATTTGAAAAGTTCTACATAGGAAACAATACTGTCATGCCACTCAATGAATCTTATTTCACAAAGGCGAAGAAGTCGTGTTTTTCGACTCTCTGGTGCGCGTTTTTTAATGACAGTTTTAAAAGTTATACATATTTCAATTTGAATGGTTGCAGAAGAAATTAGCTATTTCACTTACTACACTTAGGCAATTGCGAATTGCAGGAATTGACACAGAGCCAGGTTCAAGCAATGGCTTGCACAGTGTACATACCTAGCGTTTGGATACTATTGCCTAATCCTGCACTGTGTTTCACTTTAGTGACCTGCCAAATTTACAGCTCCACTATAACCTTGACCAACACAATTCTTCATATCAAGATGTAGTTCTTCGCATTGCGGCATTATGGTTTTTGTCAAGTTTCAGTTTCTTGTTAAGATTTTCGGGGACTTAAGACCCTCACCTGGCTACGTTCCTGTGGCAAACCCTTATCTTTACAATAAAACTAAATGCTTGGCCAAAATATTAAATTATATGTGTTTTATTTCTTCTTGAAAACCACATGTCTTATAAAACACCCTTTGTAAAATCAAAAATCCATTTAATGTGAAATATCCAGCATTGTAATGTCATTTGAATGCTAGATTGCCATTATTATTTAAAAAACAAACATAATCATAGTATTTAGAATCCGTGTATTCAGTGGCGGTTTTAGGTAAGACGCCGCTTAAGGTCCTGTCTTATGTGCCACCCTTTTTTTATGTAAAAGTATAGTCCAAATCTAATTATTATTAGTTAAAATAAAATATAACTTTTTATTGGTTTGTATATTGCTAATTAGTTACATACTATATTTTCTTTTAATAGTTAGCTGGTGAATACATTTCTTGTTTGATTTTCAAGTTATTTGTATCAATTTCAAATAAATTATCTAAGAAATTAAAATTAAGGTAAATCTATTCATATACGCTTTTATGCCTGGCCACTTCACAAATACGTGCTCTTTCATTTGCCTATGACTCGTCTGCCTAAATTTTTTGGGTAATTCTGCGGCGATTATCATACAAAAATAATCATTGACTCCAGTTATTGTTTTGGTCTTTTCTTCATATTCAAAAAATTGTTTATGTCTAATATCTTAAAGAAGCCTGGGAGCCATACAGTTGGACAACGGTTGATAAATCGACTAGATCATCTTGAAATTTCTTACTCACAGTATTTAAACACTCTTAAATTGCATTCCACATAGACTCAGTAGCTGTTTCCAATTGCAGTAGTTTTCGTAGCAGTCTATTAGGCTCGGATCGTGTATTCGATTTCTTGTTGCTGCTTTCTTCAATGAAGTTCAATGCATTAATAGGTTTGTTTGTTAAGCCCTGAAGTCACGCTGGGGTCGGACCAAAGTGTTTTTTGAAAAATGTGAACTAACCCTGACGAGCCAATTCGGTAATTTTTGAAACACCCTACACTCGCCCTGAAGTAGAACTAAGTTTTTGCTGGGGCGAATTGAGGTTAAGAATAAAATGTCAAAGTGGCAGGAGCTCTGAAGCATTTGTTTTTTACTTTAGATTCACGTGCTGCTTTTAAAATGGAAATTCAAGGAATACACAAATTTACTTAAATAATAACAAATAGGTATAGAAAGTGGAAACTGTGTTTTTTTTTTTTTCATTTTTAAATCAAATTTCGTTTCAGGTTTTTTTTGACAATTCTTGGGGTTGTCAAGAAAACCTGGGTCAATCCTGGGAAAAACTTCAACGAACAAACCTAATTATTGCAGACCACGCATTTTGTAAAGCAAGCAGGCATTATGTTGAGGAGACCAACTAGTTTGAGACAAACTTTTAAGACTTAATTTTGTGTGCTAAATCAAGACCTAATAATTAAGTATGCTGATCGATATGATATACCAAAGTATTTAGCGTATTGTTCTTCAGTAGAAATATGTTATAATTCCTTATCTTGAATCAACAAAATGATTTCGACGTTTTTTCACTACCAGGGTGCGCATAAGACGTCAAATGTTCAGATAAAATGTATCAAATTCGGCATAAACCTTCGGTGGAAACAAAGCATGATGTAACTTTGTACCTTCAAAATTTCGGTTGCCCCCAAATTTTTGACATTAATTATGGTAAGTTCAACTTTTATTGTTAAGGAACTGGCCTTAAAGCGGCACTTACTTCAAAGTGTTTATAGTTCAGGGAAAGCTAGAGTACTGCATCAAAGTTAAACAACTTTTAATTTGTGTTAAGCTTTGGCTCTTAAAATAGGATTTCGGTAATTTTGCGCTTCTTTTGTTAAGAGATGAGTGTGATGATACTTTATATGCATCGCCATTTTATTAAAATACTGCTTTTGAACACGTCTAATTTCACCGGTATTGGGCTGACAAGAAAAAACAACTCCCACTACCCCTTCAATGAAGTAAGATGTGACTACTGATACTTAAAAGTAATTCCAGTTTTCTGTTATCAAACAAATCAAACATAACTTAATATTTTTGCAAATGTCAAAGTGACAATCTGCAAAGTGTATTTTTTTGGTCGTCTATTTCACGATAAATATTTCGGGTTTTACTCGTATTTTCATATCTTGGAAAAGAAAAAGAAAATAAATAGTAGCTATTGCTTAAAAATGTAACCATTTAATCAGAAAAAAATAGAAGCATGCATAATAAATGCGGGCGAATCTCGTTCGATTTTTTTTTTTTTAATTTGAATATTTTTGTTTATATAATGAATTATGTAATGCAACTACATATATTTTTCAACCTGCCCGACATAGACATTTCCAAAGGTTAAACAAAAAATTGCGCACATAACAACTTGGATAAATCACAATACACCCCATTGCTACCTGGATTTATTAAATGCAGGTAAACTCCTTAAAGCATTATCCTTGGTTTCAGTTCAAAGACCTTTTTTGATGGTGTATAGTTGTTATTTTCTTAAAGGCTTTTATACGACCTACATAAGAACTGGCTAGACTCCAAGGAAATATTGTCATCGTTGAAAATCAATAAATTGTGTAGTGAAAGTTTTTATCCCTATACATGAGCATTAGAATATTTTATTCATAATAATACAACTTGAAAGGAGAAGTTCGGAAAAGCTAACATTCCTAATTGAATTATTTACGTAACGATATAGAACTAATTAAAGATGGAATTTTCCAACTAAACGAAATGTTATAATATTCTTCATCGTCGAACAAAGTATCGAAGTATTTTCTTGGAAAAGTTTTCGGTTGAAACAATAATTATTTTAGCTTCTTTGAGAGTATCTACATTTTGTAAGAGATTAAGAAAATATTTGAGGAAGATTATGAGGTTTTGTAAAATGAAATTAAGTAATCTTTTCATTATTTATAATGATTTTCGGGTACTTTGAAGAACAAATCTTATAGAGAGGGTGCTATGCCATAATTAATTTCTTATCCACTCAAAATAAGTAAAAATATAGGTAAACGAATCAATATTATGAGGAAGTTTGAAGTTCATCATTCATATAAAAAAAGTCAGATATAAAAGTAACCACTTAAGGGTTTTTTTTTTATTTTTAAGAAAACAACTGTAATTAATCTGGTCAAGAAACCAAATTCTTTGCGATTTTTGGTAGGGACCCTTTTATGGAATTTATTCCTCACACATTCCTCACATATTCTTATTTATACTTGCGATTGTACTAGTTAATTCTTAATCTTTTACATTATGGATAAAATTATGTCCGGTTATCATTTTTTTAATCCTGTCGCTTGGGCGCCATTTTTTAAAATGGCACCCAACCTGTGCAAAATTCTTTATTATTAAAAAAGTAAATTACTTAGAAAACTTCCATGGCCGAAATAACTATTGAATACTTAAAAATAAGATTTTTAATAGTAGCTTCTACGAGTTAACTTTCAGTGTTAACACTTTTCAGGATCATACGTTCTTTTAAGGCAACTGGACTTCTTTGATCATTTTAAATATTTTGAACACACAATAATTGCAGACACCCTTTAAATGCCAAACATTTGTTGGGAAATACAAATTAAAATTTCGAAAAATAGGTGTTGAGTAGGCGCACCTTAAGTTTAGATTTCAATGTTGACGTACTTTTTCTTATGTCAAAATTTAGAACTTTACCATTTTTTTAAACGTGAAAAAAGTTGTGGAAATGCCTCCACACGTCAAACGTCTGTGGGAAAAATAAAGATTGATGTATTAAAAAAAAGAAAATTTTTGATTGGCCACATTTTTTGGGTTAAATGTGAGTGTTGCCACTTTTTGCAAACATCCTTTTTTCGTATAAAAACGAAGATCTTCCACATTTTTTGCTAGTAGTTAGTATTTTGAACATGAAAAAACGCGGGAGCACCTCCAGATACCAAATGCGTATTGGCAAAATAGCAGTTGACTTCTTAGAAAAAGTTGTTGAGCAGAAGCGTATTCGATTTAAATGTCTGTGCTGCCACTTTTCGGAAATATGTTTTTTTATGACAATGAATGGGATTTCCAATTTCTTGATAATTTTTAATATCTTGAACATAAAAGACTTGCTACATTTTTTTTTCTTACATGCATTTGGTATTGGAAGCATATCCGCAACTTTTTTCACGTTATAAATTTTGAAAGTACCAAAAAGTGAAAATTTGGCATAAAAATATATATTATGTTCTCGAAAAGTGGCAATACTCCAAGCCACGTTTAGAGTCTGGAGGTGTTTACGCATTTTTTTTGCGTTGAAAATAGTAAAATATATCAAAAAAGTCTACTAAACTATACTTTTTGACATCGATAAAGGTATGTTCCCTAATAGTGGCAAAACTGAAATACTAACCGAAAATGGTCCTACGATACGACTGTCTATAACGATATCAACCGTTATTTTTCTGATACGCGTTTGGCATATGGAAGCGTTTACGATTTTTTTTTATGTTCAAAATATTAAAAATTACCAAAAATGTCTCTTTGGTATAAATAAGTATGTTTCCAAAAAGTGGCAATATATACATTTTACCCAAAGAAGTGTCTACTCAAAATCATTATCTTAAGACATCACCCGTTATTTTTCCAACACAAATTTGACGTCTAGGTGTTTCAACAACTTTTTTCACTTTAAAAACTACCAAAACAGGGTAAAACATTTTGAAAAAAAGTATGGTCCTAAAAATTTGCAAATTTATAATTTAAATCGAAGTTAAGTCTACTCAACACATATTTTTATAAATATTAATTTTTATTTTCCAACATGCGTTTGACATTTATAGGCATTTTTGCAAGCTTATTCATGATGAAAATATTAAAAATTATCAAAAAAGTCGAGGTTCCACCCGTTGACTTAAAAAAAGTATGTTCCTGAAATGTGGCAACACTGAAATTTCACCAAAAAGAGCATCTACTCAAAACATTTCCTTTAAGTTTTCAATCGTTATTCTGATCACTGAAATTTCCAAGTAATTAACGATTTTCATTTTTTAATTTTTAACAGATTTGACCCCATTTTTGAAAATGGTGTCTAAGTGACAGGATTACAGCAATAAGTCCTTATCTAAATAACATCCTTAGAGTGCCAATAATTATTTATAAACAAACAAATAATGTCCCCCTGCAAAAAGTGCAGGTATTTCGGTTTCCTTATCGGACTACAGATTGGGTGTCATTTTTCAAGATGAAGTCCAAGCAACGGGATTACAACAATGACTTTACAGCTAAATTTCATCCTTTATGTGTAATGAATACGTTCCAGTCATAAAAAAGCTAAAAAAAAACGCATGGGATTCGGTAACTTGGGGTCCAATTCCGCAAGTTTGAATTTTTTCTGTGTACACAGAAAATAGTCAACACGTCAATTTTTGAGATTCCGCAAGAGTTGGTTTTGAGTTTTTGACAAATATCGTATGCACAATCAGTAAAATTTTTTTATACTTGTTTTGGGCGTAAACGGAATGTGAACACTGAAGATCATTCACCCTTGCGGAATTTGACCTCTGACCGGACTAAATATGATGAGAAAAGCAAATGTGCCTTTATTTCAATTTAAACAATATCAGATTTGAGCTTACAAATATTTAAGAAGATGGTTTCCAAGTAAAATTCAATTTAGTTTTCAAATGAAGTTTGCATTAAATAACTTGTTCCAAACACAAGAATTTTTCTAATTTTCTTTAAATTTATCGTTGTTTTCCAAGGTTTTGGTAAACCACTTAACAGGATAAAAATGAGTATGCGTGCGATTCAAGTATTTTTGTCTTTTTCTTATTAAAAAATCCAGTTATTATTTTTTAATGTCACTTTAACCTTTTGCAATAGATCACTTTTCAAAATAACCAAACATTTTTGCCAATATATGCCACGCTGAAAAAAAATATACAAACGAATTTTTGGTCATTTGCATAATAATTGAAGTTTAAATTAAATTCAAAACCAAAAGTCATCTTTGGTAAAGCCTCATTGAATAAACTAGGACATAATAACATTGACAGGCCATTAAGTTACCTTTCTTTATATATTTGTATATATCTCTCTTAAGACCTTGTCATAACCAGTTTCTAGTATCTATTTTTTTTTCTCCTATACATCTACTGTACTAGGTACATATCTCTTATATTTAATTGAGATATTGGCATTACATATTTAAATTTCAAATAGTTTGTTGATGGTGTCTTTAAATGTCGCTAGTTTTTTTGTTTTTTTTTTTTCTGTTTGCAAAGTAAATGTGCAGAAAAAAAGAAAAAGCAAGAAAAAGATTGATTTCCATTTTCAGACAAAATGTATTTTGCAAAGTTTGTACATCGTTGTTGTTAGATAAAAAAAAAAAAAAAAACAGAAAAAATCCGTCTTTCACTTTTTCTTACTTTTAGTTTCACAAGATTTGCAATTATTGTTTAACCACTGACGCACGCCATCAACAACGAATTATATCCGCCATAGACTCAGAGACTTATGGAGTCTGACTGCGAGTGGTGGTCGTTATTATCTGTCTGAGAGACAAATACATAAATTAAATCTTCTATCAACTTGCAATTTACGTAGATACTAGAGGGCAGGTTTTAGCCAATTATGTCAAAAATATTTAATAATTTGCGATTATCTAACAATTCAAAACAAAAACGAAGAGAAAAGTACGTATACGCCCAAGTGTACCATTGCTTTATCTCTATCCTTGGACTTAGAAAAAATAAGCCACATCAAATGTTTAGCATGCATGGAGTGTTTTAAGTTTAACTTATGTTAAATTTTTCAACCTAAGCTATTATTGACTGAAAATATAGTCTGATTGGCAAAGATGATCACCGTTTTTGAATAACATAAGTGAACAAAGATTTCAACTCTTACATGCAATCATCCACTTAAATTAAAACAATCTCGATTGATATCATAACACATGTAAAATTGAAAAACAAAAATCAATAAAACATTTCAGTAAAAATAAAAGTACGAATACGCCCCAGTGCACTGCTCTGTAATAAAAAATCGGAAAATGTTTGGTTTGCATGGAATAGTTAAAGGTAATATTTAAAGCCACTCAAAAGGACTTTCTTATAATAGTATAGACATTACGTCGTAGGGTAACCAGTGCGGATGCAGATTTCAGTTAAAGGGGGGGGGGGTATTTTTGTATAACCGTGCCAACTATACTGGGATTACGACACTTCAATTTTTTTCCAGAGTTTCCACATTCTTGATGAGGTCTACAGAAAATTGGAATATAACTACCTTCATGGCCACTCTACCCACCTTGGGCTCATTACCAGAAGACTGAGTTTTTTCCGTGTACAGATAAATCATAAAGGTACACATCGACTTTTGCGATTTCGTAAGAGTGAGCGAAATGAAGCTATGCAGTTTGTGGCTGTAGCATATTGTCTTAACAGCATTTTTGAATTCGCTGTGGATCTTCGTAAAACTAGCTTGAATTTCAGAATGGTACATTGGTATGTTCCTATTCCGACTCATGAGGTTTGACTTCGAGTGACAGTTTCAGCCTCTTTCTAAGCTGGGCAAGATAATTTTCCCAAACTGGCCTTCCCAGTTGAAGGCCCTTTTCGAAAGCGAGACGTACTTGTTCTTATGTTCAATCTCCTTAGAACTTGGAACGGTTTCTTATAGTTCAAAGTATTATTTGAACTTGGAATTTAGTAGAAATTTATCAATGAATATCAGCAGAGCTTCCTAATGAGTCCTTTTTCGACAAAATTGTGATTTCACGATTGACTCTAAGTGTTGTTTTTCAAGCTTTGACTTTGCGTGAAACTTTGGTTATGGTCTTGTTTCGGTTAAAATGCTTAATTTGGTTAGGTAAGGTAGATGGGTTTTTCATTTTATGATACCTTATCAAAAGATTCAGAGATCACTTTTTCAAGTTTAGGATATTGTCCGTATTTTTGTTATTGTAGCTAGGCCGAAGATTCATTGTGATCGTACATGTTATGAATGGGTTCCCCCTGTCATTGGTAAGTTCCACTTACTTCTTACCAATTGTCTGTTTAATGGAACAGGATCAAATTTTGACACTTGAGTCCATTAGGCTTGGATCTAACGATGAACCAGTTCTTCCCTACTGCTTAGTTGCACTTATGATCATTGTTTTGTATCGATTGATTTTATTTAACAACAGTTTTTTCTTTCTTAGCCCAAAAATGGCTCCTCATCCATCTGGTGTGCAGGTTTTTGATTTTGTCATATTTTTAGATTTGGAATAGAATCAACACAAATTTGGCATCAACAAAAAAATTTCAAATTACCAGACTTAAAGCTACATTTTTTTTAAAAAATGTTATGTTAAATTGCATCGGTGGTTAAAATAACAGTACAAGTGCCATTGCCAGAAAAATTAAAACAACTTGTTTATTGACATAAACAAATGTTTAAAAAAAAAAAAACATTTTTAAAGCTTTTCAATCATAAGCAATCCCTTTTACATTTTCATAATGAAAAATGTATTTTTTGACTCAGCAATAAGAAGTTATGCCTGTTTGCAAATTGTTCAAATTTATTACCAAGATAATGGTTCGGTTGGCATGACGCCAAGGAAACTTTTAGTGAGCGCATTATCTTGCTTCGTGGGGCAAGTTTTTGTGGGGTCACTTGTCTACGCACATAACCCGGAGACGATTGACACCTTGGAAGAGAATATTCGGTGACTCACCAAAAGTTTCCTTCAATAAATTGATTGTTTCGCGCAAACTGAACCTTTATTTTGGTAATAAATTTGCACAATTTGCAAACGTTTTACAAAAGTTAGTCTATTCATTTTGAAATAGCAAACCGAACTGAGCACAAATCAAGTGTCAGGTGTCAATTGACCAACTCTGAAAAAGTATTGCCAGATTAAAAACCGAACGTCTAACAAAATCACCATTTACATACACAAACCTAATTTCAAAAAAATTCATCAACTCTTTTTCAAAATATTGAATTTTTAAACAAAAACAACAAAATTAAAAAAAATTACAAATTTTTCCTTTTTTTCTCAAAATTCGTATAAGTAGGCAATTTTGCAGACATTTTAAAAGAGCATTTGAATAAGAAATCGATTGAAATCGGTGAACCGTTAAAGAGAAAATCGAAAATAAAAAAAACCTTATATGGCTGGTACCGTTAATAACGGTTTTGGAGATATTTTTTTTTAGTACCAGAAATCGCTTCAGTAGTTAAGGCTTAAGATTTAGTTACAGACAAGACAGACGGACAACTATCCTTAGGCAAAGAAGTTCTATTCAACTTTTCTTTTCGGTTTTGACTGCAGAAAGTCGTTTTCTGGTTTCTCTCCAATCTTCTTTATTGGATTTGTGTTCTTTATCAGTTTAATAACCCCAAAGACTCTAAAACGCTTCCACGAAAGTAACAAAATTCTCACGAATATTATCATTAAAAACGTAGGTAGGCCACAGCTGGGAAAGGTTAGATACTTCGGTTGTTTCATCAAAAAGTATTAAATAAGTTTGTGAAAAAGACAATCCTAAAAAATAGAAACGTGTAGTCCTCTTTGGCATCCATTATTCTTGACCAGGGGAAAGAGGCAGTTGTGCGTAGGTTACTTTTTCGAGATTCACTTAACCGAGCTTTTTTGTATCCGAAAAGACCAACCGTTGAAAAATAGTTTTTTTTTCTCGGAAATTTTTCAGTAATTTTTAGAAACTGTTCTTAAAGCGTATATTAATGCTTAAAACTTTTTCTGAATTTGATTTAATAATATCTACTAAATTGTTTATAAAACAAATAATTAAAATAATTTAAATAAAAAAATACGTATACGCCATTGTGTCCCATCCATATATATACATTATTTTTAGACCAGTTTAAAAATTGGCTAATATTTGGTATGCACAAATATTAAAACAATAATTTAATTGGTTATTAACAAACAATAATGATTTATTCCAGTAAAATTACGATGATTGCCATTTTTGGTGAATTAAGGTATACAAAAAAGACTTAAACTGTATTATGCAACCATTTATTAATTTAAAAAAAAATAAAATACAAACTTAATAAATTTGTGCACAGAAACAAAAATTCAAGAAACAGCATTATAGTACTTGGTAAAAGAAATTAAATTACGTATACACCCCAGTGTACCTTTGCTTAACCGCTTTTTCATAAGAAAATAAGAAGCGCAAAATTTGTGTTTAATTTGTATGTATAAATACATTGAGGAAAAGTCTATATTTCTCCAAAAATTGGTCAATTATTTTGAGAAACATTTTTTAAAGCTTATTTTTAGTTTCAAAACTTTTTCTGGATCTATTTTAATAAAATTCAGAATACTTTTTATGAAATATGAGTTTTGTCTATTTATTTAAATTATTTCAAAAATTCATTAGGTGTTCATTTAAATGTGTTGCTCAACAAGAAGATTTTTTTTGTTTCAAGTTTATTTAATTAATGCGCAAATTCAATAACATAAACAACAAGAAAAAAAAACACAATGCGTACATGCATACTTACATACTTGTTATTTTAATGTGGGGTGGATTACATTTTTTTTTGTGTTAGCACCCGCACCCAGGTTATATGTTAAATAAACAAATAGAATAGCCTTGAGAATAATTAGTAGGTAATCGAAACGATGGTATTTCTAAAAACAAATCAATACTTTAAGTGTAGTATGTGGTAGCAAATTATTTTGAATACAGTTATTTATCACTGGTTTGACAGTGCATATTTTTGTTTTCAAGTAGGTTGTAGTCTTCCGGTTTAATAGAAAGTGTGTAAGATTACGCTGACTGGTGGTCTGGGCTTCAATTTTTCTTGTTTTCTTCGGTTTGATTCAGGACCCGTTGAACTGTTGTTCAAGACTATCGTTGAAGACAAAAAAGCCACACAATTTAAGGTTATTTTTATTAATTGTGTTTCATTGTTACGACTATGACAAACATTTATATTTGCAAAATATTCTTAATTTAAGAGACTCAGCTTGAGTAATATTAAAAACATGGTTAAGCTTCGTAATGAGTGTTACATATTACAAGGAGATTTTGTCTCATTCTTTCTAAATATTTACCTGAAAGTTGCTCATTTAGTGATAGTATGAAAACGTTACACAATTTTTAATTTTTTAATAAAAAAAAAATGTTACGGATGTGACAGCGTATGTTTTTACAGCATAAACAATTAAAAAAAATCTAAAAATTTTATTTTGAAGTTGTTACGGTTTTGACAAGAAAAGAGCTACGCATGTGACAGCGTATGATTTTAAAGCATGCGCAGAAAATTATAGTTAAAATAATTTTTGGAAAACAATTGTTATAGAAGTAACATAATTTCTCATGCACTAAAGTGAAAAATTTCTCCTCTCGTAAAGTGAAGTTTATTGCTTCAATAATTACGTATGGCTGATTTCCAATGACGCCTTTGAGGACTTGATGTGTATGCTACATTTAAGGCAAGCCTTATGGACGCGTCAAGATACATCGAGAAAAGAATTCAAACTTTTTTAATACAAGATGGCCAAATATGTATTTGAATTGAAAATTGAAATATCAAAACGAAGACATTGGTAACATTGGTTTGTATGCCTATTCGGTACATCATGTTCAAAGTATCATTGTTAAATTAAAACAAAAAAATATTCTCACTCCAAACTTTTCCGTTGAAAAACAAATCTATATTAACGTGTGACGCTTAACGCGACATTGTAAATCAAAGTGTAATTAGGTTTATATTGAAATTAATTGAACTGAATAGAATTGAATCGAATTGAATTGATTTAAATTGAATTGAAATGAAATGAAATGAACTGAAATGAAATGAAATGAAATGAATTGAAACGAAATTAAATGAATCGAATTGAATTGAATGTCCATTGATTTGAATTGAATTTGTATTGAATTGAATTATATTTGCATTGAATTAAACTGAAATAAATTGAATTGTATTGAATTGAATTGAATTGCGAAATTTCCGTATATATGTATGTTATTTTATATTTTGAAAAACAAATAAATAAATTGAAGAACAGAAATAAGTATGCATTTAGTGTTGAAATGCCAACCTGCTACAGTGTGACACTTAAAAGTTAGGGCAGCAAACATTTCAGCTTCGTTTCATCCTAACTGATTAGGCTTTCTTGTTTCTGTTAAACATTTCTAAAATTTCCTTAAACATAAAAAAGAAAACATTATAGAAGTTCTAAAGGAAGTCCTTGACGGTCTATAAGAAGTTTTAACGGGCGCTATTCGAAATACTACAGAAGTTAGGTTTTGACAAAAAGGTTCAGAAAGGTTTCCATAAAAAAAACACAAGTTTAATATAGTTATCAGTTTTTATGGATAAGTTATATAATATCTACTAGAAGTTGATAATACAACTTTTACAGAGGTTGATAAATAAAAGAAAAAAAAAATAGAATTTCTATTTTCAATTTCTTTGAAGTGGTTTTTGCTGCATTGAATCCATTTGTAACCTGAAAATGTTGTTCACAAAAGATTATTTGCTACTTAATGTATTGGAAATAGTTATACTCCTATGTGACAGTCCAGCACTCTACATGCAAGAACTAAATTAGCTTTTTTCATTTTAGAACTTCCAAATATTTCTTAAAACTATTACTACCCGTTCACATGGGGAGAGAAGCTGTAGATTTTTTGACGACTTTTTAAATTGACTTTTGCGTCTCTTTCACTTCAGGGAAAAAATAATGTTGGTTTAATTTTTAATCGTGTTTAAAAAGCTTCTTAAAAATGAGTTTTACAAGTTTGAGCTTCTGTAATATAGATTGATTGATTTTTTGTATGGTTTGTGTCTAAGATTCCATAGGTTAAAGTGAAGTTTTCGATAAAAGTTATATAAAATTGTTACAGAAACCTTTTGAAGGATGACTTTAATAATAATAACTTTAAAGAATCTTTTAAAAGTCATAGCTTCATGTCCCTTCTATTAATTTGTTTACAGAGGTTTATCCGAAGTCTTGTTTAATTTTCTATAGCTTTTAAACAATTTTAAATACGTAGTTATTGGAATCATGACTTCTATAAGAAATTTATTTTTGATGAAAGCTATTTAGAAGCTTTATACATATCCAGACTTGCAGCATATCAATATTTCTAAGAAAATAAAAACTGAAATGTTAGTTGGGGTGTGACACTTTAAGAATGAGCTGCGCATAAATTAAGAATGCAGTTTTATACTGAATACAATTTTACCAAAATGTATTCTGCGTTTAACTTATGCTAACAAATCAAATAACTTTTGAGGCACTAAATTTTAAAGTTATGCAGACTGCAAAGAGGGAAACAAAACAGTTTTTATTATTAAATTACTGATATATTTCCTTTGAAAATGAAACGTTCAATTTTTTCCTTAATCACATATATCGCTAATTTCATTAGCCTTACTCTTCAAAATTCCCCATATTTGTGAGTATGTGTTTTTTTTTGTATAATGTTACATTGCAACACCAATTATTAAATTTTGCATTAATAAAGTTGTTAGTATTTAATACTAACTGTTATGTGTCTTATTTTATTTCTCTTCACCTCTCCAACAACAACAACATTTTGTCTATTTCTGTATTTTATGCATAACCAATTCTCCTAATCACGATAGTAATCAAATTGCTTCACAGAATGCTATCAACAAAAAAACCGCAACAGACTGCCCACCAGACAATCGCATTAATATCCAAATGTATACAAAAAGCTTAAAATAAAATTATTATAACAAACAACAACAACAAACAAACAACATAAAGAAAAAAAATGATATAAAAACCTTAATTTATTCTTTGTTGTTGGTTGGTCGTTGATATGTGGTGAGAAACACCAGACTTAACGGCCGCATAAACGTGATGAACAATCAAGTCGTTAGCGAGATCTCTGTCCGTACAAAAGTGAAAGTTAAAAAAAAAAAACACCTCACGGCTTTTGCTGCATAGCACTTACTATGTTTTTTTAAAAATATATAAACTACTTCCAATTGCTGGCGATGACAAGTACAACAGTTACATTGAATATTTGTATGTGCATTGCTAACGGTACATCTCCAAAATCGTAGTGTACAGACAAGCAAACGATGTACGAGTATAATGAGTATACCCCTTAGCAACGACACCACAATGCTGATAATTTAGATGCGACCCGGGCCGTCATTCAATTATTTCCGATTTCCCTCTTGAAATGCGAGTAATCCGCGTGTCGTCACATTAGGAAAACGGCCTTAAATCCCAAGCCATCGCAAACGTTGCCATCGTGTTGTTTCCCCAAAGCTTTTTGTTTTAGTGTTCAACACTTAAGGATATCCAAGACGGTTGTTTGACCGGCAAAATTATGCCAGACACTGTCTGTTCTCTAAAACACAATAAAAATAACAACAAAAAATGCAAATCAAATGTGGCACATTACATCGTCGTCGCGGTGTATTTGAAACGCCATCAGGTGCTGCCAAACATGGCAGATACAATTCGGCACCGCGGTAGCTTGTTTTTGATTTTTTTCTTTTTGGCAATTTCCCTTTCGGACTTTTGGTGGTAAGTTGGGGGTTAACAATTACACCTGGGCCAACACACTGCTGGCTACTTAGTATTACATTTGAATACAGCATGCGGTTTCAATATTATTGAGAGTTTGTTAAAACGAAGTACACGGATGCGGACGCAATTTAAACCTCCTCCCCTTCCTCCTCATCTGCCACATGGTCGACGCAGTGGCGGTTGTGTTTATTATGGCAGAATGCTATTTCTGGCGTTTGGCGGGTGACATCCGGTTGGGAATAGTTTTGTATCCGCCACGCATATAATTTGATTAAAATAAGTTTCTCTTTTTTATTTAAACCAAAATTGGTGGCACTTAACAGTTCACAAATTGCTGGTTTTTAATTATTTCTTTTTTTTAAATAATCTAAAGAATGGCTATTTTAAACAAACAGGATCTGCCAGAAATGTATTTCTATTTTTTTGTGCAGCAGCACAGTGTACACTTTGAACCTGTTTCTTTTTATTAACGCGACAATGTGCACGAGAATAATAATTTATTAAATTTTAAAGAGATTTCAATCGTCATAATCTTGTAGCTACATTCAGAGAGGAAAGAACTGGTTCTTTGTATCCGGCAACTTACAGGGTGGAGTTAATTTTTTTTATCAATTTTTATGTTTATAAATTAAAATGTAAGACAATTAATTATTAGAAGAATAAAAATAAGCACCATAGAAGCCGGGAATTAACTGGAAAATGTCAATTGAAGGATGTATTGGTTTTTGATACAAATATACTGAACCAGTGTTTCCACATACATACATACATACTGTGGAAATGGCAGTGATTTATATTTATGTTTTAAATGGTTAAAGTTGAGTTTCATATTTCAATTGAAATTAATCTTTATGTAAGAGTCATTGAAAGCAATTGAATTAATTAAGGAAAGAATGTTAGGAGGTTTCCAAGGAGATGTCTTATAAAGTAGGTATATGGTTGCTATAATGTTGAGGTTGTTGGGAATTCCAAGCTATTAAGGATATAAAGCTATTCAGCTCTGATGAAATAAAGCAACTAAATTGCTTAAAAGCTGAAGTTGAAAATGTATTGTTCTTAAAAAGTTTCAGATTTAAATTGTTTATTTCAAGTGGGAATCTCTCATTAATTTATAGTGTAAATAAAACAAGATGGGAAAAAATATTCACAATTATATTTAAATTTATCTTCTTGTGTTTGTATATATTATATTTAGGATAAGTTATTTGGCCAAAAATAAAATTTGAAAATTTTGGTAGACGTACCGATTTTGCTGTTTATATCTTTCTTGCGGTTTTAGTCTTAAATAAGGCTTTAAAAGGACGTCAACATTTTTCAAACAAATTTGACGAGCTTGATAAATTTGTTCCAATTACAATAGAACTTTTTTAAAAATACATTGAAACTTTTTTATTTTCCACTGATTTATCACTGTTTTTTAAGACCAAATTTCACCGCTGAGGATTAATTGAATTGTTCTTCTAGTTTACCTAATCTCAATTCTAAAGTTTTAAGGTAAATTTGTTAAATTCAAATATGATAAATTTCAATTAAATCTGCTTCCTATTTATTAAAAAAAGCCTAAGCTCTAATTTTTAAGCTATCACTTCTGCGATTTGCATACGTAAAGGTTGCTAGTGGGGTTTACAAAGGATTTTGTAATGGCTACACATCATAATGAAATGATTTTTAAAAATAAACTAAACCAAATTTAAAGCTTAAAATAAACAAATTTTTCATTGGTCACTCAGGCGTTTACGAGATATTTACTGACCGTTTTTTTTTACTTGTTATGTGCAGGTTAAGTAAAGTTAGGAAGTGCCTGCACAGTTCAGGGACCGTTGCATGCATGGGGGTACCTGTATGTAGACAGGTGTTAAAGGGTAATTTTTGAATTCATTGAAAAGTCGAAATTGAATTTTGGTTCAAAATTTGAAATAACGACGGAGAGAATATAAGAAAATGGGGTCCCATAATTCTGTACGATTCTCAGTATCTACCTTAACCTACAGCCTAAGATAGTGGCTTTCAACTAAGATAGGTCGGCGGACCCCTGAGAAAAATTCGTACCATTTCCAAGGAGGTTAGGTTGAAGTGGTTGTTAGTCATAAAGACTGGTATTTCTTGTAAAAACAATAAAAAATGGTTGTATAAAGTATTACATGCGATAAATTTACTAAAAAATCAACGATAATAGAGAAAACCAAAAAAATGGGTGGAAAAATTCTCTCTGTCTGCCTGTTCGGCTACAGGCTAAATGGCTGGATCAATTTTCTTAAAACTCGGTACATAGTGGTTTTTGGTGATTCTTCCCCAATTATTTTTAGTTTTCTTAGAACTCAAAATAAAGTTACTTGCTATTCAATTTCTTACCAATTTTACAAGATCTTATTTTTTTCAAAAACGGCCCTACAACTTATCCTTAAAAAAAATATATTAATTTCGTATGGTATAAGCTACCTTTGCATGGTAAACCATTTTTCAAAAAATGCTTATTATTGGTACCTCCCAAAGAACCATTTTTTATACTTTCGATTTCCTTTAAGACAGTTATTTTGATTTCAATATTTTTTTAAAGGCTCCTTAATAATGCAAATAGTTTTTCTAACCAAAGTTTTTAACATAATATTTTATTGGAAACTCGGTATTTAAGGGATTTTTTACACTCTGTAAAGTATTTTAAGAAAAAATGTTACTTTTATGAAAAACTTACGGTACCTTCCATACAAATGTTAAAAAACCATTAAGGAAAATATTGTTTTCTAAAAATCGGCTCCTACAATTTTTATTAATCTTATTCTGTATGCTAAAATTAGTTCGATATACCCCCAAAAATTATAAAAATTTACAAATAGCAACTATTTATAGAATGTTTTTTTTTTAGTTTTGAATTTTTTCATAATCGACTGAACAGATATTTATTATTTTTTTTTTTATAATTGCTTTAGTTAATTTGTTTAAAATACCTTTCTGCACGTATTGAAACTTCTTACTTAATTAAAATGTATCAAAAGTCGATATCTTCATTCGTTCTTAAGATATGGTGGATGAAAAAAAGCGAAAGAACGTACAAACACAGACATCTCTCTAAAAGTGATCGATTTTCGATTCGACAAATGGTACCAATTACAATAACTTCTAAAGGGAAGTTAATAAAATAGTCTTTTGTAAGCCCTCTGTTACATATCAATCTGCTTTTAACGCCAATTTTCGATATAAAACTATTTATTTTGGTTAGTGCCTACTGACTGGACAGTCTTTTATGAAGCTAGTGATAGATGAAGAATAGATTTTTTCGGGCCAAGCTTCAATAGTCAAAGAAAGTATTAAAAAAAAAATTTAAATTTATTTCTTTTTACTGACAGAAATAGTATTTTTTAACTTTCAAAAAGCATACATATAAAAAGTTAGATTTTGAATTTAAAAATTATATTTTCAAAAATTAAGATGAAAAAGTATTTTGACAAAATTCAAAGAAGGGTTTTGGAAACGCAACTGAAGTCTACCATTAAATTTTTTTCATCAGCTTAGGCTTTCAAGATTTTGTATTAGAATATGAAAAAAAATTGTGTTTTTTTAGTATTCTTAAAGTTGTGAACTTAGAGAGGTGAGTTTCTTACAGAATTTGGATTATATCTTAAAACATTTTTAAAACTTAAACTCATCCTTCTGTTTTCAGCCATCAGCTTGGCTTTCGAGCTATGTTAACCGGTCTTAAGCACTTCCTGGAAAATGTTTCTTTCTGGTATTTTTTTGAAAAAAATCTATTGTTAAAATAGTGGCGTCAAACAAGTGTCACCAAGTATAATCATTATACGTGAACCGATTTTCACCATTCTTATCTCATTTAAAAGTTCAAACCACATTGTTATTTTTATAATACAACACAATCAAAAATACACTTGTACTTGTTAATCAAAATTTAGATCACCAAAGAAATTTCACTTCTGTCACGTGTGCAATCTTCAATATTTTATCAACCCTGGTTTTAATTTTCTTTTCCACAAAATAATCTTAAGCCAGATTAATATTAATTTGTGTTTAATCAATTCATTAATTCAAATTGTGCATTTTTTCTTTTAATCTTCATGACACTATTCCGCAAGTCACACAAGTTTTATCTTCATGCATGCAAAGAATTGTAATTTCTATTTTATTAAAACAAAAAAAAAAAAACGTTCTCAAAAGCATAGCTATCTGGGTATTATTTATGAGCTTATCAAGTTTGCTTTTCATTCCAATATCACAGGCAATAACAACTAAAACAAAAATTACAAATTCTTTTAGAAAAATCCAAAATAATCAACGTATGCCAAATGTACATACTCGTAGCTCACCATACAGCAGGTGTGAAATGTGTAAAATTAAATTTTAATTAAAAATGTATCGCATGTTGTGTGTTGATTATAATTTATTTATTTGTTTCTCATTGGAACTTGTTTAAAATTTTATTTATCACCATCATTGTGGTGTTGTTAAATACACTAGATATGTATATTAAATTATATTTTGTTTTAAATAAAATCGATTTGAGGTTACGTTCTACTTTCGGCGCGTTGAGTTGTTCTTGTACAATACAACATTCATGCGCAGCTAGTATTTTTTTTTTGCAATTTTATTTATGCACATAGTAACACGAGATTTATAATATTGCTCGTGCTGTTTACTGTACCAAAGCCAAGACATCAACCAATGCGCATGCCTTGATGATGACAACTAACCAAAAACAAAATTTAAAAACAAAAATAAAAATAAAAACGAAGGAAAACATAAAATAACTTGGCTTACTCAAATGTTTTTAATCGAAATAAATATATTTACCTATATGCTGGTATGTACATATGTATTGTTTTTTTTTTTTTAATTTTGCTTTTATGACCATTGAATTGAAAATGGTATTTCGAAATATTGATATTGAAGAACATTAGCTATTTGTGACGGTTGAGGTTATTAGATTCAAAAACAATATGTTGATAGCAGTTTTATTGTTGTAGCTCTAAATTAAGAAAGCAACAATTATAGTTACTTATTGTTCGTAAATAGATCCCATGGTGTAATAGACGCCAAATTTACAAGTTGAGTAACTATATACATATCTTGCTTAATTTAGAATAGAACGTGAATGTTTTGGTGAAATGGCATTAATAGCTTTAATATTTGTCTGTCAGCTGTTTTGTAGGATAAAATAAATCTGTCATTGCACCACAATAATAGCAGACGAGAAGACAGACATCTTAAGTGGATCTTAACACCATAATCTGATCACTTGGGAAAATGATGACGATCATTGCAGCAAACAAACATACCAGGGTATATTTCTTTTTAACAGTTTGTGTACATTTAAAGATAATCAGTAGAAATTATATTATTTGTTTTTTGTTGCACCTTGAGATGAAAGATATTTTTAAATTCAATCATGCGCGATAAAAAAAATGGATTATTTGTTTTTGAACTTGATTACTTTTATATTATTATTGTTTATTTTGAACCAGATAAAGCTTTCTTGTTGTGTTGCTCAGGGATCAGGGATAAATTAGCTGTATGTTTTTTTTTTTAACTAAATTTATTTGAAGAATACAAATAAATCCATTTTCACTTTCATTATCTGTCCAAATAATGTGACGTGCAGCGCAAGAAACAAACATTAAAACAAGCTTAGTAAAATTTATTTTTATTATTAATGTGATTTGTTTATTGATTTTAATGTCGAACTGAGTATTTTGATTTACTGGTTACATGTATGTATGAATATGTATGAATTGTATTCGTAACGTGCTTTATATAGCTTCAGAAAAAAACAGAGAAATATTTATTGAATAATAATAGAAGATTAAATGATCACCTAAGGCATACCGAGAGTATTTTTTTCAAGGACGATTTTTTTTTTTAACAGATTTGTTTTACATAATTAGCTCATCATTTATTAAAATAATGATAATTACTAAAAAAAACTGTTTTTGGGTTTTAACACGATTTCTGAATTATTTGAGTTACATTTAAGTACAAGTTCTTATACTTACAAGAAACACCCAAACCCTTTCGAATTATATCTGCTGTTTTTATAATTTAGAACTTAATTCTAAATTGGGCTTTCTCTATGACGAGTTTTCCTCTTACTAGAATTTCCTTCAAATTTAAATCCCGCTCTCTAACTCATTTTGCAATAAGCTCCATCTAACTCGAAATGATTTTGATACTTCGTGAAAACTCGATTTAGAGGGAGTCAACTGTGCATAATTTCAAAACTTGTATTTAATACTATGTTCCCACCAATGCAAAATATGAAATTTCAGCTGAATCAGAAAAA
This sequence comes from Dasysyrphus albostriatus, assembly GCA_946251815.1. Lineage (NCBI taxonomy): Eukaryota > Metazoa > Arthropoda > Insecta > Diptera > Syrphidae > Dasysyrphus > Dasysyrphus albostriatus. Next base: position 60,056,593 of record OX276337.1, on the reverse strand, counting down.
TGTCAAATACAATATCATACTCTCCCTTTTTACCTGCTTTGCGTTGGATGTTTGAGTGAAAGATCGTAATTTCTATCGAAAAGCTTTTTATGGTGATTGCTGAATACGGGTCTGTTCATAGAGAAGAGTTCGCGAGATTTTTATATGCAAGTTTTCAGTTTGCGGAATTTTGTAGTTGCAAGATTATGAAAAGCTAGATTTAATAGTTGCAAGATTTCGTAATGCAAGATTTTAACTGTCAGATTTTAATTTGCGAGATTCTAAACCTTATCCAAGCAGGCTCACAGTTCTCAGAGAAAATATCTAGCTGTAGTCTGCAAACCGTGAAAAGAAAGGAGATTTGTTGGCGGCATACATATGTCGCAAGCCCGGTTACATAATGATTTCATATTCGTTATATTGTTTTTAGTTTTATTTTGACGCAAAAGTTTTTAGTTGGTCAAAAAATCTTGCAAATTAAAATCTCGCATTATGAAATCTCGCAATTACAAAATCCCGTTTTTCATTGTTTCGTAATTACAAAATCATACTTCAAACAATCTTGTAAACTTGTAAATTTAAATCTCGCAAAATTAAGTGCAATAAAACAACAGATGAATTTTTAATCAAAATCTTATATTTTTTCACATCAAAATAAAATTAAAGACTATGTAAGTATTTAGCTACCAATAAATTTTTTAATTAAAAATAAAGTATTTTTGATTTGTAACCAAAGTCAGGCCATATGGCTTAGGGCACCACACATTCACCCCACTTATATTATTTGCCAGAGCTTTTGAAGCGGTATCCATTAAATGCCCTGCCTCTTCGATGTATCAACTCTAACCATTAATTCGAAGCCAGCTCGAGAATAACGGTTTTATTTGATTTTCGGAAGATGGAAACAATTTATTGTTGTAATTGTTAAAGTCATCTTTCTTTTTGAGGTCAATATCTCTACAGAGAATGCGCCAACTTATACATCTCATTTAAATGGTGCACCTCAGTACTCTGGTCATCAGTTTAGAATCTTTATTTATCAGAGTACAAAGTGGTTCTTCCAGCTGCGTAGCCGATCCAAACTCAATATGGTTTTTAGTTTGACTATCCGGGTGAACTTAGATGATTTAGTTGCACGTCTTATGTTTAGAATCGTAATTACCTGGTCTCTCATGAAGATTATGATATCATCGCTAAGAATACTAAGAGCCAGCTCTTCAGTGCGAGATCATCCTAGTATCGGGGTTAAACCTGAGTTAACTTAAAAAACGTGTCTTCAGTTCAAATTAACTCCAAGTTAACTCACTTACTTTGGTGAGTTAACTCAGTGACCAAATTGAATGCCTTTTCAGTTATGGTGCCATCCTGATTTCGATAGTGAAAGTTACTGTCAGTGCAATTGCTTTATGGCGCCATCGCAATTCTGATGCGTAAAAGACGTAAAAGGGTGGTATCCATAGTGTCGCACATCGATGTGCGATGTTGAATCCTCAACTAAAAACTTTTTCCTGAGTTGACTCGGGGTAAACTTATTTTCAGGATTAGCTTGCTCTGATTTAAGTCAGAGTAAACCCTGAACTGAAAAAGTGAACCTAAGTGTTAGTTCCACTTTCAGTACAGAGTTAGCTTTGAGTCAAAATGAGAAAATAAATTGAGCCTAAATTAACTTTATCTTTCAGTTGGCAGAAATCTATTATAATCAATGTGCTTAGCTATGAATATCACTTTTTCATACCTTTCGCTTCCGAAATTATGGTGGCGCCAAAGTTAAAATTGCACTTTCCAAAGCTTTAAATAATTTTGCTATCAATATTGAGATGGCGCCACAACGGAAATAATCCTCAGTATAGCCTTTGAGGTAGCTTAAGATTTAAATAGACTGAAAAACATAATTCTGGAGTTAAATCACGCCAAAGCCCTAGACTTAACTGGCTCTAAAATATATAAAGCATAATTAAAATAAATCATAACAAAAAAACTGGAAAAAAGAGCATTCAGTTTTGATTTCCAAAGAAAAATTAATATTCTACAAAATTCAGCTATGAACTCATAAAGAAGAAGAAAAATATTCCTGAAAATAACTGTTCAAAACAAAAAAAAAGTACAGTAAAACCATAATTTATATATCTTATTTGAAATCAAGCTCTTACGTGCCACAAGTAAAACACAAAAAAGTGTTAAGACAGACTGTTTTGCCATCGTCTATCTAAAGAGGAAGACAAAAAAATACCTATAACTTATATGTACCTATATGTGAAAGAATTTAATGAATTTTGTTTTTTATGGGTTTTCAAATTACTCACAAAAGAGAATACCATACTTTCAATAAACATTAAAACGTAAATTTTATATACATTTTGTAATATTTGCAAACTCCATAATTTATTCCTTACTGTCAGCATAATTACATGATAAACAAAAACAAAAAATTCCTTGAGATATCAATAAATCATTTTTACATACCATCAACGTCAATCTAACGAGAGACAACTTACCCATTATGCAATCTTAACAAAAACAGTCAAATTACTTTCTGTTTTTTTTTTTAACTTGATTTTGTTTTTTCTCATTAAATGTATTACTTTTTCGAACATCACCCTTCTTATTATATTCAACGCGTTTTACGACGATGCATAAAAAAACAAAAAGTTTAACATACAAAATCTACAAATATTTATGAGAATCGTAATTTTGTTTATTTTATTTTTTTTTTAATTCAATTTAAATGGATAATGGTTACTGAGTTGAAATGTAAATCTAATATGTATGTGGGTTGGTATAAAGAGTAATTGAACATAAATAATTGAAAAAATTGGCATAAAACAGGGAAATTTCAACTCATCAAGTCAAGTGATTTATTCATCAAATATTTTTGCTACTGTCTTATTGCTAAAATATTCTAATAATAGGTAAGTGTATTATAACTACACTTCAGTAAGAATTAATTTGTAACAAATTGTTTAAGCTATGATTGTTTTTAGGATGATACTTTATGTAAGGCTTAAGTGCTTCAGAAATAAATCAACTATACACATTTTCTACAAAAATTTAAATTACAATTCTAGACAATTAAGCTTGCAAAGAAAAAAAAACTTTAAAAAATTACTCAATATACTGATACATTTTTAGTTTTAGCCAAGTTAAATCTCTTATAATAAAATAAATAATGATAATAAATTAATGAAATCTCGAATTTTATAATAACATTTAGCCAGTTTATATTTCTGAGATCTCAGAGGACTCAGAGCGCTCAGAAATATAAACAGGATTCCTCTCAAAAATTCCTTTCCTCACTTTCCCCTTAAAAACTGAGACTGAAATTTTTTGGATTCCCTTGCTCAATTATTTTTTGTCTCAGTAAATTCTATAAGAAGAAAAGAAAAAGAGTGTTGTTTTGACTTCTATGTGAGGAATACTGTTTATATTTTATTCTCCTGCTTTGTCAAAAAATTGAGGAAAAATACTGAGCGCTCAAGAAATATAAACTGGACAATTATATCCAAATTTTTTTCATTTTCAAAATCCTCACTATGAAAATCTCACGATGTCAAATTCTCGTATTTTCAAAAGTATGCCTCCTTCACTCTCTCACTCTCTCTAACTCTCCCTCAATTTCTCTCTCTATCTCTTCTCTATATCTCCTTCTCTCTGTTTCTCTCTCTCTCTCTCTCACACACACATACCGATGAGTTATTCAGTTACTGAACGCCATTTTGATATTGATAGGAAAGGTTAAAAAATTGTTGCGCCATCTTGATTTTGATATTGAAAGTTATTCATTTGATAAGTGCAGTAATCATTGTGACAGCTGCCGCATTTTATTATCGCTCATAACCCATATGGGTTAGCTCATGAAAATATAACGATGTGGGTTAATGAGAAAACAGTGCTATATACCCATCCCTTTTTTCCTTATGGTTTACCTCATGAAACACATAAGGCCTGTCTCTTTTCCTAACACTGATGACAACTGCTGACAAAACGCTGACATCATTCACAATGGTAAATAGCCGTCTACCGGTCAAAGTGAAAACTTGTATCTAGGTTATTAAAATTAACCTCGATAGAAACCTGGATCTTATCTTGTTTTTGTAATACGTGTAAAAAGATAACCTTGACCCAGACCCGGAGATAATAAAACGCAGCTAGCATCTTGATTACGATATTGAACAGAGATAAAGATACATAGAGTCGAATTTCAATAGATTTTTGACAACTGAAAGATAAAATTAATCCTCTCATTTAACTCAGAGTAAACTCTGCACTAAAAAACTGGCCCTTAGAATAATAAACTGGTGGGTGAAACGCATTTTTAAAGTTAAGCTCCTTTGAAGATTTCTATTTTCTTTATTACCTATGTAAGTCTTCAAAAGACACTCCGTAAAAATTGGAAACGATAGTATGGGATTATAACCACACTAAAACTACCGGTGAATCAGGACCAATGTTTAAAAGATCGACGATCGAATGATTGTTCTTCTTTAATTTATAGATCACATTGCGGGGGAAGTTTAAAGTTATACCACTTTCCAATAGCTTTAGACCATCAGCTCATGAGGCTTGGTTGCATTTTAACTACAAACATTGCCTCGTGCATTTAAGACGGTCTCCATTTTGGAGTTGGTATGACTTTGCAGCTGCTGATTTCGTGATACAGCGAGTTTTTTTTGTAACCACTTCTGTAATCATTTCTATTTGCCGGTCACAATGTAGATGGCTATTTCTTATACACCAAGGGGCATTTATTATTCCATGCAGGACCTTGCTTTGAAATTTTTGGACTGGTTCAGCATTTGTTTTCCTTGTTCAGCCCCATAGTTGGATACCATATGTCCAAACGGGTTTCAATACTTGCTTATAAAACATTAGTTTGTTCTGGATAGAAAGGTCAGAGTTTTTTCCTAGTAACCAGTACATGTTTTCTGAACTTCAAGTTTAGTTCTCCTCTTTTCTTTTTGATGTGCTATTTCCATTTAAGCTTTGCATCTAAAGTCATTCCAAGGTATATGGCAGTATTGGAGTAAAGTATTGTTGTACTGTTTCAAGGCATTCCAACATTGTTTTTTTTTTTTGTAAATTTGATACGCCATTTTTGCGTCCAACACTGACTTTATCGACTTCATTTTGCTGTTTTTGTGTAGCAGATTTATCTGGCACCAATATTGCATTATCATCAGTAAAAGTGGCCATGATAGCGTTGATGTCCACTGGAATATCCTTTGTATATGAAAGATACAGGGTTGGTCCTAGGACACTTCCTTGTAGTATACTGGCTTCAATTTTCTTTAGTTCCAAGTTTGGTCGTACCGCACTCTAAAGCGTTGGTTCGTAACGCAGGATTTCAGTAATTTGTAGTAATGCTTGGAAAGGTCCCTATGCAATTTGTATTAAAGTCCCAAGTGCCAAACCAAGTCAAAAGCTTGAGCAACATCTAAAAATATAGCCGAGCAGACTTGTTTTTCTTCAAGTACCTTTTCCACAACATCCGATATCCGATGAACTTGGTCTTCCGTGAAATGTTTATTTCCTAATCTAAGCTGATTGCTTTGAATTAGTCTTCTTGTATTATTTTGCTTATCCTTTTCAGGAGCAGTTTTTCGAAGACTTTTGCCATGATTGGTATAAGCGATATGTAAAATGAGAAAGATGACACTTTTTAATATTTGAATAAATGAAGCTTCCCAAAATCAAACACTCACTCTCTGCCTATTAAATATGAACTATGATAAATCATTCATAAATCAAGAATTCATCTTTCAGCAGTTTAAAATCTCTTCTCTTGCATCAACTGGAACGTTATCATTATTTTCATGATTTTTTTTTTTAATTTTTGTAAATGCAAACAAAAAAATACTCGTGCGCCATCAAAACAAATTGATATTAATTTAATTTATGTCACACACCATTATCACATTTTAAAAACGCAGCAAGAGATTTTTTATGTGGTTTTAATATATTTATTGTTTTTTTATTTATTTAAATAAATATTCAATATTACATACATATGGTCCCATTTTTGTTTCTTTTGTTATGTGGTCTAGGAATGTGGTATATTTTTAAGTAACAGATACAAAATAAAAAATAAAATATTTTGTTGTTTTCTTGTTTGCAAAAAAAAAAAAAAAAAATGGAAGGCATACTAACTTGGCCCCATACACCAAAAGTACAATAATAATTGTTAGTTTCGTTGACGTGGGCTATATTAAATAGGTACCCATTCCTCATTTACTGTAGGAATTGGTACCATTGTATATGTAAATGATCAATAGTGTTGCCTATTTTTATAAAATTTAAAGGTCAATCAAACAAAACATTTAGTCATGCTAAGTGGGAACAGAAATGAAATGGGTGAAAATAAAATATCTGAGTTAGTTACAAAGGGTGTTCCAACAAGAATCATTCAAAAAATGCATCCTCTTTTTTAATTGGTGATATTTTTATTTAAACCTATTTTAAACTTTGTGGTTAGTAAAAGAAGACAATACCTATCTGTCGAATGACCTTGTCGAAATAATAGCTTTGTCTATAAATAGTTTTTTTTATGAAATTGAACATCACGTTTTCGCATAAATGTTTTTTTTTTGTCTGTACGCAAATAATAGCTCTGATGTTTTTCTTTTATATAAATAACATAAAATGTTGGCATAAATTGTTGGTGGGGCATTGTAGACACTTAGACTATATCTTTGACATAATCTCAAAAAGAAAATGTTTTTTCTTCAAAGAATTGCCCGCAGTTTATCGTTTGCAAAAACAAATGCGAATAAGATTGTTTAATGCAAAAGCTTATACCAATTCTTACTCCATTTTTTTTTTTATTTTTAGGTGTAAAACAAAAGTTCGTGGTAAATAAAAATTTTGTTTTGTCTTCTGGAAGTTAACAGTTCGAGTTTGAAGCCTAGTTTACGGTTTTTTCGCATTCGATCCGTAAACTATGCTTAAACATCAACAATTTTTTTGTTCAAAAAATTGTTCCAAAGTTTGTGCGTTGCATCCATAGGTGGTTTTATTTTAGTTCAAAATAGAATAGAGCTGTGAAGAGTTCAAACAGCCTCTGAATATCTTCTGAACCAAGCATGTTCTGAGCACTCTGGAATCATTTTTTAAATACACACCTAAGCATTTAGCTGTCACCATTTGACCTTTCACCTATTCAAATGTTTGTGTTCAGCTTCATGATTTGATTATATTTGCTCAGTTATTTTATTCCGAGCTCATAAAAATAACCAAAATAAAGAGCTCTGGAAGCTCTTGAGGTAAAAAAAAGAAACGCAACAAACAAAAAAGGGCATTTTTGATCGAAGTCATGGGTACAACAGTTTGAAACATCTGCCATCACTGGCCATCGTTTCTTTTACAAAGCCTTTCAGTTTCGTGTTGTTGGTAATCTGGTAAGTAGTTTTTGTTGCCGTCAACATTGTTTTCTTTCCAAAACCCTTAATTTTTTTAATTTTATTAGTCAATTCAGCGTTGTTTGCTGTCCGCGTCGTTCTTTGAATCTTCATAGTTTTTCTTATTGCTAGAGTCAGAGTAATCATATCACTGACAATTTAGCAGTCGCTGTGTTTGACCGTAATTTGGACGCTGCACCTACAGTTGTTTAGTAACAGCTGTGAGTGCCATGTAGATGTCAAACATGTATCTGATTGTTCAAATTGTACTAACAATAACTTTCCATAACTGAAAAGGCACTCAATTTGGTCCCTGAGCTAACTCACCAAGGTGGGTGAGTTAAATCGGAGTTAACTTAAACTGAAAAATACGTATCAGAAATAAGTCAGGGGCCGAATTACCGCATCAGTTATCGAGTATTACGTGCGAGTAATATGTGAGTTTGGCATTACCGCTCAGGCTTCGATCAATCAAGTATACCAACATTTTAAGAAGTTACTCGGTGATTCGATCACTGATGGCATTCACTCACTCGTTCACTGAAGTGGTAATTCGACCCCAGGTTTAACCTCGAGACTAGGATGATCTCGCACTGAAAAACTGATCCTTATAGAGAATTTGCAGTTCCTCTCAATATAAAAACCACGGTGACCCCTTTTAAACCTTAAAAAAAAAACAACCTCGGAAAATGTTTGCAATGCATCCAAAGTGTTCTTCTGCCAGCAAAGTCCTAAAACTTTCCCAATGGGGCTTTTCTGCTTGTTAACAAATTAACAACGTAATGCGTTTAATCCAATATATTTTAAAACAATCAACCATCAGCACAAGAAAGCATAAAAACACGTGTCTTCACACAATATAGCAGAAAAGAATAAGAAATAAACTTAAAGTTCAAAAGCATTATGTTCATTTAGATGAAAAATATTTGAATTCTTCAGTCAGTCAAACACCCTACAGACAAAGAATAGTTGGATATAAGTTATGGTCATCAAAAGAAACACTTCAATGGCTTCAGTTCTTCTGAAAGAATACAAAAAAATTCAAATTTCTTCGTTTGAATTCTACAAATTAAATTATATCGCTTTGAAAAAATTATAAATTTTTATTAACTGCCATTTAACCATCACATTGGCACATTGTTTTTTCATTTAATTTTTGCCACTTTAACAGTCATATGTTTATATGGTCACATGTGACATCAATATACGAGTAGCATGTGCGCTTCGTCTGATCCATCAACTTGCATCAAGTTTCATATTTTTGAGCCAGTAACAGAAAAAAGGTCACTATAATAAAATTTCTTATCTCTTTTATTTCGTAATTAGGTGAAATTTTCCGTTAGCAACGGAAGTCATAGAAACAAAAAACCATTCCATTGCTGAAATAAATTACATTCTGATATCGTTGATATCTATTTTCTTCTTTTTTTTTGCAATTTGTGTGTCAACGTGTTGGCGGTTTATTTATCTAGTTTTGATTTCGCTTTTACTTTGTTTGTGCTTAATTGTTGATATTATGTGCTTATTTTGTTTGTGCATAGTTTTAAGTACTCAATATTTACTTGAACACCTAACTGCTTACTATAAGAGTTAGTCATTCATCTTAAAAGAAGGCACAGGAAGTGCTTCACCGGAAATGTGGTTGTAAATGGCTCTCAGTATTTGATTTGGTATTTGCCTTCTTCAAAACAAATAATTGGATGGGAGTAAAATGAAAGGCACCTGTCAATAAAGGAACGACTCGTAGTATGTTAGATAATTGTTATGCTGAACTGTCATACATCTTAACACAATCGGTTTGTATGAGGATTTTTTGGGAGTAATTTCGTAGCAGATTCTTTTCCTGATTAAAATCGTTATATGTAATTTTAAGACTATGCAATGATCATTTGAATTTGTAAAGTTTTTGATTTCTATCTAAGGAAGATTTAAATTTTTATGGAGGATAGAAATACTTGGAATCTTAGAGTATTTTTTCAGAACTGAAAACTGTTTCGTTTCCTCTACGTAGGTGCTGCTTATGGATAGCGAAATAAAAGGTGGATTTCGCTTTTATGACAGAAGACAGCAATCTTTTTTGAAGCATTAAATTCTATATTGCTTTTTATTTTACAATGAACAATGCTGTTGAGATCAGAATTAAAAGAAGTTATCATATATGTACTGCCGTTCAAATTCAACTCGCAAAGAACAAGGAAGTAAATCTTGAAATGAATATCAATATCTGAGGGTATTGTTGTCTGCAAAAACTTTAATGGATTAAAAGTTTCAGACAAAACATCATTTAGAAAACTACGAAAAGAGTTGGGGACAAAACGGAGCCCTGGGGCACACCAGCATTTATTTTTAAGATAAGGACCTATAACCATCCAATACAACTTGTATTGAAAGGTCCGAAAGTTTATTAGTGTTTCCAATCCAACGAAGAAGATGTTCGTCGATAACAAATGCACGCATTTTCGGTAAAAGACCTTAATGCCAAACTCTGAGAAATGCATTTGAAATATCAAGTGTAGTAATCTAACATTTTCCAAAACGATGTACAAATTTATTTCACTGCTCGGTGAGATATTCCATCAGATCACCAGTGGACCGATTGCCATGAAAGACGTACTGACCCTCATTAAAAAGCTTTTTCTTGAGTTGATTTTCAATCAGCGTTTCTATGACCTTGGAAAAGAAGGGCTGTAAGTGCAATAGGACTATAGTTAGAGGGAAAAGAATTTTCGGCTTTTTAAGAGAAGAGCTCGTTAGGTTAGATTAGAAAAAAGTGGCTTTTAATAATTAATACTGACACACTTGGACCAAAGTTGATTCGTTGTGATACCACATGAATCTCAAAACTCCCTCCTTGCTCATTATACCACTAAGAGCTCTTGATAAAGCATACGAGGCTATTAATGTCTGTGTTTGCCAGATCACTAGGATCGTTATAAATGTAGTCTCCTTAGTGCAGCCTACGTTTATGCAAAAGCGTAGGGCATGTACAGAGAAGGTGAGGAGTTTCTTCCTCCTCCTTGACTATACAGCTTCTGCAAAAATTGTTGAAAGTATTCTAAGCCACGTTACGTGCCTGCCTATTAAACAGTGGCCTGTTATGACAGCTACAACAGAGCTGATGTGCTGTCTGTTTAAAGATATTAATCACATGGAGCGCTTTAAATCAAGGTTTGGCCATACTTGTTTTATCGCCAAACAAGTAGTGAATAACATCACCACCCAAGTTTGTTCTCTTCAAAGCATTCTGCTTCAGCAAAAGTCTGCACGTGGCGATGGGTATCCCAATATTTGTCTCTTGTCAGTCCACCCCACTAACTTTTATACGATATTAATTAACTATGCCTAAATGTTTGATCAAGTTACAGATATTTCTAGCTTTTTTAAACTTGGTCCGGGTTTCCTCCTTTCCAGTTTGATAGGTTTTATCCCAAGCGGGTTAAATTTTCTCATTCCATAAGGAATCAAGTTTGTGATCATTTCTGCTCTTGAGTCTGCGTCACTATCTTGGAAGCACAGTTTAAGTTCCTAAAGAAACTGTTGAGACCGTCTCAGTCGGCTTTCTCGTTATGCCAAATGGTTCTCATAGGAGTGCTTTCTTAAACCAAGGTCTTAAGTGCCTAGAGGGTCAGAGGTAAGAAACAAGTATAGGGTGTTGGGTCAACATTGGTTTCACAAAAACAAAGAAAAATAAAAATGGGCGTGGAAGTGGGTGGTTCTAATTTAAAGAATTGCTTAAACCTTCTTCTCGGTATCGCTCCGGATGCTTTGGAGCTGGTATCATCTCAGTATCGCTGCGATTTCCGATACTGACACTTTTCTGGTATCTTGACCAGCCCTAATTCACATGTTAATTGATTTTTAATTAATAAAATAAAATAATGTAATGAATTACAATCCAAACAATGAATTTCCTTAAATTTAATGAACACAGTATTTTCCTGCAAAAAATAGTATTTTCAATTAAATTAATTTGAAAGTGATTTTTTTTCAATCACATGCAATTTGCATTTTTAAACATCAAGTAATGGTAGTGTATTTTTTTTTCAATTATATACAATTATGCAATGAAAAGTGTAATTACAAATAACGTGTGATTCAAATTAAAATTGAAATAGATTATAAAAAACAATCATTATTTGCCAACTCTGATGTGTATTCATTTGTTAATTGTTGTGAATTTATTTAATTTGATTATGAGAATATGTGCTGAATACGAGTATATGGAACCACTTGATTTTAGCTGAAGTTTAGATAAAAATCACACTTTGAATTTGTCTAAATGTTCTTAAGTTATTGTTTTGAATAAATAAAAATATGTTATAATTTCTTGAAACTAGTCTTAAATAAAGAAAATTCTGTGAAAATTATTTAAAAAACTAAAACATTTTCCTGTGCATGAACTAATTTATTTTCCATTCGATCTGATTTTTTCAGCAAAATTTGCTCCGTGTCTTACTAAACTTGTAAAACAAATGCAAAAATCTAGAAGTAAATTAGACCTTTTTCCTCAAATGATTCATACAAATTTATTTATGAATAGATTAAAAAGTATAAAGTAACCCTCAAAAAAGTCTTACGTATCATTTTACATAAATTACAAACATTTAAAAAAATATATATTCAAATAAGAGCACTTAAAAAATGTATGACTAATTCATATTTTTTTCTTTTTTTTCTTTCAGGTATGTTTCAAAAGTATCAACCCAAATTTATTGTATTGTAAGTTATTACGAAACAACATATTGAAAAAAAAAAAACTAATTTATTTTTGTGGTCAAAATTTACATAAAGCTTTTGATTATTTTGTGTTTCATTTTTTGTTTATTGTTTTAGATAATTCAACAATGGTTGAATCTATTTTTGTCATTTTTTTTAACTTGTTGCTTATCAGTAAAAAATATTCATTTTTATTGAAGACTAAACTTAATTCGGAAGAACATGATATTAGTTTCAGGGTAGTATACTAACAGGTTTTGATTAATGGGTATTTCAGGGTAATGTTCAAAATAAGATCAAAAATAATATTCACGGACTACTATAAAATTTTAATAAAATTCAGTATTTGATTGCACGTCGCTGTCAATATACAGAGTTGAAAAGGCTAAGAATTTTGAAATTTAATATCTTAAAATATGTATTCTTGGTTAAGGCATTGAGACGAATTCCGTAAATAAGATACAAATCCGGAACTAATTTTCTATCAAAGAAAAGTGTAGTCACTCTCGGGAAAAATTGAAATGCCACTTCTGCTGTAGCCCTTTTTTTACAAACAAAAATCATCCCACGTGTAAGTACTATGAACTCTTTGAATTTCTCTTAAAAAACTGCATTCTCATGTTCTTTAAGGTCAAGAATTTCACAATAATTTACTCAATCTTAATTGGATTTTATGACCACAATGAAAGTGATAATAATGACAGTTAGGTGCCATTTAAAATTTATGAATTTAAGAACTCGCCCCTCTTTTGCTGTTGTTCTTCTTAATGCCTTAAGGCTTTTTAAACTTTCAGAGTTTTAAGGTCATTTTGTTCACAGTGGGTTACAATTTTTGTTTTAATATGATTTTCAAAGGTATTGATTTAATGGTGCTTAAATCAATTAAAATCAGAAAATTAGGGATTTCGATAATTGACAAATCAATGAATTCATTGATAAGGTGAAATTTTTGTTGAAAACAACATTCGAAGGTTTGCTAGTTGTATAAGTCGTCGTTTAAGGAATTGTGAACAATTTATTTTGGTATTTGAAAACTGCCAAAAAGGCCGGAAATATTTGGCTGTTGTATGAATATCCTTTATCCATACTATTAATTTAGCAAATAACTCAGGTGATTCATATTTGCTCCCTTTCCTATTTTTTTTTTCTTTTTTATTTCTTTTGAATATATGTATCTGTATTTCCATTATTTCCGTGTCCTTCAGACAAATAACAAACTATACTCTGTTGAGTTCAGTTTGTTTATTATTCAATTCGTGCTTTGAATAACGAATAAAGGGTTGAAAAATGTTCAATAACCACTTAAAGTGGCACTCTCTTTTCTTTTTTGTCAAACATAGTGGCCGGTGATGAGTGTGATGGTACGAGTAGAAGGAGAACAACAGACGCCATGACTATTATAAGGGTTAAAAAAAAATAGCAGTAACTGCGTTCTTGATTAGATTCTTAAAGAATTATTTTTGGTTTAGTCGTGCTTTGAATTGGAATTAATGGGGACAATATATTTTTTATTTAAACAGTACTGAATGGGATCCGTATTCAAGGTATAAATGTGAGTAAAGATATCTGCATCTGGTTGTTCTTTTATTCTAGTATTCAAATTGATATTTTTAGTTTCTATTTATTTACTACATAATTGTTTTTTATTGATATCCAAGATATCATTTTCCTGAAAACGTTTTTTATTTTGTCTAAGAGGTTGTTAAGAAACTTGAATTTTGAAGGAATAATTGGTGTGTTCAGGAAAATGAGATTTCAATATCCACCCACTTTCTCAAAAATTCATAGAAATTATATATGGAGCTCTTAAGATTGGAGTAGAAAGATAAAAATTGGTAGATTGGTAGGGTTTGAACTGTATACAAGAATAAAAGTAAAATATTTAAAATCTTCAACTCAGGGGGCGTGTCATCCACCCTAATTTATAAAATTGTTATTAACTGTATGAGTATGGTGCACATGCGATTTTTGTAGAATGGTAAGAATTGGTAGAGAGTTAGGGCTTGAGGTGCATGCAAAATTTAACAATCAAACAATTTGAGATTTTCATACAAATGTCGAAACAACTCTTATGACAGAGGCTCAGTATTTAATGATAACTGATCGAAATTTGGTGAATTAACTTGGTAAATTTTCTTTTTAATTTACTTAGTTACTCAAAATTTAACATTTATTAAAACTTGAGCAGCAAATTTTAGTCAGTAATCATTAAATACTAAATTTCTGTCATTTGGAGTTATTTTAATGTTGCTCTACTTAAGTTGTTTTATATTTTTATCTATAATAAATTTTTCACAGGCTCTAGTTAAATGGAGCTTATCATCCAATTTTGACTAATAAATGATTTCGATAAGAGTTAACAACTCAAACTATACATTCGTTGACTAAAATTGTGGTTTACAATCACTTTTGCGAATTTACCAGAAATAATAATCATTGATTAAAGATTAAAGCTGTTAACAAACTGGCCTCAAAGTGCTAAGCTTAAAGAAAAACTGGGCAGCAGTTTAACTTCTGAAGAAATAGAATTAAGGCATAAAGAGAGTTAGTATATAAATTATTATTTGCCTCTGCTTCACAAGACAATAATAAGACAAAAATCCAATAGCAAATTGTCTTTAAAAAGATACCAATTTGTGTTATTTCTAAATACAATAAAAGGAGCGTAATGATATGATTTGGCCTCATCCATTCAATCAGGAGTGTAACTGTTTGTATGCACAAATATTTATGTATGTTTGTCTTTAAAGCTCTAAGTGCTTAAAATATTCTAAAGAACAAGATTATGTTGTTTACCTAAATCAAACAAATCCATTGTTCTCAAAATATGGTTTTATCAACATAAAATCCCTCCTTAATCCATTTATCAACTTAATGCTACAAAAAAAAGACAAAACAAAATACGCAAAAATTATATTCATTCATGGATTTGAAGGTCAACATTTTTGATTTGTTGTTTCAATAATTTTTTAGTATAAAAAAAAGCGATTGTATCTACATAATTTATCGACCAACAAAAATTCAAATAACATGAGTAGGTTAGGTATGAATGTATGTATGCATGCAAATGAATCTGTAAATAGGTGTTAAGTATGTGTGATTTGCATTTTTGTTTTTTTCACGTTTCGATTGTTTAATAAATCAATGTTGTTGACATGGTTGCAAAAAAAATGTTAATCAAATTAGTCTAGTATTGTCCTGGTTGTAAACAAAACAATCAAATTAATACTTTTTCCGGTTTTATAATATTTTTTGTGCATATTTTGTGTGTTCAAATTTATAGAACGCATTTTAAAATCTAAAAATAACCACAAACTTTTTGTTTTAATTTTTTATTGATTCAAATACATAAAGGAATTCCATTCTAGGAAATTAATTTGTGGCAACTTTTTTTGTGTCAAGTTGTATTGAAAGTTGCTTATGTACATTTTTACCCTCAATTACTCCTAAATGAGGGCAAATTATAAATGATTGCCATTAAGAAGCTGAAACTTACATCAAGTTGTGAGTAAATTTAAAGCAGGGTGCCGATATATATTACATTATTTAACCAATTTGATATGCTTCATCAATAAAAAGAATACACTATACCTTAGAGGTTTCCAAACCTAATAAGGTTCGATCCGCTCTCTGGAATATGGAATAAGCAAGAGGTATGAAAAATATTGTTTTTTTTTAAATAAAAAGTTAATGCGTGAAGTTCCCATCGCCATTTTCAATTTTTGAAAGCAAAAGTTTGTGCCATAATGTGCTCAACTTTAAAACTTTAAACTTTAACTTTGAAAAAATCGTTCTATGGGCTTTAGAAAACACCATTTTCTTAAGCTTAAGGTTAGTAGGCACCGCTATTCTTGAATTTCCAAAAAAAAAATTAATTCGCTGTATTGTGCTGCCTTGTGCAATAAATATTAAAAAAACAATTATGCTGTATTATGCTCAGTTTGTACTGCTATGTGCCGAAAAGATATTTTGGTCTAAAATGTTGATATTTCCTAATAATGATAGTCGTGGTGTATTGTGCTGCTATGCACCGAAAAGAAACATATATTCAAGTATTTGCGGTCAAAAATAAACTTTGCGAAATGCTGTAGCGTTAAGTTAGCAAAATTTTCGATTTTCAAATAAAAAGTTGTGGTGTATTGCTTTTAATTTTTTGAATTGTAACGTAAAACTAAAATAAAATTGTTTATTTGCTTACGAATTAATTTAATTTTTTTTAGTCGCAAATTTCCAAATTTTACGAATGAAATTCTTTTAAAATTATGATATTTTTTCAATGACAGTAGCTGCATTGTGATCAGTTTTTTGCCTGCAATGCGCTAAAAAGATACAAAACAAATATTCGTATATTTGCAAAGTTTACAATAAAAAATAAGCTTTGCGAAATGCTTTATTGTAAGAAATAGCACTGTCATTTTTGATTTGCAAATATAAAAAAACGAAAGTGGCAAATTTTTTTTTTTTAATTTTATAAATCAAATCTTTTTTGAAATTTTACAATTTCTGAAAAATGAAACTAATTTATGACTTTTTTCTCTAAGTTTTACATTTTTCTTAAAAACTCAATTATGCTGTTTTGTCCTCAGTTTGTGCTGCCATATTGGCATAAACCTCTGGCTTTGGAAAACCCTACAAGAAAATGTCTTAGCGGTCAAATAAGATTTGGTGGTGGCCAATATAGGTATGTCACATCTGCTTGAGATAATAACCTTAATCTACGTTTCCACAGAGCACTGAACCGTGATTTAATAAAATTTACCTTAAATCTCATTCAAATCACGAAGATTTACTACACAAATTTATTTCGTAAATCTAGTAGATTTAAAATTAATCTTGTTAAACCTTCCTAGGACAAACAGTTTTACAAATCTAACTAACCTTTTATCTTATGGAGCTGAAAGATTCATTCATGCTTGTCCATTCTTCATTGTTTGACACAAATGAAACATTATGCCTGTTTGGTAACGTGAAATTTTTACCAAGTTTCCCAAACTTGGGATTTTTTCTATGGTTTCTGACAGCAAATTGAGAAAATTTGCAAGAAATTTCACGTTAACAAACACACCTATTAGGTGTGTTCCCTAAATTCTTCGCACCATTTTTCTATGAAATTCTGTCAAAAAGAAGTAAAACTGTAAAAATTTCGGGAATGGTTCGGGCACTAAATTTGCACCACGTCAAAAGAAATACTAGACTAGAGGGCTACCGTAGAGCAATCGTAAGTCAATCAATTTTTTTTTAGAAAATCACTGTACAAGAAATTGAATATCACAAAAAAGAATCGTCAACGCATAAAGACAGTTAAACTTTAGCAAGGAAATATTTTTCAATTACACATATTCAATCAAGAAACTTCAATTTGTTTAAGAAAATTAAAAAAAAAAACTGCAAGAAAAAAGAAACACAAATTTGTATTAGTAAATTTTCTTTTCGGTAACAGATTTGCTTAGCAACACATGCATTTTAAGATAAAAAAAATTAATAAGTTATGCACATCTACCAAAAACAAAAGAAAAGAAAAGTAACACTTGGGTAACCCTAGCTATCTCGGTTTTGTTATTTGCCTTCAATTTAACATTTTTTCAAATCTGACATACGAACACCTGGCATTTGGTAGCCAGTACGAAATGGTCACAAGAAATTTCTTGGACCAAATCTGGCAACAGGGGAATTTTTGTACTCTCACGACGCTCTCTTTGGTCCAAAACAGTACAATTTTTCGCTTCGCACTAAAAATGGCTAAACCTGGCGGTTCCAACTATTTGAAGCACGTTGTAGAGCACAACTATTCTATCTCACTTCCACTTCATAAGAAAAATGAAACCCCATTAGCTTTTGAAGTGTGCTATCAGCTGTCAGAGTTAATCTTCTTTATCATCTTTGCTTCTTATATTTTGGTGCTAACGTAGTACGCAGTCTAAGTAGAATTTTCTTCATGGCATCAGCTATATTCCAGGTTGTCCTGTCCTGTTAAGGCCAAATGTCGTTCACATCCATATCATACAATTTGGGCCAAAAGAAATTGTTTATCATCGATCAAGTGTCCATTCAGTGGCGATGTTTTCGGAAGATCCTGGATTCGTTGCCGTACGGATTTTAGCTGAATGTTTGCAGAATCGATCGACTTAAATTTGGCCACCAAATAATATGTTGAATGTTCTAAATACAAGGAAGGACGACCATTTCCGTCATCTTTTAAATGGATGTGTATCTCTGCATTGTTGCCGCAGAAGAAAACTCATTTTGATATTAAAGTTTTATTATTTTCACTTTTTTCTCAATCGTGTAACATACCATAGTGAATTGGCATCATTGATTGAAAATAAACAACAAATTTGACAGGTGTCATCAAAACAATATGGTCACCACAGACTGTCATCATGAACGCGTCTCTTTTGGAAAGCCATTCCCTACAACAAAATTAGTACCTACAGGACAGGGATGGCTGAGAGTTTAAATCATTAAACCCTGATTCTCCATGAACTGGAGGGTCACTTTTTTTTTTTAAATTTATAACTAAAAAATGTCGTTCTGTTGACATTTATTGTGGTATTCGCTCTTTCATATACATAAATAAAATTCAAACTACAATCGAAACAAAAGTCCTCGTCATCTAACTTATGACCTTTTAAAACAAAACGAGAAATATTGTATTATTTTATCTGTATGCCCTTGGCGTGAATCTTCTTTTCATTGCGTCTCGCGTCGTCGTCTTGACAATCACTCACTATAAGACCGCTTCACTTCACTTGCAGCAGTACTATATACTTAATTATCCTGTTCACAAGTCATTTTATTCTCAAAGTCTGGGCTGATGCCTGGATGAATAAAAGTTTGCTCATAATTTTAAACCAAATATATTCATAACTTCAAAACCATAAACAAATGCTTCATCTGGATGTTCGGACGGAACGTTCCTTTATTTTTATATCTCTTATGAATGAATGGAATAATGCTCTCTATGGGTGCTTTCAATTATACGCAATTATTGGGTCAAGGCCGTAAAAGTTGATGTTGTCGTAAACTAACATCTCACTCAGTCATTCACCAGGGATACGAATATTTTATTGTATTATATTTATTTTTTATTTTTTTGTTGTTGTTTATCTAGAAGAACTTCATGTCACATATTTGTTTCCATTGTTACCACAAAAGTGGTTTGTAATCTTATACTGTACCGCAGATTGGTACGACGAGAAGCTCCAAGATATACAATAAAACACACGTTTTGTTGCGGCTATAGTGCATGGAACTGTGTGGAGTAAGGTCGGGGTGGTGGGTGGAGCAAAAAAAGTATAAGCTCTGTGTGTACCTATAGCTATAGAAGTAAACACCAAAGGTTGCTCCTCTATAAGAATGCATCTTAAAGGTGAATAGTATTTCACTTTCGTTAGAATATTATATTACAGCGGTGGTGGTGCGGTGGGGATGAGTTTTCAAGAGAATAATATGTACATACCATAGCAAAAGAAAAAAATACACAATATCTATGTATCCAATATATTGTGATATGTATATACATATTTATACAATGCGTGATGCTATTTTTATATGCATTTCTTGTTGAATAGTCTCGTACTACTTGCATCTTAAATAAAAATACAAATGCAAAAAATAGACAACAAGAATCATTTATTTAAACTTATAAAACTAGTTTTCGCGGTATTTTCAGAACAGAAAAATATTCGTACATGATGCTATCCATGAATCGGTCGATGGTATCGTTTCGTTTGCTATAGAGCACTTGCTATAGAATCTTATAAATGTTGATGCTTGTATAATACAGGGCCGCATTTTAGTATTTTAAAGCCTTTTCATCTTAGATGAACTTAGATTTTAGAAATATTTTTAATTTTTATTGAGTTTGAATTTTTCAGCCCATTGAAACTTTTCAATCCTTTAAATCAGTTTTTTCAAAATTGGAATATCTCTTATAAATACCCCATATTTTATCTTACTTTTAGTTTGGCAAATTCTCTTGAAGTGTAATGTTGCTCCTTTTCTTTATCTAATTTCTTTCAGATAAAATTGTTTAAAAACCTCAAAATTTGGTTGAGCTTTTCTTTCACTTGGGTCAATCAATTTATTTTAAGTCTTCTAACAATTCCCCCTTCCCAGGTACTGGTACAAAATACCCCAAATGAAATCTCGTAAATTAATAATCCCAATTTTCATAATCTCGCAATTACAAAATCTCACTTTTAGGAACCTCAAATTTACATCTCGCAACAAAAAAATTTAAAAATATCAACCGAAATTTTGCAATTTAAAATATCAAAATTAAAATTGCAAAAAACTTGCAAATCGAATAAATTTTTTTATTGAAAAGCTAGCAAAAAATTTTGCACTAAATTTGAATTTGCGAGATTTTGATTTAGAAAAATTATTTGTTGTAGGTAATTCAATTAAATTTTACAAGATTTAAATTTTTGAGTTTTTATTTACGAAATTTTTTGATTGCGACATATGAAAAACAAAATTTTGCAATGTAAGATTTTGAATGCAAAATTTTTAATTTGAAAGATTTAACGATAAGATTCAATGTTTTTCCGGGCCAGAGAATTGGTGACCAATCGATCTTACTGAGCTAGCCAACTTAGTTGTTGGATTTCTAACTTTTTTAACTTCGTTGATATTGATTTACAGCCCGTTGTTTGTTGTTGTATTTCCTCCTCTACTCCTCATACACCCGCATAATTTTTCTCTCAAAACAAACTTTCTCGTTCTTATCCACATTTTACGGAGGCCTTCTGCACCATTATCGGGTTTTTCAATAAGAGCGCTACAAAAGTTTAAATAAAACAAAAACGGTTTTGAATATCAATGAGATTTTTTATTCCTGTGAAAGTACGTTCGATGCTATTATGTATGGAACTCAATTTGTTTGCATGGCTATCATGAAAAGATCTTGACCTACATCCTTACAAGATTAAATTGACGCAAGAACTGAAGCCGCTTGACCACCAGAACTGTCGTATGTTCGTGAATTGGGCTGAGCAACAAATTGAAAACTATTCGGATTTTCATCGAAAAATAATCTTCAGCGATGAGGCTCATTTCTGGCAGAATGGCTTCGTCAATAAACAAAATAAACGGTATTGGTCAGGCAACAATTCACACGTACTCCATGAGTCATCATTGCATCCCGAAAAAATTACGGTTTGGTGTAGATAAACCACACCGGGGGCCGGCGGCGTCACTGGGCCGTATTTCTTCCGTGCTGATCAAGACCGGCACGTTACTGTGAATGGGGACCGCTACCGTTCAATGATAACCGAATATTTTTGCCCCCAATTGGATGATAAGGACTTGGAGGACATGTGGTTCCCACAGGACGGCGCCACAAGCCACACAGCGAATGTCACAATCAATTTATTGGAAACCAAGTTTGGAGAACGTGTTATCTCACGAAATGGTCCAGTCGCTTGGCAGCCTCGGTCGTGCGATTTGACGCCGTTAGACTATTTCTTGTGGGGCTACGTCAAGTCTATGGTCTATGCCAAGAAGCCAGTGACGATTGATGAACTTCGTACGAATATCGAACGTGAAATTGCAGCAGTATCGGCCGATTTATGCTTGAAAACAGTCGGAAATTGGGTTCAGCATCTGGACTTCTGCAAGCGTGCCGATGGTGGCCATGCAAAAGAAATCGAGTTCCATACATAATGGCATCAAGCTTACTTTCACAGGAATAAAGAATTTCATTGATATCCAAAACCGTTTTTGTTTTATTTAAAAAAACTTTTGTAGCGCTCTAATTGGAAAACCCGATACAAGGTAGTATTGTGTAGGGTTGCTATGTCTTGTTCTCATAACTTCAGTCACTATTTAAATTTAAAAAAACAACGGGAAATAAAATAAATGTTTTGCTCATAAAAGAAGGAATGGAAATTCTGGTAAAAATAGAGAAACTGAATGATTTAAAAGAGAATTGCGGTTATTACGCTACAATTTTTGCGTCTTACTCTTTCCAAATCTTAGACGCAAGGAATCACCGTGAGAAAGGGACTTTTCAGTGGTGCCAAATTGTGAAATGCTTAAACTGTATGTTTAGCGGGAGAAAAGTGTTTCATTTATGATTTATTTGCACAAAAAAAAATATTGCCCAAGATGAGACTTGGGCTATTAGTAGCCCAATTATGATTGGCTGTCTTACTGAAATTGCTGTCGGCTATTTCGGAAAAAGATAACCCAATTTCCGATAAATAGCCTAATCTGGCAAGCCTGGCTGTTGTGCAGGCTGTGATTTCTGATTGTGCCACCAAAGACGTCTTCCTAGTTTGACATTAAAATCATGTTAGACAATTTTTTTGTCATAGTTAGGGTAGTGCATAAATGTGTTGCCCATGTCCACTAATGAAACTAGTAACTCGTCAAATATAATTCATCCCTGATTTTTCAAGCCATTAACTGTCAAATTCTTTCGAAGGATGTCTACAGTATCGATGGATTAAAAACCTACAAATAATAAGAGATTTCCATAGTTTTTTAACAATTCCGTAAAATGGTGATTTTAAGGCAATTCTTTTACATTTGCCTCAAAATACACCTTTCCGTCAAAATAAAATTTGCCTTTTATTTGTCAAGCCATCAAATATCAAATTCTATAGAAGGTTGGCTACGATGTCAACAAAAAAATATAAATATATAATATATAAAATATAATAAATATATATATGTGTTAACCTCTAAAAACATCAGAAATTTTCGCATTTTTTCAACTACTCTTCACTTTTTCCATCAAAATGAAGTTCTCTCCTTAACTGTCGAGCCATCGACTGTCATATTCTATAGAAAGATGGCTGCGATGTCAACAAAAAATATAACAGCTTTGTTACTGCTCCGGAAAAAAAAGCTGATTTATATGTACTTCACAACTTGTTCCAATTATTGTTCAGATTGGTTTTACAAATGTCAAAGTTAAGTTCTGATAAACTAACCGATAACCCTTTCTGATAACTGAAACACTATACCAGCTATCATAAGTCGATTGTATGGGTTATACCAAAACTCCACACAACTTTCCTTATATACTTAGTGGGGTATACAAATCCAAACATTGAAACAAAATGGCCTGTGGCATTATCACCCTGCTTTTAATTATTTCCAAATTTCGCTGTTTTGATGATGTCGAACATTCGAGATTATTTTTTTTCTTATTTTGTGTTTGTGATACGAAATTTGAAACATAAGTAACATGTTCTAGCACTGTTACCGCATACAGTCGAACTTGCTACATACCAATCGAAACGGAATCCTTTTGATATCGGTGAGACCAATTTTTAAGCTTAGTAAACTAGGAAAATAGTTACTTCAACCAACCAGCAGATAAGTATAATTAATTCGAAGATAGTTCACTTGCAACATATTTGAGTGTTTGAATAGTCTTTAAGAATTACAAATTTCAAAAAACGCAGAAGAAAAGAATATTTTAGTGGTGAAATTAGTTGCATCGTCTTTCAAAAAACGCAGAAGAAAAGAAGATTTTAGTGGTGAAATTAGATGCACCGTCTCAACAAAACATCCTAATTCACCTTCTTTCATAAAAGGCCCTGAATCAACTTTCAATTTCAAATCCAGCCCTGCCCATTTAAAGAGCTCAACCGCCTTTCAGACTTGTTAAAGGCAGGTGATCTTAAAACACACAAAAAAAGTGTAGTATCATTCTGACGAAAAAGAGAGGTGTTCGGAGTGTAGTAAAAACATTGTGCTAGCACTGGATATGCAGTATAGATAGTTATGTTAAGCCACTAGCTAGAGGCTGAAATATCATAGTTATGGCCAACAATTTAAAAAGGGAAAGGCAGGCAGCAGCAGCAGCAATAGCAGCTAGCTAGTCCAATCCAACAAAACAGAAACAGCCGACTTCAAACTCAAGGTTTTTAATTGTGTTACTATAATATTATTGCACATTCCTCCATGAATGTGGCAGCTAGTAGTTGGTGTTTTTTTGTTGTTGTTGTTCTTTTTTTTTAGTTGGTTTTCGTGGTGAGTTGTGTTTTATTTTTTTTTTATTTTTTTAGTTTAGTATATTTGTTGGTGGTAAGTGGGATTGACTTGTTGGACTTTCGATTAAAAGTTCTTCTCTCGGTTGTATTTATTTTTTTTTCGTCTGCATATTTCGGTGTACCTTTTTTTGTATTTATGTGCAGTGCAGTGTATGTACATAAAATATATCTTTATATACTTTATTCACATTTATTATTCTTATGGAAACTTGTTATTAAATTGCGTAACAAAATCAGAAAGTAGATTTTGATGGCTTTGAGTAAGACATGTACATAGCTAAAAAAAAAAAAACTAAAAAAAGAACAAAAATGTGTAGATACAAATAATTTTGAACGCATTTATGTTGAAAAATTGAAAATTAAAAATAGCAATTAAAACGTGTGATTAAAGTGGATAGCTCCGGGTTGTTTGTGTTGTTCACAAAATTAAATTTTTCTAATTTTTTTGTTGTGATAATTGAATGGAAATTATAGTGTGGATAATAACTGACAGTTTTTTTTTTTGTTAAAAAGAGAATAATATATCTACCTATATAGAGTCTTAGTTGGCACGTTTGAACAATTTAACGATAATAATTCTTTGTTTATATTTTTGTTTTAATTTGTTAATAACTTATACAATAAATTTGAGGAAATAATTTAAGCATTACTATGACTCTTAAAATTAGTTTCATTAATAACAAAATAATCAAAAGCGTGTTTAAAGCTTGTTTCGAATTGTTGTTTATTTAAAAAACGCGGTTGCAGCTTTGATCTTTTGATGCTTAACTTGGAAAGACCTGCGAGAAATAAAAAGAAAATCCTGTTATCTTCTGAAGCATTTTGGCTAAGAGCCAGTTTATTAACAAATAATAATATTTTAATAAATTTAGTTCATTATTGTGATTGGTAAATCCGTGAATGTGCTTGTTACTAATCAAACATTATTGGTTCATTAGCTCCATTTAACCAGAGGCTGTGAAAATTTTATTACAGATTTAACGCAATGTGAGAAAACTGTATCTTAGTCTCATTGTGTCTTATTTAATTAACTGTTTATATAGTCAAACAGTTCAAAGACAAACAAACTAAAATTAATTTCATTTACTTTGACCAAAGACAAAAGTTTTTCGTCATTTATTTAACTAAAGTTATTATATTCGGTACTGTAAAAAACAAAATGATGACAAGTGAAACTTTTGTATATCTGATTTTAATGAAAATATTTTAAGTATTATTAAAACAATATAGAAAAAAAAACTACGTTTCATGGAATAATGTTGCATTTTCTTCCAAGAATCGGTCTTCACGAAAATGTGGGTTTCGACGCTCTTAATGACCTGGCCGTAAAACTTAGACTGACAGAATCTTGCAGCATTTACATCTTCTAATTTAAGACTACTTTTGTCGTCTTTGATTCTTATAAATTAGTTAATATGAATAAATTAGTCTATTAAGCCAACAAATAAACAAGAGATTAATAACAAAGAAAATGTTTTTTTTTCTACTAAAAAAAACCCATCTTACAAAATGTAGCCATCTTTATCCGTTTAGTCATCCAATCGTGCAAATATTGTTATCAAAATAATCGATATCTGTATATGTAATAAGAAAAAAAAATAGCTAATTAAGTTTTCCTTCATAATCATTTATCTGTGATTTTTTCCCCACAACAACTATAGAATAAATGTCTTTGATGAATGGCGAAAACAATTATTATTCTCATATTTGCTCTCATGTTTAGGGTGAAAACGTTTGCAAATTGCTTAAGCACTTAGAAAAAATTCGATAACAGTTCAATTTGTTGTTCAGCCAACTAATTAAAACAAAAAAGAACCATCGTTATCAGAAATATTTTTAGTATGAAGAACTTTTTCCGCTACACCAACTACAAAAGCTCATTCTGAGAATCAATCAATTAGTCTAGAAGTTTCTTAGCCTAATACAATTATTATCAATTTAAGTATACCTATTACAGATTAAGATATTGTGATGAAGAATATTTTTAACATTTGATTTGTTTTCTTATCTTTACAGTGCGGGACATTAGGAGCACCCGATTCGTATCATCACCAGAGATCAACAAGAATGGACGCTTTTCAAATTGATGATGGTTTCCATTCGGATGGTGGAACAGAAACTCCACCACCAAGTCCCAGTTCAGGCAGTTCAATTGCATCCACATCAGATCATGGCTCACTCGAGAGTGTCGATACTGGAGGAGCACAACGTTTGGCTGTGCTATCATTTGAACAGGTTCGCAAACTACATGATGTTATGGACGAAACAGTTGCCATACATGGCCGTGGAAATTTTCCCACACTCGAGGTTAAATTAAAAGACTTAGTCAACTCTGTACGCCGGAAGCTCGAAACAGATGTAGCTGCTGGTGGAGCTGGAGTCATAGTCAAAGACATACGCTTGAATGGTGGAGCAGCTAGTCATGTCTTAGCATCCGAAGATCAGCCATACAACGATTTGGATCTTATCTATGCCATTGAATTTAGTTCAAATCGTCATTTCGATCGAGTCAAGACAGCAGTTCTCAACACACTGCTTGATCTCTTGCCAGAAGGTGTATCCAAACGTCGCATCATGCCATGCGCCTTGAAGGAGGCCTATGTTGGTAAAATGGTCAAAGTCAATAATAACAACGATGGTGATCGATGGAGTTTAATTTCTTTGGGCAATTCACCGGGACACAAAAATGTCGAACTCAAATTCGTCGATACAATGCGTCGCCAATTTGAATTCAGTGTTGATTCCTTCCAAATTGTTTTGGACTCTCTTTTATTATTTTATGACTGTGCTGCTTTGCCAATATCCGAGAACTTCTATCCAACTGTTGTTGGAGAGTCCGTATATGGTGACTTCCAAGAGGCTTTGTATCACTTGCAAAAGAAATTGATCTCAACACGACAGCCTGAGGAGATCCGCGGTGGTGGTCTTCTAAAGTACTGCAACTTGTTGGTCCGAAATTATAAACCGGTCGATACACAACGAATCAAGACACTCGAGCGATATATGTGTTCGAGATTTTTCATTGATTTCCCCGATATAAATACACAGACCGTAAAATTAGAGGCATATCTGAGGAATCACTTCTGGGGCATTGTTGAGGAGCCCCTTCAATATCAGTACCTGATGCATTTACGTGAAGTAGTTGAGACATCAACCGTGTGCCTAATGGGCCACGAGAGACGGCAGACTTTACTGCTAATACAGTCGTTAGCAATGCAAGTGCTCTGTCGGGAATCACAAAAACATCATAATGCACAAGTACATGAGCAATATCAGCAACACCACCATCAGCAACAACAGCAACAACAACACCAACAAGCGCAACAACAACAGCAGCAGCAACAACAATTAACACAGGCAATTGTCGTTGATTTGCAAGCCCAACAGAATGCATCAGCAAGCCAACACGTCTTGGTCCAACAGTCGCCACAGTCAAATCAAGCATCCACTTCTTGCTGCCTCAGCCAGTCACAAGATGGCCAACAGCAACAGGTGCTGACCGTAACACAACAACAGACTTCAGCGACCATACCTCAGACGATACAAATCCAAGCCGGTCCACCTGGTCTCATCTATGCCAATGGAGTTTATTACGCACCTGTGATCCCAGCAACAATCTGCACATGCAACTCAACCTGGTTAAGCACGTGATTATCACTGCTTCCATCAGCAGCAACATCATTACAGTCATCAACACCAATATCAACTTCATCCACAACTTCATTAACAACGCCATCTACATCATCATCATCATCCGTCGCATCATTATCAACAGCGCCATCTTCATTAATTTCATGTCAATCATCTTTTCCGTCAATTTCAGAAAATATTTCAGTGAATGCTTGCTCTTATGCAACACTTCCCTGTCTTAGCTGTGACTGCAACGAGGAGTTACTTCTTCCTTACTACATTTGGCCAAATACAACAACCACAATGTCGATCGACTTCCCTGCAGATTACCAACACAAAGGTACTACTTATTACTCCTCTTCATCTCCAACAACAACGACGACCACAGTTGAAAGCCTCTGTGCAACTTCTGAGACTCAACCTACCCCTCAAGCTTCATGTAGGTGATCATCGACCACCACATCCTCCACAATAATAACAAAAACAGCGGAATAACAAAAAAAAATATGCACCCACATATTATATAAATAATATTTAGCACTTCAACCATAATGTTTAACAAATAGAAAAAAAAACAACTTTATAACCTAAAAAAAAACTATTTTAAATGTGAGATCCTATTAAATTTATACATAAATATAAAAAGATAAGTCTTAAACTAACTGACAAAAGGCAAAAAATAAAAAAAAATATAAATATTTTTAAAATTAAATTAAATTACTCACATAAAATGTATTTAAAAAAAAATTGGATATTAACTTGAAGTTCAACAAGAGATAAAAAAAATCTTCCTATTTGTATTTAAAAAACAAAAATAAAAAAAAAATATATATAATTATCTTATACAGACTGTCATTTGTCTTGCGATTCTTTTAATTATTTTCTTAAATAAAATCTCTATGCAGATTAATAATAAACTTAGTTAAATCTTAAGGTGAATGACTTAATCAAACTAAAAAAAAAAAATAAAACCACATTGTTTGTTCTGCTTTTTTCGATCATTTCCCATAAGTTTTTTTTATTAATAAATAAGTTCAAAGATGATAATCAGTTAAACAAATAAGAGAATTCCAGTTTGAATTAATTATTCTCACAGGAGTTACTTTATATTTAATTAAATAAAAATAATTTTCTTAAGTTCTTAAACAAAAACATAAAAAAAAATAAAATAAAAATATTATTGTGGTGATAAAATAAATATATTCATGAATACCATAAAAATTCATTTTTTTTAATACTTACAAATACAAATTAATAATGACTTTATACAATATTTTTTGTTGTAAGTTTTTTTTAATAAAAAAGAAGATGGAGGAAATATAATTTTTAAGTATTCTGCAAGAAAAAAGGTGAAATAAAAAAAAATGTTTTCAGTTCCAAATTCAAATCAAATTTCGATGTGAAATAAATATATATTTTTTAAAATGTTTCTATTATTAAAGATATCTTAACATTTTATCGTATTTTTAGTTTTATAAAATAATTTAAAAAATGTACTTTTTCTCTTTTTTTTCTTAAATGGTATAAATATACAAAAATATCAATATGAATACATAAGCATGCAAGAAGTATGTGTTTTATTTTACATACATAGATTCATCGTCTTAAGTTGATTTTTTTTATATTATATTATCTTCTTTTGTTCTTTCTATCTTTTTTTGTTATTATTCATTATGAAAGGATAATACAAAATCAATCCAAAATAAAAGCATACATATAAAAAGCTTATATTCATATATATAAAAAAATAAATAAAAATTATGTGTATGTGTAAATAATATAAAATATATAAACCCATAATTTCTTGTATTTTTCTTCTTTTTTTGATATTGTTATATAAATAGTTAATTAATTAAATAAAAACTAGTTATTATTATTATAATTTAAACTTATAAACTTAAATATAAATAAAAAAAAAAATAAAAAAAACATTTCTTGAGAATTATAATAAAATATAATTTTTTGTGAATTGAAGTCATACCACAAAAAAAAAATAAAAAAATAAAAAATCGCGTTTCTCTTTTTACTAAGATATGAAAAGTGGTGGATCTAGAGGGAGGATTATAGGGGGTGAAGCCATCCCCAAAGCCCTGTAAAATAAACCTGCACTAGATCTACGATAAATATATTTTCGTTTTCAAACCAACTTTTTTTAAGCACAAGCTTAAAGGTTAGAATGACCCATAAATCATTAATTTTAAATATAATCTAGGTTTTTGTAAAGGCCGAAGAGAATGGGTAACCGAAAAATAAAATTGAGGCAAAACTATTAACATGTAACTAGGGAAACAGTACGAAAATATAAAAGCAAGACGAAGAATAAAAAGATGAGACTAAACAATTTGATGGCATTGACGTAGAATATATTTACTCTAAATGCTATGTTTCTTTGTGAGGTTTTCAACGTTCAAATAGATTCAAAACAAAAAATACCAATGCAACAATTTTAGAATATAAATTATAAATACTTAAATCTATTTTAAAAATTTAATTGTAGTTTGTAGTGGATGAAGGAAAATATTCTTAAAATTGAGTGATTCATTAATTGAATTAATTAGAACATAGTTTTTATTGAAGATATTAATCAAGAGATTGACAGCACTATTGGCGCCATAGTTAGATCTGGGCAATTCCATGGTAGTTCCATTACATTTGGGAGAGTTTTACGAGCTTCTTTATTAAAATTTTCCTACTTATTTAAATATAAATTTTTTTTGTATCCGATGGAAATCTTCGAAAGACACTCGGTAAGAATCGGTACCGAGTAGTGTGGAACTTTTACCGCACTAAAATCACTGGTGAATCAGGACCAATCTATGAAAGATCGACAAATGATTTTTCTTTCTTAATTTATAAATCGCATTGTTGGAAGTTTAAGTTACAACACTTTCCC
The DNA here is from genome assembly GCA_946251815.1 of Dasysyrphus albostriatus. Taxonomy (NCBI): domain Eukaryota; kingdom Metazoa; phylum Arthropoda; class Insecta; order Diptera; family Syrphidae; genus Dasysyrphus; species Dasysyrphus albostriatus. The sequence continues at coordinate 60,025,976 of OX276337.1, read as the reverse complement.
ATAGCTTGTTGACCATCAGATCATGAGGCTTGGTTCTCCTTAATCTCCGAACATTGTCTCGTACATTTTAGACGGTCTCCATATCGGAGTTGGTATGACTTTGCAGTCGCTGATTGTGTGATACAGCGTGTTTTTTAACCACTTCTGTAACCATTTCAATTTGAAGGTCACGATCGCTATTTCTTATATACCAAGGGGCATTTATTATTCCGCAAAGGACCTTGATTTGGAATTTTTGGATGGGTTCAATATTTGTTTTCTTTGTACACCCCATAGTTGGATGCCATATGTCCAAACGGGTTTCAGTACTTGCTTATATAACATTAGTTTGTTCTGGATAGATAAGTCAGATTTCTTTCCTAGTAACGAGTACATTTTTCTGTATTTCAAGTTTAGTTCGTCTTTTTTCTTTTTGATGTGCTCTTTCCATTTAAGCTTTGCATCCAAAGTCATTCCAAGTTATTCGGCAGTATTGGAGTAAGGTACTGTTGCACTGTTTATAAGAATTGGAACATTGTTTATTTGTTTGTTGGTAAAGTTTATATGTGTCGATTTTGTTTCATTTAGTTTGATTCGCCATATTTGCGTCCAATCACTAACTTTACCGACTGCATTTTGCAGTTTTTGTGTAGCCTTCGTAAAAGATTTATCTGGCACCAATATTGCAGTACCATCAGCAAAGGTGGCCATGATAGCGTTGATGTCCACTGGAATATCCCTTGTATATAACAGATACAGGGTTGGTCCTAGGACACTTCCTTGTGGTATACCGGCTTCAATTTTCTTTAGTTCCGAATAATTTTGGTCGTACCGTACTCTAAAAGTCGGTTCGAAACGTAGGATTTCAGTATTTCGTAGTACTGCCTGGGAAGATCCCTTTGCAGTTTGTACTCAAGTCCCAAGTGCCACACCTTGTCAAAGGCTTGAGCAACATCTAAGAATATTTAAATATAAATGAAAAAAATATAAACTCTATAGATGTATTCGACTACTATAGGAAAAAATACAAATATTGGTGAACAAAAATTTCTTTCTTAGTAAAAAATGTGAAAAAAAAATTTGGTAACTCACGTTAACCGTTTCAGACACGGGTCTTGTTCGCATTTTTCTTAAATTCAACAAACCAATGAAGCTTAGGTAGAGTGTTGAATTAGATACAAAAATATATCAGCCTATTTATAACTGCAAAGAAATTTTAAATTACTGAAAATATTTTATAGTTAATAATTTACAAAAATACATACATACATACCGATGGAGCTGTATGTTACCATTCCATTAATAATCTCTAAAATAAAACCGAATTTCAAGTTCCTTTCATGATTCAATAGAGATGAAAGATTTATTAATTGAAGTCTACTCGTATTATGTGTAGGGTGGTAAAATAATCCTACTAGACCAGGGAAGAAAACGTAAACAAAATCTCCTAAATCTTCTTAGTACACACTCAATTCTGTTAACATGAAGTGGACCAAAATAATACAGCCGTATTTCAGAATTGATCTAACAAAAGAAACATACAGAATTTAAAGGACATAAGGAGCACGAAAGTCATGATGCAAACCTTTTAATGAAAACATGTGAATTAATAGCTTTTTTTATAATTATATGTAAAAACGTTGGGTTTGCGTGTAAAACGCATGATTTTACACTTGTAAATATTTTAAGACAGACGATTAATATTGCCCTATTCCCAGAACTTATGAATGTATTCCTGTAAAAGTTCACAATCAGCTGACTTTCAGTTCGAGGTGCATTGAAAAGACAGAACGTCACAGATAATTGTTTCAAACAATAGGAACGGCAGAAAGCTCAGCATTTGGCAAATTTTGTTGGTTGGTTTTTTTGTCAATAGAATTAAAAAATACATTCTCCAAAGAGCAAATTATTGACTTCTTGTTTAAGCACAAACAACGTATATTATCATGGCCAGGGCTGAAACATTCGTCTAACCTTTCGACGTAGTCAAGAATAGTCACCTCAGATATTGCAAAATTAAGAACTCGTTAATGGTAAAGCTTATTATATGGATCGTTTGAAGAGGCGTTTTCAAAGGCACCTTGAAAGAATTCGGCAATCTTGTTAGATATTACCACTGGAGTATGACTAGTAGAATTATTATCAGTTTAGTAGCTAGGATATTTGCCACCCGGGGCAATACAATAATTTGCCGCCCCTTCGGTCTTACCATAATCAAAAATTGTGTTTGCAATTTTTTTTTGGTTATGTGGTTTAGTGATGGGTACCTTCATACCGTTGGTCTTAAATTTGAAGACAAAATTTTTATTGATAAACGCCACTTTGCCTCAATATATGTATTAAGAAAGAAATTTGTTTTTGCCCTTACCTACTTAGTTTTAACTTAAAACCGACGACACAAAACTAGAATCAAAATCTTCAAACTCTTCTTGTCTATCTAAATGTCTAAGTACAGAGTTGCCTGAAACTGCATTAGATCTAGTCCAATACAATTTTTCTCAAATTCATCCACTGCTTCAAAATAAAATCTACCACACAAGATTTTATCAAAAAACGTAACTTCAAGCCTTCACAAGTAAATAACTTACAAATTTATTTTTATACTTAATTTCGTCGTTTTATACTTAATTTGAATCGTTCACACCACACATAATCTAGATTCTGTCTGACATTTCAAAAGAATTTAAGTGCTCATAGGAACTCTGATTCTTGAATAGGCTGATTAGATTATAAGAAGATTTGGTGGAAATCTACTAGATTACAAAATCTTAAAATGTATGGGAAATATCGTTTATTTTCATGAGCTTTTGGGCTTTTGGATCGAAATCTAAATTTTTATTCGGTGTGAAAAGGTGGAATTTCTTATTTAAAAAAGAAAATACTTTTTTGTTTATTTCCAACCTTGTGATAAATAACATATATTAATAAAATATTAAATAAGTTATTATTTGAACCAAAATCAAACTTTTGGGACTACTCATGACCAACGACGATGATTTTGGCGACCCTAAAAATGTATATGCTATACAAATTGTTTTTTTTTTTTTTGATAAAATTTTACCAATTAAATTTTTAATAAAAACAACTTTTGTAATTGGTATAATACTTCCAAAGCACAACGAAGATGATATTGTTACCCCTAACTCCTGGCATCCAGGGTGACCACCCCCTTCACCCCCCCCTTCACCCCCCCCCCCTAGCTACTACGCCACTGGTTATTATAACTCATATATGCTGGGTATCTGTCCGATTTGCTTTTTCAATTAACATAATTTCTGAAGTTACGTGGATAAGATTTTAGTTCATTTTCTGCATAGAGAAAATTAGAGTAGTTTAAATGTTTTTTAAAATGATTGTCTTCCACTTGAGTTCTTAAAACTAATTAAGACAATTTTTGTGTGCCAGTATGGAGCACCCAAAAATTAAACATTTTTCAAAAATACTCGTTTTTCAAACTTTGAGTGCCTGCAACTTATTAAATTTCAATCCGACTCACAAAAGCAGTACCTACATTGTCGGAAGGACAGAAAAAACAGCTGAGAAAATGATTTTTGCACTATCTCGAAAACGCTTCTTTGGAAAAAAATTTCAGGGACCTACAATTATGGTAGAAAATATATTTTTTTCAAGCCAAAAATTTTGTAGACTAGTGTAATTGACCAAGTGAATCCAAAACATTTCAGTCTCAGTGTTTAAGGGGAAAAGTGAGGAATTTTTGAGAGGAATCCTGTTTATATTTCTGAGCGCTCTGAATCTTCTGAGATCTCAGAAATATATAGTGACTAATTAATCTCTAGAATGAAAGAAACTGTCACAATTTAGATTGAGAATAGAAGAATAGAATGGAATAGAATAGAATAGAATAGAATAGAATAGAATAGAATAGAATAGAATAGAATAGAATAGAATAGAATAGAATAGAATAGAATAGAATAGAATAGAATAGAATAGAATAGAATAGAATAGAATAGAATAGAATAGAATAGAATAGAATAGAATAGAATAGAATAGAATAGAATAGAATAGAATAGAATAGGCCGAACAATTATCTCACGAGTAAAAATTTTGACCGACGATAAGTGATAAGAGTCCTACACACGATCAATGTTTATTGTCAATATTTTGTGAAAAAGTCATAGTTCGCTAAATATTGATCGTTTGTATACCATTCAATAGCATTGTCAATGAATATTGACGACATTGATGAGAAAAAAATCAATTTGGTTTTCCTCGATGTAACTGTCAAATAAAACAAAATAAAAAAGGAAAGGTTTATTTTCGGGTGATTCTCACGCATTTCAAATAAATTTTTATTCAACAAAAACTTCATTACTATCCCATTTTGTTATTTCTTCTATTTTATTTTGTAAAAACATCCAAAATGCAGTCAATTCATACAATCTTCATAAAATTATTGTCAATTTTCATTGATACGTGTATAGGGCCCTATAAGCGTACCTCTTATAGGCTTAAGCCTAATTTACAGTGCGCATGCGAAAAAAGTCAAAATTTTCAAAACATTTTTCCACCTTTCTGTGCACCAATTTGTAAGCAAAAAAAGTGTTTGCCTTGACCTAAACCACCCATCGAGTCATTAATTTACCTTAAATTAATAAATTATAGGCGTTAAAATTGAAAATTATTATTTTTGGATGCAAAAACCATTTGCATGCAAATAATGCCTTGAGGTGAATAAATATTTATTTTGGAAGTGTAAATCGACCATCAAAAAAAGAAAAATATTTCATTCACCACCTTTTTTTCGCCTGCAAAAAAATTGCCGGTACATTGTTTTGCGTGACATTTTATGACAGCAATGGTTTTTTTTGCATGAAACTGTAAACTAATCATGCAAACAATTAATTTTACATTTGACGCACGGGAATTTTAAACTACACTTAAATGCTTTGCTGAATTTTTGCCTGATAAAATTTTTGGGAGAGTTGTGTATATGACAAAATTTTGGTGCAATCTAGTGCAGGGAAATAATTCCACGGGCATCTGCTCCACGTGGGAGTTTATTCCATCATAAGTAGGAATCTATTCCACTTTTCAGAGTGCAATTCATTCTCACCACGAAATTTTGTGGAATTTTTCCCCATCTAAAATTTGGAATTTGGGATATTATTGCTTTATAAATATAGAAAACGTTATTGTTTATTTAAAGAAATACGCCAATATTATGGCGAAAAATAGTGAGGTATGTATGTATGTATGCAACCCCCCTACTTGGGCTCATTATAGGGTTTGTGGTGGGTGCGAGGAGAAAGAATCTAGATTTAAGGAAACTCAATGTTAAAAAAAAAAATACCTCTTAAGAACGAATCAAAGAAAAAGAACTGAAGTTGATTCTCATACGAAGTGGGCAAAAACTCCACTTTTCAAGTGGAGATCTTCCTCACTAAAAAGTGCAATGAATTCCCTCTCTTGGTGATGAGAATAAATTGCACTTTGAAAAGTGGAACAGGTTCCCACTTATGATGGAATAAACTCCTATGTGGAGCAGATGCCCGTGGAATTGTTTCCCTGCACCCTGCAATCTACGTACTAGGCTCAACATGTGTTTTTTCAATTCCTAAGGGAATCGAGGGAAATAATATATTTTAATATTTTTTTTTTAAATATTGTTTGCTATTGCCAAGTACGTCTTAAATCAACCACTGTCAATATCTGGTATTTGTCAGTTTTTTTGAGTACAAATGAAAATCTTGCAAAATTTTAAAAATACATTTTTTAATCAAAATTTCGCAAATGAAAACTTCGTGCGAGAATTAAATTTGCGAGATTTTGTTCAAAAAAAATATATTTTTTGCAAAACAATTAAATTTTGCTAGATATCCTACCTTCTTCCAAAATTAGTAATTTCAGTATCTTCTTTCTTCCTTCTTCTTCTATTTATTTTTCATTAGTTGAAAACAGATTGTAAATCTGAAACTGTTAGTTCTCCCATCTACTCCTGCCCGCATACGCGAGTAAATACGCAAATTAAATCCAGCAGAGAGCATCTGATTTTATGCAAATAGTATACAAAAACAGAGACTACGAAGTATATTTGTAAGTATCCAGTACCTAGTACTTGTACTTGAAAAAAACAAGAACAATGTACTAGGTACTTGAAAAACACGAAGTACAAGTACATTATGAATTACTTTGTTCCAAGTATATGTACTTGGTACTGTAAAAATTCCCAGTACACTTTCAAGTACTTTTCAAATCCAAGTCCATTTCAAATACTCTTCAAGTACAATCCATTTTAAGAACTGTTCAAGTACAAGTCCAGCCATAGATTTTTAAAACCCAACAAAAATGTCAATTGATGACATTCCTACGTCTGCAACTTCAAGCAAACTCTGGTGAATTCTACTTTTTTGCTGATCAAGTGTCTCAAGAATCAACCATTTATGATTTGGCTTGGAACATTTCGTTCCTCTCTATATCACGATGTAAAACACCATCACCCATCTTAAAGTAATTGTGTTTGTTGCACAAATCAAATAAAATCACATCATTTTGATAACGGTATACCAGTTTAAACTTTATGTTGATTGAGGAAATAGTTTTAATTGCCACTTGATTATCTGTGCAATTCTCAACATTTCGGTTCATACTTAGATTATTCGTGTCTTCGCAAACTACAAGTACTTCCGCATAAATAACACTGAAACATTGGAAAGCTTGATTGATCTTTTAAAAGGTGGGTTTTCTGAGTAGATACCTCCTATAACCCTATACCCCTTTGGATACTGTAGGTGGTATCTGCGTTTTTAAAACTGGGTTATAATAAACGCTTGGTACGACTTTAAAACAAAATCAATACAGCCGTTAATGATTTATTTATTTTAATGGAGTGCCCATTTTACATTGTAATATATTAGAATACAATTTTTTGTATGTAGTATTTCTTTTTGCTTCCTTTTTTGGGACTTTTTCATTTATAAAACAAAATGTACATCTTGTGATATAAAGTGAAAGGAACACATAATTTTAAACAATAAAGTCATATCAGCACATTTGTTTACAAACCTGCAAAAAAAAAAACAAATAAAAATATCTTTTGGCACATTTGTGGAATAACAAAGGGAATTTCCTGATCCGATTGATCGCATATACACCTAATATATTCAGAAAGCTAACTTTGACTAACCTAAACGGGTTCACTGTGTTCACCTGCAAACTGCAATACCTTATGCAATCAGCTATTTTATATCACCGGAGGGTGATCATCATTCAAAATGTAAATATAGCTACTTTGCTACTTTTTTTTTTTGATAATTGAAAACAACAAAAACCTTCAGCCTTTCCTTCCACCTTTTAGAGTGTACTCACTATTATTTATCTAATTGTAATTGTGTTCTTTTATTTCATCATTATAAACTGCACCCATGTAATTGTTTTGATTATTCAGTAATGATACGGTTTCCACGGCACAGAGCACGGCATGCACTGGCACAGTGAAGAATTCCCTTCCTTCTTTGTGTGAAATTATTTAGTATCAGAGTTAGAGTGCCACCGAAGTCTTTCACTTTTCTTAGCATAGAAATTGATTACGGATACTGGTTCGTCTCTTAGCTTGCAGGCACCAGCAGGTTACCAAATGTCCAATCATGGGTCTGGTCGCTGTGGTCCCTGGTCTATACTGATGGTCCGTATGGACAATCAAGAGAGTTTAATTTTTTTTTTCCTCGTGGTAGCTTCCTCCTTTCGAAAAGTACAAGATTCGAGCAGCCGTTATGACACAATCATCTGCCGAGCCGAATGGTGTATATATGCATAGCTTATTGTTGTTGCACTAAGCCTGTCTGATGATACCCGATTGCTATGTCTTCTCCAGAAGATGATTATTGCCCTCCACCGATTAGTTTGAACACACCAAACAAATCAACCTCAGCAGCGGGTAAATTGGCTGTTTGCAATGGCTTGGCCGACTGGTTTTGGTGGTAGCTTATGATGGTCTATCTGTATGATGATGATGATGATGGTCAGTGGGATGCACGTTCATCAAATTGCTAGATATGAATGTGCACCAAGCAACAGGACCAGATGCAGTGCTGTGCTTAAGCTATCTTTAAAGCTTTCAACTTCCACATTTTCGGATAAGAGTTGCTATTAGTTGAAGAACGTTTAAATTAAAATTGGGGAATTCAACGAGGAATGAAAATTTCAGGATTCTCCACCACACCGGCCGATTGGCATACTTCAAGCACCGAGAGATTTTAACTCAAGTCGTTCTAAGCTCAGGGATACGCGCCTATTTTAAATGGCGATAAACTGTTATATTTTAACTGTTATAATCATATCATAATCTACCAGATTACGAAGACTTGAGGTATGTCTATCAGAGATTTTTGTAAACGTTGACAATATTTAGAACTTTTGCTCGTAATACGGTTCTTTATGCTTCATACATTCAAGTTAGCATAAATATTATACAAAATATGTGGATTTATCATATATGTATATTTTGTTAAAAATCGAAAATGAAATATATGCACAGTACTGTATTAGCAAGACATGAGGATGAGGAATCATTGCGATGGTGTATTAAAGTATACCCTCTGCTTCTACTTTTACTCGATGGTGCTGTAGATTAAAAGCGATCAAAAATATTTTTTTCTTTTATGTCTTGTTGAAATATGAATTTATTAGACAAGGATTTTAATAGCCAGTTGCATGTTTTTTTTTCTGAAGATAACAATACCATATAAGGTGTCGTCAGCTAAATTATATACTCGAGTTATCTTATTTATTTTTTGTATGTGTGAAAATTCCATTAAGTTAAAAAATTAATTTGAATTCTATTTGTTTCATTTCACTTGGGATTATGTATGTATATTTTGAATGCACATAAAATGTTTGAGCATCAATGCTCGCTCTGGTCGACATTTAGTCTAGTCAAATTACCTCAAAAACCTGGCAAACCTAGAATTAATGGCAAAGGAACATCTGTAAATGGGGTCTTATTGGTAATTTAAGTAGAACAAGATTAAACAGATGTAACTCAAAATAATAGCATTTTTGAATCTGAATAGATAAGAGTTAGATTTCAATCGAATTGTATTTGAACTAATTTAAACATATAGATAAACATGCTTCTATTAAAATAAGTGAAGATTCTAATGTTCTTTTCATCCAGCTATAGAATATACTGAGTTTCCTTTTCATTAATTCTAACCCACAAACTTCTAGAGATTACGCAGTCGTTCTTGGTCATCCAGGAGTTATTAATTTGATTTCCCGATCGGGATGTCTAGTCCCATTTCTAATTGACTACTACTGTTCTTATTTCATACTGGCCCCTTTATTGCCTGTTCATCTGCTCTATATCATTTCCTTCGATATTGCTACTTGCTAAGTCCAAGAACCTAGCAGAGTTTAACTTGGTAAGGGCCAGTTTTTCAGTGCGAGATCATCCAAGTCTCTGGGTAAACAGCCCCAACAGAATGGGAGACGGAGCTGCAATAGATGTCAAAAAATGCTGCAGTGAAAGTTAAAATTTGTTCAACTCTTGCAGCTGCAGCTGCAGAATTTTTGACATATATTCCAGCTCCGTCTTCCATTCTGTTCAGGTAGTAAACCTGAGTTAACTTCGAAAATGAGTTTTTCAGTCAATTTGAATCATAAGTTAACTCGAAGTTAACTCAGCTATTTTGGTGACTTAACTCAGGGACCAAATTGAGTGCCTTTTCAGTTGTGGTGCCATCTCGATTTTGAAAGTGAAAGTTATTATCCGTGCAATTCCGTTGTGGTGCCATTTCCATTCCAATACGGTAAAGGCGTAGAAGTGAGGTATCCATAGTGTCATACATCACGGGCCTTAGATTTTTGACAGCTTAAAGATAGAGTTTAGTCGTGTTACAAATATTATTTAGTATGCCTCGGTATTTTGCCACTGTTTTGGATCTTATAGTCTCACTGGCTATTGCTCTGAGAGCGACTTGGCTTGTTCTTTCTTGTCGCATTTTCAATAGCGTTAATCTCAGTTTGAAAGATTCTATACTCATCTGGGAACAGGGAGTTTATATGATTTTCTCATATTATGAGCTTCACAGAACACTTCACCAGATCCTCTTCCTACTTCTATTTTAGACCCGTCTATGTCGTCTGCATAGGCCATAATTTGAATGCCCTGATTCATAAATCTTTCCAGAATTTTGTTAACAACGGGGACCCAAAGGAGAGGGGAAATTACTCCACCCTGTGGTGTGCCTTTTTTAACTGTTTTCTTAACAATAGTATCTTTTCTTTATTTAGTTTAAAGGTACATGGATTTGGCACCCCTGTCAGCTGCCACCCGGGGCACAGGCCTCGGTTTGCTCCGCTCCATACATCCGAGACTGCATGACGTCATAATGCTTCACTTTGTAATAATTTTAGAGTTTAGAAACGATCAGTATCAATCATTGCTAACATTTTAGAGAAAAGGAACGGACCACCACTACTGTTAATTTCACAGACGTGTAAGCTTCAAACGCTGTACACGAAAGATTAGATTCAGAGTAATTTACAGTTAACAGCAAACCTTCTTCTAAAGTTGCGTTCACATCAGCAATTATGGCAATAGAGAGTGTCAAAAAAATGTTAAATAGAATTATTATAGGTTCGAAATGCAATTAATCAGATACACCAATTATCGAAACTCTTTTTCCTTTTTATTCCAATATAGAATGTAGTTTCAAATCATAAAGCCTCTTTTTGTATATACACAGTTATAGAAAGTTGTTAGGATTATTTGTTGAAAAATTCCATATGTATGCTCATGCTTATCGCAATTTTATCTTTCTATGGGGAGTTAAGTACAGCAATTATATTCTATTACTTTTTGCCAACATTTGTCATAACATAACCAAGCAGGTATAGTGTCCAAGTCCCAGCTTTATATATACCCACAGTAAAAACAAGAAAAATCTTTAATCTTTTTACAGTCACATAGCTAATTGTGTTTCCTCTCAAAAAAATTCGTACCGGCTTATTTTAACGAAAATTATTTGACAAACGTTGTTACATCATTTTACGATAAGGCTTCTGCCAAATTATCTGCAGTTAAATCTCAAACAGCCATTTGTAAAAGTTAAATCCACCAAACAAACCATCTCTATCAATATAATGCGGAGATGCACTTGGACAGCACAAAGCTGCTGTATATGCTGCATGCATTTTGCCTTTTGCACACCAAACAAAAAGGACGCCTTTCGCATGGTGTTTGTATTAAGAAACCTCTATAAAAGACACTGAAACTCAACATCATAATTAACTCATCACTTTCGTTTAATTTAATAGGGTTCCTTGTGCCACAGAAGATAGTAGGTAAGGTAATGACATGGACAACCGTTTAGCGTTACAGTCAATGGAATTAGATAGCCATTATCCATCTGGCAATTTATCTCGGTTTACGAACATTGCGAGTTCACCAGCCATAAATTAGGCATTTCTGCGAATATACTAATGTAATACAGGTTATTTATTGTTGTAAGTTTGTAATCATACAAAATTGGGAAAGGAGTTTTCTTCGGGACACTCGCCCATTGCGACATCACTATGGAATGGTGTTTTCGATTGTAGACGTTATTGTCGACTCGTCGTCGTCACGTCGCCATTCCTCTAGAGATGACGAGGTGCGGAAATGAAAACAATAATGTCGTTATAAAATATCTACTATCCGATATCTCGTGCAAGTTTCAATAAGTAAAACTGGCTGAAGTGTTAAGCCAGGTCAGCACGGTACGGCCATCCTAGGCAGAAGTGCATACGCTAAAGAAGTGCCGCTTCCTTTATGCAGGGTGCAAAAACTTATGTCATTTTGATTTATTGATTTTGTCGGAGAAGTATGTAGGTACCTTAACTCTACTTACCAAAGAAGGAGAAGACACTTGTTCGATTGTGCATATTTTAATGTTTTAAGTTAAATGTTGGTTGGAAAAGGACTTTACGAGCAGTTTAAACTTTTATTATTTCTCAGGCGATAGTTAATGTTTTTTAGCCAACACTTGCCTGGGATAATGGTATATGCTTGGTGCTTATTAAACTAGTGTTCAACACAAACATACATTGTTGCAGCGAAGATGTAATGAACGAAAGAAAAGTAAAAGGTCTAAATACCATTAAGATACTGATTATGGTGTAGTCTTAAAAGTGTGGCTTTACATTGTAGCTTGAGTTACGTGGTTCATTATTTGATCCATGGATCAGCAATTTTTGCTCACCGATTTCCGTGGATTAAATAAAGTTTAACGATGATTCAAGCATGTAAATGGTTAATATCACATATTTAAACCTTAAACCATCGTTGAACTATGTGGCAACTGTCATATGTCTATTCCTGGATTACAAATCACAGCTTATTGAATTCAATCCTAGGTGTCTTAATCTCCAGTATTGGGTACTTACATACCTATGCTTACCACCCCGATTGCAAAATCCGACGATTGAGCTGCGAAGGGAATCTCACCTAATTTTGACATTTGGCAAAAACCTCAAAATTGAGTTTGATTCTCTCCGCAGCTCATTCATCGAACTCTGTAATCTGGGTGAACATGCTTGACAAACCTGAATCTGGACCACATTTGCCCTTGTATTTCCATGAAAACGTTAAGCAACGATTAGATAAGTAATGGCAAATGGTGCGTTGACAAGAGTTTTAGGGTCAATGTGTTGATTATTTTCGTTTTAAGGACTGCTCACGAACGCGTTGCCTACACAACAGAATTTTCTGGCATGTAAAATTAGCCTGCGTTGACCTTCATCTCAATGTCAAAATGTTTGTTTACCTATTTTAGATGTTTTTTAAACCTTACCTAAATGCAATTTTAAAGCTTATGGCTTGAGAAATTACAGGCATATCACAATATTCTTTTACTCTGGCAGAGTGATGGTTTTTTATGCTGTTTTCGATTGAATTTTAGAATTGTTCCAAAATTGAAAATGATATCAGTTTGCAAATTGTGTCAGTATTGTTAAGAAAATAGACAACAAATATATAGACCGTGTTTTGATTTGTTGGTTTTACTGCATATGCATAATGACGGTAGAAATCGGTGAGGTGGAAAGGGAGGGGCTAGTCAAGAAGAAAATATAAAAATTTGAGTGAGCAGTCACGTTTCCTAACCAAATTAGTCCATTTCATTCCCTTTTGTTAAGTTTTGCTTGTGCGTTCAACAGCAAGGTTCTATTTTGATATGCAGTTGGACGAGATTGGAAGCAGAAATGCTTATATGCTGCCCAAAATCGATTGTCCCGATTTGAAAATAATCCATTAGCGGTAGAGATACACTTATGTGAAAACTTCAAGTGTTAACACGGCATGACTATTTACTACGTAGTGAAACTAACCAGTCGAAACAGGATCATAGACCATGTTTAGATTCGGAAGATAGAATTTGGACTCGTGAGTGTCATCGTATGTACATTAGAAAATTTGGAAGTGCCTAAAAACACATTAAAACAACAACAACTTCAATTTTCAATTTCAATTTCAATTTATTAACAAAAGTATTGCTTACAATGATAAGATAACAAAAATCTTTTAAATATTGAAAGCCTTGAGTTTAGGTTTAGTTGAAAAATAGTTTGGAAACTAAAAATAAAACGACAAGTAAGTTTAAAAATATTTTGCAAACTAAAATTAATAAAATTACAAAAATACAAATGAATATACAAATGATAATTATTGAGTTAAATGTAATCTTAGAAATTAGATTTTAATGTTTATAATGTGACTGTTTCATTGGACAGATATTTCAAAAGACAGGATTTAAAATGAATAGTGCTTTTAACTCTCCTAATGTTGATAGGTAAGGAGTTCCACAAACGAACAGAGCTAACAAGAAACTGGCGTTCTGAAGTTAAACAGGCATAACTTGTTTGTATTAACATACATGATCTTGCTGATTGGAAAAAACGTAGCTTCTCATATAAATATTCTGGTTGTTTTGTTTGCATTATGTTATGTAACATACATATTGCTCTATATTTGAGTAAATTATCAAATGAACATCCATTGATTTGTTTGGAGTAGATGGAGACATGATCATATCTGTTTAAATTATAAACGAAGCGTGCGATGTTATTATATGCAACATTTAGTTTTCGTTTAGAACTTCAATCGCGACATCCGTGTTCCTCCACTTCTCTTCCCCACAAACAGTCATGATGCCGGACTCAATCTTCCCAATCTAATCAAGAGCATACCTAAATACATGCAAATTAAAAATACAAGAAAAAAAACTTCTGTCACTGAATAATGAACAAAATCATGTAGGCAAAATCAAATTATTAAAAAAATAATGATTATCTGATGCTGTCGTTTTTACATTTGGCCAGTTTATATTTCTTGAGCGCTCAGTACTTTTCCTCAATTTTTAGACAGAGCAGGAGAATAAAATATAAACACTATTCCTCACATAGAAGTCAAAACAACTCTCTTTTTCTTTTCTTCTTATGTAATTTACTCCGACAAAAAATAATTGAGCAAGCAAATCCAAAAAATTTCAGTCTCAGTTTTTAGGGGGAAAAGTGAGGAATTTTTGGGAGGAATCCTGTTTATATTTCTGAGCGCTCTGAGTCCTCTGAGATCTCAGAAATATAAACTGGCTTATTGGCACGAAAGAGGTGGTTAATTCTCTATGACGCTTTTAAATTGAGACTCTAGTCTCTAGAAGAGAGAAGTGGGGGCTCAGGGATGTCGTGAGGCATAAACAGAATATAAACACCGTCCGGAATTCCGGAAGGCTTTGTGTTGTTGTAATACTTTCTTAAAATACAGCTGATGACCGCTGGCACAACATCTGAAGTTATATTCCGTGCGTTCAAGGATCCAGAAATCTTAATTTTTGTGGCTTCTGGTCAGCTGTCAAAAAAATTCTGAAAATTCTGATTACTTTTCGTTACGTTTGCTTACGTTTTTCAGATAAAAGGCGTGTTCCACCACCAATTTCAAGCAGTTTGAAACCGCCAGATTTAGTGCAAACCCGTTCCACAAGGGAAATTTTGTATTTGGCCGCACTAAATCTAGCGGTGTGAAATTGTTAGAAAAAATTTAGGGGACAGGGTTAAAAATTTTCATCTGACAATTCAGATGACAGTTAAAAAAACAAGACAAAACAAAATCTGCATATAGTTGTTGAACTTAATAGTAGAAGGGGCTATTTCTGTGTTCTGTTGTCGCCTTGGTACAGCGTGTTGGTTTTTTTAAGCTTTGTTTTCTTGTTAGTGAATAAAATAAAAATTAAGATTGAAAATAGTTTTTTTATGGTATTTCCGCTTTAGTTTTTCTTTAAAAAAAAGTAAAGGTTTTCCCCATTTTTATTTATAACAATTACATTTGGCGAAAAAACGTGCATTTGGAAGTAAAAACTTAAGATTTTTTGGTAGCAAGTAAAAAGTGTGGCTTCAACTATTTTCAAAAGTATTATAATCTAAATAAAAACAACGAACGATTAATGTTGAAAATACTGTTGATCTATCAAACGGCAAGGTTGAAAAAAAAGTCTCAATATATTTAGGGAGAATAATCAATCAAGAAAACATTGGAATTGTAATGAATTTATTGGAAAAAAAAATAGGTACATATTATATAAAAATAATTTCTAATTAGCTTTAGCTAAGTATGAGCACAAATTTCTTTGAAATTATCACCAAATTGAAAGCATACAATGTCGAAGAAAAATTAAATTCATCACAACACCCTGACTCCACAGAACATACAGATGCCCAACATCACAACCACAATCCAATCAACAAACACCACGGGTGGAATCAGTTAAGGTGATAGGTGATTGTCACGTTTATGATAATCAAATGTGATCACATAAAATTGTTCGTCTGTGTAGTTTGGTCACTAAAAATTATCAACAGATTGGCATCACTTTGAGAGACCAGCACTGAGAGCTGTCATTTTTTCAGCTTTCATGAAAAAGAAAAACATTGAAATTTAATAAATGTGTAGATATCCATTTTAAATTAACAACACAAAATGAATTAAAGTGAAATAAGGACAGTGATTTTTATTTTTAAAGTTTTTGCCGTCAAATTACTCTTCCCAACTACAAGGCTTCTGAAGGTTTTGCTCATTGCTTGTCTTTAAAGAAATATGCTTCTATTTTTTTTCGCTCCATTCTTGTTGAGCTATTCTCTCTTGGCAGCGGTGATATCATTTGTGGTGTTAAAGGTCTTTCTTATTTCCTCAAGAGTCTTGCTCTTGATTATATTGGCAACAGTTTTGCAAGTGACATCGAGCAATCACTTGATATCCAAATTGTTAGCTGCCGGAATAAGTTCGAAAAGAGTGTTCGATTTTTAGGACGTCAGCAAGCATCCCACGACGAGATGTTCTTGGTTTGCTTTACTTTGTTCTTGACGTCTCAAGTTAGAAACCTTACGAAGAAAGGCCGAATTAACATTTCGCAGAGACATGACAGGATCTTCTAGCATTGCTTTGATAGTTCCAGAGCATTATGCGATTTCACCATCGTATCGAAGATTTTGCGACCGGACGATTGTTATTTTTTAAGCATTTCATTTGTTGCTGTTTTTTTTTTTGTTCGTTCTTGAAAAAAAGCAGTTGATTAGGTATACTTCTGTAAGCAATAATTTTCCTTACCTTGAATATCAAATCAAAATTCACGTAGTATTTAAACTAATTTTTCCAATTTTTCTCATTTTCAGTCGGTAAAAATAATTCCGCTAATATATGTATGTACATTGGTTTTTTACTTAAAAAAATCAAAATTTAAGTTAAATTTTATATGAAAATGACAACAAAATAGATGTCACAAGAAAAAGTCACAAAAATATGACTATCACATGTGACAATCACCTTACGCAAATCGAATTCGTTTATTGTGACTATCAACTATCACAAATCACCTTAGCCGATTCCAACCCAGATTTTTGCTCGCTGGGCAAATTATATCATGTCGTTTCATTTCTCTCTTATTACTACTTTTATCTATAGCAACAATATTCAACTCAAATTATAGGAACAAAGGTCGGGTAAATAAATAATAACGTTTGCAGCAATATTTACCTCTATATATAACGAAAATCAGACAAAAAACTCACAGCCTTCATGTGCTGTTCAAAAGTTGGTTTTCTTCGACATGTTGTCGACAAGACATGGATTTTTCTGCCTCTATTGGTTTTTTTCTCGACAGGTTCATAGTCCGAGTATGGCTCATGTCTGGTGGAGCCGGCATGTAAAATAATCAGTCATGTCGAAGAGATGAGTTGGAAATTGTTACAAAGTGTAACATTCTGACACTTTAACATTGTACTGTATTGTATTGTTAGGATCGACTTCATGACGTCATAATGTTACATTTTGTAACAATTTTAGAATTTAGGAGCGACCGCTGTTTACAATTGTTAACATTATGGAGAAACGGAACGAACCATTGATTTTTGCTCTTGTCAACTCTGCGTCAACGTTCATTTCATAGTATTCGGATCTGGTCAAGTAGAAGCGATCTGTGCTTCTACCGGGATTCAAACTCGAATTCTTTCACTACTTACCCAGGCAATGATGATGTCAATGGTCAATGTCAATGCTTGTCTAAAAGAATAGTTGCAAGAATGTACCTCCATCTACATCGTGTCAAACGTGGTACAAATTTTGATCTGTGGTTCAAAATTTGAGCCACGTTTGTACAACTGACCCTAAAGTGACAGTAATAGAAAAGTTATTCAACCCTTAACTTTGATATAAATGAAGCAAACATACACGCTCGTATATAAGTATTTGTGTTTTTGTTTATTTCACAAAAATAAAACAGCTCAATTTATTGGTCAACTAAATTATTTTAAAACTTGTCTCTAAACGTGATAAGTCTAAACGTGATCAATTTTAATGTCCTCTATAATGTAAATCAAATAACGCATTAGTAACTTGAATACAATAACAAAAATTAGAACTGGTTTCTAATTTTATTTTTAATATCAAGCCTCTTGTTTTATTTCGGTTTTAAAACAAAATAATGCGTCATAAAAGTCTTTTCAATGCGATGAATAAATGCATAAAACTTTGATTAGGAATCTATTTAGAGTACAAATCTTTAGTCTTCAAATGTTTAATTTACATCATGCTTAAGTTTATTTATTATTTATTGAATATATTAAACAGAGTGTTTAAATGTAATATAAAACAAAAAATATTGTTTCTTGTTTAAAATAATGTTTGTTTTCGATATTATTATTGTTAACAGGTTTTTGATCTCACTTTTAAGTGGCGCATGCTATGGTAGAATTAATTTAGGCACATTAAGAAATTAAGTATATACATAATATTTAAGTATTTTAACTCTGCAATATTATTAACATTTTAAATGTGCTTTTTCATAATTTTTTTTTCTTAAATCGGTTAAGCGTTTAATAAGATAATCAAAACAAAAATGTTCATGGGAGTTTTTAGTAATTTTGTTTAACCAGAAAGTACACCATTATGCCTACAATAATGCACTGATTTTGTGTTTTTTCGGTTGTATGGCAAAAGTCGTTATTTTTGAAGCTAAAAAAATCAATTTTTCCTCTGGATAAACACCAAAAAGCCTTAGTAAGGTTCAAAGTTTGAAGAAGATCGTATCATTGATTTAGCAGCTTGATGTAGATCCAGATAGAAACTGACAGACAAAATTTTTCCACCCGCTTTTTTAGTGTTCTCCATCATCTCCTTGCCCTAATAGAACCTATATATCGCAAGTAAAAATTTAGAAAACTATGATTGTTCGATTTGAAATTTTTTATTATAAAATTTTGTCAAATATCCATTTCGATAAAAAAAATATAATTTGAACAAAACTTTGAAGTGTTAAACTGTCATCGGCTTAGCTTCTGAGTTATACCAAATATATTAAAAAATAACCAGTGTGAACATTTTCTCAGAAATACAAAGGGTGAAATTTGTAGCATTTACGGATTCAAGTTCATATGCTTATGCCCCAAATAAACATTTCTATAATAAAAATTCCTGAGCCCACAGGACACAAATAGCAAAGTACACATATTACAGGTAATATCATTAGAATTTTGACTTTTGTTCAGTCAATATTTGTTGTTGTGTTTACGTGTATTTTTTCCTTACGTTCACAGCCATGTTTTTATTTTTGACAGTTCCAATTTTGACAACCTCCGGAATATAATACCTATTATTTGTGCACAGTACACAAATTGAAATTAAAATTGTCAAATATTGACTGAACAAAAGTCGAAATTCTAATAATATTACCTGTAATATTATGAGTCTCATTCATTATCCCTGTTCACACGTGAAGAATTTCAAGCATTTTCGGCGGTTGGTGAAAGTGAACGGGATAACTTGCAGAAAATATTCGTTGAAGAAAATTGATGTTCCTCTTTGTTTTGTTCCACAAAACGGGAAAATGGTGAGTTTAAAAATTGAAATTACTGTATCAAAATTACCCGAAATTAGTGAGCTTAAAATGTGTTTATTTTAAAAAATATGCAGGTGTTTTTGAATACAGCTTTTGAGAAATGTTGAAGCAATTAATAACGGAAAAAGACTTGGCTCCAAATCTATTATTCTAACAAATATAAAACTGAAACAAAGCTTAAATACAATCCACACTGAGCTACAGAGCACTCGTACAAATATCACCATCTTAGCTTCATTTATTTTTTCCTAATTTTTTTTTGAAACAAAAATCTAGTCAAATTTATTGGTCCTTCGAGCCGGAATACGAATGTACAACGAAATTTTTTAGAGTCGCAACAAATATAAAACTGAAGCATAGCTTAAATATAATCCACACTGAGCTACAGAACACTGAACTGTTATAAAATTGATGAAACGATTGTACAAATCAACTATACCGCAGGTCTTGTGACTAAAAATAAAGACATTAAAAATTATTTCGTAAAAATAAGTGGTTGTATTTTTATTTTCGTTATCTTAGTTTCATTTATTTTTGTTTATATGTATATGTGTATATATGGATATAAATATATGTATATATGTATATATGTTTATATGCCCACAAATTGACGCAAACTTAAATGGTTTTTTTACCACTTTTTCGAATTGTAGTTTTTTTTTTACTTAAGGTCGGCTGCGAGGTCCCAAAACTCAATTTTGGAAAATGTCCGAGAACAAAAATTACTGCTTTCTAGATCTTTCACAAGATTCACGATACCCATTTTGAATATAAAAAATTTAAAAAAATTCCGACACCCCTAATGAATATTTATGTATATAAAAAAATTATGATGATGAAAGACCACAATGTTTGCATTTACATGCAAGTAGTTGGTACTTACATTATGTACAAAGATGAACAAAGCTATTTGTAATACAAATTTATCGATGCTAGTCTTATAGATTTTGATTATGGATTTCATTAAGCGTTCTAAGACATTCTTGATTTTTAATTCAATTTTTTGTATTGCTTTTTTTTGTGATCAAACAATAAAAGGGAATAAAAACGGGAAAAATTGAAATCAAAAAAAGGAAAGAAAATTATTTTGGATGAACAAAAAGGGAATCAACGTGCCAGAAATCTGGCAGCACTGAGTTGAACTTGAATTCTTGTAAAGGCATTTCGATGATCAGAAGGAAACAAGCAAATGACGTTTCGTTAAGTTTCGTTCACTTTTGAAGTCTGAAGTGAGGAGCGCTATGCTCTCCGGAGTGCATCTCACTGGAGTGAAACTGATATGCATGAAAATCTGACATGCTTGAACGTGCCCTGAGTTTCTTGTAAGGTTTCTTGTGAGGATTTTGCCAGAATACCGAAAATGTTATTGAATCACAACAAACCTCACAAGGAATACCTCACAAGAGCTAGTGACTTATGAGACCTCACAACGCAAGAATAGAGATGTAAGGCTAGCTGCATTGACGTTCTTCAATCCAAAAAAAAAAGGGTTCGTCCAGGTGATCTCACTAGGACACTAGGATGAGTGACTTATGATAGGGCCTGTCATAATAGTCCTTAATCATTTACTTGGCTGATTTGTATCAGTAGTTTATGTATAGAATTTATTATAAAAACCTTCGTAAAATACTTTAATAATAATGAATTACTCTTAAGTAGGTACTCCTACATTATGTAATACAAAATAAAATGAAAAATATTTAATCACTCTTTGTACTTTCACATAATACTTGATCGTAAATTATTTCAAACTTAGCAATTAAAATAATAGATACTTCTATTAACTTGCGTTGACATGGTAAAAGATTTTCTGTGGGCTTCCGATAGACTGTTTTTTATACTTTTTACCCAAAAGTCTATGACAACTGGTTCTTTGCGATATTCGAATGCTGAACACCTTGACAAGGTAACTAGTTTCCTTCACCAAGCGCCACCGCACTAAACCGATTCCGACCTAAGCGATCACATTACTTTGATTATATAGCTTTGGGTCTCTAGCTAATTTGTTTAACTGGCATTTTTCGGTTATAACGCTTATTTTAAAGTAATTACCTCTGATTTATTTTTTGTTTTTAAATCTTTTTTAAACCAAAACAACTTAAAGAGATCAACTGGCTATTGACAGGAGGTATAGGTACATTTCTAGTGCATTAATATGTGTCTGTGTATATCAATTTAATTCTTGGTAAAACCTCTTCTGTATAATGTATAGTATTCCAAGTTTCAACCAGATTAGAGACACTTAAAGTAAATAAAGCAAAGAGAATGGTCTTGGTGTGGCTAGGTCGAATTGATGTTATTTTTGTTAATAGAAGTTGGAAAGGCATAACTTTGGTAGTTACACCATGAACATAACAATGTATGACTTTAGAATTAAAATCAATTATTCAAATATTTATAATCAACTTTGAAATAGACAGGTCATTCATAGTTTTATAACCAGCCAATTTTGCCGTCTCAATCGCTTCACTGACATCATTTTATTTTAAAGCAAATACTTTGATTTTTATTTTTAAATTGTATCCATTAAAATCAAACCATTAACTAATTAAAATTTGTTACTGGGGCCCAATTCCGCATGTGTGAATGATTTTCCACATTCCGTTCACGCCCAAAACAAGTGAATAAATTTGACTGATTTTACATACCATATTTGTCAAAAACTTAAAACTCAACCTTGCGGAATCGTTAAAATTGACGCGTACACGGTACACGATTTTCTGTGTACACAGAAAAAACTCACTCTTGTGAAATTGGCCCCCTGCTGTCATAAAGAAGAAGAAAGATTCCGTGCGTTCAATACGGTGTTCACATTGGACTGAAAAACTGGATTTTTTTTTGACGTTTCAGTATTTACATCTTCCTTTACTGAAGAAGTTGGGAGCGAGATGTGAATACTGAAACGTCAAAAAAAATAGAAGTTGAATTTAATAGTGTGTGCAGCTATTTTTGTGTTCTGTTGTCGGCTTGGTATGGCATGTTGTTTTTTTTTAAGTTTTGTTTTCTTGTAAGTGAATAAAACAAAAATAAGATTGAGAAGTAGTTTTTTCCATACCATTTCGGTTTTAGTTTTCCCCATTTTTACTTATAATTATTACATTTGGTGGAAAAACGCGAATAAGGCGTGTATTTGTTAAGATTTTTTGGTTGCAAGTGAAAAATGTGGCTTCAACTATTTTCTTAAGTATTATAATCAAAGTAAAAACAACAAATAAGCTTTTTTCAGTCAGCTTACATAGTAACTTCCTCGTCAGAGCCACTTATTATGCGACAAAAAAAGTTCTTCCTTATATTACTTTCAGTAAAATCAGCAGGTAAACACAAGATTTTGGCAGAAAACAGATATATGACATTTGGCTGAAACTTCAGATTTTTTGTGCGTTCAACTTTACGTTTCAGTACTGAATTTTATTTTATTATATTTCTGCCGATGAACGCACCCAGAACCAGAGGGTCACTGGTTCGAGTACTGCCGGTGGCTTTTTTTTAATATTTCACATTTTTGGAATAATTTTAGTTTTTGAATTATTATTTATATTTCCATATTTTCACCTTTTATTATGGGAGAGGGGTCTATCTCCCCGTTTGGGTGGGAGGGGCAATTTTATAAAAATAAGGATTACAAATGGAAATTTTTTTCCATTTGTAATCCTTATTTTTATAAAATTTTGGAATTTTCATTCAAATTCAAAAATAACGGAAATATTGACAATTATGTATTATACCTTTTTTTAAAGACAATACTCTATTCTATAAGCTAGTTTTTAAATCAGGTGAAATCTATGCATAATTTAAATAAAAAACGAATTTTAAACTCAAAATTTGCGAAACAAAGCATACAAAACAAGTTTGAAGTGTAATTTTTCAAAACTGTAAAATTAATTTTTTGTTTTTCTTAAATTCGTTGCTCCATGATGATTTTATGTCTTTTTGTTTTTAAGAAAATTGAAAATTACCAAACCTACTTTTTATAATTTTTTTTTTTTTTTTATTATTTTTCTTTGAGAATTATGAAAAAAATTATTGCTTTCTAATTAGTATGAGTATAGTACGGTATTTATGGTGATCTCACTTTGAGGTGTTATTGTCGAGATCTTTAAACGCAAAAGTAACTTTGCATACACCCATCCTCAAACCTACCCCAAATCATATAGTGTGCCCAAGCACTGTAACCAAATTTTCCACAAAAAGTATTTTCAGTAATTTTCAATTTTCTCAAAAAATAGAAGACATAAAATCATCTAGTTTTCAGTTTATTATTTAGAATTAATCAGAGCAACGAATTTCAGAAAAAAATAACATATTTTACAATTTTAATGTATTACACTTTAAACTTGTTTTTTATGCTATTTTTAGCAAGTCATGACACTTTTCTGTCATGACGCTTTACTCTCATGACACTTTTCTGCCATGTAACTTCTCTATCATGACACTCTTCTATCATGACACTTTTCTATCATGACACTTTTCTGTCATGGCACTATTCTCTCATGATATTTTTCTGTTTTTGCACTTTTCTGTCATGACACTTTTCATAATTTTTTTCGAAAGTCAATAGCCTGTAACTCAAGCTAAAAATCTAAGGGCCTCTGTTTAGATTGGGAAATTTGAGTCCGGACTCGTGAGTCTCATCATGTCTACATTGAACCATTTGAGGCACCTCAAAACACATAGAAACAACAACAACTTCAATGCTTTACACATTGAAACACCAAGAAATGAGTCTCATGAGGTCAGTGTTTATATTTTGTTCAAGACTCACGACATCCCTGACCCTCCCACTTCTCTTGTCCAGAATTCACCGTGAGACTGGTCTCAATCTTCCCAATCTAAACAGCGTCTAAGAGCGAAGCCTAATAAAAGTGGTGTTTTTTTTTACAACTCAAAATAATACTGCTCTGAAGAAAAAACGACAACAAAACAAAGCAAGTCAAAAACACTAACTATGTCCATATAGAGTTAACTACGTTTTTATTAGGTCAAATGAGGTAATTTCGTTGAAAATTTCCAAATTTGATACGAAATTATCTCTTTTCCCATACAAATTCACATTTCGAAATAAGACAATTCCAACCAAATTTGCACGAAATTAGGTTTTGACCGCAGTTTGAAGAACTCTGAAAAGGTTTTATATGAAAATGTCAAAGCTCAAAGTAAAAGAAATTACCAAATTAAAAAATGAAAACAGTTTTTCTGTGATTTGCGAAATTACATCATTTCGCGTCTAATTAAAACGTAACATTATACTTTGTTTTCATTAGGCCAAATGAGGTAATTTCATTGACAATTCCCAAATTCGATACGAAATTATCTCATTTCCCATACAAATTCACAACTAAATGAAATTAATTCAAAATCTCTTGAACACACCCAATTGGCTACAGTTTGAAGAGCTCTGAAAAGGATTTGTGTGAAAATGTCAAAGCTCAATGGTAGTAGAGTGAAAAACAACAACAACAAAACGTGTTCAAAAATTAAATGAGTCCGCTATTTTTATTTTTTTCATGATTCACCATCCCTGAACCCTACGAAATGTTCATAGTCTGAACAGGGCTCATGTACATAGTGGAGCCTCCATGGTACGTTTAGTGAAAAGTCACAATCTAAACGTGGACATACACAAGTGCAGCCCCACCCATAGACTTTGCTAAGCTTTCGAAGCTTTTATCCGAAAGCACTTCCAGCACAGTTTGAGAGCCCTTAGAATAAACGAAATCTCTTAGCCGCTAGCCAATAGATACATTTCCATTCATGTCTGTTTTGTTCAGATTCACAAAAAAAAAAAAGAATTAAAAAAAAGTCAGATGTCCACAAAAGCAAAAGCAAATCCGAGGTAGAGGTAGAAAAAAAGAAAAAGTTTTCTCAAACTCTGTTCGTTTCGTTGCTGAGTCCACAGTGACAGTGTTTGGTTTACTATATTCGTGTATGATTAATTAATTATTAATTGTTGTTAATTTTCTTATCTTTTCTATAAAAAAAAGCAGAAAATATTGCGGTTCTTTAATTTTATTTGAATTTACCAACAAAAAAAGTTGAAAGCGAGATTTTTCGGGTGTTCGAACGCCGAAATAACGAAAAATTCGGAGGTGCTACGCGCGGTTCTTCATATTGCACAAATCTCAGTCCGAATCCCACAACTCTAGCTCAATGCAATTATTTACACAAGAATTTAAGCCCGAAAATAATCCTATTCGAGTTTTGTGATTTTCCAATTGGAAATCCTATAATTTATTTTCAAACAAGTTCCCTTGTTTCTTTTTTTTTTGTTGTTGTTTTGTGTTGTGTGAAACTTAAAAAAAAAAAGAAAAAAACATCTCATCATTGATAAAGTTTTCTATCCAGGTCCAGGCTTAAACACTTTGCAGAAACACCAATTCTTCTTCTAAAATGTGAGTATTTTTAAAGCGTAGTTCTTGTTATCATTAAATTTCGATGGAACTGGCTTCGGTGTAGGGAACTCAAAGTTGTGACTATTGCCACTTTGTTGGAGGCCGAGGTAGTATTTCGATGTGATGAGCGAAACACGAGAATCGTTAAATGGATTCGGTTCTAGGTCGGTGGTATCAGGCAATTTTCAGTGTCATCGTGTGCTTCGCACTTTGTCTCCGACTACAATTATTTTTTCTGAAATAAAGTAAATAAACGTCACGACATCAGCCAAAGTAGAAAAAAAAATCAAACAAACCAAATCGTTGTTCAAGGTAAACCAAGCACAGCACACAAAGGCACTTCACCACCGCCTCAACCGACACGGTAACAAATCCGCCTTAAATTCACAATGACGATGTGTAGTTCGCTGTCACAGGTGTGTGGGGATGCGATGGGGGCGAGATAGCAAAGCAAAGATCGTCATAGTCATCATAGTACCTAGTAAAAGTATTTTAAAATCAACTTGAAGCTTAAACTTAAAGAATCACTGCTAATTGTATTATGTTCTTCTGCCAGGTGCTCTGTAGGTTTGTAGCAAGCTTTCAATGGATAACGTAGTATACCTACTAGGAAAAGTACCTACCTACCTAGCAACATTTTGACCTTAATCTGCAGCTTATAACGTAGGTTATTAGAACAAGAAGGTCAAAATCATAGATTTGCTTGTTAGTTATTTTGTAGTTTTGAAATTGTATAAGTGACATGGCCGAAAGATTGGAAGATGCAATTCAAAACCCTCTATTTGCCATTTGGAGGTAGGTAGGTATGTATTTGGTATAGAATGCTCTTGACTTTTCAAACTAAAGAAAAATATTTTCTATTTGTGTGGATTGTTATTCTCTTATTCACAGCCTACCTACTTTTGACTTCTCAAAAACAAAAAAAAAAAAAACAAGTAGCTGCTCGTTATTACATGGTTCTGTGTTCCGAATCTGCAAAATTCTTTTATACCGGACATATTTACCTACCCTCTCAAAGGGAACGTTTGTCGTGTTCCGCTACTTATCTCCTCATTATCGTTATAAAGAAATGCCGGTTCTTGTTTTCTTTTGACCGCTTTTTATTTTATTTTTGTGGCGTGACTAACTATTATTTTGAATCCCGTTACTTTGTTCTCAAAGTCAAAGTTATACCTACCTAACCGTCCAAATTGTAAGGTTTTTGTTTTGGAAAAGATATCATATAATAATGGAACGCATGAAAAACTTTTAGTATTTATTAATTGTTCTGGTTACAATTTTGGTATTTTCAAAAGGAACATTAATTTTATCCTTTAATAAAAAAATATATAATTGTTTTTGATAATGTTATAATCTAGACTGATAGGTCAATAACCTTGTAACTTTGTCCGTTCACACGCCACGCTATAGATTTAACTGGAATATGTTTCCCATTATTCTCACACTGAAGTCGCTGATATAAATAAATAAATACAAAGTTCTAATGGCGTGATAGCTGGTCAGAACCAGGCCCAAAATTGTTTCTCTTAACTACTCCTATATGCGTGTTGGTAATTGGATGAAATGGAAGCATTTACACACTTAGTACCGAATCCAAACGGTTAAGTTGAGTAGCACTTTATTATGGCGAGGGATACTCGCAAAGAATTTGTCAATTTCTCGCAAAATGCAGTGCTTCAGAAAAAACGAATAAGCGGGGATTCAACCATAGATCTCTTGCACAATAGCTCGATGAGCTCAACTTCTATTACCTGCAATTTTAATGTACACTATTTTAGTCGGCTTCGATTTTCTAGCAAGATAAAACACGCAAAGGATGGTATGTCAAGAACAGCTCGTTTACAAGGCGGCTGAATCAATCTTTTGAATTTATTTGACTTCACAGGTCTCTTTGAATGCGAATCATATTCACTTGCGCTGTTCCTAATCATATTCTTTTCTAAAATCGGACGTGGAACCACAATGCCAGGATTGTGATAAGCTGAGTAAAATTGAGCTCGACAGCATTTTCCAGTTGCGAATTTTTATATTATTTTTAATATGCTTTACAACTTATTTAAGGTGCTACAGTTTGTAGCAAGAGGTCCATTGGTGCTCTGATGGTATATACGTCCACCGAGCAGTGGAAAAAATCTTTTCATCGTTTTGAAGAAAGTAGATTATTGCACTTGATATTTCAAAAGCATTTGATAGAGCTTGGCATCAAGTTCTCTTACCGAAAATGCGTCCATTTGGTATCGATGGATCTCTTATTCGTGGATTAGAAATTACCTTTTAGACAAATTAATATAAGTTATTTTGAATGGTTTCAAGTCTGATATTTAAAAAAATAAATGCTGGATTGCCCCAGGGCTGCGTTTTGTCTCCAACTCTTTTCCTTATTTTTATAAATGATCTTTTGTCTGAAACTTCTGATCCATTAAATTGTTTTGCAGACGACAGTACCCTCTAGTTTTCATATTCGTTTAAAGCTTCACTTCCTTGTTGTTCGGATGTGAATTTCGAACAGCAGCGTGTGATAAGCTTATTAAATTTTGATCTCGACAGAATTTTCCAATGAAGAATATAAAGCCGTTTTGAATTTAATGCTTCAAAAGCTCAATTCTTTCTTCTGTCGTTAAAGCAAAATCCAGCCCTATGACGCCATGCATGAAAAGCACTTGCATCAAGGGAACCAAACGGCTTTCAGTTTTGCATCACCAACCACCTTTTGTGGAACTTGCTGCAAAATATTTAGGTTTTCTTCGAAGTTGCAAGAAATTTGTGTGCCCTTCTGATCTGGATGTAATCTATTAAGCCTTTATTATTCGTCCAAAGCTTGAGTACAATTCCCGTATTTGGGTAAGTGCTCCTAAAGCCAATTTAAGTCTCTTGGATAAAATTGAAAATAGAAAATAGAGCGTTAAAAGTGGCAGGTGATAGAACTATAACGGAAACATTTCCATCTCACGAACACCGATGGCAATGTGTGGTGCTTCAAATTATTTTACCGGTATTTTAACAAAAAGTGTTCTAGTGAAACAGTTGCATTCCACCTTAATACTTGTACTTCAAGAATGCTCATCAGTTTCCCCTTGAGTCCAATTTCGGATGTACTGTCAAGTATAAAGATTCTTTTCTTAGTCGCACTACTCGAGTGTGGAATGCATTACCACCTGAAGAAAATGCAAATGGAGCTGGAATAGATGTAAAAATGCTGCAACCGGAGTTGCGAGAGTGTTGAACAATGTTTAATTTGACTGCAACATTTTTGACATCCATTCTAGCTCCTTTGCCCATTCTATTCTTATTCAGGCAGTTACCTGGTTCTGTGTTTGACACTAATTTGGATATTCAGAACTACAACTAAAAAATATCTAGCTGTCTTTAGTTGGTCTTATTTCACTTGTGTGAGCCAGCTGTAAGGGTGCGTTTCCATTTGAGAATATTTTCACTACAATACTCTCGATAGTGACTGTCGGATAGCTGTCTACCCATCTTTGAGCCTATTTCATGACTGTGTCCACATGCGAGTTTTACTCTGAAGAACAGTTTGAGAGTTGCTCTCAGTCTTTTTGCTCTCAAATAGACCATTCACCTTTTCGCTGCCCTCCTATATTGCGCCGTGTCAAGGGTTTGGATTCAAAGGCTTTCCGGGCCGGAGCATTAGTGCCTATTCGCTTAGGCATTGCTTTTTGACTAGGTCACTGCGCACCTCGTACAGTTTATTGTTGATTTTTTTTTACTTTTCCGATCTCTGTATGCAGACGGGAACAGATATCTATTACCATTAATTTTTCTTCTCCCAAAACAGCCGAGAGCGTTATCATTCGCTCTTAATAGTGTCCATGCTTCTGCACTAAGACCATTTAGTGGAAAAGACCACTTAGTGTCTTATACAGGAACCACCTTAAAAGCTCGAGAGAAAGCCTTGCTGCTCATTTGCCTTCTTAGCCCAATAAAGCAGTAATTGACAAGAGTAATACTTTGTTTAATATCAGCGCTGCTTATGTACACTGAGTTGATGGCGGAGTCTTGGTAGGCAAATCTTCTGACTACCTCGAAAAGCTGTCTATTTGTAACGATCTGGCCAAGACATAGGTTTTGGCCGTCCTTTTTTGCTGTCAACTTTTCGTGGGTAACTTCTTGAAGCTCATATGAATGTCCCACTCACTTCACGGTTTGTTCTTCCGATTATGTCAATAACATTGGTGTATGCGAGAAATTGGATAGACATTGTACCTTTAGTGCTGTCGTGAAAGCTGTAGGTATGTGTTATAGGAACGATGTTAAGAAAGTCGCATAGCATCGAATCACCTTGTTTCAACATTTTCTTGACATCAAAGGTATCGTATGGTGACCTTGGGGAGTATGGAAATTGTGCCTAAACTAGACATTGCTCTTTAGAGAGCGTCTAGTCTAGAGGTTGCAACAACATGGCCTTGAAATCAATGAAAAGATGGTGAGTAGGGATTTGAAATTCCCGGTTTTTTCCAAGATTTGTCGTAGTGCAAATATTTGGTCGATGGAGTACTTTCCTGGAATAAAGCCAAACTTATCGAGTGTTTGGTTATTGATAAATGTCTTCGGGTGTTCACAAAGAAGAGACTGATGCCTTTGTAGTTGTTGCATTTTAGAGGGCCGCGGGTCGCCTTTCTTGATTTTCTGAGGTTCAATTCAATATACTTTCCTAACCATATTTTGCACATGAGCTGGTGCATACTCCTAACAAATTCATCTTCTTGCATCAATTCCAGCAGCTTTATCAGGCTTAAGTTTATGCATATTTTATGTTTCGTCGAGATTGGGTGGACGAAATTGTTAGCCTGCGTCGTTAAAGTTGAATAGTGCAATCTGCCTGGAACTCGCATTTAAACAATTTGCAGGAATGATTTTTCATATTCTTAGCACCGACACCGATTCCCCTGTTCGTCCTTACAGGTTTCATTTCAAGCCTTGTAATCTTGACTGGGTCTTTTAACCTTTACTTCCAAACTTCATTGTTATTATGGTATCCCTTTATTTTTACTCTAGATCCTCTGAGAAGAAGACGTAGTTCCTATCTTCTCTTTTGCTCGAAGAGCTTCCGCTTTGTGGTCCTGTTGCTTACCTGCATGTACTTGCCAGCATTTACCATCAAACCCGGGGTTTAATTTTGGTGATCGTGTAAAGCCCAGAACAGCACGTGGACAACACGGTATATCTTATGGCTTTCTGGCAATGTTTCTACTGGTACTCACTGCTTGATGCTGGCAAAATAGCTTTTAGGAGTTATTACAGACTCGATCGGAAATTGATCTGGGGTTCTATTGCGACTCTTCTCTGTATTTCCTTGTTTTGTTTTGGAAGCAATATCTTCCTATTGGCATGATCCAACGTTGCCGCTTCGGATCGTTCGTAAATCGTAAATACTGGTAGAGTGCCTTTGCTTTACCTAAAATCAATGCTCACTGCAGTTAAAAGTTAAATTTTTAATTTATTCAAATATATTGATTACTTTTTCTTTAATTTTTGTTTGTAAAAAATCGCTCTGAGCCAACCATTTGCGATTTTTGTTTTCAAACAATTTATTTTCGATTTAACAAAATCTTATTGTTAGTTAAAAAAAATCTATAATTAAAGATAATTCTTTAATACAGTTCAACAAGCTAAAGATATAGATTCTAGACCTTAACCGAATAAACTACTACTCTTAGGATGAATGGGAATAAATTAAAAATTCATTTACCAGATGCGTGCTGTGTTTTTTCATTTTTTGGCTCGCATTCAAAATACTTAACATTTTGAATGACCTTAATTTTAAGCTTACAAGAGAGTAAACGTACATATGTATAAACTTTACATGTGCTCGCTCTCATGTTAAGAAGGTTTCCAGTAACATTCAACTTATTCAACTTACAGAACATGTTAGAGATAGAGATGCACTTAGAAGTCCCATATTTTAGGGGGAATTAATTTGGAAAGTTTTATAAAGGATTCGCGTTAATATGAGTCAGTTGAGTTGTTGCATCTATTTCAGAATAATTTAGCAAATCTGGTTTTTTTTTTTAAATTTTTTGTTTAACATGTACACACCGGTTATAATTTGTTCCTGACTGTTCTTTTTGACAGAATTCTAAAGTGGCGTGACTAGGAATCATTATTTATTTGGATACATAAGTAGGTATTAAAAGCGAGAAGTTCTCAATAAAAAAGTCACATGAAATGTGTAGCTTTTATTGAAATAATTTTACGGTTAAATAAAAACTCTTTATTGATGTGATTATCTATTTTCGATACAGCTTTGACTTTTATGAAGTTAACGTCGTATTTTTAGTTGCATTGCCTTAAGATTAAAAATACTAGACAGTCGTAAATTGTATTTTTTGATGATGATTTTGGTTTGAGTATTAAAAATAAATCGTTCATTTGACAGGATTCGTATCAGCTCTATGAAGCACGAACAATAAACCAAGTCACTTATTTACACGTATTGACCTTGTCAATACTTCTAAGTAGGTAGAAGATAGATAGGTAGTTAAAACTGGCGAGGAAATGATGCAACCAATATTAGTCAACGTAAACACATGACCATATTTTTAAAATTATTTAAAAATATTTACATTAAATGGGTGCCTTTTTTCTGGTAA
This sequence comes from Dasysyrphus albostriatus, assembly GCA_946251815.1. Taxonomy (NCBI): domain Eukaryota; kingdom Metazoa; phylum Arthropoda; class Insecta; order Diptera; family Syrphidae; genus Dasysyrphus; species Dasysyrphus albostriatus. The sequence goes on along the minus strand of OX276337.1, from coordinate 59,993,621 downwards.
GACGTATTCAGATCCGGACAAAAATCAGAAAATATTCTTCGTCCAAAAATTTGCTGGTCGACTATAAGACGTTTATCACACCAAAGTAGAGTCTTTGCTAAATAGTGTGGCATCATAAGCTAACATACAAGCTAAATAAAATAGAGAAATCGTTTGCAAATTAAGACCTCTTTCGATTCTAGAAGAAGAGTTAATGCTATTTTTTATAAAGTTGGCTTAAGGAATGTAAGAAGAAATGATGGCCACGGGCATTATACTCCCTTAGCAATCCAATTCGCGTTGTAGTGCTGAGGATCATCTTCTACTCCTTGAATTTTTGTAACATAATTGGATGTGAGATTTCGAATGACATGAGATTTCAAGTGTAGATCAACATCCGTCAAAAAATCGCCCTTCAAGCAATTGTGCTTTCATTTTGGCCAGGCAAGTTAAACAAAGTGAATGACCGTTTCCTTTTCTTGCTCAATTCAATTCAATTTTGCTTTATTGAACAATTATATTTACAATTGGCTTAAAAGTAATTAATAACTATAAGATACATTGATAAATAAAAGGATTTTGCTGGCGCATAAGGGGCCTAACGTTATACATTGAAAAAAAAAATTGAATACAAATAAGATTTGTAATTTTTTAAAACTTAATATACAAGTCGGGTTGACTTTGTCGTCCTCAGGTTGTTCAGTACCGGTTGTCAAGTGGCTGTATTGGTTTATAGGATTGACGTTTAGCCACGATAATGGGCTGACCTTGGATCAATGTAGAAGTGTCCTGCTTCATCGTTGATTGTTGTTGTTATATCCAAGATTTCCTTAGTTCCAGATGTCGTTGTTGGTTTATCATCGTTCTCATCAGTTGATTAGGGTGGTTGGTGAGGTTCCCTATCAGTTCATCGGCAGATAGCATTAAGTACTTGTCCAGGGGACTACTTTGGCTTTAGAGTAGAGTTGCTCGTTTTTGAAGTGGTTACGCCGTTGACGATCGAAATAAAGTCCAGTACAGATCCTCAGGATTTTTCTTTCGAATATTTGCAGTTCCTTCATAAATGTTTTGGAGATGGTGAACCAAACTGCGAAGCTGTAACTGATAACTGGTCTCTAAAGTAGATTGTAGATTAAAACTTTTGTCTGCTGGCTTAGCCCAGTTCTCTTTTTCATCAGCGGGTAGAGGCGATGGAAAGCAGAGTTGGCCTTTTTGAGTACAGAACGTGAATGTGGGTTGAATCTCAGAAGCTCGTTGAAGTTGATGCCTAGGTACTTGGCGCTGCGCTTGGCTGGTAATCTGGTTCCATCTGGGGGTGCTAGAGAGATGCTTTTGCAGCTTCCAGCTGAGCGACCGCGTCTACCCCTGGTTTTCTGAAGCAAACAAGCTCTGATTTGGATGAGTTGATCCGGATACCCCATTTGGTGTTAAACTGAAATAGTTTGCGATTGTGTGCCTCGACTTCTCGAACAGCTATCAATGGAGAGAATGATGAGCAATATGTTAGCGAGTCATCAGCGAAGAGAAGGTTCTCGCATTCACTTGAAGAACCTTCATTTTCTTGCTGGTCACCACAGCTAAACCACTGAGTAGTGGAAGGAATATCCAGCATCAATGCATGTTCTGCTACTGGCAAGTGTTCAGTATATGTTGCAAGGACAGTGGCTATGTCGGTCCTGTGTCTACCAGATCAGATCAATTGTTCGCGATTTATTTAAAGCGGGCCAGAAATTTTGCATTTGGTTAAACTGTTTCACTGACGATTGGATTCACTAAGGAAAATTGAGAATACACTAAGCATAGTTTATACTTAAAAGCGAAGTGAAATCAAATGTGGTTTGGAAAAGCCATTGCGTTGCATTTGTTTCAAGGCAAATATGTTTCTCCTTGTCGCCAAAATATGTGCATTTAGTTTGTGAAAGTTTTTTCAAAACTAGGAAAAAATGGTTTTTTTATTTGAAAACCACGTCTTTTCGCATGGATGTATATCCATGCTTAGTTTGCACATCCATAGGGCATATTGACTCTTCCCGCAAGTGATCTAAGAAGGTCTGATCCTTGCCTGACCAGTTCATCTGCCCGTTAACTTCCCTTAATTCAACTGTGACCTGTAACTCAGATAAGGGTGAACTTGAGGCTGAAATTAAGGCTTGCTCATCTCGGCATTTCTGCGCGATTTTATATGATGTATCCGAATCAATGGTTTTAACAGCTATATCTCACTATGTGTAAGGATATCTTTACTACGACTTTGGTTTGGGCTAGAGCCAATAAAGCTTCGTATAAAATTTACATATTATTTTTCATGATTTGAAATTCTATCAAATATTCCATTCTTTTTGTTGGAGATATCATTAGGAATTATTCAGTTTGCATTTTTTTTTTCATTGAAAGCAACTGGCCTAACATCATACAAAAAACTACAAAACAACTACGCCACCCATCCAAAGCACTCTATCCAGCGGTTTCACTTTATAAACTTAAGTATCAACTAAATAAAGAAAAAGTTGCAATATTGACTCACTTTTTATAAAGTTGTGCACACAAAAATGAAGAATAAATTGCGACTGATTTGAAAATATTTTTCACACACAAGTGATTATTTGTTCGTTTCAATGCCAATTCCGATAAAAAAAAATCAAATATTTTGTACAAAAACGACTTTGACATCTTCCTTTGGAATTAAAAGTGTTTACATATTTTAGCTCAAACAAATAAGATTCAAATACAGTAAAAGTTCTAGTTGTCAATTTCAAAAGCTAAACAATTTTATAACAACACATTTTGAGAGACGATAAAAACTAGTTTGTTTTTGTGAGCACTCTATCAAAGGATGTATTCCATATAAGAAGCTGAGCAAATGCTCGTAAAAAGACAAGTTATGAAGAATTTTAATCGCATTTGCAGCTGGTCCGAAAATCTGAGTTTTGAGAAGGTGATCCATAATTTAATCTCGGGCGGTACTTTCGAAAATTCAAGTGCCAAATCAAGAAATGCATTCAAATCCATGTTATCCATACTGTCCCTTGAGTTGTATTAATATTTACAATGGAGTATGTGCTCAGGAGCAGTTGTTTCATATAAGAAGCTAATAAAATTGAAAGTACCCAAATTCTTCCTATACCCAATCGAGCACCTGCAAAAGAATCTTAAGAAACCATGAATACATCCGATCATTAGAGCTTTCACTGTACCACTATGAAATCGGATAGCTATACTGTAAGTCTTCTGTTGATGACGCTGCTGGCTGCCGATAAATTTCAAAACGACATAGACAGCTTTGAACAAAAAACTCAGGTTTGCCGTAATGGGCGTTGATTTAAGCAGAGAGCTCTTTGTTTGGTCACTTAGTTTTTTTTTGTTTATTTAATAATAACAAAAAAAAAATCAACAATATTTTACCAAACCGCTTTATATAACGTAGGAAGTTTATTCGTGTGGTGAATCAGCTTTTTGCTGGTTACTCAATTTAAAAAAGTTGCATGCAAAACAAAATTGGAAGGAAAGATTATTAAAAAAAAACGAATTGTTAATATTTCTATTAAATATTGTTTTTATTTTGGCCACTCAACCAGTCATTTGGAATAACCGTTTTAGTACTCGTATAGTTACTTATTTGATGAGCATGTTAGTAAGATACATTAAATGTTAATTCTGGTGTTCTTTGTGCTAGTTGGGGGAATAAATTTGTAAACAAATTAAATTTTTTCTCATGCATTTGATATGATAATCATGTTTTCATGTAAAAAATAGGTCTCCATTTTTACTTGAATTTACAATTTTGCAATCAAACATGAAATTACGATACATTTCCTGTTAGATTCTCCATGGAAGGGAATTCAAAATTGTGTCTTAAACTTTAATAAGAGCGCTCAGTTTTAGGATACTGGGAATCTAAAAATGGTAACATTTTGAAAATAACGGGTGATTTTTTAGCTGGTTTTGTTTTGGCAACACTGGCTTTGACAGCTGACGTGTGTTTAGTACCTTGTGTCACTGTCAAACAGCTTCAGTTTGGTTTGCAATTTAACCACGGATCGTCTTACAAATGAACAACGCTTGCAAATTATTGAATCATCAAATTCGTGCTCGGTTCGAAATGTTCATCGCGCGCTGCTTCCATTTTATGGTCGGCATTCTCGACCTTCTGAGCAGTCTATTCGGAAGATTGTGACCAAATTTCGCACCAAATTTACTTTGTTGGACATTAAACCACCAACACGTTTACGTACTGTGCGTAGTGAAGAAAATATTGCGGCCGTATCAGCTAGTGTGACAGAAGACCGCGAAATGTCGATTCGGCGCCGTTCCCAGCAGTTAGGCCTTTGTTACAGCACTACGTGGAAAATTTTGCGGAAGGATTTGGGCGTAAAGCCTTTTAAGATACAGCTGGTGCGAGAACTAAAGCCAGCCGACATACCACAACGCCGAATTTTTGGTGAGTGGGCTCTTGGAAAGCTGGCCGAGGATCCGCTTTTTTATGGAAAAATTGTGTTCAGCGATGAGGCTCATTTTTGGTTGAATGGGTACGTAAATAAGCATAATTGCCGCATTTGGAGTGAAGATCAGCTAGAAGCATTGCAACAGCTACCAATGCATCCCGAAAAAGCCACTGTTTGGTGCGGTTTATGGGCCGGCGGCATTATTGGGCCATATTTCTTCAAAGATGATGCGAATCGCAGCGTTACTGTCAATGGTGAACGCTACCGAGCGATGATAACAAACATTTTTTTGCCCGAAATGGAAGTTCTTGACTTGCATGATATGTGGTTTCAACAAGACGGTGCCACATGCCACATAGCACGCGAAACAATGGCGCAATTGCGAGGCGAGTTTGGTGAACAGTTAATTTCACGTTTCGGGCCGGTCAATTGGCCGCCTAGATCGTGCGATTTGACACCATTAGATTATTTTTTGTGGGGGTATGTCAAGGCTAATGTCTATAGGGACAAGCCCGCTTCGATTGACGCACTGGAAGCCAACATCCATGCATTCATTCGTGAGATACCGGCCGATATGTGTGAAAGAGTATGCCAAAATTGGACTCAGCGGATGGGCTACCTGAGACGCAGCCGCGGTCAACATTTGCATGAAATTAAACATTAAATTGCAAGGTTCAAACTATCGATTCAAATAAATATTTCATTCATTTTTTCGAATTTTTTGTGTTTTTTTTTTTTAAAGTTCTAAACCTCTTAAAAAATCACCCGTTACCAAAGGTTGGCCTTTAGTTTTGAATATTTTTTTCTGGGATAAAGTTATATGTGTCAGTATAACTGAGGTCCACCGGAAGTGACTAATTTTCAAGTAGCTAAATTTGAGCGATGGATGGCATGCGTTATGTTGACGATGAAGGCACTGGTCGTTTGCTACTTATTGAGAAAAGTCTGCGAGTGAAATAAATCCCACAAAGAAAGCGACTACGTAGGACAACCCTGACTTTCAAGCAATCGTTCAGAATGTCCATTGCAGCACCAGTAGTGGGAGAAGTAGCGTCTTCGTGTTGAATCCTCATGTCGTTCACATCAATTTCATCCAAAAGACTTAATTGCTTAGTTATATGGCTTCCAATCCATGAAGCGTCACAGCCTGATAGATGGCAATCTTCCAATTTCTACAATCTCGAGTACGCTGCTTACAGTCGTCGATAATCTAGATTCTAGACCAAGCTTTCTGGCATCCGCGATGGCTGTGTCTTTAAACTGGAGGTTCGGTCTTCTTCGTTTTCTCGAACCTGGGGGCTAGGATTCAAAGAATCTTGGCTCGAGCATTATTGTCCATTAGCTCGATGTGGCCGAGCGTGTACTTCAATTGCCCTATAACGGCCTTTTGGGAGCGGTTAATGATGTTGATTGGCATACCATAGAAATTGGACAGATCTGTTCTAAATCTTGCTTTCAGTGTTAATGCCTACCCTGCGTGCTATTTGCTCCAGAATGGGATTGGAAAAATCCCATGGTAGTGCATCTCTTTGCCGAAAAACTGCATGTTTGAAATAGTTTGGAGGAGTATTTCTCTAGTTGCACCGCGTAATTTCCAATGTCATGCGGCACAGCTGGAACAGTTTTCCTGGGATCCAAACTTCAGCTATAGCCATATAGAGCTTTCGGTCCTGTTTTTATATGCGGCTTTGATGTCGATGAAAAGATGGTGATTCTGGACTTGAAATTCGTTGGCCTTTTCCAGGATTTGCTTGAGAATGATAATTTCGTCTATGGTCGATCTACCTAGCCATAAACCATACTGGAACTTGCTGATTATAGTGTTGCAAAACAGCTTAAGATGCTCTCACATGGATGGGATCTTTTATGCGAAACTTTTCAAAAATATGCCTCGATAGTTCTTGCAGGACATAGCGTCGGCGTTCAATGAAAACTCCCTAAGGTCCATTTTTGGTCTACATTTAATAAGGACAAAATTTTCAAATTCTGGTCAGTAAAAATTCAAATCAGTAGATGCATATACATAATTTAAACACAACCCCTCCGTGCTTAAAATGCTTCTCTGGTAAACCATCAGATCTTGCAGCCTTGTTGTTCTGGAGCTTCTTTGCTTCTCTTCCTATTTCTCGCTCTATCTGATATCCATTCAGCAGCTACTCGGAATGCGGCTTGAACACATCTACTATTTCTTGTGCTTCGTTGACTAGTTTGTATCCGTCTGTTTCATGAACCTGTGTTCTGGTCCTAAACCAGCATTCAGTTGCTCTGTTTTTTTTTTTATAAAAAGTTTGGGATTTGTTTCGATCGGGAGGCTCTTCGATCTCTTTGAGCTGGGAGACTATGTACGCCCTCTTTTTTCTACGGGTCTTCTCAGGGTCTTCTTCTCCTCGCTCGGTACTCCTCTTTCGCCGCTCTTGTTTTCTGCAGCAGCATATTCGCATTTGAATCTACTGTCAGCTTTACGTATTCATCATCATATGACGCGTTCTTCTTCGGGGAAGGCCTATTGTGATTTCGGCTATCACTTTGATTATATCGTGAATCTGGAACCGCTAGTTGACGTCTGTAGCAGGTGATCGCACAGCGGAGAAGAGCTTCTCCCTTAGATGCTCACTGAAGGCTCTTGATACTTCAGGTATGCTAAGGCGACAACGTCAAATTTCGTCTTTAGGGTGGGTCGTAGTTTCTTTGCATTTGACAGAGGAGCTCAAAAACTTTGCCTTAACAGGGAAATGGTCAGAGTTGACATTTGCCCCTCAAAAATTACGCACGTCTAAGATGTTAGAGGCGTATATTCCACCTATTGGCACATGGTCGATTTGGTTGGCGTATCGACCATTTGGGGAGCGCCAGGTTGCTTTGTGGATTCATGGCCGTGGAAGCCATTGTGAGGGGACTCCTTGCTAAGCCTTAGGAAAGCTAGCTAGATTATCCGATGCCAGTAACCCATTATGGGGACATGAGCACTACCGTTGGCCCGTTAAAGGGCCATTCGCCACCATTTCTTGTTCAAAACTCGCGGTTTTTAGTTTAGCAAGTCAAGTTTGCATGGATGAGATGAGTATCCGATGGATGTTGAATTTAATCACTGACTACCCGCGTACAACAACGTTCAACCATTTGTCGTATACTTACATGCAATTTTAGAAAATTGACACCATGTTTTATTTAAATGAATATGAAATAGCACAATACATAAGGTGCTTGTTGAACAATTAAAATTCATTAACTTTTTAAAATTTGTGAAACACGGAACAACAATGCTTAGAGGCCTTAAACAACTGTTTTAGCTTCTTTCAACGAGTGGGAAATTTCATAAATCTACCGTTTCTGTAACTGAAAACAACAAGAGTTAAAAAATAGAGAATAAACTTGTTGAATAGTTTATATATTTAAACTAACGGTTGCGGACTTGCTCCAAGTCAACAAGTTAGAAAAAAAACGCTTGCAGTGTGTTTTTAGTTTTTTTTTTGGTTTATAAGGTGTTTCAGTTTTTATTCTGAATCGAACAGTAATGATGAGAATTAAAAAAAAAGACAAAAGACAAACTTTGAAATAGGGCCACATGTGTAATTCGTCTGCGGTGTACAACATGTTGATTATCTTACTGAAAGTCTTTCCTACAAATAACGTTCGTCCACAAATTCAAGAAAAGCGCTGGTTTTAAATAAAATGTTTTGTTTTTTTTGAGACTTTACGACTCATCGTGTAAGAAATACTTGTTGAACAGGTTCAACAAGTCGAGGAAATTTTTTTTCAGTTGACAATTGTTACGATTTTTATTGAGTTACATAAATGATTTTCACTTGTTGAACAAACATAGTTGAACAAGTAATTGTTGTTCTGTGTTATAGGCCTTAGTTTAAGTTCATCATGAATTTTACTGTTCAATAACGTGGCATCTTGTTAAATAATTTAGATTACATACAATGTTTTAAGAAATAATGCCATGTTAATTAAATCTAAACGAATTCTGTTGAAATTAATATGGCAAAGTTTAGGTACGTTTCAAAACTAACAAGACATTGGTTAACCATCTTGTTTGAATGAAAAACAAAATGGTTACGTTGAGTTAATTATTTCGAATGTAGTTGTTCAGGTACAATTTTGAACCCAGCCAAATTTGAAACGAATCACTTGATTGAAACTTTATTCGGCAAAAATTAAAGAATATATAAAAAACAAAAACAAGGATGTTTATTTTTTATATTTTGCTTTTAATTCCATTCCATCTGTATAGTATTTTTTTTTTTGTTAGAACCGGTATACAAATTTATACAAAACAAGATTTATTTTTAAGTAGAGTAGGTAAGCTATGAAAAATAATTGATTAAATTAAAACAAGTGCTGCATATATAGTAAAATACGCTTCGACATAAATTTAACTGACCGGTATTTGTGGGTTGTGGCAAACATGCATTTTCCACAAGAAAGCAAATTTTACCTACACTTTTCCTATAAAGTATTCAATGTATGCATCTGATGTGTCTTTTATAGTTCCAAGTTATAATTGATGTCGCTGGCACTCTAAAATTTCAGAAACTTTATATACCTACAACTTTGTGCCTTCATTATATTTAGTTTATGCTCAGTTTCCAGTTAAAATAGTTGATGAATGCTTTTTGCTGCCAATATACGGTTTTGCATAACAAATTGAGCAGAAACTAGTTACACTTCACCACTGCCAAAAGCCAAACAGGTTCGAGTCATATTTTATGTTTAGGGAGGTTAAATTTTGTTTGAAATATCTACTTGCAACTTTTCAAGAAAATTCAGTACATAAATAAACTTACCGAACATCCTATAACATGACTTGTTGTTTAGACTTTGGAAAGGCTGTCAACATTTAATTAACTATTATAACTATTTTAATGGAGATGCGAAGTTTTATCAAAAAAGAAGCTACGAAATTTCAAACAGAATGTGGGGAAAGCAGCTTTACTTTATGATCGAACAAAATTTGTCTTTTCTGAAGACGAACAAAAATATTGGCTGAACGATTCACTTCTCAGCAACGAAAACACGAAAAAGTAACGTCATCGGGGGCAAATAACACTCATTGACTCTACTCTCCATCCGCTTCTGCTACTAAAATACACAATGTGCATAGTTGTGAGCGTGACTCTTGATTATCTGATAGGATAGTCATAGTTCAACGAAATCGTCTTTTTTTCATATAAAGTAGAACCTTAAGGTTTTATGACGAGGTTTTGAACAATATTTATTTTCCTCCGCATTACAGCATGTAGTGTGTATGTATGTGTGGGCACGTATGTTAAAGCTAAAGTTATATTGTGAATGATTCGCAACTAATTTCTGATCAATAAACAATTTGTTTTCTTCAATTCTTCCCATTTTTTCTATTAACTGTTAAAAGTGTGAGCGTATGTGCTCGGCTGGTTGTCTTTGTTTGTGTAGTAATTTAGTCTGGATAAATTAATTATTCATAGGCCGGTCGGTAGGAGGTAGAAGCTGTATTGTTGCGTATAAAGGTGCATTGTCAAACTTTTAATTACAATCGATTACCTTACCCAATGGGGTTCCTTACTGTGAATGGCTTTTTGTGTTTTTTATTTTTACTAACGTGGAAATTGTGTTGGGCGGATGTGCCGCATTTGTTTTTTTTTTGTTACTGTATATTTTATATGCATTGTTCTGTCTAACTAAAAGTCCATGATTGCCTCATAGTTATATACAATTATTTTTATACTTCGTTTGTAAATACTAAAAGTGTAAATTTATATTTTTAATAACGAAGCAGCAAATTCGTATGTATGTTTTTTTATTGGTAAAACATCGTAGCATTATTTTGTCAACTAGTGCCAAAAACCAATAAGCTGAAACTCATTGAACGGCCTGTTTGTGCGTGTAGTGTATTTTAAAACTGGTGCCACGTTAAAATAAACAGACAGAGTTATACTTTAACAGGAAAAATTGTAAAAATTACCATACAAAATATTAAATAAACCTAATTTGTAGTAAAATTAAATCTGACAACGGACAGTGTTAAGAAAACCCTTACATGAATTTTGGTTTTGAATAACAGGTAATCTTCTTAAATCATTTTGAGTATGGTAAGAAAAGCCACCAAGTTGATTTTACAATGAATATTAGGTTATTAAAATCTGGTAAATTTCTGAAATTTCTGTAACGGACTAGTGCACCTTATAAGTTTAACATTGCCCGTGTTAATTATTCATCTGACGTCTTACTCTGAGTATATAAATGACACCCTCTAAACTCTTAAGTCTAGTACGCAGATCGAGATAAAGTCTATCTCCCATATAAAATTTTTCCCAGGACAATTTTTTTTCCAATCAGTACGCAGCTACAGCTCAAAATTTGATATTCGTAGCCACTGTTCACGAAAACGCAAAAGAAAGTCTCCATTACATTTTACGCGGAAAAAGAATGCTCAAAGTATTATTTTTCCGGAAAAATTGTAACATTTTATGTTTATTTCGCTTTTTATAAACTACTGTTTCATACTTTCCATTATTAAGACGTTTTGAGGATGCGTCCTGAATATAAAATGCGTAGAGAAAATGATGACATCAGAGTTGAGAATAGAATATATAGAACAGCTCTTTCAATCAGTCAGTGGCGTAGCTACTGGGAAAGGGTACAAAAGAGCCTCATACAGATTCGGAAATTATTTTCTCCTACTCAACATTTAAATTTATTTCCAAACCAAACTAAACCGAGTTGGAATCAGCAAACTGATCTGGCAAAAATCAAGTGGTTTTCTGGAGCAATAGAAAACTCATTTCTGATTTTCGCAGGGTTTTTTATCCATCGACGTCACATTCATCCTTCAATAGAATTCTATAATTAATAACTTCACAGATAGGGAAAGAACTATTTGACGGAAAAAGTTTATTTTGATTCTAATGTTTACCAATTGCCATAAAATCACTTCTTTTCGGAGAAGTAAAAAAACTTCAAAAATTTCGGAATTTTTAGAGGTTTTTTAATGCAACGAAATCGTAGACATTCTTCAATTAAATATGACAGTTAATGGTTTGGCAGATAGGGGACAAACTATGTTTTGACGGAAAAAGTTCATTTTAATTCAAATGTCAACAAATTGCTCTGAAATCACTTTTTTGAGTAGAAAAGTAAGAAATAAAAAATTTCGTAATTTTTAGTGGTTTTTTTAATCCATCGACATCGTAGCCAATCTGTCAATTTAATCCGCAGTTGATAGCTTGAAAGATGGAGGACAAACTATTTTTACTAGTTTTTACGAAAAAAGTTTATTTTGGTCCAAATATCAACCAGTCGCCTTCTCTAGAGAAATTCAGAAATTTTCATCCATCTACATTATATTGTTCCCCAACAAGCGCAGGCGCTCAATTTTACTCACTCTGCAAATACTTTGAAAGAATCTGCTTTCTGGGGCCCAATGCCCAATTCCGCAAGTGTGAATAAATTTGACTGATTGTGCATACGATATTTGTCAAAAACTTATAATTCACTATTGCGGAAGCGCAAAAATTGGCGTGTACACGGTTTCCTATGTACACAGAAAAAAATTCACTCTTCCGGAATTGGGCCCCTGTATTTAAAATTTTCAGATTTGTGAATTGAAAGAAATCTTATAATTCTTTAAATTTCTAGCTACGCCACTGTTTTCATTTGACTTTTGTTTTATCTCTACACCTTTAGAAGTTACTGGTTCAACTTGCTCCGCTAGTGGGTCAGGTTGGATAACTTCAACTTGGTGCATTTGATGCAATCTTATTATTAAGCTGGTATATACCTACTTTCAATTTTTTTTTTAAATTTATCTAAGACGCTGCAGTTACCCAGAGTGGTGGCAAAAACATTCCGGATTTTTATTTTTTGTTAAACTACATTAGGTAATTGTTGTTTTGATTTCAAAATATTTAAAATTATAAACTTTTTATGATTTTTTAGTTAGAGGAAAGGAAAAGAATTATCATTATCCATCAAATAAGAAAAAGAAAAAATAAAAAATAGAAAGAAATTCAGAATTTTAGGTGTTCAGAACTAACCGGATTTTTTTTTTAAGTACGAGTATTTAAAGTTAATATTTTGTGCAGTTATCTTTATTTTTATAACTGCTTGATATCTCCGAAGCATTGATGTAATCGAACTGTCGAAAATAGCAGAATACCTTCCCGCTAACATTTCAAAAGTGCAAAAAGAGAACTTTTGACGACGTGCGCGTTCTCTTCCCAACTTCTTTGTTAAAAATCAAAATAATTTTTTTTAGCAAAAAACTGCGTTTATATTAATGTTCATAAAATTCTGGACAAAATAATTCTTATATAGCACTTATATAGCACTTATATAGCACTTATATAACACTTATATAACACTTATAACACTTTTTTCATAGGAGCAATAGATTTCGAGAAAAACGTGCACAAACGCGCTCATCACCTATTTAACCATGGCAAACTGAAGACAAAAAATTTATTACAGTAAAAAGCTTGTGCACGTTTTGCTCCAAATTTGTTGCTCCTACGAAAAAAAGTGTCATAATCTCTTGTGTCCAGAATTGTATTATCATCAAAAAAACTGATTGGTTTTTTGAAAAAAAAAAAAAAAAAAACTGTTATGTGTCCTTTTACAGTACAAAATCAAAAGTTTTACTTTGACACGCTATAACTTCAAGATTAATAAGCCTACAGAGTTCGGTAATAGCTCATTGTTTAGATAATTATATTGTCTAAACGTGTTACCCTTACATGATTTTGTTTTGAAAGGAATTTTTATCGAGTTGTTAAATAAAAACCAAATTACTTTCTTTTTCAAGATGGCGGTCTTCTTCTTACCGCGGGCACCCCAAAAACTTTGTTTCATGATTTTCTCAGAATCTGTTTTGTGTAGAATAACATAAGTTACAATTTTTACCTTAACATTTAACAAATTTAGCCCCGCCCAAACTTGGAACTTTTCAGGAAATGCCAAAAAAAACAAAGCTCTCCACCAAAATTCAGCTTTGTCAAAATTTGTTCGTAGTTTTACCATTTTTTGTTTAATTTTCCTGGGCTTTTCTTAACGAAAGCTTACTTAAACAGTTAAAACAACACGATGCTACCAAGGATACTGGTTGAAAAGTGTTGCCGTTGTTGTTTATAATTACTTCTCTGTATTAACTAAATCATTCGATTTATTACTTGTCTCATTTTTATTTATACTTTTGCATAGCTATGATGCTACAATCATGATCCTATTTTCTCATTGTCCTTTAAATCAATAATGATTATAATATTAATAATGCTCCCAAGCAATCAATTTCATTTCAATGACCAGCCTTGGGCAAGTGTTTGTCCAAGCAATCACTTTAATTAAGGTAGTAATGTTATTGATTAAATAAAAAGCACACAAAATTCATGAATTAATATTATATGATTATGTAATCTATACAAAATACAGTAGAACTCCACTTTTCTGGATTTGGCTCTAAGAGAAGTTTGAAAAAATATTTTTTAATGTACTTACGATTTGAAAACTTACTTGAAAATTAAATATACCTAAGTTTCCACATTTAAGTTATTTTATAAAGAAGTTTCATTGATATGCGTGGTCTGCAGTTATCCGAATAAAAATTTAAAGTTGAAAAAACAAAATTTTAACACAGTTAGAATAAAGTTAGTAAGCATCATTTACGAATGCAATTATGGCCCAATTACACTTCTAGGTCAAAAACCACACCAAACTGTCACTTGTTTTGCAAGAAGATGTTGTTCCACTATTTGTAGAGGAGTGCACTTGCGGCGAAAATAATTTATAATAATTTCGAGTTTTCAGAAAATCGAATTTTTCCTCAGAGACCGGTAAGGTTAATTATTAAATGTTTAAGAGAAAAAGTCATTCGACTTTTGGGAATTTATCCCTCAAACAAAAAAAAAAAGGGTTTTATAAAATTTTAAATTCTTAAAAAAAAATTAAAATCTTGAAATTATTCGGACTAAGGGTGGTGTACTGTATTATATTTTTTTTCTATAACAATAGAATTTATTTAATAATTACCCTACTTTCAAAGTCAATGTAGCTACATAGCGCCAAAAGAGTGACTAAGTTGAGCTTGACAAGGATTTTTCTTTATTTAAAACTCACTAAGTGTGTACATTATGTATATTGGCTAAGTAGTTCTACAAGTAGTGTTTACACTTTTAACCACTTGTGCTACTCTTAATAGGTGCCACTATATAAAAGTAAATTACACCGCAACATTCCCAACACAGTTCAGGTATGTGTATAAGATTTATTTGTTGCACATTAAATTGCATGTGCGGAATAAGCACAGTTGAAGGCTGGTAGATTTATCAAAGTCGTAATTGACAAAGCTATTTGTGTTAAAATGACTTTTTTTTCAAGGAAGGAACATTTTTTAACAATTTTTTTTAAATACTAATGTAACACAGATTGAAATAAAAAATTACATTAATATTTGATGAATTCCGTTAAGCAAAACAAGTGACATTGATTGAATTGGTTTACAAATATGTGTTAACTTTTTGACACGATGAAGAAAGAATGTTTCAAGGCGTACTTTTGGGTGCTAAACTCGAATCCTTCATTCATTTTCCGCCATCAGCTCGGGTTTTTGGGGTATCTCCGCTAGAAAATGGAAAAAATTGTAGTTTTTCACAATTTTGGAAGTGAGGTTACAACAAGAGGTTATTATTTTTAATAGATGTAGCAACGATTTCACCTTTTCACCACAGATATTTTTATGAATCCTTCTGCTTATTGTTTTTTATGACAACTGAACCATTGATTGATTGACTAGCCAAATTTCATCGATGGACCGTTATATCCAATTGGGTTTCAGTAATATCTAACTTTTAAGCCTAGTACGCAGATCGAGCTAAAATTTCGCTCCCACTTTTCTCTTCAAACACCAGCTAAAATCTTAGCTAAACTTTGACATAAAATTGCTGTGGAGAATATATCACAAAAAACAGATGTTCTTTGAAAAGATATTTTATTCAACAATTTCAAAGAATTTTATTTTTATATTTCAAGTGAAAATAATCAACTAGAATAGAGTTTTCTCTTCGGCTTTGATAAATCATTTGTCCATGAATATTTTTCGTTCTTAATTTTCATTTTCAAAATGTTAAGGTCACGTAAATCTCACAAACAAAAGAACCTGCCACAATTTAGCTCGAGAATTAATGTGCCGAACAATTACCTATTTCACGCGCTAAATGTTGACAGAAATGTGCAGAACAGTAAGAAACAAAATTTGATTTTTTAGCTCGAGCTGCGTACCTCTTGGCTAAAATGCTTGGCTAAATTTAAGCTTGGCTAAATTTTGGAGAGAATTTTGTATGGGAGCGAAATTTTTGCTCAATCTGCGTACTAGGCTTACTGAAAATATAGTAATTCTTACATAATTCTTACTTTTTCACGATTTCCGCATCGATTTGCTTTTTATGTCATTGGATTAAGCATTAAAAACTACCTACCCTAAAAACATGTGTCATATGCTTAAGTTGTACCAAGGTAAATTTGTCCGTTTGATACACCACAACTTCCCCTCTCTCACCCTAAAAAAAAAACACCATTCCATGTGAAATATGGTACATGAAACGTTTTCACCAAGTTTCATGGTGGCACCAATTTTTTTTTTATTCAAAGGCTTTTCTGTACTATTTTATCTATACTGTTATTAAAATATATGGTTTTGAGCTTTTGATAAGAAAAAAATTACTTTTGGGGACCTATTCTGCTATAAGTGGCTTCACATGCGAAATGAGTGATGTGTCAACTCGGTTTTCTTATCCGTGAATCGAAAGACAACTCCGCTTGAATTTTTTTTAAACTCGAGTAAGATTCTATCTGAACCGAAAGATAACTCGGTTCGGTTACTAAAAAGTAACCAATTGGTTTAATGAACTTGGTTTTTGTTTTGGCATCGACTTGGGCTGAAAGTTTTACCAATTGGCACCTAATTCAAATGAAATAGAAATTGAATTTTGTAGGTTGATAGACTGGTGCTTTAAAAAAATATGATAGGAAATCGGAAATGTTCGGTTTTTTTAATGCTCTCAAAAAAAGATTATTCAATAGCAATTGGATATCATTTGGAAGAAAATACACTCTTTGCCTTAAAATATAGTTCGTCCACCATCTATCAAACTAAAAACTCTTATTCTATTGAAAGATGGTTACGATGGCGATGGATTTAAAAACCTCTTAAAAATCAGAAAATTTGGCTATTTTTGTAATGCTTCAGAAAGGAGTGACATAAGGCCAAATGGAAAATATTTGGAAGAAAATACACTTTTTGTCTTAAAATATATTTCAAATTTCATTGAAGGATAGCTAAGATTGTGATGGATTTAAAAACTTCTAAAAAATCAGAAAAGAATTTGAAAATTCACAAAATTTCGCTGTTTTTTTGTATGCTCCAGGAAGCTCTTATCTCTCTAAATCAATGTTGTTTTCTATTCAACCACTTAACGTTTAAAAAGTTGATCTGATGTGACCTCACCAAATTTCGCTTCAAACCGATTTAGTCAACTCGATTTGCGAAAATAATGCATGAAAAGTATTCGCAAATGTTTCAACTCGAGTTGCAACTCGAGTTACTTAAATTTCAGCTGGAGTTAACTCGGTTTGAAAAATTTTCGGTTTGATATATCACTGTGCGAAATATGCGATGGTAAAAAATGATTGAAAATTTCAATTAAAATAAAAAATACAATCTTTTGAAATTGTCTAACGGTATTTTTTTACAATTGCAAGTCATATTTCATGATTTTTCGTAAAAGGTAGTTTAAAAAAATGTGTTTTTAAGAAAACCGCTCCAACGATTTATAATTTTGTTTGCATATGTAAGAAACATCATCATCATCAAATCACCCATATACTGCTAATAATTTTTCTAACTTTTGGACGTGTGTGGAGTTAGCAATTTTATGCTAGACCAATGCCATCACAACAGGAATTTGCATTTTTTGCATTTTGTATGCATTTCTATTCCGGATTTTGCAGTTCCCCAAATAATGGGTTTAACCCACTGCACTGCTTACTTCACTGTAAAGCTAGCAGTCAATGTCTTTTTTTCAGAAACCGGGCTAGCTATGAATCTGCGAATTAAACTGCATATTTAGAGCCGAACTCCAATTTTTTTAACTAGCTCCGTTATTGAGAAAAGGACTAACTTCACAGTGAAGTTAGCAGTGCAGGTTGAAATTTTTTGTAGGTGTGTTCAAAATTTGGAGTTATCCTCTTCTTAAAATGCAAACTAAACTGCAAATTCAGATCCTTATTTTAGAGTCATAGCTACCCCGGTTTCTGAGAAAAAGACATGCATTGCTAACTTCACAGTGAAGTCAGCAGAATTGTCCATTTCTCAATAACACCCAATATTTTGTGAACTGCAAAATCCGGAATAGAAATGCAAATTCCTGCCGTGGCCATCATTGGTCTAGCTTAAATTTGTTCTGCTGACTTCACAGACGTAACTTTTGGCCTTTAAAAACCTTGTTTGGCTCTGGTCTATAATATATGGTGGTTGATAAACGTACATAGTATCGAAAAATTGCTAAGATTGAAAATCCAAAACTTGTTTCTTTTTCCCGGCAGTAAAATTTTGAAAGTTAAAATGTGCTTGCGATCAATATTTTTTTACTAAAAAAATTTTTGACAAAAATTCAATTCTATTCGAGCATTTTAAACTGAGAATTTTGGAATTCATTAATACGAACTTATTTGTTAATATTGATTATTGTTCTCAAAAAATGTTCGTGAAATTCTATAAATGTTAACAATACTACAAACAAAAAATTAAGTAAAGGTTCTTCATTATGAATTAAATTCTCAGTTATGCTGCAGCTTATAGATTTTCAAACAGAGTAAAATGTATTCTGAACATCTGCTGTTTGTTCGGCAAAAACCAAATTTAAGGCGCCAGTTATAGCTATCATTAAAAATTTTAATGATTGATCATGTGAATTTGTCATTTAGGATACTATCTTTTAAACCATCATTTCTCCAATTCGATTGAGATACCAAACAAGTGAATTTACTGGAATAAATGTTGTTATCCTTCCATACTCGATTATATTTTTGAACACCTACGTATGAACGAATTATTTCCCACTCTTTGAAATCAGTCTTAAATAACAACACCGATTTTCGAAAATAAGAAACTTTTCAAAGTTCAGCTTTCATGGGAGATTTATTGTTTATTTATTTGAGTAGTGTAAACTTTTAGTTCTTCTAAAGGTTAACATAAAAAATACAACAAAAGTTCATGGGCTTGAATTCATTAAGATTATGGCCTTACAACCATTTCCAAGGTTTAATGATGTCTATTCATTTACAAAAAGATTTTTCCTACCGTTTTGTTTGCCCTCTCACACACAAAAAAAAAAGATGAGGCTTGCCTCAGGAAATTGCTATGAAAAGGAATGTGGCTTCATTTGAAACACACAAAAAAAGTGTCTTGCCCAAAGGCTATGTTGTAAAATGAATAGTCGACATTTCATCGCACAATAATAACTTTGCTGATGCATTTTTGTATACCCAACTCTACGTACCTCCTGAAAGAACACTCCAAAAATGTGTTGTTATAAAAATTCTTATTAAATGTTTCGGTTAGAGCTAATATGTATTCTGAAATGCAAAACATTTTAATCATAGCTTTCGTGCTTAAAATGATTATACGAATACTTAGTAAACGTGATGAAAATAAAAATTAATAGCTTCTTGTATTTGTTTACTTATTTTTTTTATTATTATTTTGGTTGGACAATATGCGTCAACAAGTAGGTACCAAATCGTCGACATCATCGGACCCGAATTAAAAGGCACACATTTTTGCTTCAACAAAAGTGTCACTCAACTAATTTGAATAAACAAACAAAATTTTTTGGATAACTTCGAGAATATTTGAGTTGATTTTAATATATAGGGTGTACCAGTGAGTATACAGGGTGGGGCAAAATGACTGCTGGGCTGAAATACATTTCTTTCACATTTTTTGAGTTTATTAAAAATGAGGTAACTATCATGATTGTATTGTTTCGTTAAAAGGTGAATGTACCCACCTTTCGTTTGATAGGTTTTCGTTAACTTTTCTTAACCTGTGGCCACACGAGCCAGTACTGGCTAGCCAATTGGCTATATACATTGACTGTCAACTTCATATTCGTGTATTAGCTGTGAAGTAGGCGACATGCTGTACTGGGTTCTATACTGGCCAGGGTTCGGATGTTAATCCAAATGGAATAAATCTACTCCGATTTTTGGTAAAGAAATATAACTACTACGGTATTCCGTTCTTTCAAAATTAAATGAACTAAAAACACACTAATACTATGCGACAAAACTAGCAAAAAAACAGAACGTTACGAATGTTTTGCGTTGGATCTGGAGAGCCTTTACTTGTTTCTGTTAAAGCTCTCCCAAACCAACGCGAAATCATCAGAAAGAAAAATAAAATTTTACCTGTCTAAATTACTTTACATGGGGTTAAATGAGAGCAATTACACTGATGCGGTATGTGAATTCACTAGAATATTTATACACTTTGGTTTAGGAAAGCCTTACTCACCGCCTAATCAATTCATTCACCAATTTTTTGGCTCTCTTCTCCAATGGTAAGAGGACCCAAAAAAAAAAAAAAAAAAACACCTTACGTGATGTACACAATGACCACGATATTAAAAACCACGTTTAGACTTTTCAACCTACATATATAGCTTATTTTAACCACTTTGAAAAATTCAATTTTGAAAAAAAAAACTTTGGCGAGACCAAAGCGAGATGATGGCAAAACATGCTCAATTCAAAGAACCACGTGTAAATATGATGGCGAGACCAAAGCGAGACCATAGCAAGAAAATCACCACATAGATTCCCGTGTAAATGGGCATGGCGAGAACACAGTGAGACGACCTTAATGACCATGATACTGGGAACTACGTTTCGAGGATCACGGCGAGAGACATGTGAGTCGTCGTTGTCGTTTTCACCAAACGAGTAAGCCAATTCGTTTTCAAAAAAAACATGCAAATTATAACAAATTTTTGGTTAGGCTCGGTTGAAAAATTTTTGGTTCGATATAACTATTACTTGAAATTAATATAATCGGATTAAACGAGTGAATTATATGGGCATTAGCGAATTTATTAACCTTTGAGTTCTTTAAGATTAGGCATATGGGCTCCCCGATTCTTATTTTATTAATATTTTGTGATATAAAATTAGAGTCAACTTAAGTTTAAGTCTATTTTTTAAAATCTGCTCCAAAAAAGTACTGCCGAACACTGTTACTGGCTGCTTCACTGGCTTCCCAACTGGCTACGAAAAAGGCAAGCCAGTTGACGAGCCAGTTGCTGAGGTTTTTATGTGTTAGTGAAAAAGTGCTAGTGTATTGCGAACGGCTAGCCAGTACTGGCTCATGTGGCCTCATTTTGTTTATACATTTTTTCAAACTATCCATTTCGATGGGAAATTAAATTTTCTACAAAAAGTTTTTAAAGCTAAATTGTCAGATTTGGCATAGTTTCCGAGTTAATCAAACATATGTATTGAAAAGTTGCCAGTGTGACCATTCTCTCCATAAAACGCAAGGGTGAATTTAGTAGCATTTTCGGTTTTAAGTATTTCTATACCCCAAACAAGCAATTTCGATAGTAAAAAATTAAAATAAAAAACCATTAAGATAATTCACCGTTACACAGTTCACACATACAGAGGCAACTTAGAAGCTATTGGTTTTAACTGGCCAATGCATTTTTTTTTTCAAATATAATTATTTCGATTTATATATATTTACTGCCATTTCTTAATTCTGCTATTCAAGCATAAAAATGTTGCATAAGGATTTTGTTTTATTATTAAAATCACGTAGGCAAACATATCAGGTAATGGCCAAAACGTGCGTAACCAATTGTTTGTCTATTTTAAATGTTTTTTTTTTTTTATATTCGTTCCAAAGTTTATTAGACTTTTTTCTTTTTTTTTTAAATCTTGCATCCATATAATAGAAACTTCACAAATAGTTACATATAGTTTGTATTTTAGAATTACGAGACCAGGTGAATTTTAAATGGCTTAGAAAAAATAATCTTGACTTAATATTCAAGTTTAGTAATTAACCCAACCACAGTCTAGTTTTTTCACACAAGTTCTCAAAATGCGACCGTATAAGCTAGTTTTCTTATGAATATTAATCTTTTTTATTTTCATTAAACATTTTTATTTAGTTTAAGGCTAGGACCGCACTTCCAATTTTTATCGCGCGACTAAACAAAAAATCGCAACGGTCATAAGTTTTTTTGTTCCATGTTCTGGCCATGCGATTGTCGAAAGTTAAAATTAATTAAATGAATGAGCTTTCATGTTTGTGATCACACTTGCGATTTCAAATAGTGCGACCTTAAAATAATAGTCTTAAATAGAAAAAGACAGTGGACGCAATTGTAAATTTCAATCGTAAACAAACAAAAATTGATTGATAAGCGATATCGATAATTAACAACTCAAACTATGGATTCATTGACTTAAATTCTGGTTAGCAAATATACGAGTATTCGCAGACTTACCAGTCACATAAATCATTGATTAAAGATGATTAGCTTTGAACAAACGTATTTCATAGCCCAAGAAAAATGTACTTTCACTGCGGAAAAATTCCAAGTGAAGACTTTTAAATGCAATTATCTTTATTTAGTTTTTGTCACTTATAACTTTGAAACGGTACATGGTATTAAAAAGTAGTGTGTAAAAACTTGTAGATAACATAATTTTCTACAAAAAATATTTTAACATTTTTTTTCTCCGACTGATGGTTAAGAGGATATCGACGTTTGAAAAAACGTAAAATGACGAAAATACCCCCTATATGCTTATAACTAAGAAATTTTGAGTGTTATCGAAAACATTTGTAAGTAAGGTTTATGCACGGCGTTACCTTCTACGAGTATATAAAAAAATATTTTTTTTTCGAATAGTGACAATTCTAAAGATATAATTATTCAAAAAATTTCGTCCAAAACCCAAAATTCCAGATTTTAGCTTTTAACTCTTAAATAACGAATTTTTCATAAAATAATTTATGCTCAGTTTATAGATTACATTGTAATCTACAAAAAATTATGTACAGACAATACACACAATTTTTTCCATACGAGTGACCAGAAACAAGATATTGCTACTTCAAAAAAGTTAAGTATCGAAAATAATCATTTTTCGCTAACCACTCTTAAACTGTAAATGTTAGAAAATTTATTTTAACATAGTTTGTAGTTTATTCAACTTTCTACAAGAAAATATAATTTTTTTAACTTCATTTGGCAGTCATTAAAAAGATATTATTCCTTTTATAAAATGGACAAAAGTAAAAAATAACGGTATTTTAAGTTTTTCTCTTAAATGGTGATGTTTTTGACAAATAATTTATGCTTTTCTTATAGACAATAATATTTTCTATAAGAACTTTTATCAGATTTTTTTCGATAAAAAGATATTGAGATTTCAAAAAAGATCAATTTTTGAATCTTTTGGGCCCAGAACGATTATCACCGTGACATAAAATAATGATAGGGTTTTAAAGAGGATCCTAGTACAAACATTTTTTAACATAGAGGAAGGGGTCTATCTCCCCCATTCAAGTAGGAGGGGCAATTTCCTGAAAATAATACAAACAATTTAAAAAAAAATATAAATAAAAACAAATGGCAACACTTACAATAAAGTGTTATATTTTGTTTTCACCTTAAGGTCTTTTAATATGTTTTTGAAAATAAGTTATTTCTGTTCATAGTTTTCGAAAAAATTAATTTGAAACTCATAGTTTAAGAAAAAAAAACTCAACAAAATATATACTGTTGTTTTTTTCAAAATAATGAAGTCAGGTACTGTAGTTTTTTCTTTATATACTTCCTCTATAAATTTTTACTGGAACACTGAAAACCAGATGATTTTATGTCATCTAGTTTTTGAGAAAATTGTAAACTCAAAAACTTCTTGTTTTTAGATTTTTTTTTAGTACCAAGGAAAAATGCATTTCAACTTGGGGAAAACTCCAAGTTAAATAACTTTGTTATTACGAATCTAGCTTGCGCTAGAAGTTATTTAAGGTCAAACATCCGACATTTTTTTTTCTTGCGTGTAACCTTTTTTTGGATAGTATCGAGAGCAAAAATTCTTTTTTGCACGAGTATTGCTCATAATAAAATAAAGGTAAAGCGTTTAAAAATTTTAACTTGGAATTTTCCCCAAGTTGAAATGCACTTTTCCTCGGTACTAAAAAAAAAATCTAAAAAAAAATGGGAATCCCATATGAAAAAATTTTTGCATTAAAAAAAATGCAATAGATTTTGAAAATTAGTTTGCATTAAAAAAAATTTTTTGAAAATTTCTTGTATTAAAAAAAGTAGAAAAAAAATTCTTGCATAAAAAACAATTTAAAAAAAAACAGTTTTTTTTTAACATTTGTATGGAAGAAAACGTTATATTTTCATTAAAATGAAATGTTTTACTAAGCACTTCAAAAAAGTGTTAAGAAACTCTTAAATACCGTGTTTCAAAAAAATTAACCATGCAGTTTTAAAAATATTTGGTTAAAAAAGGCAATATTTTGAGCATTTTTTAAGAATCCAACAAGTATTTTTTTGAAAATTTTGGTAACAAAAAACTGTTTATATAGTTCACTTGCTTACAATATTTTGGGCCATGGTAGGGTCCCTGAAAAAAATGTATTTTCTAGACATCTAGGAAGAATTTTCGAGATATGCACGAAAATCATTTTCTCACATATTTTATCAGAGACTGGCATAAATCTCTCTAATGGTAAGTTATCTAAACTTACGTAAAATTCATATTTTCAGAATCGTCTGATCTGGCTCCTTCCGACAATGTACTGCTTTTGTAAGTCGGATTGAAATGTATTAAGTTATAGGTACTCAAAGTTTGAAAAACCAATATTTTTGATTTTTTTGTTTTTAGCTGCTCCATATGGGTAGAAAAAAAAATATTTTAAATAGTTTTAAGGACCCAAGTGAAACAATATCATTTTAAGAAACTTATTTGTCAAAATTGGACCATAAATGTAGAAGTTATAAGATAATACGTGAAAGAAGAAAACTTCAATTTTTTTTAAATAAAGTCATATAACTGTATATTAGTGTGCCTGTTACTTCCAAAATCTCATTTTTAAATATAAGGGACCAACAAATTTGTATCTAAGGTCATAAATCGGTGCATCTTAGGCCATTTCGTTTTCCATACAAAGGATAATTGGACACACCAATCTCCAAGGTCAATAATGTCTAAAAATATATCATTGGAAAGATATTTTTATAAACTACAGTAGTTACTCAGCTCATTTCTAAGAGTTATTCGGTAATCAAAACTGCGTTCAGTCCATTTTGGTGCGAAAAAACTATCCTTATAACTAGCGAATAACTATTGTAGTTCATGGAAATGTAAAAGTATAGAATTGTTAAAAGTTCGTTAGCCAGCTATACACAAAAAAATGCAAAACTACCATTATAGTAAAAAAAAAAATAAAAAAATAGACAAAACAGCACATATACCCTTTAAGTCCTGGAGCCGATCGTCGCTAACAGCCACAAAAAGTTTGTCCGACAATTGGTATCGTGTAGACAGAGGACAGTCTCAGCTTTCGTTTGATACCCCATTTTTAGAAGTTGCCTACATTCTACATAGGTAGGTACATTTAGCGGAAATTATACATCCTTAAAAGTGCATTTTCTCACCGTCGCAATCAGATAAAGCTTGTCCGACCAGTAATTTGTAAATGTTTAGATTAAAGTAAGATCAATGATTAAAGTGTATTAACTATCGAAAAATTCAAACCTTATAATAAAATCGTATGAGGATATCTATATTTTTATTTTACATTATTAACCATCCATGGGAAATAATGATTTCTTTTTGTAATTTATTTCAACTTTCATTTCAATTACATGTAATTGGTAATTGAACTTTTTTCAATTACAATTAAACATAGTTGTAATTGAAAAAAACATGAATTTCAATTACTTCTAATTGTACACTTTTCAATTACATGTAATTAGTAATTGAATTTCTTCAATTACATTTAAGAGTAATTGAAAAAAGTGATCGGAGATTTCAATTTCAGGTAATTGAAATTGAACTTTTTTTATCATTACTTCCCAACTCTGCCACCCACCTAATTAGCAACACAATGATGTCAACGTTCGTTCGTTTAAATGTTTCGTTAAAACTCGATGATGAATTTTTACTCCCAACTTGCCCAATCATAAGCGACTAAACTATAACCTACTCCATATACAACAATAATACGTACGTCAGATATCAAAACTCTCTGCATTGAGTCCAAATATTATAGTTTTTTATAACATGACACCCAATTAGACAGTAGGGTTGTGTTTGGAAAAAGAAAACCATTTAACTGTGGACTCAATGCGCCAGGTATTTTAATTGCTCTCTAGCGTTTAAATTGAATATTTTATGAACTTTGCCGTTAACTTCGAAATTCCGCAATGATTCAGGTTATTTTAGTTTACTGCGCATTACTGACGCTTAATTACCAGCATCAATATCAGAATTCATCCGCACAGGTACGTAATTATTGACTAGAAATAAATAGGCAATTAAGCGAATAATAGTTCCAAAGTATGTTATCTTTCTTCCGGCAATGCATTTTTACGAGATTTACTACACTATTACTACATATTTCTCGTAAATTTATTTATAAAAAGAATACTCTTTCGAATGTTAACATACTTACATATTGGATAGAGATATACTTCATACATACTCGTATGTACATAAACCACAGCTAATGGAAATAGAAACTAATGGAAAGATAGCCAAATATTTGTTTTTATTTTGTCAAAAGAAACAAAAATGACGCACCATGAGCTTGTATTTTTTTTTTTTGAATTAAGATTAACGATTAAATATACCTTGTGTTGTGATGATGTCAGAAGACAATGTAAATTTTATATTTGCACTCGAACATACCAAAAAAGATTGAACAAAAAAAAAATCACTTAACATGACAAACACAGTCTCGTAAAGTTTGTTAAATCTCAAATTAAGTTAGATTTTTCTTACATGGGCTACATAACCTACTGGTAATATTGTTGTTTAATGATTAACTCCTTAATTTGGTTTGTAAAAAAAAGTTTTTTTTTATAATTACCCCTTGTGTACAAAATAAGTAATTTTTTTTCGTCAGTCTTTGCAATTTAAATTCAGGGTTCCCACTTTAGCTTTTTAATATTGAAACAAAATTAGTATTCACTTACTTTTCCTTAATGCAAATAATACCAAATCGACTTCATTTTTCATCATTTTTAATAACTGACTTTTTTTTTATTTGTCTTTTTTTCTTTTCGGTATTGATTTTGAAATTGATTCCCTCTTTAATCTTACACTCTTACACAGCGTAGATGGAAAACACATCGTATCAGCCAAAATCTATTTTCTGTCTTATATGAAACAAAAGTATCGGGTTGTTCAATAAGAGCACTACAAACGTTTTTTTTTAAATAAAACAAAAACGGTTTTGGATATCAATGAAATTCTCTATTCCTGTGAAAGTACGTTCGATGCCAATATGTATTGAACTCGATTTCTTTTGCATGGCCACCACGGGCACGCTTGCAGAATCTCCAGACGCTGGACCCAATTTACGACGGTTTTCAAGCATAAATCGGCCGATACTGCTGCAATTTCACGTTCGATATTCGTACGAAGTCCATCAATCGTCGCTGGCTTGTTGGCATAGACCATAGACTTGACGTAGCCCCACAGGAAATAGTCTAACGGCGTCATATCGCACCACCGTTCTCCAAACTTGGTTTCCAATATAAATTGATTGTGACATACATTCATTTTGTGGCTTGTGGCGCCGTCTTGTTGGAACCACATGTCCTCCAAGTCCATATCATCCAATTGGGGCCAAAAATATTCAGTTATCATTGAACGGTAGCGATCCCCATTCACAGTAACGTGTCGGTCTTGATCATCACGGAAGAAGAACGGCCCAATGACGCCGCCGGCCCATAAACCACACCAAACCGTAATTTTGTCGGGATGCAATGATGACTCATGGAGTACGTGTGGATTGCTGCCTGACCAATACCGCATATTTTGTTTATTGACGAAGCCATTCAGCCAGAAATGAGCCTCATCGCTGAAGATGATTTTTCGATGAAAATCCGAATCATTTTCACGTTGTTGCTCAGCCCAATTCACGAACATACGACGCTTCTGGTGGTCAAGCGGCTTCAGTTCTTGCGTCAATTTAATCTATTGTAATGTAATGATGTAGGCCAAGATCTTTTCGCAAAATTCGCCACAACGACGTCACAGAGATGCCCAACGCTTGAGAACGACGTGTGAGAGACACATTTACTTTTGGGCTTTCTGCAACTGAAGCCCAGCGGCAGCAATATTCTCGACACTACGGGCACTTCTTTGTCTCACTGGCACGGGAAAATTTTGTACTGTGCCTGTGGATTAAAATTTTTCCACTAGACGCTGAATTGTTGATCTGCTAGGACGATTATGACGACCATAAATTGGACGTAGCGCTCTTAACGTTGAGGCCA
Organism: Dasysyrphus albostriatus; assembly: GCA_946251815.1. Taxonomy (NCBI): domain Eukaryota; kingdom Metazoa; phylum Arthropoda; class Insecta; order Diptera; family Syrphidae; genus Dasysyrphus; species Dasysyrphus albostriatus. Next base: position 59,965,630 of record OX276337.1, on the reverse strand, counting down.
CTGACTCCGAATTTCGGTATTAAATTTTAATAATTTCGACTCGTTGTTGGCTCGTATATCTTTCCACCTTAAAATGGCAAAACTTACTGAAGAGAAATTTCAAAAGAGCGGCAAGAAATATGGCGTCGTTTGCTGTCCCTGTTGCTCTACTTTTGTCGCGTCCCTTTTGTAAAACCCTTCACATTATGCCTGTTCGTATATTTTCCAAAACAATCGATTTTTCTGAATTTTTGTCCAAAGTTCTCTACAACTCAAATAGTATTCATAGTTTTGAGAAGTATGTGCTACTAGTCCGGAATACGACCGTAAGATTAGCTATATTACATCGTGGTCATGCAAAAATTAGATTTCAACCGATAGCCTTAGTCCCAAACATTTCCAAAACTACTAGTCGGACAAGCTTTTTATCTGTTTGCAATGGTTAGAAAAAGCACTTTTCAGGTTGCATTTTCCGCTAAATGTACCTTCCTAAAATGGGGTATTAAATGAAAGTTAGGACTATCCTCTACAGCTGCGGTTCGCAAACTTTTCATGCTGTGGAGCCCTAAATAAAATGAACATTTTTTTGGGACCCTAAGCCCAACACTTATAGTCTTTTCACAAAGAACCAAAATCTCGATACTAAGCACCAAGATTTCAAAATCCATTTAAATCGCTCACACCACACATAATCTAGATTCTGTTTGACATTTCAAAGAATTAAAGTACACTCAGAGAAAAAAGCAGGTATAACCACCAAATTTCTGGTTAATTATACCTGATTTTTCAACTTGGTAGATCAGGTTAACGGCTTAACTTGATACCTGATTTTAATGTCGTGTTAAATCAACGCTGGTTTCATGTAAAGTTAATACTGCCTTTAAAAAAGTAAAACTGTAAATTTTACCTGAAAATCTTGCAAATTTTACCTTTTAAATCTAGTAAACTTTATATGAAAATCTGGTTAAAAAATATGAATCAAATGTTCAATGTCCTGTAAATTTAACATGACGATCTAGGTAACTTAACATGATTCCATGTTGAATTTACCCTGTATCCGGCTATTATTATATCTTGGATCCATGCTTCTAGGTCCCATCCTTAACTCTGCTTACCGTCCAATTCATTTTTCATTATACTGAAAGTATAGACATTTTACTATGTATATTATTTTATTTTAAAAATACTTTGTGATACCTACTAACCTCTCACAAATGGAGATAGCACGCATCCCCTGGACCACTTTGCCACTTTTGCGTGTCACGTTGAAATTAAATGGCAGAGTATTTCTTTAATATGAGGCCAGTTTAAATTCAAGTACAACAAGTAAACATTGTACAAATAACCATATAATATGTTTCTTCAACCTGATTTGTGGTAGAATAGAAATTCATTACATACGGTGTTCAAAAACACGATCTCAGTTAAAATTCGCGCTATATTCTTGTCAAAATTTCTTGTCTAGCAAAATTTTGTGTTAAAATTACAGGTCATCTTCTTAAATCAACTTGAATATGGTAATATAGGCCACCGGGCTGATTTAACACTGAAAAAAGGGTTATTAAAATCAGGTAAATTTCTGAAATGTCTTTAACTTTATATGGGATTATGCACCTTGTAAATTGAACAGGGCCCAGGTTAATCACTTACCTGACTTTTTTCTCTAAGTGTAATTGTTTTAGCTATTTTAAATATTGTTTTTATTGCATTTAAACATTTTTCTCTCATAATTTGCATGTGCTTACATAAATTTACGAGATCTTCATTGAAACAATTTATTTTTTTATTATTACATATTCAAACTTTTTATTTTTAAACAAAATTAAAATAACTTTGAAAATCATTTCGAACACAACCAGCTTTTATTTTGTACCTATTTAAAGAAAGCAAGAGTATAATATGTGGGTAGTAGATACAAGGCAAAACATAAATTAACATGTAGGTGGAAGAAGTGCTGACAAAATGTCAATGCGAAGCAGGCATAGCTATATTCATTCCTATTGAGCATCATTGGAGCAGCTCTTTGAAAAAGAACTTCCTATACTTGTTTTTAATTACAAGCTTCAATCAAAGCCACTTCCTATGTTTCGATTGTAAAAGCAGGTTTAAGAGGTGTAAATGTCAATGGTTTCAGACAACATTTTTGTTTGTATCTATGTTTATCCTGATGTATCCCATCATGGTTTACCTCTGTCTTTCATCATTAATGTGCATACGTTACAGTAATTGCAAAAGGCAGTTATCCCAGTGTGATGGAAACTTTGCTTAATTCAACTACCGAACCGATGCAAATATGTATGTAGACAGGATTTGTTATTCTGAAGTTTAGAAAATCTCACTACACAACTTCAAAGCATCCATTTGAACATATAACAGTTAAAAAACCACTGAGATCTTTTCTACAAAAACAAAAAACCATTCTCCCTTTAGAAGGTATAAATTGCAGATTAAAATTAAAACAAAAAAGTAAAGTCGAGAAAATGGTGGAGGGAAGACCTTTTAATTTTTATTAAAATCTCAATAACCGCAACAATAAAAGCCTCTTTTTCAATTATGCAAGCCTTCAGTTATCGGGCCAACACCTGATGTAGCAGCATACCAACCTACAAGCTATACAACAATTAAAACCAACTGTGTACAACCTGAAGCAGACCCAACAAAGGGTGCTTAATCAAATTTACCACCAGTCGTCGTCGCCTGAATGGATATTATAATAGGGCGGCATCAGGGGTGTATTAGTTGAAGCACAGCTATAGTGGGTAAGCGACGGGAACATTCATACCCATTCATCACACATTCAGGTGATATTGATTGGTGCAACCCTTCTCCTACATCAACAACGAAACTTTATAAAAATGGCAGTACAAACTTTTTTGTATTGTTTTGATCCCCACCTCCGAGCAGCTGTCATGAAAGACTCTTGGCATACTTTCATATTACAAAAAAAAAAGAATCCAAACAACTTTTATCTATCTGATATGTCAGTGTGGTTAGTAAGTAACAACTTATATTTAATTTATAGATGGGGGTAGGTTTTGCATTCAACAACAAAAAAATTCGAATTCATAATTTAAATCAAATATGACTTTTTACAATGAAAGAAAAGATCCATCAGCATTTACGGAAGTTGAATTATTTTTAATAGCCCTTGAGCTTAGAAGTTCTGACTTAACCCTTCGTTAAACAAAATTGGGTTAACCTTGCATAGAAACTGATGGTAATGTGTATTAATCGAGGTACCAAAAAACCCTATAACCTTCGAAAAGCTTTGAAGATTCATAAAAAAAAATCTATGTCTGACCAAATACTGAAACTAGATGACCTTTTATTTAATGACACTATAGTGACTTTTTTAGTGTTTGATTAGCCTGTGACCTTAAACCACAACTCATTAAACCAAAAATATCGCTGACCAATTTCTGAAATTAGTTGACCTTCTATGACTATCTAGTCGCCTCTTAGATGGCATAAATTGGTTTGAATATCCCACAAGTATGGTGGCAAACATCGCGCTTGACTTTGAAAAAATTAAATCATCCTTTGATTAGAAGTTAGAAAAGACCACTCCTTCTGCGGATTAGTTGGTAAGCCCACCCTGCGCAAAGAGACAAATGGTTTCGGCCTCCGAGTTCCCACTAATAGACAGAAGCTCGTAAAACAGTTATAAGTAGCTCTAGGTTTCCACGGCTAAGAATCCAAAGATCATGTGCAAATTGACCGAACACACGCCTCAAACATTTTAGATGTGCGATGAAACTTCGAACTGCCTTAAAAAGAAAATTCGGTGTTTTCCACAGTTTACCCTAAGTTGCCAGAGCCTACAGTAAGCATCTCAATAAAATACTCCGAGCTTTATGCACCATTCACTCACAGACGTCAACAACTAGTGGCCCCAGTATCGCGATATCAACAAAAAGGCTGCCGTGACCACAATAGTCTACCAACCTCCACCGAAAAGAACGGGTTGTATGATGATAAATGGGTACAGCTGAAAAAGGTAAAAGAAAATGCACATGCAGCGGAGATAATAGTAAAAAATACTCTTCGCTGAAAAAAGAAGGCGTACGCAGCCTCCCAGCTCAAGCAGATCGAAGAGTCGCGGGATCGATGACAGACTCGGAAGTTTTAAAACTGGAACGCAGGGCCTTCGAAGTGAAGTTAACCAAGTACACAAAGCGCAGATGAATTCAAGCAGCACTTCCAGCAGCTGCAGAGTGGTCATAAGTAGAGGGAGAAGAGAGCGAACTTCAGTCAATGAAGATCGACTACCATCTACCACCACTCAGTATAGACTTTGCTAGACGTAGACTTTGCTCTAAAAAAGCCCAAGAACGGCAAGTCTGCTGGATCTGATGGTTTACCTTGGGAGCTCTTCAAGCACAGAGAGGATGTGTTGAAAGGGTGCATGCATCTACTCATCAACCAAATTTGGGTGTTATGCTGATCTTTCAGCAAAATGTTCTGCAAAAACTGAACGCATATCTCTGATAAGCCTCGCATACAAGATTCTATCCAACGTACTGTGTAAATGCCTCAAACCGTTCTGCAACACTAAATTCTGCAAGTACGAGTGTGGCTTCCGACCAGGAAGAACCGCCATAGACAAAATATTCACACACAGGCAAATCTTGGAAAAGACCAATAAATTTCAACTATTGATCGATGAAATACCGAAAGCTGATCCAGTTTTTCGCCTGATATCGAAAAATATGCTCGACTACGTGCAACTGGGAAAATGGTCTTAGATTAAAAATTGTGCATACCTAAAACTAAAACAAATTAATGATCCTAGAGCCAATTGTATTTGAAAAAAATTGGCCAGAAAAAAATAAAGATAAGTGAAAGACTTCTTAAAACGTCGAGTCGATCCATCCTCTCCACATGGACACACATGAAACAAAGGCGAAGTTAACTTTTTGATTTTAGTTTTTATTAATTTTCTTTTGCACGGCGAAGAAAAAACCGTCATCGTGTGTCAGAATCACCTTTTTACAACATACGATACTAAACCTCCTTTCACCGCTCAGTTTCTAACCCACCTCCCTGGGACCGCAGAAGACCTGTAGTCATATACCCTTTGCGGCCCACTAAGTTTCGTGGTAAAATTCTTATTTTTGTATTCTTCTAAAAATTTGTTTTGATTAGAAGCATATAATTTAATCCAGTTTTGCTCGCTGGATAGCATCTTTTCGATTATGTTGTCTGGCGTGATGGCGCCGATACTTCACCATCTTTTGTCATCTTGGCGAAAAAGATATTCATCATCTGCTGGAGAGTTCCTGTACTGGAATGCTAGACTTATCATTTTGCCAATATTGTGGAAAAAAGCGTTGAAATAACCGTGTTTGGTGAGTAACTGGGTGATATTTTAGTTAACCTCTCCATGTGTCCGTTCATTCCAATCAGCCACGTTTCAAATTAGCATCATAGGTTCATCTTCCTTAGCTTTCTGAGTTCCAAAGCTTTTGTTATTTCTGTGTCATGTGCTCTTTTGCCTAATTGGTTGCCGCTTCGACTTCGCCTTTTGCCGTAAAAGTACTTCTTTTCTGCCGCTAGGAGATCGATAGCAGTAACTCCTGCTACTACAAGAACGGTTGGTTTTGATACCGTTCGGTTAGAGCTAGAAACAAGTCAAGCTTTACGTGTTTGCATTGCCGACATCTGCTTCCTGTACTTTTTGTTACAAGTGCATCTGCTCAGAAGAACGTTTTGCATAATCGGACATCAGAAACCTCCGCTAGCTGGCGCGTTAACCACCTAAAATCTGCCTAATAAAGTTGTTATGTGAGCTGAGTGACTGGATCTAGATCCTTGAGAGCATTGGACATGCCGCATTCCATTCCATCTAGCTGAGTTGAAGATGTTTTTTGACGCCCAGAGTTGCTTTCAATGAGATCTGTTTTTTAGTAGTGGTTACCGGTTTAATGATTTCGGTAAACTTTACGACTTAATCAATAGCTCCGATGGTAGTGGCCTTTTCTGAACCAATACTGCTTTCTGATACCTAGATTTCCTGCTGTTTAGTTAGTCACGGTCTCAACACCTTCTCCAGGAGCTACCCTGTGGTGTCCAGCATACACTGAGGTCAGTACGTAGATGAAAAGTCGCATTTGTCTTTGATCATAACCACCAAACGTTACGTCTTCCAGCTCCTGAGGAAACCCCTTTCTGCTGTACATGTTCAGCAGAAACTATACGAACGTTTGGATGCAGTCATTTTGAGCACTTCAACTGGTAAACCATAAGGTCCGGGCGCCGGTTTGTTATTCAGGTTTTTCACAACTAAACCTAAATTTTCTTCGTTAAGAAATGGCGTTGATCCAAAAGTGTGTCGGGTGCCCCGAAAGTGTGAGTCAGAAAAAACCTGTTTATTATGCACCCGATCTTTTTTTTCGCTTTTAGCTCCAAGCTTCAGCATGACAATCGGCTTTACGCCTCTAAGAGTCCATATTTACTTCTTAGCTAAGATCCTCCCACTTCTGCTTTCTGCTCGGAATTATGTCCATCTTGAGCTAGGGACAGCTTGTCTTCTCCTCCCCAATGTGACTTTGCTTCTAAGTTCTAAGTTCTTAGTCATCTGTCCTCTGTCCTATCTCATTGGGTTCCGATTCCAATTGGGGCCACAAATTTATGTCTGTAAAGTTAGCTGGAAAACTTTCACCTACGCAAAATGGAACTTCGACAGGAATTTCCATTTTTTCCGTATCTCATCTGTCCAAGCAAGCATTCTAGGAACCTGTAGTAAGGCTCCAAATTGCAGTTTTCTTACATTTCAACGGTAAGCAAGCTTTAAAATTTTAAAGTCCAAATAAAAAAAAAAAATCATACTGACCTGCAAACTTCATAGTAAAGTTAGCAGATCACATCGAGTATTTCAGGAACCTTGAATAAGGCTTCAAATTTACAGTTTTTTTTGCTCTTCAACGAAAGGCTAGGTTCAAAATTTGAAGTCCTTAATTTCAAAAAAAAAAAAAAAAAAAAAACATACTGACCTGCTAACTTCTCAGTGAAGGTAGTTAGGACTTCACATTTTTAACCTAGCCTATCATTGAACTGCAACTTTAGAGCCTTGTTGCAAGTTCCTAGAGTATTCCGTTTCTGAGATATTCGACGTGACCTGCTTACTTCACTGTGAAGTTAGCGGGTCAGTGTGAAATTTTTTCTTCAAATTAAAAATTTCAAATTTTGAACCTTTCCTATCGCTGAAATGCAAAAAAACTACAAATTTGGAGCCTTACTACAAGGGAATAGAAAAGCAAAAAAGAAAACTGCAAATTCCTGTCAAGGTCCCATTTACGTGGTTTAAAGTTTTCCTACTAACTTCACAGACACCACAAATATGCTGTATGGAAGTGTTATATAAGTTATCTCATGGCTTCAGCAGGTCCTGTATCTCCAAGTATAGCAGCTTTTCCTTCTACGATCGCGGTCGAGAAAAGTTCTCCGTTGAGGCTATTAACGTTCCATCTCGAAGTTTGTGCGTGGTTCCGGTTAGGATTTTATTGATTCGGTTTTATATCGAACAGGATGTGCTGGTGGTCGCTGCCTTGGTAGTCATCTATTCCTCTAAAGCTCTTGATCCTAGCGGGTGTTGATTGTTACTTCCGGGATAGTTTCTTGGATGCCCGGTCTTCTGTAAGTGGGTGTTCTTCCTATACGTTGACTAAGTTCAGACCACGTTTATATTTGTTTTCCTTGTGAGTTTGTTGTTGGCATCATACCTTATTCTTGAGATCTATAACATTGAAATTTCCTGCAATCAGAATCTCACCTTCAACGTCACTTATGAAATCCTCCAGGTTATCCAATTTTTATCGGAACTCTTCGATCCTATCATTTGAGTTGAAATAAGCTCTTTTAACATTTAAGTACTTGATTAAAACTATTTTCTATGCAACTTTATACTGTTGTCAAATGATCAAATGTTAGGAAATATCATTGCATTTCCTAAATGAAAGAAATTGATAGTTTTAAATTGCAAAATTACCTAAAGTCTATAAGACCAATAACAAATTACATAAATGTAGCTTTGCCATGAAATAAAAAAGGCTTTAAAAAACATTATTGAAATTTAATCGGTGAATGGCTTAGTAATTTAAGCCTCTTTCATAAACTTTGTCTTGTCATTAAATTTCACCTAACCTCATTACTTGTATAAATGTACGTACAAAGGGTATATTGCTGAAGCCTTATTTGCAATTTAACCACACGTATGCAATGCACTGTACTAAATCGAAATATTTGTTGTGTCTATATTTTCTCCATTATTTCATAAATACATATATGTAGGCACCTATATGTTCACCAATATATAAACAATATATTTATATATTTTTTAAACTTCGATAAATCCTCTATAGGTTAGGTCTATCGTAATGCCAATGCAATATATGACATTATTAAATTGGCCAGAGTCCAATCCTTGCATCCAGAATAACCTATCTCACCAAATTGGATATTTTCCTCATATAAAAGCATCTCGTCTCCTCCCACTTGAAATCGAAATAACTCTGGTGGTGCAATTTTATGTAATATTGCGGCCTAATTGAAACCCTCAGCCCCTTGTAAAAGTCCAATTCAATCGACAAAAAATATTCTTGTACGTGATTTTCAGCCCAATTACATACTTACCTACACAAATCGACAGACTAGTTTATCAAGATATGGATTTGGAGACAGAAGTTTAACCCTTTGTATATAGGAACAGTGTTTTCAACTGCATGGTGTATCGATTTTAAATGAGATGTCCTTGACAGCACCTACTATAGTTTGACATTCTTAAAGTTTCACATGCAACTCCTTGGTTTTGTCTATAACCTTATGCATATTCAAAGAATTGCGCTTGGCTTTAATTGAACTGCCTCCACATGTTCGTACATAATATAGCAGTCTGATGCAGTGGGTTCATTGAAGAATGACATGCAGTAGTTTTTGAGTTCATATACTCCTGTGTTATTGACGGTTAAAAATAAAAACGGGCGGCAGATAGTGAAGTCGTTTATTTTTTTTAATAAAATCCATACGATATGTGAAGTTGAAGTTGTTCAACTCATTTGCTAACTTTTATGTGAAAGAAAAAATGCACTTAACTGGCTATGCAAATTGGTTTAGGGTCAAGTAGAAAATACTTCAACATGACAATATTTTCATTCAGAAGTTGGTAGAAAATTATTCAACAGCACGAATAAAACAATTAACTGAATTAATTAGAGGGTTACTGTTACATTTCCAGATTGTTGAAGCTTCGGGAAACATGATCGAGAGCCTCGGCTTTGCATTCTGGCTTTCGTAAATGAGAAAAGTCTGATAGTCCATTGTTTGATTTGAATAAATAAAATTAACCTTCATTATTATGTAGCAAGAAGGATGTTCCACTAGTGAGGGACGTAATAGTACATGGCATCGTAAGAACCCTAAATGAGAACCTTTTCCAGCTAGACCCTAGACAAAAGAACCTTGTCAAATGAAATTCTTGGACTGTGTCCAAAGGAACCAAAGGAACTGTGTCCTGGAACCTGGCACAAAATTCCAAGAAACGAAACGGAACCCTCATAGGAGAACTTTGTCCAATTAACTTCTTGAAGAGTATCCCAAAAGAAACTAAACGATTGCCCCTGGCACACAACTTGAAAGATAAGCCTTGTCCAATGAGCTTCTTGAAGATCTTATTTTCTATACACTTGGTTGGTATCCACAACCGAACGAGTCGAAAAGACATTTTTGTTATTTCCTTACCACTCCTTGTTACACTTGCTGGAGTGAAACAGTGCGAATTGAATGAACGAAGAACAAACTTATATGAAATGATATGAATTTAGTTATTTCTGAAGCCTATATCCTACTTTGTAAAACGAAATCGTTCTGTTGTCGTAAGCCTAGTACATACTTGTGATTCATGTTGTGAATCCATACCAAATTTGCATTTTTATTCACTCGTGAACGTGCTCGTGAAGCTGTGTGGAGAACTTTCGTTCACGAGCAATTCCCGTCCAAAATATACGCGAACTCCTTATGAACAGTTAACAGTTCGATTTAAGGCAGTGTGATTTTAAACGTCACACATTCACAACACATTCGCAAGTCTGTACCAGTGAAAAATGTCACAAAATCACTTTCTCCACTGACGATTATTCACTTCACGAGGAAGTATGCACTAGACTTTATGGAGTGTGTCATTCATGAAAGTTTCACAATTAGTTAATCTGGGCAATTCTCCAAAAAAAACGAAAACGAACGTTACAAAATGAAAAAAAAACAAAACAGATTTTTTTTCCGATTTTTCGTTTCGTTTAAAAAACGTCCTAGATTTAAATAATGTGCTCTATACTGAAGCTCTTAGTATGCAAAAGATCCACAAGATAATTTATAATTTGGGCAGATAATTCTGTTAAAAAAAAAGAGTGGAGACTTCTCCAAGTAATTTACTAAAGAACAAAATTTTGTTGAAAATGATTTATGTTTTTCTTTATGCTGTGGCATTTTTCGTTTCGCATCAGCAGTGTACTATGTTCATCAACATCACTCTCCATCCCAGAGCGCAGACCTTGTGAAAATTAAACTTTACAAATAATATTTGAACTGATAATTTACGAGACGACTTAAATAAGGACTAAGTTAAAACTAAAAAAAAATGTATCAATTGTAAGACCATGCCTATTCAATAGCTGAATTATAGAAATTCAATTTTTTTAAAAAGAAGCTTTTCGTTTCTTAATACCAATTTTTCCCTCTTTAAAGAATTAACTAAGACTCTTGAGTTCAGCAAAGTGGCTTATGTATGTCGAAGAATAGATGAACAGACATAAGCCGAGTTTATTATCACCCATAACCCATGATTCACCTCGTGAACATAAAACAATAAGGGTATTCATGCAACTTCGTAAAACCCTAGATAAGTTTACAAATTGGTTAAGTTTACCTTTACCTAATGAACTGTCAAATTTTTGTATGAGAAATGATTTACACAATTTGGTTACACTTATCAAAGGATTTTGTTGCGTAAAATTAACCAAACTGGTTAAACTTATCCAAACGTCATTGTGACTCTTACTCTGATTGAATTACGTAGCATTTTATCAAATTTTTAAAAATGGTCGTTCATGCAAACTTTGCGTAAACTTATCATTTTATACAGTTTGTAAACTTACGACGTTGCATGAACACCCTTAATATGAGTTAGTGTTAAATTTAGTATGTAACTATTTATTTCTCATAAAAGGCCTGTCTCTTCTTAAAACTGCTGACAAATCGTTGACATGATTCACAATGGTAAATAACCACCTGCCGGTCAGAGTAAAAACATGTTACTGGGTTATTGAAATTAACCTCTATACAAAAATGGACCCCATTTGTAATACATTTACAAACATAACCTCGACCCGGATATAATAAAACGCAGCTATTACTGCAAAAACTTTTTCGTGTTCTCTATCATCGCAGGTATAGTCAGTTTTGATTTGCCTCTGGGAGTTCGTTTTTGTTACAAAAGCCATACCTACATCGCATGCAAAATTGAGTTGAAATATATGAGTTTATCCATAAAATTAACTCTAATTATCTCTTGCCAAATGATTAACTAGTTGTGATAAATGGGGCAGAAATTTATTAATTAATGCAGCTATAATTTCATAAAATACAAGGGAGCCCTTCCCCCCCATAAATGAATTTCCACATGAAAATGATATCTTATTGTGTGTATTTCAGTTTTACTGTTTCATGTATGTTTAATTATTTAATAACCATGAAAAGTATTTTTTTAATGATTGAAGGAAAATAATTCATATATGGAGGAAGAATGAAAATGAAAAAAAAAACAAATTATTTTCAAATTACACTAATTTCACAGTAATACCGAAACGAAAAAAAAAATCACTTAAAAAAGTTAAACGAACCCAAAACATGAAAAAAATATGGTCCCCATTGCGATTGTCAACTGTCAACAAATTTTGTATTTCTAAGCTTTTAAAAACTAATCAACTATTCATTGAACATTACCAATTTTCCAGCTAGTCACAATTCTCAATGAGTAAAACTTGACGAAAAAAGACTACGTTCTCATAGTTAAAGAACATGGATATCTTTAAACCATCAACTTTGGTTTTGCTCAGAGTTACATAACCTCAGTGCTGAATAAATAGGTCTTATAGAAGGCAATTTAAGTACGAGTAGCAAACAATTTTTAGAACAGCCAGGAAAAATAAAAATAAAAAATTAGATACAATTATAAATTATTGACAGGACTCAGTAATAATATCAATGCTTCAACGTCTGAAGTTTCTGGTAATATACCGTAGAGCGGAAGAATATAAAGACTACTCAAATCCACCCCCGAAAGACGGAACATTAAGCCAAGAGTCAGCAAGCTAGGGCTTGTTTGGGTTCAAGTTGGCTTTTGAACCCTACTCCATTTGAAGCTGATTTACTCTGATTTTAAGAAGGAACACAAAAATGCTTCGAACTTCTAATTTTAAATCACATCAAAATTCTTAAAGCAAACCTCATGATTGTAGATGACAGCATTGTGTTATTCCACTTCGCAACCAACTCTCAATATCTTCAGCCATATCAATTTAATCCACTAAAACACCTCTCGTTTGTTGAATAGTGTAAAGCTGGCCTTATTTTGGCTCTATTCAACTTTGGGTACATTCTTATTCATAAAACATTTCCCACCCATTTTAGTTGCAATGCTGTTGTGTCAAATCAAGTACCAAAAAGAAAAACGTTACGATGTAGCCACTATTCCACCTCCAAACGAGTTTAAATTAAAATGGTTATATTCAACATCACATAACGTTTATGAATAACACTTCCGCGTTAAGAGGCTTTGTAACTCTAAAATGTAAGTGTTTTTAAGTTTTCTGTGCTGATATTCTGTTATTCTTTTTCTCGTATAAAATTTGTCAAACAAAAATTGAAAAACTTAATCAAATCAAATTCATGTGTATTTTTCAAATTTCTATCTTTTCTGTACGAATTCTATGGATGCGAGAGATATCGATAAAATCAATCGACAAACTTTGAAAATAGAAACAAAACTCATGTATTTCGTTTTAATTTTCATCGTTTCTTAACCGTTGAAAAACGATTGAGAATTGATTTATTTAGTCATTACAATAAATTATGCGGCATTATCGTCACTTTTGTTAAAATAAACATTTTTTAAATTCGTACAGTTACCATTTTTCACTTTCAAAGCAATCGGAAATTTATAACCTTCAAGTAGATTAGTAAATCTTTAGAAAATGCAAGTTAAGTTCATTTGGTTTAAGATTTTATGAACTCAATTTAAATATAGACTAAGAGCCCACAGCAAATTCTGGGTGTGATTGATAGTAAAAAAAATGAAAGTCTTGCAGTCCACAACCGGGGCCTTAGTGATTAAATAGTTCATTAAAAAAAATGAATGCAACTTCAAGGGTTATCATGTTAGCCGAAATTGGTTTTCCTCTCCGTAGATAAGCTCTTCGGATCCCATATCACTGCCACACTGTTTAAAAAAACGGTTTTCACTTTCAATTTTGAATTTTTTTAATCGTTCTGGACAATGCACTCAAATTGTCTCGGTACACCAATTTCGGTGAAAACCAATTTCGGCTAACATGATTGCCCTCGAAAGTGCATTCATACTCTGTTAATGTTTTATTTAATCACTAAGGCCCCGGTTGTGGACTGCAAGGATTTTATTTTTTAATAACCTTTTCTGAAGCTTTCGATTCCTATACTTTTTTTTGCTACCACTCACACCCAAAATCTGCTGTGGGCTTTCGGTTAATATGTACATTTTGACTCTGGAATATTGGCACCTTTATAAACAAATTATATTATATATGTAATTGATTAAAAAAGGACGACTTAATTTAGAAATTATTCAGACCTAGAAAACTTAAAACTTAAGAAAACGTAATTAATGCTTGAAATTTCTCAAAGTCACATAAGGTCATTAAAATATATCAATGTCTAAATAACTACTGAAATTGACCTTTTACATCAATTTCTTCAGATGGTATACTTTTTTGCTATTATCCCAGAAATGAGGTGCCAAAAATCATTTGGGACCCACAAAAGACAAAAACTTATAAGACTGTGACCATGGAAATATTGAAAAAAAAAACATAAAAAATAATAATGGCTGGATCCAATACTGAAACTACCTGACTTTTTATGACCAATTCAGTACCAAACATTTGTTTTGTAACCTTGGAAAAAAACTTTAGAAAATTCTTATACAGAAATTATTTACTGAAAATAGTTTTCCTTTATCACAAGCACTAGGTTCTTCGGGTGGTACACAAAGTAAATGCCAAAAATTGTGACTTTGCGAAACAATGAGCCTTGCTAACAAGTTCTCTAATGCTAACCGTAAATTTTCTACCACTTTAAGCAATAATGTAATCCTTAATTAATTTGTTAACATTTTGGTCAGAGTCCATAATACTAAAAACTAACAACTAAGCTCTGTGAAAATTGTGTATGGGAATGGGAACAACTAATTTATACAAAACTTCTAAAAAAAATTGTAGCACAAAGAGCGTCTACAACTTTTGAAAAACAAAAAAAGTAGGCACTAATTAATGTTCACATATAAATATTTAAATATTCGATGATCATTGGAAAAATTTATTTACAAACATTCAATCCAAACAATCAATTATTTATTTTATCTAAATATTTTTATGAAATTGAAATTGCGATAAAACATTATAACATACATACCATAAAATACGAATCACCCAATCTGGAATATATCCAACCCTCATTGAAAGAAATATTCCAGATGTTCGAGAACAATACAATATAGAATATTTTATTTGTTAGTATTTACTAAAAATAATTTCGTTTTAGACACCAACTAAGCATACATAGAATTAATAATTTTTATAATTTAACTAAATACACAAGTGCAATACCTAAAAAAAAATTAATCTCTTAAATTGCTTTAGATTTCAAACGTCATTACCTTATTCAGCCAACAGCCACTTAAACAAATATTATGTGTTTACCTTGATTTCTAAAATAAAAAATATCAATTCAAATTCTAACGACTAATAATTTCCTATCGTAGAAAGTGTTAGTTTTAATTGTTTCCCTTTATCACGCATGTCACGGTTAATAACTCATTTTGGTTAAATCAATTATAATCACATCACGAAATAGATTTGATTTGGTTCAGTCATGTTATTATAAACTTTATTATTATTAATAAATTGTTCTTATTGAAGTAAGTAATCAATAAATAATTATGTTTATCATTATAACAAACAACAGATTCTACTCAATAGCTTTCTACGTTATAGACGTTATAGAATAAACAAAAAAACAGACTGAAATGCCAAACAAGGTCAATGCGCTTCCAATTATAAAAATATATTCCTGTTAACTGATTATTAAAAATGTATCGACTGGTTACACTGTAAAGATAGGCGTAATGTAATCTGTGGGGTAAATCAAGTATAAAAAGGATTTCCGTGGCGCATTTCAGAAAAATATAAAACAAATATAGAAAATACATCATTAGTTCTTTGAAACAAAATATTGAGCAAGAATATAACATCCTGCTAATTACAAATTCCCAGGTAGTTTCACAATAGTTAATGACGTAGAATTAGTAAGTGACACCTCTTCAAGCTAGGAAGGAATTAATTCCAACCAAAGTCTTTACTGAGAATAGTTAATGCGAAATAGTGATTGATTACCCATAAAGCCGTCATTTTTTTAAAATGTATTGTTTTAATATTTTGTATATCAAATTTTTATTTTTTTTTATTACAGAGAGATGCGACTTGATTCTAACTCAAATGAAGATTTTAAATCCCTAGGTGCTAAAAATAATGTAAGTATATAAATATCTATTCTATAACCGTTTTTAACCATTTTTCATTTCTTTTTGTTTCAGAAAATAAAAATAGAAACTCTGTCAAAGTGGGGCGGATTGGAAAAGAACCCAACAATATTACCCGTAACCAATTACTCAAGTGTTGTACTACCACGTCATAGCACCAGTCCTTTTCCTGTATCCGACAGTATTAATAGTCGTTTAATAATTTGGTATAACGTCATCAAACATAAATTTATTAAATTTTGTTAATTTCCATACTTAAATTTATATTTATTACTATCCAGGGATGGTGATATAACACTTCTAGAAGTCGATGCTATCACAAATACTACAGATGAAACTCTGACCGAAAGCAATATCATATCAGATAGAGTGCTAGCTGCGGCAGGCAACCAGCTCAAGGACGAAATCCAAAATCATATTAAAGGTTTTTTTTTTGTTTATATTTGTTTGATAATGATATACCGTTGGCTAGACAATCATTAAGCTAAATTAACTTTATTTTGCGCTTTCATGCTTGTTTCACAGAGTGCCGCACTGGGGAAGTTCAGGTAACAAAGGGTTACAACTTGCCAGCGCTTTATATCATTCATACTGTTGGGCCCATTTATAAAAACAAATTTAAAACTGCTGCAGAAAACACATTGCATTATTGTTATAGGTGAGATTTGAACTATTCTATAAGTACATATCTACAAACAATAATAAAAAAAAACTGATTATTTTGTTGCCCAACTAAATTTGTTTTAAATTAAATGATTCAGGTTATTTTTATAAAAAAAAAAAAAAACATTTCAGTAATTTGAATTGCTGTTTTTTTTAACTACTGGAGGTACTAGATTCTAACTAACTATTCATAGCAGTCAGCCTCGAAAAATTCATTTGACTTGTTCTAAAAATATTTTTTTTGTGTATTTCATGACTTTGAATGTCAGTCTATTAAGCTGAAGTAGTGGCGTCCTATTTGATCTAGTTTTTTTTTAGTCCATGGCATTCATCATCAATAGGGCGTAAATGCTAGAGGTAGAGAAGAATTTCTTTTGTTAGAAATCCCTCGTTGAATGGCCCGCAAATGTGTTCATCACAAACTCATCAACTTTGATGCATAACGAAAAGTTTACGGCTCAGTTAAAATGATGTTCGTATGCCCGCAGCAAATTGCATATTTTTTTTTAATCATGTATTACAACTACAGGCTTTAAATAGTAAGCAGTGGGTAGATACTTGATGTTTTTTGCATATCTGTAAACCTCAATGAAGTCATTTTATAGAATATTAGAAATTGCAATTCACAAAAAATATATTCACTGAATTGTCAGTTAAAATTACACTTTTATTGAAAATGTTATAGGTTTAATGTTTTTTAGTTGAGCTAGTGATGTTGTTAATCATTCCGAAGTGTCTTTAAATTGATTCTTAAAAGTAATAATTTGTATTAAATGATGTTGGGTTTCTTAGAACTTGCAGCCCATGATTATTGGAATAGGCAAAAATAAAAATTAAAATTCCCAGGCAACCTGAACCTAACAATACAGAGTTTCAAAATTCCTATTGATTTTCCGCCAAGGTTTCCTGTTATCGTCCATATTATTATTTTTAGAACTTCTCCTACATCCATTAGGTGTTTTTTTTACCTATTCATCCCTTTCTTCAACGTGTCAGATAGTTTTGCAAGGGTTTCGCTGAATTCAACTTTTTTATTGTATTGAGTTTTAAACTACCAACAACATTGCATACAGAAGTATTGGGTAATTTAATTGTTTAAGCTTTTAATTAATTTTTGTCTAATACTTTTATCTAGTTTTTGATTTTGATATTTGTATTTCCTCATGTTGGTTTTTACCGTACATACTTGACTTTATTTTTTTTTTGTGGAACGTTTGATCTCTGGTTGTATGAAACTTGTAACTTGCATTCAATTTTGGGATATAATTTTTTGTATTATATACGTGTATGTTTTAAGCCAGGCTTTACTTAGTGTTGATGATCATCATCGACTCTTCAAAAAAGCAATCTAGAGCCGATATCATGCAAATGCAACATCGAAATCACCAAATCTGGTAACAAAAATTAGGTCCTCGCAGTAATACCCATTTTTCGAGTCGATTAGCTAATTGAAATCTACCAAATTTTGTTTGTTTCACTTTTATATGCTTTCATGTACACCGCGAACAGTTCGTGAATGTAGCGTCTCCAAAAATGCTCTAGCTAAAAGTTATAGCTAAAAAGTTGTGGTTGAGTTTTTGGATGGAGTCAATACCGACTATAGTATTTTCATTAGAATTTGAGCAGCACTCGCTGTATTTGTTCTTCTATCTTGTTTTAGCTTGCTACTATCAAAACAAAAGTTTAAAAAGGGCTCACCAATTTAAATTACCCCCGCTTAAAATATCACTATCTTCAACTTGCTATGGTTAAATTATAAGCTTAATATTCTAGCATAATTCTGTAGTCTTTTGATAATAAACTGTAAGTTCTCAAGAAATTTCGTCAATAGTATCATATAACCTCGGAGCATTACGGCTTTAACAAGCCACCCGATTATTCCGCTCTTTTTGGTAAACAATCAATTAGACCGTCAATAAAAAAAGAAAAACAAATAGGACTCAGTGCACATCCATACCGTGCGCTCTGAAAAAACCTTCTCCACAGCATATAGCTGCTATGATATTCGCATATAGCTCTAAAATAATCTTTCAAGCTTAAACCACACCCACATCCCGCTTGAAAAAAAAAAAAACAATTTTATTTTTAACGAGTTCCTGAAAAGTATTAACTATTGAAAAAAAAAACTAGGAATTTCAAGGCTATTTCACAAAAGTTTTACTATCAGACGCCTCACCTCATTTTTTCTCGTCTAGATTTCCTCCGTAGGAAAAGTTTCCAGTACTAAAATTGAGAAAATATTCTAAAGAACCCTAGAATGTTACACATTGATACAAACACAAGTAACAAGGACTAGTAAGGCTATCTATCAAAATTTGAACTCGAGAGACAAATTGTCTTATCATGTGGGATTTGACCAGAACAGTCCAATTCGCTTTCTAAATCGCAAGTCAGATGTGCAACGTTGAAAATTACTAGGTATTCGTCAAAAAATTGCTAGGCCCTCATTATGAATAGCGAATCGAACGTATGCTTAAAAGCGAACGATTTAGCGAATATCACGATATGATATCGATAGCGAGCTTCCACATTCGCTTCAAAGATCAATGCTGCTAAAAATATTGCGAAAATCACTTATAAACACATGTTAAACGTCAAACAATGGCTAATTGAGAATTCGCAAAATCTTTGGCTTTTAAGCGAACGCTCGATTCGCTATTCATAATGAGAGCCTTAATCTAGAATAAGCTTTTTCATTTATATAAAACTAGATGATTCGCTTAACATGCAACAGAAAAGCCAGTGCATCGAGGTTGAAACTAGGCTATACCTAATTTGTTAAAATGAAATTTCATAGTTGGACAAATTGAAAGCTTTTACGGATAGTTGTTAGATTCAGTAGTCGTACGTACGTAGATTTCAGTACGTTGGGGCTTCATCAATTTTGGAAGCAACTTTCTATTCTTTTTTCCCTTTTTTTGTTTTGAAGGCAACCGAAATAAGGAGATGATCATAATATTGGAGCAGTTTTACTTCCAGATTGTTGAATAAAATATTTCTTTCTTCCTATTAGACAGTAGTTCAGTAGTCAAAGTCAATTACCGTTATCCATTGATTTCCAACAGAGATAAAATGTTCACTTTTATAACTTGCAGTTGTACCATTCAATATACGCAGGCGGAACGAATCACAAGAATCCTGAAGATTTTCAATTTTGCCTTACATGTTCTATCCAATGGGAAGCCTCTAACACCTGCCAAATTGTCTTACTTACTTATTTATCCGGCTCCCAATCTATGCAGGGTTGCAGCCTCAGACACGAAAGCATTCCATCCTCTATGATTCCACACGCTACTTCAAGTCATCTAGACTGAGCTTTCTGGCATCCGGGATGTGACTAGAGGTTCGGTCTTTTTCGTCCTCTCGAACCTGGATTCAAAGAATTTCTTGGCTGGAGTATTATTGTCCATTTGCTCGATGGGGTGGAGCCAATTTAATCTTCGTGTCTACGTGTCTTGATTTTCTGAGCAACTTGTTTTCATGTCGTCTTCATTTAGAATTTAATTTTCAAAGTGAGATGGTACAAAAGCAAAAAAAATGTAAAATTCGATTATATCTCCTTCTCTGTTGATTCCTCATATTCCATGCACTTATCCTGCTCTATCCCATAAACGGAATTTCCTTTTTGGAAATTTCTACTTCAAAGATCCTAGTGATTTAATAAACATAGAATTGTGGAGCCTCTCACCCTTCACCGAGAAGGAAAAAGGGTTTCGGTTCAATTGGTATCACAATGAGCCAACTAGTCAGTTTTACCACTGATTAGCCACTTCTACCATACCTACCTTTGCCTTCTCTATTGAATCTATAAGAAAAAGTGTTCATCTCTTTTGTTTCTTTTTTTTTCTTGATGATAAATTTATGCGTGCAAGTTTCTCGATATACCGAATTGAATTATTCAAAATAGCAAAGACAAATTTTGTTGCTCCACTCTTTTGCGTATCAATGTATTGTTTTATTAATTCTGAGTCGTACTTTAGTTTCTAATGTCTTTCGTTAATGGAATATTCTACCAATCTGCTCTCTCTCTCGGGATAAGCTAATTCATATTTTGTTTTAATTATTTAACTGTATGTCAGTGCGAAGCAAAGAAATTCTAATTCCGCCAGCCTGAGCAATTCTTATTGACGAGGAAATGGTCATGGTAAACCTAAATCCTCCCCCCCTGATTCTCCTGAATCTTTTTATGCTGTGCATTTTTATGAATAAAGTTATAAATACATAAAATACAAATTATAATAACTCCAGATGAACTTTATCCGACGATTTGATGAAATGTTCTATGTTTTTTCCTTCTTGTCCCTAAATAATTTCAATTTTAAAAACTTAAATCATTATCTTATTAGGTACATATAATAAACCGTTCCAAAAGGTTAAACTCAATTATGTATTCCTAAAATGTTTTGCTTTTTATCTAACCAAATGCATTGGGGTGGTCCTTAATTTGGACATAGTCTTGGGGCTACCCATTCATTCGATTCAAAATATTGAAAAACAATTTCTTTATTTTTTTCATATTTTTACTTCACCCCCTCCTTGCTCTCCTTTTTTTTAATTTTAAGGTACTAATTATAAGGTTAGGCGTTAGGGTGATTCGTATAACACCCAAACAAAATCAGAGCGCTTAGACTAAATTCAGATGAGAAAAAAATCGTATCGGAGGGGGTCTATTTGCACCACTTCAGGCAGGCGGGGTAATTTTATAAAAATTTAACTAAAAAAAATTAAAAAAAAAAAAAACCGGACACTTACAATGTCATGCTATAGCTTTTTTTTAAGCCATGCATCTTTATATCTGTAAAACTAGAAAGAAGACGTTTATTTAACATTGAACTTGTTTTGATATGAGGCTTAAGAGATTTTTTTTTGAAGACTTCGTATAAGTTCCTGATTAAAAACAACGTTAGCCAAATTGTGCCCATTTCTTTTCAATCAAATTAGAAGAATTAGAATTAGAAGTTCACTACTATTCTGACCGTGTAATACTCTTAAAAGCTGCCATTTGAGCTGTGCTTAATTTAAATTAAAAGTTTTGGGTTTTAGTCATATTGAGATTAAAATTATATTTTGTGGTTCTTTTTTTCCATTCTTTCATATAAAACATCGCAATGATCATTTATATCTTATCGTTTGCCTTAGATAGCGATCAACATAAAACAGATAATATGAATTCAGTTTATTGATCCTCCCCCTCCTAAGTTGTCAATAGATAGTAGATTCATTTTTAAAAAATTGTATTAAAATATTTGATTTTTCGTTTTTCAATTTGTTTAAACCATTTTTTTTTCAGAAACGTTCTATACAAAGCAAAAGAACTGAATCTTAAAACAATCGCTTTATGTAATATAAGTACAATTCAAAGGAACTTTCCAGCGGATTTAGAAGCTCACATAGCATTACGTTAGTAGTATCTCATGAAATTTATTTATTGTTGAAACATTAAAGACACTTAAAATATTTTTTTTTATTTCAGGCACTATTCGTAGATTTTTAGAAAGATTTCAATCGGAAATTGTGATATTGTGTGTTGATGCACACGAACGTGGTATCTATGAAGTATTAGCTCCATTATACTTTCCAAGGGATCAACTAGAAGAAAGCACTGCACTTTGGCAATTACCCAAGGACATTGGAGGTGATTTTGGTGAACCTCATCATCCGGATCGACAAATTCGTATAATACGTAATCCACAACATACTGTTAAAATGAGGCATAGTAAGTTTGCTTTAATAATAAGTATTCTCATTGTCCCCTTTTTAAGTTATCAAAGTTTATTTCGATAAGATAAGATACATTGACGTTTTACGATTGGCATAAAGCTATACAAAACATTTTGATTCACCCGCTATCATTGCATTTGAACGATTAGTTTTTTTTTGTTTTTCAATAAACATTTCAGTCGGCTGTGGTGCTTCTCTAAGAGTTCTTGTTTATTATTTAAGAAAAAGTTACTTTATAATCTTCATCAATATAAAAAGTTAGTAAAAGTAGTGATATTTATAAATAATAGTAATGTAACACTTAAAGTCGAATGTAAAAAGACTTTTAATTATGACAATAATTGTGACTGTAGTTTCTAAAAACATTAAATGATCTCATACCAAAGATTACAAATTTTTTGCAATTTGTTATCTTTCAACAAAGGAAAATTATCAACTTTATATACAAAATCATTGAGCTTTCTCTCACAGTTTTTCGTTGTGTTTCTATATATAAACAAATAATAATAAATAAAACATAATTGAACAATCCCATTGAGAAAATTTTAATAGCTAATATATATAATAAAAGAAAAAAGTAAGACTTGATTTAACCAAATATTTGATAAACTAAAGTGGCCAAGGATATTTTTTTTAAATTACCGGTCATGGAAAAGGCGTATAAGTGCATATTTATTCTTCAAAGTTTCATGGAATTTGATTTGTCATGAGTTTAGTGGAGAAATTTTAGTGGTTTAATTTCTTTTCAAGTATGAATTCAATTCAGTGTGAATTCAATTCAATATTCCAGACGAATAGAGGCATAAGCAGTATTATTCATCTTCTCTGCACATGTTTGGCTTTTCCCCAAAGACGTATGCTCTTCTTAGGATATTTTTACATCAACAATTCTAGCATAGTGATCTAGCAAATACAGACAGTGCTCGATTCTTCGTAAGGAGTTTTCAATAAGTTCACTGGTAAGGAAAGAGCTTTGGTCTAAGGGTGTCAGTCTTTATTTCTGGCAACCACCTCCACTTCAATACAAAATTTTAATTTGAAAACGTTACGTGTGTGACAGGTAAACTGTGATTTTGATGCCTAAAAACAAAATAATAAACGATATTTTATAAATTGTTGTCATAGATGTATAATCGGTGCAGGGAAATAATTCCACGGGCATCTGCTCCACATGGGAGTTTATTCCACATAAGTAGGAATCTATTCCACTTTTCAAAGTGCAATTTATTCTCATCACGAGAGGGAACTAACTACACCCAAAATTTTGTGGAATTTTGTCCCACCTAAATTTGGAATTTGGGACATTATTGATTCATAAATATAGAAAATGTCATTGTTTATTTACAGAAATACGCCAGCATTATGGCGAAAAAATAATGAGATATGGGTGTATTCAAAGTTTTTTTTTGCATTAAAGGAATCTAGATGTATAGAAACTATATGTTTGAAAAAAATCCTCCTAAGAACGAATCAAAGAAAAAGAAGTGAAGTTGATTCTCATACCAAGTGGGCAAAAACTCCACTCTCTGAGTGGAGATCTTTCTCACCAAATAGTGAAATAAATTCCCTCTTGGTGAGAATAAATTGCACTTTGAAAAGTGGAACAGGTTCCCGCTTATGATGGAATAAACTCCCATGTGGAGCAGATGCCCGTGGAATTGTTTCCCTGCACCTATATAATTATTTCTCACATGATTTGAAAACACTTTTTTGGAAAAATGAAGCGTTTGTCACTGAAAAGAAGGTAAATAGATCTCTCAGTTCAATGAGACTTTTTCCATTTTCTTTTGAAGTAGGGAAAACTTTCACTTTAAGCCAAATAAACTTTCATTTAAAAGTAAAGTAGATTATCTTAGAATTATATCCTTACGTCGCTTCGTGAATCTCATATCAAGGAGAAAAAAAAACTTAAACTGGGTTGAAAAACAGAAATAATGAGCTTTGAAATGCCAACCTGTTAGGGGTGTGACCTTGGAATTAAATTTATTAATAAATTTCGTCTGAAGGTATTCTTCTTTTTTCCCCAAGTTTTCAGTTTCATAAAACAAATTTGTTCTTATTATGACCTTATAAGCCATTTTCCATTAAGTGATTTTAACTGCGAAATAAATGACGATAAACAAGTTATTGATAATTTCACTCTTGAAACGAAACATCGGAGCTTTTAAAATGGTCTAACAGGATTTTTTTCAATTCCAAGTCATATTTTGTGTTTTTTTTTCGTAAGGGATTTAGTTAGTTAAGAATTAGTGTTTTGAATCCCAAATATCATCGAATGTATGTAGGTACATTTTGTATCAGCGATTGGTTCATTTCCACTGTTCACTCCAGAGTTGACTTTATGATTTTTTGGTTCGGGAACATTATCATCATCTGAAGTAGATGGAGGATACTTTATGTTGTGGTCACTTATCCTGAGGCCACACGAGCCAGTACTGGCTAGCCAGTCGCAATACACTCACATTTTTTTACCAACACACACAAGCCTCAGCAACTGGCTCGTCAACTGGCTTGCTTTTTTCGAAGTCAGTTGGGAAGCCAGAAGAGTGCCAGTAACAGTGTTCGGCAGTACTTTTTCGGAGCAGATTTTAAAAAATAGGTCTAAAACTTAAGTTGACTCACATTTTATTTCACAAGATATTAATAAAATAAGAATCGGGGAGTCCATATGCCCAGTCTTAAGGAACTCAAAGGTTTTTAAATTCTCTAACGCCCATATTATTCACTCGTTTAATCCGATAAATCCAATTGGATTTAAACTGCATTCCGGAGGTCAGTTTAAGTTGTTAAATCCAGATAAAGATTGAATTTTATATTATTCACTTTTTCCTGACACACTTCAATTTCAAGTAGTGATATCAAACTACAAGTTTTTCAACCGAGTTTAACCAAAAATTTGTTGTATAATTTCCTTCCATTGTTTTTGGAAATCGAGTTAAAGCGAAAACGACGACTCATGTCTCTGATGGTCGTCTAAACATAGTTTCCAGTATCGTGGTCATAAAGATCGTCTCGCCATTTATACGAGAATCTATGTCGTGGCTGTCTCGCTATAATATCGCTTTGGTCTCTCCATGAGATTTACACGTGGGTTTTGGCATTGAGCATATTTTGCCATCATCTCGCTTTGGTCTCGGCATAGTCTCGCCAAAGTTTTTTTTTTTCAAAATCGAAATTTTCAAATTGGTTAAAATAAGCTTAAACCATGGTTAAAAAGTCCAAAAGTGTTTTTCATGTGATGTGAATTATTAAGTAGTAATGCTTTTTTAAACCAAAGTGAATAAATATTCTAGTGAATTCACATCGCGTCAGTATAGTTGCTCTCATTAAACGCCATGTAAACTAATTGTGACAGGTAAAATTTTCGTTTTCTTTCTGAATGCTTCGCGTTGATTTGGGAGAGTTTTTACAAAAATAAGTAAAGGCTCTCCAGAACCAACGCAAAATATTCGCAACGTTCTGTTCTTTTACTAGTTTTTTTCGCATAGCGTGAGGGTGTTTTTATTGCATTAAACATGAAAAAGCTGAATATCATAATAGTTGTATATCTTTCCCTAAATTCGGAGTAGATTTACTCCATTTGCAGCATGCCGCCTACGTCACAGCAAATACACAAATATGAATTTGACATTCAATGTGTGTAGCCAACTGGCTACCCAGTACTGGCTCGTGTGGCCGCAGGGTTATTTCACAGATGTTCAAATTTAAAATGTTTGTCTTCACTTTTTTTTCTTCTCAACTTCTCAAAATCGTTTTCAATTAGTTTAATCAGCTATCAAAACTGTCTTTCATTGAACAATGGATGAAATACGTTAAGAAAATATTTTCTACGTCAGTCGTTTTTAAAAACCAAAAGACAGTGGAACTTTGTTAGTCAATTGAGCTCTTTCCACTTGCAAATAGTGTTTCATTTTTTGTATGAAGTGGAAAAGAGATGGAATGTATCATGTGAGAAAGACTAACTTCAGCACCCTTTGAGAATAGGTTAGTTTGATTGGTAAAAGTATTTATCCTAGGAAGATTGAGCAAGATTAATTTCTATACTTCAAGATTTACGAAATAAATGTGCATGGTAAATCTTCGAGATTTGAAGAAGATTTGAGGTAAATCTAATAAATCTCAGATTAGTGTTAGGTGGAAATGTAGTATTAGGTGGAAATAAAGCATTAGGTAGAAATATAGCATTAAAAAGAGGACATGTCCGTTTTGTTTGCTGCGATCATTTTTATACTCTCTTTTTCTTTTAAATGTGTCTTTTTTTATGAGTTTTGTTTCTCATATCTCTATAGAATTTTATATAATTTATCGTTTCATTTAAATATCAAAGCGATAACATCAAGAATAGTTGAGTAGACCCCTAAGGTCGAAGGAGTTTTATTGAATGAAACAAACAAAAAAAAAAAAAATTAAAATAGTAGGAAGTCAAATAAAGAAGATAGTAAATTGATAAAGATTTTTCAAAGTTTCAAATATACTGACAAATTTCCAGAGCAATGTAAAATGTTTGAGCTTAGATATCAATCCATGGGCATAATACTAAAGAAATGTTCACCGCAATTAGTGATCAGTGAGCAAGAAAAATAATTTAAAATTTGTATTTTAAAATTTGTTCTCTACGTAAGTAATTTATTTACAATAAAAAAGACAATTTCTTTAAAATTCTGTAGTATTTTGAATTAAAGAAAATCACTTAATAACATTATCACTTTAAGTTGTTGATAAAAACACTTCTTCCTCGTTTTTATATAGTTTATTATTTTGTCAGTAAATAGAAAATTAAGTTTAGTTTTAAGAACTCCTTTGTAACGATAAATTATTTAATAAAAAATTTTGTATTTACAAGAATTTTAAAAATTCAAACGATACAAAGAAAATTATAGAAAAAAAGACAAGATGCCATTGATGAGGCGGAGCGAGAAGATTTCAATTGAATCATTTCAAGTCTGGCTAAAAAAAAATTATATTGAGGGTATTCATGCAACGTCGTAAGTTTACAAACTATGTTAAATGATAAGTTTACGCAGTTTGCATGAACGATCTTTTTTATTCATTTTGTAGGTAGTTCAATCAGAGTAATAGTCACAATGACGTTTGGGTAAGTTTAACCAGTTTGGTTAATTTTACGCAACAAAATGCTTTAATAAGTTTAACGGAATTGTGTAAATTTCACAGTTAATTAACAAAAAAATAATCTTACAAAGTTGCATTCATATGCTTATTATTTACTTTAAAATACTTTTTCGAGCTATATGATTTGGATAAAATAAACAGAATCTCATTTTTCTCTATATTTACATAGTCTGTATTATAATTTTTTATGTTAGGTAATTTTTCTTTTTTTATAGTTTTTTATTTATTTTGTCACTTATAAATAAAAAATACATACATTTATGAATACAAGAAAACATGGACGTATTATTTATGGACTGCTTGTTGCAAATCTGAAGTTGGTTTAAAAGACACTGGCCCTCAACACTGCGACTAGTGGGAAAAGAATTAAGCTACTTATTTTGACGTTTTTATATCTGATTAGTGTTGCCAGATTTCTAATTTTAATTGATTTAGAACCAGTTCACACGGTAAAGCACCACACTTTTTTTCGCATTCGGTTTTTATGGAAAGCGTATGTTCAAACAGTACATTTTGATTCGTTTAAAAATTGAACAGCTGCCAGTATACATTCGAATTGACTTCATATGAAGTAGATTTATTTAGTTTTTGTGAATTATTTTTCATTGAAAAACGATACACGTCATGTTAATAGTTCTATGTTGAATCATGATGTTATTTCGAATGACAGAAATATCGAATACAAGAAATTTCGAAATAAAAATAAAAATATCGAATTCAAATATCTCAAATTCATGAAAATCTTGAATGTATAAAATTCACGAAAGCCACCTAGAAAAAATCTCGAAAAATAAAAATATATTTGAGTTTTTTTAAACTTATTTTAAAATTTAAGTCTCTGATAACAGCAATAACAATTCATTTTAAATTAAAGAAAACGTTATTAGTTACAAAAAGGTAAAAACCAATTTAATTTACAATCAAAGTGTCAGCTGAATAAAAAAAAATATTAGGGGTATTCATGCAACAGCGTAAAGTCGTCGTAAACGTAGTAAAGTTGTAGACTTCGTAAATTTGTCAAATTTTCCACACAAATTATGACAGAAATTTCGAAGTTTAAAACTTTAGGGCATTTAGGATGAGTTTTCGCTGTTGTATCGTCGGCTTAGAGTGTAAAGCAGCTAACTCCTGTTTTGCATTTTTTACAAAAAATATTTTAAACAAAGTGTTCGCAATATTTGAATAAAACCAAAATTACATTAAATATTTTTCAGCACTCGTTATTGCCAAATTCAGTGAAATTGAAAAGATTTGATAGACTTTTTTTTTATTTTTTTGTATTTTTTAGCAAATTTTTAAAGTGGTCTATTATGGTAAAAAAATATGTGGAGTTAGCCGCTTTACACTCTAAGCCGACGGTATGAATAACCTTATTATTTTAAATCACATTTTATATAATTTTTTATATAAATTTTTGATGACAATTTTACATTAAGGGATATAGTGCGCACTCACTTCCAATATTCATAGTTTTGATAAGCAGTTGTATGTTCTGCTTCAATATCATTTTCAGTTTATTAAAAATGAGAGAAAAATGTAGGGGCTTAATTAATTATAATTATAATTTAATTGGGAAATTAAAACACTAGAAAGAGATAGAGCAGAATTTGCCACGTACTGTCTCGTAGCTGTTGACCAATTTTCCAAACACGATTTTTGGCGGTTCTCTTCCTAACTTTGACAACTCACAAAAAAAATTAAAAATATAGCTGCAGGGTCAAGCAAAAAAAGATTGTATTTGTTTTCTGTGTTTTTTGATAGAAAAAAAGGATTTTAATTGTGGCAAATAGTTGAATAAGCATAATAAAACAACAAACAAAATGCTATAGATGTCGCACATTTCTATAGATGAAATTTCTAATAAACTTTACTTTTTGAATTTTTTAAAACAGATGGCACCAGCTTCTACGTAAAATTTGTTTGTAGTTAATTTTTTTTCCTGAAGTGGCGTGCTGAGGCTGGCATCGCGATGCTTATTTTGTGACATTTTTTCGACATTTATTGTATGAAACTGACATTAGACTACGTCCATACAAGAAAAGTTTGTTCGCTTGATTTTTTTGGACGAGATGCCCCTGTTTTGGTGTTTGAGAAGTGTTACCTAAAAAGTATTTGTATGTGATTTCCAGAGAACTAATCTACATCTAAAACGAGTAGTTGTAAGATTTTTTTTTTTAATTTTCTTACACGATCTTAAAATCCGAAACAATTTTAACTTTTTAACTAACTTTTCCCTTACAATAATAAAATTTTTGTAAGTTACCTTTAATTTAAATGACAGTAGATCTTCTTTTGACAGTGACTGTAGGCACAACTTGTTTTCACTTATAAATAAATCAACTTATTTGTTTTTAATTATTCTGATTAAAGTAATCCAGTTTTATACTGGAAATAAATTATTCTCTTCCGATTGCGATGAAATGTTTATTTTTGATTGAAGTTAAAATTCCTGATAATGAACTTGTAATGTCAATTAAAATAAAAGAATAAGATCGAAATTGTTTTAAATTTATATTGTAAGATTCATTGACCTATGAATAACATATTATGTCATTAAAAAAAGTTATGAATGTCAAGTTGGCAAAGCCACATTTGTTAATTGAAAGGTGAATGAGTGGATAACTTTCATTAATAAGTTGTGATATTTTTTATTTTGATGAATAACCAAATCAACCAAAAAGAATTCAAATAAATAGATTTAAAAAAATTAGGTGACTGAATGGGGCGACGCGTTGAAAAGAGAAGGGCCCCAAATTTTGTGTTAAATTTGAACAAGAAAACGCAAAAACTAGCCTGTTAAATATTAAAATCAGATTATTATATGAAGCTGATATAGTCTCTTCCTCTCCTCGGGCATGCTTCCTTCCATGCATACTTTGCTGATAGTATGATACGGATAGCTTCTCACTCTGGTACTCTTTGTAGACTTTAGCAAATTTTGGTGGGACTCAGGGTACAACGTCGAATTTCTTCTACTAAGCGGTTGGCTTTGCAGTGTCATATTGTTACCCAGTCGAGCTCAAAAATTTGAAACAACAGAAAATAGTCAGATTTGACATGTATGTCCCCCGAAATGTACGCAAGTCTAAGATGTTGGATATCTTCAAATAAAAAAGTGAAAAAAAACAAAACTGAAAACTGAAAACTGCACAAAATGTAACCAGTGTGACAAGTTAAAATGTTAAAAATGTAAATAAGTGTGAATTAAACGCAAGAACAGAAAATAACAAACGAATTTCTAAGTGTAATAATTTCTCCTACGAAGTAGGAAATACTATTTCTAGGAAACTGAACTTTTATCTCTTTTAAAGGCTAGTACGTTTCTGAGGCAACTAAATAATAAACACAAACCCGCCTGGAAAAATGTAAAGTTTTTGTCAAGTTAAGTCAAGGCTTCGGTAAGGGCAATCTAGACAATTAAAACTTGTCAAACACTCGTAAGGCCCTCGCAAGAAGAACTTGTTGGATAAGTCTTTTTATCCCATTACAAATACCCCATATATATCAAAAACAACAAACAAATATTTTATACCCATCATACTCGTACATAGTAAGAAAAATTAAAGTGCCATTTTAAACATTACACAAGGGCTATATCCGCTAAGTGCTTCTTAAGGAAGAAATACTGTCGTTCTTCTTAAAACGCTGTACAATTAATTAATATTGTATGTGATTATCTTAAACTGGTGTATGTGCATTAAACGCTTCATAAATGGCCTAAATCACTGATTTCTTTTCCTTAAACAATTAAGCTTGATTGCTGGGCATTGTGAAGCGAAATATTCCTTCATTTCGTCATCTAGATTAAACTTATTAGCCTTTTTTGCTTGTCCATTTATCTTTTGTGTTTGTTTCCTTGGTGGAAGAGCTGGCTTTTGATATTGTATAGGGGATGGCTTGGCAGTCTGTTATATTGTTTCGTTAGTTATGTCGACCCCTTAGATATTACGAAAACCACTTATACATTCTGAATTCCTAAAGATCTCCTACTCAAAATTATAAAAATGACAAAGTACTACGATAAGAAGCAAAAAAAAAAAAGAAACTCTATAAGTGAAACAATATTTTGTCATTGTTTTTGTACGAATTTGGATTAAATTATTTAAAATATAAATCATATTGTATGCTTTTGATGAGATAAAATTATCGTCTTAAATCGTAGTATTAGTAGTATTACGTACCTAGAAGTGAATTTGGTAGATTAATGTTTCTATTCTAATTTAAAGAATTCCAAGGGTTTGTTAATATTATTTTTTTCCGCATGAAGATTAACATTTAGTTAAAAAATGATGTAAACTAACAACAAATTAATAATAACATGACATTTTGGAGTAAACAAAATAAATTAACTCAAAGCTGTTTGCTGCTATACACACTACCTCCAATGAATAACTAGATAACTTCTTCTTATCTTTAGAAATACTCTGCGCCACTCACAAACCTTAAAAAAAATGAAACAAAATCCAGATACAAATTTCATCTTGCAAGTATTTATTTCATGACTGATTCAATGGTCGTAGTAAGTAGGTATTGAAAAATGATTTACCCATCCCGCACATTGGGAAAAATGTATCACTAAAGTTGGATAAAAATGCAATTATTATTATTCAGTCAGCAAAAGAATTAGAAAATGCCTAATAATGTTCTCTAATAATGCTTATTAATTATCTCTTTTCTAACCTTATTCGTAAATGTTTTCAACAGGAAAAAGACACCGAGCAAAAAATAAAAAGTTCTGGTAAAACGAGAAATTGGCAACACTGTTTCTAGTGACAGTATAACTGACAGATGATTTGTGTTCAGTATATTTTCCTGTTTCACCGTGAAACTAACTTCATATTTTACGATCCAGCTGCTCGATAATGTGGACGAAAATTGGACTTTCACTTCAGATTGTACTTCATGCGAGTCAGTCGAGTTGCCATTAAGCCAGAAAAAAATATTTTAATTTTTTTTTGTTATGTGTTTTATCCCACCTAGAAAATATTCAAGTTTTTAACGAGGCCCTTTAAAAATTTACATTGATGTCTACAAGGTGGTAGCAAGGATAACTATTATCTAGAGGCTTGCCAGTTCTAATGTATCTTTTTGCCTTCAGTGGAAAAAAAAGAAGAACAAAGTTGTTTTATTAGAGATTCGATTCTGGGAACAACTGTTTACCAGTCCAATACACTAACTTCTAAATTTATTCGCCTAAATGCTAAAAATGAAAAAATATATACTTTTATTATTCATACCATTGTTTGTTTGTTGCTTTCCCATTAATTTTTTATTAGTAAGGGCCTCGCGAGTTTTAAACAAGTTTTCATTGAATATATTCTTCATTGGAAAACTGTCCCGGGCCTTGAATAAACTTATCAAAAACCAGGTGGGATTTCACGTTTAAGCTGCAAACCTCTATAAAAACACCCTTTACATTCTATTTTACATTTACTGCAAGTATAACTTGAAGATGTTAAGTTGAACAGCAAGCATGACTTTTCCCATTTTTTTTTTACTTTTACGTCAAACTCAAGACAATATTGTCCCATCGTGCTTAGTAGCCCATGTCGTCAGTCCGTATTGTTAGTTCAGCAAGATAAACTTCTAATTATGTAGTTGTACGTACGTGAATTTAACTGGCAAAAGTTTTACACGCGTAATTATACTTTCTCACTTTTGTATTCTTGTGCTCCGAATCTGGTTTTAAAGAGTGCATCTGCAGTCAGAGCCAGGGACATCTCACAGTTACCATACTACTCTTCTTTATTGTCAGGTTGTGTTGTGTGATTTTTCCAGATTTAATTTCGTTAAAATTGTGCAGGCAATCTTGCACATACAACAAAAAACAAAAAATTAAATTCCATTGACAGCTGGCGTGACCGGGTATCAAGTTCTTCTTGATATAACCTTCTTAGATGATTGCCGAAGCGTCAACAGCACACATCAACAATGATTAACGATTCATTTGAGTTTTCTTGTAATTATAATAATATATCGATTCCACACACTTTTGTTGTTATTTTTTGTATCTTATTTTGTTGACTTGATTTTTGGCATTTAAGTATTTAATTTATTTTTTTATTACAGCTGACGACGAATCAGATTCGAATCCACATGAAATGGACGGAAATAATTCAGATGTAGAATGCGGACTATCTGACTTGAATGGATTAAGTTTGAATTCCTATCATAGCAATGGACCTAATACATTTGCCCAGATGCAGGTGAGCAATTTTTATCTTTTCAAGAAAAAAAAAATCATATTGAATTTAACATTCATTGTTATTCTCTCTTTCTCTCTTACAAAATATACACGCCCTCTATATGATAACTTATACCAATTTAAATATCGTTCTGCTTTTTAGACTTATACAATTATTATGACTGAGATCTCATCATGAGCTACTGTTATTTTTGTTTGTTTGTTTAAACCGTTCTTACATTTTTCGAAATTAATTTTTGTTATACGGGTTGGTTACGAAATCTCGCAAACTAAAATCTGGCATCACGAAATCGTCTAACTACAAAATATCGCTTTTCTAAATCTCGCAAATATAAAATCCCGCTTTTAACAATCTTGTAATTACAAAATCTCGTAAATTAAAAATTCGCAAATTAAAATCTCGCCAAATTTAATTGCATCACAACAAATAAATTATTTTAATCAAAATTTCGAGTGAGGTTACTTAAATAAATCGGGTGCTTACCTAATTTTAGACCATATTGTTATTCGTAGTTGTTTTTGTCTATAATTCATTTGTTGTTAAGAACATAAAAATACGTTTTTTGGAGAATAATGAGATCCAAAGAAAAAGTTTTACGTTTCCGTATTTCTTATTTTGCTTCACAGGATTTTTATTTTCCGTGGGGAAATGAGAGCGATATGTTACTGCAATATTTTAATTTGCGGAATTTTCATGTTTCATTTTGATATGTGAGAATTTAAATGGCTCGATTTCGGTTGATTCGGTTTTCGCGAGATTTCCTAATGCAAGATGTAAATGCGAGATTATTTAAAGCTAGATTTTGTAATTGCGAAATTATGAAAAGTAGGATCATTAATTTGCGAGATTTCTTTTCTTGAGATTTAAAAAAACTGCGAGATTTCGTTATACGAAATTTTGATTTGCGAGATTTCGTATTGTTCGCTCCATTATTTACTTATTTATTTAACAATACAGAGGCTTTCCTTTGTCGAATCTATTGAAGAGTGGATATTAAGACTATCTTCTTTTTCTTAAAGCCTAGCTTACAGTTCCCATCCGAAAAAAAAAATTAAAATTTCCAAAACAATTTTCCACCTATTCTTTGCACCAAATTGTATGAAATTCAAGCCAAAAAATGCTTAACCCTAAATTAATAAACTATAGGCCTATAAATAGAAAATAATAGTTTTTGGATGCAAAAACCATTTGCATTGAAGAAAACCAAATCGATTTTGGTAATTTAGTTCTCATCAATGTCGTCTATATTCATTGACAATGACATTCAAGAGCATACGTCAATACTTAGCGAAAAATTACTTTTTCACTGAATATTGACAATAAACATTGATCGTGTTTTCAAAATGGAGAGAAATAAAATTTTTCGTTCGTATCCACATTCCACACCAAAACCAGTGAATCAATGACCTATTTTTCTACTGAGGCATGAAATTGCCCTTTCGCCCTTTTGGCTTATTTTTTGTTTGCAAATGCCGATGAAAAGGGTTCTCGGCCACGATCTGGCATCACTGGGTAGTATGCATAAAGTTATTTCTTTTCAACACTGTACAGCAGCAGGTATTGGACTGGCAAACAGAAGATCCCAGGATTCAATCCCGCTCGAGACAATTTTTTTTTTACTCGCGAGGCCCTAGAGAATTTCAATAATTACCCTTGTTTACATCAAAGTTAATTTATTCCAGACTTGTCAAAAACTTGTTTTTTTAGGTACGAGGCCTGTTACTTCAGAAAACCCCTTCTTCGCGTAGTACGTAGTGCCGTCCTGAGACCCTGTCAAAATCGACCCGTTCCTATCGGAAAACCTAAAGGTATTACATTCTTTCATCTTTCTAGAAGAGCCATCATAGATCAGTGCCAAATCGGTTTTCAAAGGCCAAAAGTTAAAAAAATTACTAGCAGAAAATGAGTAATGGGGAAAATTAGGATCAATAGTATATAAAATGGGAAAAATAAATTGCGCCGCCGCAGATGACCGGAAGTGAAAGGTTTTGATAAATAGAATGTCTTGATAAATTTTTCAAAAAACTAAAATTTTTTCGTTAACTTTTTTGATTGATATTAGTCTACTTTTCAAATTAAATTCACAAAAATTCCAAAAAAAAAAACTAATATTTTGATTGAAAAAAATTACAACTTACTTAAAACACAAAAACGTACGTTTTTACTTAATTTCATTAAAATCGAAATATTTTTGTCGAAGATAAAAATAAAAAGAAAAAAACAAAATAATTGTTTTTGGTATTTTGCTCAATATTTTTGAGGTTATGTGAAAGAATTATCCGAGTAAAAGTGGTAGGTCTTTTGAATATCTACAACTTTGCTATAAACTACTTTAGCCAGAAATCGTAAAAAAAATCTCGTTTTCACGCTCCCATCCCACATTTTCGCCCACCCACCCCACTTCCGCTCATCTGCTGCGGGGCCATTTATTTTTCCCCTTTTATATACTATTGAGCCTTTTTTTCAACATCACTCATTTTCTGTTAATAATTTTTTTTTTTCAAAAATGATTGGCAATGCCATTGTGCACGTGTAGGGTGTTTCCAAAGTCAATTTCTTTTGTAAGTAATTTATGACTTTTAACAAATAAATAAAATTAATTTAAATAAATTAGAAATCTTTGTTGAGTTCATGGAAGTTTTTTGAATAAAGAGTGTCAAATTCCCGTTTTTGGTTCTAAGGAGAGCTGTACCCCCGCCTTGCTGAAACTTGATATCAAATCTCCATTAACACAAAAAACCTACTCCAAAATATCCAAACAATAATTTTCTTTACATGTTGAATATATTTTGGCCCACCCTGTAAATTTTTTCATAAACTTCTTAACTCATAAAGCCAAGAATCGAATTTATCAGTTCAATTCTTCTATAAAATGGCAAAAATATTGCATATCAAAGTTTTGAACAAAATAAATCTAGATTTTTAATAAAATAAAGTTTATTTTTGAAAATTCAATATTTCAAAAACGGATCGATAAATATTTTTGAAACTATAAGGTTTAAAAATGTATATAAATAAATACTCAAAACTGGCATATCAAAAGGTTTTTTTCTTAAACGTTACCAACATTTTATATATAAAGAAACTAGTTTTTAAAACCATCGATTTAAAATTTTTAATTAGTATTTATTTTTCCAAGTAATCAAATAATTGTTTTTGATTTCTAAGTTATTAAACGGGTTTTTTTATCAATTAAAAGAACGATTTAAATGCTTTTCTTTGCTTTTTCTATAATTACCTGCATATTTCAAGAATTTTTAAGTTCCAAGCAACTTGAACAGAAGAGCAAGTATAGCTGAAATCCATTCGTGCATTTTATTTATATTCATTTATTTACTGTGCTTTATTATGTTGTTAAATATGAAATAAACTTAAATATTTTTTTGTTTTATCTTCTAGCAAGGTGACTTAGATCGGCAACGCTTGCTTGGTGATCGACAGAGAAGTGGTGTTTATGAAAGTGTAATAGAAGACGGACTTGAAGGCCTAGAACATCAAGAAAGGTGAGTAATTATTTAAAATATATTATAAATTAGCCAAGAGTGACTGACCGTAACTGAAATCTAATACAAAAGTACACGCTTTGTTTTTAACTATTGTTCTTAGATTATGAGCTGATTCTTTGGTTGTATGTACATAAGCTAAAACTGTGTAAACAAAAACTCAAGAAATAAATTTAAACAATATGTAAATTATTTTTAATAATATAATAATGTTACCCTATTCACATCGATAAACAACACATACATATTTATAATTAAAAATGTAACTATATGTATATTTTTTGTTTAAACAAAAAGTTTATAAAGTAGTTAAATGTCAAAATGTCTGTCTTGAAATCCCGATTACTAACAGAGCCCCTTTTACTACGGATATTTAACAACACAGAACGTGTTCTTAAAAGATCTGGATTTGAATCCATGTAATTATAATAACATGTACATATAGCAGAATATCCGTATATCTGTATATATATGTATGTATCCGTATACCCGCGTTTCTGTTTGTTTTTTTGTGCATTTTATGTCCGTTTTCTTAGTTCCTATTTAATTTCAAACTGCTTATAAAGCAGCAGATAGCAAGAAAACATTAATATTTGATGAAAATAGTGGATATATTTTGTATGCAGTAATTCAAACTGAAAAACTGATTTCCTGCGTGTTCTCCAGTACGAAAATGTCATTTAAATGCTTAGCTTTTCATAAGTAAACTCATCGAGCAAACATGTATTACGAATCCATTAATTAAGGCGCCAGTTATAGCTATCATTGAAACTAATCATTAAAAATTGAAATGATTTATTTTGAGATGTTAAAAAAATGGGAATCAGTGGTTATTTTGATGACCTTAAATATTTAAATGATCATTGATAATGTAGTTCGATCCTTCCACATAGGCTGGGCCAAATGTACCTCCATATATCGGGTTTTTCAATAAGAGCGCTACACATTTTTTTTTAAATAAAACAAAAATGGTTTTGGATATCAATGAAATTCTTTATTCATGTGAAAGTACGTTCGATGCCATTATGTATGGAATTCGATTTCTTTGCATAGCCACCACGGGCACGCTTGCAGAATTTTTGACGATTTTCAAGCATAAATCGGCCGATACTACTGCAATTTCACGTTCGATATTCGTACGAACTTCATCAATTGTCGCTGGCTTGTTGGCATAGACCATAGACTTGACGTAGCCCCACAGGAAATAGTCTAACGGCGTCAAATCGCACGACCGAGGCAGCCAAGCGACTTGACCATTTCGTGAAATAACACGTTCTCCAAACTTGGTTTCCAATAAATTGATTGTTACATTCGCTGTGTGGCTTGTGGCGCCGTCTTGTTGGAACCACATGTCCTCCAAGTCGATATCATCCAATTGGGGCCAAAAATATTCGGTTATCATTGAACGGTAGCGATCCCCATTCACAGTAACGTGCCGGTCTTGATCATCACGGAAGAAGTACGGCCCAATGACGCCGCCAGCCCATAAACCACACCAAACCGTAATTTTTTCGGGATGCAATGATGACTCATGGAGTACGTGTGAATTGCTGCCTGACTAATACCGTTTATTTTGTTTATTGACGAAGCCATTCAGCCAGAAATGAACCTCATCGCTGAAGATTCATTTTCTTTTTTTTTCATCATTTTCAAGTTGTTGCTCAGCCCAATTCAAGAACATACGACGCTTCTGGTGGTCAAGCAACTTCAGTTCTTGCGTCAATTTAATCTTGTAAGGATGTAGGCCAAGATCTTTTCGCAAAATTCGCCACAACGACGTCACAGAGATGCCCAAAGCTTGGGAACGACGTGTGAAAGACACATTTGGGCTTTCTGCAACTGAAGCCTCAGCGGTAGCAATATTCTCGACACTACGGGCACTTCTTTGTCTCACTGGCACGGGAACATTTTGTACTGTGCCTGTGGATTAAAATTTGTCCACTAGACGCTGAATTGTTGATCTGCTAAGACGATTATGACGACCATAAATAGGACGTAGTACTCTTAACGTTGAGGCCACTGACTCCGAATTACGGTAGTAAATTTTAATAATTTCGACTCGTTGTTGTGTTGAAGAGAAATGTCAAAAGAGCGGCAAGAAATATGGCGTCGTTTGCTGTCCCTGTCGCTCTACTTTTGTAAAGTCCTTGTTGAAAACCCTTTATGTATGAATATAAGAGAAATTGTTAGTGAAGACAACTCTACCATCCTAAAAAAAGAACGTTTCTCCATTTAAGTAGTTTTGCGATTAATCAATTTTAATATTTTTGCTATACCCACCTCTAAATTTAATTGTTTTGACAATTTTGAGGAACGATTTCTTATTAAAGTGAGTGATCGGATTTAATTTACTGTGTACCCCGTTTTTTAATTAGATAAATTTAATAAGAAGTTTGGTGGAGAATTTTATTTCAAAGATTGACTTTAGTTCAAATTACAAATTTAACACAGCAACAGATTGGAATAAATCAAAGATAATTTTTTTTAAATTGACATGAAACTTACTTTGGAAAAATAATCTTCTGTCATTATAATTTAAATATTATTTCTGGCATATGACCGCCCCGGCTGGCCTAGAACTAGTCTAATCTGGAGGTCCAATTTTCGATGACTTTTTTTCCAACATTTGTGCCCGTATATCGGCAATAACGAGGCGAATGTTGTCCTCAAAGTTGTCAATCGTTTTAGACTTACCGGTTTAGACTAGCGACTTCACAAATCTCCACAGAAAATAATCAAGCAGCGTTAAATCGCACGATCTTAGAGTCCAATTCAAGGGTCCGTAACGTGAAACTTTGCGGTTACAAAACGTTTCCTTCAATAAATAAATTGTGGCAAGAGCTGTGTGACATGTTCCGGGTTCTTGTTGAAACTATAACTTCTGCACATCATGGTTGTTCGATTGATGAACGAAAAAGTCAGTAATCATGGTTCTATAACGGTCACCATTGACTGTAACGTTCTGGCCAGCACCGTTTTTAGAGAATACGAATCATTTATTCCACTAACCCATAAAGCACAGTCAATTTTTGTGGATGCGACGGTACCCCAATATACACTTGAGGATTATCATTACTCCAAATACGACAGTTTTGTCTATTGACTTATCCATTCCATTCAATCAAAGATGAGCTTCATCACTAAACAAAATTTGCGCTATACGTATTTTGAACAGAACTATGATTTTCAAAATAAATTTATCGATTTGGAAGTGTTGTTCAGGCGTCAGTCTATTCATGTTGAAATGCCAAACCAAACTAAGTTCTAAAGAAATAAAATAAATTTGGTGGCGCAAAAGCTCGTGGAGAGCCAGGGCCTAGTGACTTACAACTCTCAACCATTCCTGTGTGCGTGTTGTTGGCAGGAATGGAGGGGACCTACAATTTTTTGCCGGGTCCGAGCGACTAGATGAAAATCACTTATTCATGACAAGTGTACTCTCGGAGGATTTGTCAGTTCCATGCAAGAGGTAGTACCTGGGGAAAAACATTTCTGTTTTTGGGTGGCAGCGGATAGGAATTGAATCCTGACCTTTAGCATGACAGTCAAACGCATTAACCATCATGCCACGAGGTTCTACTTCAAGTTCTACACTCCAAGTCATAAGGTTAGAACCACACTATTTACAGAAGTTAAACTGAAATTTCTCCGGTTATGTTGGAAAGAGAACAAATATTTGTAAGCCATAAGAGAGATTGACTAACATGCTATAGAAAAATCCTTCTGAAAAAAGTTTACCGGAATTTCGAGAATAAATGTTGACTGAGTTA
This sequence comes from Dasysyrphus albostriatus, assembly GCA_946251815.1. Classification (NCBI taxonomy): domain Eukaryota; kingdom Metazoa; phylum Arthropoda; class Insecta; order Diptera; family Syrphidae; genus Dasysyrphus; species Dasysyrphus albostriatus. The sequence goes on along the minus strand of OX276337.1, from coordinate 59,924,817 downwards.
TTTTTTTTGAGCAGTTTTATCGGGTCATAAGATTAGAAACACTAAAAAAAAAAATGGAGAAAAAAGATGGTTTTGTTTGTTTTTAAGATTTTATTGGTTTCATTTCCTTTTTTTAATAATTTGTAGAGCCACCATCTTTCAAAATAACTTCAAAAACTCGATCTTTTAGATAACTTTACAGTGATGCCAAGTACGAGATTTTCCGTAAAATCTCTCTCCAGGTCAACTTAATAAAGGGGCGTTAATCAGCTCTTCCCTATTATCACATTGTTTCCCTCCTTCGTACACTTTCCGTGTGATCCATCCCCACACATTTTCTGTTATATTAAGGTCTCGTGAATATGGTGGCCAAGGTAGCAAGTGAACGTTTTGATTTTCAATAAAAGATTTAACGATTCGAGCTGTATGAATAGGCGCGTTACATTGCTTAAAGGTTGGTCCAAAAAGGTTGTTGATTTTCGGAAAAACTGAATTTAGCAAGGATTCGTAGCTGTTTCCAGTCATCTTTGTGCTTTGAACTACCAAGTCTATCGTGCCATAATGGGATAGTGCGTCCCAAACCATAACCCCTCCTTCTCTGCTGTGATGACGGTTCAGAAATCGCTCCTCTTTCCTCAGATCATGAAAATAGTAATTGAGCCATCTGGTCCATCGAAAAAATTTCTTTTCACTTGGTGGTTGTTTTTTTTAAGCTTTAGTTGCTTTAGGTGTTAAGCATTTCGAATTACCCGGATAAGAGTGGATAAACTTGCCGTAACATTAGTCTGATGCCTGATTTTAGCCGCTGAGAAGACTGAGGTAAATGCAATTTTTTTTTGGATTTTTCAGGTTTCGCGGGAAGTTAAAGCTGAAGAAATGTTTCAGTTTCCCGTAAGATGTTGGGTTCTTAAAAAAATGGCAAAATGACAGCAAAATTACTTCGGTAGATTTTTCGAGCTACAGCGCGGTTTGAAAGTCTTCAGAGTGAAAAACATCTACTTATGCCCTTTCCTCCAAATTCAAACATTTTTTCTTTCCCATTTCCGCTAACACATACAGCAAAGGGTTCAAAATAAATATATTTTACCTTTTATATATAGAAAAAGGGCTTACCACTTCACAAAAACCGTTGATATTTTGACTGCTCCTCATCTTATGACTTGATTTATTAGCATATTCATATTTTAAATATACAATGGAGTGTATATTTCTAAAAACGCCCTTTACAACAGACTTCTCAATCTCTTATTAAAATAGTATACTGAGGCGTATACGTATATATTATCGCTGATAACTCATACATGGTTCACCACGTGAAAATAAAACGATGTGGGTAAGCGCGAAAACAGTGCCATCTCCTTTTTTCATACTGATTTTTTATTTTTCATACAAAGCCTGTCTCTTTTCTCAGCACTGCAGTGCTTTGCTGACAAATCGCTGACTTGATTCACAATGGAAAATAGCCGTCTGCCGGTCAGAGTGAAAACTCGTATCTGGGTTATTGAAATAAACCTTGTAATACGTCTTATAAGATAAACTTGACCAGATCCAAAGATAATAAAACGCAGCTAATATCAATTTAGTTAGTTGATTTATATTTGGTTTTAAATCGATGAGAAACATACATGCATACCTTAAATGTTGTCAAAATAGTGATTATATTAGAAAATTATTTGTTGGATTCTCAAAAAAGGGACGAATTTTGTGAATTTCTGAAAAATAAAGCTTACCAAAATCACATTAATTATAAAAGTAATACAATCTGTATTATCTTTTAACATTAACATGGATGATTCTCAGCAAAATGGTACTTTTGTGTCCCTTGGCAGTTTTAGGTATTTACTAAGCATTTTATCCATTTTTTAAAACTGTATAAAGTAGTAGATCACGTGTTTGATATATGGCAAATTCAATTCTGAAAAGTAAATACATAGTGTATATATTTGAAAAAAAAAAAAACTTATTTCAATCTCAAATGCCAGTTTTCGTGTCATGTCTCTACCCTTAGATTACCTAATATGTCATTAAAAATATGCAGACTTAAAAAACAAAAATTTATTTGAGTTATATTTACGTCAAAAATATCTACAACTGCAGCTTTAAAATTTCATATTTTTCTAAATTCAAAATATTTCCCCGAGTTTTGAACAAAATAAAATCAAAAAATTTGCTTCTATTTTCGTGTTCATCATCCGTGTTTGCAAGGTGGATTGTAATAAGCAAGTCTCGATTCGGGTCAGTTACATGATAACCAAACGACTCCGAATTGGTGTGTATAATATTAGTCTAATAGCCTTTTTACACCGAACCCGAAACGCGGTTTTCGCAAAAATATCGGTTATAGAGAAAACCCTAATCAAAAACTCAAGTTTTCCCATAATTTTTTTTGTGTACTTTAGGCTTGCGTAAAACACAAATTTTATACAAAACCAGTCGAAAACTTGTTGAAATACAGAGATAAACGAAACAAACGTACCTTTTAAAAAGTTCAGTGCCAGATAAAATGTCAAAAATGAAAATTATTGGATGCTTAAAAAAAAAAAAATATAAAAATAGCTGACGAAATGCTGTCATATCAAATATTAAATTCCCATCTCAAAATAATTAAATTTATTTGAAATTGTTTATATTTTGCCTGTGATATTTAAAATTGTTCATATGAATCAAATTTATATAAATAATCACAATTTTACATTAATAAAATGGAAGAAAACAACAAAAAGAACAGAAAAACTGTAATGTCATACGAAAACGTGTAAATTTCGGTGTGAATAGTTTTCAAGTTTTTTTTTTCTCCAAAAACCGATTTTGGGGTTTGGTGTGAAAACCCTATCAAAACTAGCTATGTTTTCGAGAAGTCATTTTAGTATGTCTAATTTTTTAAATATAAGTTCTCTCTAAAATGCCTTTCACATGAGCCGTGAACTGCGAATGCGAATAAATTTTTTTGTGCAATTCCATGCTAAAATCATCAACAATTTCTTGTTTTTTGTTTAAACAAACTGAATAAACGATCTTATCTACAGTTTTCAAAAAAAAAAACACGGCCTAAAACTAATTTAAATTGTTAAATTTAGCATTTTTATATTTTCTACACGACCAACGAGATATTTTCTGCGAATTGTCAAACACTTATTCGCAATCCACAACATCAGGACCCATTCCACAAATCTGAGAATGAAAAATTCCCTCGAATTTAACCTCAATTTTTTTAGCATCTATTCTACTGGTTTGTTTTGTATGACAATTCGCGTCTGTTGGCGACCACTCATGTGAAAATAAATTTCACGAGGTACTACTTAACCTTATAGCAAGCTAAATCCAGAAACCCAGACATTTTTGCAGTTGCAAAATTAAAGCCAGACACTTTTTGTAAATGTCAAAAACTAATTATTAGACGAGTCAATCTAAATCTTAAAGCGACATTAAGTGAAACAAATTCCAACAAAAGTTTTTTTTGGTGATTTTTGGCTCTATAGATGTTGTTTGCATAAGAAAAATTTTTTACAAAATTCGGACCATCGGAAGTCACTTTTTCAAAATTGCGGCCAGTTAACCTGAAAATCTGAAAAAATCAATCAATCAGTTTTGTATCTTATCTAATGTTTTTAGGGTCGTGGAATTCATTTCAAAAAATAAATTTTGTCTATGGGGCCGAAAAGTGGCTTATTTTTCAAAATATCCTGTTTTGTGTGGTTTTTAACCACTAATTAACTGCAATAATCGACCTATTAATTTTTTAATTCGTTAAAGTTGCTTTGCTAACTTGACACTCATCATTTAGGTTGCGTCAGATGAAAACAAATATATAAATACTCGGTCTTGGACTTATTAAGCATTAATTTTTATTGTTTTTAGTTTTTGTGGTGCAAATATTTAATACATTTTTACATTCTTTACTTGTATGCAATAAAAAATTTCAAACGATACATAATTTACATGCCTTCGGCCTTTATAGAGCGCATAAATATAAAGGCATAAGCCTTAACTAAATTTTGTTATTAGTAAGTCTCAATGAAAGCCCTTACCTTAATATGGCCGCAATTCTTGCAATAAGTCAGTTGTGTTAATCTTATACAAGTATAAATCATCGAAAGATAACATTTACATTAATTTTATTTGTACTATATGTAATTTGTCAGTCGTGTAACCTGAAATTTCAAATGGAACAATATGAATGACAGTTCGTAAACCTGATATATTATCTTCATATATTTTTTTTCAAGTCAACAACATATACCACAAGATTGTGTTGCAGTTTAGTATTTATATATTTTATTTATTATTTTTCTTCAAAAACATGTCAAACGTGTTGCTGATCCAAATTGCGGCACACGTCATCATCATCATCATCATGTGTCACTCATAATTGCACAAATGTATCTTAATTTAAATTCTGACGCCCGTTTTTCATCTGCATTTCCACAAGTATGACGTTTTGGTGCTATAGTTCACATTTCAATTTTTGTTGTTTATTGAAAATAAATTTTAAGGAAAAAGAGTAACGTTTTATTGGTTTGGATTAAGAGATGACCCATTTGGCTCCAGAATATATTAATATCCTGCTGTCCTGGGAGTGGGATTAGGACCAATCAAAAGATAACTGTGTTTGTTGCTCTGAGTGGTCTGAGCACTATTACTGCGACAGCGGCCCTACAATTTTGAATTTCTGAAAATTGAGGAAATAGCTTTGGTTTCTGCCCAAGTTTCTAAGGAAATATCAATATTCCTATAATCACATCACATGTGGCACGATTCTTTGTAACTGCATATGTACAATCTGCAAACCCTAAATCCTTAAAGACACTGCAGACATTTGGAAGAAGATGGGTTATCTTAAAATGATGTCTGGTCATCGCCAACCGTCTCGTCGGCAAATTACTGATACCTGATTCGTGTCTACAACTAGGTTCTCCATTAGAATTCCATTGTTGAGATAACAGTTATAGGGTCACTGGACTGATGCAGTATTGTATAGTCTTCTATTTCCAATTGTAATATTTCGTTCTTTTGTAAACAAAACCAGTTCCGTCCTGATTCCGAAGTTATTGCCCTTACTGTTAGCTTATTGAACCTCAAAAACCGGAAAGCTTTCAGTACTTAGTATGAGCATTTCTAAATAATATTGAAACCGTTATCTTTGTAAATGCTAAGTCTAAGACATGTTTTTCAATGACCATATTTTGTATCTTGTTTCAATATTAAAGACATTCATCCACCTTAAGAATTTTTCTTCTTTCCAATCATCTTACTTCTTCTATATTTAAACGATAAATACAATAAAACATTAATAAAATAAATAATTAAAATTGTGTTTGTTTCTTTTTTTACATACAAAAATCAGGTTATTGTGTCCGCACCCAGTATTACCTAAAATACATCACCTTAAAATAATATCATTAAGATCATTGAACTTTAGGTGAGGTGCCTGGGCATATAGGATCATTTAATTTAGGTTGCATTGTTTTGGGGGCAAATACCGCAGTATTCACATTTATTTAAAATTAAAATCACGTTTTATAGCTCATTCGTCACTCCTTTAAATAATAATTATTATAATTTATTGCCAATGTGTTTTTGTGTTTGCTAATTTGAAGTAGAAGGAAATATATGAACACCTTAATTGTACGTTCCGGGTCGCTAGATCGTGATAGACATTTAACTTTGAGTTACACAAATTCAACTTAAGTATATAATAAAGGGTGGTTAAATTTTAAGGGCCGATGCTGATTTTGAATAAAACACAAATTATTTAAGAAATTATTGTCATTTCTTTTTATTATGATAATATTGGTATGGTTCAATTATGTATGAAACTAAATATCGGCCAAATGGCCGCCGCGACATCGATGGCACACCTTCATCCGATGGTCCAAATTTTCGATGACGCTGATGCATATTTTAGGTTCTATGCCGTTAATGTGCTAAATTATCTCATCCTTTAGCTCTTGAATTATTGCTGGCTTATCGACGTACACCTTTTCTTTCAAATAACCCAAAAGAAAGAAGTCCAACGGTGGCCAATTCACATCCCCACCACGTGAGATAACACGGCAATTGAATTTGTTGCGCAAAAGAGCCATTGTTTTGTTAGCTATGTGGCAAGTTGAAACCACAGCGTCCACATCCATATCTTCCAATTCAGGCCATACAAAGTTCATTATCATCTTACGATAGCGTACACAATTTACAGTAACTGCCTGATAGGCCTCATTTTGGAAAAAATACGGCCCGATGACGCCGCCAGCCCATTAACCGCACCTAACAGTCACTCTTTGCGGGTGCATTGGTTTTTCGACAATCACTCTTGGATTATCATTTGCCCAATTGCGGCAATTCTGCTTATTGACGAATCCACTGAGGTGAAAATGTGCCTCATCACTGAAGATGATTTTCTTCGAAAGCTGATCATCCACTGTTGCCATTTCTTGCCACCATTCGATTGTGTATCTTCCGATTGCTCGATTGTGTATCTTTCTATGGTTCAAATTGAGTTATTCTGAAATTGAGAAATGTCAAATGAAATGCAGAAGAAAACTTGACGTTTAGGTGTGGTTCACATTCAACATCGGCCACATTAAACATAGCTCGTTTTTGTCTCATTAAATTTTAAAAGTCTTTTTTTATTCAGCCGTTCCAGTCAACAACATCTAATATTTTGGGGCGACTTTCCTTTACGACATCCCGATTTTGAAGTTAATTTTTTTTTTTTTAGGGGTAGGTAGGTATCTCAATAGAAAATTTTCCAAATCTTAGGGTGAGGGAAACCCCCTAAATGCATTTAAAAAATGTTTAAACTTTTGAAAATCGGGTTTTTGTTGCCAAATTTCACTTTTTACATTTTACTCATTACTCATTGGATATATTATCACTAGAAAACACTAAATATCTCAATTTTAAGGATATGCAACATTTATAAGTATTTTTAATTAATTTTAGAACTTTTTGTTTAATGAAAATACATAATACTCCATTTCAATAACAAATCAAAGAAATGTCAAATGGTCTGTTTAGTATTGCCAGACACGTATTTTGTTTCCCTTGTGTTTTTATTTTGGGAAATTTTGCGGGAAATTTAAAACTTGCTTATATAAATAGGTATGTATGTATGGGGGGCATGCTGCCCCCCTGCAACCCCCCTGCTTGTGCTCATTATAGGATTTGGGGTGGGGCAAGGTTTGGTGTATGCAGTTTCTTTTGCATCTAAAAAACATGGATTAAAAGAAAACATCCCAAAACCAAAGTGTAAATCTGGCAGTACTCAGCATGCAATGACATTTGAGTCTTTATTTATTTTCCATGCATTTTGTATGGAAAAAGTGAAAGTTTAAAAATTAACTAAAAATACGTACTTATAAATGTTTTCTCACCCTAAAATTGTGATATTTTTTTTTATATATTTTATCCCTTTTCTACATTGGTGAAACTGAAAATTTTTGAATATCTGATAAAGTTTAGAAGGAGTTTTTATAAAAGTAATTTAATTGTTTTTTTATGAAATTGGACATAAGAGCTTTTTTAAATTTTTAATTTTTAATTTTGGAAATTGAGCTAAGTAAACGCCAAGAGCTGACATTTTTCTCATTTCACCTTTTTCAAAATGACAATATCTTATTAACGACCAGTCGGAGAAGAAAAAGCGAAAAACTTTATTTTTGTTTGTAAAATGTAATCCTATCAGTGATGAGGAGTGTGTTAATTTTCACGCGCCCTGTTTACTTGAAAATTGGTAATAATTCATTCATTTCACACTTCTGGTATTTACTTATCCTTCACAAACACAAGGTAATATGGTAATATATAAGGTGAAAAACAGCAAAATATTTATTCAAAAATTTTTAAGCAATATTTTAATATTAAATGTAAAAAAAAACACATCCAGTTGCTGAAAAGATAAAATAAACACATCTTAATGATGGCCCACTATTTTGGTATACTACGCCTTCCTTGTTAATTTGAAAATGCGATTTAAATAATGAAAATAATAAACATGTTGTTTTTCAATAAATTGATTTTTTCAAGGTAAACTTTAAGAACAAATGTTTTATTTTTTTTTCCAATTGAAGAAGCAGAACATTGAATGGATACATGTATGTACCAAGGCAAATAAAGAAATTGATTTAATTGTAGTTTAATTAATCTTGAGTGCAAAGCACCCTTGAAAAATAACTTTGTGTGATTGATATTGTATTGTATCAGTTATGCAATTATACTAAAAGTATGAAAATGTGGATATATAAAGAACTGTGGATACCAACATGTCCAACATATAAAACCTAACCATGATTACATTAATCTTTCGAATTAAATGGTTCTAGAAACTTATAAGGAAGGTATGTACAATGTAACATTTTTTTGATGTATGTATTAATAAAAAAAAGGTGTCGGTTAAAGTTTCTATGCAGGCATTACATACATATATGTAAATACACTATGTCAATATATAAATTCGTGCCGATTATCTGTGATAGCTAAAGCTTCTATGAAATTATTACAGAATTTTTAATACGCTCATATAAAAAATCGTGTAGATTATCCGTGCTGATAAGAACTTGTAGTGAGTACAGATTCTATGCACTCAATACATAAATATAAATACTATTCCAAAGACTCATTTTTACAAATATGTATTGAGTACACATTAATGTAATAAGTTCATAAAAATATTTATTCAATAAATATTCATTTAATTTGTCCATATTTCTATGTCTATGTACTCACTACATAATTTTGTAATTAGTTTATGTAAATACTTCATATTTATGTAATGAGCACATGTCTTAGAGTCGTTTCTAACGTTGCCTTATTTTGAGAGTATACCAATATATTTTCAAAATTATTTACAAATTAATCTTATTTTAAAAATACTTTAATTCTTACTTGAATTTGAACTGGGGGCACACACTCACGGAGAAAGCATGTATCCACTGGTCAAATTGAAATCAGAAAAAAGTGGTACTAAAAATAAATAAGTTAAAGGTCATACGAGCTTTTAATATTTATGCATTGAGAATGCGTCATTTAATTCAGTATACGATGCTTATAACCAGAACACAATTTGAAATTTTGAATTTAAATTTTATTTAAACGATACGTATTTGATTGTAGCTGGTACTTTGTTTTGTACTGAATACATTACGTCTGTATTGAATACATCAAGTAAATTTTCTATAGACTCACTATATAAATATTACCTCAGCCAGTACTATTGATGATTTAAGTTTCAATCCATTCATACATGGAGATTGAAATGTTAGCAGTACACAGTACACCCGTAAAAGTTCCCAAAATCTCGTTTGTGAAATTAGCAGAGCAACTTTCACCCACGCTAATGGGACCTTGGCATGAATTTGCAGTTTTTTTTTCATTTCTATTCCCGATTTTGCAGTTCGCCATATAAGGGTGTAATCGAGTGACCTGCTAACTTCACAGTAAAGCAGGTCAGATAGTGTATCTCAGGAATCAAGCATGCTAGGAACTTGTAATAAGGCTCCAAACTTACAATTTTTGCATTTCAAGAATAGGCTACTTCATAATTTGTAAGTCCTTTTTTTGAACAACATTTTGAAGTAGCTTGCTCTTGAAATGCAAAAAAAACTGCAAATTTGGAGCCTTATTAAAAATTCCTAGCATGATTGCTTCCTGAGATACACTATGTGACCTGCTTCACTGTGAAGTTAGCAGATCACTCGATTATACCCTTATTTGGCGAACTAAAAAATCGGGAATAGCAATAAAAAAAATGCAAAAAACTGCAAATTCCTGTCAAGGTCCCATTTGCGTGGGTAAAAATTGGTCTGCTAACTTCACAGTCGTCCCAAAATCTATATCTATGTAAATAATTTGCAGTGATTATGTGAGCATGTATGATGTGCGTATTCCTATCTTCACTTTAACACTTAATTATCAACCTTAACTTAATTTCCATTTTGATTGACATTTTAATATGATGATTAAATATTTATTTAGAGTGTATGTAGTTGTTAGGGGTGCACTGACAATGTTGTTAGCTTTTAATCGATTTCTTTCGAGTACGTGTTAAAAAAAGAAACTTATAATTTTATTCAATATGCGTCCTTGAAACTATCATTGACTTTGACATTAAATTGATTACAACACTTGAATATCGTAAATGAAACATACACATCAAAGAAATAGTGATAGGTACATTTATCTTCACAATAAATTTTGATAGTCTCATATTTAAATAATAGAATGAAAATGCAGACATTATTACCTTAGAGTTTTTTTTTTAATTGTTCTTGTTATAAGTTTTATTGTTTAAAAAAATACATGAAACTAAAGTTTAACGTATAGTTTTCGATGTGGGAATTTATGTATATTCGTTTTAATAAGCAACAAATTTTGTCTGGAATATCTGTGTTACTTTGAAAGCATAAACAAAGTTTTATATAAAACTGGTAAAAATATTTAAAAACTTTTCATTTTTCTTTAAACTTATTCCTTAATATACTCCAATTTCCTTTTTTTTTGTACTAATTTATAAAATATCATTACTAGCCATCATCTGTACCTGAATATATAAAATTCTTGTAAACTCATTTCGAGTTGCTTATTTTTTCAGTGACCTATAAAGAATTTCTATGTTGAAAGAAATTTCCACAGATTCATGACCTTTCCAAATTTAGGGCAATAACCATTCAATTTCAATTATCCATTAAAAAAAGTTCAATTGCACTTGAACAAGAAAATGGCAAAATGCCAGCTATTCATTATAACCTCCAACCATATTAATTCCTACTTCCTGTTCCTTTTAATATAAGATGGCATTTTTGTTTTTTTTTCGTAATTAACGTCAAATGAATGTTTGAATATTTTATGAAAAATAAAATGTCACAACGCATTTGTACCTACTCCTTATTAACTTCAAATCAATCTAAAAACACAACTTTGGTGTTTATATTTGGGGTGTTTTCGTTTGTTGTTTGTATTTACATAGGTACCTATTGTAATAATTACTGGTACCTATTCCTTAAATTAGTAAGTGTATAACATTGAGTTTAGTTGACTCAAGGTGCTGTCAGAGTCAGAGAGTGTAGCAAATATACATAATTTAAACAAAAAGAAAGAATATGAAACGTACATACTACTCGTATATTATGATGAGTGATGTGATGACATATCAATAGATTTGTTATTACTTGTTTTCATTGCTTGGCCTAATGCCACCTTTATCGAAGGACACTTTAACTATAACGAATATAAAACTTTCTACAAAAATGCATTTTGAGATTTTCTTTGTGAAGCTGTTTTTCGGTTCTTGGGTTATAATCCCCTGGTTTTGTATGTAATTCCTCACAGTATTTGGCAAAATATCAACAAATTGTTTGATACGATGATGAGAAATACTTGACTCCTCTTCCTGTTGTCGTTCCCTTTAGTAATTTTAGTACCTTAGTGAGAATTGAAGCATCCAGGTCAAAAACCAGATAACTCCACTTTTTAACGAAATATGGTTTTTGATGCAGAAATATTAAACAAAGAACCCTCCATCTTTGGTGTACGTGAAACACAGCTACGTTAAATCTAAATTAGAAAAAGGCAATTTTTTACTAGAGTTATCGTGTTTTTGCAGCACACGTAAAAAACAATTCAAACATTGTTAGCGGTTCCAAAACCTTGGAAATACTCAAATGGTGCTTAAGTCAACAAAATATTATATTGATTTGAAAAACAACAATTGGTTCAATGATCAATAGCTGGTTTCCTCTCGTAGGTCCTCGAGTCGAGTTGAGTTGAGTCGAGTTGAGTCGAGTCGAGTCGAGTTAAGTTGAGTTGAATCGCGTCGAGTGGAGTTGAGTCGAGCCGAGTCGAGTTGATTCCAGCTGGGTCAATTCGAGTCGAGTCGAGTTAAGTTGGGTCGCGTCGAGTTGATTTTATTTGAGAGGAGTCGAGTTGGATCTAGTTGAGACGAGTCGAGTTGAGTCGACTGAGTGGAGTTGAGTCTAGTCGAGAGTTGAGTCGAGTCGAGTGACTCAAGTCGAGTAGAGTTGAGTCGCGTCGAGTTTAGTTTAAAGTTTAATCGATTCGGGTGGAGTTGAGTTGAGTCGAGTAAAGATGGGTCGAATTGAGTCGAGTTGAGCCGATTCGAGTTGATTCTAGCTGAGGCGTGTCGAGTTGAGTCGAGTAAGATTGAGTTGAATGGAGTTTTTTCTTTTAGTCGAGTTGAGACGAGTCGGGTTAGATTAAGTTGAGTCATAAGTTTCACTTTTATTCCCAAAATGTGAAATAAGTTTAATCTCGATCATTTTCTATCCCGAAAAAAAAACAAACAAAGCTCCATACACCTGTATGTAAAATCAAACAAATCCCCTTAACACTGCATCAGGTAAAAATAATATATTTATTTTTGATTCACTGAAGTGAAATTTTTTCGAATATTATATTCTTCATTTTCACTGAAAGTTGAACGAACATTCACATACATTTTTCCTGGATCACTTGAAAGATTGTACCTTCATCTTTGAGATCTGATAGCATTTTTTTTTCTCATACATGTGGTGTTTGTATTGGTTCTTAAAATAGGTTTCTTTCTTGAAATGTATACTTTTGTTTATTTTCGCTTTAATAATATATTTTATGTATCTACAGAATCATTTCAGAAAAATTTTATTTTAAACTCCTTTTACTCTTTAGGAACTTATTTTTTGCAAACATTAATATTTTCGGTAGCATTTTGTTATTTTAATTAAATTTTTTTTCTTTTTCTTTCAGGTATGTTCCCAAAAGCGTCACTGTTGTGTAAAATAAAATGTAATAAGTTGTTACTGGAATGTAAGTATGAAAACTATATTCTGAAAAATTGGTTGACATCTCTGGTAATATAAAAAATTAAGCAGGTTTATTCTCAATTGGACTTGAATCGTGTAAACACCCAGTTTAGGCGTTGTATCGACTTCTCTAGTTTAAAAATAAAATGCACGACTGGGTCACACGTACTTGCCTTGTATTCAAGATGCTGAGGATTTAAAAAAATTATACATATGTAAAAACATGGAAATTGTGAGAGAAAATGTTAAAAAGCATGAAAAACGATATTTAAACTAGCTAAAAAAAAACTTCGTTGAGAGTTTGTGGTGAAAAACAAGAAACCCAGCTTGATTCTTTATTGAATATGATTGCATAGACAAAAAAATTTTTAAATCGTTGGAGCGGTTTTCTTAAAAATTAATTTTTTATATATTTAATCTCTAAAAGATTTTTAAGGAAAACTTTTGTTCATATAAAAATAAAATGTCAAAAAATTTGTCAACTTGTTTTTGAAATATCGAATTTTCAAAAAAAAAAAATAAAACTTTTTTAAAAATCCAAAAACTTTTTTTTTGAGAATTTTCATATGCAATATTATTTAATCTTGTCTGAAATTTGTATATAAAAAAAAATTATCTAAAACCGTCCAGCCGAAAATGAAAAACTTCAAAATAAAAAACACGTTCTATGACAGGTATCTACTATTAATAGTTGGTAAGTGCAAAATTTAATAAATTCTTGTAGTAGATCGTACTAATATTGGTATATGGAAAAAGATTTATCAAAATCGTAGGAGTCATTTTTGAGAAAAAAAATATTTTCCTTTCCGGTTTTTAACTTTTGTATGGAAAGTACCGTTATTTTTTCATAGATATATGTAAACATTTTTCTAAAAATAACTCAGAGAGTACTAAAAAATTCTTTAACATCGAGTTTCGTAAATAATTGATCATACCGTTTTCGAAATATTTGATTTTCAAACAAAAATTTTGAAACATTTTTTAAAAATCCAAAAAATAATTTTTTTAAATTTAAGTACAGAAAAATGGTTCTTTAGGAGGTTCCATAAATAACCATTTTTTGAAAAATAATTTTCCACCCAATAAGCCTTTACTAAAAGGAATTTATTGATTTTTTTTAGAAAAGTTGTCGAGTCGTGTTTGAGAAAAATACGATTATGTAAAATTGCTAAGAAAATTTTTTTGGCAGGAACCGTTATTTTTGCTCTAAAAAAATGAAAAAAACGTGTGGGCATAATTACCAAACACGACTATGTACCAAGTTTGAAGAAAATCGATCGGGCCGTTTAGGCTGTAGACGAACAAACAGACAGAACTGTGCCACCTGCTTTTTTGATGTTCTCTTTCATCGTAATGTCATGTTTGATTGTTATCTCAATTTTTTTCACGAATCCAAAACTTGCCTTAAGGTACCTTCATATGTACATAGCAAGTTAAAATCACTAAATTACTTTTAGTAAAGGCTACGATAAGGAGTACGTCCCAAATTCAAAATGATATGACTGATTTCAGTAATTTTTTTTATTCAAAATCTTCCAAAAAAACAGAAAGTGTTGTGAGCCAAAATATTTGAATATATATTTTTGGATTTAAAAATCATAGATTATTTGAAACTACTTAAGAGTTTTTCAACACTTTCTTAAATATTTTAAGAAAATAAAATTGTATTTAAGAAAAAAAACTTACTATAAATAAGTAAAAAAAAACCGTTGAGGAAAAAATTTTTTTTTCAAAAACGACTCCTACGATTTTGATAATACTTTTTCCGTATGCTAAAATAAGTGTGATATATACTACCAAAAATTATAAAAATGTACTCTTTGCCACGATTAATTTAGTACCTCGCATAAACTTGGATTGTATACACAAATTTCAAATAACATTCAAAAATATTGCATATCAAAATTTTCAAAACAAAATTTTTTGAATTTTTTTAAGAGTTAATATCTCAAAAGTGGTTGAAATACTTGAGATTTCTTTACTTTTCTTTTAGGAATTTTTATATTTAATAAATTTTTTTAAAAAACCGCTGCTACCGTTTGAAATTTTTGTCCATTCAATAATATTTGATCAAAAATTCATATGTCATTCCCTTTTACACATCAAACTATTAAAAAGAGTTGTTTTTAGCTTATTTAACTATCGTATTTCATGATTTCGAACATTATTCTCTCATAATTTCCATGTCTTAAATAATAGCGATTTTTTTTTAAGTCTAGCGTCTTGAATATAAGAGCAAGTACGTGCTTTAATTTTATTGAAATCGCTCAAGGAAAAACGAAGATCCGAGGGTTTCGAAACATTTTTCGATTTTTCGATTTTTCGATTCTAGCAGATTTGATTGGATCGTGAAAACGATTTTTCTTAAATTATTTGCCTATAACTTTTTCATCTGTAAAGATAGGTATAGACATTGCTCCTTATTAAAAAAAGACAATTTAATTTTCTTTAAAATGACATATTCAGAAACAGTTTTGCATAAAAATCGACCGAGAAACGGCCGATCAAACTAAGCCGATTTTAGGATTTAAAAGTAATATATATGCCATTTATGGCTATTTTGAGAAATTTGTAAGATGATACGCTCAAACTGGGTGAATAATTGACATACAAAGTAAAAAAAAATAGAGACATTTCAATTTTTTCCTAGTTTAAGGGTTGCCATCTATTTTTTTTTCAAAATTTAAAATAATTGCCAAAAAAACGCACTTGCTTCTAAAAACCAAATTTTTGAACATATGTAAGCTAATTATACCTTCCTGAACATGCAAAAATAGTGCCAAACGATTTTTTGGCCGAAAGTGCTCGCTATTCGAGCTCAAAGTTCTTAAAGCAAGTATTATAAAAAATTTTTCGACAACCAAACTCATATGGCACTATTTTTGCAGGTCTAAGAAGGTATAATAAGCTAAAACGGGTTTGTTAAAACAAGTTTGTTGATTTTTGCGCTTATTTTAAATTTGGAAAATTAAGATGGCAACCCTTAAACTGCAAAAAATTGAAATTTCTGTATTATTTTTTACTCAAATGGTCAACATCCAGTTTGAGCGAATCATCTTACAAGTTTCTCGAAATAGCCATAAATTCCATATATTTTACTTTTGAATCTTAAAATCAGCTTAGCCTGAGCGGCCGTTTCTCGGTCGATTTTTATCCAAAACTTTTTCTGAATATGTACTTTTAAAGAAAATTAAATTATGTTTTCTTTTATATTGAGCAATGCCTATACCTATCTTTAGAGGTAAGTTTTTTTTTGAATGATTTTTTTAAAATTTAGGTAACTAGAAATCTCAACAAAAAATGTTAATATTGTCTGCATAAAAGGATTTCAATATTATTTCGAGCTTTTGCTTCGTTTTCGAGTTATATGCAAAAAACTGAAAAGGGTGCTTTTGCATGCCCCACCCCCTCCAAAATGCACCCTCTATTTAATAGCACTACGCGGTTTTCTCATCTTCAATAACCCAATTATTGGTTTTTACAATAAAAACCCATGAGCGCCTTAGTTCCTTTTTAAATGACATAATAAATAGCCTATTGTGGTTCTTCTTAAAAAGACCACATTGTGGTGAATTTCAGACTTAGGCTTCTTGCAAGAACGACCACAAATTAATAAGAAATGTCAGATAGGCGCCAATATTAACCAACTTTACTGGTTCAAATGGTGTAAGCTGACAAATCAAATAAATAATAAAGTGCGTTTGTTTTCACAATCGATTTACTCTTCCAACGATACCATGGCATAATTTGATTTAACGACTGTCATAAAGCCAGAAAATATTTAATGGTTTCATTACAATATTTTTGTATTACTAACTGACAATTGGACGAGAACAATATTTTAAAATAATTTTTAAAGGTAAACACAAACTGACAGAAAATATTTGCTCGGAGTTCTGTTTGATAACTTTATCGGAAAACTGGTATAAGCTGTCATAAGAACTGAGATTTAAATTGATGGTGACTTATTTTGAAATTGCATCAATATTCAAGAAATTGTTCAATTAAGAACATTATTTTAGACTTTTAAACTTTGAAAGAAATGAAATTCTCGAAAAAAAACCTTCTGTCTTATAACAAGCATAAGATATAGGCAATTTAAAGGATACAACCTTAGCAGTCATTCTTAAAGTAACGGATATCCTTTAAATTTTAAATTAAATACATTTTTTTTTTAATATTTGTCTTGCCTAGCCTTGGTTTCTGAATGGTACCTAAGCATTTTAATCAAATCAATACTGGGCCACATAAAACTTACTTAAGGGTGTGTTTACTTTGTCTTATAGTCCTTTCATCTCACATCGCAATATTCCCTAATGCGAATGAATCATCCGAAATGTTTAAATATTATGAGCTCATATTGGCAGATAGCTGATGTAATCACACAAAAGGAGTGTCTAATGTCTTAAGATGACGCATCATTAGTATCTAGCTATAACAACATTATTGTTATTATTATTATCATTTGACAACATCTTTTAATATACTCTATTCTACTCCAAAATAAATAAAAAGATGCTTAAATAAAATTAATTGTCTTTACTTAAATATGATAAATTCTAGTTGGATAACTATGCATATCGTTAAGTGATAAATCCGTTGAACAACTAGGAACATTATTTAATGATTCATTCAAAAGTGTTTTGCGTGTTAAATCAATAAATTCGAATGTGTATAGTTAAAGTCTATTTTATACTCAAAGTCACGTAGATACACAAAGAAATAAACTCTTAATCCCCGACACTGTTGTTATTATGTAATCCAAGCAAAAAAAAAAAATATCCTATGTCAGCACCGTTTCTTCCCTCATTTTCTGCAATAAGAATCCCTTCATAAAAAACAACATTCCATCAAAGGATTAACACACCCACGAATTGTAGTTTCTTTTTAGTCAGGAAGGTCACGTTGAAAATAATACAAACATTTTGTAACGTCTTAAAGTTTTGCTCCGATGATACTTATCGTTACACATTGGTAGTTTCCTGTTAACCAGCCCTCAACTTATAAAACAGTTATATTAGGTGCGTTTTATTAGTATTTGTAGCTAGCGCAGTCAACCCAAGTACGGCGGCGCTATATAGGTTTAAACTAAGCGAAACTTTATTTCAACTTTTATATCCACTTTTTACTGACTTATTTATCAACATTTTTGAGTTTGTTGTTGCTTACCGAGGGACATTTTACTGTGCTAGCTGTAACTGTTTCAATAAAACGTGCTTATTGTTACAGTACGTATAATATCATTGTTAGATCGTAAAAGGTTTAAAAACTGATTGATGAGCCACGAGACATTGATATTTGAATTCTGTTATTTGTTTCGATCTGAGAGAGAAACCTCTATTTTCATTTTTTAAATATTTCGGTCAACCAGTGAGATTTATCGCTGAGAAAAAAAATAAATCTCATCTGCATCAATCCGAATGTTCGTAAGTATAAGAGTAGTAAAGTACTAAATTTTTGTACTAAAAATAATCGCCAAGTCGGTTTACATGGAGATATGTGCCGTAGTTTTCTCGCTATAGTCTCGCTTTGGTATCGCCGTGACGTTTACACTTGGTTTTTGACATTTAGAATATCATCTCGCTTTGGTCTCGCTGGAAATATCCTCGAAAAAGTCTTTTTTTCAAAATAACGTTTTTCAAAAAGGTTAAAATAAGCTAAAACGTGGTTAAAAATCCAAACGTGGTTTTCAGTGTGTGTGTTCGTCTTTGTGTGAACTCGCCAAGCCAAGTTTACAAGGGGATCCGTGTCGTGGTTTTCTCGCTATAGTCTCGCTTTGGTCTTGCCTTCACATTTACATGTGGTTTTTGGCATTTAGAATGGTTTTCCGTCATCTCGCCTTTGTCTTGCTTTAGTGCCGCAAAAGTTTTTTCAAAATAAAATTTTTCAAATAAACAAACAAAATTGAAATCGCTTTACCTCGTTTCAAGCGTGCTCGTCTCCAAATAAGTGAGAATTTCTCAGTACAGCTGGGTAGCGTTGGGCCTGGTTCACACGGTAAAACACCCAGGAAAACAAAGTGAGAACACGTCAAACCATTTTGAATGGCAAAAACCACATGTAAATGTCATGGCGAGACCAAGGCGATTGATTTTGAGACAAAAATCATTTATTATTGTGATGAACATATAAAGCTCAAAACTAAATTAATAATTCTACTAAAAAAAATTCAAATAGACCCAACTTTCCACATAAAATGACTTTTAAAATTTCAATGGTAGGGTAATTCAATCATTGAATTAAAAAAAGTAATTTTATGTGGGCCTATTTGAAATTTTTTTTGACTATAAATATTAATTAAGTCTTGAGCTTCATTTGTTTATCAAAATAATAAATGATTTTGCTTTCTAAATGTCTCAAAATCATTAAAGTTATCAAAAATTAAAGTTTTCAATGATGAGTTCTAATGATAGCTATTACTGGCACCTAAGACTTATGAGGTTTTGACAGAAAGCTGACGAATGGAATCTAGATGAAAGTTTCAAATTTTGACAATCTGTACGTCACTTGACATTTCTTTTATCTGCTGTTAAAATCTTTTCAATGTCTTCTTTGAAATATATTACCATCTCGAAAAACTCTTTTCATAATCACTCTACAATACAAAGTTCATAAAACGATAAAATATTAAAAAAAAAAATCGAAAGGGAATTTTATTTTTGATTCGATCGCGAATCTTATTTTTTGTTTCTTTAAATTTAAATTTGTTTTCACGATCGAATCAAATCTGTTTGGATCTGTAAAATATAGTTCGTTCCTAAATCTATATTGCAAGAAATATTAAATATCCATTTACTAAGTTCAAATAAGATAAAAAAAAAAATTATAATTTTACGATAGGAAATTTTTTAGAAAATACATAGTTGCACAAAACAAAGTATCGAAGGACAAAGTTAAAAAAAAATCCAAATCCTCGAAACTTCGTTGTTCTTTGAGCGGTGTCAAATTAATTGAAACAGGTCATGCTGATAAAGAATTGAAAATAAAAAATATTTTCAAATTGATGAATGAGAAAGAATTAAAAAGAAACAAAGATTTTCAAAACAGTGTTTCAAAGATGTTTCACCATTTTGCAAGTTTTGAAAATAATTATTTCTGCTATAATTCTGTCTCAGCTACCATCTGTGTCTTTTTTTTATTAAAATCGGTCAAAGAACAACTTTTATTTGAAAATATGTAAATGTCAAAAAAATTGCCCTAAAATCACCCTTTTCTCGAGCAGTAAAAGAACTAAAATTTTATATTTTTTAGATGTTTTCTTTTATCGTAGCCTTACTTCAATAGAATTTGACAATTAATGGTTTGACAGATGGGGGACAGGTTTTTTTTTTGACGGTTCATTGTATAAAAAAAATGCACTTCTCATTTCAACAAAACTTATTCCAAAATATAAATAGCTTCACAACCGTAGTGAATGGATAGGATACTTGATGAAGTATGATTTTTTTAAAAGACTTTTTCAAATCCTTTTTGTGAGGGAACTTTATTCTACCATAATTTTATTTTTCCGATCTTGTTTGAACGAAAGATATAAAAAAAGGCATTTTTATTTTGTTCATAAAAAAACTATACACTTCTTGTATCTTAAAAATTGTATCGTTCGTGAAATACATTCCTTGAGAAGAGCAATAAAGAATTAAAAAAAATCGTATTTTCTGATTCACGAATAATATTTTAAGAATTCTGCACCACATGCATAAGTAAGGTAGAAAAGACGGTTATGCTTAAATATCTGAGTTGTAAAAGATAACAATCTTTTGCGAATGCAATCTTAAGTGACTTCAATACAAAATTGAATTCCTTACATTCTTTTTTAAGAATGCGACTTCAGAAAATGCAGTCGCCATTTTCTTTCGTTAAAAAAATTGCAATTTTGTTTGCTTTCAATCTTTTGTCACCATCAACTGAATGCAATCTTTAGAGAATTCATGCATTCCTTACATTCTTTTGAAGTTGTTTGACTTATTTTGCATCCTTTGTATTCATTGCATTCTTTTGATGTCCTTGGCATTCTTTGAGTTTTTTTTAAGTCTTTTGCAATCCATGAATTTTTGAATTCGTTTGAAATCTTTTGAATTCTCTTGAATGCATTGAATTCATTGCATTCTTTTGCAATTAAACATTGTTGTTTTTGTTTCGTTGACGTCACCGAGGACTTCCTGTTGGTTTGGCAAATCCTTAATGCGTGTTAAAAATAACATCCACTCAAAAAATTTTATCTGATGCATTTTAGGCAAATTAACATACTTTGTTTTCCATCAGCGCATGTTAATGTTAGTATTATGGAGAGCAAACGCAAAAGAATTCAAAGAATACAAAAGACTTCAAAAGAATGCAAACAATTCAAAGCATGCAAAAGAATCTAAAATAATGCAAAGAATGCATAAAGTCTTTTAAGATTGCAATCAGTTGATGCGACAAAAGATTGGAAACAAAAAAAGATTGCATTCTTTTTATCAAAAAAAGGAAAAAAATGGCGACTGCATTTTTTAAAGTCGCATTCTTAAAAAAGAATGTAAAGAATGCAATCCTATTGTTGAATTCAATGAGAGATTTATTAAGACTGCATTCGCAAAGATTGGAATCTTTTTTACAACCCTGCTTAATGTTTCGATAAGATCATTAGCGAAATTCTTTGTTTTTTATTTAAAAAAAAATAATTATTCCAAATAATGAAACATTTTTAATGAATTTTGGAATTGATTCATTCAAAAGTATAAGAGTAGATAGTTTTTTTTTGAGATTTCAGTTCAACCGCCTTCTCAAAAATGGATCAAACATTTTATTTTAAAATTTAAGAAGCTGTGGTATAGGGAACATTATGTAATATGTACTTCAATCTTATTTTTTCGATTAGTCTTTCTGGCTACTTTTCAACTATTGCAAACCAATTATTTCAAAGTTGTTTCTGAAATGCCACAAGGGAGCCATTTAGTTCCTATTTTCTTTATTTCATTTATTTAGTACTTACCGACTGTGTTGTAAGTATCCTAAATGTCTAATATATGCAAATGATGCTAGTATCTTCAAAACTTTTGTCAATACCCATTGTTATGAAAAGTGGCAGTGTGACCTTAATTCTAAAAATATGGTAAAATAATAAAAAAAAAAAAAAAACAATGAATAGAATGAGGTACATGACACGCATTATGTATCTAAAATGGACCTAAAATTTGTATTCAAAAGACGTCATGCATGCCACATACTATTTAAGTCTGTTTTCATTAATTTAAAAAATAATGTTAATTATTTATGAATCATTGTAGCACACTTTTCATTGAAAGTGCTCTTTTTTTTTAAGCCTGATTATGTGTAGAAGAAAAAAGTGCAACGTTACTTAGTGGACTATTTATGTATAAGTTTAAATATATTCCTTTTATAGCCAAGTCAATTTGATGAACATATACGACTAAAGCATGTATTAATGTTGTCTCACAATAATTGTTTTATATTGTTCAGACATAATTTTATTTATTTTTGTTCATACTGTTTACTTTTGACCATGAAAGTAATTTGAGGCATCTATGGGTTGTCTTTACTACCCACTAGCTATATTCTCTGTCTTAATGTCTTGTAATCAATTTAAAAATAAAATGAAACCCTTTATTTTACATATACTGCATTTGCATTTTCCATTAATAAACCCTTACCTCTGGCATTTAAATAACAGGTTAAGAGATACATACCTACGTGGCTACCAGAGGTCTGCAATGAATGTCTTGAAATCAGTTTATAGACATTCATTTCAAAACAGTTAAGAACTACTGTACGTACACAATACTTTAAAATAGATTAAGTGAATCAATTCTAAAATGATAAGCATTCAAGTCATTTAATCATTTTAAAACAAGCAGTGTAGTGTGCACCTTTAAGATTGAGTTCAAATAGTTGTACTCTCAAAACTATGTATACTGTACACTTTCTAAGTATAATGAGTACACTGAGTATACTAAATGTGTAAATAAACCTCTGAAGTGTGTAGTGAGAACATCAAATTGTGATTTACTTAACTTACCTTTCATTTAGTGGGGCTGTTAGTGAAACCAACCTGTCATTTTGACCTGACGGGTTGAGCTTTAGTATACTAATAGTTTATGTCCTAACTTTACTTTTAAGAAGTATTGCCAAGGTGGCAAAACTGTCAGAAAAACGAGAAAAGGGTTACCACTTGTTTAACCATAGGACCACATTACTGATTCTCCCCCCCCCTCTCTAATATTTAAGTTTTAACAATATCGATACATTCCCGTAAGAATGTATTGAGCGACATTTTAAAAATTATAAAAGCCTCTTTTTAATTATTCATTTGTGTATTTGGTAGTAATAAACAGATGTTTAAAGGGATTTTTAGTTGAAAATGAATTTCCATTTTTTCTTATTTCCTTAGATGCACACATAAAAACGAATCCAGAGGTTTATTTCGATGCCTCTGATATCTTTGAAATGTCGCTTAATACATTCTTACAGAAAGGTATCGATATTATTAAAATTTAAATATTGGTGTCGAAGCAGAATTTCAACTTTTACTACATTGTATCCATCAAAGTTAATTGAAAATCCTACTTTAGTTTTATAAAAAGTCACTGCTGGAGATGGGGGATATGAACATTTAAAAAACTTCAATATTTATCTTGGTATACTCAAAGCATACGACACATTATTTTAAGGCGTTTCTTAATGCCCAATCGTATTAAACAAAATGAGCTCGATACAACCACCTTAAAAAAGTTATAGTCTTTTTCACAAATGATGACTGAATTTTTAGTGAAATAAACTAAATTTTACCAAATTTTAACAGCACAATGAGGAAACTTGGTCCACATATTAAATTTATCATAAGTAATAAGAACCAAAAAAGGCTTTAAGAATATTTATAGTGAAAGGGTGTTTTTTTTTTTTAATGAAACGGGAACATTTTTAACAACTACCCTAAAACTCCTAAAACTGGTACAATGATGAAAGTTGGTGAAAATATTTCGCTTTTTTTCGTTCATCATAAATATATCGACTTCGAATGGATGTAATTTTATACATAGTAGTTTCAATACGTGCAGGAAGAACTTTCAAAAAATTTAATGAGCAGCTTTTTACTATAACAATTTGAAAATAAAAACGTTGTTGAATATCAGAGTTAGAATAAAAAGGTAAATAATAGAAAATTTTTTATTTTTGTGAACTGTTGAATGTAATTCAATTTAAAGGTAAAGTGACCTTCAGTCCAAATGCGTTTCGCCCAGGTACAGCAATTGGGCTAATCAGTTAGATGTTGTTGTACCCTTCTAAAGTGGATGGTTACCGACACGTATTAAATAAGCAGCACAAATGCACTGTAATATTATCTAGTGGAATTTGTTTAAATTCAGACAACTAGAAATTGACGATGGTAAAGCCCGTGGTCTGGCTGGTATTCGAGTTAGAATAAAAACGTAAATAATAGAATTTGCATTTGGACTGAAATTGAATTACATTCAACAGTTCACAAAAATGAAAAAAAAAAAAAATAATAAATTTTCTATTATTTACGTTTTTATTCTAACTCTAATACCAACCAGACCACGGGCTTTACCATCATCAATTTCTAGTTGTCTGAATTTAAACAAATTCCACTAGATAATATAATTTACAGTGCATTTGCACTGTTTATTTAATACGTGTAGGTAACCATCGACTAAAATTATGCGTCTTTAGAAGGGTACAACAACATCTAACTGATTAGCCCAATTATTGTACCTGGGCCAAACGCATTTGGACTGAAGGTCACTTTATTTTTAAGTTGTTGAATACCTTAAGTCTCGAATTTCTTAAGAAATGATTCGACTTCGGGGTAATTTTGTTCTTCGCATATTGACGTAATAAAGAACTGACAAAAATATAAAAATAAATCAGTTTTTCTTGAATAAATAACTGGTGAAAATTGTCGAACAAAATTTTTCTGCTCCAATATCTTAAAATCAAAGAATGATATTGACTTTGGAGAAATTGTATTCCATACACAAGTTTTAAGTAAAAAATGGATA
Source organism: Dasysyrphus albostriatus (assembly GCA_946251815.1). Taxonomy (NCBI): domain Eukaryota; kingdom Metazoa; phylum Arthropoda; class Insecta; order Diptera; family Syrphidae; genus Dasysyrphus; species Dasysyrphus albostriatus. The sequence continues at coordinate 59,900,030 of OX276337.1, read as the reverse complement.
AAATTTTTAAAAATATTCGATGAATAGTTTTTTTTTTGTAGTACCTCGGGCATGATGGTTAGTGCGTTGGGCTGTCGTGTCGAAGGTCTGGGTTCGATTCCCAGCCGCTGCCACCTATAAACAGAAATGTTTGTCCCGAGGTACTGCCTGTTGTGAGGAACTGACAAATCCTCTTAGAGTGTACTTGTCATGAATAAGTGCTTCTGATCTAGCCGTTTCGGATTCGGATATTTTTATATTTTTTTTTGTATATAATTAGTGATGGGAACTATCGAATGATTTGAATTATAGACAGTTAGTAACTGAATGATTTCAACTATCGAACGAATTCATTAATTCATTCGTTCAGTTGAAATAGAGTAATAACTGACTTTTTTTTTGGGAAAATAAGATTAGTGGATACGTTTTTAAAACTAAAATACCACTGAAATTTGAAGTCAGAGTATTTGTTTACTATTTAAACTAAAATTGAAAACAATGAAAAAGTGAGTCAAAAATTATTGAATAATTCTAAGCCATTAACTGTCAAATTCATCTAAAGATGGCTAGGATGGATACAAAAATTACGAATAAATTGAGCTTTTTTTTTGCTCACAAAAAAAAAAATGTATAGCTCCCAGGTGACATTTCAAATAAAATACTCTGTGTACGTTAAAGAAGAATTTGTCTTCTATTTGTCAATTACAAATTGTCACAAAAAGATGGCGTGATATCAATGGATTAAAAAATTCGAAAATATATTGATTTGTTTGTTGCTCTGGAAAAGGCAATTTTCGGGTTTTTGGGTGAAACCTGCAACTGTGCGCGCATCAAAGAAAAATATGTCTTCGAACCATAAACTGTCAAATTATACCAAAAGATGGCTACGACCTCAATGGATAAAAAAGACTAAAAAAATGCAAAAAAGTTTGAATTTCTTGTATCCCCCTGAAAAGACCAAATTAGAAGGCTTGCTGGTAACATTTGAACAAAGAACTCAATAAAAGTCAAATACAAATTTGTCTTCTATTTATCAAGCCATAAACTGTCAAATTCCACTCAAGGATGGCTATAATTTTGACGGATTAAAAGATATAAAAAAAAACATCCTGGAAAAGGACAATTTTAGGGCTTTTGGGTGAAACCTTGAACAAAATACTCTTTCTAAGTTGAAATTGAATTTGTTTTCTATTTATTAAACTATATATTATTAAATTCCATCAAAAAATTTTAGAGCAATTTTATGTATTTTGGGTGACATTTGGACCGAAATGCCTTTCGGATGTCAAAGTAGAATCTGTGACCATTAGATAACTGACATATTCCATCAAATGATGCCCACGATATCAATGAATTAATAAGCTTCAAAAAATCGTATGTGTAAGCAAACCGAGTCTCACTAATATTAATATTAATATTAATATTAATATTAATATTAATATTAATATTAATATTAATATTAATATTAATATTAATATTAATATGTACATATACATATGTATCCCCCTGAAAAGACCAAATTAGAAGGCTTGCTGGTAACATTTGAACAAAGAACTCAATAAAAGTCAAATACAAATTTGTCTTCTATTTATCAAGCCATAAACTGTCAAATTCCACTCAAGGATGGCTATAATTTTGACGGATTAAAAGATATAAAAAAAAACATCCTGGAAAAAGACAATTTTAGGGCTTTTGGGTGAAACCTTGAACAAAATACTCTTTCTAAGTTGAAATTGAATTTGTTTTCTATTTATTAAACTATATATTATTAAATTCCATCAAAAAATTTTAGAGCAATTTCATGTATTTTGGGTGACATTTGGACCGAAATGCCTTTCGGATGTCAAAGTAGAATCTGTGACCATTAGATAACTGACATATTCCATCAAATGATGCCCACGATATCAATGAATTAATAAGCTTCAAAAAATCGTATGTGTAAGCAAACCGAGTCTCACTAATATTAATATTAATATTAATATTAATATTAATATTAATATTAATATTAATATTAATATTAATATTAATAATAATATTAATATTAATATTAATAAACATATACATATGTATCCCCCTGAAAAGACCAAATTAGAAGGCTTGCTGGTAACATTTGAACAAAGAACTCAATGTTACCAGCAAGCCTTCTAATTTGGTCTTTTCAGGGGGATACATATGTATATGTTTATTAATATTAATATTAATATTAATATTAATATTAATATTAATATTAATATTAATATTAATATTAATATTAATATTAATATTAATATTAATATTAATATTAATATTAATAAACATATACATATGTATCCCCCTGAAAAGACCAAATTAGAAGGCTTGCTGGTAACATTTGAACAAAGAACTCAATAAAAGTCAAATACAAATTTGTCTTCTATTTATCAAGCCATAAACTGTCAAATTCCACTCAAGGATGGCTATAATTTTGACGGATTAAAAGATATAAAAAAAAACATCCTGGAAAAGGACAATTTTAGGGCTTTTGGGTGAAACCTTGAACAAAATACTCTTTCTAAGTTGAAATTGAATTTGTTTTCTATTTATTAAACTATATATTATTAAATTCCATCAAAAAATTTTAGAGCAATTTTATGTATTTTGGGTGACATTTGGACCGAAATGCCTTTCGGATGTCAAAGTAGAATCTGTGACCATTAGATAACTGACATATTCCATCAAATGATGCCCACGATATCAATGAATTAATAAGCTTCAAAAAATCGTATGTGTAAGCAAACCGAGTCTCACTAATATTAATATTAATATTAATATTAATATTAATATTAATATTAATATTAATATTAATATTAATATTAATATTAATATTAATATTAATATTAATATTAATATTAATATTAATATTAATATTAATATTAATATTAATATTAATATTAATATTAATATTAATATTAATATTAATATTAATATTAATATTAATATTAATATTAATATTAATATTAATATTAATATTAATATTAATATTAATATTAATATTAATATTAATATTAATATTAATATTAATATTAATATTAATATTAATATGTACATATACATATGTATCCCCCTGAAAAGACCAAATTAGAAGGCTTGCTGGTAACATTTGAACAAAGAACTCAATAAAAGTCAAATACAAATTTGTCTTCTATTTATCAAGCCATAAACTGTCAAATTCCACTCAAGGATGGCTATAATTTTGACGGATTAAAAGATATAAAAAAAAACATCCTGGAAAAAGACAATTTTAGGGCTTTTGGGTGAAACCTTGAACAAAATACTCTTTCTAAGTTGAAATTGAATTTGTTTTCTATTTATTAAACTATATATTATTAAATTCCATCAAAAAATTTTAGAGCAATTTCATGTATTTTGGGTGACATTTGGACCGAAATGCCTTTCGGATGTCAAAGTAGAATCTGTGACCATTAGATAACTGACATATTCCATCAAATGATGCCCACGATATCAATGAATTAATAAGCTTCAAAAAATCTTATGTTTAAACAAACCGAGTCTCACTTACATTAATATTAATATTAATATTGCAGATTTTGAATGCAAAACATAGACAGTTAAGTATGGAAAACAAAACCGAAACTATCAATTTCACATAGTTTCGGTTATAGCCAAAGTAATAAACTAGGTGACAAGAATAACACGAAATAAAGTAGTACAAGATCGTTCACCGTTCTGTCAAACTATCGGTTAAAGAGTAATTGAACGAAAAGCCAATGAATGATTCCACAATAAGAACTACTAGTAGTATAAGTCGAGCAAAAAAGTATATACTAAAATCGTTCAAATTTAATATCGAGTGAGAAAGTAATTGATCGAAAATTGTATTACTGAACGAATGAATGACTAGGTACTATCGAATAAATGAATAGCTACTATCGAATAATTCGATAGTTCCCATCACTTCATATAATTACTTTCATATTTCTTAAAGTTCTTATTCCAAGCAACTTAAACGTAACAACAAGTACGTGCCAACCAGTCATGCATTTTATTTTTTAATGCAAACATTTTCAAATTATGTTACACTTTTTTTTTAAATGCAAGAAATTTTTTTGTTAATTCAACAAATATAATTGTTGTTTGCATTAACATTTTTTTTAATGCAAACGTTTAGATATTACATTAACATTATTTTTTTTAATGCAAGAAATTTTCGATTTTGCATTAATTTTAATGCAGAAAATGTCTGGCCTGCATTAACATTATTTTAATTCCAAAAAAATTCATACTGCATTAACATTTTTAAATTAGTTTGTAATTGTTTGTTTTCCTGCCGCAAAAATGTTTACATTCAATTAATTTTGACTTTTGATTCGTGCACTTGAAAAATGTTCGCATTTTTAAATACCGCATTAATTGACTGGCCATATTTTTGGTTCGGTATACACTACCGATAATAAAAGTATAGATGATTTTTAATTCAAAATACAAACACAAATAAAATTAATGGAAAATTTCAGAATTATGGGAAAACAATGTTGACCAACCTGCTATGAAAGTACTGTCATCATCAGTAGAACAGCTGTAGACCCTACAGTAGAGCGTGTCATATCCGTAGAGGTGGTTTTCTAAAGTTTTGGCAAAAAAAAAAAAAAAAAAATTATCAAAAAACTTTAAGATTTTCACACAAAAAAAATCAGTTAGATGATCTTATCTTGAGTGCTAAAAAAGCGTCTTAAAAACTAAAAACTACTTTCATTGTTTAAATTGTTTGGAAGAAAAAAAGGGTAGGGTGAAGTTCGGTTTGTGGTTCTTTTCTCCTAAAACTTGAAAAGGGGTCAAATTTTACAATTTTTAAAATATCGGAGAAGCTTTTTAAACCATCCGGCAACACTTCCATTCAAATAAAAGCATCGTGTGTTTATTTTTCGAGCTTGCGTACAGAAGCTCTTGTCTCTCTTCCAAGAGTAATTTTCTTTTGCTTCTTGATAATGATGTATGATGATGATGGAAGAAGAGAATGTGAAAAATTCATATTACAATTTTGAAAATATTATAAATAACACATTTTAACAAATCCCAGCCATAAAATAATTATTATTCAAAAACAAAATTAAGATGAATATTTATTTATATAAACAAATAAACAATCTTCATCCCTCTTTAGTCAGTGTGATATCACACTCCCCTTATAAACATTTCACTGCCTGCCCGACAAAAACTATACAAGAAAAAAGAGAAGAAGCATCATTGTATGCCTCTGCTGAAAAAATAATAAAAATGTGGGTGCTACCACAACCAGACGGCAATTCGATTTAGTTTAAATGTTCACTTCAACGCGACGACGTGTATGTTCCAAGAAAAAACTTGTATGAAACCGAAAGTTAAAAGCGGCCAATAGTAAAAATAAAAAATATTACAAGAAAAAAAATACACTTTTTCCTCTTCGAGTTTTTCAAATACAATTTAAAATTAGAATAACACATCTCGGACGTAGACGACAACGTCGTCGTAGAATTGAATTCAATAAATAAATTGAAATTGAAAATCTAAAAATTCGAAAATATTTTCGTATTCGAAAATCATCCCTTGATATACGTAAATAGTGTTGAAAAAAAAGTTTTTGAGTTTTTTTTAATTCTAGCATTACAACGAATAACCGTGTCACGTTCATAGTTATAATCTCTTAATCGATTAACGAAAAAAAAATAATCCTTTTTAGGGTTATATTTAATTTTTTGATAAATTGAAAGAATTTTCTTCTGATTGGCGCTCGCAAATAGCAAGTTCATAGTTCACACGCATTAAAAAAAAAAACACGAGGATGGCCATGGTGGAAGGGATGACGTCTATCGATTTAGGGCCTATCCCACCGACAACACCAGAAACCTCCAGTGTAAGCAGCTCGGAGGCTGGTCTACAGGAAGAGCATATTGAAACACCTGAAGAGAGGTTTGTTTTCATTATTTACAATAATAATTGTCATACAAAAAAAAAACACATTTATTCGTATTGTTGCTGTCGTAAAAAGACCAAGAGAGTTGGGCTAAGTCCTCTTGATCCTGACGATGGGTGGTGGGTGGACTGGAGGTCGATTGAAATGAAATAAAAACAAAAAAAAAAATAAGAATGACGTTTTATGTGTGCTTGCACAAAGAACTCTCATCGATTTATTTTTAATAATACAAATGAAGGTACTCAATTTATTATGTGTGTAGTTTTTGTTGTCGCTGAATATCCTGAATGACAACTTGTATTTGTATCTACCTAAAAAATATAACAACAAAAAATGTGTGCTCAAGAATGCGTCATTCTTTGTGTGGAGTTTTATCAATTTAAGGATACGCCGCCGCCGTCTTACCGTTGTGTATCCTTGTTTGCCAGTGTCAAAACGGGTGTGTAGCTCGATAGTGATGTCATATATTAAGTTGAAAGGACATTTTAGTTGGGAGAGTACGATGAAATTAGCTCGGTGTGTCATCGCCTTTTATAACTATAAACTTTTTTTTTTTTTAATTGATGTCAAATAAATTTAAAAAAAAAAATTCAATTATTGTGAATTGTTTGAAAGTATAATCAACCTTCGTGGTTCTATCTATTCGTTTCCTTTCCTGAATCACGTCAATTTGTTTTTACTCTTTTTTTAATTGGTGTCTTGAGTTGTAAAAAAGTGATATCTTTGTAGTAACTCCACCTGTCGTCCCAGTTCTGCCGACTTTTTTTTTATTGAAAAGAAAAAAACTTGTGAATTAAATCATTTCATTCAAAATATGTTCGATGAATACCAAATAAATCTCACAAATTAAAACATTTCTTTCATTCATTGTTCACAATAATTTGCACGAAGCATTAATCATAAATGCGATGTGAATTTATTTATCTGTTATTGTTCAATGTTAATTCACATTGAAGTTCTTGTGATAATTTCTTTAAGACTTTCATAGATCTTCCCTGTGAATGGAATTTTTTTTTTTCTAAATTGATAACCCTCAAGGGTTTTATAACATGCAACATTTGAACTTGTTTTTATTTCTTGTAAATCTTTGAATTGCATTGTTCTTTGTTCAATAATAATTTTTTTTATCAAAATAAATGAATGTGTATACCTACCAACCTATACTATACTTACTTATATCATGAGCAGGTTATTTATATTGTGACCTGTTTTTATTTTACTTGCAATCTATTGTGACTCATCATTAAATAGGCCACAATCAAACTGTCAAAAAGAATTCATGTATCAAAGAGCATCCTGTTTTGTTATCAGTTTTTTTTTTTATTATTCTTGCAGAATATTTAATTGATTAAAGTCGAAACGGATTTTTCATATAGAAATAAGTTTTACCTATGCAAATGTATGTGTATCAATTTTCATTTCTGAAGTAAATGTTGATTCGATGACGTTAATGTAAATACATAGCTTTTTAGTGCAATTCTATTCTGATTTTTGTTGTTATTCCATTAGACATGCAATGGACCTCTGTGGGCTGAAGTTCTATAGTTTCCCTATCTCAATCATTAGCAGGAAATGGCATTTTGCAAGAATATATTAATGGAAACGATAATAATTTATTATTTTTTTATTTAATGAAATGAAGAAACAATTAAAAATAGTTCACTGTAGGAAGTGTGGCTTTTTCGTTTAGAGAAATAGAAAATATTGAAGATAATCACAAACCGGATTTTCTAAGGAGTATAGCTAAATGTTTCTACAGTTGTTAATAAAACTACTTATTTTTCAGACCTTTAGATAATTTCTTACAATTAAGTGAATAAGATTAGAAGTAGGTGCCTAAATAATAATATATATAAAAGTAAAATGCACTGAAACATATTGCAAAATTGGCTTAATATACATTACTTAATGTTATGTTTTTTGTAGCTTTACGAAATGTTTCATTTAACTTATATTATTAAGACTCGTTTGCTGCTAAGTATTTATGTTCTAATTAAAAGTGTATGTTCTCCTTTTTCCTCTGCGTAAACTGCCACATTAACGCTTATGTTCCATTTAATTATTTAAGTTTTGTATCAGTAAATGGGCCTTAAAAGCTCAAGGCCAGTTTTCCGGAGCGAGCTCATCCTAGTGTTGGGGTTAAAGCTGAGTTAAATCCAAAAGCATGTTTTTCAATCAATTTAAAACCTAAGTTAACTCACCAAAGCTATCTTAGGTACCAAACTCTCCGTTGTGGCGCCATCTCTATTTTGATTGTGAAACGCTTAAAAGGGTGTCATAGCCACGCACATCGATTTCGATAGATTTATGATAGCTGAACGTTTGAGCGCAAACGAAAAGCTACTTCTAAAATAACTCAGGGGTCAAGGCTAACTTATTTTCATGACCAACTTTAAATCTGCACGGAAAAACTGGCCCTTAGTTGCTGAAAACTGAATTATTATTAAGAACGTTAAGTTCTTACTTTTTTTTTAGTGTCATATGTTTTGAAGATACGAGTATAATCATTTAATATATTTCTCTTCTTTTAAAAAATTTCTTTTCGTTTGGTTTTAAATTGTTATTATTTTTTTGTGATATTACTAAATAAAAATTATCGTGATTTTATTCACTTTTAAAATTGTTCACTTGTCCTGTGTTTTGCTCCCAGAAATATAGTCACGGTACCTATAGTACTAATCTTCTTCTTTAAAATTCAGTAAAAATTTTTTTAATATTTTTTGTATTCCGAGATATTTTTAATTTGTTATTATAGTGTTCACCTGATACAACATTATAATAATTGAATAAAGGTACGATAGTAGCTATAGTATTTCCTAAGATGATTTATCGATCAATATGGAATATATTAGATGTTGTATGGATGTGGTTAATAAATATGCTTTTTTGGTCACTGTATGTTTGGCAATGAAACAACTAAGTTATATATGCTTTCCCGACGTTTCGGCAGGGGTTGCTGCCTTCTTCAGGGGAAAATGTACGTTATTAAGTTAAAAATTTAATATTGTTAATGAAAAAAGAATAATAGCACTTCGAAAGTTTCGAAAAAAATTTTTTTTTGAATAACCAAAATTACAAAAGGCTAAAGCTTCGAAAGATAAAGTTTTGAATGATGAAGTTTAACGAAGTTACGAAAATAGAAAGTTTCGCAAGAAGTATGGAAGGATAAATTTTCGAAAAAAATTTCAATATTTTCTTAACTTGCAGCCCTATTCTGCTATTCACGTGAATCGAAGATTCGATTTACCGAAACGATTCCCTTCCGAACTACCTTTACATTCTGCTATCCGTCGGGCGAACTGCACTCTCACAACCCGATTTGACATTTATTCGAACAGCAGCTGTTTATTAAAAGCGAAAATCATGTGTTGTATTCAATTCATTTATAGTTTTGGTTAGTTGTTGCTAATAAAACCTTGTTGTTTTCGGTTCATTAATAGTTTTGGTGTATCGTTTTAAATAATTTTTAAAAAAAATAATAAATGTATGGTGCTACGACTTTTTTTTTCAGTTTCACAAAGACAGGGTTATGACTGGGTTTAATTTCAATGCCAAAATAAAAGTGATGAATCGTTCTCAAATTTATTGTTTTGAGTCAAAAAACGTTAATAAACACAGTGTTTGTAGCAAATAACTAACAAAAATTTAGTTTTTACTTATATTTTTAAGCACAGTGATTTTATTTGCAACCAAAAAGAACAAATCCGCATCTCACGTGAATAGTAAAATACCGCAAAATATTACCAACATTACCGACAAGTGAATCAGATTCCCTGCGAATGTTAACAGAATGATGATTGGTGAATATTTCAAGAAAACTCCCCCCGATGAATAACAGAAAACAGCTGTTGGTTGTTCATTGAGCGATTTTAATGAAATTGACACACGTGGTAGCTTATACAGAGTTACAAACAAAATAGACAATGAAGTTCTGAAAATTTCGAAACTTTGTTCTTGGTAACTTTTTGATCTGAAAAACCATCAGAAAAGTAGATTTTGGTTTACGTCAGATATAAAAATTCAAATTTTCTGAAACAGTCAAAATACGTTGATTTTCATCTAGCGCACAAAAAACTTTAACAGAGATTTGTTGGAAATTATTTATACTTTCAGTTTTATTTCGATGAAATTTCCAAATAATTTATAGTTTTCGAGCCATAAATTAAAAACTCTCTAAAATTGCATTTTTACATAATTTTTGCATTTTTTTCCGTGTTGGGTCACTTAGTTTTACTCGCAAACTTCAGATTTACCCAGTTATTGGGCTATAATTGAATTACCATATTATAAGCCTGTAATGTAATTAGACTTCTAACAACTCTGAGCGTTTTCTACGCGTGTCATACTTGTATCCACAAAACATTGAAATCCGTATTCTTTTGAATAAACCCATCGTGATTGAACCGTAAACCTATAAACACGATTTTTTTAACAAACAATTTTTTATTTATACAAAATTAATAAACAGTGGTTGATAAAACAAATTTTAAAAGAAATAAAAAAAAAAAGAATCCCACCGGCAAAAACAATATAAAAATTATTTGAGGTCTAAAATTCTGAATTTCCTCAAATAATAACCGTAATTAAGCTTTTTTTTTTTTAATGTTTGTGTATAGAATTCAACAACAAAGTGAAAATAATTATACTAGTTTAAGATAAGATAAAATTTAACAACACTGACCTAGTGTTCTATATTTTTTCTCATAATAAAACATCCAAATTGTTATTTCAAAAGTTTACATAACATAGTTTCAAAGAAGAAATTTAGTCTGCTGTTAAACTCATTATAAATATTAAAAACTTGTGTCTTAAATAAAAATGTTTTCATCTAGGCTTAGATTCGGTTATTTATAAAATTTGTATAGATAGGTTAAGAGACTGATGATTCGCCCGCCTATTCAAGACAAAATTCATAAATTTTATCATCACATACAATCCGAAATATCAAATGGCCATTAAATCTGACGATCCCACGAATCCCTGAAAATGCGGTCACCAAACGTTTCCTTCAATAATAACAATCTTGGCAAAAGCTGTGTGACATGTTGCTCCGTCTTGTTGAAACCACACAGCTCCTGCACATCATGGTTGTTCAGTTGATGAACGAAAAAGTCAGTAATCGTGGCTCTATAGCGTTAACCATTGACCATTAACGTTCTGGTCAGCATCATCACACCAAACAGTCAATTTCTGTGAACTGTGAATGTAACGGTTCTCAACATACACTTGAGGATTATCATTTCTTCAAATATGGCAGTTTTGTTTATTGACGTATCCATTCAACCAAAAGTGAACTTCATCGCTAAACAAAATTCGCGCGAAACTTAATTCGAACAGAATCATGATTTTCAAAATAAATTTGAACAATTTAGAAGCTTTGTTCAGGCATCAGTCTATTCATGTTGAAATGCCTAACCAAACACTTGACAGCTTACAAAATGGCCGCCTGTTAAAATAGTGCTGCCAATTTAAAGTTCTATACCCTTAACAAAAACACCCCTTAGATTTCTAAAAAAAAAAATCTATTCTCGCAAATTAGTTCAACTTAAATTTCTTATCAAGAAAACTAATTGACTAATTCTGCATAACTGTTTTATAAAATATAACGTGTCTTATTATTTATGTATGCCTTTGTGATGTTTTGGAAAAGTGTCATATGACTGTATAGTACGGCAAACTGTAGTAAATAAGGACAAAATAAATTGACTTTATCTATCCATTAAAATGTTCTCCTATTCTCTACGAATTTAGTGCACCTATAACTAATTATATTTTTGAAAGTTTTTAAACGTTAAGAAATCAATCTGACTAATTGTAAGAGGTCATAAAAAGTTTTTTTCTTTTATTATTATTCTTAAAAATGGAATTATAAATTATAATTAACATGACTGTTCTAATTACCTTGAATAATTTTAATGGTTTTGTTAGCTGTTTGAATGTTATTGGTGGTCTTGCGCCATTGACTTTTGCCAAGTATTAGCATGGTTAGATCATTTTTTTTTTTGTTTGTGCCTAGAACCATATCTATGAGTTAAAATATTTTCTCCTTCAAATTAAGCACAATTACCATTAAATGATGACATACACTAGACGTCACTTGATTGAGGTCATTTTTTAATAATAACTTTCAAGGAAAGCAAACAAAAGTATTAAATATATTTGAATTATTTTATTTTAATTATGGTAAGTGCGTTGCAATTTTGTGTCGCAGCGACTAAAAAAGTTAACTTTGGTATCCTGTGCGTTCATTCATATTTTGCCACTAAATAATCGTTATTTGTTTAGCTCCTAAATATGATAACATAATCTTGCACCGCATTTGCGATTTCTTGTCGTTGCGATCTGTATCTTGTGATTTTTTAATCGCAAAAATACAACATAACACTCTTAATGCGAATACACGCACATGCGTTAAAGTAATCAACATCCATTATGTTGACAATTCATAAGCCTATAGGAACGACGTTGTAGTTTTGCGTCATTGCGATAAAAAAATAGCTATTGACCTACACTCACATACCGGTTATTTGTTGCGCGATTGTATAATCGTAAACAAATACAATGCGTCGCTAGTGCGTGTAAATCTATTTAGTTTCATTTGATCTATTTAATTTTGTGACTGAAAAAAACGCTCAAAAAATCATTGTGTATATATCTTGAGGCTAATTAAACTTAAGATTGAAAATCACGAGTGCGTGTATGATTTTTTCTACTTGTGAATAGGATTTTTTAGTCGCACTATTTTAAATCGCAATTGTGAGCACAAAAATCTAACCGCATTTATTTCATTTCAACTTTTGACTATCGCATCGCCCGAAAAATGGAACAAATTTTCGACTTTTAGGCCAAGCCCGCACTTGCGGTTTTCTGTCGTTGCGACTAAAAAATGTGATTGCAACCCAGTATGATTTCTTGGTATAATGTGCTTTCATTCTCATTTAAATTCATGTGTTCTATTTCTGGGGACTTAATACCCGCAGTATTGAAATCGAAAATGTGGTCCAGGTTTAAAGCTAGGGCCACACTTGCGATTTCAATCCTGCGGGTATTAAGTCGCCAGAAATAGAACAAATGAATTTAAATAAGAATGAACGCACATGCAACCAAGAAATCGCAACTATTAAAAAACGAAAATGTTTTCCATTTTTCAGGCGATGCGATAGTCGAAAGTTAAAATGAAACAAACGTTGTTAGATTTTTGTGCTCCAACTTGCGATTTAAAATAGTGCGACTAAAAAATCGTAGTCACAACTGAGAAAAATCATACACGCACTTGTGATTTTTAATCTTACTATTATTTAGCCGCAAGAAATGAGACACAAGGCCATAAATTTGAATGAACACATATGCGATTTCTTAATCGCAGCGAATAAAAAAATGGACCCAGATCTATTTTTTGAGGGTTTTTTCAGTCGCAAAATTAGAAAACATCGCATGTGCGTGCATTCACATTAAAAGCTGTATGCTGTATTTTAAGCGATTAAAGAATCGCACGATAGATAATCGCAAGCGAGTGCATAACCATAATTTCTTGTGATCCCGTTTTTTCAGCTGCAACGACTGAAAATCGCAAGTGCGGTCGTGTGCACTCACATTTGAAACCATATGTCTCTTTTCTTGCAACTAAGCAATCGTACCATTGAAAATCACAAGTACGTGCATGACTTTTTATTTGCGACTACTCCTAAAAAGTCGCACTATTTTTAATCGCAATTTAGGGCTTTAGAGATCACTCCACAAATTTGGTGCGACAAATTAATTTAAGTAAGTACGAGTACCTCGTGGCATGGTGGTTAGTGCGTTGGACTGTCATGTCGATGATCTAGGTTCGATTCCCAGCCGCTGCCACCTAAAAATAGAAATGTGTTTCCCGAGGTATCGCCTCTTGCGAGGGACTGACAAATCCTCCAAGAGTTGGGACTTGGCAAAAAATTGAAGGTCCCATCCATTCCTGCCCACAATATGCATACAGGTAAGTCACTAGGCCCTGGTTCTCCACGAGCTGTTGCTCGTGTTTTTTATTTTTAGTTTGAATTTAATTTCAAAGTTAATCTCGCACTTAAAAAAACTTGAAAGTACGAGTATGAAAGTTTGACTGCAAGATAGCTAAAACGGAAAAGAGTATTCATGTCGACAAAAATATTTCTGAATTTTTCTAACTCATTTCCTCAAAACTTGAGGTACACGTGGATGTTTTCTTGTAGCTTATCAGAAAGTAGTAGAATAATAGTAATAGAAGAGTTATTAATAAATAATATTTCTGTTTACTACATCCTGTCCATGAGCCTTACCTACATATATGATTGTAGTTCATTACCAAATTTTGTTTGAAAAATAAATATTACAAAATCCAAAGCGTAGTTAATATTTTTGATCAAATATTCCAGCAATAGACTTTACTTTTGAAAAAAAAGGTAAAAAAAGTAACCTCAGCACTCATTCAAATGACATTCAACTGCTTAGAATAATTCTAACACAATTTCCTCATCTTCGCATTTGCTATGATAAGCAAGCTCCAGGTATATAAATTTAAATATTCAGCAATAATAAAACGTCACGTGCTAAAAATATGATATGAGTCGTGGTTAATCATTTTTCTGACAGTTGCTCCAAAAGAGATTACAATTTTTTTTTTTGCCAAAGGCACTTACTTAAGGCTTTGTAGTATATACTCTTAATAAGTAAGCATACATATTCATATTTTAGATAAAAAGTCTGTTGCAATATAATTTCTACTGTTTGTAGGATATTTTTTTTTATTATTTTTGTTTTGTTTTGTTTGTTGTTGAAGAAGTACCTAACTGGTTGACTAATCTGATAAATCACTTGAAGATACTTGAGCTGTTTGTAAACATTTGAAAGCAGATTTATTTACACTTAAATGCTTCATTTCATTGTTCCTTATTTTATTTTGAATACAATTTTTTTTTTTTTTAATTTTTTTAAATTAGATTACAGCCTTATAAAGGTTATTAACGTGAATAAACAAAAAAGCTCTACTACTTGTTTTTACACCTTGATGAGCATAGATGCGTTGGGTATCTATTACTTTATACAAATTGATTGCCTAATGTAATGAGTCAGAATTGTGCGAGCAATTAATTTTAGCTAAAAATGGAATAACTCGGTGGTGAAAATGGTGTCAGATATTAATTTCTAGTTTTGATATCCATTACGCACAGTTTGATGATTCATTGTTGTTAAACGATTTTTCCTTGGTTCACAACGATCTTTTGCAATTGCTAGAAATTTAAAATATTCTTTGCTTATACTTTTGATTTTCACAAAATTTTATAGCAAAACGAACTCAATTTCATGTGATTACATGGAGTCAGAAAAGACTGTTTCTATTTAGTTGTCTCAATGCGTAGACCCCACAAGTCTGTGAGGCACGTTGTGCTGTACATGTCAATTGATTGGTTTTTCTTCCGGGAGTGGAAAATGTTAACACATTGAGAAAATCAAAACAAAAAAAAACTTGCTTTATATTTTTCGGTTTTCATTTAAAAAAAAAAGTATTTAAATTCATTGAATTTTAATTGGCAGATTAAGATTTATTCCGACAGCTGCAAAGTTGCTTAATAAGCAAAATAATATGTCCATAAAACAGCTCTGCCTTTCTTCCACCCAATCAACGAGGTCATGTATGTAAACGAATAGGTCTGACTTACACAATAATTATATTGTCATTGTTGGCCCTGAAGTAAAAGGGTTGTATTTGCAGAACAAGCAATGATTATCGTTTTTTTCATGTGGTCGATGCATGCATCTGGGGTAAATTGTTTTCTTGTTGAAAGTACTATGTTGCTATTTTTCTTTGAATTATTTTTTTTATACTTCTTTTAATATCAATGTTATTTTTAAAATATAAACGAGCAATTTGTATAAACAATTTGAAAAATATTTTGCAAATCCATTCCTTGAAAATGCGTAGATGCTACAACATCTTTCTCTTGTATGATATCTTTATTTCGAAATTCTTTTGAATTCCATAATATGAATGTAGATGTAAAGATATAAAGGAAGCTCCTAGTGAGCCGTTAAAAGCAACATGCCATCAACTATACCCACTTGAAGAATTTCGGAATTCTTTGAAATAAATGTTTAGTTTTGCTTACAATTTCCGTGCGCATGTAACCTTCACTTCTAGAATGTTTTGATTTTAGCTTAAACGTTGGGGCCATCTATTTAAACTGGTTGACTTAAAATATACATATATACATTATATATTAAGCATAAAACTAAAACCAACTCGACTTTCGCTATAGATGGAAAATATTTTGGAATTGTGGTATTGCTAGGAAAAAAATAGGAAACCTTATTAGTGTTTCCACTGCACAGAAAGATTTAAAAAAGATTACTTTGACAACACATTTCAAAATTCAAATGTGTTTCATTTTTGCTTGCAATATATGTTTTTTTTTTTTAATATAATAGCGTTAGGAAAATAGGGAAGGATTCAAGAGGAGATACCGATGCACATTGGTTTTGTAGTTCTGAATATCAAAATGGGAGGGAATTACATGTAATGTATGAAGGGACTAAACATAAGGCAAGTCTTGGATTCGTGTAAAAAAATTGAGATAACAATCAAACATGAAATAACGATGATAGAGAACACCAAAAAAGTGGGTGGGTTTCTTAAAACTTGGTAAATAGTGGTTTTTAGTAATTCTGTCCACACGTTTTTTTCAGGTTTTTTTTAGAACCAAAAATAACGGTACCTGCCAAACAATTTTTTTTTTTTAGCAATTTTACAAAATTTTATTTTTCTCAAAATTTTCAGTCGTTTGAATCAATGTCTCTCGAATTTTTTAATCTTTGGCTGATGTTTTCAAATAAAACTCTATTTGAACAGCAAATGTGAAATAACTAACACCACTGAGAAAGGAAAACAATATTTTACAATAGCCATCGAAAATTAAAAAATTAAAGCACAGAGTTCATGCTATACACAAAATTAAATAAAAAATGTATCTAACCAAAATTTCTTCTTCCTTATTATTCTTTTTTTTTGTTTTAAATAAGGGAATTTGCCACAAAAAACACGTTTCCTTTAAAAAAAATGTCCACCTGACACCTGACATGTTCCATTCGGTTCAATATGCGGCGCTAAACCAAGTTGGAGAAAATCTCATTTATAAAAGTGTTTCATATGTTATTGTGGTACCTATTTTTTTTTCAATATTTTTACTTGCTATAAAGGTACTATGGCCAAGTTTTGGACCGTGCAAACAAAAATCGATTTACTAATCAAACATGACATTACGATGATATAGAACACGAAAAAAGTGCGTGGCACAATTCTCTCTTTCTGTCTGTTTGTATCTGCATCTACCACTGAAGCGTTTTTGTTCAAATTTTGAACTGAAGGTTTTTTTTGATTTTGTTTAACTTTAAAAATAATGGTACGGTACTTGCCTTACAACAGTTAAAAAATCTTATTTATCTCAAAAACTGCTCTAACGACTTTGATAAAAAAGAAATCAGTGTATTATTGTAGGTATTGTATAATTTTTTTGGTTACAAAAATTACCAGAAAACGTTACTAACGGTACCTGTCAGATGACGTTTTTTTTTTTTGTTGTTTTTTCGATTTTCTCGGTTCAGCTAATTAAAATCAATTTTTTTTTTGCAAAAGCTCATTTGGACTGCCAATAAAGTATGTCAAAATTCAGAAAAAATAACTGGATTTTTGAAAAATATTTTTTTTTCAAAAACGGGTTGATGATTTTTTTGGAACTATGTAAGTTAATAATTGTTTATTAATAAATGCTCAGAACTGGCATGCTAAAAAAAATGTTACTAAATTTTCATATCTAAAAATATAATTTTTAAGAAAATCGCCCCAACGATTTTAAATTTTTGTTTGCTTATATTCATATTTTTTCAAGAAAACAAATGGCATACTTGTTTTGAGCTCTAAGTTATTCAACGAGTTAAACAACGATTAAAATGTTTTTTTTTAAATATTCTTTTTATAATAATTTACATATTTTAAAAAAGCTTAAGTTCCAAGCAACTTGAACATAAGAGCAAGTATCCAGTCGTGCATTTTATTTATGATTACATCCGGTTTTTTTTTTTTTACAAAAAAACAAAAATTCCATTTCGGAAAACGTCCTAAAACAAGAGTTACTCTTGAAATCCTTTCCAAGATCCACCTACCCATCTTGAATCACTGACAAAAATTTTGAAAATTCTGAAATTCACTGACTAATATTCAGTCTCTTAGGTGGCGATGAAATTTTATGTCGATTAATAGCAAAAATTTTCATCATCCACTAATGCTTTTGAAAAAGCTCAAGTTGAACTTATTTACATGATTAACTAACTCTGATTGAACTTAAAACTAACTCAGCACTGGAAAACTGGCTTTTCGTGTGATATTAAAACTACTTTCATATGACACTTGGCCAGAATCATATCCCACTAAATTGCATTAATTTCCACTTGAAAAAATGTATATTTGTTGAAAATATTCTACCGCAGTTAGTGTCACCATGACGCTTGAATACATTTTTTTTTGAAAAGTGGTTGTTTTTAAATAATTTTTTTCTAATATCATGCCTGAAAATTTCATCAAAATCGGTTTTTCTTTCAAACTAAACCTAGCTAGGCTGCAACTCAATACCCGCCTGGAAAAATGGCAAGTTTTTTACAAGTTTGTTCAAGGCTTTGAAAAGGGTTCGATAGGGACAATCTTGACAAGGAAAATTTGTCAAATACTAGTGAGGCCTCGATTAATAAAAACTTTTTGGATAAGTCTTTTCATCACAAGTACCTCATATATAAAAAAATGTATTATTTTTTACCCATCTTACAATGGTAAGAAAAATTAAAGTACATAAATATGGTTTTTCATTTTCAATATTGCATAACTGTATTGTGAAACAGCTCAGTAGTAAGCGTATTGGACTGGTAATCAGAAGATAGCAGGATCAGATTCCAGTTAGTACAATTTTTGTTGTCTCTCGAGGTAAAAGGTTACTTAACGGGTGAGGCCCTAGAGAAATTTGTATCAAAATAGGTTGAATTTTTATATATTTTACTGAATTAGGTATGACCACCTACCCATACAAATGGGATCACTGTGCTGCATCCACATATCTTACAAAAAATTTCTTAAATCCTCACTTTTAATTAAAAAACAAAAAAAAAACAAAAGAGATAAATCTTATCAAAATCCCTGACAAATCTGAAAAATATATTGAAAATAATTATTGCTTGTGTTTATTTTTTTTATTTATATTCTCGAACTTGTAAAAAGTAGAACAGCAACTATGTAGGTAGGTATGTACAAAAAGACCTTGAGGGTCGGAAGAGTCCTTCAGATATCTTTCGTACGTGACATAAGAATTATTTGAATTTAAATTAAGAACACGCATAGGCTTACACAGAAAGACAGAACAACACCAAATCGCCCGAATCTATGGCAACAAAACAATACGAGTATTTATCTTATAAATAGAAGAGCGCTTTATACGCCCTAGTTGTAATTATTTATTAGTTATTAATAAGTCTATTGTATACATTTTGTGTGCTTTGTTTTGTTATGTTGTGTGGTTAAAATTAAACATCTGATATTTTTTGTCGGCTCTGAGAAGGTCTAGTTAGTGTTAATAGTTGATTTCAACCGAAAGCGTAGGCGCTTTTAAAAAAACTTCAATAAAAAAATAAAATGAATGACTATTTAAAATGTTCTAATGAGAAGCAATTTAAGGGAGCCAAACTGTCTGTTGTTGTTGAGTATTTCGCTCAGAATTCCTGCCATTTTTATAGAAATATTTCGTTTAACATTTTGAAAACTCTGAAAATTGTATCAATTCGCTTTGAAAGTGATTTTGATAGTTTTATTAACAAATAAACCAATATGGTTGCAATATCCAACAAAAGTCCGTCCGACCCATTGATTTTCCGAAGAAGATAGTCAAAGCTTTTATTTGAAAAACCATTTAGAGATATCCCTTACGGAACAGGTTTGCTCAGCTTTATATGTAACCGAACGTGGCCATTTTCTAACCATGGAATCCCGAATAAGCTTTTGCGACCAGCAATTTTGTAAAATGTTGGACTAAAACATTTGTTTAGTGTCCACTCTTGTTCTCAGAAGCTGCATTAAAAAATGTATATATGTGTGAAGGTAATCTTATGGTTGCCTTCCCAACTAAAAGACAATCAAAAATTCATCAAAATAAAACAAATCTTAGAAAATTTTACATTTTATACCAAGACTGTACTAACTTTGAATTTTGTTTGATTATTTATAGATACGAACGATTGCTCCGCCGTGCGCAAGTAGAAGACTTAAATGAAGTTTCTGGAATCGGATGCCTTTACCAAAGTGGTGTGGATCGTCTGGGTCGACCTGTGATTGTGTTTTGCGGGAAATGGTTCCCAGCTCAAGATATTGACTTAGAAAAGGTATAATTTTGAATATGTTTAAGACAAAAACACATTATAAATGATTTTAAATTTTTAGGCACTCTTGTACCTGATAAAACTACTGGACCCAATTGTTAAAAGCGATTATGTAATAGCGTACTTCCACACATTAACTTCAACAAACAATTATCCCTCATTGCATTGGCTACGTGAGGTTTACAGTGTACTGCCATACAAGTATGAATGATTTATTATAATTTTGTATCAATAATTATTGCTCATTTTATTTATTTATTTTAGATACAAGAAAAATTTGAAAGCATTCTATATCGTACATCCAACTTTTTGGACAAAGGTCAGTCTAAAATTCCTTTTTTAATTCATTACATATATCTTTAAGTCCGCGCCAATAATTGGTATTTCGTCCAGGCTTTCGACTAGTGAAACCTTCTGGCATAAGTTAAGTTAAAAGATGCGTGCACAGCACAGAGCCTGTTGCATACATGGGTGCCTATTGGTCAATTGTGATTCTCTTACAAAAAGAAAGCAGAGATGCTCCTTACTAATGATTCAAATAGACTGGTTCATTTGCGAACCAGCCTGTGCTCTCTATGAATTTTCTCATGTTTGCCATTGAGATTGAGGCTGCGCTAGATCGTCCAGTCCAAAAATCTTTTTCCGAAGTAACGGAGGCTATTAGTTTAGTAGGTACTTAATGGTTTCTATTTCTTCTACGCCCTGACAGTTCCCATAGGAATGGGGTGCGAATACACCCACTCTGTACCAATGGCGCAATGACCCGTTAGTACACCCATTAAGATTCTAATATTCTTTTTACTTAACGGTATGATATGCTGAATATCCTCGCATTTCAACGCAGTCGTTCCTGGTCATCCAGGAGTTATTGATTTTTTCTTTCGTTATTTGGTCAATTTTCGCTTTAATCACGCCGATTGGCGTCCCATATCTAATAAACTACTACTGTTCCTATTGCATGTCCAGGAATCCAGAAGAGTTTGACTCGGTTAGTGTTACAAATATTTGTCAGTATGCCTCGGCATTTTGCCACTGTTTGGATCTTATAGTCTCACTGGCAGATAGAGGCTTGGCTGCCCACGAAAAATGTGATCTCCGATGAGCTCAGTCTTTTCTTGTGTATTATTATATATATAGCGTAAATCTTAGCCTGAAAGGCACTACACTCATCTGAAAGTTTATATGATTTTCTGATATTAAGAGCTTCACTGAACACCCTAGCTCCTGTTCGTTCTTCCATTTTTGTCATTATAAAAGGTGATTCCCCGTTCACTAATAAGTGAGTTGGGTTCTCACCCATGTCTTTCGGGTATTAAAATAGAGAAATGTTTGTTAAAATCTATTAGATTTTTGTCATACACGACACGACTGTTTTTTTTTAAAGATTTTACTATTATGTTGCACTCAATTATTGTAAACAATTTTTTCTCTGATGAAACTCTATGTCAAAGATATTTTTTGAACCAAAACACTTCTATGACTTTTGAAAATACAGAAAAAAGAAACTTCATTTTTTTTTTTTACAATTAATCGATAGGAAAAATCAGTGAAATTTGTAGTCTAAGAGCAAACGACATTAAAAGTAAAGTCATTTGCTTACTTTCGTAATTAATATCAATATAAAGGCTTTGAGGGGTTGCACCAATAACCGTTTATCTGTTTACCTTAACACGTGTAGTACAGGTGTAAAATTTTACGTACATTTTTTCGATCGATTTATTTCAATAGCTATTGGTCGGAGGGAAAAAGGCTGCATACAACAAATATTTAGCTTGCAATTTTGAACAATTGTTGTCATAGGTCAAACACAGTTAGTCCTTTAGAAGATAGAGAGCTATGAAGTTTCCAAAAATCATTCAGGATTGTGTGTTTACCTGAGTGGTTTTTGGAAACTTCATTGCTCTCTATTTTCTTAGGGACTTACTATAAAGAGCTTTGACCTATGACAAAAATTGTTCAAAACTGCAATATTAATATTTGTTGTATGCAGCCTTTTTTCCTCCGACCAATAGGTATTGAAATAAATCGATGTTTAATGTTTGCGTTAAATTTGACACCTTTTTCATACGTTTTAAGGTAGGCAAAAAATAAACAGTTATTGAATTAACCCCTCAAAGGCTCTTATTGATGTGAATTACAAAAGTATGCAAATGACTTGACTTTTTATGTCGTTAGCTCTCAGTCTATTGGTGGCTATTTGTCTTTGAATTCTTAACAATTTTAACACACGTGAAAGATGACAACCAACCCATGCAAGTCTCATTAGTCTGATGAGGATAAGTAATTGACCTTGCTATGAAATGTTAAATAAAAAATTCGAAAAATTATAGTTTCATCAAAACTGCATGAGGCACCCCAGTTTCATTGACCGATTTAATGTTATGTCTATAATTTTTTCAAAAAGTCTACTTTTTATATTATAAATAAATCAATGTATATGAAACTAACTGGTTATATGCCCGGTAAAACTTTTCCCATCCTCTAATTTTATTCGGATTTTCAAGTTAAATATTTTTAACCACTTTTTTAATTCCGATCAAACCAATATAAATCGAATTAAATCGATTATTCAGATCATAAAGGGACAAAACAAAAGTTTTGGCCTGGACTAGAAGATACTGCAATTGGGTATTATAATATAGGTATATGCCTAGCTTTTAAAAAAAACAAAATCCAAAACCAGATCATTTTCTTTTAGTAAAAATTACAGTTAACAATGTCAAATGAGTGGAAACAAACTTTTACGGCTCTGAAGTTTGACCTAAAAGTTTCATGTTTTTATCCGCCCCCAAATATATTGGTATTATGGCCCTAATAGTGAAAATTTTCAAAATCTCAAAATTCCAAACAGATACTTTATGTATAAAGATTTGAGCGGAATTGGAATGGAAATAATGTTTCCTTTATATTGTGTCCTAGAAGGTGTTGAGCTCATTTACTTATTTCGGAAAGCATGATAATCTCGCTTGATGTTTCGAGCTATAGCGCGATTTCAAAATCCTTCCAGGAGATAAATATCTATTTTTGCCTGCCCTTTCCTCCATAGTACAACTTATTTTAATTTCCATTTTTACCAGGGTAATTAATAATTGTAAATTTGTGATTATTACCTTCTATACCCGAAAAAGACTTAACCACTTTACAAAACACGTTAATATCTTAACTGCTTCTAATAAAATGACTCGATTTAGTTGCTTTTTTTTTGTATATTATTCTTATTTTTATTTTTGTATTAATTAAAATGTAAATTAGTTACAAATTAATTTCTTTTATGAGTATAGCTCTAGTCTCATGGATATTAGATTAAGTTTTTTAGGTAATTTGCAATTTTGCAACTGCAATATTTTTTCAAAACAGGTTTTAATGGCCTTTAGTCCTACAAATTGGCGTTTTGTCTTGGATTCATCAAACGTCAATTTGTAGGACTAAAGTCTAATCCTTAATGCTTAGTCTTCTACTTGGCTGATTTATTTCCGTATTATATAGAATTTGTATTATAAAAACCTTTTTATAAAAGATATAATTTTAAATAACTTAAAAATACATTTTAAAAGCGATGTTCCATCGTCAATAAGTTTTATACAAATATTATGTTAAAACTACAGGTTAATTCATTGCAAATACTTAAATTATTATTTTTCCGCTGCGTTTTTGTGAGCATCGTGTGTGTTGTCCTGTTGGAGACCAACTAAACATTTCTTTTCTCATCAGCACTTGTATAGGAAATATGGCAACCTCTTAACGTTACAATTTCATGAGCCCCTAGCAACCAATTTTTCATGGTATAGAAAAAAAACAAGATAATGCTATTTTAGTCTTCCCAAAAGTAAAAATTTTTGTAAGTAAGACCTTTAAAATTTTTAGACACTTGAAATAATATACGATCAGAAGGGCGTGTGGCCCGATCGTACGCTTTCTCTATTTAGTGACCAATGACCATGTTGAATTTTATACAAAAATTTTGATGGATACGATGTTAATTAATCCTTCGGATTTTTGGTCGCTGGTAGTGGCAATAAAAAAAAAACCTACATTGATTTACTACCAACGTTTCGATAGGATTTGTTGTCCTTTTCAGGCCAACAAAAGTGATTTAGTTAACTTAAACAAATGTTCGTATTGTTTTTATTAAGTTTGTTAATTCACATTTATTGGTTTTGTAAAAAACATTTTTTTAGTGGCCAAATTGTGAGGTAGTTTTTATTTGTTCCCTACATTATGCTCTTGGGGTTGCAGAATCCGAGTTTGAGCTTTGCGACTAAAATTTCTTGAGTCAGCATACTTAGAAAAAAAAGCTTAAATCCAATGCATGCAAATGGAGTTTTTTTTCATGTCCATGAAATCTATCAATTTCAATTCAAACGTTTCCAAAAATCGATTCGAAAACACTAATTATGCGCTGAGTTCGAATTTGACACACAAATTGCTCTAGTACTTTAAGTTTTTTGAGATATTCGAATACATTTTTTTTTTTTTTGAAAATTTGGCTGTTTTTATGAACATTTTCCTTCGAAACTCTTTCTTTTCTTTTTCAATCTTTCAAATACATGCCTTTATTCATTTTCAAGAAATCATTATTTAGCTATTGAACTTAGTATTAAACTAACAAATGGGATTTTGCGGACAAATCAAAAATATGTAAAAACATTTTTTTCTCTGCAATATAATCGATTATCTGATTGACATCTAATTAACAATTTATCACTCATACTGACTGGCTGAAGCTGTTAGGCAGTTCTCAGTAGCTGTGTTTAATGAAGAAAAACTAGATCAGGACAGAGCAGAACAGAAAACTGTCAGAACAAGAAAGAACAGAAAAGTTCAGCTTTGTGTTGACGAAACTGACCATTGCCTATCAGCTGTGCAATTTAAAATTTAAAAATGTTTCTATTGTTGTTTGTCTTTTGTTTGTTTTACAGTCTTTTTCTTCATGTTAAGTCCAAAAATACAATTACTCATGGAACACACAATCCTGTACTTTTCTGTTCTTTTTTGTAATTTTTTGTTCGGAACAGATTCATTAAACATACTTAGTGTTTGTTTAGTTTTATTTATATGGTTACGCCACTAACTTACCTATTAATTGTTTTGGAAGCCATGAAGTACAAAGTCTTTATATTTCGTGTTTGATACTTGTATGTAATATGAAGTGCAAAAACCAAACAAATACAATTCCAAAAAATAATTGATCAGTCTGTTTATTGATTTCTATTTGTTTAAATATAACTAACTAGAAACAATAGTTCTCCTAATTCTTTTTGAACCAACATTTTAAAACTTAGATGTTTCGTTTAATCAATAATCAGGAGTCTTTTATATGTATATAATGTAATAATAAACTATTTGTTATGCATGCATGTACTTTGTAGGTACGCTATTTGAAAATATTATCCATTAAATTCATTCATTCATACAAATATAACGGGTGATTTTTTAAGAGGTTTAGAACTTTAAAAAAAAAAAACACAAAAAATTCGAAAAAATGAATGAAATATTTATTTGAATCGATAGTTTGAACCTTGCAATTTAATGTTTAAAGATAATTTCATGCAAATGTTGACCGCGGCTGCGTCTCAGGTAGCCCATCCGCTGAGTCCAATTTTGGCATACTCTTTCACACATATCGGCCGGTATCTCACGAATGAATGCATGGATGTTGGCTTCCAGTGCGTCAATCGAAGCGGGCTTGTCCCTATAGACATTAGCCTTGACAATGCCGCCGGCCCATAAACCGCACCAAACAGTGGCTTTTTCGGGATGCATTGGTAGCTGTTGCAATGCTTCTGGCTGATCTTCACTCCAAATGCGGCAATTATGCTTATTTACGTACCCATTCAACCAAAAATGAGCCTCATCGCTGAACACAATTTTTCGATAAAAAAGCGGATCCTCGGCCAGCACGAATTTTGATAGTAAAATTCAATAACTTGCAAGTGTTGTTCATTTGTAAGACGATCCATGGTTAAATTGCAAACCAAACTGAAGCTGTTTGACAGTGACACAAGGTACTAAACACACGTAAGCTGTCAAAACCAGTGTTGCCAAAACCAAACCAGCTAAAAAATCACCCTTTAGAAGAGTTTTTTCATGGCTAAATTAAATAATTATGACAAATTGCTGTTCTATTTATAACTCTTCAATTTAATCTAAAAATAGAAATAAATGGAAATTTCCATTCAACGCAATGCCTTGGCCTTATAAAGTCATTCAAACCAAATAAATTGATGAATATAAAATCAAAATAACAAGTGCCTGCATAATAATTGAGATACAAATGCGCAAGTACTCTCTGAAGAGAAATGCAAAGTTGTTTAAGTTTAAAATAGTTTTATACTGGTCAACATAATTTTCGTTGTAAATTCCATATTGAGAGATCAAATCATAGAAATTAATACAAACATTTTTTTGGCTATATACTCGTATGTATACAAAATACGTAACAAAATCAAAAAGTACTAACCTTTTCGTTTCACATCTTCTGTTAATGAAATTTTTATTTAAACGTACTATTGGTTTGCCATTCTTGATTTAGCTTTCTCCTGACCGTTTGAACTTCAAAAAGCGAACTTTAATACAAAAAACTCATAACTTTCCATTGACTTAATCATAAAACGCAAAATACCAAAATAAAATTCGATTCAGCGGCTTAAAACTGTACACACAAAATGATTTTATTAGTAGGTTTATTTCTAATCTCAGTATTGGCCCCACTTTGTGCCGTCTTTCAAAAAAAACCTTGTCCACACCCAATTAAGCTCGTTCCTTCGATTCAATAAAATGTTGCACCAGCATTATTTTCAAAAACAATATGATACCAGAAACCGCCCCAAACCGTGTCAACCTTTGTGAAGAGATCGTTCCACGAAGTCATTGCAATAAAGATTGAAATACATTGGCATTAAAAAGATGCACCTTGTTGGGTGTTTCAGTCGTGCATTTTTACTTAAAAAACATTTAAAATTGAAAATTGTCAAATTAGATCATTTTGATTTGTGGAATCAATATTCTTGTTCGTTTTTTCTTGATTATATATTAAAAAGTTTCCATACGAATTCCCATCAAATAATTGCACATTTGCTATAAGACCGTCAGCTCAAAATTATTTTGTTCGTGATAAATATGGAAGTTCTACCCGACACGAGTTGTTACGTCATTAAAATTAAATATTTATTGAAAGTTATTACAATAATTTGAAAATTAAAAACTTTATTTAAATCCATTTTTTTTTCTTTTTAAGTATTTATTTTATTTTATTTGTTTATCTTAAAAACAAAAATCAATTTTATTCCAGATGATGACGTGGTGGTTCACAACATTTATGGCTCCTGCAATCAAAGCAAAAGTTCACTCTTTACCTGGTGTTGAGCACTTGTACTCTGCTATCACCAAAGATCAACTAGAAATTCCTGCATATATTACTGAATACGATATGGCTGTAAGTTAAAAAAAATTAAAATACAATTTTATTTATATTAATATTTTTTCTATTTATACTTTTAGACAAATGGACTTCACTATTTTACTCCTGTTCAAACGCCAACATAGGCCAGACTACTTGCTTGAAAAAATCAACATAATAAAAAATTATTATTTAAATTTTAAGTCAGTAATCTATTTCGTACTTATGTATTATGTTTCAATTAATTTTATTTTCTTTAACTTTAATTTTAGTTTATTCATTATAACTTAACAAAAAAAAAATAATACCTAATCTACTAATTTGGATATAAAAATAAATTTATTTAAAACTTAAAAAGAAAAATATGTATTATGCTTCTAGGAACAGTGAATACCAATAGATTATGTAGGTGATAAATCATTCTTATGATGGTAGAGAGTACATACTTAACAAAAAAAGAAAAAATGAAATCGTTATATAAAAATTAAAAAATGAAATTATTAAAATAATTTAAAAAAAATTGTTATAGCTAAATACGGATCCATACAATCGAATTGAGATTAAAAAAACACGTTATATCGTAGAAAAAAGAAGTTAACAAAAACAAAAAAATCTATGGCGGCATTGTTCGATATTATAAAACTCCCCACTAGAAACACACTGCTCATCTTCTATTTGGAACGAGAACTTTGGCTCTTCCTTTCAATTGCTTACATTGTAAATATAAACAAAAAGAAATAAATATTGCAATCACAACAATCTCTGAATGATCAATTACCGCAGTAACACTCAGGGCGATTGGTTTTTAATGATTAAAAATGCTAAAAGAAATGAATACAATACAAAAATATGTTGAACTATATTTACAAGCGGCGTATATTAATAAAAAAATTTAACAAAACAAAAATGTAATGCAATTGAAAACAAAACAAACAAACAAACAAATTAACTGAAAATAGAACATAAAATAAAATTATATTTTATACAAAACCTTGCTACGGTAGAACATAGAAAAAACAACCTAAACATTTATTCACACATATCGCTCAAGCTGTTACATCAATTTTGTTATAAATCCTTATCAGTAAAACGGCAACAACTCCCAGCTCCATTTCAATACTTTTAGAGCTATAGTGTTAAAATTTATCATAAATTATTCATTCAGTTGTTTTGTTAAGTCCAATTGCTCAACTTACTGAAATCGCTGTTGTGAAGTATTGATATCGGGGAAAGCTTCACTTCGGTGTGAAATATTTATGGCTTTATAAAAAAGCCTAGCTGACTGAAGTTAACTTTCAAAAAACTCGTATTGCTCTTGACCTTGAATCAATATCTAGCTAAAGATATCGAGACATCATAATCACAAAGCTTTTGAGGAAAAGATCAAAGAACAAAATTAGATTGGTTGGTTGCTCATTATGTGGCTTGTCATATGAGAATTATAAATTCTCTTTCTACACACTTTCAAGGAAAAATTAAAACATAAAATGTTAATTACACCCTGAACATTTAATCAGAGTCAATTCAATATTTCAGTTTGTTCCTCGACATAAAGTCATTTTCCACCAAAATTCAGTGTTTCCTTCAAAATAAAAATAAGTAAACACCTACTCTCACCCGATATTGTTGGAGCATAATTTTTTAGGGACTTTCAATTTATTTTTAAATTGATAATTTTAGCACGTACATATAAAATATTTTATATATCTTGTTATATTCTAAACCAAGTAAAACTAATTTAGCGTGCCAAGTCAATAAAATACAAAATATAAAAATGAAAAGAAATTATTTCAAATTTCCTTTGAATTCCTAATATTTCTATAAAATTTCGGTTAAACATACATATTTATGTAGAGAAGAAAAAAAGTAACTTTTTGAACTTAGCATTCGATTTAGCCAATTTATCTATTAAAACAAAAAAAAAAAAACAATGCAAATAAACAAATATGATTATTACGAAATTGGCCTTAAATAGAAATATTATGAAAGCATAAAATAAAAATAAATACAAAAATCCCAACGTTAATAGACAAAAATAATAGTAAAACGCAAAAGAAAAAAAAACAATATAGAATAACCTTAATTTATCGATAATGAATTTATTGTTGCATACTATTAAATGGTAGTAATGAATCGTTCCACCAAGTATTAAATAAAAACAATAATAACATAAAAAAAAACAAGAAAATCGTGAATAAAAATAAAGTTACTATATTTGCATTGAACATAACAAAAATTGTACTATTATAGTTCGCTCATTCAGAAAAAAAACTTATATTGTATAATATTTTCTTTCATTTAAAAAAAAAAAAACATTTTTAAATGGAACATTTTTAATCGTCTCACAAAAAAAAAATAAAAGTAGTTGTTGATAATAATTTTGTTATACTTAAGTTTTGTTATTTCCGTTAAGGTAAAGCAGAGCAAAAAAAATACCTTAAAGGAATTATTTTTTTTGAGAAAAAAAAATAAAATTTTAAATGTAAGAAATATATATTTTAATTTTTTTCTCTAGAAAACTTTTAGCAGTGTTTTGTAATTAAATTATTCCATTTTGCACATTTTCATTCTAATTATGCGTACCTAGATAAAATGTGTTTAACAAAATTAATTAAAAGTAAACTAAAAGAAAAAAACGAAAAATATTATTGATGATAAAATGCTGAAAGAACTAGCAAAAGTCTATAAGAAATTGTTATGTTTTTCCCCCTTTTACTCTAGCGTAGGTTGTCGATATTATATTAATAATAATGAAATATAAAAGAAAATCATTGTTTTTGTATATATATACAATTTAATAATAAAATAAACAATTTATAATTCGGTTGCGGAAGTTATTCATTTTGTTTTTTTTTTAATAAATTTCTTGTAGACAGATTTTCTGATATTTCCAAGGGCCAACTATACCTCTACCTCGGCCTTTAAAACTATAAAACACTATGCCAAAGCAAGCAACTTATGGATGACTTTTATTCCTTTATTTTCTTTTTATATATTTTCTATACATAAATAGCTTTAAAAATAATTGTGGTACTGTTTTCTAAAAACGTATCAACTATTCAACCGATTTCGATAGATTTAATATGGTTTTGGTGCTCAAAAGCCATAGTCGCGGAGGTGTGAGAAACACACTTTAGTTAAGAAGGAACCATTTTACCCTGCCTATCACTGTGAATATTACAAAGAACTTAAACAAATAAATTGTCTAGCTAACACATATTTTTTTAGTGGTGTCGAATTTCGACACAGAGCGGAGACGACGCTAGCACATATAACTAGCCTTAAGGCTTAATGGAACAGCAATAAATTCTCGTATCTTGAAAATATGAAAAGACGCAAAAATGCTTTTCATTAATTCCTCGTTTGAAAACTATTTGCAAATTATTACATTAATCACTGTCAAACATAAGTGTTATCAAAAAACTTGACCTTTATATACGGACATCATTGCATCGTTGAAAATGATCTTAATATTGTGAAATAGTGGTTTAAGTGTTTGAACATTTAATTCCCTAATCTTTAACATGTTCAGTACATGTAAACTCTTATTATTAAAGTCTTATGTCTTTTGCTAGGGTAATATAAGTTTGTTTCATTTTCAAGTCTTCAAAAAGTATATCAAAATTTTGCATGTTTATATTTAATTCATGGAATACAAATTATAGTCTGTAATTCGATTCGAAAGTTAGATCCTTCGAGTTCGGAAAATTTGTACTCTGAAATGCGAAAATCTGATTGTGCTATCCGAATTTCATTTATCGACACATTTGTTTGAAAATCGGAAATTTTGCTTCTTGATAACTCAAGTTTCGTTGGTAATGGCATTCGAGCCTCAGAAACTTAATTCAATAATTATTTATCATGCGGAAAACTTTTGCTGGAATTTAAAATGAAAATTTTATTTGTAAAAAAATATACATATAAACCAGTGGTTTTTTCACGAAACTTAAGAAAACATGATCAATATTAATTGGATGATATGTTTGATGTTAATAAAAACATTAAGGGTATTGATACAAAAGCGTAAAGCTGTCGTAAACGTCATAAAGTATAAAATATTGTATTTCTGTCACAATATGTCTGAACAAAATAGACAGATTAACGCAGTTTACAACTTTACTACATATGTTAACGAATGTACATTTTAATACCCTTATTACATTTTAAAGGAAATTTCAACAAAAAATATAGTTACATTATGTTTGTATGTACCAAACAGTATCAGTTTGAAATTCTTGCTCATGTGGATTGGATTTGTCATTGGAGTACGGATATTGAAAAATGCGATGTGCTGTGAACTGCACAACATAATTTTAAAATTTAATATTTGCACAAGAAAAAGAAACTTCTTCACCATCTGCTTTTCAAACGCCTGGTTTTGAGGGAGATCTTCTTTTTTTAAATAAAATTTGTTTTTTAAATGTTTTCAAAAAATTCCTCCTGTTCAAATCATGGTACAATTAAATCTACACGTATATTGTACAAATAATTTATCAAAAAAACTTCAAGTTACAAATGAATTTTGACTTGTTGAATTTTAATGTCATTTTTGACATAACAACAGGAATCTTGACACATTTATATGACTGTTTCAAAGATTTCGTTCGAAAGTCATAGACGGTGTTCACATTGGATTGAAAAACTGGATTTTTTTTGACGTTTCAGTATTCACATCTCGCTCCCACTTCTTCAGTAAAGGAAGATGTAAATACTGAAACGTCAAAAAAAAAAACAGTTTTTCAGTCCAATGTGAACACCGTCATATAGAGTATCATTTTAAATTAGAATCGAAAACATCTTTCGAACATATTTATCTTTCGAATCGGATTACAAAGTAATGCTTTATTTCCACCAAAGGTTTATCTCAGTTCAGATTTAATTAATCTATTTGATGTGTTCACCGCACAAAAAGATTTAAACAGATTTATTTTGATAGCACCTTTAAAAATGCAAATGGTATTTCATTTTTTCTTATGAAAAGGAAGTGAGTTAGAATGCTTCATTTGTGAAGAACTGAATGCAGCCACGAATGAAGTCTTATTCACAAAGCCAGGAGGAAACGAGAAGAGAGTGTGTCGTGAAACGCTGTCATCTTTTTCTAGTTATAAGATCGTCCCCCAATTCACAATGCGGCGGCATTTCTAAGTACGAGAACTAATTTTCTGTACAAAAAAAATATCAAAAAATTTAAATAAAAATTATTCCAGACAATTGCTGTATCTATTAATCTCAATTTATCGTATTTTTTCTTGAAAATTTTGTTTTCATTATGTAGATTACTTGTCAGCAAATAAAATCGTCGTCACGTTGCGTCTTTTTTTCAATATTTCGAATCCTTGGCGTGACGTAACGACGAGAAACGCTGAATTGTTTATACTCTCGTATGCTATCATTGTTTGAAAGTCGTTTGACATAACCGACGAGATCTCGTCACGTTCACGTCTCGTTTCCTCGTCGCATTGTGAATCAGGCTTGGGCTTAAATTCTTCAAGACATTTGAGAATAAGTTAGCTCGATTTGTAAAAGTATTTGGCCTAGGAAGATTAGAGAGATGTGAAGACTAAACACAAATGTCAGGGCCACCTAAATCGATTCGCTTCGTATATCCTAATTAGACCAGATTCTAATCAAATCCGACAATAAACTTTTTCTTACCTGAGTTATCGTTGGAACACATATTATTACTAGGAAATATTTAAATATTT
Source organism: Dasysyrphus albostriatus (assembly GCA_946251815.1). Classification (NCBI taxonomy): domain Eukaryota; kingdom Metazoa; phylum Arthropoda; class Insecta; order Diptera; family Syrphidae; genus Dasysyrphus; species Dasysyrphus albostriatus. The sequence goes on along the minus strand of OX276337.1, from coordinate 59,866,597 downwards.
GCTTCTAAAGTGTGCTGTCACAGTTAATCTTTTCCTTAATTCTTTCATGTGGTGGAAACACTAAACAAATATTTTTTGCCTTAAATCGTTATATTTTGGTGAAAACGTAGTACCATAAGTATAAGAAACATAAAACAGCCTTAAAATTTTATATCAGAGTCGAAAATAAAAGCTCACAGACAACACTCACAATACAGATGATATGCAAATGTAGAAATCAAAAGGTCAATATTTGTTTTATTTTTTCTAAACTTAACTTGAACTTGTTTGCTGAAATTAATTAAATACATAGGTACAAATATATAATTAAAGTAAAGTCAATTAAATCTTAATAGTATCGATTAATTACAATGCAAACAGTTATAGGTAAATAAGCGTTAGAATCAATAAGATAGTGCTCGCCTGGTGCAGTAGCTTCCGCAATAGGAACACTCGTCCGCGTTTAACAATCACCTTTTGGATTGCTGATCAGAATTTAATTAATTTATCATATGTTGTCGTTTAAGTTCCGCATTTGAAGGGCTTGGAGAGAATCTAGATACCAAATATGCAAAGCGTTTACTGTCATCTGCAAACAATTTATTGGCATTTATTTTATGAATTCTAAACTTGAAACTCCTCAATACTTGTATTGACTTTAATTGGGTCACTAACCATGATTTATCATTCCTCTATTTCTGTCAATCTTTACATACCGAACAACCTTTTAATCTATCTGCTATTTAACTAATTCAAAAACAAAACGAAAACCAACTCAATAGCTTTGCGTTATGCCAAAAACTGTTTTAATAAAAAATTGCACTGATCCGCCCCTGGCCCTATGAAATTAACCAAAACCAAATTGTCTGAGCTCATTTCAATTTTAATCCCTGGGTGCAGACTAGAGGAGATTCCATGCACAATTTTGCAACGACTAATGTTAAGATTAGAGTATCACAAAAACCTGAAGTGCTGGAGTAATTTGTTCAATTGGAATTCAACGCATCAAAAATCCTAGGAAAAGTATAATCTGTTTTATGGTAATAGACAAACATTCAAACTTTGTCAGACAGTGTTATCATCAAGTGGCACGAGTCAGGGTTATCTTTTTTTTCAATTTTTTATGAGGGAGCAATTGGAATTTTGTGTGTAGATTTTTTTTAATGAGAAAGCATGCATGCATCTTTGCCTAAGCAATTTTACTGAACTCAAAATTGGTTTATCTGTTTGTACTAAAAATGATACCTACAAGTAACTATAAGCGTAATTAAAAGTTAAAGCATCAACCATATTCCTTATAAGTTTTTTTTCCTAAAGCTCTATGTCTCAATTTATTTTCTAATACTTAATAAATGTAAACAAGTCAAAATATTTGTCAGAAGTCTTTGAGCACCTAGCTACTTAAAACTATCGCAATAAATATTTTTTCACAACAGTTATTATCAACTAAATGGGCCACAATATAATTCCAAAACCACCGATCTTACAAATAATATTCTTTCACAAAATTATTTTTATGTTGAAATTGTATTATAGATGTTAATAAATCCAGCGGTAAATGGACTTTGAAAAAAAAAGAATATTTCATGTTTTCTTAATCGAAAATGTTTGTTCTCAATGGTATCATTATTGATAGCGATAATTACATATACAGGGGTCAAAAAGACCAAACGTTTTTTGATGTGTAGAATAAGAATTATAATTTGTTGTAGCGTTGTGTTCCATGATGATTTTAAAATATTATTCCATCGGTAGCAGACCTGAGCGCACGATTTTTAAAATCACATCGTATCAATACGAGCTCAGAATAATCTGGTTTATATATAAAGCATTGTATTATCTTAAAGTTAAGTTCCAATTATTAGAAGTATAATTAAAAGTGTCATGGTTCAAATTGAATGGGCTCCACTTAATGTACCGCTGCAAAGGCGACTGCAGACGCTAACTGTGGCAATTTATGTATTTCATTTATTTGCTGTGGGAATGCACTCATACCTGCTTTGTGCTCTCATACTTGTGAGTTTAAATAAGTGTTAAGAGTTTTTCCTGATTATTTATTTTTATATCCTTAATACTCAAATATTTTAACCTCCTGAAACAAGGTTTATAGAACTACATAAATTGATTTTGTGTCGTTAAAAAAGGTGTTTAGATCAAACATAAGCTTGTGATAAAGAACGAAGGCACTCCAATTGAACCTGCTATCCCTGTCGGTCTGTGAGTTCTTTTTTACATTAATATTTATGTCCAACGGGTAAATTTCCCCCAAACTTCGTAACTAACGCTTATGTATCTCAATGCATGGAGAAGAAACTCAAAAAAGTGGTTAATTCTTCCCGCTTACCAAAACGTGAAGGCCCAAGTGCAAATAGTTATATTCATATATGGCCGTTTTTGTAAAATAATTTTTGTGTAAACCCTTTAAACGCCAATGATGAACATCAACAAAAATTGAAGAAGCTACATATTTTCAAGGAAAATCAAAAATTGTTCACCATGTGAATTCTTTAATAAATTGAAATTTATAAAAAAAAATAAATCGTTGGAGCGGTTTTTAATTTTTGTTCAAAAAATTGTTTGGGCGGAATTTTTCAGAAAAGGGAAATGTGTTGCGGTAAACACTCTCTTCTGTCCCAAATTTTTTGAAGTGTGGAACAGGAATTGGGTGAAAAATTGGTGCCAAATAGTTAAAATTGGCCGATTCGGTCAATGTGTGACAAAAAAAAAAACTACCTATTTTCGTATTTTAAACTTTTTATTGATTTAAAAAAACAACAAACTTCAATAAAAAAACAAAAACTCAAATTATTCATAAAACAGAGCACTGAGCAGAGTCTAGTCTAGAGCATGTCAAGAACCCTCTGAGCTGAGCAGATTATATGAATAAAGTTCTCCTATTAAATAATGAAATAAACTTCAACACTGAACAGACCTACATATATGACAAGAAGTTTTATTTTTAGCTCATAGAGCAGAGCATGTGCGGAGCTAGTTTTGACTCTCTTGTGTCCGAACTCAAAAGGTTTTCAAATTTTATTGAAACTTTTTTATGCGACCGGTAAAATTGTGATAATTTTTTAATAACATTAATTGTTTTGATATTAGTGTGTGACCAGTCGAAGATTTTGTAGTTCAGACTTCCGTTATGAATTTTGTTGCATAGTTGTACTTTTACTATTCATAAATTTTCAATAAATGTACCTATATTTTGTGAAACAATAAATCTGTTTTTTTTTTTAACCAATGCGTCTACATTTATGTCACATTTATGGTTCACTCGTTAAATATCTTAGAGTTCAGAAACCAGTATGCCAATTGATTACTTGAAAATATGAATTTACGAGTATATGCAAAAAAAGAATTTTAAATCGCTGAAGCGCTTTTCTAAAAAGTCAGTTTCTTATACAAAAAATGTTGCTAACATTTTATTATAAGAAAATTAGTAAGCCAATTTTGAGCATTAATTAATATTCATTTTAACCTAGTTTAAAAAAGATCCAGTTACCTGTTTTCAAAATATCAAAATTTCAAACAAGTTAATTTTTCTTTTAAAAAATTCAAAACTATTTTTTAATTTTGATATTATATTTAAATGGATCTTTTGAATTGACTTTTGATCGAAATCGTCATTAATAAGAAATTTGGAAAAAAAAAATGTTATATGCCAGGTGCCGTTCGTAACAGTTTTTGGTATTTTGTTTTTACCAGAAAAAAACACCATATGCCTACAATAATACGCTATTTTTTTTATCAAAATTGTGGAAATCATTTTTGAGGTAAATAATATTTTCGGGAACGGTTGTATGGCAAGAACCGTTATTTTTGGAGCTACAAAAATAAATTTCCCCTCTAGGGAATTACGAGAAAACTATAAGTTAAAAATTTGAACATAATTGCTTAAGTGGCTTAGGCTGTAGTTCGAGGTAGGTACAGACAGACAGACAGAATTATTTCACCCTTTTTTTCATGTTTTCTATAATCGGTATATAATGTTTAATTTTTATTTGTCCAAATCCAAAACTATAGTTCCTCGTATATGGGTGATTCCCAGCAAACTGGCACTTTTATTTTCCTCGCCATTTTTAGGTAGTTATTTACTTATGTAAAATAATTTGTCAAGGTGCCGTTGTTACTTGATAAGATGTTTATTGTTCTCTTGTCAAACTCTAACTAACTCCCTTAACAATACTACTTGGGCTATTTATAGCTTTACAGTTCGGCCATCCTATCATTGATCATACCCTCAGGATCAACCACAGCATCGGTGTCATCCTGATCGCCACTTTCGTCATCGTCGTCGTCATCGTTGTCAGCGTCTACGTCTTTATCGAACGGGTCTTCTGGGAGCCTGCACCATCGCTTCATTTTGTCCGACGACATGACTGTGCAGAACCTTTGCTGATTACGTTGCATTCCAGAAATGTCTTCAACCACGAACCGATCGTTTGGTAAGATCTTTGTGACAATGTATGGACCTCGAAAAACCGGCTCCAACTTCCGTGATGTACCTGTGGCACCTGCTTCATTTTCAATTAATATCAAATCATTTACCTCATATTTGGATGGCTTCCGATGCTTCTGGTCAAACGACGTCTTTTTAGCCTATTGACTTCGAATAATGTTCTGCAGTGCGGAATTCCTTCGTTTACTTAACTCTTCGTTCTCCGACAACGAATTTAGTCCAAGCTCCAACAAAAGTTTATTACCCAGAATGTCTCTCGGGGTGTAGGAAAACAGCAATTCGTGTGGACTAGCCTTAGCCGTAGAATTCTTTGCGGTATTTAAGCCCCACTGAATCGACCGTAGTTGGCTGGCCCAATCCTTTCCCGTTTCGTTGGAATGAACACACTTTAGTGATGAGAGAATCGTACGGTTGCAGCGTTCCACCTGGCCGTTTGCTCTTGGTGTCCTCACGGCATTTTTCACATGCTGGATATTATTTTCGTCACAATACTGCTCGAACAATTTGGCTGTTCCTCGGTCAGTTATGATTTTGTGCGGAACCCCGAAATATCCCGTAACTTCAGTCAACACATTTAGTACGCCACGAGTGTTTGTCGTCTTCACTGCTCGCAGCACGGAGTATTTAGTGAAGTTGTCCACAATTGCAAGCACGTACTTGGTCCCTCCTTTTCCAACTGGAAAGGGCAAAAGATGATACATGTGTACCGTGTGAAAGGGCAGTGCAACTCGTTCAGGATGATGTAGTTCTCCTTGGATTAAACCGCCTTTACGCTTCGCGTATGCGCACTCGACGCAAGACTTGATATATGACCTCGTATACCCCCTCATCTTGGGAAACCAGTACGTCTCCTTAAGCCTTAAAAGTGTCTTCTCGTCCGCGAGATGGCCTACATCGTCATGGCAGAGTTTCAACACACGCCATCAAACTGCCTTTGGGACGGCCCATCTGTCTTCACCCGTCACCAATCGGAATAGGCGACATCCTTTCACTCGATACTCTTTCTTAAGTTGTGCCTTTGCGGGCGTCATCTCAGGAAATTGTAACGTGATAATAATCGAGCGTAACTTACTGTCTTGCCACTGCATTGTGGCTAGCCAATCGTCCTCGCCAATGTTGACATTCAGCACAAAAGATGATGCTTCTTCTGGAACCTGTTCATCTTCATTCGGTTGCCGGCTTAGAGCGTCGACATATGCTGCTTTAGTGCCTGGCTGATGGACAGTCTCGAATGAGAATTCTTGGAGTTTTAGCCACCAGCGCCCCACTCTAGGAACGATCTTTTGTTTGTTTCTTGTAGCAACAATCGCCTCGCAATCTGTAACGACTTTAAAATGCTTTCCCAAGAGATACACTCTAAAACGTTCCAGGCTCTCCACTATGGCGAGCACTTCCAGCTCATAGGAATGGAACTTCTTTTCGCTTCCGTCAGCTTCCGACTAAAGAAAATCACGGGTCGTAAATCTCCTTCCTGTCTGTCTCTCTGCATCAGGATACCAGCGAGCCCTACTCTTGGGTTGGTCTTGGGAAGTTTGAGATTGCATCTGTCTTTCGAATGCTTGGTCGGAGCCCATCTATGCTGACCTGATAACCGAGAAATTCAATGTTAGTTTTAAAGAAAAAACACTTGCTGCATTTAGCGTTAAGCCAGATTCCTTCAACACCTTAAGGAACCTCTCCAGCTTCTCCAAACCTTCCTTAACGGTCTTACAGGCAATAATGGTGTCATCTATATATATCTCAGCATCACCTATCTCTAACCTGGCTTTGATCTTGTTCATGGTTGCTTGGAATACAGCAGGTGCATTAACGAGCCCATAGGGCATCATGTTGAACTCGTACGAACCGTCATCAGTCAGGAACGCTGTGAACTTCTTGCTATTTTCCTCCATCGGAATTTGGTGATAACCAGATGCGAGATCCAACACGATGAAATACCTGTTGCCAGCCAGCGATGATAATACCTCCTCTACCACAGACATCGGGAACCTTCTTTTAACTGTCGCTTTGTTGAGAGCTCTGAAGTCGATGCAAAACCTGTCGCTTCCGTCTTTTTTCTTAGTCAATACGATTGGAGAACAGTGGTCTGACAAAGATGGTCGGATGACCCCTCGCCTCAAAATTTCCTCAACTTTTTGTTTCACGATAAGTCGTTTTGCAAATGGTATTTTATAAGGTTGTACCCAAATGGGCTGGTTTGTCGTTAGCTCTATTGTGCACTTTCCCAATTTGGATACTCCCAACTCATTGGCATCTTTTGCGAAGCATTCTCGATAGTTGGCTATTAAAACCTCTAGCATTCTCTTTTCTTCTAGGCTGATCTCACCAACTTCCAGTTCACTAAGCTTCAAAGTCTTCCCATCTTGGCAAGGTTGTGTCATCTCGCGACCATCTGCCGCTTCTTGTGAGGAATTTTGGACCGTTTGATCTTTAATTACAAGTCTTTTGTATGATTTGTGTACTTCGACTTGCGGTTGGTCCAACAGTCTACGTCCGATCATCATGGGATATGGTTGGCTTTCATCTGGCACTATGAGGACCTCACACCACGACACTAAATCATCCACAGCAACCTCTGCGTAAAGACGCCCCACGGTGTAACAACACCTCCAAAACCATTGAGACTTGCTGACTCACGCTGTATTGGATACCTCCTTCATCTGCTGTGGACTTGCACAGTGTCACGCAGTCACTCCCCAAGTCGATGAATGATTCTACTTCCACCCCATTGAAGTATGCCCTTTTGACATATTCCGAATTTTCGTTGATCATGTTTACCTGACCGTGTGATGATATACCTGGCCGAGATATTTGGTTAGTGCCAGGAGGATTAACCTTATGGGATGAAGTTGGACAGTGTCTCTGAAAATGTCCCATTTGAGAACATCGGAAGCACTTTACTCCCGAGCCCTCCCTTCGTGACGCCATAGGCTGGGCTGGGCTTTATGGTGCCTTGGCTTCGTTGTAGACTCATAATCCAGCGTACCTTTTCCAGTATTTCCTGAATTGAAGTGGGTCTCACAACTACGAACGCCTCTGAGCGCCTGGAATCATAAAGACCTTGAATAATGTACTTTATCAAACACCCTTCCCCAACTCCTCCTCTAGTAGCCATAATCTTCATCTCGAATACAAACTATTCAACATCTTCGTTCTGTCTTTGCTTTCGGGTTCGAAGTCGGTCATGCACATCAGCTTCGTCTTCCAATGCAGGAAAGCTCTTGCAAAGTTCTACATAGAAAACATCTAACTTACCATGTGAAGCACTGTTGCTCCACAACTTCGCCGCCCCTGTCAGTCTCATCGTTGCCGCCATTAAGACCAATCGTTCATCTAATTGGTAAATCTGGCGAATCTCCTTGACTTTGTCTACCCAAGCCTTAGCTGATAACCCTGCCGTATTCTTGGGATTAAACAAAGGGATCATGTCTGCAACATCTCGAACCATGAAAGCGCTTCCATGACACATTGTGGATTGCTTTATGTCAGCCACTGCCTCACTCTGTGAGGCAACACCGGAGACACCAGCTTGAGAATTCATAGGCTCCTTCTGTTGCTATTTATAGCTTTACCCTTAGTATTTTTCATTTTTTACAACTGTTTAAGCTAGAAGATCATGTGTTCGATGTATGACATGTTCAATTCCGAATAAATCACAAGTGCATATATTATTAAAAAAAAAATATTTTATACCCAAATTGTCGCTAGCGTGACATGTCCTAACCAACCAACTATTTCATTAGAACTCGACTATGTTTAAAAAACATAAATTGGTTTGAGTTATGTTTACGTCGAATATATTGTATTGTATACATATTTAACTTTTATAATGAAAATATTATATCAGCATCAAAAACATGTTTCGTATGCTTAGGCTGAACCAAGGCGAATTTTTACTTTTGGTACACCACAACTTCCACCTTTTTTTCCTAAGACTGGTAAGCAAAAATTTTCTTCTACAAAATTGTTTTAAATCTGTTTACCAGAGTTGGGAAGTAATGATTAAAAAAAAATTTCAATTTCAATTACATACTTGTAATTGAAATCTCCAAACACTTTTTTAATTACTTTTAAATGTGATTGAAGAAATTTAATTACTAATTGCATGTTATTGAAAAGTGTCAATTACTTGTAATTCAATTACATTACGGATCAATCACTAATTACATGTAATTGAAATGGAATATGAAATAAATTGCAAAAAGTAATCATTATTTCCCAACTCTTTTAGTAAATAGTGAGTAAATTCAAAATCAAAAATACTGTTCTATGGGAAGTCCTTTTTTATTATTGTCGAGTGTAGAATTGTTTTGTATTTAAAAGTAAGTCATACGAATTTTTGGGTGCAGGAAAATAATTCCACGGACATCTGCTCCACATGGGAGTTTATTCCATCATAAGAAGGAATTTAATCCACTTTCCGAAGTGCAATTTATTCTCATCATGAGAGGGAACTAATTGCAATTTTTTCCCACCTAAAATTTGGAATTTGCGATATTATTGATTCATTGCAGAAAACGCCATTGTTTATTTACAGAAATATGCAACCCCCCTGCTTGGGCTCATTGTAGGATTTGGGGTGGGTTCGAGGTTGGATGTATGCGAAGTTTCTTTTGCATTTAAAGAATCTAGATTTAAAGAAACTACGAGTATGATTAATAAAATACCTCCTTAAAGAACGAATCAGAGAAAAAGAAGTGAAGTTGAGTCTGATACCAAGTGGGCAAAATCTCCACTCTCCAAGTGGAGATCTTTCTCACTAAAAAGTGCAATAAATTCCCTCTCTAGGTGAGAATAAATTGCACTTTGAAAAGTGGAACAGATTCCTACTTATGATGGAATAAACTCCAGTGTGGAGCAGATACCCGTGGAATTATTTCCCTGCACCGAATTTTTGCACACAATTTCAGTGTTGCAAGTTTTTTCAAGACGAGTAGAGCCCAATTTAAAAAGTTTTGGAGTTGAAATAGCCCCACTAAAAAATTATGCTCAAAAATTAGTAAATTAAAATTTTTTGTCTGAAACTTTAATTTTTCTATCAATAATTTCATAAGTTTTTAAAATTCAAAATTTGATTGAATATTTTACATGACTTTTCTTAAATAAAACAATGACAGCATTTTTAGGTGACCCTAACGTTCATTGTTTATAAAATTTGATTAAAATTCGCAAAATGCTTCCCAAATTTCTTCCTTACTAGAAAATAATATTCTTCTGTCATTTAAGAAGTCAAATTTGTATAAATGTTTTTACTAAACAACTTTTCACACCATTTTCCACCTAACTGAATTTTGTACCCAAGTTGAAAGTTGAAAAGAAATTTGAACAAATTTTGACTTTCTCAATTTTAAGGAGCCTAAATTCACCCAATTTTGCACAGCACAATTGTCCGTTTGTTAAATTTTGGAGGCGAATATGATTTCCCATACCAATTCTTGACTAAAATAAACAAACTTCGGTAACTGAAATGATTAGGGATTGCTAAATTCAGAGAAAATTTTTATTTTAACTCTGGGGACTTCACAAAATTCTAGTCAGAATATAGCCCGAAATCTCAAAATTCCAACAAAAACAAACCTGATCAAGTCAAGTTTGCTTTGGAAATGACTTAAGACATTTGTTGTGAGTGCATACTTTTAGAAGAAATCGAAGTCCAATGGATATTTGTACTTTGAAAAGTTGGTCATAAATGTTGTTCAAGGTTCCTAAGGGAATAGAACAAATTCTGGAGCTTTTTTTAAATTTTTTTTATTGAAAACCTAATCTGAACGAACCGATAAGAAGTTTGTTTTTGAAAATTTATTTTTGGACCAGATACTCAAATACTTAAAAGTAATCCATAAAATAATCCAAAATAGTTTTAACAGTTATTGTGTTAACTTTTCTGGTTGCAATATTTAAATGTGACATCAGACTATGAAGATTGTAAAACAACCGTTAAATTACCCATTTAGTAACAATTTAATCGCAATAATTTTATATTAAACGCAATTGTTTCCACTTTTTTCTGCTTATTTTATATTTTCTGGTTAAATAAAGGTTAGAGTAGACATTAACAAAATTTAGTCATACGATTAATCGGAAAAAATTCTGCATTAATGTAGAGAAAATTTATTTTCAATCCAGTTCAATTTTTCTTTAATTAATAATAATTTTATTTTCTCTTTCCACAGTATTTCGGAAACATTTATTTAAGAGCACTTATTATAGCATACTTCGTGTGGATTTTTTGTGATAGAGAACGAGTTCACAAATGTATTCGAGGTTCAGGGTAAAAATAATAAAAATGCATACATATTCAAACAAATAACCTTTTAATACGAGTTTTTTAATTTCAGTATAAGATATATGAGAGACAATTTCTTTTGGAAAATTTTTCGAGAATATTTCCCCGTTGAATTGGTTAAAACAACCGATCTTCCACCAGATAAGAACTACCTTCTAGCATGTTTTCCACATGGAGTCATTAGGTTATAAAATAAGAGTTTCATCATGAAACTATTCTGTGTCAATAATAATTTTAATTTTTATCTTTTATTTAGCTTTGGCCTTTTTACAAACATGTGTTGTGACATATCCAAATGGAATGAATTATTTCCAAAAGTTCGAGTTCATCTGGCAACTCTAGCAATGCATTTTAATTCACCATTTTGGCGTGAAGTTATTCAATCCTGGGGAATGGTTTCTGTTGCAAGAGATTCTCTTATAAGACATCTCACACTTTCAAATGATCCCGATGAACAAGTAAATAGAGATGGTTACTGTGCCAGTGCTGTCGGTGTTATAGTTGGTGGCTCAGAAGAAGCTCTGGATGCTAGACCTGGCAGTTATATTTTGAATCTTAACAATCGAAAGGGTTTTATCAGAGTTGCCATGGAATCAGGGTAAGCAAATGTAAAAATACATACAAAAAAAGGAAAATATAGTCGGCTTAGAGTGTAAAGCAACTAACTCGCATTTTGCATTTTTTACAAATAAATATTTTAAACATAGTGTTCGCATTATTTGAATAGAACCAAAATTACATGAAATATTTTTCAACACTCGTAATTGCCAAATTCAGTGAAATTGAAAAGATTTGATAGATTTTTGTATTTTTTAGCAATTTTTGAAGTGGTCTATAATGGTAAAAAAAAAGTAGAGTTAGGCGCTTTACACTCTAAGCCGACGATATCCATATTCTATCAAATATTTTGAAAAAATAAATTTTACCTATTTACATAATAGTGCTGCTTTAGTCCCAGTTTTTTCATTTGGAGAAAATGACCTATACGACCAACTTAATAATCCTCCAGAATCAAAGTTAAGAAAATTTCAATCGATCTTTAAACAAAAAACCGGTATACCCCCCTTAGTGATTCTGGGCAGGGGAATTTTTCAGTATAGTTTTGGTATCATACCACAACGCAGACGTGTAGTACAAGTTGGTAAGTTTTAATCCTATGACTGTTCAAATTCAATAATTTTCAAAACACCAAATGTTTTTTTAGTTGGTGCTCCTATTGATGTGCCACAATGCAGTAATCCGAAGGAGGAGGATGTTGAGAACTATCATAATATTTTTAAGGAAAGTCTTAATAATCTTTTTGAGACACACAAGTGGAAGTACATACAAAATGCAGACGATGTTAAGTTAAGTTTTAAATAAGATTTCTTAGTTAAGGAGTGCAGTATTGATGTTGAAGATAAAATTTAAAAATATATATTTTTTTTTGATAAAAAGTGGTATGCATAAGACTTTATTATTTTTAAGGTACCTATTGGGTAAAAAATACCATGCATATGTTGGAATGTACACCAGATGAGTATTTCTTTCGCTTGTAGTTGGGATGGAATCTACCTATTTTTTTTAAAGGTGGTTTGAACTCCAATTGGTATGAAAAATGTATGTTCCTACTTATTTCACGTTTATATGATATATACAAATCTCCTTCCAATCCAACTTTTGAGATGTACTTCACTTCCTTGCCATGAGAAACCCTTTTACTTTCTCTTCAATAATTTCTTCTTAACACAAAGATGTGATAAATCTCACTGGTTGACCGAACTATACAAAAATCAAAATAAACGTTTCTGTGAGACGTTGACCGAAAAAAAAAGTTTTTTTAAGAATCAAGGTTGGCTCTGGACCTTTAGCACTTCATATATGGGAAATTTGATATTTGAGAATGCCATCTAATTGGTAAGAAAAGGTCAACTTGTCTTAGAAATTGGTCAGCCCTAGATAACTTGTAATAAAGGCTTAAAGTTTCTCAAGGTCAGTCATTTAAGGGAAATTTACCAAAAAAGTATACCATCCGAAAGATCGTGACAAAAGGTCAACTATTTAAAGTCTTTGGTCAACTATAGTTTTTTTCTGTGAAATTTCAGAATTCATTTCAAGGTCACAAAAAAACTTTTGGCACCTCATTTGCGCCCTTCCAAAAATTAAGTATGCCACTCGAAGGGCCACTTCATAGTTATAAAAAAAGGTCGGCTGTTTTCAGCAATTGGTCAACCATATATATCTTGTAATGAATGTTCAATTAATTAAAAAAAAAATCTTTTTTTTACAATTTTTTAATTTTTTTTTTTGAAGGTCGAGATCTTTCAGATGGTAAACAATTGAAGAACTGAAATATCTCCATTCCAAATTGATATAAAGGTTTTTTTTTTCAATCGACAGGGACAGCAAACGACGCCATATTTCTTGCCGCTCTTTTGACATTTCTCTTCAGTAAGGTTTGCCATTTCATGATGGAAAGATATACGAGCCAATAACGAGTCGAAATTATTAAAATTTACTACCGAAATTCGGAGTCAGTGGCCTTAACTCAAGAGCGCTACGTCTAATTTATGGTCGTCATAATCGTCCTAGCAGATCAATAATTGAGCGTCTAGTGGAAAAATTTGAATCCACGTCGTTCTCGTTTGCACATCTCTGTGACGTCGTTGTGGCGGATTTTGCAAAAAGATCTTGGCCTATATCCTTACAAGATTAAATTGACGCAAGAACTGTATTTGCTTGACCACCAGAAGCGTCGTATGTTCTTGAATTGGGCTGAGCAACAACTTGAAAATGATTCGTATTTTCATCGAAAAGTCATCTTCAGCGATGAGGCTCATTTCTGGCTGAATGGCTTCGTCAATAAACAAAATATGCGGTATTGGTCAGGCAGCAATCCACACGTACTCCATGAGTCATCATTGCATCCCAAAAAAAATACGGTTTGGTGTGGTTTATGGGCCGCGGCGGCGTCATTGGGCCGTACTTCTTCCGTGATGATCAAGACCGGCACGTTACTGTAAATGGGGATCAATACAGTTTAATAATAACCGAATATTTTTAGTCCCAATTGGATGATATGGACTTGGAGGACATCTGGTTCCAAAAGGATGGCGCCACAAGCCACACAGCGAATGTCACAATCAATTTATTGGAAACCAAGTTTGGAGAACGTGTTATCTCACGAAATGGTCCAGTCGCTTGGATGCCCCTCGGTCGATTTGAAGCCGTTAGACTATTTCCTGTGGGGCTACGTCAAGTCTATGGTCTATGCCAACAAGCCAGTGACGATTGATGAACTTCGTACGAATATCGAACGTGAAATTGCAGCAGTATCGGCCGATTTATGCTTGAAAACCGTCGAAAATTGGGTTCAGCGTCTGGACTTCTGCAAGCGTGTCCGTGGTGGCCATGCAAAAGAAATCGAGTTCCATACATAATGGCATCGAACGTACTTTCACAGGAATAAAGAATTTCATTGATATCCAAAACCGTTTTTGTTTTATTTAAAAAAAACTTTTGTAGCGCTCTTATTGAACAACCCGATACATATAGATGCATGCAAAAAGTGCTCTTAGAATTTCATTTATTTTTGAAGACATGCCGATGCTGACGAGATTGATACAAAGATAGGTTTTGGTTTGGGGTTTATTTTTAAAAGTAAAAATTTTGGCTATTGGCTGAGATTTAATTTTAATTATTATGTGAAAGGTTGAGTTTTTACTTTAATCTTTTTCGCTAAAAATCACGTTCTAACGTGACTTTCACTATCGTGGTCATTTTGTTTGTCTCGCTCCGTTTTCGCCGTGCCCGTTTACACGGAAACCTCTGTCGTTGTTTGTATGCTATGTTTTTGCTTTGGTCTCGCAGTGACATTTACACAAGATTTTTGTCATCCAAAATGTTTTGACATCATCTCGCTTTGGTCTCGTGCGGTGCATTGCCGTGTGGACCAGGTCCAACGCTACCCAGCTTTAGTGATAAATTCTCAGTGATTTAGTGACGAGCAAGCTTGAAACGATTACGAGCGTTTTCAATTTATTGCCTATTTGAAATATTTTGTTTAAAAAAAAAGTTTTGGCGAGACTATAGCGAGATAAATGGGAAATGACGGGAACCCGTTTTAAATGCCAAAAATTTCATGTAAATATTACGTTAAGATCATAGATCACATGTAAACTGGCTAGGTGAGTTCAGAGCATGGCAAAAACAATAACCAACACATTGAAAACCACGTTTGGACCTTTGATCACGTTTTGAGTTTATTTTAACCTTTTTGAAAAATGTTATTCAAAGAAAACTTAGGGGAGACTATAGCGAAATCAAAGCAAGATGATGAAAAAAACATTCTAAATGCCAAAAACAAGATGTAAATGTCAAGGCGAGACCAAAGCCAGACTATAGCGAGAAAGCCACGACACAGATCTCCTGATAAACTGACTTGGCGATTATTTTAAATACAAAAATGTAGTACTTTACAACTCTTATACCAACGAATATTCTGATTGATGCAGATAAGATATATTTTTTCATCTCACTGATATATTTCACTGGTTGACCGAAATATAAAAAAAAAACAATATAAAGGTCTCTCTCAGACCTTGACCAAAAAAATATATGTTTTTTTTAATAAAGACAAGAAATAAAAGTTATTGAGGAACCTTTCAATGGGTTGAGCTATATTTCTGATCTCTGATATGAACAGGTCACACAAGAGCCTACGTAGAATTTCGTTTACTGGGGGCAAACTCATTTAAAATTTCAGTAAGGAAGGGAGGGGGGCAACATCACTCAAAAAATAGTTTCGGTACAGAAATCTTGCTTTAAAATGCTTTCATAAGAAAATAAATTTCCTAATGTATGAAACATATTGAGATTAGAGAGGGGGGGGGGCAATGGTCCCTACCTGCCCCACTTGAGTATGCCCTTGGCTAGACATGTTACTTGCAAAGTAGAACTCTTAAAACGCAAGCACTAGAGCCGTATTTTATACTTAAACATATATAAAAATTTGCGTTCTTTAATCAATTAAAAAAAACTACCAATTATTGGCTCCAAATTACTTTTAATTATAAGACATATGGAAGATTTGGTCATAATAGTTTGTTTTCAGAACTTTTTTGATAAATTGTGAGAACCTTAATTGACTAGACTACTAAGGTATTTTATTAGAAAAATCGAAGAGGGAGTCTATGTTCCCTAATGTAGGTGGAAGGGGTGGTTTTTGTTAAAAAACAAAATGCTTAATATAAAAAAAAGTATCAAAAAACACCACAAATAATATTTACAATATCATGTGCTATAATTTTCCTTTTCTTCTTTACTCCTTGAATTCACCAAAATAAAATTATCTTCATATATATTTAGGAACAATTCTGTTATCAGATTTTTTGTTGATATTTTTATAAAATCGATAAATTGCTTCTGATTTGCTCTCATAAAATGAAAAAAAAAAAATAATATTTGTTGCACAACCTTGAACTCCTTGAACTGAACTCCTACTTTGATAAAATATCTCGAAGCACGATACTGAGTAGGTTATTGATCAAAAATATGTACATCTAAAAATTGGGATGCAGCAGAAGAATTCAAAAGATATTGATTGAAAAAATAAAGCTTATCGTGCTTCCATTCTTACATTATAGAGGTTCTTAACTTTAAAGAACACCCATAACCTCTTATACGTCAATTTTAAGAAACAAGAAAACAATTGATCAGATTAAATCGTCTGGCCTTGGGGTCTGTTATATTAGCTGAATCGTATATTACAACTTTTCCATTGCCTTTTTTATAATCCAAATTTGTCATTTCAGTTAATTTTTGAGATATTTTTTTTGTAATCTGCTTTTGTTTTGCTATCTTAAACAAAGCAATTGTTCACTGCAAGTACAATATGCAAGTACAATAATTTTCTACGTAATATCATGCGATTTACTTTGAATAGCTTTAAGTTCACATGATTCATTCTGCACGCAAGCTAATTTATTCGTCACATCGATGATGATGCCATTCAGCACCAGTTCTCCTTAAAGATAATTTTTTCTAGGTACTTGTGGAACGTAATAGTTAATTCACTAAGCTTGAATGAATAATAACTCAGCTGAGCGCCCCAGCTCACAAATTCAAGTCGTCACAATATATTTTGCTTTGAGATTTCATTTGCTAGATGCTTTACAAGTATAAACATTAAACATATACTGCGATAATACATACAAATAATGGACAATACGCTCCTAGTAATTAAATAAATTAAACTTGCTAAATATTGACCCAGATTGTTATATTTTTATTGACGATTTTCAAAGCGTGGAAGTTCTCCTAAGGGTTGTGGTGTGATCGTGCATTGTTTTTTTTTTTAATAAATTTACATAAGAAGTTTCGACTGAAGGGGCTTGAAATGCTTTGAATTCGAAAACAATTCACCAAAAAAATCAAGTTTTGACCAAAAAGATTTAGTTTAGTTGGAGTGAGTGCATTGATAAAATAAGATAATTAATATAAAATATGGTTAACATTGAACCGGCTACTTATCGGCCTAAAAGAAAAATACAAACAATAGTTGTCGGAGTTTACGTTTATGGTGGACTGATAATTGCAATTTCACTACTGTTCTTATGCACTAAAATATTGGTGAGTGTTTTTTCTGTCAATTTATTTTATTTCTTATTTGAAGTTTAACACTGTGAAGTAATTGTTATTTTTATTTTTAATAATTTTAAAACAAAATGTTCGGTTAAGTGCTGTAATAGTTATTTACAAAAAGATAATAATGAGGTTAGTTTTAATGAGCTATTTAAATTACCCAGTAATCATTGTTGTGTAGGCATGGCATGCGTTTTGTTTTTTGTTATTGTTGTTTTCAATCTTTGAATGTCATTATTAAATTATTATCAGCTTGTTTATGAATCTATCATGTTTATAGTGCATTTTTCTATATATTGATTGCATTGTAAAGTGACCATTTGTTCTGTATTACGTATAGCATGTATTTAACCATCTAACCAAACAAGATGATCATCTATGTATGAACCTTTGAGAGTTTCTTAAAAATTTAAGCACTGATTGTTATTAATATTAAAATATCATCCTCCTTATACCAGAAACATGAATGTGCAAAAATGAAAATATTACAACATCGTTTTTGAAAGATTAACTAGATGAAAACAGAGTCTTTAAATCCACTCATGGGTTAAGTGATATTTTTAAATATAAGAGGAAGTAAGGGCAAAATCGCATATTTAATGTTTTCCACCTTTTGAAACTATTAAAAATAAAAAACTATTGGAAAATAAAGTATTTACTTTGTAATTTGGGTAGGTATTCAGCAAAATTATAAATAAATGAATTAATCAAAACAAATTTTATAACTTCAATAAAAAGCTCACAGCTCCATATATGGGGACAAAACAGCCCTACTAAATTATACTGTGATAAAAACCTTTTTTTTCTCGAAAAACAGGTTTAACGTAGAAGTCACAAACATATTCAACACCATCACTAACTGCAACTTCTGCACAGGCTTCGTGAGCTCATCCAGGGCATTTAGTACACTTTGTATAGATTATACAGATTATATGCATATATACTATACATATTAGCTGTATAAATATATTATTTATGTGCATAAATTGATATATTTAAAAAAAATACTATTCTTTTTCCTGCTCTGCCGTTAAAATAGTCTTGAAACGTCCAAGGCTCTTTTTTGCACAATATTCTTGTCTTTTAGATTTGTTAATCACTTTTGCACTCAGGGCGGTCTTGGGGGCATGTAAGATGTAAGGTCAGGCAGGTCTTCTTGTATTCCATTTTATTTTTAAGAAGGGCATCAATAGCAGAGTTGGGAAGTAATGATAAAAAAAAGTTCCATTTCAATTACTTGTAATTTAAATCTCCGACCACTTTTTTCAATTATTCTTAAATGTAATTGAAGAAATTCAATTACTAATTTCAAGTAATTGTAAAGTGTCAATTACTTCTAATTCAATTACATTAATGTAGTTGGAAACAAAAGTAATCGCCAAAAAATTTGTAATAATTACTTTTTTTCGTAATCATTACACAAAATGTAATTAATTAACTGTTTTTGCCAATTACAATTTTTTGGAATTGCACATAGTAAGAAATCTAGCAACTCAAAAAAGAATGCATTTTAGTATTGCTGGCTTTTGTATACTTGTTTGCTCTAACTCCTCAGATTAGAATATTTTAATCAATTTTTTTGCATTTTAAAGTCTTTAAAATGAATATATTGTATTAGTTTGGCAGTAAGAAAACCATTTATTTACTTTTATTATAACTAACATTATGTTTAATTAATAAAAACATGTAATGAAATACAATCCAAGTAATCAATTACATTAAATGTAATTAGAACTGAGGTGAATTTTTTCAATTACAATTAGAATTAATTGAAATTCATGTTTTTTTCAATTACAATTATGTGTAATTGTAATTGAAAAAAGTTTAATTACCAATTACATGTAATTGAAATGAAAGTTGAAATAAATTACAAGAAGTAATCATTATTTCCTAACTCTGATCAATAGCATTTTTCACTGGCGATTCATCCTGTGGTTGTCACGTTATTTTGCGCATGTAAATCTCCCACCATCTTTGATCTATATTAAATAAAACAAAGCGGGTAAATAAGTAATTATATCAAGTATAAATATTCGAGGCAAAACCGCTCCCCGGGCGGTTTTGTCCCTAAGCGCTTTTGTCCCATACTAATGTTAACGGAATTCTAAAAGTTTTTTTTTTAAATCGATGCTTTTGTCGATTATGTTGCTAATATGGTGGAAATTTATAGAGTTAAAAAATTAATGTAGAAAACTAATCCAAAGCCTTTGTACACGCCAGGAGCAAACCATTCTTTAAAGCTTAAACCTTTGAAGAGCACTCCTTCAAGTACAAAGTTTTTTGGGACAGTGGAAAGACTTTACACATTATTCTCAGCATCTACTCATCATTGAGATATTTTCATTAAAAATGTAGCTGTGTCAGTCAAGGTAAACACATGGATGGAGCGCTCATCACGAGGCCGTTAAGTCAAACAAAATTTGGATACAAGAGTGGCTCCAACCAATTCAATTCAATTTTGCTTTATTGGACAATTATATTTACAATTGGCTTAAAAGTAATTAACAACTATAAGATACATTGATTAATAAAAGGATTTTGTTGGCACATAAGGGCCCTAACGTTATACATTGAAAAAAATTTTGATACAAATAAGATTTATAATTTTTGAAAACTTAATATAAAATTCGGGTTGACTTTGTTGTCCTCGGGTTGTTCAGTCCCGGTTGTTAAGTGGCTGTATTGGTTTAGGGCTGTGATAGGATTGGCGTTTAGCCAAGATTATAGGCTGACCCTGGGTCAGTGTAGAAGTGTCCTGCTTCATCGTTGATTGTTGTTGTAAGGGATCGAACCATACTCTTATCTGTTGTACGCGACTTTACGGTTTTGTCTTTGTGTTAACTTTTATTCTGGTGCGCTATTTTGAATGGAGTTAATGCAGAACTTCTTGGCATAATCAGGGCTCACTCAAGAGAAAAGTGTAATTAAACTTAAGGCACTCGCGTATTTTCGTGAATTGGGCTGAACAACAACAAAATGATTCGGATTTTCATCTAAAAATCATCTTCAGCGATGAGGCTAATTTCTGGCTGAATGGCTTCGCCAATAAACAAAATATGCGGTATTGGTCAGGCAGCAATCCACACGTACTCCATGAGTCATCATCCCGAAAAAATTACGGTTTGGTGTGGTTTATACGCCGGCGGCGTCATTGGGCCGTACTTCTTCCGTGATGATCAAGACCGGCACGTTACTGTCAATGGGGATCGCTACCGTTCAATGATACGGAATATTTTTGGCCCCAATTGGATGATATGGACTTGGAGGACATGTGGTTCCAACAGGACGGCGCCACAAGTCACACAGCGAATGTCACAATCAATTCATTGGAAACCAAGTTTGGAGAACGTGTTATCTCACGAAATGGTCCAGTCGCTTGGCCGCCTAGGTCGTGTGATTTGACGCCGTTAGACTATGTCTTGTGGGGCTACGTCAAGTGACGATTGATAACCTTCGTACGAATATCGAACGTGAAATTGCAGCAGTATCGGCTGATTTATGCTTGAAAACCGTCGAAAATTGGGTTCAGCGTTTGGACTTCTGCAAGCGTGCCCATGGTGGCCATGCAAAAGAAATCGAGTTCCATACATAATGGCATCAAACTAACTTTCACAGGAATAAAGAATTTCGTTGATATCCAAAACCGTTTTTGTTTTATTTAAGAAAACTTTTTGGTACACTTAATTATTTGAAAATGCTGAATTCAGTGGTACAGCCTATTTTGTTTTACTTCAAACAGGGGCATCAAATTAAGGTCAGAATATGGTCCCAAATTTTAAAATTTTGAATAAAATACTGTAGAAGTCAAAATTTGAGTCAGTTTTATGTTTTATGTGAATTGTCTTAAAATATGCTCTTGAATATATTTTTCATATAAAAATGACCCTACACTGATTTGAACAAAATTTAAAGAAGATGGTTAAAAATGTTGGGAAATGTTCCTAAGGGATAAGAACTAATTTCGGTGCTAGTTTTTAAAATGTTTTGTGCTGGAAATTGTCTTGAGAATTTTGACGGCTGGTAAAAGCGAATCAAATTTTAGGTCAATTACTTAAAAACTAAAAAAAAAATCAAAAATCTTCTTAGTCTGGGGGGACGATATACTCTGATTCAATTACCTCAGTGTTTTAAAAGCCATAAAGCTGCCGTAATAATTATAAGAAGAAAGGGTGATGCACCTTAATCCCCCATTTCAG
Source organism: Dasysyrphus albostriatus (assembly GCA_946251815.1). Taxonomy (NCBI): domain Eukaryota; kingdom Metazoa; phylum Arthropoda; class Insecta; order Diptera; family Syrphidae; genus Dasysyrphus; species Dasysyrphus albostriatus. The sequence goes on along the minus strand of OX276337.1, from coordinate 59,845,053 downwards.
TATAGTTTTGAGATAAATGCATTGTATTGTTTCCTCTTTTTGCTACTTCAAATTAAGTAACAAAAAGTAAAAAAAATGGTAAAAAAAAAACGTTTTCATAATAAAATAAAATAAACGACTGGGTCACCCGTACTTATTCTTAATTTTTGTCGAACTTTTTAAAATATGCAAATTTCCTATTTTTGTAGATCCCACTAATTACAAACAATGATAAATTAAATGTTTTATTCACCAAAAGAAGGTAAAGCGTTGTCTCATTGACCAAATTATGTGCCTGGTTCGCTCCTACGTTATCTATATAGGTAGATATTTTTTTCTTGTCTTGAAATGCAGAAAACTACTGAGGAATCTCTATGTATTTTGTAAGGGAAATTTTAAGTGCTTGACGGTACGTGTTAACGTTAACCGATTTCGATAAAATTGTATATCAATTTTTTTTGGATTACCTTGATAACTTTTAGGGAGAGAAGAAAGAAAGTCAAAAATTTCAAAAATAAGCTCTACCCTATTATATATTTACTATAGGAAATTTTACCATAATTTCAAATAGAAATCATTTTAGTTTAACTGGAACGAGTTTAAAATAAGTTAATAGATATAGGTTTGGAATAACCATTATCTGTTTGAATTAGTTACTAGAACGAATTTAAAATAAGTAAATAATAATGTTTGCAAAAGTTGTCGTTAAAATAATTTGTTTTAGACAAAAAATTATTAAAATCAACACGTAACTATTCAAAAAAAACTAATATGATTCTGTTTGAAACAACAGTAACTGAAGTTAATAAAAGCAAACAGAAATATTTTTATGACAAACAGAAACCAAAGTTAATTTAAACACAATCGAGTTCATGTCATGTCGACGATGAAAAAATACATTTCTATTTAAATTAAATCGAAATGGGTTCCATGCCAGATCATATATGTTTGAGTTTGATTTAAATATGAATGAGTTAAATTTTTTTTTCGGTGTAGTTCCGAGCGTTCGCACTTCGACCTTTTTGTTCGCAGATTGTGTGATTGGCATCGTCTATGGTGGAGTCTCCGTCTGGCAAGAGAAGCTTTTCGTTTTGCCAATCCTATGTAGGAAAGCTTTGAAGAAGCAGTTCCTGGTACGGAACTAATACTTTACTTCCTTCTGGCCACTTCTGTTTTGTATGCGCTTTTGCTTACATTCTCACCGGCCGCTTCCTTTTCGGTTTTCGATTTTTTTTTCTGGTAGAAGTACTTTCGTTCGCTGCGAGAAGATCTAACGGTGTCAATCTTGCAATTACTAGGACGGTTGGCTAGCTATTTTGCGCATGGGTGGATTTGGAAATGTAGTTAAGGCATAGGATTGTCAATGTTTGTTTTAGCCCCAAATAAAATTAAAAAAATAAATTTGGTGGCACAACAGCTCGTGAAGAACCAAGGCCTAGTGACTTACAACTCTCAACCATTCCTGTGTGCGTATTTTTGGCAGGAATGGAGGGGACCTACAATTTTTTGACGACTCCGAACGGCTAGATGAGATGCACTTATTCATAACAAGTATACTCTTGGAGGATTTGTCAGTTCCTGGCAAGAGGCAGTACCTCGCGGAAAAAACATTTCTGTTTTTTTTTTAGGTGGCAGCGGCTGGGAATCGAACCCAGACCTTTGGCATGACAGTCCTACGCACTTACCATCATGCCACGAGGTACTACAAAGCCCCAAATGACGGACAAAAATCCCTGATTTTTTTTGGTTTTGTATTTTCATCCCCTAAAGTCGCTGTAGGGGTAATTTGACTGCCTTTTTTTGCTTTGCATACCAGGTGATGCACTTGCATTTTGTCCGAAAATTTAGAGAATGTAGGTTGGAAGTAGACAAGAAAAAAATCCCATCTAAGTGGTGTAATATTTCCCCCCATTTGGGCAGGAGGGTCAATTTTATTAAAAGAAATTGTATTAATAAGAACAAATATTTATTGAAAAACAATGGCAACACTTGCACTTACAGTATATTGCTTTGCAGCTTTTTGGAAAGCCCTTCCAAATGGCCATTCTTATAGTTTATTTTTCAATTAAGTTCTTTTTAATAGAACTTAGTTTTAAAAGAAATCATAAGAATTGACTTCTGGCTTTCCAAAAAGCTATAAAACTAAGGTAATGTAGATATTGCAACGATCAATTACTTTTGAAATTTCCAGTTGACTACTTAGAATATTATTTAAGTTAAGTTTTTGTGATAGTTTCAAATTTGTCGTTAAATATTTTCTCTCACGGATCGAAAATGGATTGTTGCAGAATTTGTCTTTAATTAGCGACAAATTTCTAATTTGTTATTCAATGCTTTCTATGTTTTTTTTAGTGCTTTGCTAACTTAACAGCGCTAAAAACTTCTTGTACTTAATATTTTATGACTTAATACCTTAATAACTTACCGCTAGGTGGTCTTTGATTTGTTGTGAAAAATTAAATTCAATCAAGCAATGTACTCTATGTTTTTTTGTAGGTCCTTTGCTAGCTTGATATAAAGTAAGAAAAGCTTTAATTAAAAAAGGGGTTATAACTGCTTCAACCAAAAGGTTTATGTGTTAATAATTTGTCATAAACTAGACTTTAAATAGTTTCGACAATTTGAAATTCATATTGCAATATGTTCTACGTTTTTTGTGGGTTCTTTACTAACTTGACATCAAGCTAGCGTAGCACCACCTCAAAAAGCGGTAATAATGGTTAAACATTTCATGATCAATTAGTCACTAATAAGTTTTGACAATTTTGAATTTGTCATTCTATGTTTTCTGTTTTTTTTTTTCGAAAAGTGGTTAAAACTTATAAAACAGAGTTGGGCCGTTACCTTGCTTCTGGTATATATGTATATGTAAGTTTTTCGGTAAGGAGGAGGAAAAAGATAGAAATAACTTATTTAAGTTCCAATGTTATTATTGAATCGAAGTTCATGTTGAATGTCCGAAAAGTTAACCTTAACTTCTCCTATATTTCCCGCTTTTTGGTTTCATTCAAGTATTTTTATTTACACTTAAGATAGTGATGTCGACTTAGATTGAGATAATACAATTTGCTATCAACTCTTGTCTAATAAAGAAAAATATGCAACTTAGAATTATAAATTTTTCCGCATGCAGTCGTAGGGTTGCTTGTTTTGTCCACACTACACACATTTATTTTTTTTGACATGCATTTCTTCCGATTAGAGTGTTATTTTTTTTAGGGGATTTATGTATAGTTTCATTATTTTTGTTAATCAAATTATTTATATGGGGAACCATCTTATCAGTTACTTTTAAATCTGTTTGGTTATGTTTATCAATATTCCCGAAATTGCGATAGCACAATTGAGTCTTGTGAAATTTAAAGAATTAACTGACAATTTATTCGGAAATAGTTCGCCGTCTGTATCGAACAGAATTCATTTAATAGTAGAGTTAGATTTATTTGCAATTTTTCTTTACTAATAATTTCAATTTACTGAGGACAAAACAGAAGTAACAAAAATGGTTAAGATTGATTGGGCGCCAGTTAAAATTCCAGCCCGTAGGCGTATCCAAACATTTACCGTGGGGGTTTATTTATTCCTAATGTTTGGTGTGGGAATGTTTTCAAATATTGCGTTTGCATTATTATTTGTAAGTGAAATATTTTAAATTATTATAATAACAAAATATAAAATCAAATATATATTGAAGCGGGAAGAGTGAACTATAATTTTGACAATGAAATGGTTTATTATTTTTTTCTTTAATTTCTTGTGACGTTTTCTAGAAAAACAATTTGAAAGTTGTTCCAAAATTACCTAAGTAAAAACGTTCAAAACTCGTCTTGAAACATTTTCCATTAAATTTTGATCCGAAAAAGTTCCTGAATTTATTTATTTATTTATGATTAATTCATTGCAAACGAAAACGTTTGTCGACAATAATTTTAGTACACAAGTGGAATGTGGAAATATTATCTGTGTTATTATTATTCCAATATACTAACTCTTTTTCAAGTCATTATCGAAACTATCTTATAAATACCATTTCATTTACGACTGAACTGAATGTTTTGCTATCAGAAATTAGATTATGAAAATCTAAAAAGTGTATGAATTATTTTTTTGTCATATTTCTTGAAACCTTATCAACCAGTTAACATTTATATATTTGTAGTGATGTAGACAAAAATGTATCTTTAAGAAAATTGATATTCAAAAGAAATCATTTTCCATTTATTGGAGTTCCGAATTAACCTATACACTGTTGATTTGAATGATTCAAAATTTGTAACTCAGAACTTTTCACATTTCACTATTTAAACCTAGAATAGAAACATTATTTACCTTTGCCTTTACCTTTGCCCTTCTTCTATATTGCAAAGGGTTTTTTCCGCAAATATATAAATATACCTACTGATCAATTTTTTAATTGGTGTGATTTTAAGTTACCATTTTGAAAAAATAGTAGATTTTAACCAATATCCAATAGTGTGGGACTTTTAACGCACTGAAACTACCGGTGAATCAGGATCAATCTATGGAAGATCGACAAATGATTTATCTTTCTTAGTTTATAAATCACATTGAGGGAAGTTTAAAGTTATAACACTTTCCCATAGCTTTTTTTAAGACCATCAGCTCATGAGTCATGAGGCTTGGTTCTTCTTAATTTCCGAATATTGTTTCGTACATTTAAGACGGTCTCCTTTTCGGAGTTGGTATGACTTTGCAGTCACTGATTGTGTGATACAAATACAATACCGCGTGTTTTTTAACCACTTTTCTAACCATTTCAATTTGCAGGTTACGATGTACTCGTAGATCGCTATTTCTTATATACCAAGGGGAATTTATTATTCCACGAAGGACTTTGCTTTGGAATTTTTGGATGGGTTCAGCATCTGTTTCCTTTGTACAGCCCCATAGTTGGGATGCCATATGTCCAAACGGGTATCAATACTGGCTTATATAATATATGTTTGTTCTGAATAGATAGGTCAGACTTCATTCCAAAGTTACCAGTACATTTCTCTATGCTTCAAGTTCAGTTCATCTCTTTTTTTTAGTTTTTATATTTATGCTTTGCATCCAAAGTCATTCCAAGGTATTTGGCAATATTGGAGTAAGGGGCTGTTGTACTGTTTTTAATAATTGGCAGATTGCTTATTTTTTGTTTGTAACGGGTGATTTTTTAAGAGGTTTAGAACTTAAAAAAAAAAAAAACACAAAAAATTCGAAAAAATGAATGAAATATTTATTTGAATCGATAGTTTGAACCTTGCAATCTAATGTTTAAAGATAATTTCATGCAAATGTTGACCGCGGCTGCGTCTCAGGTAGCCCATCCGCTGAGTCCAATTTTGGCATACTCTTTCACACATATCGGCCGGTATCTCACGAATGAATGCATGGATGTTGGCTTCCAGTGCGTCAATTGAAGCGGGCTTGTCCCTATAGACATTAGCCTTCACATACCCCCACAAAAAATAATCTAATGGTGTCAAATCGCACGATCTAGGCGGCCAATTGACCGGCCCGAAACGTGAAATTAACTGTTCACCAAACTCGCCTCGCAATTGCGCCATTGTTTCGCGTGCTGTGTGGCATGTGGCACCGTCTTGTTGAAACCACATATCATGCAAGTCAAGAACTTTCATTTCGGGTAAAAAAAAGTTTGTTATCATCGCTCGGTAGCGTTCACCATTGACAGTAACGCTGCGATTCGCATCATCTTTGAAGAAATATGGCCCAATAATGCCGCCGGCCCATAAACCGCACCAAACAGTGGCTTTTTCGGGATGCATTGGTAGCTGTTGCAATGCTTCTGGCTGATCTTCACTCCAAATGCGGCAATTATGCTTATTTACGTACCCATTCAACCAAAAATGAGCCTCATCGCTGAACACAATTTCCAACATTTTGAACATTTCGAACCGAGCACGAATTTTGATAGTAAAATTCAATAATTTGCAAGCGTTGTTCATTTGTAAGACGATCCATGGTTAAATTGCAAACCAAACTGAAGCTGTTTGATAGTGACACAAGGTACTAAACACACGTCAGCTGTCAAAACCAGTTTTGCCAAAACCAAACCAGCTAAAAAATCACCCTTTATAATTTATATGCGTCGATTTTATTTCGATTAATATCAAACGGCATTTTTGCGTCCAATCACTGATTTTGTCCACTGCATTTTATAATTTTTGTGTAGCCTTTGACATGGATTTATCTGGCACCAATATTGCCGTATCATCAGCAAAAGTGGCCATGATAGCGTTGATGTCCAGTGGAATATCCCTTGTATATAACACATGTAGGGTTGGTCCTAGTCTCGAGCTTAGAAGCTGAGATTCGAAGATTTTCTTGGTTGCAGCGTTGTTGATTGTCCATTTGCTCGATGTGGCTGAGCCAGTGAAACCGACGTGTTTTGGCTCTTTGGACTACATCCACATTTTTATACACGAATGAATCTTTCTCCTCCATTTGCCCTCTTCTCCATAAAGCACCAGTATCAATTCGCTTTTTTTACTTACCATCCAGCACTCCAGCCCATTTGTTCGACCAATCAGAAGTAGCAGCGGTTGACTAGGATAATTCTTCGTCGAATTGTCACTAGGGTGTCGTTCGTGGTATTTATGTTTGTTCAGTGGTAGGTGAACTAATTGATTACCTCGAGATTACTGCTCCCAACAGAGACGTTTTGTCCTTGATGATAGACAGGTGAGGTTTTGTTTGATGATAGCATATACTTTGTTTTGTCCTCATTCACTTCAAGACCAACGTGGTTCGCTTTTTCATCAACAGCTGTGAATTCTTTTAGTTCAGCTCGCTTGGAGCAGCAGATGATGTCGATGCCGTCCGCATAGCCAAGCAGCTGAGAAGATATGTTGAAGATAGTGCTTTTCAGGTGAACACCACTCTTGCGCACTATCAGTTCCAGAACTAGTTTAAAGAAATTAAATGATAGAACATCTCCTTGTCTGAGCCCTGAACACATCTGGATTGGCTGGGATGAGCTGTTATCCATTTGCACGTTGTAACTGGATCCTTTTTTTTTGGGATCCCGTTGAGTTATTTTACTATAAAACTCTCGAGATTGACTCTCGGACAGCTGTCTACCCCTCTATTAGCTACCTGTGGCTGTGACCACTTGTGAGTTTTACTCTTGAGTGCTTCTTGCAGTCTTTTTAAAATTAAATGAAGATACACCATAAAAACAGTCGAATCTTCTTCTCCCTCTAATTATGGTCCTGTTGCACTTAAGTCCTTCCTTTCCAAGGTCCAAGGTCCAAGGAAATGCAGATTAACAGATCAAAAAATATCTGGAAGAATGAAAGCTTGATAATGATAGTAGCAATTGGTCCACCGGCGAACTGATGGTATATCTCACCAAACAGTAGAACAATTCTTTATATTGTTTTGGAGGAAGTTAGATTATTACACTTGATATTTCCAAAGCAATTGGCAGAGTTTGGCATAAACGAATTTCTTCTTCGTTTGATTAAAAGCTATTTTATCTTTCGGACCGTTCAGTACAGGTTGTGTTAGATAGCTACAAGTATAAGTCTGATAAAATAAGTGCTGATATGCCCCAGAGCTCCGTTAAGTCTCCGACCTGCTTTCTCAAAATTGTCATTCCTGTCTTTCAGATATGGGACTTCAACGGCACCGTATAATAAGCTCATGACAGAATGTCCTCAGTGGTAAATTAAAAACCATGTAGAATTTAATGGTACTTCCATCGAGGAAGCTGAACAGCTCTCAGTTCTGGGTATGTGCATCACCGATCACCTTCGGTGGAACGATGACATAAGAACCAAAAACACACAGCTAAGTGTTTGAGTTTTCTTTGAAGATGCAAAAATATGAAGCCTCCATCTGACATAAAATTTAGTACAATTCCCACGTTCCTATAAATCACTTGAGTTTCTTAGATACTCGTAGAATACAAAATAGAGTCTTGAAGAATATATGTGAGAGATCTATATAATAGATATCTATAAATATAATAGTGTTCTAATGAAATAGCCAGTTGCATTTGCATTCCTCTCCTAAGACAATTCCACGGAAATACCTGCACTTCCCGGAATGCACATCAGTTTACTCTTGAGCACAATTTTGGTCAAACTGTCAAGTACTCGTACACAGATTATTTTTAAGTGGCTCTATTCTTCCCACCCAATTTGATATTGAGATCTTAAAAACTAATGTGTATATCGGCATCTCCTTTCAAATCCTTCCCCATTTTCCTAACGCCTTCACTGTGTCAAATAATTTTAAGGGTAGTCATAAACCCTTCAGTGAACTCATATTATATAAAAAATTAATTAAAAGGGAACTGTATTCAAGGCAATAGCCAAGGGGGCCACAGGGGCTTGATAAAAATTGCGGTCAGTTGCCTTATAATTTCATGACAGCAAACGTTTTTTTTTTTGCATGAAACTGTAAACCGATCATGCAAAAAAGTAATTTTGTATTTCACTCAATAGTTTTTGACAAGTGAAAATATTTGCAAAGATTTTTTTCTCGGACCTGTAAACTTGGTTTATAGGCTATACAGTTCCCATGCGAAAAAAATATATGCAAATATTTTTGCATGTCAAAAATTATTGAAGGGAAATACAAAATGGACCGGCAATTGTTTTGCATGCGAAGAAAATGTGATGAGTAAAATATATTTTTTGGGGTGGTTGATTAACACTTAAAAAAATATATATATTCACCTCAAGGCATAATTCGCATGCAAATGGTTTTTGCATTCAAAATAATTGTTTTCCATTTTTAGGCCTAAGTTTAGTAATTAAGGCCTAGTTTATACATCCATGCGAAGTGTAAGAAAATAATACTTTTCCTAAGCGTGAAAAACTGTCAAAAACTAAATGCAATTATTTTGACGACAAAGAGGGACAAATTTGTCTCGAAATAAATGAAACACAATGGGCTTTTCCAACCCAAATTTTATCACGAAGACTCAAATTTGATTTCACTTCGCTTTGAAGTATAAACTAGGCTTAAGAGTACATTAATTACTAACTTTTAGTATCAATCATTATTCGCCTTGCATATTATGCTGCACAGAATAGGTGGAAAATTGTTTTGAAAATGTTGTTATTTTTTCGCATGGGAACCTTAAACTATGCTTTAACGACGATTTTTTTGACCAGAAAACAATGCTACTGACATTCTTTGCCAAAAAAATACTGTGCTTTGCGTTTGTATTTGCTTTGTATAGAACAATTTTTTTTTGCAAAATGTAGGTTGAAAGGAAATAAAAAGAAATTAAATTGCATCACAGACTTTTTATCTTTGAGGACAACTGTATTCTTAGTTTAAATAGTGAAATTTTTATCCGAAAATTATATTTAGAAAAAATATTAAAAAAAAAATTAATTAATCGCTAATTTTTTCATTTTAAGCTTTTTGGAAATATTTATTTAAAAGCCCTTCTGCTTGCATATGGAATTTGGATATACTATGATCGTCACAGAGCCCAAGAAGAAGTAAGAGGTGCTGGGTAAGAAATTCGAATCTTATTTCTATCAAACATTTCATTGAAATAATTTGAATTTATTAAATCCACCACAGGCTGAAATGCATGAGAGAAAATTTCTTTTGGAAACACTTCCGTGACTATTTCCCTATAGAATTGGTCAAAACAGCTGAATTACCTCCAAATAGAAACTATCTTTTAGCCTGCTATCCTCACGGTGCCTTGGGGTAAATATATTCAATTTACTAAAACAAATTTTTTTAAACTAACTTTCTTATACTTTTTTTTAGAATTGGAGTCTTCACAAATATGGGAGTTGACATTTCCAAATGGAAAGAACTGTTTCCAAAAGTTCGTCCAAATGTAGGCACTTTGGCCTTGCATTTCAACACACCATTTTTCCGTCATCTTGTTGAATCATGGGGCTTGGTCTCAGTAACACGAACTTCCCTCTTCAAAAATCTTACAACCTCACACGATCCACAGGATCCTCTTAACATTGCCGATGATTGTACTGCTACTGCTGTGGCTGTAGTAGTTGGTGGTGCTCGAGAAGCACTTGATTCAAGGCCTGGCAAATATATTTTAACCATTAAAAGCCGAAAAGGATTCATCAAATTAGCCATGAAATCAGGGTAAGATTAAAAGAGATTTTCTTAGAGGATGAAATATTTAACTGATATTTGAATTTATTTTTTCAGTGCTGCCATTGTTCCAGTATTTTCATTTGGTGAAGTCGATGTTTTTGATCAAGTCGATAATCCACCAAATTCTTTTATTAGAAAAATACAAAATCTTGTCAAGAAGATAACAGGAATTGCTCCTTTACTAATTTTAGGAAGAGGATTCTTTCAATATAATGTTGGAATGCTGCCACAACGCAAACGTATTGTTCAAGTTGGTAAGTTAATATCAATGGAAGTGTAGGGTTGAAGTTTAAAAAAATATCGCAAAATATTGATATTTCTTGAAAATGAAAAAAATTAATTACAGGTTTTGAAATCTACTAAGCTATCCAAATCCATAATTTTATTTACATCTGTTTTTTTCTTTCTTTAAGTTGGTGCCCCAATTGACGTACCACAATGTGATGAGCCAAATGAAGAAGAAGTCGATAAGTTGCATCAAAAATTTATGGACGATTTGAAAAACATCTTCGATACATACAAAACTAAATATATTGAAAACCCCGAAGAAGCTGTTCTAATTATGAACTAATTAAAGACTTTACTTACTAATTTGTGAAAAACCATCGATAGTATTTAATAAATGTAATAATTGTATAAACTTTGTTTAAATAGAATTAAAAAAAAATATACATTTGTTGCATGATTTTTGTAAGAATTTGCATTGATTTATTATATTCGGGAACTCAGCCGTGCTCACGTATTTATAATCATAATTAGCCACTTTAACCTGACCTAACCTCTCATAATGGAACAACTCATGGTCAGAGTTGTCTTGAATTTGTTCAATAGTCCAATTTAAAAAATTGTAAAGCCCAAAATCAGAGCCGAAAAAACAATGTTCCATATAGTAGCTCAAATAGTTGCCCAATGTCAAAACATTTTTCTTATAAAAATTGGAATTCAGGGAACAAAAGATGAATGAATGAATATTAATGTGAAGATTGTTGCGGTTGATTTGAAATGTCAAAACTAATAAGTAAGTTCATTGAATAAAAAGTGGTGCCAAATTGTTGAATGCATTAAGGAGATGTTTATTGGAAAAAAAAGTAGTTTTTAATATGATATATATATACATAACTATAACAAGATTTGATTTGGGCTAATTATAGCCCAATTATAATTGGACTGTCATACTGAAATTGTTTCCGGCAATTTTGGAAAATATTATACCAATTTCCGATAACTAGCCCAATCTGGCAAGCTTGCTCATGGTCTAAGTGTGTTAGACCTCAAGACTGGTAGCCATATCATGTAGAAACATGGGGGCATATTCACAGATGTTCTTTAAGCTGCTGCTAGACAAAACTGAAGTTTACCTGATATGAAATTTCCATATGACAAACTCCAGATTTGCTAGCAACAGCTTAAACAACATTAACGAATATGCCCCATGGAGTCGAAATGTAACTGTTCTTGACATTTTCACATAAACGTTGTATATTCAGCGCTTTTGTCGAATATCGATTTTGAAGTTTGAATTTTGGGTTTTCTTAAAAACAAACATTTCTAATGTAGGTACTCGTACGAGTAGTGATTTGTTATTTTAGGATTTTGCTTATATCTATTAGCTAAAAGTAGTGGTTGTTGTGCAAGAGTTTCCCGATGACCCTAATGGGTTACCGCCCCAGTCCACTCATATTTGCTGTAACGGAACTCGACTCGAATACAATCACACCAAAGGTGGAGTCGATGTATTTGACCAAATGGTCTCCAATTTATTTTGACTTTCGTCAAGCACAACACTGGTCCATAGTTGTAATTTACAACTCACTAGACGTATGGCAGTTTAGCGACCATACAAATTTTTCGACACTTAAATCTATCTAGACGTAACACAAATTAGTTTAAAAACGATGAACCCATTCTATTGGCGGGTGAGCTGATGGAGTTGGAGCTAAAAGACATGTGAACGGTCTTTTCTGCAACACAAAACACAATAAGAAAAACAGCTTTGGAATAGTTCAGCCATTTTTAAGAACAATCTTCGAGAGGCTTCTTTGTAAAAGTGACAGATGTAACCTTTGCCCAAAAGCAAAAGACCAAAAAGCAGAACCACATGCGATTGTTGTGGCAAATATTGTTGCCTTTGCTACTCAAATATCCTATGAGTTGATTGTTTTTTGAAAGTGAGAACTGCTTACCTCCAAATGGACTCTCGTCCGATTTATGAATTATTGTCAGAACAAATTCGCAGAATATTCAGTTGGAATTCAGTGATCATAAAAACTGAACAGAAATTTGAATTTTGTGCAAATATTCAAAACAAAAAAATTATGTTTTTAAAGATGATCTTAATCCAAATAGACTATGTGAATCTTATAAATCCATGGTGGTCATGAAGAACGTGGGCTCATCATCGTATAAGACGATGATCGTCTGATGACGTGTCGTTTTGACGATTGTTTTGCTTCATATAATTCAAAAATATATTAATCGTTTGAACGACGTCGCTTAGACGATTTAATTTTTGCTTCGTATTGCTTGTGAATCTGTCAAATAGAATCGTTAAAATGCTTCCGATTGAACGATTGATATTTTACAGTCGTTTCATACTCTTTTGTTGGATTTTCATAGCGTAAATTAAAAAATTTAAAATATTTGTGCAACTTTGCTTGTTTGTGTTGCTGATACCTATGCAGGGCGTTAGTTATAGCTATCATTGAAACTCATCATTGAAAATTTTAATGATTGATTTTGAGACACTAAGATAGTAAAATCATTTATTCTTTTGATGAACAAATAAAACTAAGGTCTTAATTAATATTTCTAGACAAATAGACCCAACTTTCCACATAAAATGACTTTTAAGATTTCAATGATCATTGATAAGGTAGTTTAATCATTGATATAAGAAAAGTCCTTTATGTGGAAAGTAGGGCCTATTTAAATTTTGTTTTTGGCTAGAAATATTAATCGAGTCTCAAGCTTTATTTGTTCATCAAAAAATAAATTATTTTACCTCTTAAACGTTTTAAAATTAATCATTAAAATTTTGAATGATGAGCTACAATGATAGCTATAACTGGGGCCTAACTTCATAAATAAGTGTGGGATGCAACCGTAAGCTTAGGTACATATGTATCTCAACGTAACTTTTGAAAAACGAGAAACCAACAAGTTGCTTTTGTCCAAAAATTTACAAAACCATGGATCGTGCAAGCTTTTATAGTTAGCTTTGGTTAGAAAACTTACATAACAAGTTACGTAAGTATGTATTACTAGTACAACCAGCCCTCGAAACTCGAGTGCTATTAACATTATTGTCTAATTAAAAAACCTCAAGAAAATTATGCATATTGTAATTAATGTAAAACTCTTTTTTTCGATATAAGATGGAAAAAACCATATTGATTTAAAATTGAGGCTGCCATACAAATTATCGATAGCAAGTTATTCGTGCCAGTTACAGAGTTTTGTGCATACGCCCTTGATTGTGTATTTACTCATAAAAAATTTAAGAAATTAATACTTATTACAGGTGCAAGCGCACCACCCTCCCCCCATGTACTCCAACATTAAGTGAAAAATACAATAAATCCATCGTTTAAAGGTAGTCTTTAACTGGAGAAAATCTGAGCTACTTATTACTATGAGCTACTTGCTATTATTTTGTGCAGCACTAAACACTGCCATCAGACATTCCAATAATCGTAACAGTCAGAGCTGGAAAATTGGTTGTTTGGTGGGTGGAAAAAATCGAAACGTCACATTTATTTAACGACTTGGCTCTCACTCGCTTTCACCCCATATGCATGAAAAATCTTGTCCTACCCAAAATGCAATGTCAATGGACTATTCAGAAATACTAATTTAAATGAAAATCACTTCAGTCATTAAGGATTTAGAGTTTTGACTGTAGTTTGAAATCCATAATGACAAGCAATGGACGGAATTATGTATTCTCATATTCTCTATCATCGTAACTGATAGAAATCTCGAGATCGAATGCAAAAATTGCCCTAATGTACCTACATGTTTATACATTACATAAAATAAATACTTATAGAAATTAATTCAGAGTTAAATAAAAATACAGTTATCAGTGCATGTCACGTACGCCACTTTATATATTTATAAGGGGCCAAAGGGTTGCACAAACAAAATTATTGAGTCATCCGGTTCGTTAAACATAATCTTATTTAAATTAATAGAATTTAAAAGTTTATCAGCAAAGATATGAAAATTGACAAAAAAAACCACCGATAGTCATTGTTCAAGCTTTATGATAAAGCTCTTGTTGAAGTAATATTTAGTAATATTTTTAAATCCGTCAAGTAAATAAGTGTGAAATATATATTTTTCACTCATAAAAAAAAACAAAAAATGTAAAAATGGTGAAAATCGAGTGGGCGCCAACTAATATTCCAATTCAAAGGAGAATGCAAACCTTTACAACAGCAGTTTTTATATTTATAATATATGGTGTTATACTTTCTTCTCATTTATATTTCATTCTATTACTGGTAAGGAATTGTTGAAATACTTTTTATTTTTTTATAAATAAAAAATGAAATCGTAAAACAAGTCCATCACCTGTGAATACTCGCCAACATAGTTAATGGCACAGCATTGATGCAACCATTTGAGGAATTTATAAGAAAAATTATTATTCAAGAATATCACAAATTCCATCGTAACCGGAAAATTTTGTTACCAATTCATGATAGAATATACATCGTAATGGCAAATGTTATACAAATTGATATTACACAAGTGTTTGTTATTAACTTCGTAAAAGATTTCAATTACGATGGAATTTGTGGTAGAGATCGGATAATAATACAATATTCACTGCTAAAATACAAGTTTAAGTGCAAAAATAATTTTAAAAAATGTTTCTAGGGAGGTACTGAAATTCACTTAAATAAAATGCGCAAATTTGATCCTGTGGTCCCACATTATAATAGTTGTGCGTCCTTAAAGATGCATGGAAATTTTTTTTATACAATTAAACACAAAAAAAAACTCAATTGAATGGAAATCAGCTTTGGATTTTTTTAATTTGAATTGCAATATTAGAATCGTGAATAAATTAAAATACACTCTACCAATTAGGGCTATTAGTTACATGTTATTTAGCATAAACTTTACTCAAACCAGTTTTTATTTCATTTCGCTTTATGTCTACTTAGATCTGGAATTACAAGAAAGTGTAATTTGTTGTTGATCGGGTAATAAATATTTTATAATGGCGAAAGGCTAAAGGTTTATACTTCAATTTATTTTTCAATAAAACTTCGTTAAATGAAATATTTGTTCTAGTACATCTTCTACTTTAGTCTAATCTCCAAAATTAAGTGGGCTCCCTGGAGTAGGACAGTATTCCAACCAATGGAAAATTTTGAAAGTATGTGATCGTAAACATTGCAATTAAAAATTTTCGTATAATGGCAATATATGGCGGTGTTCTGATATTCAGGCGAATCGAATCCGTACGGATTGAAAACGATCAAAAAAGAGATACCGGAACAAGAAACCTTATTGACATTCCAAGAGATGGCATGATTAAGAGATATAACTTCGAGAAGAATTTCCAAATGAAGTTAAGTAATAACAAGGAGTGGGTAGGCGAAACAATAAACTATACTCTCAAACCAAATGCCATCAAGTGGTGGCTGATGGATCGAGAACAACAGAAGGGACTGGGGCTGGAGTCTTTGGGCCTAGAACCACACTTTCTATACCGATGGGACAGTCAACTAGCATTTTTCAGGCGGAAGTTCACGTCATAGCAAAATGCGCAGAACGTAATCTCGAAAGAAATTACTGAAACCAAAACATTGCCATTATGTTAGAGAGTCAAGCTGCACTCAAAGCTCTGAGCTCCTACGCCATCAGCAAGCTGAATGTCCTGCGCAAGAACAACAGTGTCACACTTCATTGGGTACCTGGTCACGTTGGTGTCCAGGGTAATGAAGAAGCAGATTCCTTAACAAAAATAGGGGCAATGACTCCCTTCATGGGGCCTGAACCCTATTGTGGCTTAGGAGAAAATGAGATAAAACACAAAATGAAAGAACTGGAGGAGGCCAAAAGATCCAAAATACTGGAAAGAACTCCCCAAGCTCCGGCAGGCAAATCTATTACTTGGCAGTTACAACCGAGCACGATTTAGAGATTGCATCAACCTTACCAGAAACAACCTTAGGAAAATATCTGGTCTCCTTACCGAGCACTGTAAACTCAAAAAACACCTAAATATCCTTGGTGTAGTTAGCAGTCCAACATGCATATTCTGCTGCACACATGAGGAAACACCAGACCATATACTAGGAAAAAGCGATGCAATTATGCCCCAAAGGAAAAAACACTGTCCTCACACATTGTGAGGCAGAAATTAAAAAAAAAACTTCTGCCTCACTTGGCCATCCCATTATTTCCAATTCACTTGCCAGTGAATTTGATGATTACAATCACTCTCTTCGGCTTTTCAATATTTTGTTGGCAACACGATTGTTTATTGTTCGACTGTACCGCAGATGATGCTTTTAAACATTACATCGTATCCAACTCATTTCGGTTTGGTTAATATAATAGCAATAATAATTGCACAATTGTTCATACATAAGTTTACCTCCATGACACGTGGTGGCACCTTTCACGGAACGTGTAATGCCAGTTACCCCTATGTCCCACCCTTAGGCACAGCCCTGCACTCTACCACACGACAAGCACACATTGAAATATTTGAATTTGAGAACTGTTTGCGTTCTTTTCACTCATTACGAAATTTGTTTTACGATTTTTAAATCAATCATTTATGAATTGGAAAATTCATCAATTTAAGATTTAATGTTTAAAAAAACTATATCAAGACCAAGAGCGTAGGTTTGCACAATTTTGGATATGGAAACCTCAATCAAAAAATAATTTTGCTACAGAAATTTTGCTTTAAATGCTTTCAAAAGAAGATAAATTGCTTAATATAGAAAATATAATTGTGATTAGGGGGGGGAGCAAGCACCCCTACCTGTACCCCCTTGCATATGCCCTTGTCAAGATGCAACCAACTTTCCGTTTATGGATGTATATGCCCATGGATAAGAGAATAAGACTCCCTTATTAACCGGGGCCTCAAAACCTTTTTGACCCAGGGGTGCCACGGTCGGTTCCATCTCAGTTTGCCCCACTGTTCATCCTAGTTGGTAGTATTAAAAAAACGCTCTACTAAAAATCGCTAAATGTAGGTACAAATATCTTATTTTCCATTTGAATGTGATTTTCGCTCATGCAAAATGGATCACCCTAATATAATGTATTGTATATCCTTCCTAGACTTTCACGTGAATAATCTAGACATTAAAATAAAAAAAATGGCACAAATATTTTTTTCCAATTTCCGTGATTTAAAAGCCGACGCGAATTCCATATGTAAAAGTAAAAAACACCACGCAACTGATAAACGTAAAGTTCAGACATTTAGCATTTTTCTGATGCGTGAATTTTCGTAATCACTCTCTGTATAGTTGTCTTGTTGAATATTTATAATATTCCACTACAAAATATGATTTCACTTTTTTGTATTTATTTCTATATTTATCAGCATTGCTATGCTATAAGATCTGTCTCAAGAATGAATACCGACACACTTTATCGATAGCCCCCTTAGTCTGGTGGAAAAATAATGAAGCCGATATTTAAAAAGCAAATGAATGGTTTTGTCTGTTAGTATTTAACGCTCGCATCGAGAGGAAGTTCATATTTATGTGGTGTGGATTATAATCTCAAGAATTATTGCTGACAAAATTTTCATTAAAAAAAATAATATTTAATAAAATAAAAAAAAAATAAAAACAAAAAAATGGTGAAAATCGAGTGGGCACCAATAAATATACCCTTTCGAAGGCGAATGCAAACGTTTACAGCCGGCTTTTATTCATTCCTCGCGTTTGGTGTTGCCTTATCGTCGCATTTTTACTACACTTTATTGCTGGTGAGAGGAAAACTATTCTCTTTTCCATACAGGTGATTATAATATTTTCGGTCTGGAAGAATATTGTGATATCTACATAATATCAATGTAGACACGCGTTTTGTTTGGTTTCTGATAAGTAACGTGTAATTTTTGTGTAACAAATATTGTAACTTACATAAGTGTCTTAAGGAGAGTGTTTACATGCCTTAGCAGGATTTGACAACATTACTTGATGAAAACGGAACAAGTTTTCAAAACTTTTTAAGAACAAACCAACATGGTTTGTTAAGCGGTTATTTCTAGCTTCTAAATGATCCACGCTCCTGTTGTCAAGCATGCCGGCCAATATAAACACCCCTAAATTATGACAAATTATGTTATATACATAAATAAAATATACGTGAACAGTGCCAGTGAAGGAGTACAAAATTTCCAGAAGTGACCAACCTTCTGACTTTAATTTAAATTGAGACATAATTATCGGGAGTGTCACTATCGTGCAAAGTGTGTGAATTAGAAACAAATATATTCCAATCACATTTTCTTCGACACTGCTTTGGTAGGTATATTTCTTCGTTGTGAGATTAACATCTGGGCTGACGACATACCTATACCAACAGAATGCCAAATTAATAAAAGAGGCTGGGTGTGACCCACACATGTTCCCATTGGTTCCCTAAGAAGCTAGAGGCCCAATGTTATACAAAATTGTCAATTAAATATGCAATCAAGTGAACACCAAAGATTGGCTTGCCTTCGTCACTTCGTGATATAATGTAGAGTCGAAAACATTGTTTAATTAGAGTGTAGACCCCAAAATCTTTGTTTTTTATCAAGATATTCGAGTCGAAGAACTTTTTTCGAAAATTTTAAGCAATTTTTATGTTTTTGAAAAACTGTAAATTGATCTGATTTTACATTTTTACCATCATGCCAATATGAGTACATAGAACAAAACTTACCCGAAGTCGAAAGCATCATTTGTTCTCGAAATAAATTCAAACAATTTTTCATTAAAAAGGCCATCTCGGATCTCCGAGTGTAGGGGAGAAAAAATTCATACTGACTTCAGGCTTGCCGGATTGGGCTATTTAGCGCCAATTGGGCTAAAATTGCCGTCAGCAATTTCAGTGTGACAGCCCATTCATAATTGGACTACTATTAGCCCAAATCTAACCTTAGGCGATATTTTTTTGTATAAATAAATCATAAATAAAACACTTTTTAACAAACGCTTTAAGTATTCCACAAATTGGCACCATTTTTTATTCACTGTCCCCTATTACTCTTCTCAATAGGTGCGAAGGTGAAATCACACATGGAAATTCGATAGGAGTTCGACGCAAAGAATCGTCGTGTAATATGAGACATTGGTTTAACATTTCAAATCAACCGCAACAAACTTTACTATAAATCATTCAGTTTCTCTGTTGTTCCCAGAATTTGAATTTAAGTTTTTCTTTCTTTTATGAGCAAACAATTTATCTTATATTCCGTTGTATAAAAAAAATAAATAAATTGTGATTGAAGTTATTTATTGTTTTATATTGTAATTTGGCTACTATTTGGTCTACTTTTTTTGTTTGGGCTATTGAACTTGTTCAAGACATGGCAGCCCTGACTGACTTAGGTATTCAATTAAGCCTTGCACGCTACTGATACAAAACGAAATTTTTAGCTGGTTTCCAAAAGGACAATAAAATGCTTACGAAAACGCAGCGAAAAAATATTCATTGACAGATACACCAGTTGAAAAAATCAAAACAGACAGCCACACTGTAATGAAAGAAACAACACTAATAAACACGAAAAAACAAACGTGTCCTTTTTTCGCAGACAATAATTATTGGCCTGGGGGCCCAGGCTGGCCAGATTGGGCTATTTATAAAAGAATTGGGCTTTCGTTTCCAAAATTTCAGTATGACAGCCCAATCATAATTGGGCTATTAATAACCCAAATCTTATCTTGGGCGATATTGTTTTCATATAAATAAATCATAAACAAAAAACTACTTTTCTCCTCCTAAACATATCCTTAACCCATTCTACAATATTCCATCACTTTGTGTCCTATTACAGGACGACTTAAGAGTCATGACTTTTTTCGAAATGAAATGAGTGCGAAGGGGAGATCAAATTTTTGTTCTCGTTCGCACTTATTGAATTTCGAAAAAAGTCATGACTCTAAATTCGTCGTGTAATAGGGCACTTTGTATATATTGAATATACACATTGGTTTCAACTTTTCGAATCAACCGAAATAGTCTTTACTTTAATAATATCATTCAGTTTATCTGTTGTTCGCGGAACTCCCATTTTTTATAAGAAAAATATATTGGTATTGGGCTACTATTTGGGCTACTTTTTCGGCTCCGATTTTGGGCTATACAATTTTTTAAATTGGGCTATTGAACTAGTTCACAACCATGCTGGGGGCCTATTCTGCATCTGTGAAAAAATGAATCGAATAAATAGTTTTCACCTTCGCTGCCAAGCATTGCTTTCATTTTTTCGATTCATTTGGCGAAAATTCTGGTTCTGTGAATCAAAACTATATTATCGATGCTCGAACCACCTTACCAAATTATCAGGAAATCTCCACAATTCTCTCAATTTTCCTGAGTTTTTTAAGAGAACAGAGAAAGGCATGAGATAAAAATACTTTTTTCCTTATGAATTTGACAGAGAAATAGATATGATTGAATTTGGCACGGCTTGTTCGTATTCCTGTTTTCATTTTGGACGGTGTTCATATTGGACTGACTCCTTGAATTTTTTTGACGTATCTGTACTTTATCTCACTCCCCCTTCATGGTGAGAAGGAAATAGCAAAGTTATACAGGATTTTTCAAAATTTTTGTAAAGGTATAGATTTTTTTGTTGACGTTTTCTTTTGTGACAACTGCTTTCTTTATCTGCACTTTTTCTTTGGCAAACAAATACTACATAATTCAATTTAAATTTATTTGAACAGATTTTAAATAAATAAAATTTAAGGTTTGGAATGAAAACAAAATTAATAAATCCCTCAATGAGTTCAGATTTGTGTTTTCTTTAACCGACTTCTCAACATCAAAATGTGTTCACATTAGCTTGTTTCTGAACAAAAAAAGTTCGATGAGTTTCAAAATAAGTAGGAGCAGACGGTCCAATGTGAACACCGTCTTGGATATTCACTCCCAAATGGCGGCGTGAACGAAAATTATTCATATGAAAGTTTTTAATGTTTGGTTTCACATTTCACAAAACGTGAATCGGAATTAGTGTAAAAGCATGAAAAGTTTTTCGATTCACTTTTTACAGTACCAGAATCGGCTCCCTGGGTAATTAGTTGTGTGCGAAAAAAGAGCGTAGACTTCTTCAAAACATGCATATCATCAATTTCGTTCATCGAACAGCATGTTGCAGGACAAAAAGTTAGACTAAATTTTTCGTTTATGATTTTGTTGTGTCATTTTTGCATGGGAATTTTTTGTTTCGCATCAGCAGCGTTCTAGGCTTTATAAAAAAACTATGAATTTTTACCAAAAGTAACTTAAAAGTCGTTTGTTTTAAGCTACTTATGTACAAAAATAGTTTTTTGTGTTTTCTTCAAGAACTTCGTGGAACAGATTTTTTCTTAAAACCCTTAGGTTACGCGGAACACTGTTTGGAAACCGGGGGGCTACACGATTGTAAAACGGTTTCTCGGCGTAGAATGGACGTGCAATCAACTTGAAAAAAATATCTCAGTTTTGGACTTAGAAGCAAAAATCAAGACAAATTTTTTTACTGGATTTTTCAGATTTAGTTTTTAGTTCAAGCCATTTTTAAAAAAACTATTGTTTTTTTTTTTAAGTTCTTTTAATAAAGAAAAAGTCAATTTTTCTATTGAGGCAATTCCAATTTTCAATACCATTGCCATTGCGATGTTTTGATAAAAACTGGCCGCTTGTGACCACATTATTATTAAGTTCAATTTTATATTCATAGGAAAATAAAAACAAAAATATAAAATGTTTAAAAATAGAAATAAAGAAATTCCTCAAAAAGGAGATACCTAAATGACATTGTTGACATTATAGAAATTGTCAACATTTTCAACATTGAAGTAATTGTCTGCGTTGAAAATTTAGACGATTTAAATCAACAGTGAAACAACACTTATGTCTGTCAATATTGTGACCTTTGTTAACAATAAACTATTAATTCACTAGATATTATTTCAACGGCGACAAATTAAAATATCTTGGAAAAAACTACTGAAATAAAATGCCTACACAACAAATATAAAATCAGTAATCGAATTGTTATTTTATAAGTGAATATATTTTTAACAGTATGTTTGTACTCGTACATATGTACGTAGGTACTTTTTGTAAGTTCTTTAAAAAAAAGGGACATTGCTCAAGTCCAGATATGACTGATTATAAAAAATTTCAAAATACCTTGGACTTGGACATTGGACGACGCGACATGTGTAATCAGAACCACAGTTCCAAATTACTTCGTAATATTCTTCAGACTATAGATTGTCTGTTGGATTTTATACTCGAATATAATGTTTACCTATATACTCTTCTCTTACTCATAGCATATAGGTATTATCGGTTTCTATTCGAAATAACAGTAATTTAATCGCTTATCAAGTCTACCAGCATATCAGAGAGCTGTGACCGAAAAACATTTTTGTAGTTTGCCTTAAAATGTTGACGACTCGGTTGCAAAGATTATCTCTTGTTTTACCTACACAAAAGATTTGGAATAATATAGTGTTTTTATAGATAATTTATTTTCGAAAAAAAGAACTTCATATTAATATAAATATCTTTATTCGGATAACCAAGCCTTGAAGAAGAACTTTAGTAGGTACCAAAAATATAAAAAAAATATGAAAATATTGAATAATAAATGCAAAATTTTCCAATGAAGTGCTAAAAATTAAGCTTTCGGCTTAAAAGCGAAAAAAATGATAAGAATTGGTAGGTAAAGAAAGACTATATATATCTATATCTCTCATGTTTTTAATCAAAATTGACTTTGAACATATTTGAAAATGTCTTGAGCTTATTCTTAGCTACTTCGAAAATATTTTTTTTCGCTGTTTAATGTTAGCTTATCTTGCTAGCCTACATTTTTTTTATGTTTTATTTTTTTAAGTCTTTCAACCCTCCTTTCGATAGAAAATTTTGCAGTTAAACAAAAAATTGTCATTGTAAAATTTGCCTGGATTTTAAGTGCATTTTTATCATGAATTAAAAAAAATTGCTTGTTAAATATAACATACTATACAGAATTAAACCATATTCTTGTTGTTACATAGGAATTTCTTTTGGGAGATAAAAATGCACTTTCGAGTTTTACCAAATATATTGAAAAAACATCATTGTGACCCGCAAGGGTGAATTCAGTATAATCCTGAAAGAAATTTAAGCTGCGCTAACTCAGAAACAGTTTTTCAGTTAGGGATTAACTTTATATTTCTAAAAATCTAAGGTAATTGATGTGCGACACTATGGATACCACCCTTTTAAGCCTTTCACGCATCGGATTAGAGATGGTGCCACAACGATATTGAAATGAAAATAAATTTCACTATCGAAATCGAGATGATGCCACAGCTGAAAAGGGACTCAATTTGGTCCCTGAGTTAACTCCCAAAAGTTGGTAAGTTATCTCGAAGTTAACTTAGGATTTCAATAGACTGAAAACATGTTTTTGGAGTTAACTCAGGTTTAACCCCTACAGCCGAGACTAGGATGATCTCGTACTGAAAAACTGGCCCTAAGACAAATTGCAATATTGCGGCACACAGTGATCCATTTGCTGAATTTAAGCGACAAAAATCTTTTCCCACGTAAATTAATGAAATTTGTTACACTTAGGGCCAGTCTATTGCTAACCCCAAAAAGAAATTTAACCCTGAGTTAACTCAGAAACAGCTTTTCATTTGTGGATTAACTTTATCTTTCAGCTGTCAAAAAACTTGGGCCATCTATGTGCAACACTATTGATACTATCCTTCTACGTCATTTACGCATGAGAGCAAGAGATGAAACCCACCACAACGTAATTGCACTGACAGTAACTTTCACTATCGAAATCGAGATAGTGTCACAACTGAAAAGGCACTCAATTTGGTCCATAAGTTAGCTCACCAACTCGATTTCAATAGTGAAAGTTATTGTCAGTGCAATTCCGTTGTGGTGCCATCTCTTTTCTCATGCGTATATATCGTTAGATGAATAATACCTATTGTGATGCCCATCGATGGCGCTAGATTTTTGACAGTTTCTAAGTTACCTCGGGGCTAATTTATTTTCAGGGTAAGCTAGCTCTGGTTTAACTCAGAGTTTACTCTGAACTGAAAAACTAGACCTTAGACAAATTCCAATATTGCGAAGCACAGTGATCCGTTTGTTGAATTTTATCGACAAAAATCATTTACCACACCAATTCTTGAACTCACCTATTTCGATGAGTTAACTCAGGGACCACATTAAGTGACTTTTCAGCTGTGGCGCCATCTCAATTTCAATAACGAAATCTATTGTCAGTGCAATTCGGTTGTGGCGCTATTTCTATTCCGATGGGTGAAAGGCGTATAAGGGTGATATTCATAGTATTGCACATCGATAGCCTGAGTTAAATCAGAGTTAGCTAATCTTGAAAAGAAGTTAACTCAGAAACAATTTTTGAGTTGAGGTTTAACTTTATCTTTCAGTTGTCAAAAATTATCTGAATATCTTGACGGATAGATGAATAAATTTTTAGTAACCTTATAACATAGTCATAAGACTCAAAATAATCAACAAACTTAAAGCCTTCACTTGAAAGGAAGATCTTTTCCATATTTTAAGCTTATAGAAAATTTGATTTTATCTTAAAAATCAGTAATTAATACAAAAATCAGAAAACAATGCACTTTGAGGGTTTGCACAGCTAACTACCTCAAACCACTTTGACCAATCCGACTCAAAATACTCAAATTTCCATTTTTTTGTGTAAATATTTAAGGCCTGTTTGTGATGTAACTGTAAATCAAATAACTTTTTGATTAATATTTCTTTGGTAGCTTGCTAAGGCCTATAGGGTCCTGCCAATCAATTCACACTTAAATATTTTCGTTCCGACAACTCAGATTTTGAATAAAGTTCGCCAAGGAAAAAATAACAGACTATGCATTTCAACAGACTATTAACAGACTATTTTCTTATAAAACTACTTGCTTATTTCAATAGTTCTTAAGGTCTTAAGGAAATTTAATTTACGATTACAATATTCATTTTGTTATGCTTTTCATTAACATTTTTCTATGATGTCTTCGATATTTTTAAAATGTTTAAATTTACTAGAAACTAGAACTATAAAAGCAAGAAGATACGTGCGACCCATTCGTGCATTTCAATCAATTTTAAAACATTTTTGTGTTTGAACTTCACTAGCATAAATGTATAAAATATTTTCGAGGAATTTCTTCTACGTATTTGATTAAATATGGCGTATCTACGTATTTGAATCGATTAATCTAATCTTCCTATCATATACATATATTATTTTCGTCTTGTGTTTTTTTTTTTGAATACATATCTTGCCTTTAAATTATTTTTATCGCAAGCAACAAGAAAAAGCTTCTTACCCCCTTTTTTATGACAATCTGGTCATTATTAACGATAATAAAGCAGTATTATTCTGAAAGTGAAAGAAATAAAACCATTTGTGGATTAAAAATAACAAAAAAGTAGTTTTAAAATGGTTAAAATCGAATGGGCCCCAGTTAATGTTCCACCCAGAAGGCGAATACAAACATTTACAGCTGGCACTTACATGTTTCTTATGTTAGGTATTGGCCTGAGTTCACATTTGGCGTATATTCTTTTACTGGTGAGAAAAAATATTATTATTCCAACAATTCTTTTGTTTTTCCCTGTGATTAGAAAAATATGCCTCAATCTCAATCTCAATGTCAAGGTTTATTCTTCAAGATATAATGATTGTTTTTTAAGAGCATGCAAACGCTTTTAGAGAATTAACTAACTTTGTATCGCTTAAGCCTGATGATTCAGTCAATTACTTTGTTGGTTGTGTTTTCCTTTTTTAGAGTTTATTTTTGAAAGGATCTTTGTAAAAACCTTGACTAAAAAAAAAAATAAAAATACTTCTAACTGTGTTAATCCAAGTATTTTAAGGTTTTATCAGCGTAAGGCCATATTATCACACAACAGCGCTATCAATTTCAGATAAAATCCACTTTGATAATAAGTTTCCTTAGATGCTATTTCTGAAGGGATCTAACGAAATATTTAATTTTTTTAAGATAACTTCTAAACAAAATTATCTCAAAAAATTAAAAACGGAGTATAGATGAATGGTAAATGCATGCAAAAGTATTATAAAGGGTGTTTTTTTTAGACGTGTTGTTTTCAATTTCGCAATATTTTTTTCGGAGAGGGGTTTTTTGACAGCTGTCACTTGATTTATGCTCAGTTTAGCAGTTTAGTTTGCCATTTCATAACACTCCATAGAACATACAGATACCCAACATCGCAACCACAATCCAATCAACAAAAAGCAGATTTTTTCTCGCTGGGCAAATTATGTCATGTCGTTTCACTTCTCTCTCACCACTACTTCTATCTTTTGCAACAATGTTCAATTCAAATTATAGGAACACAGGTAAAGTAAATAAATAACAACTTTTGCAGCAATATTTACCTCCAGATACAACGAAAATCAGATAAAAACTCACACGCACGTGAAATCTCAAATCTCATGGCCAAGCTTTGAACAGCGTTCATGTGTTGTTCAAAAATTGGTTTTCTTCGATATGTCTTCGACAAGACATGGATTTTTCTGCCTCTATTGGTTTTTTTCTTGACAAGTTCATAGTCCGAGCATGGCTCATGTCTAGTGTTCGTTTCGCGCGACGCATCGCTCCCGGAAAACATAAACAACATAGAACAACAAATTGTAGCAACTAATTATCCAGCTTACCATTTTTTTGTTCGTTAAAGTTGCATTCCTGACTTGACACGCATTGGAAATAAATCTCCAAGAAATATAGAAAACATCGCAAAATAAATTAAGTTTGTTTTAACTAATAAACGTCAAATCATTTAGTTTTATTTACCGTTTTTTCGAAAAAAAACATAGAAAACATTAAGAAAAACGAAAAATTCAAAGTTAAAGAACTCATTGAAGACTAATTAAAGGCAAATTATTAAGCCATACATTTTTCGGTATAATCAGTTTTTACACCTTTACCCCAAAAAAACATAGAAAAATACTGCACGTTGAATTTTTCACATTCAACTAACGGCCATAAAACATACAAAAAACAAGCTTTTGTTACTTTTCGAGTTATATTAAGTAAACGAAGCCCCCGAAAGCATAGACAACATAGAACAACAAATCCGAAATTGTAGCAACTTATTATCCGGCTTCCCATTTTTTGGTTCGTTAAAGTTGCATTCCTAACTTGACAAGCATAGGAAACAAATTTCCAAAAACATAGAAAACATCGCAAGATAAATTTAATTTGGTTTAACTAACAAACGTCCAATTATTAAGCAATCAAATATAATTTTTTTAGAAGTACAAATTTACCACTTTTCGAAGATCGAAGAAAAAACGTAGCAAAACATTGGATGGCAAATTCGAAATTATCCCAACTAATTAAAAGCTATATTGAATAGACTGGAAAATGATATGCAGGGCTTTTTATTATTGAATTTGATTTTTTGTGAAGCCCTTCATGCTGTATATTTGAAATTTGAAATGTGACAACTGGCTGATGGTCACAGAAAGAAAAAACTGCTATTCGATTTTGACAAGAAGTACTTTCAAGGGCTTATAATAAGCTATAGGTTTCAACAACATTAGCAAGTTTTAGAAGTGTGTTTTTAATAGGTTCCTTCATTTTTTTCTTATTTTAAAATATTTAATCCATCCATACATAAATACTCATATA
Organism: Dasysyrphus albostriatus; assembly: GCA_946251815.1. Taxonomy (NCBI): domain Eukaryota; kingdom Metazoa; phylum Arthropoda; class Insecta; order Diptera; family Syrphidae; genus Dasysyrphus; species Dasysyrphus albostriatus. The sequence goes on along the minus strand of OX276337.1, from coordinate 59,817,046 downwards.
TATTTATTTTTATTTCTAGATATTTGGTAATTATTATTTGAAAGCATTTTTAATTGCATACGGAATTTGGATTTATTTGGACAAAGAAAAGTCTGAAAATGAAGTTAGAGGCTCAGGGTAAGTATATCTATAGATTTTTTTTTTTGTTAATATTCCAATGAATCAACGATTTTTTTCTTTTAGATTAAGATGGATGCGAGATAATTTCTTTTGGAAACATTTTCGGGATTATTTTCCAGTGGAACTTGTAAAAACTGCAGAACTACCACCAAATAGAAACTACCTGCTAGCATGCTATCCACATGGAGTAGCAGGGTAAAAATATTAATTAGAATCATATTGTAATCGATTGAATGAATTTTACTTGAATAAGAATTTATTTTTCAATATAGGATTGGTGTCTTCACAAATTTGGGTGTAGACATTTCAAAATGGAATGAACTCTTCCCAAAAATTCGTCCAAAAGCAGCTACTTTGGCATTTCAATTTAGCACACCATTTTGGCGTCATATTGTCAAGTCATGGGGCTTAATATCAGTGACAAGAAAATCTCTCTACAACAATCTCTCCACTTCGCATGATCCTCAAGATCCGATTAATGCTTCTGATGGATATACTGCATCTGCTGTTGCAGTTGTGGTTGGCGGTGCAAAGGAAGCCCTTGATTCTAAACCTGGAAAATACATTATTACTATCAAAGAACGAAAGGGTTTCATAAAATTGGCCATGAAATCTGGGTAAGATTCTGTCTTTTAGTCTATTTCCATAAGAATTTGATCAAATTGAGAGTTTTCAGAGCTGCTATTGTGCCAGTATTTTCTTTTGGTGAAGTAGATGTCTTTGATCAACTCGATAATCCACCAAAGTCTTTTGTGAGACGAATGCAATTGCTAGTGAAGAAAATCACTGGTATTTCACCGTTGATAATTCTCGGAAGAGGGTTTTTCCAGTACAATATTGGTATGCTACCTCAGCGCAGACGTATAGTACAAGTTGGTGAGTTTTTGTGTTTATTTTAACTTTGACAACTTGGAAGTATAACATAGATTTTATTTTTTTTAAGTTGGCTCCCCAATTGATGTCCCACAGTCTGATGATCCAAGCGAAGAAGTTGTTGACAGGTTTCATAACAAATTTATAGATGATTTAACTAAACTATTCGAAACACACAAAGATAAATATATTGCGGAGCCAAAAAATGCTGTTTTAGTGATGAAATAAATTAGTAGAATGTTTTTTACACCAAAGCATTTTGTAAATAAAGATATTTAAAGTTAAAAAATGCTATTCTTTTTTTTAAGTTTTTTGGAAAACACTCTTTCTGAAAAGCAACTTAGTGTCTTTTAAAGACTGTCCAATTGCCAATTTTCCAAATGATTTTTCATCTAAATTCAGTAACAAAGTAAAGTCCAACTTAAATTGCTTTCCATTTAAAATTATAGGAATCATATCGGAATAAAATCACAGATTAAGCTTACTACTTTCCGCAGAGAAACACTCCCAGTTTTAAATAATTCACACAAATATTATTTTTGTAACTTGATTCAAAAACGGCCAATGTCTATTTTTACAATATTGACTTAAGTATTCACTATTTGACTCAGCGCAAGAAGTTCTACGACTATAATAAGTTAATAGTATCTTAACAAGATACCGATGGCTATAGAACGTTTATTTTTTAATTAAACAACAAAATTTTCAATTTCCCAAAAATAAACTACGAGTACTAGGACCTTGGCCAACATTTAATGCAGACCAGAAATGGTCTTCGAACTTTCGCAAATGTTTAAATATGTATGTGGTACACTGATGGATCAAGAAAACTCTGGTCACACTCTATTGGGTCCCTGGCCACGTTGGCATACAAGGCAACAAAGAGGCAGGGTCCTTAGCAAAAATAGGGGCAATGAGACCCCTAACAGGACCGGAGCCATATTGCGGAATAGGAGAAAACGTGATAAAACATAAAATCAAAATGTTGCCCCCCTACTAGACCTCACTATAAGATTTGGGGTAGGTGCGAGGTTGGGTATTGGCAAAGTTTCTTTTTTATAGAAACTGAATTTATCCCACATATCCAACAATAATTGTGAAAACTAATTCTTTTTTACTCAAAAGATTGATTTTTTACATGAAAGTGGGAATAAAATCCACATGTTAAGGGAATTTTTTTGAGGAATTCAATTCCCATCTTCAGCTTTATGTGGCCTGTACGTCTACAGAATAGTTAAGTTTGAAATTTAATCAATTGATATTTTTTTTTTTTGTAAATCACAAAGTGCAAATGTTAGTGAAATAAATACATTTTTAAACAATGTATGTACATATAACTGACGCAATTGTGTCAATTGAATAACTTATATAGTTTTTTTTAATTTGCTATTTTATAAAAAATATATAATAAAAATGATTAAATATAAAAACCATTAAAGTATGTGTCAATAAATGAGTCATAGTGTTAGCATAAATATGACATTATAAAATCTAAAAGTTAGAGTTCAGAATGTTTTCTACATTCTACGTGAATTTACTATTTATACGTATGTTCGTATAATAAGTATACATTATGTACCGAACAAATTAAATTTTTGTATGTGTCTGTTAAAAATTTTATTAATTTCAATTATTATTTTGTCTGCTACTGCGCCAGCCAGTAAAAAGTGCACCAAGTACGGCTGCCCCAACTGCAGTAGCTGCAACCCATGGAAGATATGGTGATGCAGCTTGGACTGCTTCCTTTGCAATATCCCAAAAATTTCTTTCCATTTCTTGTTCAAGTTGTGGTGACATATCTTGTTGCTCTTCACGGGTTACTTTAAAATAAATTAAAATAACAAAAATCAAATCAAATTTCTTTGAATAGGTAAAGACCAGGCACTAGGTAAGTATACTTACAGAAAAGATCTTTTATCTTTTGTAGATCTCCGCTTTCAAGGCCTGAGCGCTTTGATAGAATTTTCCTTGCATTTCTGACCTCGTGATACATACGGTCAATTTGATGATTTGATGCTCTCAGTGTCAAGAGATTAATCCTTTTATCCCAAAAAAATAATATTTCTCGTTTTTCTAGTGCGTCTTCAAGAACACCGAACATCTATTTGTTGAAAAAAATTATAATGCAATTTTCAATTTTTGTATATACTTATACATACCTCATCCATAATTGTCTCATTGGAATTATTCCAGTGTTGTTGACCAGATGACTGGTTGTGCCACAAAAACAAGGTTTTAATATAATAGCTTTTAAGATTCCCCAATGCTGGATTCATATCACGAAATTTCTTCATCATTCGCAAAGTATTCTTAAACTGATTCCTACCACTTAAAAGTCTTCTCTCAGATTCGGTATATGAACATTGGAATGATGGATTGCTTTGTGTTCCCATTATTGGCTTCGGAATAGCTTCCCAACTGTCCCATTCTTCAATAAGAAAACCACATGGAGATATGGATTTCGATTTAGCAAATCGAAATCCAGGAACAAAATCAATTGCGATTTTACTTATGCTGCTGCGAACTTCAATTGTATGTGCTGGTCCTTGTTTGTAATATCTCAGAAAAATTATTTCGTTGTCAAATGTTAATTTAGAATCAATTCTTGTTAAGTATCTAGTTAAAGTTCCTTCAAACCAACTTTGGAATTTATCTTGTAATAAATAGCCATTTTCGTTGGTTATGTCTCTCAATAATTTTAGCAATGACTTGTTTGGTGGATTTTGTAGGCCTAATTTATGAATTACATTGAACAAGTTAATATGGACATTTCCACCGAAAACCATGTCTTCTTCTAGGTGTACATCATCATTAAATGGAAATTCAAGCCTCAATACGAGATCAAATTCATCAGGCTTAGAGACTTTTAAATTATCTGCATAGCTTCCTGTGAAGAAAATTAAAGACATAAATAAAATAAAATAAAATATCATATTTGTATTGAGTCTCGAGAGGTACAAGGTATGGGGGCATAAATAATTTGGAATGCCTATAGATAATGTTGGCTAATTTCCCTCAATGTTAAGTGAGAAGGAATTTTTGTATGAAACAAATAGTTAAAATAAATTATGTATTACCAGCGAGCTCGAGCGATTGGAACTAGCTGAGCTAAGTATGATCACAGCTCTCCGAACTCCGATATAGAGGGTGTCCGGCGGGAAAGTTTTCTACTCGCAATAATTCTATTGTAATCCTGGATGTATGTGATGTGACACCATCTTGTGGATACCACACGTTAATTAAGGGTTAAAAAGTTTTCAATCATATCACGATATCGCTCCTCTTTCACAGTTACCGTTACACCGTTTTTATTCGAGATTGTTAGATTGTTTTGAACACTTCCTTGAGCAGCAGTAATGTTTTCAGCCGATCTTGCAGTGCTTTGTCGGCCATGCTTGGGCCTACATCTACAGACACTCTTTCTTCGAAATCATTCACTACACGATGAATAGTGCGTTTTGTTGGCACGTTGTTTCTGCCAAAAATTTCACGTAACTTTTTCATCGTCACAGTAATCGATGATTGATTTTGATAAAATGTTTGAACGATTAAAAGTTTTTCCATAATAGATTTGCCACGAGTCTACTTCACGACTGCCAAATATGAAGACAAGACTACTGTTTACCAATATGGCGACAGAACAAAGTAGTATACCTTTCCGGCGGACACCCTGTACATAATTTTGAAAAAAAAATATTGGTGATAGTAGCTATCTATTTAGAGTTGAGAGAGGATGCTTGTGTTTCAGTTTTCTAAACGTTGAACGGTAGCTTTCGTTAAACTTAAACTACAGTCTACAGCTGCAAAATGAAATCAGTTCAAGTTTTAAATGAACTCTGTGATACCTACCGAATAAGTAATACAACTTAAAACTATAAACCAAAAGCAAAGTTTAAACTTATATACTGTGAAACTGGTTATAGTATATTAACTATTAACATACCGCATAAACTTAAATCTGCAAAAAGTACTTTGAAAATTTCGTTATCCTTAAGGCCATTAACTATAGAAATTCTAACGAAATCAAACAGTCTGGTGTACTGCTCTCTGTCTTTATCAATGTTGATGGCCTTACTTATTGAATGGTAGAGTTCTTCCATCTGGAAAATAAAGTTACAAAATTTATTAAACTTCAAAGTTAATGTACATATATGTATGAATATATTTAATTAATAATAGATCATTGATTAAAGTCTATTTATTAGAATCAGTTTTTTGGTGGGAGATCATCCTTAACTCAGTGTTAAACCTGAGTTCACTTCAAATATGTGTTTTTCAGTCAATTTAATTTTTAAGTCAACTCCGAGTTAACGAACCTAATTTGGTGAATTGACTCAGAGACTGAACTGAGAAAAATTTTCGTTTCGGTGACATGTTGATTTAGATAGTGAAGTGCGAATGGCGTGAAAGTGTGTATCCCTACAGTTGCACATCGATTTCAATGGATTTTTTACAACTGAAAGATAAAGCTAATTCTAAACTGTAAAACTGCTTCTGAGTTCACTCAGGAATAGTTAAATTTCAGGATTATCTAACTCTGATTTAACTGATATTTAACTTCACTGAAAAATAATGAAAAAATTTTCTTTACTTATCAAGTATTTTTAACGTGTTATTACTTTCAGTTGATGTGACTGTTTGATTTAACGTGTTAAGCTTTATTTGCATAAATTTAACGATTTTTGCATTAAACGAAGTTAGTTCAATTAAGCAGAGTGGACTTAGACTGTGTAAATGGTAATTGGGAATGTATTGTACGTACTGAAATCACCACAGTATTTTTTTTTTTATCAATAGGGGGTTAACATGGCACAATATGTAGTTCAATTTTGTTGGCAACCACCGATGTTAGATCATTTAAACGCAAAAAAAAATGTCAACCTGTGTTGCATGGTTTTTCAAAATATTTTGAAAACTTGTTCCGAATCCATCAAGCAATGTTGTCAACAAAGTTGATTCATGTAAGCCCCTCTATTAGGGGGGATTATATGGATCAACTTTGTGGACAACATTGCTTAATATCGTTCAACATTGTTGGCAACCACCGATGTAAGATCATTTAAACGCCAAATAAACCATGTTGTCAACCTGTGTTGCATGGTTTTCAAATATTTTGAAAACTTGTTCTGATCCCATCAAGCAATGTTGTAAACAATGCTGATCCATATAAACCCCCCTAATGATGACAGCATCAGCACACCACACAGCACTAGTTGAGTAGGTAGTTGCTCATTAGGGGGGTTTATATGGATCAACTTTGTTGACAACATTGCTTGATGGAATCGGAACAAGTTTTCAAAATATTTTGAAAACCATGCAACTCAGGCTGACAACATGGGTGTTTTGCGTTTAAATGATCTAACATTGGTGGTTGCCAACAATGTTGAACGATATGTTGATCCATGCAAACCGCCCTATTTAAAATAATTCTGGTTCTCTTTTATTTGATACATACAGCAGTGCTGCCAAAATTAATATCAAATGGAAACTACTATTCCCCTCTTATTAATTGCTCTTAAGAGGAACAAAAGTTACGTGCTGGGCTTTTTATTATTGAATATGTTTGCTACTAAATTCACCCATGCGTTTATAAAAGAATGGCCACACTTGTTATTATTATTATTCAACATTTTGGGTATAGTTTTTTGTTCAGAATTAAATTTTCTATCAAAATAGATGATTTAAAAAATTTAAGCAAGAACAAGGTTAACAAAAATCAAGAAAAAAAAAAAAAAAAATTAAGGATTTAAAAATTTTTTTTTGTAACTGCACATATCTTTTTTGGAGTTAATATAAGCTGAAGACATACTTAAATAACAAAAATTAGAGATTGATATGTTCAAAAAGTACTTTTTATTTGAAATTGACAGCCATTGAAACTTTACCATTTCTAACAGTTTTCGTCCAAAATACCGGGTTTTTTAGCACTACATGACAAATTCAATTCTTCCTGCACCGGGTTCCAAGTCTTATATTTATCAGAACCAGCCGAGCTGTTCAGTTTGTAGGACTGGAAGGAAGTTGGTTTTTATAAATTTTTCTTGCAGCATTTTTTTTATAAATATATTAAGCCATTAAATTTTGAATAAAAAGTTTTATAGATTAAATAATCAAATTTCTAATTTATTAATTATTTTCGAGTTTTACTTAACATATTGAAAAGTGGAAAGTGTGACCATTCGCTCAAAAACGCATGTGTACATTTTGTAGCATTTTTAGTTCAGTCAATTCGTGCTGAGAAAGGGTCCTTATTATCCAGTAAGCTGTGAGGTAATTTTGATTTTTTTTCCTGGCCTATGTGTTCGAATCTTAATTTATGAAGTTTGCAACCAAAATTCCATTAAGCAATATGCAAAAATTTGCAAAAAGTGCTACAAAAATGCATGTTTTTGCAGTTTTTGCTTGTAACTAGGGCCAGTTTTTCAGTGCGATATCATCCTAATATCCGGGTATAACCTGAGTTAACTCTAAAAATACTTGGTGGTAATGCATACAAGTTGTTGCTGTTCATTCAAAAATTATTCAATATAAATTGATGTACACAAAACCCTACATAATGATTTATTTTGCTGTGGTGGCAACTCGATTTAGACAGTGAAAGTAATTAATAGTGCAATTCAGTTGTATCACCATCTCTATTTTGATGCGTGAAATGCATACAGAGGTGATATCTGTAGTGTCGCACATCGAAAACAGTACATTTTTGACATTTAAAAGATAAAATTAATCCTCAACTGAGAAACTATTCCTGAGTTATTTTCAGGATAAGCTAACTTTGATTTAACTCAGGTTAACCCTGAATTGAAAAACTAGCCCTAAAACATAGATTACGAGTACATTAAAGAACAATTGATCTTAGTTCTTAAACGATATCCATTCCTATTTCTCCCTAAGAATTCCCGGTTTGAAATTAACAAATTTAGCATATTTTCATATTAGGTAGTTTAAGAGGCCAAACAACATATTAATGATTTTTATTGAACGACTCAAAAATAATTTTGAAGGAAAAGAATCACATACTTTAGGATGATCATAGAAAATTATATGAAAAAATTACCTTGAGAAATAATAAACCTAACCCTCAATTTGCATTAAAAACGTATTTTGCTCTCCAAAATTTTAGATTCGAATATCTCAAAAACGTGACGTGGCCATCAAAACGTTATGTATTTAAGTTCATGTTAAATTAAAATTAATTTATTAGTGTATTAGAGTTGATTTCCAGAAACAGTCAAAATTTAAATTTTTAACAAGCGCTTGAATTTAAAGTTTTCGAGTCATAAGTGATAAACCAAAATAAAAATCGGTTTTTGCATCATTTTTTGCATTTATTTGTCCACGAATTAGCATAAAGCAGGAATAAAATCAAAATTTGCATGGCAGAAGCACAATATGACTCGACTAGCTATTATCAGGTTTTTTTTTTAAATAAATTTTAATCAACAAAATATTAATTTTAAATTCCGGTACAAATTGTCTTAAAATTAAAAGAAGTAGATACTATATTTTTGTGCACTGCACCACCACCAAATGTAGCAATGAGGGATGTTTTAAAAAAAAAAAACAGTACAATTGTATCAACTTTTTCAACAGGTTTTCATTCTCTTTTTTATACAGTAAATTTACTCTTAAATTGAAGAAAATATTTTCAACACAAAATTGTTACATGCGTTACCACTTTGATGCAATTGCAGTTAAAAAAAAATAAAGAATTTTTTTAAATTTTACTTAGTCAAGCCTAAAACATTGTTAATGCTTTTACTAGAATATTTGAGTATATACTATTGTTGATACTATATATGATATGTGAATGCCGAAACTTATGTATTTACTTTAGACCATAGAAAAAAAGAACAAAATAAGCCGAAATGTAACAGTTACCTATTTTTTAAACCAAAAACATATCGGAAAGTTTCAAAATTATTGGGAAAGTTTATGATGGTTTTACTATACGTTGTATGAATAGGTAGGTAGGTAGCAACCGTTAATTTTTAAAATTTATTTTCAATCAATACATCTTGTTATTGTTGTTCAAAAATACAAATCAAAAATGGAAAATGCCGATCAAATGCAAACACAAAAATCGAAGTAGATTTCAAAATGTACTTTTTTTATACAAATCTATGTATATTTAAAAAAATTAAATTAAACGAAAAAAAACTTAAAACAAAAACAGAAAGAAAATTCTTTATATTTCAATATTAATTTCAACTCTACATGTAGGTATATTTTGCATCATGGTTTTTGAGTTTCCATGCTTTGTAAAATTGCTCATTTTTGTATTAAAATTGTGTTAGTTTTGTTTTAATGGAAATTCTGCGGCTACATACTTGAGTTAAAATGAGAAAAAAGAAGTATATTTGACATATTAATGTAAAATTGAAGTAAGTTGAAACAGAGATTTTCAAAATGAAGTAGATTTCAATACTTTGGTGATGGTGCGAAGTAGGAATTAGATTTTATTTTTTATTTTTTTAAAAGGAAGTAGATCCACTTCAATTGAAGTAAAGTGGTAGCACCGGTGGATTTGTAAAATGTGTAGCAGATAATCAAAAAAGAATGTATACAGGTAAAAAGTAATTTATTTTTTTACTTCATTTTATATTGATACTTGAAAATGTAACGTGGCCTTGTTATTCGTTCAACAATTACTGCTTTTTAAGGGATTAGTTATACAAATTCAAACATTAGTATATTCCGTATATTTCATAAGAATAAATAGCAATTTTTTGTTTAAATTTTGATTAGATTCTCCTCTAAATTAAAAAAAAAACTGCATGACTGGGTGGCATGTACTTGCCTGTACCTTATGTTCAAGTTGCTTCCTTGGAGTTAGGAACTTTTTAAATATGAAAATAATTTTAGAAAAAACATTTAGATGATTACTTGAAAAAATATTACTATACTTATACAAAAAATTTTAAAACGTTGGAGCAGTTTTCTTAAAAACTAGTTTTGTATATATATACAAATTTGGTAACATTTAAAAAAAAAAGTTTAATATCCCAATTTTAATTATATATTAAAACACATTTATAAAATAAAGTTTCAAGAAAATTCATCAACCCATTTTTGAAATATTGAATTTTCCAAGAAATAATACTTTTTTAGAAATTAAATTTTTTTCTTTCATTGTTCTCATATGAAATATTATTAATATTTTAAAAAAGCTTTTGTATAAAAATTTTGACTGAAATCATTTGAGCCGTTAAATGGAAAATTATTGGAACCTTTTTTTAGATCAATGACCTTATCCTTAATGGATGTATGGCAAGTACCGTTATTTTGGAACAAATTTTATTTTCCATTGGAGAGTTACAAGAATGTTTCTCGATGTTTTGCTTAAGCCTAGTACGCAAATCGAGCTAAAATTTCGCTCCCATACAAAATTCTCTCCAAAATTTAGCCAAGCTAAAACTTAATCAAGCATTTTAGTCAAGAGGTACGCAGCTTCAGCTAAGAAATCAAATTTTTGTTTCTTACTGTACGGCACCTATCTGTCAAAACTAAGCGCGTGAAATAAGTGTTCGGCGCATTAATTCTCGAGCTAAATTGCAGCAGGTTCTTTTATTTGGGAGATTTACGTGAAAAAAATTCATGGACAAATGATTTATCAATGCGAAAGAGAAAAAATCTATTCTAGTTGATTTTCACAAAATTCTTTGTTAACTGTTAAATAAAATTTGTTTTCAGAGAACATTTGTTTTTTGTGATGTATTCTCCACAGCAATTTTATGTCAAAATTTAGCTAGGATTTTAGCTTGTGTTTGGAGAAAAAAGTGGGAGTGAATTTTAGCTCGATCTGCGTACTAGGCTTTACAAAAAAAAAAAACAATGAAATAGATCTATACAACATATGAAGTGAATACTCATCTCTGGTGGCAACGCTGTTGGTGAGAAGAGAAGTATGAATATGAAAATGAATTCTCTTTTGAATTCTCTTTTCAATGCAATTAAAATTTTACACCGGCCGTTTGTTTCTCTTCAAAAAGATAATAACAAGAGGGAAGACTGGAGAGGGACACTGATGCAGTTGTTTTATTTATTTATTTTTTTAAATTACTTTAGGAACACGTAAGACATAACACTGGCAAAACAAATATTAGAAATTTTGTTTTCAAGCAACATTAAAATAGTATTTTCCATCTCAAATCAAAACTCATAGTACGAGTAGGTTTTATACCTACTAAAAAATAAAAATTCAATTTAATGACATTCTTAGATCGTAGTCAGTGATTGAAAATTGAATACGCACACATTTTAGTTCACAGTGCAAAAAAAAATAAAGTAGTTTAACATTCTCTTTTTCATTTATATTCACTTACCTTTAATGAATGAATGTAGTAGCTAGCTAATAATTGTTATTTAAATGAATTGAAATTATGGAAATTATAGTAGAAATGATAAAGTAAACTATCTATATCATAGCATTTGTTGAAATCTTGAAAATAAGAACCGGAAAAGATGCTGTCGGTTAAAAAAATTCTCCCGTCTTGCGTATTATTTGATGGTTTGAAGTCAACTAATTTTATATTTTGTGAATTTGAGTTGTGGTGTGGCTGTGTGGCCGTGGATAATGTTGTATCTGATGTGTACATATGTGAATGAAAAGAAATTGTGATTGTGACGTGTAAAACAGTGCTGAGAGACGTTGGGGAAAAAAATACTCGTATCTTTTTGTTGGAATGCCAAACTCAAAAGGGAAAAAATGATATGATTTTGTGATTAATTCAAGCGATTAACAAAATAAAGAAAAATACTAAAAAGATAAAAAAGAAAGAAAAAAAACTTTATATTGTATGACAATATTTCAATAATTACATTAATCTTAAACTACCTAAAAAACCTAACTTTACTTACAACTAAAAAGTATCGGGTTTATGGGTAGGTAGTTGGAAAAAAGATTTCTTCTGAGGGAGGGGGAACTGGAGCTGAAGTCAAAGATATGCTGGGAACTGTTGGCTAAGCGTAGCATTCTAGTGATTGGGTTGTAATGGCCATTATATGTATAAAATTTAATTCGAAAATAAGAGTTCATAGATTAAATTTTTTTATTTTTTTGTACAGACATTTCAACTACCAATTAAGCCTTGAGTCATTTTAAATGCAACCTGAATTGCACTACCTGATAGAAAGAGTCGGAGGAAAGAAAAATTTGGCACAGAGGATTGAGATCAAGGTGTTTATTTACTTTCCGTTGGAAGTTATTCTAATCTGTCCGAGTTGTCAAATCGAATTTTGACATTATCTACATATCGAGCTCCCTAGAATTGGAATCTATTATTTTTTGAGAGATATCTGTGTATGCCCTTGACCTTTTTTTCGCTGACCATACCTATGTATCTCAAGAGAGAATAAAGATACTTCGCATGGGTTTTATTTTATAGGTAATCGGGCAAAAAAAACTTCTGATCACTGAGACTTCCGCCCGGTTTGCAAATTCAATAAGTATTTGGCATGAACACCATTTCTGAAAGAGGCAAAATTTCGCAATAAAATATGGTGCCCATTATAAAGTGCTACAGGGGCGGTCTGTATTTCCCGCCATTAAGCTCCGTTGCGTTTTTTGAATCTGATAGTGTAGGTACAAATAATTTATTTTTGTTTATGAAGTCATTATCTAAATTCTAGTTGCAATTAGGTACATGCAATTATTTGGAAAAATAGCAATTGGTAGGTACACATTAACAAATTCACAAGCCTTATATGCTTAGAAAAATAATCCAAATAATAAAAACCTTTAAATGTGTTATAAATTATTTTGAATGGCAGATATCGCAGTGTTGTCATATCAATAAAAAAAATAGGCATTGACCCATTAAAATTGTGGAAGATTAGATCCTTAGGGTTCTGTGAAATAAGGGATGAACTTAGAGGCAGTGGTATCCAGGGCAGTAAAATAAGATTACACCCCTTAAAATTTTTTGAACAAAACACGAACAATGATATTATTTTAAAGTGATGCTTTCGAGTTTCCATTTTACTAAAATCATTAAAGTCTATATTTTTGTGGGTTCCTTTTTGATTGAAAGTAAAAGCCAGATTAGTCAACTTATTTTTGTTGTTTGTTGTTGATTATGTCCTAAAAAACTGGGCAATAAGGAACTAAGACGTTCATGGGTTTTGATTGTAGAAGTCAATGAATGGGTCATTGAAGATGCGAAAACTGCGGAGTGCTATGAAATAAGGAGGTGCATTTTGAAGGGGGAGGGGGTGAGAGGGTTGCAAAAATACGCTTTTTGGGTTTTCTCATATAACTCGAAAACGAAGCAAAATTTCGAGATAATGTTGAACACCTACTTTGTAGAAAGTAAAATTTACCATCGAAATGGATCATTAATTTTTTTTTATTTTGTATTTACCTTAATTAAAACAAAAAAAAAACTTTGCAAAAAAATGTTTGCCTGTAATTTTTTTACCTGCAGAGATATGTCGGTAAAAACACTTTTTCCATATAAAAGACAGATGATTTAATTTTCTTTAAAATGACTTATTAAGAAAAGGTTTTGGATAAAACACCTATGCACCTATGATCTTTAAAATTCACAACACAATAGACTAGCACGTCTGTTGTATTGCGGCTGTCAACTATCACAAATCACCTAAGCCGATTCTGCCTCAGTATTTTCGTTATCCTGTTAAAATATTAATTAATTTAATATCAAAGAAATTAATTGAATCATGAATAAATTAATGATTTTTGTTTTAAGAGCTTTGCAATTATTTTTAAACTTAGACCAAAAACTTTTTTTTATACTTAATCGAATATTGATTAATTATTTATTTATATAGAAATGAAACATTTTATTTTAAATTTGTTTAAAATAAAATGGGTTTTATGGGTTTAGGTGGGTTTATGGGTTTAGGTTTATATGGGTTTAGGTGTATGGTCATATCTAATATATTTACTATTAATTTTTTTTCAAATTAACTGTCTTATGTGTGATTGTTTTTTTAATCTGCAGATGTTTTCTGTATAAGTAATTTTATTAAAAAAAAATTCACCGTATAGCTATTTTTGAGAACAATTTTTCTTAACTTTAAACGCGTTTCCGCAAAACGCCGTGTTATTATTTAAAGTTATTTTCGGCTTAAAAATAACGATTGTCAATATTTTTGAATGAATCCTTGGAAAAAATTCATTTAAGCCACTCTGCACTTCGAACAAGTTTTTGATGTTGGAAAAGGGGGCCACATTAAGAGCGTTTGAAAAATACTAAAAATCAAATTTAGGAAACGAAAGCTCAGAAAAATTTTAAAATGCCCAAGAATAATCTGAAAAATGTTTTATAAATTTTGTATTTCAAAATAAAATGCACACCTGTATCGCTTGAACTTGCTCTTATGTGTAAGTTGCATGGAATTAAGAACAATTAAATACGAAGTTAATTAATAAAAATATTAAAATATAAAATAAAACCATTTAAATCGTCAATTTTACCTGTATAATAACTTGTTGAATAACTTAGAATTCATAAAAAAGTATGCAATTTGATTAGTTAAAAAAAATATGTATATATGCAAAACAAAAAATTTAGCAACATTAAACAAAAAAAATTGGTATGCCAATTTTGAATATTTCTTATTCATAAAACATTTTTTTACTATTTTATTATTTATTTAAAAAAACGGGTTTGTTTTTGAAATTCTTATTGAGTTTTAAAAATTTTATATTTGTTGAAAATTTTTTCAAAATTTCGATACAATATTATTGAAATTTCAAAGAACCTTTTGCGTAAAGAATTTGACTGAAATCAGCTTTGCCGTTAATGAGAAAATGGAAAATCAAAAAACCATTGTATGGCTGTTACCGTTAATAACAGTTTTTGGTAAATTTTGTTTTCAAAAAGTACACTAGGCCTACAATAATCTTCTGATTTTTTTTTATTAAAATCGTTGGAGCCGTTGTAAAGATGAATAGGCATTTCCTTAACGACAAGTACCGTTATTTTTGGAGCTACAAACATTTACAAAAAAAACTTATGTTCAAAGTTTGAAGAAAATTGCAGCAGTAGTTTGGGCTGTAGATCGAGGTACAGACAGACAGAATTGTGCCACTCACTTTTTTCGAGCTCTCTATTATCGTATTGTCATGTTTGATTGTCATCTCGAAATTTTGTTTTTGCACGAACCCAAAACTTGCCCTTAAGTACCTATGTATCTTATCTACATACTTATATCGCAAGAAAAAATGGATCATTATTTATTTATTAATCGTGATAATCGGAAACAGTCCGAAACAAATATCAAAAATAACAAATTCGAAAAAGGGGACTAACTTCAGACTTGACACACTCCAGAGAAGCTGTCTTTTTCGGTATCAACACAAATTATAAAAAGAAAAGAGAATAGAAATTGTGGATCCAGTGGTACTTCATTTTTATGGTATTTTAACTGACTCCAATCTACTGCCAACATGTCAGTAGGTTCCCGGCGTTGTTGTACGAATGACTGGCAAAAATGTCCAGTTGAAATGCAGTTATTTAAGGGCTTTCATGTAAGTTAAAATACCTTCCTCCTTTTTAGTACTAACTTTGACATTTTGAAATCCCGACATGACACAAAATTAACTGCCTTGAAAAAAGTCGAAAGCAGTACCTATCGACTTTTATTGACTTTTCAATATTTTCCAATATTAAGTACCAAATTAAAAAAAACCGATATTAATAAACATCATTTTATACCTACTGTTAACATTTTAACAAGTAAACAGTAATTATTGATGCTATGAAAAATAATTAAAGACTCTTTTCCTGTTAAAATTTAAATAACTGCTTAATTTGATTCATGGCGAATGCAAACCATGAACTGACTTAATGTTGACTTTCAAACTGTTGACTTTTAAAATGTCGACTGTTGAAATTTGGTCGTTCTTTCAACCAGTAACATTATTTTTCGAAACTATAAAAACTAAATAAATAAAAAGAAAATACTAAGATCTCTAATTTAAAAAAAATTATTTAGATTTAACTTTCAACTAATTTGGTGTTTTGAAGTGAAGGTATATCTCCATCAACGGGCTAAGGACTTAATTTGACATTGGTGTTCCTTGTCAAAGCCGGTGTCTCTCCTTGTGATTATTTATTTGTTCATAACATAACTTGGAGACTCTATCAAAATACAAAATGCATACAAAAATTTACCTTATGTACTTGATCCTGAATTAAATAACCACAAATACAGTAAAGTTTCTTGCTTCTTTGGTAAAACTCAACAAAAACAAAACAAAAAAAAACCTCTCACTTCTCACAACTCATAGTTTAACTTTTTAAAACTTCTGAGTATATTTTCTGCGGAAACATTAACTACACATTACCCATACATACCTTGCCAGTTTAACATTCTTACTTCTTACTTATCCGGATCCCGATCCATGGAGAGTCTCTGCCTTATACATATATTGCGGTCTTCCATCGTTTGCGGTCCCTCGCACGCTCGTTCCAGTAATCGAGACCAAGTGCTCTTGCGACTGTAACAACCTGGTCCCTGTAGTGGAGGTTCGATCTTCCTAGTCGTCTCAAACATGGGGGCTGAGGTTTGAAAATTTTCTTTGCTGGAACGTTGTTGTCCATTCGCTCGATGTGACCGAGCCAGTGTAGTCAGGGTGTTTTAGCTCTTTAGACTACATCTACACATTGGTATAGCTCGTTTTATATTACGATTGAATCTTCTCCTCCATTCGCCATTGGCATATAGGACAAAATATCAGCAGAAAAATTTGTTTCTCGAAAGTGCCCGGTATTGTCCAAGTCACCCTTTTTGGATCGCAAGATCGCTTTGAGATCGGTTTTAGATCGGTTTGAGATCGGTTTGAGATCGGTTTGAGATCAGTTTGAAATCTGTTTGGGATCGGTTTGAGATCGATTTGTGATCGGTTTGTGATCTTTTTGAGATCGGGTTGAGATCAGTTTGAAATCTGTTTGAGATCGGTTTGAAATCGGTTTGAGATTGGTTTGCGATCGGTTTGGGATCGGTTTGAGATCGGTTTGAGATCGGTTTGAGATCGGTTTGAGATCAGTTTGAAATCTGTTTGAGATCGGTTTGAACATCAGAAATCGAACCTCGAACGTTGAACATCGAACATCAAGCATCGAACATCGATTATCGAACTTCGAACATGTAACATCGAACAATGAACAACGAACATTGAATATCAAACATCGAACATCAAACGTCGAACATCAAACATTGAACATCGAATAGCAAGCATCAAACATCAAACACTGAACATCAAACATCGAAACATCGAACATCGAGCAACGGACATCGAACACCAACATCAAACATCGAACATCGAACACCAAACATCAACTATCAAACATCAAACTTCGAACATCGACTATTTGAACATTGAACATCGAGCATCGAACATCAAGCATCGAACATCAAGCATCGAACGTCAAAAATCGAGCATCGAACATTGAACATCGAACATCGAGCTTTTGAAATAGGTTTGAGATCGGGTTAAGATTAGTTTTGAATTTGGTTAAAATTATATTGGGATCAGTTTGAAATCAATTTGTGATTGAGCTGATATAGATTTGAGATCGGTTTAATATTGACGTTGATTTTGGTTTGGATTAAGATTGTTTATCAAAAATTAAACACAATACATTGAATATCGATTATTTAGCATCAAACATTGAACATCGACCATCAACTTGAATTGACTCAACTCAATTCATTGTAGGATCGGTTTGAGATAGTGATTTGTCAGCTCGTTTTACTAACTCAAGTCAACTCAAATTAACCGCAATTCAAGCTGACTCGGTTTGAAATTTTTCTTACTCCAGTTAGATTTTACCTGAGTCGAAAGATAACTTGGTTTGAATTGATCGAGTTGACTTGGTTTGAACTTTTTTCCATTAGAGTTTGATTTACCCAAACCAAATAAAATTGGGTTTGGTTAGTAAAGAAAATACTAATATCCTTCGCTTTAATTATTTTGGTTTTTGTTTTGGCATTGAGTCAGATTGAACGTATACCGATTCGTATTTTGTATTAGTCGAACCGAAAATGAAGGCCAAAACGAGAGAAATGTTATACAAATTTGAACAAAGTTGCGAGTTTCTGCAAGGATGTTAGCTGATTGATGTAATGATGATCTTAAAAAAAAAAAAACAATGCTCCAGAAAAATTGATTTGAGGCCACTAGGTGACCTGAGTTACCCATGTGTAATCTTGATACAGCTAATATAGAGTTCACGGTTGTATCTTCTTCTCCATTCGCCTTCTTCATACACAGGGTAAAATATTCGTGGAAGAATTTTTATTTCGAAGAAGCCAAGTAGGTAGGGCTGGCCACGATAACAAACCAAACGGTACTTTTGTAAGTAAAATGTTAGTATTGTTTCGGTATCGAACTTGTATAACTTGGCTGGATTACATGTTTTTGATCTTGTAGTTGAACAACTTGCTTGGTATTTTAAAGAATTTTAAGTAAATAAACGAAAATCTTTTTAAGAGAAGTTTCTTTACCGTCCTAAAAATTTTAAAGGGCTTGTTTAACAATGTCTAATTAAAGTTCTACTTAGTTATCCGAAACGTAAATTCTGCCTCAAAAAATCGAAGCATGAAAACAATGCTGTTACAAAATCATGGGAGAAGTTTTCGAGGAACCAATACGTAAGAAACTATTGGAGAGTCATACTCCCTCCAGCTTAAAAGAACAAAGTCTGAAAATGTCATCCAAATGATTGGTTTCAGAGAAATAAAGCAAATCAAATGAAATTGTCCTCTTAATTATGGTTTGGTTTTGGCAACACTGGTTTCTGACGTGTGTTTAGTACCTTGTGTCACTGTCAAACAGCTTCAGTTTGGCTTGCAATTTAACCATGGATCGTCTTACAAATAAACAACGCTTGCAAATTATTGAATTTTACTATCAAAATTCGTGCTCGGTTCGAAATGTTCATCGCGCGCTGCTTCCATTTTATGGTCAGCATTCTCGACCTTCTGAGCAGTCTATTCGGAAGATTGTGACCAAATTTCGCACCAAATTTACTTTGTTGGACATTAAACCACCAACACGTTTACGTACTGTGCGTAGTGAAGAAAATATTGCGGCCGTATCAGCTAGTGTGACAGAAGACCGCGAAATGTCGATTCGGCGCCGTTCCCAGCAGTTAGGCCTTTGTTACAGCACTACGTGGAAAATTTTGCGGAAGGATTTGGGCGTAAAGCCTTTTAAGATACAGCTGGTGCAAGAACTAAAGCCAGCCGACCTACCACAACGCCGAATTTTTGGTGAATGGGCTCTTGGAAAGCTGGCCGAGGATCCGCTTTTTTATCGAAAAATTGTGTTCAGCAATGAGGCTCATTTTTGGTTGAATGGGTACGTAAATAAGCATAATTGCCGCATTTGGAGTGAAGATCAGCCAGAAGCATTGCAACAGCTACCAATGCATCCCGAAAAAGCCACTGTTTGGTGCGGTTTATGGACCGGCGGCATTATTGGGCCATATTTCTTCAAAGATGATGCGAATCGCAGCGTTACTGTCAATGGTGAACGCTACCGAGCGATGATAACAAACTTTTTTTTGCCCGAAATGGAAGTTCTTGACTTGCATGATATGTGGTTTCAACAAGACGGTGCCACATGCCACACAGCACGCGAAACAATGGCGCAATTGCGAGGCGAGTTTGGTGAACAGTTAATTTCACGTTTCGGGCCGGTCAATTGGCCGCCTAGATCGTGCGATTTGACACCATTAGATTATTTTTTGTGGGGGTATGTCAAGGCTAATGTCTATAGGGACAAGCCCGCTTCGATTGACGCACTGGAAGCCAACATCCATGCATTCATTCGTGAGATACCGGCCGATATGTGTGAAAGAGTATGCCAAAATTGGACTCAGCGGATGGGCTACCTGAGACGCAGCCGCGGTCAACATTTGCATGAAATTATCTTTAAACAATAAATTGCAAAGTTCAAACTATCGATTCAAATAAATATTTCATTCATTTTTTCGAATTTTTTGCGAATCGCAGCGTTACTGTCAATGGTGAACGCTACCGAGCGATGATAACAAACTTTTTTTTGCCCGAAATGGAAGTTCTTGACTTGCATGATATGTGGTTTCAACAAGACGGTGCCACATGCCACACAGCACGCGAAACAATGGCGCAATTGTGAGGCGAGTTTGGTGAACAGTTAATTTCACGTTTCGGGCCGGTCAATTGGCCACCTAGATCTAGTGATTTGACACCATTAGATTATTTTTTGTGGGGGTATGTCAAGGCTAATGTCTATAGGGACAAGCCCGCTTCGATTGACGCACTGGAAGCCAACATCCATGCATTCATTCGTGAGATACCGGCCGATATGTGTGAAAGAGTATGCCAAAATTGGACTCAGCGGATGGGCTACCTGAGACGCAGCCGCGGTCAACATTTGCATGAAATTATCTTTAAACATTAAATTGCAAGATTCAAACTATCGATTCAAATAAATATTTTATTCATTTTTTCGAACTTTTTGTGTTTTTTTTTTTAAAGTTCTAAACCTCTTAAAAAATTACCCGTTATAAGTGGGTGGTTCAAATTTAAATAATTGCTCAAACAGTTAAATCTTTTCGTTAGCAAAAAAAAAAAACTGCGAAAATGTAATTCAAACCGTTAGAGCTGTTTCAATTACAAGAATTTTTTATTTGTAATAAATTAATAATATTTAAAAATAACTTTTCTCTGGCAATACCAAACGATACTACCGAAAGTATCGGTAAATTTCGGTCCCAAAAGTGCGGTTTAGTCTCGTTATCATTTCGTATGTTTTGGAGCATGGTATCGTCACAAAAAACCAACAACCAATAATGTTGATCGGAATAGTGTGGATGCTGTTTAAGGGTTTTTCTTTTGTGTGGGGAGTTTTGAACCCATCTGTTGCGCCAAACCAAAATAGCACCATTACACCGGTTTGCTAGGGTAATTCTTCATCGGTACTCCACTAAGATGTCGCTCGTAGAAATAACGTTTACTCCAAGGTAGACGAACTTCCTAGCTACTTCGAAGTTGTTGCTATCAACAATAACATTTTGTCGCAGCCTATTGACAGATCTATCGTCAAAATCGAAAAATTCAAATTCATTGTTTGTTGATAGCATGTATTTGGTCTTGCCTTCGCTTACTTACTTTAAGACTTACAAGTTTGCCGGTCCCTAAAACGGCCTGTTATTGATGATGTCAATATCATCAATATACCCTCGAAGTTGGACAGATCTATTGAAAATAGTGCCTTAAGTGTTAACGCCTACCTTGAGTTCAATTTGTTTGAGAACGAGATTGAAAAAATCACCTGATAGCACATATCTTCTTGCCGAAACCCTATACATTTATGTATTATAGTTCCAAAGAGCTTTTCCCTAGTTGCGCATTCCATCACGTATTTTCCATTTAATTAACACATATTAAGTGATTATGTGTATGCATGATGAACACTAATATTTAATTTTTGCTTCAGTTAAACAATTTTTAAAATGAATATAATATATTAAATGAAAATATGTACCTAGATAGACAATTGATGAAACGTTCAAAGAAACTATAACTAAAGATATTTTAATAACGTAATAATCTTATCTATTTATTATTAACCGATTGAACGATAGATCTGAAATGACATGACAATAGTAATGCACACCCCTCCCACATACTTATTATTTCTTTCAGTCTTTAAAAAATAGGACTTCCATTCGTGCATACATACATATACTCAAAATTCAATGAAAAAGTCATTTTATAATATCTATCCATTCATTTTCAATTCCATTATATGCAAAAGTTGGTTCCTTGAAAAACTTCTGCTACAATTACATCTGCCATACACATCCGGTCGATAACAATCTAGCGAAATTGCTTACCATTGTACACACTCGATTGAGTGACAGTTTGATTCATGACTGTTTCCCAAGTTAATATCGTGCAATAAAAATGAAAATGCTAACTATATACAGAGTAGTCTTATATGATGGAGAAGTAGATATATTGTATGGATGTAGGTACTTGTAACGGGTGATTTTTTAGCAGGTTTGGTTTTGGCAACACTGGTTTTGATAGCTGACGTGTGTTTAGTACCTTGTGTCACTGTCAAACAGCTTCAGTTTGGTTTGCAATTTAACCATGGATCGTCTTACAAATGAACACGCTTGCAAATTATTGAATTTTACTATCAAAATTCGTGCTCGGTTCGAAATGTTCATCGCGCGCTGCTTCCATTTTATGGTCGGCATTCTCGACCTTCTGAGCAGTCTATTCGGAAGATTGTGACCAAATTTCGCACCAAATTTACTTTGTTGGACATTAAACCACCAACACGTTTACGTACTGTGCGTAGTGAAGAAAATATTGCGGCCGTATCAGCTAGTGTGACAGAAGACCGCGAAATGTCGATTCGGCGCCGTTCCCAGCAGTTAGGCCTTTGTTACAGCACTACGTGGAAAATTTTGCGGAAGGATTTGGGCGTAAAGCCTTTTAAGATACAGCTGGTGCAAGAACTAAGGCCAGCCGACCTACCACAACGCCGAATTTTTGGTGAATAGGCTCTTGGAAAGCTGGCCGAGGATCCGCTTTTTTATCGAAAAATTGTGTTCAGCGATGAGGCTCATTTTTGGTTGAATGGGTACGTAAATAAGCATAATTGCCGCATTTGGAGTGAAGATCAGCCAGAAGCATTGCAACAGCTACCAATGCATCCCGAAAAAGCCACTGTTTGGTGCGGTTTATGGGCCAGCGGCATTATTGGGCCATATTTTTTCAAAGATGATGCGAATCGCAGCGTTACTGTCAATGGTGAACGCTACCAAGCGATGATAACAAACTTTTTTTTGCCCGAAATGGAAGTTCTTGACTTGCATGATATGTGGTTTCAACAAGACGGTGCCACATGCCACACAGCACGCGAAACAATGGCGCAATTGTGAGGCGAGTTTGGTGAACAGTTAATTTCACGTTTCGGGCCGGTCAGTTGGCCGCCTAGATCGTGCGATTTGACACCATTAGATTATTTTTTGTGGGGGTATGTCAAGGCTAATGTCTATAGGGACAAGCCCGCTTCGATTAACGCACTAGAAGCCAACATCCATGCATTCATTCGTGAGATACCGGCCGATATGTGTGAAAGAGTATGCCAAAATTAGACTCAGCGGATGGGCTACCTGAGACGCAGCCGCGGTCAACATTTGCATGAAATTATCTTTAAACATAAAATTGCAAGGTTCAAACTATCGATTCAGATAAATATTTCATTCATTTTTTCGAATTTTGTATGTGTTTTTTTTTTTTTTAAGTTCTAAAGCTCTTAAAAAATCACCCGTTAGCTCCATTGTTAAGATACTGACATAATAGTCTAAGAGCTGGCAACGTCTGACTTCGAGAAGTTGTTTTGGTATGGCTGGCTTTTTTATAAATACATGTTCGCTCTAACTTCTTTGATTTGCGAAAAGGCAGTGTGGCTGGCAGGAAATGTTGCGTTGTCCGCCATTTTGAAAAAGTGTATCGACAAACATCAAAGCAATTTTATCAGTTGCTATTGGACTTAGAGTAAAAACTTTTGTTTGATTTTGCTTGTTCACAATAATTTTTGACATCTTAACTTTTGGGGAGGAAAGGCATTCTTAAGAAAAAAATACTTAAAATGAAATTATTTATTTTTTGGAGCACCAAAACGATTCGCAAAATCACCAAAGGAGTTATTTACTGTATGTTGGCTACCTTGTGTATTTAAAACAATGACATTTTTTGTTTCATACAAAATCTAAAGATGCAAAAATGTAAGAAATCAGGTACCTACTCTTCAAAAAACTTTGTAATCATTTTTTAGTTCAGACGAACAAGAGGCGAGATAAACGCTAAAAACCATTTTTTACAATGAAAACTTGACAGTTTTTCGACAATAATTATTCATTGCAAATATATGCCAAAATTTATGGTGAATGCCAAAATTTCAAAGGATATTTTAACTTACAAAATTAAATAAAATTTGTAACTCTAAGTCTAATAGCAGCCAAGAAAATTGCATTTTTGTTTTTTAACACACTTTTTCAAAATAGCGGTCAATGCAACATCTCCTGCCAGCAAGACTGCCCTTACGCAGAACTTAGGGAGAACATTTATACAAAAAAAGCCAGCTTTACTAAAATTACTTCTATTTTGACATTGCTAGCTCTCGTACTATAAGAATTCAAGCAGAATGTGTGTACTTTTAAATGAGATTGGGAGATGAACGCTAGGAACAGTTTTCTAGAAACTTCTTTTGCTAATTATAATAAGAACATTTTTCATTTCTTTATTCGATCTACATACATAGGTTTTCTGTTTTTCACTATTGGAGACAAAAATGACTCCTTTATTTTCAGCTGAGGTCTTAGGACTATTTAATTAAAATAATAGAAATAGTAAAAAGATGATAGTTCACACTTCATATTCGTTTTCTGGAATATTGATATTAGATGTGTCTTTTTGTTTGCCAGCCAATTATTAATTCAAAAATAATAAGCTTTATAAAATACAACTAAAAGATAGCTTATAGCATCTAAAATTCCAGCTCATGGATATTAAAACAAATGGATTTCCATGGAGACCTACACAGAAGAGAAATTCTCATATTTTGTTTGTTGTGAAGTTATTTTAACGCGAATTAAAGCTTACGATGGCGGAACAACAATCCGCGAATTCAAATGGATTAATTTAAAATCGAAATTACAATATTATTATAGTAAAGAAACCGAGCACGAAATCTGCGTGCGCCGCGACTAGAAACAAGGAAATAGCCAACTATTAAAATTTGCACAACTAACAACACATAAAGTTGATGTCAACATTAGCTCAAGGAGGTGTTTAGTAATAAACTTTTATTAATCGAATAGATATAATAAGGCAGTAAGTTTACGGTGAAACGTAAAATCGAAAGCAAGGAAAAGAAAAGGCAATGAAAATGGCAAAACGGGGGTTCCACAATTAACTGGGATAAAAGTCTAACCAACGCAAACTAATTTAACGGCAAAATGACACGAAACCTAACTATAAACCAAAAAAAAAAATACTTTACTTATATCTTTTCAATATGTCTGCGGATCTCCTAACCACCTTATCTGCTGTCAACTCGAAATTTCTTCAGTTTCCTCAAAACCACTTCTCCGCCTCAAATCAATTCTTAATACTTTTCTCCAAAATTCCTCGAAACTCAAACCAAAAACATATAACTTTTTCTTAATCTTATTTTCTTATAAATTGCCCTCCAATTTCAAAAATATAACTAGTAAAGTTCCAAAAAGAGTGATTTTGAACTTGGCCATTCCAGTCTCTCACACATTCATACAACCAACCAATCGTTTTCGATATCTTCAGTCACAAGATCACGGCTCTACCTGGAAAGCTACGTGCTCTCCTCAAAATCCTCAGTTGTCGAATCTCATCGAAACTTTACTTTCCGAAACTTGCCAAGTCCAAATAGCCGAGTTCAGACCCCTTTTAATTGACTTTTTCGATAAAAACTTATAGGAACAAAAATCAAGAAAAAGTTTCTTCTAGGCATATTCCTAGTTACTCTAGAACAATCGTGAGTGATTCAAAACGCGAAGCAATTTTAAAAAAGTACTATTTTAACTTAAATACCTTTTAACGAATCACTTTTAATGCATGATGAGACCTCTATCTCATCTGCTGAGTGGGTTTGGATATGCTCACCTTCTTTGAAATGGTCTTTGGGAGGCTGTAATAGCTCCAAATCCACTGACGGAAGTTACAGAAATGAAGTTTTTTTTTGAGGAAGCACTCTTTTTTTGCTTGAAGTACTTTATGGTGAGAGAGAAAGCTTTTTATATGTTTCGATCTTATAACTTCATATTGGTGTCTCGATAGTTTAGTCTTTACCATCAGAGATAAAGTTCTGATATAGTTGAAAGCTTACTTTCTGTTAAGTCTAATGCAGTTGGCATTGACAATAAATATCCTGTGTTCGTCAAATCACTTCTACCTCTCTTATTCTGTCGTACATTAAGCACATATTTAACACGATATTGATGAAAGGAATATTTCCCACCAAATGAAAGTTAACAAAAATATTACCCATTCCAAAAAGCCTAATGATTATAGACCAATATCTGTGCTCCCATATCTGTCTAAAGTATTCGAACAAGTTGTGTAAAAGCAACTTACCGTCTACCCATGAATATATAATATCCTTTCACCTCAGCAGCCTTCGATACTGAGGATCACAACAAATTATGCTATAAACTTTCTTTAATGTATGATTTTCATCTTTTGCGGTTCGCTTAATATCATCTTATATGTGGAATAGAGAACAGGCGGTTTCAATTAAAAATATGTTATCAAATTTTCTTCCTATTACTTGTGGAGTTCCCCAGGGATCAATTAAGGGACCTCTTCTCTTTTGGGTATATATTCATGACCTTCCTACAAAGCTTATGAGATCTTCTACCCAAATGTATGCTGATGATGTGCCGCTTTTCAATAGTTGTCCTCTTGGGCTTATTGAGGAGAGTGCATATGTTATACACAGGGACTTTGAGGATATCTTCTATCGGTCAGACTGTAACGGTTTGTTCTTTGATTCTTTTAAGTCAAAATGCATCATCATAAGTAAAAAACCTCTGAACCTAGACTATTTTCCTAGTTTATATCTAAATGGTCTACCCATCGCTTTTACACCATCAGTAAAAATTTTTGGCATGCTCTTCAAAGAAACACTGACATGTTCATCAATGTCATTGTGGGTAAAGTGTATGGTGGTTGATGTTCCATCGCATATCAACAAATCATGTCCCGTTTAAACATATGTAGTTACCTACATAGAAAACTAATTAAAAGAAATTTAATGTCACTTTCACATTAAATTGATAAAACCAACACAAGTCTTAAGTCCACATTCAAGTAATAACATTTATAAGCCAACACTACCACTACAACTGCATGCTTTGGAATTAGGTTTTTTGTTTTTCCGTTACATTTATCTTTATTATATTACGTATGTACCTATATGTATGAAATTTTTACTTCCGAATAAAGCAACACGTATTGTTGACATGTTTTCCTGATAATAATATATCGACCATGGTATTTTGCAAGTAGAGATAGAGAGATAGGACAAACAATAAACAGAAACAAAACGTTCGATTGGAATGGAAGCAAACATAGAATTAATCATAAACATTAACAAATAAAATATCCTGTTGAAATAAAAGAGCTAATATTGGAAAAAAGAAGAGCTCAAAGAAAATGGTAAGCTTCGAGATTTCCAAGTTATAAGGCAGTTTTTAATCGTCTAGACAACGAACTTAGGAAAAGAATCTGTGAGTTTAAAAAATTATTCACTTAGTAGAATCTTGAATAGTCTTACCATGGATAATTCTACCGAATACTCCCTATACAAAGCCAAAGCAGCTAAGTGCCAAGAAAAACCACAGACACAAAACCCTCCTCAAAAGCAAATGGATCAAAAACCCGAAACAAAAGCTGATCTTTTCGCTGAGCATCTCGCGGATATTATTAAGCAAATACAGCGACATATCCCTTACAGTTTTTTGATAGAAACGACGAATATGAAATTCATTTTGACACGCTGAAGCATGTGTAAGTTTAAGTTGTCTAACAAAAAACCACCAGGGAACGATCTAATAACTGCTCAGGTTTGGAAAGAAATGCCTTCCATAACCTTCAAAAATTTCAATTTATAATAACTGCATGCCTTAAACTATGATATGTGTTGCCACATCATTGGAAAATTGCAGAAGTCATTGTAAACAAGGTAAGCCACGCGCAGAAATAAGATCTTACGGGCTACACATAGCGCTTATACAAATCCTGGCATTTAGTTGCACCTCGTGGCATGATGGTTAGTGCATTGGACTACCATGGTGAAGGTCTGGGTTCGATTCTCAGCTGCTGCCACCTAAAAAACAGAAATATTTTTTCCAAAGTACTGCCTCTAGCGAGGAACTGACAAATCCTCCAAGAGTATACTTGTCATGAATAAGTGCTTCTAATCTAGCCGTTCGGAGTTCAGACTGGGCAAAAAATTGTAGGTCCCCTCTATTCTTGCCAATAACACGTACGCATAAATGGTTGAGAGTTGTAAGTCACTAGGCCCTGATTCCCCACAAGTTCTTGCTCCACCAAATTTATTATATTTTTTTACCAATCCTGACAATTTTTTTCGAAAAAATGCTCCTAAAAAATCCTAGCAAAGTAAAAGAAGAAAGAAACTAATACAATATAATATTCTTAGATGTTGCACAGCCCTTTGACAAGGTTTGGCACTTGGGACTTGAGTACAAACTGCATAGGGACCTTCCCAGGCAGTACTACGAAATGCCACACAAGGAAGTATCCTAGGACCAACCCGGTATCTTTTATAGACAAGGGATATTCCAGTAGACATCAACGCTCTCATGGCCATCTTTGCTGATGATACTGCAAAATTAGTGCCAGATAAATTCGTTACCAAGGCTATACAAAAAGTGCAAAATGCAGTCTATAAAGTTAGTTAACGAAACAAACAACAACAGAATTAATTTTCCAATTTTTATAAACAGAAGATACACAAGTGCCTTAACTCTAATACTGCCAAACCTTAGAATGAATTTGGAGTTTAAATGGAAAGAACACATAAAAAAAGAGAAGAACTAAACTTGAAGTAGGTACAGAAATATGTACTGGTTACTAGGAAAGAACTTTATACTTTTTTTTAACTTTAACATATATGTACCCAAGACACCACACTTGTTTGCACACATGTGTCGGTGTGCGGAAATGTGTGCTGTGTGTGGGCTGGTGCACTCACCGATTTTCGATGTCAGACACGGAGTGAGTAAATATCAAAAGTTTTTGATTTTTGGTGTCGGTGTCCCGATCGGTGTGATGTGTATGGGTATGTGCGTCTCTTGGTATATAAGAAATGGCCATCCACATCATGACCTTCAAATTGAAATGGTTACAGAAGTGGTTAAAAATTAGGCTATATCACACATTCAGCGACTGCAAAGTGATACCAACTCCGAAATGGAGACCGTCTTAAATGAACGAGACAATGTTAGGATAGATTTGAAGC
The DNA here is from genome assembly GCA_946251815.1 of Dasysyrphus albostriatus. NCBI lineage: Eukaryota > Metazoa > Arthropoda > Insecta > Diptera > Syrphidae > Dasysyrphus > Dasysyrphus albostriatus. Next base: position 59,787,990 of record OX276337.1, on the reverse strand, counting down.
ATTATTTTGATTTTCATGAAACCAAATTATCTTTTTGAATATGTTTCTGTTGGAATTCAGAACCTATATAACTAAATGGTAACACTGTTTATATCATTTTAGTACTTCCTGACAACTCTCATGTTCGTCAACTGTCTGTCACTCTTTCTTTCTTCTTCGAATGTAACTTACCTATCTATTAGAAACCCACGTTGTATAAATAAAATCCACAAATAGTTTTCAAATCGGTCTTTTATTTCAACAGTTTCTATCGCAAGCATTCGAAAAGGTGTGGCACGAAAGCCTCAAATATAAATTGAGACAAGTTCTGCTTGAAAGACTTAATAAAACTGCAAGCCAATATTTTGAAAACAGACTTTTTCGTGAAATGAGGAAATGAGTATTCAAATTTCAAAGAAATAGTAGCTGGGGTACCACAAGGAAGTGTATTAGGTCCAGTTCTGTACCTTTTATTTACACATGATATACCTCAAACAGAAGAAACTATCGTAGCCACGTTTGCTGATGATACTGCAACACTAGCAATGGACAAAACGGTAAGCGAAGCTACAATTAGATTACAAGGTGCACTAAATAATGTTAATGGAAAACATGGCGAATAGCGCTCAATGAACAAAAGTCAGTCCACGTGGACTATACGTATACAAAAATAAATAGACTACTAGTCTTTTTAATTTTTTTAATACCACTCGCGTCCTTTTGCGAATGAGGCAATGTATCTGGGAGTGACCCTAGACGCGAAATTAAAATGGAAGCCGCTAGTTTAAAAGAAGTGTGAAGAATTAAAAAGTAAATTTAATAAAGACACTGGCTACTCGGTAAATATTCAAAGCTTAGTATTGAAAATAAACTGATTTCGATTCTTTCATTTCGGGACGAAACAAAAAGTTTCGCGCAAGAATATGGAAATCGGCTATTAGAACGCGCTAATTCAACAACGATTATTGACATTCTTGACGAGTCGAATTTCGTACGCCATTTGCAGGACCGTTCACTGGAAAGTTTTTTTTTTAATTTATCAAAAACAAGAAGAGAATTTTACATTCAGTTTTCAATACTTGACTAACAAATTATGGGGGCATCGAAATTTAAAAAAAAATTGTGGTTCTCATTTACGCGAAATTAAAAAAAAAAATAAACTTTTAAACAAAAAATCAAATTTTTTCAAAAATACTCGCTTTAATATTTAAATTTCTCAAAAACTATTCTGTGAAATAACTTCATTTGGAATATAAATAAGAGAATAAAATATCTATTGGCTCTATAATTCTATCTCCCCCTTCGTCTCAGGGGGGGGGGAGATAGAATTTTCCCCCCATACTTTTTTTTAGAATGAAACCAGAAATCATCCCCTAAAATATCAACCACAAAATCCAGTATAAACCAACATTTATACAGGAGGCTTTCCAGCAAAACTTGGGCAAGGTGGTGCTTATACTTAGGAGGTTGAAATTTTATGCCGAAAACACAATTAACCTAGGTAACAAAATTTTGTGGTGAGCTAGTCATAAAACTACCTATAAAACGGTTTTTTTTGGACCACCCTAATATACTAGGTATGTAAATATATGTACTAAGCCTACCTTACATAATTTATAATTTTCATGGTTTATGGATTAAGAAATTTAATTTACCTGCATGTTTTGTGTTTTTCATGAAAACTGTTATACTTGTGGTTAATGTGGGAACATAAGTAATAATCTTATCACGTCATAATACCACATGCACTCATGCACCACCCACACAAATTAATTGTTCTCAAAACCAAAAACCACACATGATATGCAGAGAAATCTGCAGATGATTTAAAATAAAAATTAACAAAAATATTTGAACGCATTGTAATGATGGCCAATAGCTCCAAGATTCGGGGTCGTAGCTCATAAGCCACCTGTTGCAATGGATTTTCTTTTCTTCGATGAAAATATCTTCAAGTGTTGTCCTTGTGCTTAGACATTGTCACAAGCATACATTATATTCACTTTAAAGCTATTAGATATAAGTTTGCTCATAAGTACATACGCTTTGAACATCCATCGAATGACAGAGCTAAAACAAGTGTAGTGCAGTTTCTTTCCTTGAGCTGGCATTTTTATGTGAGTCTCATCAACTAAACCTATCACACCCGGAAAGCCTAATCGTTCGTAGAACTTTGACTTTATAGCCGGAAATTCATCTCGAGGAGGAAACTGCTCATCATATCTTTGGGCTATACTGTTTAAGGCAATGGAAACTTCTGCTATCACAAACGGCTTACTAAAGTCTGAGACAACGGCGATACGGAATTTTGACCAACCATTGCAAACTGGCATCAGTGGTAAAAAACCGCAAAGTATATATGACTTTTGTTTGACACTGGAAGCTGGCTTTTATTCATCTATGTATTAAATCCATGCACAGATGTTTGAGACATCCACATAGATAAATAAAGTTGGATAAAGTACTCATCAGGGGCAACTTTAAATGGATGCTGTCTATCTCGTAGACAACTCCTTAAAATTCTTACATTATTTCTTAAGCTGATGGGATACGTACCTCGTGGCATAATGGTTAGTTTGTTGGACTGTCATGCCGAAGGTCTGGATTCAATTCTCAGCCGCTGCCACCTTAAAACTGAAATGTTTTTCCCGAGGTATTGCCTCTTACGAGGAATAAAGGGATCATGATGGATCTAGAATTAAAAAAAAAATATTGAAATAAAAAAATTAAAATCTCGAATGCAAAAATTTACGTACAAAAATCTTTAATGCACAAAAATTACGAAAGACATAATCTCGAAAAATAAAAATAAAATTCAAGATTTTTCGTTTACTTATTTTAAAAGTTAAGTCTCTTTTATGTTCAGTTTATCAAAAACTCATTGGCCTTATTTCCCAAAATAAAAGTAGAAAGCATCCACGGGTTTATTTTCCATTTTGAAAAGAACACAAAAGCTATGGGTTTCGTTACCTTTTTCTGGTGGGTTATAATTTCAGTTATGAATGGTAAGAAGACCCATTCAATAAAATAAAATAAATTCAATTTAACATTATAAAATCAAAGCTCCTTTGTTGGTCCCCTTCACTCCTGCCAATAACACAATACAAATTAAATGCAAAAGAAACGAATATTATGTCACTTTATTGCAGTGATATCTGAGTAAGCGACCCCTTTGCTAGTAAAATTACTCTGGCGACCCCCACATTTGTAAAAAATAATTTTTCAGTTTAAAAGCGACATAAACTGAACTTCTTATTTGCGGTAAGGTTTTGCCGTTTTGAAAACAAAAAATGCACAACTGGGTCCCACGTACTTACTCTTATGTTCAAGACGCTGCTGTGGGCTTAAGAACATTATTTATGTAATGACATGAAATTATGAGAGAAAAATGTTTAAAAGTCTGAAATTCGATATTTGAATTAGCTAAAAAAGCTCCTTCTTTTCTAAATGAAAAAAAGAACGCCATCTTAATTCTGGAAAAAAAAAATATTTAAAATCGGAGAAAATAATTTTTGTATATCAAATTATAAAAACATTTTTAAGGAAAATTTTTGGTATGCAAATTCTTAGTACTTACTTATGTGCATTTAAAAATTATATTTTGAAAACAACTGTCCACCCGTTTTTGATATATAGAGTTTTCCAAGAAAAAATTTGATTTTTTTTTTTCAAAAATTTAAAAACTTGCTTTTGAAAATTTTGGTATGATTTATTTTTTACTTTACAGAGCGTAATACAACCCTTAAATTCCGATTTTTTTAAAAATCGACTAATATTAGATTTAAAAAAAAAAATTGTTTAATATTTTTTGGAAATCCAAAATTTTTTTTTTTTTAATTTTAGTTAGAAAAACTATTTGTATTGCTTAGAAGTTTCTGTAGAAAAATAATTATTGAAATAACGGTTTCGAGCAAATCAGAAATAAAGAAAATGGTTCTTTGCGAGGTACCATTAATAACCATTTTTTGAAAAATGGCTTCCCTTTCAAAGGTAGTTTTTACCAAAAAAATTTATTAATTTTTTGAAAAAATAAGATTTTTGGCAGGTATCGTTACTCTAAGTTCTAAGAAAAAGGAAAAATGAAAAAAGAATCACAAAAACCCACTATGTACATAGTTTTAAGAAAATCAACGCAGCCGTTTAGGCTGTAGCCAAATAGACAGAAAGAATTTTGTCAATCACTTTTTTGGTGTTCTCTGTCATCGTAATGTCATGTGTGATTGTTGTCTGGAAATTTTTTTCCATGAATCTATAACTATAATACCTACTTACATATATCGCTTATAAAAAGAAAAAATCGTAATTTTAGTAATTTTCATTCTTTGATTTCTTATACCTCGTTTTCATTAGAACCGAAATAGGGTAGGTAGTTAGGCGCCAGTTATATCTATCATTGAAACTTATCATTGAAAACTTTACTGATTGATTTTGAGACATTTAGAAAGCATAATCAAATATTATTTTGATGGAAAAAAAAGCTCAAGACTTAATTAATATTTCTAGTCAAAAAAAAAATTCAAATAGACCCAACTTTCCACATAAAATGACTTTAAAGATTCCAATGATCATTGGTAAGGTAGTTCAATCGTTGAAAAAAGAAAAGTCTTTTTATGTGGAAAATTGGGCCTATTTGAATTTTTTTTTTGACTGGAAATATTTATTAAGTCTTGAGCTTTATTTGTTCACCAATAAAATAAATGGTTTTACTTCTTAAACGTCTCAAAATCCATCGTTTATATTTTCAATGATAGCTATAACTGGCACCTTACGAAAATCACAGAAGTTGGACTGCTCATTCCATTTTAGAATATCAATTCTCCGTGGTTGGTTTTTAGTTGTAATTTCTTTTTTTCTAATTCTGGTTTGCAAACAGTGAGTTTTGAAACTTTCTTACAAAAGCTTTTCAGATCTCTTCAAACTGTTCGTCAGGTCTGCGCATCAGAATTGTCATTTCTTTTTCAAGAAGATTTGATCATATTTTATTGTTTTTTACTTTAAAAGGGCGAGAATTGATCACACAATATTAAATATCACTATTAAAATATCACCACAGCCTTGCACATCTAAACTGGAGCAACGGCAGCAAGGCAACCCGGCAAAAATAAATCTATTCGGATGTGTTTGTATCGCAAGCGTTCGACAAGGTGTGGCATGAAAGCCTCAAATTTAAATGAAGACAAGCTCTGCTTGAAAGACTATAAAATTTTAAACGAATATTTAGAAAACAGACTTTTTCGTGTAAGGCATGAAAATGAGTATTCAAATTTCAAAGAAATAGTAGCTGGGGTATCACAAGGAAGTGTTTAACGTCCAGTTCTGTACCTTTTATTAACACGTGATATACCTAAAACAGAAAAAAACTATCATAGCCACGTTGGCTGATGATACTGCAATACTAGCAGTAGGCAAAACGGTTAGCGAAGCTACAATTAACCTACATTTGACTCTATAACGACAATTATGTCAAAAATAATTTTAAAGAATTGAGTATTCAGCTGGACACAACTTAAAACATTTTCTTTTTTATCTAAACGGCTTGTGACCACAACCCCCCTAGTAAAACTTGGGACCCCCTGGGGCCTACACGGAAAGAATTGAAAAATCACCAATAGGAAAATTTGCAGTAGCAATTTACAAATTAAGTTTTATTCGTAAATTAAGGCATCTTGGTTCCAAATTAATACAAAAACTGGTAATTTAACATTAAAAACGTAGTAATTTACAAAATTTGTTTTTTCATGGTTTTCAATTGAAATGTATATACTATTAATATTTAATTACAATATTTTTTGTGTTATTTATTCTCCAAAAGAATAACTTCGCAAACAGCATTTGCCGTTTAAATCTAAGTAGAGTCAAACGTGGGATGCATTATTTGTAATTTGCAGCTCATTTTTCTTGATTTGATCCAAGAATTCTTTCCGTGTAGGAGGTTGCGACCCACAGTTTGAAAAACACTTCTTGCTTGGACACAGTTAGCCAGTTATATTTCTGTGATCTCAGAGGACTTATATAGTCTATTGAATGGACCGAAAAATAATATAAAAGATATGAACAATTACGTGCAAGGATTCTTACTATTGAATATTGGTCCATAACCATGCTTAAAACCAAAAATGCTACTAGATTCACTCACTTTTGAGAAAGAGGTCACACTGGCTGCTTTTCAATATTTTTGTTATAGCTCAGAAACTAAGCCAAAATTTTTATTCACGATTTGCATAAAAACCGGTCTTATATATTAAAAATAACGGAACGACTGGTTTTGTTCACCACGGAACACTCTTCACAGTTTCACAGTTTGTGAATTTAATATTTTACCGGCTTGCTATAGGGAAGAGTGGGGCTATTGTTAGGCCACGAGGCAAGTTGAGTAACGTAGTATTATTCACTCCGGAACGCTCTTCACAGCTTCATAGATCGAGAATTGACGCCCAGGTTTCTCTAGTAGTGTTTTTTTTTCGTATTAAACAAACCAATAGTTCATTATATTCTACCAGCTAGCTAAATAGGCTAGAATGGGGCTAGTTGGGTCACGGGGTAAGTTAGACGACGCGAATAACAAAAAAACCGCAATTTAGCTATGAAGATAATCATACATGAATGAAGCATAATCTGTGGTGTCGGTTTTTGCCATAAGTGAACCACATTTTTGGATACATAAGTAAAAAAAAAGCGAATTTGCTTTTTTTTGTGTTATCAGGATGAAAACTTCTGAATTTCTCAACAAAGTAATCTAATTGTATTAGTCCTGTTATTTTATGATTGTATTCCATTTTTGAAATTGAAAATTCTAAGTTTTTTTTTTTTAAGTGACAGAATACACTTATTCATCAAGCTAGGTGTGAGATAAGCTGGGCCAGGAACAGGTGGAGCAACTTGCCCCGCTGATTTAAAACTTGTCAGTTCAAAGTTTTAATGAGGAAGAAGAATATTATTGCTGTATGTTGTTATCGATAAGTGTATGGAGGCATATTCTCAGACTTTACCCACCGAGGAGTGGGTGCCCAAGAAACAATTTTAGCTGTTTAATTGCTCAAAAATCGTTTGTAGAGCTAATCTTAAAGCTCGTTGAATTCAAAAGAAGCTCCAGATGCACTTCTAAAGCAAGTGCAGAGCTTGCCTACAGCGAATTCATTGAGTTTGAGAGCTAATTTTTGCTCGAAACCAGCTTTTTATCAGTGGCTTGTTAGGCCTTGCAGCTCTTAGGTTTATTATTTAGAAATCTTTAAAGCAACATTTTTGACAGCAATATGTTTGTATTAGTTTGGGTTTGTGTAATACAAATTATAAAGTAAAATAATATTAGAACGATGTATTATATGTGTGATAGTAACAAACGAGAAATTTATGTGTTGTGAATTTGTTGTGTCGGAAAATAATAAAATATTCCTAGAGAAAATATGTGAGTATAAGTGAGAAATGAAATTAATTGTTTGTCGGTTCCATGTTAGTGAATTTTTAGTGCGCGCTTAGATTTTTCAAACATGTACTGAATGTACTTCGCAAAATTACAACGCGCCTTCGAAAAAGTTATCTTAAGCAATACAAAACTTTGTACAAAAATTAATTTATATCTGAAATAAAATATTTTTACTTTCATTGCAATATTTGCAATATTTACTGTGTTTTATATTGAAAAGAAAGATTTTTCATTCGTTTTAAATAAAATAAATAAAATTAATTTAATGTTTTTTTTTCTGTCACCATCTTTCTTATCATGAAAATAGTTTGTCTTCAATAGAACTGCAATATGGATATTGTAGAGCTAGTTTCCACAAAATGAGAGTTTTGCGTTCAGTGCTAAAAAAAGAAGGGTGTTTCAAAAATTGCGAAACACCCTACTAATATGAGAGAGGTTTAGTTTTAAGCTCTATATTCGTTTTGTTGTAGCTTTGGTCAGCCTTCAAATTTCACAATTCTCAGAGAAATTCAACAATGCTCAGAGAAATTTCCAATACGCATGCGTTTGTGTGAATGTATTAGTAATTTAACTCTACAGCCGCGTTTTGTGTAGCTATTTTTTGACATTTCTGAAGAGCCATGCAATAGTATTTTAAGCATGAGTTCTAAGAAGCTCTACAACGCTTCTTTATATGTTCATATTTGTAGTTTGCTCGTTTAAAGAACACTGAACGTTATTAAAGAGCATATTTTTAAATTTTGGGACGTTATAAAATTAATGGAGCTTAACGTGTATTAGAAATTCGATTATGGAACAAAATTTTTAAATAAATGTTGGGAGCTGTGAAATAGTCTGTCTTAGAACTATAGTGTCGGATTTCACTGCTAACAAGCTGCTTAAGAACAGTTTGGCTTCTATTAGCTCCAACGATGTTACTTGGGTGCAATGACATTCTTGCTGAAATTGGGCACATGCACTATTTTCAAGACTCTCTATTACTGCACATTGGGTCATTATGGTTTATTTAAAGTTGTGCGTTGGATTGGTTCTTTTCCTTAAAAGTCTTTCTTTTTTGACTTTTAAAGCCTTACTTACTTACTATCTTAGGTCCTCGGACCTGTTACTTCCCTGAAATTAACATAGCGGGTCATAGGGCCTCCACTACTCCTTCGTGCCATTGTGAACGGTTCCTGGAGATGAACCTCAGCTCTCTCAACTCTTGCCCAGTTGTGCTGATTCCTCTTCGACCGTCCTTCGTCAAGTATGTACTTCTAAGTCGGCCTACTCCTCTGCCTCACTGTGTGAGAGGGTTCCATTGCATCGCTTGACTCGCAATGCACTCGTGGCTTTTTCGAAGAGTGTGTCTAATCCACTGCCACTTACTTTCGTGTTATAGAGTCGATGGTTTCCGGAACTGACCTCGCATGAAGTTCATCATTAGAGATACGGTCAAAAAATCCGGAAGATTTTTCGCAGACATTTATTTACGACCATTTAAGCTTTCTTGTTACAGTGGGTGTTACTTTTCAAATGCTACATCCATAAAGAAGAAGAATTTAACATTGGAGCGGAACAGTCGTAGCTTGGTCTTTAGGCTTATAGAGTTGTTTCTCATTTTTAAGGCTTTGATTCAACTTAACTGCATCTCTTGGTCTAACTTGCCCTGCTAGTGGGGTGCTGGGTCCATAGATTATAAAATAAAGATGGCAATCCTCAGCTGTCAATTTGATTCATCTACAAGCTGAAACAAACAGCTGGGTTGATTAGATTTGCAAAGTATTAATGAAAACCAGTGAATCACGCACACATAGAATCAACTCGTCATCGTCATTCAGCATATCATTCAGCACAGGCCTTGCTGTTGTTGCAATTGACACCTTTTCATCGACACAAAGTGAAATTACAAATAAAACAATGTAAACATTCCTTCTATGGATTCTAGTTTCACTGTTGTGTTGTGAATAATTAAAAAGTTATGGGACTTCAAGTAAATGTGGTGCAACTAAAACCACTCTACCCTACTATACAACCACATTGTCACAATAACATAATGTTTTTATACTCGTTACTTTTCTACCTATTTATAGGATATTATTCTAAAGTTTTTGCGTGAATAACAAATCTAGGTGTAGATTTCAGCTAAAACGGATGGTTAGTTTTTGAGTTTTTACTAACTAAACAAAGAGTTTACTTTTACTGTTGGTGTATTTAATAAATTCATAAAATTAAATCTCATCTTTGAATCACACATCGAGAAGGAAATTTGTTTTGTTCAAAATTCAAGGTCAAAGCACTTAATTAATGTACCTAATTATGACTTACATTAAAATTACTCGCATGTGGCCCATTCATCCAATTAAAATATTTTGTATTCAAAAATTAACATATTTTTGGGGTTCCTTTTTTAGTTTAGGGAATTTAAATAAGGGCAATGAATTTAATGAATCTTCCACCACTTCATCTTTCAAATAAAATAAAATCATATTTACGGTCGAGTCAACTTTATATCTTTAATTTAGATACAATACATTTTGCAGGATATGAAAAAAAGTAAATGATGAAAAGTTTGAATAAGTCCTTTAAATTAAATTACTAATAGAGATATAAGTTTCTGTTGAATCCTGTTTCTATTGAATCCTGAGTCTCATGAAAAAAATCTTATATAATTTAATGGAATTGAATGAAATAGAAAAAAAAAAAAACAATAACACAAAATGACTATTGAAAGTTAATCCCTGCAGCAACAGCAAAGAAAATAAACAAAGAACCATAAAAAGAATAAATCACATCTTTCCACACGAAAAGGTTAACATACATTTTCTCTATTTTATTTTTCAATTAAAGTCGAGTAATGATAGAAAAGCAAAAGTTTGGATGTTCTTTGTTTAATTTTTACCTTCAAGATGTTTTTGTTTTATACATTTTAATGTAGTTGAAACTTGGAAGGTATGTCGTCTATCACGCAAAAAATATAAAGGTTAAAATAGATACAAATGGAAGGATATTTAAAGTATCTTAAATTAACACTCTATAGTCCACTCAGAACGCATAAAACAGAGGACTGAACACTGAAATACCAAAAATTAAATAGGTGTTTTTTTTTGTGTATCCAGTCATTAGAAGAATAAATTATAAGGAATTAAGATTAAGTATACCTCTGGGGACTCTAACTCACTTTCGTTGGGCGCCATTTTTAATTTTTGGAAAATAACTTTACTATTTATTGAAAATTTGCTCAGTTTCAGCTAAATACTTAAATTGAATATAACACAAAATTTAAGGATTGGAATATCACAACTAAAATTCTTGGTCTTTAAAGTATTCGTTCTAAATTCACGGTAAAAAAATAACAGTAATATTACATTTGCTCTGGAGTATTGCCGAAGATTAACTGCTAGAAAATCATGCTTCTAATGGCAAACGCTGTATTAGTTTAAAAAAAATATCGATAAATAAAAAGTTCAATGAAACTCTGTGATATTTTCCAAAAAGGACTTAAAATTACAAGAATATTCTGTCTATCTGAAGTATTACCAATTTACCTTTTTGAGGCTTGAGTTTGGTTTAAGATCGGTTTTAGGTCGGTTTGAAATCAGTTTCAGGTTGGTTTGAAACCGGTTTTAGTTCAATTTGAAATCGATGGTTTGACATCGAGCTCAGTTACAAATCCAAGATTTTTAATTGTAGGCAAAGCAATTTAAATTTTTGACCCAACTATTTTAACAATTTGTTTAAAGTTTGTTTGATTTTTGAAACAAGAAAAAATATATTTAAGCCATAAATTACACATTTGGCACATTTTGCACCAATTTATACTAGTCCCTGAATATTGGTCATGATTGTAAGATTGGTTGCCTTTTTAAGGTTTGTCATCAAACGAATTATGCCTATTTTAGAAATGGCCAATCCAATGAATGGCTTTCGGACTTAGACGTCAATAATAATTGTCATGAGACTAAGGGCCAGTTTTTCAGTGCGAGATCGTCATAGTCTCGGGGTTTTCAGTCCATTGAAATTCTAAGTTAACTATCTAATGAGTTAACTCAGGGGCTAAATTGAGGGTTTTTTTAGCTGTGGCGCCATCACGATTTTGATAGTGAGAGTTATTGTTTGTAGAATTTCGTTGTTACATAGAAGCGTGATATCCATAGTGTATCACAATCAGTGACAGATAATTTTTGATAACTGAAAGATTAAGTTAATCCTCAACTGAAAAACTGTTCCTGAGTTAACTTGGAATTAATTTATTTTCAGAACTAGCTTACTCTAAGTAGATTCTCTCTAAATTGACTCAGAGTTAAACCGGAACTAAAACGTGGCCCTTGGAGTTTTTGTCAAAATGTAGCCATGGACTATAGAATTTCTACCAAAAAAAACTTTGAGAAAAACCATGCGTTTTGTGTTGAATTGTAGAAGCTCAAATTTTAACGTTCACAAAAAAAATGGTTTCTACGGTACACCCTCTGTAAAAACAACCTTCGATAAACGCAATACCTCGGTTAAAACAATATCAAAATTTTGATCATTAAAGACTCAATGATTGCAACTTTTCGAAAAAATATTACTCAGTAAACGCAACTTTGGGCGACCTGCATCGTGCCTGATCGGGAAACTATTGATTGGTCAAAATTTGGTCTGGGCCAGTAGCGCAACATTTGTCACGGTGAAGTGCTTGTTTCACTTCCTCATGGTGATCCCCGGCAACTTTCTGCGTATATACGTAAATTGGCTAAAATTACAAGTGCGAAAGTCCTAACTTTTTAGGATATGTTACGGAGGTAAGCATTCTTCGTAACTGAAATCAATTCCAATACCGAAACCAACACTACGCCTCGGATAAGAAATGATTACACGTCAATACTTCAAAAACAAAGAGGATCAGCCTCGGAACACTCTTATCTATCCAAGTAGATATATCTGGACAACCAGTAGAAATGGTAGAGAGTTTCCAATATCTCTCTACTAGCAGCATTGTCTCTTCTGATGGCGGGACCAAACTATTATTAGCCGAGCCGAATCGGGAAAGCATTTGGAATGCTGTCAAAAATAAGGCGAAACAACACTCTATAGGCCTCTTAAGACCAAGCTGTGACTGTTCCGCTCTAGTGTTGAGTACGTGCTTCTTTATGAGTACTTGGAAAGTAACATCCGCTGTGACAAGAAAGCTGCAAACGTTTGTGAATAGGTAGATGTCTGAGATACTTCTTGAGGATTTTCTGGCCTAACCGTGTCTCCAACAATGAACTTCATTCGAGGACAGGTCAGGAAACCACCCTCTCGCGCAGCGAGACAGAGGAACGGGCCGACCTAGAAGTACTTGGCGAAGAACGGTCGAAGAGAAATCAGCACAACTGGGGTAGAGTTGGAGGGAGCTGAGGTACATCTCTAGAAACCGTACACGATGGCGCGTATAGAATTAGTGGAGGGCCTATGCCCCACACGGGAAACTCACGGACGTAATAGGTCCGAAGACCTAAGGAAAAAGAAGAAACGTAACTTTCCTTTCAATTATCTCTTTTTAGTTTGATCAATAATTCGATGTATTTCTGTTAAATTTTGTTGTTAACTTAGCAGTTAGCTTACAGCTATATCTCAGAATTTTGTACAGTCGTAAATATGAGATGTATTGAATGTTCGAATTGACTTACCAGTGCTCCGATAATTTTCTAAGCAAGGGCTCAACTTTTTTGTGACTCAGTTATTGCAACAAACTCAACTTCCCGAAATTTTATTAGTTGTTACAAAATCGTAACAAAACAAGCAAAGACTGAAACTTAAATCATACAATCAGGAAAGCAGGCCATTCACGTTGAAACTGTCGCAAGGACTGCCGCAAGAATCGTAGAGATTTTCTATGGAAAATTGACAAGTTCTATTGTGAATGGACCACGTTTGTACTTAAGTTCGTTGAAAATGTCTACATACCTTGCGACCGTCCCTACGACTGTCTCAACGTGTATGCCCAGCTTTACCTACCTAGAAAGAGTTACAAGCAACTAATTAAAAAATTTTTAATAAAATAACTGAATGCTTTTCTTGAATCCCTATTTTAACGATGGATTCGATATCTATGTACACTTCTTCTATGTCTTAGCAGAAACATATCACCAAGTAGTAAAAATCAATTCTTTTCGAAAACTTTGCTCTTTAACCAATCGTTCACATAACATACCTAATAAAAAAGACATTAAAGGCAGTCATATAGACAAATAATTTCTCACATTACAACTTTCAACATTTTTGTCTGCATAAAAAAGTCTTCATTGAAAAGTCGTAAAATTCAAATTCCAGAAAGCGTATTAGCTTCTGTTGCTCTTTATGTCTCTATTAACGCATATTATCGCACTTTGATGTTGTCTGAAGTTGTAAATTCAAATTTATTTCAAGAGGTGGTTGGTATTGGTATTTGGGATGGCATTCCCGCTGAACGACACTTTGTGTTTGTGTTTTTTGTAAAAATGAGAATGGAATGGAAAGAAAAGACTGTTTTTGTTTGATATTCTTTGTCGATGGACTTTTTACCTTAACCTATATTATATGTGTGTATCTGTGTAGGTATAGCATTGGTATAGTTTTATCCTGCCAGAAGAAAAGCAAGCTAATTGATTTACAAAACTGTTTGTGGAGACTCCTTCTTTACTTTGACGTATAAGTAATTCATAATTCCAAATCCTGACTTAAGTCAGCTAAAATTCCAGAAATTTGAATATAATAGCCCACAATAAATTTCTCATTCAGTTGATGGAATTAAATTTGAATTTAAATTGTCTGCACTGCACTTTTTTTGTTTTTATTATTCTCTTTGTCAAAACTAAGCTTTTATAGTTGGAATAAGGTTAAGAGAAAAATGTAGTTTTGCATGAATAAAGTTATTGTTTAAATTATAATTTTGCTGTTGGGTTGACATTTCAATTATTCCATTTCCATTTTACTATCTGACAATTTGTGTCTTCTACCTCATCTCCCAGGAAATTCTTACAAATCGATAAAATAAATCAGGAAGTTTGTGTATTTGGAGAAATACACAAAGTTTGTTTTGAATACAGGTGGATGAACTTTCAAACATTATGTATTAACGTCTGGTCTGAAAAGTTGTCTAGTTATGGAGTTTTTAAGGTTTGTGGGAACTTTGTGTGTAGGTGAAGGTATCATTCTTCTCCTACTCTCGTAGCTAAATGACAAAGAGATAAACTTCTGATGGTAAAATATTGGTTTAATATGGGACAAGTTGAGGTTTATTTAGGTTATATCAATTGCCATCCCTCGTAACTTTTGATGGTACACGTTTTTCATTTTTATCTTTTAAGGCAAACTCACATCCTTCAATGTCACAAGGAAGGTACTTATCAAAATTGACTAACAAATCTAAACTTTTGCTTTAAGGTTTTATACTTGTACCTATGTTCATTCCTACACATAATTTCTTTCAAAACAATTTTAATGCAAGTAGATTTGTATAACATATTGGTATAAGTTTATTTGTATTTTTTTTTTTTTAATATTAATTTCCTTAAACTTTCAGGATCCGTGGTTCGTGAACAAATTGAAAATTGAAGGCAAAATTGAGAATAAATTTTCTGTAACTTAAAAAGCTGTTTATACTGGGGAGGGACAAGCATATTTTTAATTAAGATTGCAAAAAAAGAACTGCATTAAAAAAATATAATGAAGACTTGGATAAGCATAAAAAATACTTAAATATCGAAAGATTATTTATATAAAAAAAATCACATACTATGAGATATAACCTTATTTAGGAAAAAAATAATTTTAAACTTAAAAATAAAACTTAAAAGTTCATGAATGATAGATTGAACGGTTTTTGTAAAATCATAAAATATACCAAACACATACATTTCAACAAGGGATTGATCAGACATAAGAGAGGAAATAATAAACATATTTGAAAAATTTAAACTAATTTTTAATGAAGATTTTTTTTTTTCAGAAAGTTTTGAAAATTTTGTATTATTATACATAACCTCAAAAATATAAACAAATAATTTTTTGTCATTTTCTAACGGAAATATCTCGAAATTCCAAGCTGGGGAGGGGGGGGGGGGGGGTAGCAGCAGCCACCATCTTCTTCTTTGTTTTTTTTTTAATCAAGTTGTTTTAATGGATAGCTTTGGGGAAATTATATTTTTAAATCAATATTTTTTGAATTTTGCTTCACTGTACTTTTTCATATTTAATGCTTTTATTAATTTTTTTTAAAAATCGTTCTTTGTTTTTATGCAATTAGAAATCAAAGGAAAGGTACTTTTTCCCATTTGTTGTTTGTTTTATTTAGTTCATTCAAAAGGCAATACAAGTAGGTACTATTTATAAATAATAATCCCATAATTAGGTTAAAGTAGGTACCTTTCGTTTTTTTTTAATTTCTCAAAAACAAAAAAAGAAGATCAGCATTTGACTAAAGATTGATAATAGTCTAGGAGCCCGTGACAGATTTTGGCGACCAATTCAACCAAAGCCAATTTTTTTGCGGTATGGTTAATTTGGCTTTGAAATTTAGCCTAATAGAAGTCAGCTAAGTTACTAGCGGTGATTCATGTAAAAAAAATAGGCTGGTCACCGAACCAAAGCTGCAATTTCGTGATATGATACTTAGTTAACACCTTATATTCTACAAAAAAACATCATCAGCTGGTTGTGTAGCAGTGACAAGGTTGCCTGCTGACATAGTTAACAATGTACGTATAAAAACAGGGTTAAACCCCACGAGCAAAATTAATTACAGCCAACTGAAGGTCTTTCCCTCCAATATAGAGTCAGCTGGTTTCTTTTTTTTGTATTGACTTCCTATTTTAAATCTAGTTTTCAGCTTTGGAGATAGATAAACTATCTTGAGTTATTCTTAAAAACGTGTAGTCTCGAATATCTATACCATCAACTTTTTCTTTCTCACGTGTAAAGAAAGAGTCTAAGATAGCAGCTAAATACTTCCCTCCAAGGCACTCCCCAATTGCGGAACTCCCAAATTTGTTAAGGCATAACTTCCTTGTTGGTGGTGACTTCAATACTAAACAAACCTAATGGGGATCAAGGCTAAGAACAACAAAAGGTAAACAGCTATACCAAGCAGGCCGCAAATACAACTTCGAATCGCTTATACCAATCATGGCATAAGTTTTCGAAAAACTGCTCCTGAAAAGACTTAGCAAAATAGTAGAAGAAAGAAAACTAGTTACGAGCCATCAGTTTGGATTTGGAAATAAACATTCCACGATAGACCACGGATGTTGTGGAAAAGGCACTTGAAGAAAAACAAGTATGCTGGGCTATTTTCTTAGATGTTGTTTCAGCCTTTGATAAGGTTTGGCTTTTGGGACTTGAGTACAAACTGCATACGGATCTTCCCAGGCAACCAACTCTTTAGAGTGCGGTACGACCAAAATTACTCAGAACTAAAGAAAATTGAAGCCGGTGTACCATAAGGAAGTGTCCTAGGACCAACCCTGTATCTGATATCGACAAAAGATATTCCAGTGGACATCAATGCTATTATGGCCATCTTTGCTAATGCTACGGCAATATTGATGCCAGATAAATCCGTTATGAAGGCTACACAAAAACTGCAAATCACAGTCGACAATGTCAGTAATTGAACGCAAAAATGGCGTATCAAATAAATAGAGACAAAATCGACGCATATAAACTTTACAAACACAAAAATAAACAATGTTCCAATTTTTATTAACAGTAGGTACTGCAGTACCTTACTCCAGTACTGCCAAACCTTGGAATGAATTTGGATACAAAGCTTAAATAGAAAGACCACATTTAAAAGAAAAGAGAAGAACTTAACTTGTACTGGAAATGACTTTAACCCATCTTTCCAGACCAAACTAATGTTATATAGGTAAGCAAGTATTGAAACCCGTTTGGACATTTGGCATCCAACTATGGGGCTGAACAAAGAAAACAAATGCTGAACACATCCAAAAATTCCAAAGCAAGGTCCTTCGCGGAATAATAAATGCCCCTTTGTATCTAAGAAATAGCTATCAACATCGTAGTCTTCAAATTGAAATGCTAACAGAAGAGTAGTTAAAAAGCACGCTGTATCACGCAAGCAGCGACTGCAAAGTCACACCAACTCCAAAATGGAAACCCTCTTGTTCGATTGTCGGTGTGCTAGTTAGGTTCGTAGAATTGCTTGTGGAGTGTGAGTTGCTCATGTGCGCACTCATCGGTCAACTTGTGACTAAATTATTTTGTTCCGGTAGAAATTGCATGTGCGCGACTAGCCTAAGGGAAACCCGTTCAATTGCACCAATTGATCAATTAAGAGATAGAAAATATTCTTATGAAAAATTTCAGTGAAAGATTTCAGCATCCAATTTCAGAAAAAAATAAGAAAACATACATACACAAAAATATGTAAAAATTGAACGTATTTTGTTTAAAAAAAAAGAAACTTTGAAACAACATTATCCCCACAAAATTCGAGAAGGGTAAAAGGAACTCATAATAATATCTATGTACTTATGATTTTTAGGGTTTGTTTGATTGTTAAGAAGTGTTTTTGTGGATCAGCATCATGCTCAACATCATCGCTAGTTGGAAATGGAAGAAGTTTTCAAAATCTTTTAAAAACCATACAGTATTGGTAGTCAAGCAGTTGTTTCTTCCAATGAAATGATCAAGCCAAAGCCATGACTATGTTGTCGAGCATGTTTTCCCATGCAAACTCCCCCTTAGACTTGTGTACTTTTTTACACTCTGAGTTATTTTGTGTTTAAATTAGTCCCCTATTACACCATGATTCTTTGCGTCCGATTTTTTTCGAACATAATGAGTGCGAAAGAGAAAAAAGATGAGATGGAAGACCAGTCGTTGCCGTGTGCGTCGTGGCCCAAGATTTCCGAGACTCTTTTTGACGTTTCTATTTAGCATTGTCTGTATTTTCGTATTTTTCCTATACAGACTCTCGACAAACCACTTAAACAGTAAAGAGAACTGTCAATTTTGCATCAAGCGTGTAATAACGCGTGACTCACATTATGATTTTCAAAGAGGAATTCGTAAAAAGAGTCAGGCGCAAAGAATCATCGTGTAATAGGGGACTTACTGTCAATAAAATTGGCGGAACGTGCTGCAGTGCCACCGTAAGCCAAGATTGAAATATCAATTGACAAAAAGCCGAAAATAATAATAGGGAGCTGTCATTTTGCTAAGCTGTTTCCAGTGCTGTCAAGTTAAGTGCTTCCAAGTTGGAACTATGTAATTTCTAAGCATTAACTTAAGTTTTTGTTCGGGGCCTGTCAATTAACCAAAAATTATACTTGTGTTAAGTTTGTTAATTGCATTTTTTTAAGATCAATTAAGCGAGTAATTCAATTAAGCAGGGTACAGTTTTGAACGGAAATTTTTCGGTCAATTAAGCGGGAAGGTCAATCAAACGTGGTGCAATTAAACGGGGAATACTATTAATGGTTCAACAACTTTTGCACTCACAGCCTTAAATAAGATCACATGATCATTCTGTTCTACTGTGTGTGTGTGACATGCAAATTGTTAGGATATGGTCTACTACCAATTAATTTTTTTGGACGTAGAGTACCTTTGGGCCTACTTCGATGTTTAAAGGGATTTATCTCCCTCACAGGTCAAGTTTTGGATCGCATTTATCTTGAATCAACAAATTTTGAGTTATGCTGGTCTTGTAACAAACTGGCGTGCAACATATATCTTTAAACATCATCCGATAGGGTATAAAGAAGGAGAACCAGTTCTGGTGGTTGAAAAATGAACAAGAAATTCCTTCAGACATTTAAAAGTTGACCTTGCTATTTTCTTCTTCTGTCATGACTGACTTACATAGATTAAGGTAGTTAGTTTTAAGTAGGGACAGTCAGGGTGGCACCAAAAAAAAAATATATATATAAAACAGAAAATGCTTACTGTGGCTGTTTTAGTTTATAAGTAGTCTGTAAGTTGTTAGTAAGAAGTTTATAAGTAATTTGTAAGAAGTTTTAAGTAGCTTTAAGTAGTTTTAATTAGCTTTAACTTAGTTTTATACAGTTTGTAAGTTTTATATAAACCCAAAATATAAAGATATACACAGATACCGAGTTTTTTTTTGCAAATTCTTTTCGATAGAGTATAAAAACCGACCTGATTAAAGATAGGTTTTAGGCCGAAAGGCATAAGTATTAAGTTATTATATTATTTAACTAAGAGCGCCCGTATGGGGCCAGCAAGTTAGTTATAAGATATTGATAAGTAGGCTGGTTTTTATGAATTTCAGTCTAGCTTTAAGATAGTTTTAAGAAAATGGAAAAATTAAAATGAATTAAAAAAAAAAACACAATCCGAAACACCAGTAAAAACTATTTTGGGGATTGTTGGAGATTTTTTGAGATTTTGGGGACTTGATTTGTTCCGAAAAATTATTTATTGGGGATTTTGTCCATAGTCCCCCATTCCCCATGAGGATTTTGTCTAGTTGGATTCCATTTTTTGGGGAAGATATTTTTATTAACTTTATATGTTAATAGAAATATCAATAATAGCTATAGATCACCATATCCAATCTTTTTCCTCAGGTTAAGCAAAAAAGATCAATTTCAATTATTTCTTAATTGAAGTCCACAAAGCCTTACAATTACTTCAAGGCTCCGTGCATTTGAGTTGAAACACTGAAGTTTCTATTCTAAGAAGTATTTTTAACACTTTCATTCCGTATGATAAAATGCGTCCTTAATTGTCAGTCATTTTAGTTGTTTTTGAGTAAGTTATTTTAAAATTGAAAAAAAACGAACAACTTCAATACTTTAGCTCAGTTTTCCACTTAACAATGGCAATTCTGAAATCTTCACAGCTGATGCACTCAGCACTCCCCTAAAAGAAAGCTCAAAACCAAATCCTGCGCAGTTGCATGTAAACAATTCACAAAATCGTAAACAAATGTGGTGGGCAGAATACAACTCAACACAAATTTCATTTCGTTTTCCATTTCTCCATCCAAAATCCATGATGGCAAGTTTTCAGGAGGAAATGTTTGCTTAGTTTTCCACCTCGCTCGTCTACCGGAATGTTTTTTTTTAATTTCAAAGTATCTGACGAAGCTGATTAAAGCTCACTCATCCAGTTTCTCAATGTCTCAGCTTCAGTCTGTTTGGCTCTGGCGCCGGGACAAGTCATTTTTTCGTTTTCCTTAGCGGAGCAATCATTTCGTTCAGTTCTCCTTGTTTTGTTGTGAGTTATTTTCTCGACAGTGGCCACGGAAACGGATCTTCCATCATCAATCCGATTCTCAAGTGTGATAGTTGTCATTGTCAATTCAACTCAGTGCTCAGTGCGGAAAGAGTGAGACACTTTGTCGAAACCAATTCAATTGTTCTCCGTGTCACCCTCGGTTTTGTTTTGTATAAAATGTGTATTTCGAAATGATTGTGCTATTGAAAGTACCTATAGAATCGTCTGTTTCTGTCACCTGAAGTGAGTGCCTCTTAATAATTGTTTTGTCCAAATCAATTTCAATTTCATAAACGGTTTCCGTCTCAGACACAGCTAAATCAGTAGACTGATAACAACCAATTCAGAAAATAAAATAAAATTAAAAAAAAGCTAAAAGCTATTTTCAAAATACCTAATAAATAATTCCGATTTTTTATTGGATAGTGCTTAGTTGGGAAAAAGAATGAGTATATTTATATGATGTTGGAAACGGTCTCTCGTTATTGAGATATTCTCGGAAAGCGTCTCATGATTGTGGTGTTTGAAGAAAAATTGAAGCAAATTTATAAAATTTGTATGTGATTTTTTGAAAAGTTAAGGAAAGCAAAAAAAAAAAATTAAATATAAATATAAATATAATATTAATATACTTAAATATATGTGTGAGCATATTCGCATTTGTAGTGTGTGTGGTGGGGGGAATTTATAATTTATGTGTCAAGCAAAAATTTTGAATCTTGTTCAAGGCACAAAAATAGAAATCTGAGGCTGGGAAAGAAAATTATTGTCGCCGCACCACCACCGCTCCGTGTCACCACTTATCGCACCAATCAACTTCCCAAGGATTATTTCAGCTGTTGGCGGCGCGGCGTTTTCGTGCAACGGTATGTGAACTTTAAATTGTATGGATTGTTCTGCTGAATTGGGATGGGATCAATCAACCTGTTGACATTGTTTGGGTGCATGATTGTGGAAATTGTGTCTCTATCACCAACTTGAAGATTGGAATATTTTTTTGATTTTATCGTTCTCTTGAAATCATAATTATGAATGATTTAATATTTTTTTTTTAATTTTTTTTTTTACTAAGCCTTTTGGAAAATGGGGCCATTTTTTTTAAGTTCATAATTTAATTTAATTTAATAATTTAATTATTTTATTTGACTGGGATTTTAAGTCTCAATGAGTTTTTCTTTTACAAATGGAGAAAAATTATAGGAAATGTATAGTTGAGTGTTAATTGATTTATTTAAACAAATCATCATCACACTCTTTGAAAATCTTTTAAGTAGTTTTAAGGTGTAATGTGTAGGTAGATTGATGAAATAATAATTTTCACATAAATTTTATGCTTACCTCTGGTCTTCTTTCGGGGTTTGAAGATTTTTTCTTATGAAGACCAGATTTTTTAATGTTTTTATTTTTCAAATAATAAATCAAAATATTCAGAGGAAGAAAAAGTCCTAAGAATTATTATTGTCCTTGTTGTTGCTCCTTTTTTTTTTGTAATCTAGGGAGGCTTACCTTAATTACATGGTAGTTGGTACTGGGATTTTGTTGTTACATATTTAAATGAGGAAATAAAGTAATCTCCATCAAAAAATTGTGTGTGATTAATGAGTTTCCAGATGATTTATTATCAAAAAGTATAAGTCTGATGTCTGTCAGGTGTCAGCTTTATATGGCTATTATTTGGTGTTCTTATCTTTCTTGGGATAACAGTGCAGATTTCCTCGCAGTAAATTATAAACATAAAATGCATGACTATGGATGGCAATAACTAAGTATTTTAGTATTCAGTGGGCTAGGAATTTTTTTGACTTAAGGAAAAGAAATAATAAATTGGATAAACATGCAAAATCATAGCCAAGACAAAAAAATAACATTTCCTAAAATGTTTTGAGCGCAGCCGACAGTATGGCTTAGAGAAAGAACTATTTTTATGTATACAATTTATCTCTAAAATTTTCTAAGAACGTAAATAAAAATAACTCTCTAAACTTTAAATATTATTCATATAGGAACACTCTATGCAAGTGAACCACATTTTTTTTAAGAAAATCACAAATTGAGAAAGCTGTTAAAATTGAATTAAAATAATATTTTTATGAATAATGTTGACGGTTTTTATTGGTAAGTGTAGGAGGAAGCGAATAATGTGGATAAATTAGTCAGTAAAATAAGTTCATTAGTCATATTACTGCAGATAGTTAAATAAGTAGAACGACAGTTAGGTTAAGTGCGGGTTGCAGACAAATATTTGAACGATGGTTGGCACGTTTTTATTATTTGGGGAATTTCCGTTGATACCCCAAC
Source organism: Dasysyrphus albostriatus (assembly GCA_946251815.1). NCBI lineage: Eukaryota > Metazoa > Arthropoda > Insecta > Diptera > Syrphidae > Dasysyrphus > Dasysyrphus albostriatus. Next base: position 59,765,102 of record OX276337.1, on the reverse strand, counting down.
GTTGATAGAGAATTCTGACGTCCGTCAGTTTATGCCTTCGTGCTTTTGTGCTTCTGTGCATCTTTAGATTGAAAAAGAGCTTTAAAGAGTCCAGTGATTTACTTCAAATTTGGTGTTGACTATTCTCCAGTTTTATTGAGGATTGGTGGGTGCGTTTAGTAAGACTTACCTTGCCGAATTCGTAAATAAAGGGTGTAATTTTTAGAGGTATACAACTTAAGTTGGCAACACTATTTTAACTGGCGGCCATTTTCGCAGCTATCAAGTGATTTATTTTAAGTTTGGTTTGGCATTTCAACATGAGTAGACTGTGTGTGCGATGAAGCTCACTTTTGGTTGAATGGATACGTCAGTAAACTGTCATAAAACTGCCATATTTAAAGTGATGAAAATCCTCAAGTGTATGTTGAAACACTATTACATCCACAAAAACTGACTGTTTGGTGTGCTTAGTGGAATAATTCTTCGAATAATTCATACTTCTTTAAAAACGATGCTGGCCAGAACATTACAGTCAATGGTGACTGCTAAAGAGCCATGATTACTGACTTTTTCGTTCATCAATTGAACAACCATGATGTGCAGGAGCAGTGGTTTCAACAAGTTAGTGCAAAATGTCACACAGCTCGTGCAATAATTGATTTATTGAAGGAAACGTTTGGTAACCTTATTGCTTCACGCTACAGACCTGTATGAATTGGCCTCCAAGATCGTGAATTTTACACTGCTTGACTCATTTCTGTTTAGATACGTGAAGTCCCTAGTCTAACGCCGATGGCCGATAAGCCCGAAGCAATTGACCACTTGGTAGACAACAATCGCCATGTTATTGCCGATAAACGGCCACAAATGTTGGAAAAAGTCATCGAAAATTAGGCTACGTCTGAGCCAGTAATATGCCAGAAATCATATTTAAAATTATAATGCCAGAAGATTTTATTTCGAATAAAGAAAATTTCGTTTCAATTTAAAAAAATCGTATTTCTAAGACACCCTCTAGAAGTCAAAATTTGACAGTTCTGCAAAAAACATGATTTATTTACTGACGTTAATACCTTGTAATTGAAAGTTTTATCTCATTTTAAAATTGTATATGATTGCTTTCAAAAATGCAAGAAAATTATACAAAAATCTTACATAAACAGTTTTACTTTTTAACAATTTTATTTGGTAGGGATAGTTTCACTGATGCAAAGTAACGAGTTAATATGAAGAAAATATTCATTTGAGTTAAAAAAAAATTTCCTGAAGCGAATTTCATTTAAATGTTAAATATTTTTCGTGAAAAATGCTCAAAACACCCTGCTCTTAATAAAAATTCTTTGTTTTAGATTACCATTGTTTGTTTTTTTTAGTAAAATGGAGTGCAGCTAAGCGGAGTCAAATACAGTTTCAGACATTGAGCTACGGTTAACTTCGTTGAAGCCTGCGGTTTATATGGCTTCGAAAGAAGAGACAAATAGACGAATTTATTAATAAAAGTTTTATTTTCTTCCAATAAAGTACCTCGTGGCGTGATGGTTAGTGCGTTGGACTGTCATGCTGAAGGTCTGGATTCGATTCCCAGCCGCTGCCTCTTGCGAGGAACTAAAAAATCCTCCAAGAGTATTCTTGTCATGAATTAGTGCCTTCTCATCTAACCGTTCGGATTTTGTAGATTCCCTACATTCCTGCCAACAACACGCATTCAGAAATGGTTGAGAGTTGTAGGTCACTAGGCCCTGGTTCTCCACGAGCTGTTGCGTCACCACTTTAAAGGTTTTAAAAGCTGATTTAAACAAAAAAGATATATTATTTAATTTGGCAAAGAAGACTATAGAAACGATTAATTTTTGTTTAGTAATAACAATTTGCTTTTTATATAAAGGGTTTTTCAAACGCGACGCTACAAAAGTAGAGGAACAGGGACAGCAAACGACGTAATATTTCTTGCCGCTCTTTTGACATTTCTCTTCAGTAAGGTTTGCCATTACATGATGGACAGATATACGAGCCAACAACTAGTCGAAATTATCAAAATTTACTACCGAAATTCCGAGTGAGTGGCCTCAACGTTAAAAGCGCTACTTCCAATTTATGGTCGTCATAATCGTCCTAGCAGATCAACAATTGTTGATCTCTAGTGGAAAAATTTGAATTCACAGGCATAGTACAAAATGTTCCCGTGTCAGTGAGACAAAGAAGTGGCCGTAGTGTCGAGAATATTGCTTCCGCTGAGGTTTCAGTTGCAGAAAGCCCAAATGTGTCTCTCACACGTCGTTCTCAAGCGTTGGGCATCTCTGTGACGTCGTTGTGGCGAATTTTGTAAAAAGATCTGGGCCTACATCCTTACAAGATTAAATTGACGCAAGAACTGAAGCCGCTTGACCACCAGAAGCGTCGTATGCTTGTGAATTTGGCTGAGCAACAACTTGAAAATGATTCGGATTTTCATCGAAAAATCATCTTCAGCGATGAGGCTCATTTCTGGCTGAATGGCTTCGTCAATAAACAAGATATGCGGTATTGGTCTGGCAGCAATCCACACGTACTCCATGAGTCATCATTGCATCCCGAAAAAAATTACGGTTTGGAGTGGTTTATGGGCCGGCGGCGTCATTGGGCCGTACTTCTTCCGTGATGATCAAGACCGGCACGTTACTGTGAATGGGGATCGCTACCGTTCAATGGCCCCAATTGGATGATATGGACTTGGAGGACAAGTGGTTCCAACAGGTCGGCGCCACAAGCCACACAGCGAATGTCACAATCAATTTATTGGAAACCAAGTTTGAAGAACGTGTTATCTCACGAAATGGTCCAGTCGCCTGGCCACCTCGGTCGTGCGATTCGACGCCGTTACACTTTTTCCTGTAGGGCTACGTCAAGTCTATGGTTTATGCCAACAAGCCAGCGACTTGAACTTCGTACGAATATCGAACGTGAAATTGCAGTAGTATCGGCCGATTTAAGCTTGAAAACCGTCGAAAATTGGGTTCATCGTCAGGAGTTCTGCAAGCGAGCCCGTGGTAGCCATGCAAAAGAAATCGAGTTCCATACATAATGGCATCGAACGTACTTTCACAGGAATAAAGAATTTCATTGACATCCATAACCGTTTTTGTGGTATTTAAAAAAAATTGTGTAGCGCTCTTATTGAAAACCCAGATACATTTATAGTAAAAATTATGTTTCCGTCAAAAAATAAATAAAGAGGATACTCAGGAAATATTTGAACTCATTAGGTATCTACAGATACATATGTTTATTATTTTAATTTAATTTCTTCATTTCATTTTGTCATTTTGACAAAATAAAAAATGCTAAATGTCAAACAAATAATTACAATGCGTAATGCATAGCAACCTACTTTAATGAAATTTCTGTGGTTGAAAGAAAAATACCGATCTGAAAAACATAAATCGAACACTTATTCCAAGTATTGCCAAATTCTATATTGTACTTATCGGGTTTTTCAATAAGAGCTAGATATGTACAAATAAAAGCATTAAAAAAATAATTGTATTAATTTTTATTTGGCTGATTTTTATATACAATTTTTTCCAAACCTATATATATACATGCCATATTTTTAAAACCAACTTGTTGGCTTACCATATTCATTTACATAATTTTCTTCAATTTAGTCAAAAAGCTGGATAAAGAGTATGACAAAATCTCCATTTACCCATTATATTTTCACATTGTCATTTTCAATTTTCAATTTTCATATTAGGTACCTACCATTTTATATCCAATTACAGCCCCTGCTTAATTTTTATTTTTCTACATAACAAGCACCATGGCATTTCGAAAATCATTGCCTGGTAATACGAGTTAACCTATAATAAAATGTATAAGACAACTTGGCTTGACGACGACGTTGATTTGCCAAACCCCAAACCATATCTTTTACATGCGTCATTTATTTTTCCTTTCCAAATGCCAAAAACTTTACGAAGTCTGACATTATTTGAGACTCATACTATTAATATCATCTTAATTAAATGAAATAAGGTAGCTGGGATAATATTACAGGTATATCGTGGGTGAGTCTGGGTAGACACAATGTTTTCGATTGGAAATTCATCGAATTTCTTTATTCATTAAAGGTATGTAGGTATTTTGGTATGGTACCTACGTAACCAGTTGTAAGTAATTATGGTGATGAGGAAGTTAGTAGGTATTTATTTTTTTGTATTTTTTGCTCATCAGTAAATTATATAGCTCAAGTATCTGCCTACCTGGTGTACGTAGGTTTACTTAACATGCATATTTATGTAACGATCTTATGAGAAACAAAAAGTTTTTCAATAACTCTTATCTACGATTAAGGTTAACTGCGATATCCTGGGGGCAAACTTATGAACCATCAGAATGAGAAAAATTCTTGAAATTTTTTCGCTACAGTCTCTTTTTTTTTTGCCAATTCTTATTCCAAAAACAATTTATTTACATAGAAACTAATAATAGTCGTTAACAAATGAAACAGAAAAAGAGTGTATGGAAGTCCTTTATTATACCTAATGGGATATTATTACTCGTATATTGAAGTTTGTTTAAGTTCACATTTTTCATGTCTGTAGACTGTAGTTTAGGTATGAAGTTATGTATTAAGGCTCAGAGTTTCATTGTGAGATAATTTTACTTGAGGTTTAAATGTTTTTACCGAGCAATACATATAAATCCTTTAATTTTAAGAGCTTCCTTCACATTAAGTTATTTTAATTCTCATAATTTATACAAAACAAACATTTCTGCGCAGGATCATAAGTTTATGATTTCTGTCCACCAGTAAAGTTAGATCAAATCATCTCAAAAGCTACTTTGTTTCAGTATTTAAGAGGTGGTGCATCCGAATTTTTAGTTTTCAACTTCCAACGTATAGGTTACACCAAGAATTAAAAAAAAACCTGAAATTATTTAACCTTTAACCAAATTGTTGCAAAAACGTGATAAAACTCATCGTTAATAAACAATAATAAAGAACATTAAATTTCCTACAGAAAAACATTCCTCAAATGTATTTTTTCGTTATACGGTTTGGACGCTAGAGCACCCTGCAAAAATAGCCAAAATTTGCTACTTTGTTAAAAATCCAGTTTTCGCGTTATATTTTTGCTTGTAACTCAAAAACTATTGTACTCGTAACAACACTAAATTTTGTTTCAACTTCATTAAATTCCTTCCAAATTAAATGTGTTCCAGACACTGCAGTCCTTGCAACAATATTTTAACTGCTCCTGGAGCATGGGGCCGCAACTAACGCGCTCCATCTATCCCCGCACAGCGCTTTACCTATGTTCACGTTTGAATATTATTGGACTGAGCATTCGTTAATCATATAGTTGATCTCCAAGTGTTTTTGTGTTGACCAGAACGTAACCCGATTCAGGCCTTTAGTAGAACGGGTCTTACGTTGGCCTCGAAGAGTCCAACATCTCCTGTAACCTCGGTTGGGGCACAGGGCGCAAACAAAGTTTCCGTGACTTTTAGCCCAAATGTGTTTCGCCCAGGTACAATAATTGGGTTCATTAGTTTGATGTTGTTGTACCTTTCTAAAAGGCATAATTTATAGTCGATTGATACTGACACGATTGAAATAAACAGAACTAAAGCACTGTAAATCATATGGTTTAGTGGAATTTGGCTAAATTCAGACGTTTAGAAATAGATGATTTTAGAGCCCGTGGTCTGGCTGGTATAAAATCATATAATAACACGACAAATACGAATTTTGTGGTACAATTTACGCGGTGTTCAAAATCCGAAGGCATATAAATTATACATCGTTGGAACGGTTTTTTTGCACAGAATGCAAAATTTTATTATATAACTGCACCACAAAAACTAAAAAAACAGAGCAAGAGCGAAACCGACCGAGCAATTATTTATCTTAACCAAAATGTGACGTTTCGATTTGCCCACCCACTAACCAAACAATTTTCCATTACTGACTGGAAAGATTACTGGTATGTCTGATGGCAGTGTTCAGTACTGCAGAAAATAATAATTAGTAGCTCATACTACGTTACATGAACGGATAGAAGGATCGTATTCAACAATAACAATTTCAGATCGAAAAATTGAATTTATATGGAATTAAATTGACAGTTTTGCTTTGCGACGTTGTTAGTAAAAATTAATTTCGACCACAGATAAAAAAACAACCAAAATAAGCCAAAGATACAACATACAACAGTCTGGAAACAAAATATAAAAATCTCGATTCTTCAATCCTTCGAACTAAGTATACTTGTACATTCTATTTTCGATTCGATCCAGATACAGGTCTACATGGACCTTAATCCGGATTCAATTCGGATTCAATTCTCGATGTAAACGAGGTATCATTTTATCTAAACGCTAAGGCCAGCTTTTATTGACAAATGTGTTATAGTCTAGGATTCCGCCATAGGACGACCTATACTCATAATGGTTCCAGATAGTCGGTATACAGTTTTAAAACATTTTGCGCATGGGTTGCCTGTCAAAAAGTGGTCAAGGCTTAGGTTTGGCAAGCAACTAAGGTCAATTTTTGTTTTTTTTTTTTCAATTATCTGTCCCAGCTAAGATGGTAAGCTTAAATATATAAAAAAAAAATACTGTGTAAGGAAAATTTTATTTAAAAACTATGAAATAAATGAGTTTTTTGAAATTCGAAATTTCAGGAGGGTAAATGGGGGTAATCAAAGAAAAAAGTCTAGAATCTTTTTGCCAGACGAAAAATGATAGAGAGTTTTTGTTTTTATGATCGGTTGAATACCTTGCTTGGCAACCCTAGGCCTTGACCACTTTTCTACAGGCAACCCATGCGCAAAATGTTTTAAAACTGTATACCGCTCATCTGGTACCTTTATGAGGGTAGGTCGTCCTGTGGCGGGATCTTTCTACTATAAGTAAATGAACGACAATCTTTTTAACTAAAGTTTTTTTTTGTTGTATTACAAATTTAAAAGGGCCTGTTTCGCAATGTTTAAGTAAAGTTCCGATTAGTAAAACATAAATTCCTCGTCAAAATATCATAGCTTGAAAAAAATGCTATTACAAAACACATTGGAGCCGTTTCCGAGAAACCATGATATAAGAAAAAAGATATGAGAGGTAGTCAGTGGACTTCATTAATGTCACTTTCTCCAGTTAAAAGAACGAAGTCTGAAAATGTCATCCAAATGATTGGTTTCAGAGAAACAAAGCGGACAAAAAACTGGTCGCTGAAGTAGGTATGCAATTGCTAAACCTTCTCCTTAAAAAGAAAAAAAACTATGGAAATGTCATTCGATCCGTTTCAGCGAAACCAATTATAAGAGTATTTTACTTGTAATAAATTAATTATAATATTCAAAAAATATTTTGTTTGCTGATACCGAACGATACTACCAAAAGTATCGGTAAATTTCGGTCACAAAAATACAGTTTGGACTGGTATCGTTTCGGATGCTATGGACCTGGTATCGTCTCGGTATCACTCTTCAGTTTCCGATACCGATACCAAACGATACCGAGACTTTTCTGCTATATTGGCCAGCCCCAGGCTGGATGTAGAGTGAAAACGTAAATAATTGAAAATTAATTATTTTTGTTTTTTTTTTTTGTGGAATAGAAATTCAAATTTTAAAGTTTTTGTAAACCTTTATTACAACAAAAATATAAGATTTGAATTTCTGTTCAAGAGTCCACAAAAATAAAAATAATTAATTTTCAATTATTAACGTTTCTATTCTTCAAAAATGTGTTCCTGTCTTAGAGTAATTTATTGTTTTGTGTTTCGATTGTTCGGCAGCATTGTTGTCCTTTTGGCGATGATCCTTAAGCCAGCTGGCCACTTGCATCAATTTGCATATTCGATCCAAACCAACCACATATGTACGTCTACCTATACTGTTTCCCATGAATAATTATCATCAGCGCAGTCCAAATGACTATAAGGTTTTCGAAAGTATTCCATTTAACATTGGAAGTCATTCCTCTCGTTTGTATTAACCGTAGTAGTCAGAATATCGTCGATTGCAAATAAGAATTAAATTAGTGACAACATTATATCCTTTACTTACTTCCTGACGGATTTCGAATAAATCGGAAAGCACCTTGCGTTGTTGTATATGATTGCTTAATAATAGCGACTATCTTCTCAGGGATACCTCCCATGTTAAGGGAGCACCAGATGCACTCGCTATGCATAAATCCTGTCGAATGCTTTCCCAAAATTGAAGACCACAAGGTACTTAGCTGATTGCTCAAACGTTTTTCGCTGGGTTTTAGTATGGTCGACATAGGATCCGCCAGCTTGGAGCCTCTTGAGTGGCTATCTCCTGTTTGCTAGATAAAAACAGTTGGCCATTAATTTTAAGAAAACGGAGAGAACCAGTCATACACGGCCAGTTATTGTAATTATTAAGATCGCCTTTTTTAGGTTTCCTCACAATGACGCCATCTTTCCAGTCTTTGGGATCGGTAACATTCTCCCAAACATTTTGAACTAATGAAAGCAAAATTGCAGCCATTTTTATAATAGGAAGGTTTTAACATCAAACAGACCACGAGAAGCACTTGTTCATGACAAGACAAGTATCAAAACATTTGGTTTTTAAGGTGGCAGCGGCTGAGAATTGAGCCCAGACCTTTGCCATAACAGTCCTACGGATTTACCGTTATGTCACGAGGTACTGAGAGGAATATATATTTTAAAAAATTTGCGTGATTTTATTTTCTATATATTTTCCGTATTATTTATCATAAGAAAACAGCTATTAAGTCATTTGATCTAAAGCAAATTTTGCTACTTTAATTCAAAGCTACAATGAGGCAAGTCTTGATATTCATATTGAGACCTCAAATAGTCACAGAGCGTTTTTATCACTTAACCAAAAAGTCGAAACAAAGTTAACTAAGAGCCCACAGCAAACTTTTGGGTGTGAAAGTTAACCAAAAAAGAAAAACATAAGACGAAAGTTGTATGAAAGAAATGAAAGTTTTGCAGTCCCTGGTCGCGGGCTTTGAAAGTAATAGTACCTACGTCAAAAATGCTAAAAAATAACATTGGATGGTTAAATGAACCAAAATTTTTGTTCAAACACCCCTTGACAGGTCCCCTGTTCACAAAAACGTGTGCCCTAGACCATTTGGTCATTTCCGTAACTCTGCCAAACCGTTTGAAAAACCCTAAAAAGCAATCTAAAGGGATAATTGTACCCAATTTTTTTTTTAAATTACTCACACATACTGATCACAAAAATGTGTCCCCAGGACCATTCGGTGGGGGCCGTAACTCTGCCAGGCCATTTGAGATTTTTAAAAGTGTTAAATAACAATCCCCACGATCACACATTTTTGTGATCAGCAGAGCTGTCTAGGGATGTGTTTTTTTTTTTTTTTTTTAAATTCATTTTTATTTTCCATTTTCTTAAAACTATCTTAAAGCTAGACAAAAATTCATAAAAACTAGCCTACTTATCGATATCTTAAAACTAACTTACTGGCCCCAGTCGGGCGCTCTAAGTTAAACTAGAATAACTTAATGCTAATGACTTTCGGCCTAAGAACTATCTTAATACTAAATCCAGGTCGGTTTTATTTTTTACCGAGAAGAATTTACAAAAAACTCGGTATCTATGTCTTTATTTTTTTGGTTTTATATAAAACTTAGCAACTACATAAAACTAAATTAAAGCTAATTAAAACTAATTAAAGCTACTTAAAACTATTTACAACTAATTATGAACTAATTACAACCTACTTATAAGCTACTTACAGACTACTTACTAACTAGAACAGCCACAGCCACAGCCTGCGATCACCAGCTTGCGCCAGTTCTTTCTCGTATCCCTTGTGGCTCCACGCAATGGAGTCCTAAACAAGATAGTTTCTGATTTCTGAAAGTTGATTTTCAACTTCCAATCATCACAATATCGTTGAATCTCATCGAAGTCACTCTGCAAAAGAATCCTGATGTCCTCGACTTTTGCAGCTGTTCTGTACGCAATTAGATCGACTACCTATCAGATCGCTGGTGTAAATGCTGAATAGAATCGGCGAGTTGACTGCTCCCTGCTGAAGACCATTTTTAATATTAAAGGTTGTGACAGAAGTTACATTGCCACTCTTGACAACAAACTTTCTGCCATTGAGCATATCATAAAGCATATACAATAGTGGTTTACTTATGCCAAGTCTGGTCAGCTTAAGATAAAGACCTTCTAACACGGTGTCGAAGGCCTTCTCCAAATCAACCAGACAGGCACCCGTACACTGCTTCTTAGATTTGTTCCATTGGACATCAGAAACGAGTTTAGACGCGGCATGAATGGTGTCATGTCCCGCCTTAAAACCGAACTAATTGTCTGGTATGATATTATTGTCCTCTGCCCACTTAGACAGAGCATATTGATAACTTTTTCGAATACCTTGCTGATACTCGGAAGAAGACTTATCGACCGGAGATTCGCCGGATTGGAGTTGTCCTTTCCCTTTTTCGGGAGAGGATGCACCACAGCTGTCTTATAACGCACTGGATAATATGCATTATTCAGAGCGTTGTTAAACAGAGTGGTATAAATGTCTACTGCTTTTTGAGGTAAATGTCGAAGTACAACGTTGGATATGCCATCGACTCCTGCTGATTTCTTCTTCTTTGATGAATCGAAGATGAGCTGTAGCTCCACCTTCGTAATTAACAGGGAACTGGGCCCATTTCGCTCGGCGATTATGGCGTTTGCCAAATGATCTTCATTGAACCCGGTGAAACCAAGGTTCTCTGATTGCCATTGCGTTATGTCTTTCCGAAGGTAGGAGTGGTGGAGCAAGGCTCTGTTTTCCAGGTCATGATTGGGGCGAATGCAAGTATTCACCTTGTACACTTGCTGGAGAGCAGCCCCCACAGCCTCCACTTTCTCCTGCGGATCTTCGACAATAAAGAGGTCATCGTCCAAGACGGCGTCCTCTGGATTAATTCCTGCTGTGAGAAGTACGTCTCTGTTGTCTGTCGTTCTCTGAAGCTTGAGACACGGAAGATCGTTCTGATCATTCCTTCTAAATATCTTGTTAATTTGCGGAAACATGCTCGGGTCGCTAGCATTAACGGCCCGAATTTTGTTATCCCAATAAAAATTAATTGACAACCGATAGTTCTCTTTAATTAGTTGGTTGATGTTCTTGATCGACGACTTCAGTGTCCCAATCTCCAGATCGTGAGGGTCAGTAAACCGTCTGTACAAGAGTTTGAGTCTTGTCAGCAGTCCGCTTTTTTGTCTGTGTAATGCGTCAATGGTCGCATTTCGGTACATGTCTGTTGCGTCTCGTTGTTTGTATTTCGGTATTGTTCTCTCCATTGTTCGTTTGATTGTCTCGTCCATTTGTTTTAAGTATTGGTCTATTTCGTTATTTGTCAAATTCCTGTAATTTGGTGGGGATATATTGTTCGAACTGATTTCGCTCGATAAGGCGTTGGTGAAGCGTGGCCAGCGCACCTTACTTTAATTGTAAGTATGCACAGGTACATACTCTTCCAACTCTACGAGCTCGTTCGGAAGCTTTATTACGGTGGCGAGTCCGCAGTGATCACTGTCGTACTCGATCGTTCGTAAACAGTTTCTGGGTCTTTGACCCACCGTGTCAGTTATTGTCAGTCTTGCGTCTATTAGCAATAGATCCAGATAGGCACCGCTTCTTGGAAACGATGGCCGATCCGTAGCCAGCAGTTCTATACGATATTCAGCGTTATACTGACTCATCCAATTGAAAAGATGAATACCTCTTTGATTCTGAATTTGATTTCCCCAATCTTGGTGTTTGCATTCAAATCACCGGCCATGAGAAAGTAATTTTCTTCCAAGCTCAAGTGTAGACATTCGAAAAGTTTTTCAAGCTCTGTCATAAAATCAGTTGGCTGAGGTGATGCCGGTGCATAAGCCGCGATCACATACATTCGCTTCCCCTGTTGGAGAGGAATGCATATGATGCACGCCTCCAACAGCCGAAATCTGCGCAGATCACTATTATATATAACTTTATGATTAATGTCTAGGGATGTGTGAACAAACATTTGTGTTCATACAATTATCACCATAAGTTGACAAAATAAGCAGACAAAATTTGATGTGAGTCATTAGCTGCTTTCACAAGAGATATCAAAAATTTTTGCTAACCAAGTCTCTCTAAATCTCTCAGGAAGCCCCCCACCAGCATCAAGTGTATTTGGAAAACTGCAGACACGCTAGTTTGTTAGGAGAGGATTTTTTATCGGATCTGCACTAAGATGTCGTGTTGGGATTAATAATTTCTCCGAGGTAGGTGAGCTTCTTAGCTAGCTATACTTCGAAGTTGCTGCAATCAACAGGTACGTTTTATATTAGTCGGTTGACAGATCCTTCATTGTGTGTTGTTACAAAGCATGTATTTCATAGCACTGTCTTGCGGCCAACGATTCAGACTAGAATGAATCAAAACTGCCAAAAGAGCAGTTGTCTAGACTGAAATCGTGAAAACAGCCAACCTGGACGATGATGGCCAATGTTCCAGATTATAGTGGTATCGTTACTTAAGTCATATACAAGACTGCTGATGCAGATAGCATGTATCGAAACTATTCAAAACAGCGTGAATTGATAGAGCACAGACCAACTTTCTTCTAAAATATTATTGGGTTGAAGTATTCTCGTGTTGTGAAAAAAGAAATAAGGAAAGGGTAAGATAAGACATTTTGGTACTAAAAATTCGGAATAGAAACGAGGGGGTAGGTTTAAATAACTATTGAGTGGGCACGCTGGCGACAAATTGTCCCCACCTCCAATAAAATACTATTTATGCCCCTTTAAATCAACTAATCGATACCACACCAAACGATACTTTTTAAGTATCGTCTCGGTATCGTCAACATCGAAGATTTCAGTATCGTCTCGGTATCAGTCTCGGTCTCGAATAACTCTGTCTCGTTAGGTCTCGTAGAACAAAGTCTCGGTATTTTTATGATTTAAAACATATAGATAAATTATAAGAGACAATTTTTTTAACTGAAGTTAATTATGTTAGTATCGTCTCGGTATGTTTCGGTTTCCGTGATCTGTCCGCCGTATTATTAAATAGCACGAAACAATCTTGTTTTCTAAACAAGTAACATATGTGCAGAACTGAACAAAAATGAAACTACATATGATATAACCTTTAATATGTGTACTGTGGAGAGTACATAATTCTGATGTTATCATGAGTTTTCTTATCTCCTTCCAACACGGTTTTAACAACCAAAGTAACAGAAACCGCCTTTCTACATGTAACGAGAGACGATTTATAAAGTAATCCCGTTCCTATTATTCTTTCTTTTTCTGTTAGCTTTCGATGTATAGAAAACATTTTTCATTCCATGAATAGAATGAGCTCAATGTAGGTATTCTCATTTTCCAAAATTAAGGATGTCCATTGTGTCAACCCCGATATCTCGAAAACCAAGATTTTAAAAGACAAAATCTTGAGAGACAAAATATCGAAACCAAAAATCTTGAACCAAAAGAATCTCGAAAACCTCGAAAATCTCTAATCCAAAATCTATGGACACAAATATATCGAAATATTCTCAAAAGTTACTATTTTTTTTTGAGATCTTATGTAGGTACACCGTGCCTTGCCTTACATAAATACATTGCCAACACCCATCAGTTTTTAAAATTTAAATTTTATATTCATTTGCACCCTCAAATTTATAAATAATTTCGAAAATTCTATATTAAAAATTTTTGTTTTCATTTTCGCTATTCTGCTCTTCTAGATTTTGGTCCATTCGAGATTTTGTAATTCGATATTTGGAGTTCGAGATAATTAAATATTTTTTGAGATTTTGTCTATTGGGGATTTTTGGCATTCGAGATAATGTCATGATCCCATCTTCATTCTTTGAAAACGTCATTAAAGAACTACCTACTTTGATCGTGCCTGCTACTTGTGGAACCTTCAGGAGAATAAGAATAAAATATAAGAAAATTCTTAAGTATCTCCAATTCTGTGATTTTAATTTTAGAAGTCGGTAAACATCAATATATTGACTTCGTAGAAGGGTTCGATAGCCATCTAACTATCGTTTCCGGGCAGAACTCCGTTATGTTATTTTTCAACTCAGTAGACAAGGTTAACTGCTTAACCAGATACCTGATTTGAATGCCGCGTTAAATCAACGTAGGTTGCAGGTAAAATCTGCATGACATCTTGTAAATATACCACTGCCTAAAATAGTAAAACTGTTAACTGTGCCAGAAAATTTTGTTAATTTTAACTAAAAATAAGGTTCACTTTTCATGACCTGATGTTCAGTGTCCTGGAAATTTAACATAGAAATCTAGTTAATCCAACACGATTCAATGTTAAATCGACCCTGTATTATATATAACGTCTCAAATCAAAGCGCCTAATTCCCATCTCTAACGCTGCTTTTCGTCAAATTCGTTTTGCATTATTCCGAAAGTATATAAACTTATTATTATTTAAAAATACTTTGTGATACTTATTTAGTTTTGAACTGGGAACCTCTCACATTGATTTTGTTTGGACTAGCTTGTGTGTGTTTTTCAATACTAGTAGAGTGTTTCTTTAACAGGCACCACCCTGGTTAAATTCAAATCATACTATTTGGATGGCCTATATGTGTGTGTATTTTAAAACTAATGTCACGTTGAAATAAACGGGCAGAGTGTTTCTTTAAAATGAGGTCAGGTTAAATTCAACAAGTAAACATTGAAAAAATAGCGATATATCGGGTTTTTCAATAAGAGCGCTACAAAAGTTTTTTTTTTTAAACAAAAACGGTTTTGGATATCAATGAAATTCTTTATTCCTGTGAAAGTTCGATGCCGTTATGTATGGAACTCGATTTCTTTTGCATGGCCACCACGGGCTTGCTTGCAGAACTCCAGACGCTGAACCCAATTTTCGATAGTTTTCAAGCATAAGTCGGCCGATACTGCTGCAATTTCACGTTCGATATTCCGACGAAGTTCATCAATCGTCGTTGGCTTGTCGGCATAGACCATATACTTGACGTAGCCCCACAGGAAATAGTCTAACGGTGTCAAATCGAAAGACTGAGGCGGCCAAGTGACTGGACCATTTCGTGAGATAACACGTTTTCCAAACTTGGTTTCCAATAAATTGATTGTGACATTCGCTGTGTGGCTTGTGGCGCCGTCCTGTTGGAACCACATGTCCTCCAAGTCCATATCATCCAATTGGGGCCATTGAATGGTAGAGATCCCCATTCACAGTAACGTGCCGGTCTTGAACATCACGGAAGAAGTACGGCCCAATGAGGCCGCCGGTCCATAAACCACACCAAACCGTAATTTTTTCGGGATGTAATGATGACTCATGGAGTACGTGTGGATTGCTGCCTAACCAATACCGCATATTTTGTCTATTGACGAAGCCATTCAGCCAGAAATGAGCCTCATCGCTGAAGATGATTTTTCTATGAAAATCATTTTCAAGTTGTTGCTCAGCCCAATTCACGAGCATACGACGCTTCTGGTGGTCAAGCGGCTTCAGTTCTTGCGTCAATTTAATCTTGTAAGGATATAGGCCAAGATCTTTTTGCAAAATTCGCCACAACGACGTCACAGAGATGCCCAACGCTTGAGAACGACGTGTGAGAGACACACTTGGGCTTTCTGCAACTGAAACCTCAGCGGCAGCAATATTCTCGACACTACGGGCACTTCTTTGTCTCACTGGCACGGGAACATTTTGTACTGTGCCTGTGAATTCAAATTTTTCCACTAGAGATCAACAATTGTTGATCTGCTAGGACGATTATGACGACCATAAATTGGAAGTAGCGCTCTTAACGTTGAGGCCACTGACTCCGAATTTCGGTAATAAATTTTAATAATTTTGACTCGTTGTTGGCTCTTATATCTTTCCATCATGAAATGGCAAACCTTATTGAAGAGAAATGTCAAAAGAGCGGCAAGAAATATGGCGTCGTTTGCTGTCCCTGTCGCTCTACTTTTGTAGCGTCCCTGTTGAAAAACCCTTTATTAAAAGTTACTTCAACCTGATTTGTAGTAAAATAAAAATCTATAACATACAACACAATTAGCACTTTATTTTTGTCCAAATTTCTTATTTCCGAGAATTTAGTGTTAAAATAAAAGGTCATCTTCTTAAATCAACTTCATTGATGGTAATAAAGGCCACCAGGTTGATTTGCCACTGACACTGAATATAAGGTTTTCAAAATCAGGTTTGTGAAATGCTTGTATTTTCAAATGGGAGTGTGCACCTTGTAAATATAAAAAGGTCCAGGTTGATTATTTACCTGATGTTTTTTCCTGAGTGTAGTCCTTCTGAATGTTGAGATGTGTAGACTACATTATAATATTCTATTTTTCACAGTGTTTAACCTGCAGATCATCCTGAGTAAGTCATTGGTGTAAATTTTTGAATGAAAAATCGAACTTTTCACAAAAGATTTTATTTTTTAATCAAATGCTTAATTAATTAAAAATGTTGCAGGAGACGTAGGTAAAACTGATTCCTAGTTATAACATAAGTTTACCTTGAGCATGCAGGTATTTTGATGCACAAACTATTTCAGTGCATTGTTTATTATAATTTATTCAACTGCAGCACTTATAAAGTACTTAATTCACCGTAAAGCATTAACCAATAGCTTGGATGATGCTTTGTCTATTAAGCTAGATTGTAGATTATCACCTCTATTACACAAACGTACTTCCATTATCCTTATTTAATTTTAAGTAGTAAACACGTATTTGTCTGGCCGAATGCGGAGCAACAATTTCTCCAGAATCCACTACTGGTGTATTGAATAATTTAATGAAGTTCCCCTATATAATAATACTATGCATGCATATCATGTTCAATATTTTATGCAATGCACTGCATCCTGTGTATTACGTGCTTCCAGATAAAAGTTTTAAAATATATGAACAGAGCACACACATATACCTACCAACCGAGTGCTGACGATAGTGATGGTAATCGGGTGCTGGTGGTGTTCCTATAGTGATGTGTGTATAGACAAAGAACGCATTCACCTTTGCCCTTTTGAATATGCGAAACATGCACTTTTGACCTAATTTCATTTGTAATACAACACTCCAGGCGAAGAGCTGATTGCGGAACTGAATCAACTTTGATTGCTTCATGTATGTATGAAGGAAAATTAGAATCTCTCAAGCTCTCTACAGAACAAATTGTACACCAAACTTGAACTAGGACTTCTCTTGAAATCAGCCCAAAAACTTTTTGTAATCTGCGTGGTAGATTTATGTTAACTTCATCTGAACTTTTCACTTTTTGTGATTACTGCGAGTTTATTTTCAAGTAGAGTTTACGATAAAGTTCTAGTTCATTCGACTCTACAACAAACCATGTTAATAACACTCAATATTTTATATTGAAGTTCTTACCAAAATATTTATAAACCTGCAATTACCTTAAAGTGTACAAGGGATAAGATATACTTAGGTAGGAGAATACTTATGCCGTTACCATCTTTATCAACAGATGAACATGTTCTCACATTAAATATTCTAAAAGTTGTTCGTGTATGAAGTGTGACTAAATTTAAATATGGGAAATGGGATACATTGCAAATTACTCTCTCCTAATCCTGCTTATAAGAAGTAAGTGCTTCAACGAAGAAAGCATAATAAAACATCTATAAGAATAAGATAATGCAATGTGTAGATAAGTACAAAACTAAAAAAATGCTTTTAAGAAAAAGAGTGTTAGTATTTTTTATTTTATTATACAAACGTGTATGGACTAGTCAGAAGTGTACCTATATCCTCTTATATAACTGAAAATAAAAATAGAATTTTATTAGAAATGCTGAAAAATAATAAGAATTTATTAGGAGTTAAAAGAATGCAAGTGTTTTGGTCTGAAGTACTTTTTTTTATAGTTCAAGTGCCTTGGAATTTCCATAAACAACCCGACATAGTAAAATGCTATTGAATAGACACAGGAATATGGGGAGTGCCGAAAAGAACTATTTTGTTTACCCGTGGGTTAAAAGTAGGGTTGCCAACCGTACTCTAAAATAGAGAATTGTACTCTATTTTATAAAAGCGTACTCTATGATCTATGGCTCTAAACGAGTACGCTAAAATACTCATTTTTTTACTTAGACTATTTTTTGTTCCAATTCTCTTCCTGTTTCAAATATTTTATTTTATAGTGTTATTATTTTCAACTACAAAAACATAATGTATGAAATGTCAATAGCTGTGTAAATTTTATTATCTTGTATTGGGATCCAGATTAACTTTTAACATGAACGTGCTGCAAAAACAATTTTGAAAATTTCTCACTTTTTTGTATTTGTATGAAAGAACATCCAGGTCTAGATTTGGATCTCCATGGAAGATAATAGAACACAGATTATGTGAAAAATTGATTAAGGTGCAAAGTATTTTTGATTCTTTGACATCTTGCGTAACAGAAACAATTATTGGCTCCCCTTAGGAAATTTCAACTTTGGTCAACCACAACCTTTTTATCTGTAGAGTGATGATAATCGTTTGAATATCAAAGCATTATTTAATAAAATTTGCGCTTGATAATTAAATTAAATATAGATTTAATTGTTTAAATTGAACTTTTAAAGACAGATATTATTGGCACCATGCTATAATTATTGGCACCCAAAAAGAGTACAATTATTGGCACCATTTTTTGAGGTAAAAATAAGATATTTTGGTTTTTAACGTTTATTTTGCAATTTTTCCAACCAAATTGAATAAAAAATACGTGCTACAACTATTGGCAGTATTAAAAGTATAATTATTGGCAGTGCCAATTATTGAATCTACATAGGTTGTATTTATTGGCACCCCATGGCAATTATTGAACCATATTTTTTGTTGGACCTAATTACTTAACTAATTAAACAATCACTTAATTAATAAAACAATGAATATTTTATCAAAATAAATTTAAATTTGTCTTATTTAAAGCATTAATATAAAAAAATAAAATGAGTTTTTGTCGAAAAATTGATCCAAAAATTGCAAAAAAACATCAAACCAAATTATGGGTCCTTAACAAAAACATCCCAACTTTCCGCATTTTTTTATATTATCTCGCATGTGCTTACACTTTTATTTAAAAAAGAAAATGTGAGGAAAATATGTTTAAACCAAAGATGTAGAAAAGTGATAAATATGTGTAATATCAAAGTAAAACAAAATGACTTAATCGGACCCGTGGTTATTGAGAAAATCGCTATTAATAATAGGGTGCCAATAATTGCGTGAAAAATTTGGGGTGCCAATAATTGTATCCGTTATGCTTGTGGTTGTTATGTTTTTTATCTTGAAAACTTTTGATTAAAAAGATTGATGAAAATA
Organism: Dasysyrphus albostriatus; assembly: GCA_946251815.1. Taxonomy (NCBI): domain Eukaryota; kingdom Metazoa; phylum Arthropoda; class Insecta; order Diptera; family Syrphidae; genus Dasysyrphus; species Dasysyrphus albostriatus. The sequence continues at coordinate 59,745,765 of OX276337.1, read as the reverse complement.
ATGACACCGATCGTGAAAAGATCGCGAATGGCCACATCATTTTGAAAGAACAGCAGGGAAAATGTCAAAACAACTCAGATTTTATTAAACAAAAAAATTACTGAAAAAATAACAATTTCTATACAAAAATGTACTGACGAACTTATTTATTTAATTTTTTTTACTATATACTGTTACTCTATGTTCCTGCCTCAGCTTCAACTTTATGTATGAATGTATTAATGAATGAATGAATGAATTTCTAAGAAAATAGTCACAATTGTAATTTTGTCAATATGATTGATATAACTCAAAAGTTACACTTGAGAATTTAGCTCAAGACCTTAAGGGATTTTTTATAGGAAATTCGACTTTTTCTTAAAAATTAATAAAAACAACAACATATAAAATTCAAAACAAATACATAAATAAATTTTATTTTCTTTATAATGAACGAACACTTAAGGGGTTTTAATTGCCCTTAAGATGATGAAACATTGTGCAAGCGATCAGGAAAATATTAACGATTCAAGAGGGGATACAACCTAGTATAAGGCATTCCACATTTGTTTTTAACGACTAAAGGAAGAACGTCACTGTATTTGACAATAAATCTGAAGTTTGGCGTAATGGTATTATGATTTGCATTCCCAAAAGCACGTTTATTCCGTGTCTGTCCCTTCGCTCTAGATAACCCAGCTATCTCAGGTGGTGGCTTTTCACTTTACAAGCTTGTTCGGTGTTGCTGTTGTACAGCCCGTACAGATCGTAGTTGTATCTTCTTCTCCATTTCTCATCTATACGGATGCAGACGGGAGCAAAAATCACCCGGGGAATTTTCCTCTCAAAACAGCCTAAAGCGTTCTTATCTAGCGTTAATAGTGTGCATGCCGCTGCACCATACATCAGGACTGGGATGGTAAGCGTCTTTTACAGGGACACTTTCGCTCGAGAGAGATTTTCGCCTCTCAATACTGCCTTCTTAGCCCAACAAAAAACAGCGTTAGATAAGAGTAATTCTCAGTTTGACCTCAGCACTGGTATATATCGTTGGTTGAGTTTACAGCGGAGCCTAGGTAGACACATCAAAATTATAGCTGTCTATAGTGACGTTCTGACCTAGACGTCGGTGTTGAGTGTCCTTTCTTGTTAACAGCATAAATTTGGTCTTGCCTTCATTCACCGTCGCCCATCTTTTTGGCTTCCTTCTCAATACTCACGAAAGCACCACTGTCATCACCAGCGTTGCCGCCAAGAAAAAAAAGTACTGCAGATAATTGACTAAAGGACTAATTTCAATAAGTCTTTTAACTTACGAAAAAAACTTTACCTGTAACGCAGCAGTTATTAGTGGTACTAATATTCAAGACTGTACAGTAATTAAAAGCATGAAAAATGTTCAAAAGCATGAAATACGAGATTTAAATAAGCTAGAAAAAACTTCGTTGAGAGTTTAAGATGAAAAACAAGAACGCAAAAGAAATTTTAAGTCATTGGAGCGATTTTCTTAAAAAATATTTTTTTTAAATTCCTTAAACATTTTTTAGGAAAATTTTTGGTATGCAAATCTTAATTTTATAATTTAATGTAAGAATTTATTTATATTCATATACAAATAAAATTAAAAAAAAAATTATCTATCCATTTCTGAAATATTGAATTTTCAAAAAAATTCAAAAAATTTTAATGCTTTTTTAAAAAACTCAAAAAATTTTTGAAAATATATACAATATTATTTAATCTTATCTGAAATTTATATATAAAAAAATTTATATAAATCCTTTCAGCTGATAATGAAAAAATTCAAATTAAAAAAAAAACACGTTCTATGACAGGTACTATTTATAGTTGCTTAGTGCAAAATTATAATTTTTTAAAGTAGATTGTATTAGTTTTAGTATAGGGAAAAAGTTGTAGGAGTCGTTTTTTAGAAAAGAAAAATATTTCCATTTCTGTTTGTATAAAAGGTACCGTTATTTTTTAATAACAGTACATTTTTTTCAAAAAATAATTTAGAAAGTATTAAAAACTCTAAATATCGAGTTTTGATTTGATTTTTTTTAATTTAAGTACACAAAAATATTTATAGTTTTTGGAAGCCTCTGTATAAAAAAATTATTGAAATCATACCGTTTTGAAGAAAATAATAAATTAAAAAAATGGTTCTTTGGGAGGAACCATTAATTACCATTTTTGAAAAATGGGTTTCCACCCAAAAGGATGACTTTGCTAAAAGTAATCTATTATTAGACCGAGAGCCTGCCCCGTTGTTGAATACAAACCACTCTCTCTGTCTCCTTTTAAGTATCCTTCCCTGAACTTTGTGAAAGAAAGTGTGTCGTGAAATAAGGCCAAGCGAAATAGGACCAAATTACAACGTTTAGCCCTATTTCACTTTGACAAAGTGAAATAAGGACAAAATAAAATTGTGAAATTGGACCAAATGTCTCCTTTTCCTTATTTAATCTTATGAAAGTGAAGTACCATACATAGCTACTTTAATTGAAAAAAACAAAAAGGGTTAAGAGGGTGAATTTAAATGTAAAATTAATTCAATACTATTGAGTACTCTATGTACTGACCATAGAGCAGAATTGTTGCCTCACTTAAGCATTTGTGAAGCTCTTCATTTTAGAATACCTATAATTTGAAATTGAACCAAAATATCATATCGCTCAAAGACAATTTTGAAGGCGCAATAAAGCCAAATTGGTCTAACTTCACATAGTTAAATAAGGCCAACTGTTAAATTTGTCCATATTTCTTTGTTTCAAAGTCAAATTAGGCCAAATTTTCGAATTTGGCCTTATTTCGCTTGACCTTATTTCTCGGCACCAAAGGAAGCATTTACAATAGGGAGTAGATCAATGAACGCATTCAGTCCACTTCCTCCGTCTTACTATACCACTGCAAAAAGTTAAATGAAAAATCAAATTTTAAACAATCAAAATTCCCATCATAAATCGACACAGTCTTAAAAGGAGGATTCACGATCCACCGCTTTCCAATCTTTAGTGGTGAGGAAAAATTCGAAAAATTATTACTGATTCATAATTTCAAAAGAGTTTGCGATTTAAACGATATAATCCTATAATAATTTCAATAGTATTGAATTAGACAACTTAATTCAAATAAATCTTAATAGAATATCTATGAATTGCTCTACATTTATCATTAAATTATTAGAATTTTCCACTTTAAAAATACTATACTATACTATAAAAAACCAATCAGTTACCATATATCACACAGCATACTTAAAGACTAATGCATGATAATGATATCATAATATAAAAACAGAGATTTCCTGTCATCAGTTAAAAAAAAATTGTTTATTATTAGATCTATTTAATAATTATTTATGGATGAGTTCTGGACTTTGAGGTTTTAAATAATTATACATCACAATATTGCCCCTATTAACTGGATGGGATAGACTACCACTTTATCAGAAAGGCAATTACGAGAATTTAATTATTTACGTGAATATTAAAAAATCTGGATGCTTTCATGTGGACTCCATAATATAAACAATGAAAGAGAAAACAATTCGTTTATCATAGCAAAAAAAAAATAAAACTCTAAAATAACGTGGCCTTATTGAATATGTAATTATTTCGTTTTAGTGCCCATAAATTAAAAAAAATTATATTCGGTAGGAACACAGTGTTGGAAAAATTATGAGTTTTGTAATTTTTATTATTGTTTTTCAATAAAATAAAGTAAAGCAGAGTGGAAGATCTTCTCTTTACTTAATTCATTAATGTTTAACTTGTTTCTTCGCACACATTTCATGCTGTCAAGTACCGTCAAAATTTGAATGTGCTTTATCATTTCTATAATTTACTCTTTGTTTCAATGTGACCTTTTTGAAAGCTCTTTATAACTTTAGGCTTTACAAATTTACGCCTCTTTAATACAGATTAACATACCATTCAAAGTTCGTAACTAAAATCTGACACTGACAGGCATCACCAAAAAGTAGGCATTCAATAATGTTTCTTGGAAAATTTATAAAGGCTGTCTGACACCAACTTCATAATATGAAAAGGGTTTTCCCATAGGGACGGGTATAGGGGTGTAAGAATTGACTAAAACAAGATGAGTATGTGTCATTAACGAATGTTTTGTTTTACTTTACAAATACTATGTGGAATATGACATTGTTCGGCCGGCTGCCATAGGGTTGCTAGGTGCCGCACATCCAAGAGGTCCAATTTTCAATGACTCTATTATTTAGCTATATAAGATGGAATTTGAATTGAAGAGAGATAATAATTCCTTCAAACTAGCCATGCAGAATATTGTGGCATTAGCTGGGTGGCTATCCTTTTCCTTATTTATTATCAATCGTGGCTTTTTCTATTGATCGTGATGACACTGTCATCGTTTCATCTTTTGGTTTTGGAAGATGGGCCGATAATGCCACCAGCTGAACAGTGGTCCGTTTGTTAATTTTTGGCGACAAAAATCATTTCCCACCCCAATTCTCAATACAAACTAATGAAATTTGGTACACTTAACGATTTGGGGATGCTGAATTCAGTGGCATTGCTAATTTTTGTATACTTCAAGCAGAGGCTTCAAACCATTCAACCATCAACTACTAGAATTCTTAGCTTGATGCCAGATTTAATTAATGGAACCAGAAAAATATCAATACAATAAAAACTAACGGGTGATTTTTCAAGAGGTTTAGAACTTAAAAAAAAAAAAAAACACAAAAAATTCGAAAAAATGAATGAAATATTTATTTGAATCGATAGTTTGAACCTTGCAATTTAATGTTTAAAGATAATTTCATGCAAATGTTGACCGCGGCTGCGTCTCAGGTAGCCCATCCGCTGAGTCCAATTTTGGCATACTCTTTCACACATATCGGCCGGTATCTCACGAATGAATGCATGTGTGTTGGCTTCCAGTGCGTCAATCGAAGCGGGCTTGTCCCTATAGACATTAGCCTTGACATACCCCCACAAAAAATAATCTAATGGTGTCAAATCGCACGATCTAGGCGGCCAATTGACCGGCCCGAAACGTGAAATTAACTGTTCACCAAACTCGCCTCGCAATTGCGCCATTGTTTCGCATGCTGTGTGGCATGTGGCACCGTCTTGTTGAAACCACATATCATGCAAGTCAAGAACTTCCATTTCGGGCAAAAAAAAGTTTGTTATCATCGCTCGGTAGCGTTCACCATTGACAGTAACGCTGCGATTCGCATCATCTTTGAAGAAATATGGCCCAATAATGCCGCCGGCCCATAAACCGCACCAAACAGTGGCTTTTTCGGGATGCATTGGTAGCTGTTGCAATGCTTCTGGCTGATCTTCACTCCCAATGCGGCAATTATGCTTATTTACGTACCCATTCAACCAAAAATGAGCCTCATCGCTGAACACAATTTTTCGATAAAAAAGCGGATCCTCGGCCAGCTTTCCAAGAGCCCATTCACCAAAAATTCGGCGTTGTGGTAGGTCGGCTGGCTGGTAGTTCTTGCACCAGCTGTATCTTAAAAGGCTTTACGCCCAAATCCTTCCGCAAAATTTTCCACGTAGTGCTGTAACAAAGGCCTAACTGCTGGGAACGGCGCCGAATCGACATTTCGCGGTCTTCTGTCACACTAGCTGATACGGCCGCAATATTTTCTTCACTACGCACAGTACGTAAACGTGTTGGTGGTTTAATGTCCAACAAAGTAAATTTGGTGCGAAATTTGGTCACAATCTTCCGAATAGACTGCTCAGAAGGTCGAGAATGCCGACCATAAAATGGAAGCAGCGCGCGATGAACATTTCGAACCGAGCACGAATTTTGACAGTAAGATTCAATAATTTGCAAGCGTTGTTCATTTGTAAGACGATCCATGGTTAAATTGCAAACCAAACTGAAGCTGTTTGACAGTGACACAAGGTACTAAACACACGTCAGCTGTCAAAACCAGTGTTGCCAAAACCGAACCAGCTAAAAAATCACCCGTTATTACCTTAGACTATTTTTTAATTTTGTTTGAGTTTTTCAGTAATTGACCTAAAATTTGATTCGCTATTTCCAACTGTCAAATTTGTCATTTTTTTTCAGATTCGATCAAATAAGGTCTCAAAATAATCTCCACCAGAAAAATTCTTAAAAACTAGCACTAAAATTTAATTTTATATCTTAGGAACATTTCTCAACATTTTGGGCAATCTTTTTTAAATTTTGAACAGGTCAGTATTGAAGTCATTTTTATATGAAAGAATTAATTTAGGCGCATATTTTAGGACACTTTAAACATAAACTTGACTCAAATTCTGACTTCTACAGTAGCTCATTCAAAATTCTAAAATTTGGGACCAAGTTCTAACCTTAATTGTGAAGCCCCTGTTTGAAGTAAAAAAAAAACAAGCAGGACCACTGAATTCAGCATTCCCAAATCATTAAGTGTACCAAATTTCATTTATATGTATTAAAAATTGGCATGGGAAATGATTTTTGTCGCCAAATTCATGGAACGGACCACTGTGTGGCACGGCGCGCGCGTGGCGTCCAAGACTGCACATTAACCACGCATGCATTGTGGTTAAGCATTAGGTAGGTATAGTTTCATATCCTTCAATTTTTGATTGTTGATGTACCCGTTCATCCAAGATGAAGATGATTTTTGTTGGTTAAAATCGATGTCTATTTTAAACTGCTTAACCTTGGCCAAAGGGCAGCTTTAGTTTTATATTTAAAACCATAAAATTTGTTTTTAAATATCAACTCTTAAGGTACATAGTTAGAGCTTTTAAAATGTTATATTCGCCACAGCGGTTTTTAAAAACTAAACACATTTTTGGATAGCTCAATTCAATTTAATTTAATTTAATACGATTCAATACAATTCAAATCAATTCAATTCAACTCAATTCAATTCAATTGAATTCAATTTAATTTTATTCAATTCAATTCAATTCAATTTAATTTTGTTTTATTTAACATTCCTATTAATCTACCAGTGTTTTAAAAAATTACATTTGGCTACAATATGAAATAATAAATAATAAAATGTAGTTGACACATAAAGAGCCTAACGGTATAAAGATACATTGGTAAAATTTAAAATATAAATAAGATTTATAAATATCTACAAAAAATATTGTGTTGGTTTTTTAAAATTTCGTTAGGAGCCAGTTACTTGCAGAGTTTCAATCCACAAAGTTCAAACAAAAAGAGTATATGCGTTGTTTGCTATTTTAAAATTAAGCTTTGAAAAACCTAGATGCAAATTCTTGGCTCTTATTAGACGTAGAGCGATATGTTTTATTTGGCTTTGAAGGTAAGAATATTTTAAGGAATCTTTTCCAACAAACAGGAAAAAAAAAATTGTCGACAAACTATAAAAATGTTTGAGCAAAAATTGTTTTCGGCGTTTATCTTTTCTCTTGTTCATTTTAGCGAAAAATTATTTAAATCTTTACAAAATAAATAAAATGCACGACTGAATCGCACGTTCTTGCTGTTATGTTCAAGGCTTAGAAAATAATGTTTATATATATGGAAATTATGAGAGAAAAATGATTAAAAGCATGAAATACGATATTTAAATTAGCTAAAAAAAAACTTCGTTGACAGTTAAAGATGAAAAAAAGAACGCCATCTTAAATCTTTATTGAATATGATTGTATAGACAAAAAAAAAAAAAAAATAAAATCGTTGTAGCGGTTTTTTAAAAAATAATTTTTTATAAATAAAATTCTTAAAACATTTGTAAGGAAAGCTTTTGGTTTGCAAATCTTAAATATTTATTTATGTGCATATAAAAATAAGATTTGAAAAAAAATGTTTAACATATTTTTTAAATTCGATAACTTTTATTTAGAAAATTTTGATATGCAATATTATTTAATCTTATCTTATCCGAAGTTGGTATATAAAACACATTATCTAAATCCGTTTGTACGGCAGTGAGAAAATTCAAAATAAAAAACACGTTCTACTAATAGTTGCTAAGAGCAAAATTATATAATTTTGTGGAGTATTAATTTTATTATAGGAAATTAGTATAGGAAAAAGTTTAATCAAAATCCTAGGAGTCGTTTTCGAGAAACAAATATTTTCCTTTCCTGTTTTTTACCTTTTGTATGGAAGGTATCGTTATATTTCAAGGATGTACAATTTTTCTAAAAATAATTTAAAACAAACCTCTTAAAATCGAGTTTTAAAAAATCGATCAAATCGTTTTCGAAATACATGATTTTCAAAAAAAAAAAAATTGAAAAATTTTTAAAAGTCCAAACATATATTTTTTTAAATTTAAGAACAAAAAAATTATAGTTATTGGAAGCCTCTGCATAAAAAAATTATTGGAATATGTCGTAACGTTTTGAAGAAAATCGAAAGTAAAAAAAATGGTTTTTCCAGAGGTACCATTAATTACCATTTTTTGAAAAATGGTTTTCCACCCAAAGGAACCCTTACTAAATATTATTTACTGAATTTTGTTTAAGAAAAGTTTTAGAGCCGTTTTTGAGAAAAATACAACTATGTTAAATTGGTAAAAAAAATTGTATGGCAGGTACCGTTATTTTTGGTTCTTAGAAAAATGAAAAACGTGTAAGCATAATCAACAAAAACTACTAAGTATGTACCAAGTTTGAAGGAAATCTATCAGGCCGTTTAGGCTGTAGATGAACAAACAGACAGACAAAATTGTGCCACCCACTTTTTTGATGTTTTCTATCATCGTAAGGTCATGTTTGCTTGTTATATAAACTTTTTTCGCATGAATCCAAAACTTACCTTATAAATAGTACCTATGTATATTGCAAGTAATAAAATAGGGATAATCTGCTAATTTTATAATTAACCTGAGCAGATAATACTTGGAAAACCAAAAACAAAGAGGTTTTGTTGGAAAAAAGTACTTTTAATTTTTTTAATTTATCAAAAACTAAGATTTATTTTAGCATTCGATTTTCAGTTTTTAAATAAGAGTATTGAATTTAGTTATAAAAAATATTAAATTATACTTATTTACAGTAAAAGTAGTTGATTGAAATTAGTTTGAAATTACATTTTTCTTTTTAAAAATTTCGAGCTTGAAAATTAATTTTTCGAAAACTATTCTCTAACTCAACTTAATTTTAAATGCAAATTAAAGAAAAGACTTATACACCAAAAAAGTATAGTGTGGCAATTGTCCCTTGCGCCTAAACGGGGGAACCCAACTTACTTGCTCTAATTTTTTGAAACGGTAGCCTTTTCTGTATTCAACCTGAAAAGGCATTTTCGGACCAGAATATAACACTTTTATTCAATCTAGCCGTACCAAAATTTTGTTTTCTCAGTTCTTTTTCCTGAAGAAAAAAAATTGATAAATTGTAGGTAAATGTCGTCTTTTGTTTCTCCCTAGTCTCTTCAATTTTCAAAAAACCCCTCCTCCAACAATTATTATAGTAAATACCATCTTAACACCGAACTTTTAAACTCCACTTTCACGGAAAACTGCCAAAATTGTATTGGTTAGAAACACTGATGAAAAATGTCCCAATGAGAAGAAATCGTACAGACCAATAATTTCTCGTTTCCAGTTACTCTCCGAAATTATTTTAGAAAATTCAAAAAAAGTCTGCTTCTGATTAAAAAAGAATTATGGCATGTTTTCTTTACTATCACTTTGGCCAACGGAAAACCCACTCAAAAATGACTCGTGTTTATAAAATATTCAATTGAGAAGTCCTTTGATGAAAAAGTGTTATTAGCTCATTTAAAATGTTGACAGGTTTTTATCGAAATTGATATTATTTAGTCATGAAATGTTTGGGGTTCAAGGAAATGCTGTGGTGTTTCGGAAGGAAGTGTTATTCAATCTACTCACGACAAACATAAAAAAGTTTATTTTATAGCTCCATTTACAGTTCACGAAGCTATATATACGTGCATCGTCCAATTCAATTTAAACGCAACGACAAAGGTCCGAGCAAAATAGCCTTCACTGAAATTTCATAATCGAATGAAATAAGACCATTATCACGATCAAGTCTCATAAAATAATAAAAGTTTGAATTTCTCTCACACGCACCAAAGAGTGTAAACAAAATCTTATTTCAGAATTTAATTTTGTTCAACAGTTTTGTCCCCTTGGTGTAAATATAACTTTAATGTCACGTCCGTAGTAGATATATGTACATTTATATAAAAATAACCTAAAGATAAAATTCAATGTTTTTTTTTCTTCTTACATTATTTACGTTAATAGATTTAAAATTTTGTTTTGATTGAACTGATGGACTTTTTAATGTTTTATGTTGATGGCGATTTAAAGTTTTTTTTATTTCATTTTAAAATTAATGTCTTAAAAAAAAATCGGTTGTCTTGGTTAGACAAAATGTTTTCAACAAATCGTGGGATTATAAATGCCTCATTTTTGTTTGTTCTCGTTGATTTTTTGTGGATTTAGATAATAATATTATTAAAAAAAAGAAAACTAAAAGGAAATTGACGTCATAGGTTAAAATGGGAATATTATTGATAGCATTGTATTATTTAGAATTCCTTTTAAAAAAAGTTTATAAAATTAATTGATTTACAAATATGTGTAGGTATTTTGGGGAAATAATGTCTGTTGAAAGTAAAGTTCATTATAAATAATGCCATCATCTTCATCGGTGATTTTAAGTCTATGGAACAGTTTAATGATTTTTATTTTTGTTTTGTTTTGTTTAAAAAAAAATTGCACTGATCCGAGCAGTCATTAAAAAATGATTTATAATAAGGTATTTTATTTTTTTAAGAACTCAGAATAAAAAATCGACTCGTGATTTTTTATTTTTTATACAAAAAGACATACAGTCGACACCAATTATTTGAAGCTGCTATTTGGTATACTGAAACATTTAATTTTATGAGTTATGCTAGTCTCGTAGCAAAATGGCATGGCGGTATGTATAGCGTATAGCACCATTAATTTTCTTTTTAACTCAGGTTGTTTTCAGCTACCCATCACACTGAGTTCAAGAGACACATTTTTTAAAAAATTGTTTAAGAGAAAATCCAAAATATTAGCTGTTTCATTTAAGTGAAATCGACTGTAAGTATACCACTAACAATCAAACATTTTTATGAATTATGGAATCGTATAAAATTTTCCACAATTTATGCAAAGATATATTTAAAAAAATTTATTACTATTAATTAAGTCGCCACCAAGTACAGACATTTCAAATTCATTCTGCAAAATAAATAAATTCTTTTGATTTTCCATAATTTATTAAGTTTATCTTCATCTTTATTCGCCACCTCTCTGACCCAATTTCGGTTTTTTAGCGTTACGGCTTAGGAAGTGAAGATCACAATCACACATTTTATTTTCGATCGCGCGACTATTCAGTTGCAAAAAATAGAACACATGAGTTTAATAATGGGAATGAAAGTTGGTGATACAATGAAATCGTGAGGCTTAGGAGACTGACATGAATGTACATAATTTGTTAAATTTTTCTGGCAATGCGATTGTCAAAAGTTAAAATGAATGAAATGCACTATACAATCTGACTTTCGATTTTTTTGCTAAATTTTTATATATAGACCAAAGATGAACTTGTACGCCCTTCACTTGTATTTGCTTGCCTTATGGACAATAAGCATGGGCGGATCCAAACTTTTGCCCAGGAGGGCAGCAAGCTATAGGTATAATAACAGAATGGATCTGCAAGAAGTTGCTGATAAGTTGCTAGGTGGGAATTGTGAAAGTGCAAGGACTTACAGCCAATCAACTCGAAGTGCCTTGGCAATTGCGATCAAACTAAAATATCAGGCGTTTTTTGAATAGATATTCAGATTCTTGAGATAGCTGTTTATTATACAAAATATGTCCTTCATTCCTTAGTTCCTCGTGGCAGTAGTTCCTCGTGGCATAATGGTAAGTGCGTAGGACTGGCATGCCAAAGGTCTGGGTTCGATTCCCAGCCACTGCCACCTAAAAACTTAAATGTTTTTTTCCGAGGCACTGCCTCTTGCGAGGAACTGACAAATCCTCCAAGAGTATACTTGTCATGAATAAGTGCTTCTCATCTAGCCGTTCGGACTCGGCAAAAAATTGTAGGTCCCCTCCATTCCTGCCAACAAACACGCACACAGGAATGGTTGAGAGTTGTAAGTCACTAGGCCCTGGTTCTTCATGAGCTGTTGCGCCACTAAATTTATTTATTTATTTATTTATGTCCTTCATTCATTGCGCAGTTGGTTTTTCCCAGATTAGCGAAGGGTTTGAAAAATATCTTAAGATTTAAAAAAAAACTACCTGTTCCTAAACCAGTAATTCGGAGTGTATTTGCGAAAAAAGTTTGCCATATAATTGGTCAAAATAGGTCAACTTTTATTTGAAATTGATTAGGCCACAGAAAATTTGATATCTATAATTAAAGTTTGTCTAAGTTGCAAGCTTCTCCGTGGTTCAAAATCTTAAAAATTACGAATACAAAAAATGGGAATCCCACTCTCATCAAAAAAGTGTGTTTCTTAAAGGTGGCTGCACTTTCTTTTAAGATATCTACAATTATTTTGACTTGCGATATAGGCACTATAGGGCAAGTTTGACATTACGATAGTAGAGAACCCGACAAAAAGTGGGTGGCACAGTTTTGTCTGTCTGTCTTCTGTAACTCGGCCTACAGCCTTAACCACTTAACTATAGCCAAACAGAATGGTGTAGCTGTAGTTGCGGCGTGTAGCACTATCAAAGTAGAAAGATACAAAAGAATCTTACAAGTGTCACAGCTTTTACCAAAAACTGTTATTAACGGTACCTTCCACATACAATTTTTTTTAAATAATTGATTTTCTCATTAACAGCTTAACTGATTTCAATAATAAATTTAATGAAAAAGATCGTATAAAATTTCAATAATTTTGAAAAAAAATTATTTTGGATTTTTAAAAATCAGTCCACTTTTGTTTTAAAAATTCAATATTTTATAAACGGGCTGATAAATTTTTTTGTGAAACTAAATTTGTAAATGTAAATAAATAAATTGACATACCAATTTTTACTTGCAAAGTTAAGGATTCGTGGAAACAAAAATCGACATAACAATCAAACATGACATTACGATGACAGAGAACACCAAAAAAAGTTTTTGTCTGTTGCGTTACAGTCTAAACGGATGGATCTGAAGACAACTAAAAATAATGGTACCTGCCACACAATTTTTTCTTAGCAATTCTACAAAATCTTATTTTTACCAAAATTTTCAAAAAATATTTTATGTATTTTTAAGAAAGTTCAAGAAAATTTATTTTCGAAAATCAAATATGTATTATGGAAACTAAAGGGCCAATTTTTATAAAACTCGGTGTATAATGTTTTTATTTTATACTTTGTAAGGTATTTTGAGAAAAATTTTCCTTTATTAAAAAACAACGGTACCTCTTCCATACAAATGTCAAAAAACCGTTAAGTAAAATATTTTTTTTTAAACTGCATCTACGATTCTTACAAAATGTTTTCTCTATGCTTAAATTTGTAAGATACTAACAAAAACTGTAAAAATTTACAAAAAGCAACTAATAATAGCCCTTCTCATACAACATTTGTTTTTAATTTTGAATTTTCTCAATATCGGCTAAATAAATTAAGATAAATTTTTGTATACACAAATTCCAAATATGATTCAATAAAATTGCATATCAAAATTTTCCAAAAAAAAGTTTTTGAATTAAAAAAAAGTTTCAATCAATTTTAAGAATTAAGATTTTATCATTTTTGTTCATTTATGATTTATTAATTAGCTAAACTATCATAAAAGTTAGTTTAGCTAATTAATAAATCATATGTCATGCTGTAGAACATTTTTCTCTCATAATTTCCATGTCTTTACATATAATGTTCTTGAACTATCAGCGTCTTGTACATAAGAGCAAAAATTACTGAATTTTTATATTACAGAATATTTATCAAATTATTGTTTAAGAAAACTAGTCCAACGATTTGAGTTTGTTTCGCATAGATTCATATTTTTCAAGTAATCAAAAGGCAAACTTGTTTTTGAGCTCAAAGATTTTATACGCTTTTTATACTTGTTTTATAATTAATTGTATATTTTAAAAGTTCTTAAGTTCCAAAGCAACTGGAATAAGTACGTGCGATTCAGTCATGCATTTTATTTCACTACGCGTTTAGCATCTGGAGGCGTTAATGCAACTTTTTCCTGCATTTAAAATATTAAAAACTCCCAAAAAAGTTGAAGTCCCACATTTTGATAGAAAATATTTCTGAAAAGTAGCAGCAGTGAAATTTTAACTAAAGTTGTGGCTACTGAACACTTTTTTTTCAAAATATCTTGTTATTTCACCACACGCGTTTGACATCTGGAGGCGTTTACGCATGTGTTATATGTTTAAAATTAAAAATGATCAAAAAAGTGAAGGTTCAACCCGTTGACGCATAAGTTCCCGAAAAGTGACAATACTGAAATTTAATCCGAAGGTGTGTCTACTAAAAACCTCTCTTTAAAAATATCGATTGTTATTTTGATCATGGAAATTTTTCAAGTTATTTGCAATTATTTTTGACTACTAATTGCGACAGATTGGGAGCCATTTTTGAAAATAGCGTCCAAGTGACCGTATTAGAACAATGACTCCCAGGCTAAATTATTACCTTATAGAATGTCAAATCCCAAAAATAAATTACAATCATAAAAATAGGGCCCTCCCCCAGGAGGGATTTTGGTTTCCTGACTGGACTACAGATTGTGCGCCATTTTTAAATATGGCGTCTAAGCGACATGATTACAAAAATGACTTCCAAACTAATTTCGTCGGTTCAAAGGTAAATCTCACTAACTAACAAATTACACTTTTGAAGGAAATTATACTAAAACATACTTTTTTAAGGTGAAAATTCACGTTCCGCAAATTTTTAAATAAAGTTCCCGGGCATACCTTTGAATGTCTTCAAAAAAAAAACTGTGCAAAATGAGACTTTTTAGATTTAAAAAAATGCATTCCATTCTCTTTTTTTTATTATTTTTTTGTTTTACCTTTAGACCGACGATTTTATCCTTAATACATAATGAATGAAAATCGGTAAAAAAATGTGCCCGTCAAAAAGCGCACAAGATTTGATTTCCTGACCCGACTTTAGGTAAAGGAGTTGTTTAGATAATATATCGTATTTCATGTCTCAAAATTTCTTTTCTCATATAATTTGTATGACCCTTGGACATAAGAACAATTACGTGAAACCCAGTCTCAGCTTTTATTTTTAAATTATACTACTGTCGCAAATAATTCAACTATTATTTTTGTAATCATTTCCTTTTTAAACTTATTTGGTATCAAAACAAAACCCAAACAAGTTATGACTGCTTTGTGTTAAATGTTTGAGTTTACCTTTATTTAATTTATTTTCTTAACGAACATAACCTCTTCCGCGGAAATATAATCAAGTTTTGATATTTACCTCAACCTCAAGGTATTTTTTTTTTTTAAATATTTAATTTATTATTTTACCTCATTTATAATATAAAAGGCCGACGACGCGACGACGACGATGATGTATATGTGTGACTTTGTGTGTAGGTATATATGTTGTGCCTGTACATACCTTTAATTCAACACAAGTCTTCATAAAGCAGATACCTTATTTTTCTTTTATAATAAGAAATTTCTGTTTCCGGAAAGGCAAATCGAAGGGTAACTGAAAAGGTGGTATTAATATTGTATTAGAAAATTTTCTGTTGAAAAGGGACTGAAAAGGTTGCCATACCTACCCATTGCCATATCCTTTTGGTTAACTTTCTATAGGAAAAAACTAACCTTCTCATAGTCATCATACCCATAAAATAAAGAAGATCTATTTCAATTGCCTCTGCATTTCTTTTTTTTTTGTACAATTTCTTTTCAGCGAAAAAGCACTTTAATAATTGAAATTTCCATTTAAAATGTAACCCTTCTAACAAAAAAAAAAAAAAAAACGTTTAAAAGTGTTTCTATATACTTTACCCCTCCAAGGAAGGTACCAACATAGTTACCCTACCTTTAACCCTTAGGAAAGCATATTCGTGTAAAATTTTTAAGAAGTTACACACTTCATTTTTCCCCAGAAAGTTTTTTTTAAATTTATTTTTTTTTGCAATGTACGCTGATGAGCTGACGATGTGTTTGGAAATGAAAGTACGCGTTCTTTTATATAAATTTAGAAGACAAAAAGTTCTTCTAGGGATCAAAAATAATGGAAGCAATGCTTTACGACCTTCAACTTCAACCCTTTATCGTGGGTAAACACATAAATTGGATTATTGTTGACATCGGAAATTCAAATTTTTCAAATGACATAGAAAAGAGGAACAACAGCAACAACAACAAATGGCATCGATGTGAACTTGAAGCTCTCTCTTCATTTTAAAATTAAATGATTTATGTATGTATTCATATTTTTTGATGAAGGAGAAGGAACTTTATGCAGTTTTAATTTTGTTTATTTATCTTCGCACTTCAAATGCAATTACGGTGGCAATCTTCAAATTGAATCGTTTTTTTGTGTTGCTTAGCTATAGCCTTTTATTAGTTTTGGGGTCATCATGCATTTTGTCAATATTGTGGAAAAACTTACATTGCTCTAATCAGTGGCGGTCTAAGCAGCTAAATGAGGCCCCTTTTGTGATCAGATATTTTTGTAGCCTTAATAAGGTCAGCTTTTACGAAAAAAAAGATAGTTGAAAGTATGTATTTTCCACGAGTGTATAAAATATTATATATATTTATAAATATTATAAATATCAGATCAAAAAATGGTGAATAATTTATTATTAATAAGAAGTGACCAAATTATCAATTTACTTCGACTTCAAGTGCAAATTGAATAAAAATTTAAATCGAGTCGCAAGTTGAAACGGTATTGGGAGCCTACAGCGAAACTAAAGCGGGAAGATGATTAAACTTGACCAAACAACAGACCAAAGCGAGACTAAAGCGAGAAAATCATGACTCAGATAGTCCTGTATATGGGCACGGTGAGACCACGTAGGACGAACTCAAGGACCACGATACTGAAAACCACGTTTGGACTTTTTAACCATTTTGAAAATATTAATTTTGTAAAAAAAAATTTTTGATGAGACTAAAGCTAGACCAAAGCGAGACAATAACGGTAAAACATTCGCAATACCAAAACCCACGTATTATTGTCACGGCGAGACTATAGCGAGGAAACCATAATACAGACTCCCGTGTAAATGGGCATTGCGAGACCACAACGAGAACAGACTTCGCCGTCGTTTTAATTTCAAACCGAGTTAGCCAACTCGATTTGGAAAAACAACGCATGAAACGTATAGCAAATTTTTGCTTCAACCAGGTTAGAAAAATTTTTGATTCAAAATAATGTCAAGAAAAAGTGAATAGTATAAATTTCAGTTTTAGTCTGGATTTAACAACTTAAAGTAACCTCCAGAGGATAGTTTGAATCCAATTGGATTAGTCGGGATTGGATTTAAAGAATTGGATTTAAGTGTGGATTAAACAAGTAAATAATATGGAATTAGATTTAACTTTTGCATTTAAATTACTTTTTATCTGGATTTAAGTTTAAATCTGGATTAAACGAGTGAATAATATGGCCGTTAGTGTCATAGTTTTAACAACTTTGTAGCAGTATTTTGATGTTTATAAAATCAAAGCAGTCAGAAGTAGATTTTGTTGTTTATAATTTTAAGGACAACTACCTATAAGATTTTTGATAACGTGTGTGGAACGATGTAATATAATTCGTTCTATTGCGAACTATTTAAAAGGGATTTTTGTTTTTCATACGATGGAAAATCTTATGTTTTTGGTTCTTTTAAAATAAAGTTCGTTTTCACGATCGAATTAAGTCTGTTAAAATATGAAAAATATAGTTAGTTTTCAAATTTATCATGCGGGAACTATTGGTGATCCATTCCCGAACCGATCAAATAAGTAAGGATTAAGGTACGCAGCATATACATTGTGCTGATTAGAAATTTAAGTAATTTTTTCAAAAATTAAAAAAAAAAATTGTTCATGGTCTGGTTGGTAAAATATTCGCATCCATAATGACTTAACCTGATTTTAACGATTGTTTTTGGATGGTGATATGTCCGAAACTGAGCCTTAAAAAAGGTTAAAATAAAAAAAAAGTTGTGTCGAGATTTTCAAGATATTTCCAAACCTGAAAACCTGGTGATGTTAGATTATTTGCATTTATCCTATAATTGTCTTTGGATAGATATATTTTCACTTGCAAGTTATGCAAATGCTTTCGGGTTCCAAATTCTACATGCTCTATTGCTCTAATCAGACGTTATTCATTTTTGGAAACAAAAAATTTCTGCAATTTCTAGTTCATTAGATGCTCAATTATTGCGCAGTTGGTTATATCAGAATAGCTACCGAACCGAGATTTCAAGAATTGTTGTGGTTTCAGTTCTGAATAGAATTAACACACCTTTCCAAAAAATTAAAAATTTGTTCACAAAATTTTTTCAGGAGATTTGAGAAAACATGTACTAACCCCTTGCCATTTTTATGTCTGTGCAGTTAGTTAGTTAGACAACATTTCAACAAACAGTGGGTGTAACCCATTGCACTGCTAATTTCACTGAAATAAGGATCTGAATTTGCAGTTTAATATGCATTTCAAGAAAAAGTAAGGAACAACTCAGTTTAAATTTTGAAGTCCAAATTTCTATTCCGGATTTTGGAGTTCATCAAATAGTGGGTGCAACCCACTGCACTGCTAACTTCACAGTGAAGTTAAAAGTGAAAAATGAATTTATTTGATTTTTTCTTTAAAATTGAGACCTTAATTTTTCTTGAAATGCAAATTAAACTTTAAATTTGGAGCCTTGATTTGCTATCAATTTTTTCAAGACTTTGTAAATGCACCCAACCTCGCACCCACCCAAAATATTATTGCGAGCCCAAGTAGGGGGTTTGAATACATATAGTGGAGGATCCAGGTGGGGGGCTAAAGGGGCTGAAGCTTCCCCCACAGCAAAGCAGATTCGTCTAATAACTACATACATTAAATTCATAACGATTTTTTTTAATTTTGTATTTATTTTCCAACCTTTGATTTTTCAAAACATTGATGAAACATAGAATGATTCTTTAAACCATTAATTCCAGATATTTACTTATTATATGTATTTTAACAAGTTGGAAGAGAATGGGACAAAAAAGTTTGGGCCTAAGAAATGTGTAAATTAGTTGTGTTTTCAAAGCCCGTAGGAAATTGTACCTGCTATATCAATGCAAGGTTGGGACCGACAAATTTGCCCTGTTTTTTTCTAAGCCCCAAGGGAATCGGATGAAAAAAAATTGAAACTAAGAAATTTGAAAGTTCGAAGGCTCTTCTTTTAGGGCTTGGAATAAATAAGCCCTAAAAGAATAACGATAAATCAAAGTTGGGGCTAAAAGATGTACGCCTAAATGTGTTTCCCAAGCCCTAAGGAAATGGGACTAACAAATTTGAATGTTTTAGATATGTTTTTTTACCAAGCCATATGAAAACTTTACAAACAAAAAGAGGGTAGGATTTAACAATCTACTTAACTTGGCTGTAGTTGTTTCCCCAAGCTTAAAGGAATTCGAACAAAAAAACTATTTTCGTGCTTTACAATTTACATGTTCCTAAACTGTGTTTTTCCAAGCCCCCATGGAATTGCACGAAAAAGCAAGATTACCGAAACAAGAGAATCTGTTTTGTCTAAGCCCTTAGAGCATTGGGCAAAACAAATGAGTATAGTTCAGAAGATTCCATTTTCATTTTTATTTTATAGTTTTTTCCTGAAATTGAAAACCAAAATTCAGATAAGTTCTGTATTGAGTGAAAAATTTAACTTTTTGCACCGAAAGTTCCATTTCAGTTTGAATTTTCAGTAAAGCATGCTATTGTTTTTAGCGAATGAATTGAATTTGGTCACAAGAGTCATCTTTTTTCCTAAGATGGTCTTTTGATATACATAACTGTAAAAACCGTGATGCTGAAATGAAATTTTTTTGAGCAACCGAGTCAAATAATTTTTGTTCATTAAGTTCAGTGACCAAAAAAAATTGTTTCTAAAGCATCTAATTGGGGTTGTTTTTGCGGCTCAAAGATGTTTTGACAATTTCCTAGGATAACTTAGCTCGATGCAATTTTTAAAATGTTTTGCTTTTCTTTAAAATAATAAATTAATAATTGATAAATATTCATTTAATATTTATGATGAGAAATGTCATGATCTTTCAAACAAAATTTCGATCGACACACAAAATTCTTTCCAAAATTTGGCCCAGTAGTTTAATCGAGCGGTTTGCAACTGCAGCTAAAATATATAATTTTGTTTTCCAACTAAACATCATTTACACATCGGTTAAATTATGGGATACGAAATAATTGTTCGTCACAGCATAATTGTGATTTATTTATGAGGTTTTAAAATTTTGTTAAAATGAATATAAAAAACGTGAAGTTTTCGAGAAAAAATGAGTTATTAAAGCCAAAAAGAAAAATCGATTCTATTTCATTTGATTCACTTGAAATATTTGGAAATGGTTGCGTAAAATTTGTAGTTATTTGGAATAAAGCTATTGTATATGATATTTTCTCCACAAATATTTTATGTTAAAATATAGATAGCATTTCAGCTGGTGACTGAACAGAAATTTGTGAGTTAAAATTCAGCACGATCTTCGTACTGCTGTAATATATGTATAAACCTTATAAATAAACCTTCAGAATAAAAAGAAGGATATGCATTTGAATTTCTTTTAAAAATATCCTTACAACTTTTTTAAACGGTGTGATGCTGTGATGTATATATAGGTGTGTTTCATTGCATTTTCCAAAATGGCACCTGGAACACACCAATAACAGCTGGTGCATTTCCAAAAAAATTCATTTAGTACGTATATATTTTTGCAATCTGAAAAATTTGTTTGACTTTGGCTACCAGCAAACATTTTGAGAAAAGAAAATTGGAATTTAGTGAAATTGTGAGAATATGATTGATCCTTTTATAAATGAAGTGTCTAAAATAGGAGCCTTAGCCCCCCCCCCCCACTGCCAAATCCTAGATCCACTACTGGATACGTACCTCACTGTATTTGCACCGTTATGTAAGAAAAGGCAAGTATTAATAAGACCTCGAAAAACCAGTTTCTTTTTTCTTTGTCAACAATACCAGCCTGCAAATAAAACATGAAAACGAAACAAAGCCAAATTGGTCTTATTTTGTTTTCTAATGCGAAATTAAGCCAAATCGAAAATTCGGCGTTATTTCTACATTAAAAACGAAATAAAGCCAAATTTTTTATTTTTCAAGTCACCTATGGATACTACGTAGCTATTGCAATAATATCTTGGACCAATGGAATAGGTACAGTGTGTATACTATGTTTGTATTACAGCATTTTGCTAGAAGATTGACATCTTTAACATTTTAGAAGTGCGGGTAATTTTTTGATTACGAATGTCTTATTTACATGACGTTTTCAATGGACTTAACACTGAATTAAATAAACTTTTATCTTGGTGCACTTTTCCGATTCAATTGTTTCGCAAAGCCTTAGGTACCTATACTTTACCTTTTAGCATAGAAATTGTCAATTAAGTCATTATCCTTCATTTATGAGTGCTTGTAATTAATTAGCAACTCAAAAGTCTTAACTAATATCAAAATGCAACCCCTATACCTATACCGATATTTAATGCTAACTGGTTTTGCTTTTAAAACCCATTAGATTTGTTTCGATGATGCGCACTAATCCAAAGCTGATTTACGACCAAGGTATCAAAGTATCATGTAAGTAGCTATAAAACAACATATGGCCTTAATCACATTCTTATCTTCTTTCAACAAAGTTATAAGGGGACACATATAACAAAAAAAGTAATCAATAGCAATGGCTTAGTAATGACAAAGCAAGGGAAGTTCTCTGTAAATAGAAGATATCTATCGATTCTGAATATACTCCTACACAAAACACAAACGATAAACGAAGCTATAATAATTACAAAGTTGTGTTACAGAGGGGATATATCGATACAATAAAAACTAAAACAAGTTCAATTTCAAAACAAAAATTAAGTTTCTTAGCAAAATATTATAATCGTTGTAGGCCAGTTAGTTTATAGTTGAAGGAGAAAAAAGGAGAAGTGGACCGTGGTGCGAAGAAGGATGGCGTACAAAGCCTCCTAGCTCATGAAGATCCAAGAATCTCGCAACAACTCAAAGGAATGCCCGGAAATTGTTTAAAAAACAAAGCAACTGATTGCTTCCTTAAAATTGGAAAGCAGGGTTTTCGAAACAACGAAGGTAACCTAGTCAACAAAACACTAGAGCTGTAACGAACCTTATGTACGAAACGTTACTACCTAAATAATTTCGTTACTCGTACGATTTCGTTACTTGGTATATGCCTTACAGACAATTCCATATCGCATATAATGCATGTATATTTTTCGCATATGCGAAACGAAAATAAGATACTAACGGGTGATTTTTTAGCTGGTTTGGTTTTGGCAACACTGGTTTTGACAGCTGACGTGTGTTTAGTACCTTGTGTCACTGTCAAACAGCTTCAGTTTGGTTTGCAATTCAACCATGGATCGTCTTACAAATGAACAACGCTTGCAAATTATTGAATTTTACTATCAAAATTCGTGCTCGGTTCGAAATGTTCATCGCGCGCTGCTTCCATTTTATGGTGAGGCTCATTTTTGGTTGAATGGGTACGTAAATAAGCATAATTGCCGCATTTGGAGTGAAGATCAGCCAGAAGCATTGCAACAGCTACCAATGCATCCCGAAAAAGCCACTGTTTGGTGCGGTTTATGGGCCGGCGGCATTATTGGGCCATATTTCTTCAAAGATGATGCGAATCGCAGCGTTACTGTCAATGGTGAACGCTACCGAGCGATGATAACAAACTTTTTTTTGTCCGAAATGGAAGTTCTTGACTTACATGATATGTGGTTTCAACAAGACGGTGCCACATGCCACACAGCACGAAACAATGGCGCAATTGCGAGGCGAGTTTGGTGAACAGTTAATTTCACGTTTCGGGCCGGTCAATTGGCCGCCTATATCGTGCGATTTGACACCATTAGATTATTTTTTGTGGCGGTATGTCAAGGCTAATGTCTATAGGGACAAGCCCGCTTCGATTGACGCACTGGAAGCCAACATCCATGCATTCATTCGTGAGATACCGGCCGATATGTGTGAAAGAGTATGCCAAAACTGGACTCAGAGGATGGGCTACCTGAGACGCAGTCGCGGTCAACATTTGCATGAAATTATCTTTAAACATTAAATTGCAAGATTTAAACTATCGATTCAAATAAATATTTCATTCATTTTTCGAATTTTTTGTGTTTTTTTTTAAGTTTTAAACCTCTTAAAAAATCACCCTTTACAAGAAAAATCTTCATTGCATCGATATTAAAGATACCAACCAAAGTAGCGCTCTATATTTTTCTGTGCATGAACTGAAAACGAATTGATATAGAATTTCTGATTTTGTAGATGAATTTTAGTCTATCTATATTGTAGCTACGTATTTTAATAAACTTTCATAGCTGGACTTGTCTACAAAATTCTTAAAAGTAATCAAAAAAATGTACACTGGGTCAAAATCAGCAGTCTGGGATGGAAAATTTTTTTTGGAATGGTTCGCCACAGAAAATGGTGTAAGGCAGGGGTGTCTTCTTAGAGCCTTATTATTTTCATTATTTATAAATGATAAAGAAAGAAGCCTCCTAGGTGCAATACGAATTGCTAATACGATTGTCAATGTACTGTTGTAAGCATGATCTTGTCATTCTATCTGAATCACCAGAAAATCTACAATTAATGATAAATCGGCTAGCAAACTACTGTAAAAAATGGGCCTTAACTATCAACACTGACAAATCGAAAATAAAGATATTCTCACGATCACCTCACAATTGGTTTTTCAACTGAAACCGTTTAGAAGTTGTTGAAGAACTCTAATATTTGGGAGTAAAATTGAGCCCATCATTCGAATTGAGCAAGCATCTAGCGGATAAGGCTAATTCCTGTCAAAGTTTATTGAATGTATCATGGAAGAATGTTTTCTCAAACAAGCAGCTATTGCTAACAACAAAATACAAAGTATTTGATTCAATTGTTAAATCAATTCTCCTTTATGCATCTCAAGTTTGGGGATCAGAACAGTTTAAACCGATCGAGAATTTCCATAGAAACTTCCTAAACAAAATATTCAATTTACCAATGAAAACTCCGAACTACGCAATTTACTTGGAGACGCGTCTTCCAATGCTTTTAACAAGTACCCTTAGGTCACAAACAGACTGCATTATTAAAATATGCACATATCCAGATACACCATGTTTAATTAATAAAATGCTCTGGTATGAATTGAGAAACTAGGACTGGTGGGCGAGAAAATGGCTAGCTATTGGAAGTGGGTTTGGCGAACATCTTATATTCGATCTTAACAACCTGAAGACCTTGAAAAATCAACTTTATCACATAATCCAAAAAAATTAAGATTCTATTCGAAAAAAATTTATTGAGCAGGCTCGCTCATCCGATAATAGAGTATTATACTCTCAGCTCAAATTCAACCTAAATAACAGGAACTACTTCAATGACTGTCCCAGCTATAGTGAAATATCTCCGATTTTCAAAACACGGTGTGAATTACTTGGTTTAAACGGAAGCCCATATAATGGAAGCTTAAACAGGTTTTGCACTATATGCAAATTAAAGGCAAAAGAAAACAGCTTCCACATAATAAGTAGGTATATGTCCAATTTACTCTTCGGTCCGAAAAGGACAAACTTTCACTTGTGGAACCACTTCGCACTAAAAATTACTCAATCTGGCGGTTTCAAAAGGTTTGAAACTCGTTCTGGAACACACCTAATACTTCATTCCAAATATCACTCTTAGGCCCTAAAATCGCATTGTTCCAGTACATAAAATCAATTCTGAAAAACTTCGAATTTTCAGAGCAAAAATTCTGGTTTTTTAGAGGTTTTTTAATCCATTGAGACCACAGCCATCCTTCAATGGAACTTGACAGTTGATGGCTTGACAGATGGCAAACAAACTATATTTTAGAGGAAAAATAGTATTTTGTTCCAAATATTAACCTTTTTTGACGTTTCAGTATTTATACCTTGCTTTACTGAAGAAGTGGAAGCGAGATGTGAATACTGAAACGTCAAAAAAAAAAAATCCAGTTTGTCAATCCAATGTGAACACCGTCATTGGAATTTGACAGTAAATAGCGTGACAGATAGATAACAAACAATTTATTTTAGGGACAAAATATTATTTCGTTCCAAATATCATTTTAAGGGCCTAAAATCGAATTGTTTCGGTACATAAGACTAATTTTGAAAAATTTACATTTTTCAGAGCAAAAATTCAAATTTCTTTGAGGATTTTTAATCCATATAGATCACAGCCATCCTTCAATGGAATTTGACAGTTAATGGGTTGATAGATGGCCAACAAACTATATTTTAGAGGAAAAATAATATTCCGTTTCAAAAGTCAACCTAAGGCCCTTAAATCACATTTTTCCGGTTCACAAAATAATTTCTGAAAAATTTCGGTTAAGATTTTTCAGAGGTTTTTAATAGGCATGTTCAGGAAAGTGAGATCTCAGAGTTCTCAGTAATCTCAGTCTCGTGAAAAGGATTCCTCAGAAAAATTTCTTGCTCACTTTTTGACGGATAAAATTTGCTTGACACTCCTGGATCTCTTTTTCCTGAACACGCCAAATCCATTAAAATTGAGGCCATCCTTCAAACTTTATTTTAGGGACAAAATAATATTTACTTCCAAATGTCACCTTAACGAGTTAAAATCGCATTGTTTAGAAGTTTAGATTTTCAGAGGTTTCTTAATCCATTTAGATTGCAGCCATCCTTCAATAGAATTTGACAGATAATGGCTGAAAAGCTAGGCAAAAAAATTATATTTTAGGGAAAAAATAATATTTTGTTCCGAATGTCAATCTAAGGCTCTAAAATCACATTGTAAAGGTGCATCAAATTAATTCTATAAGTTTTAATTTTTCTAAGTTAAAATAAATTTTTTTTAGAAGTTTTTTAACCCATCGACATCATCATGAACTTCTTTGAATGACGGTGTTCACATTGGACTGAAAATTGGAGTTTTTTGGAACTGATATGGTTTATCAGTGGAGTTCGTCAAGCATATAGGGGATGCATCAATCAAAGGGTGTATCCATCGACCTGGCTATCAGCTCAATATGTCCCATCTACAAAAAAGCAATCCTATTTACTGCAAGAATTATCAATTTAAAATCTTAGGTACATTTTATTTAAGTCCAATTTTATATCCACATTGTTCATATATAATATCCAATCACATAATGGCTCATACAAAACAAACAACGAAAATAATTTTACCATCAACTAGCTAATGTCTCCATAAAAGCAAAGAAAAATTCACATATTATACAAAGGAACAGAGGAATATTGCAATCACCTTTATTTTGGTGCACTAAATCTCAAATGGTGTTTAGTGTGCTTACGATGTGATAAAAAAATCTAATGTAATGGACTAAAAATATCACTTTTTTCTGTAGGTTACTTATATGTATTAAATTTGGGTTCTGCTCACAGTGCAGAAAGAAGTAAAATTTGTTTTCAAATCAATTTCAATGTTATGCGTGTCAATTTTTATAAATTATTTTTGCTAATATTTCTTCGTTTTTTATATGAAAAATAAAGGAAAAAGTATCATAGCAGATTTAAAGTATTAAAAAGTGATATACAAAGAAAACTTCAATAAATCACCGTAATCAAAAACTTATTTCGAACGCTATCAAAAACTACCACAGAATCTTTACTACAATCGGATTTGGTGAGGAATTTTTGGAGACTCTTGAAGGTTCCAATTACGATATAGAATGGGATTTGGGTGATAGAGCAAAGAGTTTCGATTGAAAAAAGCTATTAATGGCTCACGCAATCTCACTCGGACTCATCATTCAGAGACTAGAGATAGGCGATTGATGATTATTGTCATTTCCAAAGGAACTAAGACTTGTATCGGTTTTTATTATAAAAATCAATAATTGGAATATTATAGAAGAAAACTACAGAGTGGCTATTAAATTAGAGGGTGCATTTTGGAAGGGAGGGGGGTTGCAAAAGCACCCTTTCCGGTTTTGCATATAACTCGAAAACAAAGCAAAGGTTTGAGATAAAGTTGAAAAACCTTATTTGTAAACAGTAAAATTTACCGTCGAAATGGAATATTCAAAAATTTTGTGTTCACCTAAATTAAAAAAAAAACATTGCAAAAAAATGTGAAAATCACATTTTTTTTTACTTATTTGATTTTAACTTTTTTAAGTGGCGAGATAGGTAGGTATAAAAATTGTTCTATACAAAGGAAAAGTGATTTAATTTTCCTTAAAATGACATATTCAGAAAAAGTTTTGGATAAAAATAGAACGAGAAACGGTTGCTAAGACTTTGCTGATTTTAAGATTTAAAAGTAAAATGTATGGTATTTATGGCTTTTTTGAGAAATTTGTAAGATGATATGCTCAAACCGGTTGCATAATTCATTCTTGACCATTTAAGTAAAAAAATAATAGGGAAATTATATTTTTTTGCAATTTTAAGGCTGCCATCTAATTTTTTCAAAGTTTTAATTTGAGAAAGACAACAAACTTGCTCCTTAAAAGCCGGTTTTTCAATATATGCTAGCTAATTATTGCTTCTTCGACCTAAAAAAGTTAATTATTTAAAATTAATATTTAAACAGTTTACTGATGGTGGCGAGGTGTATTTTGAGAAGGAACTTTTCAAGGACTGCATACTTTTTCAGAAAATCAATGCCAGGTGAGTTTAGCAGGAGGAGGCAAACCGGGGCCTGTGCCCCAGGCTGCAGTCTCCAGGGGTGTCAAATACATATTCTTTAGAAAATTGAGAATTGCCGACACTTAATTAAAAGAATGTTTATGAAATGGAAAGAGATACGGCAATGGAATTTCAAATAGTATTTCTGAGTCATCCCTTAGCAATTTTTTCTACCATTTCCACACAAAATTTTTTCAAACTACTACACTGAGTCCTGAAATTTAAAATAAAAAAGACCTGGAAGAAGTCAGTTTAAGGTATAAACTAACATTTAAACTGATTTTCTTAAAATAAAAATCTACTCATTTAAAAAAAATTTATAACACAAATTTAAAGGACACAAGGTATTTTCATTAAAAAAATAAATTTTGTTTACTGAATTTTGTGCAACATCTTAAATTTGGGTTTATTTTCGGCTCGAAAATTTTTTTCGAGCTGGGCTTTCTTTTTCTCGTAACAAATCCTAAAAGATTGAAGGAACATTAGGATTAAAGGCATGTGTGTACATCAAGGCCGTGTGTATTTAGTTCCTTATGGCATTTTGTCTTCCTTAGCATGAATTTAGACTTTGAATTGTCACAATCCAAATTTTTTGTATCAATTTTTTTGTTAAAATGTTGTTCATTTTTGCGTAAAAAAATAAGGGGATTAAGAATGCTCAAAGGGGAGAGTATATTTTAAGCCGACTTAAAAAATCATCAGGGATGGTACTTTACTTGCTTTAAAAATTATATAAAGAGTGTTTTTTTTTAGACGTGTGGTTTGCAATCTGGCTATGCTTTTTTCTCGCAGTTGCTCTTTTTGACAGCTGTCACTTGATTTATGCTCACTTTGAATTGCACTTTCATAATGAATTGACTTACTCTTCAACAACGTTTTCAAATCGTGCAAATTTATTACCGAAATAATGGTTAGGTTTCGCGAAACAATCAATATATTGATTGAAACTTTTGGTGAACGCATTATCTCGAGTCGCCAAACTGAGCATAAAACAAATGACAGCTATCAAAAAGACACAACTCCGAAAAAAGTTTGGAAAAATCGTAGATCTAGAGTTTGGTTGTCGAAACTGGAATTTCCTATAATACCTGCTTTAAAAACTTTGAACTCAAATAGCACGCACTTTCGACCAAAAAACTAGTCTGGAACTATTTCTTATCAAGCGAAGAAGGTATAATTAGGAGCAAGTTTGTTGTTATTTGCAAACCATGAACGTTCCTTATTAACTGGCATGTGGTTATAAAACCGGTCGAAAGCTCTTCGAAAAAGCGAATTGAACCTAGTCACCGAAGCACAGGGAATTGTTGACGTGTTTAAGCAGCATTTCCAGCAGCTGCTCAATGAGCATTCTGTAGAGGAAGCGACAGTAGAACAAAGAAGCATGAGACCAGTCAATGAAGATCCAGTCCCAGCGCCCAGTACTGAAGAGATTAAGAAAGCCATCCACAAGCTTAAGAACAACAAATCCGTCGGCTCGGATGGCCTACCTGCGGAACTCTTCAAGTATGGAGGAGATGTCCTGGTAGGGTGCATACTCCAGCTCATCAACCAAGTATGGAAGGAGGAAAGTATGCCCGACGACTGGTCAATTAGCTTCATATGCCTAATCTACAAAAAAGGTGATCCTATGTCCTGTAAAAACTACAGAGGTATATCCCTGTTAAATGTTGCATACAAGATCCTATCCAACGTACTATGTGAGCATCTTAAACCTTTCTGCAACACTATTATCGGCACGTACCAATGTGGCTTCAGGCCAGACAGATCAACGATTGACCAAATCTTCCCATTGAGGCAAATCCTGGAAAAGACCAACGAATTTCAAGTCGAGACCCACCATCTTTTCATCGACTTCAAAGCCACATATGATAGCATTAGTTGCCAAGAGCTTCTATTGGCTTTGTCGAAATTCGAGATCCCAAAAAAAACTGAACCAGCTGTGCTGCATGACGTTACAAATTACGCGGTCTAACGTGCAAATGGGTAACAGCTCATCCGAGGTATTTCAGACGTGATGTACAGGATTCAGAAAAAAAGCTGCATTATCATGTGACTTCTTCAACCTAGTCCTGGAGCATATAGTTCACAAGGGTGGTTTTAACCTGGAAGGCACTATCTTCAACAGGTCCCTGCAACTGCTTGGCTATGCGGACAACATTGACATCATCGACCGCTCCAAGCGAGCTGTACTAGAAGTATTCACAGCTATTGATGAACAGGCGAAAGGCGTTGGTCTTGAAGTGAATGAGGGAGGACAAAACAAAGTATATGCTATCAACAAACAAAGCTTCATCTGTCCATCGCCTAGGACAAAACGTCACTGTTGGTAGCAGTAATTTCGAGGTAGTCAATGAGTTCACCTACCTCGGAACAAACATCAATCCCACGAAAGACACTTTAGTGGAAATCCGACGAAGAAATACCCTAGCGAACCGCTTTGGTTTGACCAAACAAATGGGTTCAAAACTCCTCTCCCGGAAGACAAAGTGCACGCTATACAAAACGCTAATTTTACCAGTAATAAAGGGGAATTGATACTGGGCACTTTCGAAAGAAAAATTCTTCGGCGGATATTTGGTCCAATATGCGAGGAGCGCGAATGGAGGAGAAGATTTAATCGTGAATTATACGAGCTGTACCAAGATGTGGATGTAGTCCAAAGAGCCAAAACACGCCGACTACAATGGCTCGGCTACATCGAGCGAATGGACAACAATGCTCCAGGCAAAAAATTCTTCGAATCCCAGCTCCCAGGTTCGAGACGACCAGGAAGACCGAACCTCCGCTACAGGGATCAGGCGGTTTTCGACGCAAGAACGCTTGGTCTCGATGACTGGAGGGAGCGTGCGAGGGACCGCAACCGATGGAAGATCTCAGGCAGAGACCCTCCATGGATCGGGAGCCAGATAAGTAAGTAAGTAAGTAAGAACGTTCCTTATTACCCTTTTTCTTAGGACATACAAATTTCTTCACATTTAATTCAATAAGGGAAGGTGAAACTAGAAGTTTTTCCAATTTGTTTATTTTAGATCTTCTCTAAATAGACTTAGAATAGAATATTAAATAAGATAAGATTTCAACTTTCCAACCTAACATAACTGGAACTGGTACCCACGCTGGCAATAGGCTATATAAAATGACGTTTATTAATTAATTTTAAAACTCAACACTCAATGGCAGTTTCCAAATAAAAAAAATGGTCGAAAGGGTTTTATGAAGTATGCTCATCTAATCTTATGATTAAAAAGCATAAGTTCATGGCATCAGCATCAAAGATTCCATATTTAAGAAAATATCAAAAAAAGAGCAGGCACATAATCCTCGACCATAAACTTTGATTAAACGCTCAAGATAAATAATTGACAGTTTTGTTTGTTTTGATGATGTGCACGCACCGTTTAGAAGAGTAATTTTGTTTTAAAGGTCTTTCGGTTGCTTATGTTAATCTTTCGCAACATTTTGTTTTCTTATTAAGCAATTAGGTTCAATTAAAAAAGGACACCATCATTATCGCCACCACACAAATCTCTTAATGTGCTTTGAAATATTATGTTCTTTCCTTCGACACTTTGACGCAACGAAGCGATGTTGACGAAGGAGCTTTAATAAATTTTGTGTTTGAGTCTTCTTCCTCGTATTGAGTAACGAGAATGACATTTATAAAAAAAAAATATATTTTATCAAATTATCTTTCGTCTGCTCTTTTACCGACATAAAATTAGACTGAGACTGGAGAAAGGTGTGGGGGTGAAAGCACCTAATGGAACTCTTCATTATTAAATTAGATTTAAGTGGAAGCCCACTGAGTGGTATTATGCCGAAAGCATAGATTCTTTGTTCGTTTATTTTTTATATTTAAAGCATAAAATAAGTTGACCTTAAAAATGTTCAATCCAACTGTCAGTTAAATTCAGCTATCAACTTATATTTTTATTTTAAAGCGGATTTAGTAGTAAATTAGACATGAATTGAAATGCGTTATTTTTCTTCAGCAAAGTGGATGGAAGATAGCCAGTACAGTTTTGATTTTATAATCTAGAAGGTTGAGTTGCAATTGATAGGGTTATTTCAAGTTCTTTTAAAGATTAATTAATGCTTTAAGACCCCAATATCCTAAAACTTACAAACGAGTTTCTGAAGGAGAAATTTATTCATGGTTAGAGATCAACTAGAGAATCAGGATTATTGAGATCGAGCATACAGTTGCAGTTAAGGTTGCAACTACCTAAGGTCCTCGAACATGAGGTACGTACATGAGTTTCTATTTGCGGGGCCTGAGGTCTCCAATAGTCTTACGTGCTATCGTTTATGGTTTCTGAGGGTTCATCTCAGCCCTTTCAAACTCTTTCTCAGTTTTGCTGATTTTTCTTCGACCGTTCTTCGCCAAGTATTAATAGGTCATCTCACTCGTCTGCCTCGCTGCATGTAAGGGTTCCATTGAATTGCTTTACTTACAAAACATTCATGACCTCCTTGAAGCGTACGTCCAATCTACAGCCATTTCCTTTTTCGTATGATAGTTTCCTGAACTGGTCTTGCATGAAGTTCATTATTGGAAATACGGTTGGGCCAGAAAACCCTCAAGATGTTTCGTAGGCATTTATCCACGATTGTTTGCACCCGATAATAGCTATTTTAGAAAGCCATAATCCAAACCATCAAGGTCAGCCTCACCGATACCTTTGATGTCAAAAAAGGTTTAAGACAAGGCGACGCGCTGTCAGGTGACTTCTTCAACATCGTTCTTGAAAGTATTGGGCAAAACTCTCACGTCAACACTACAAGCACAATTTTTCAAAAGTCCATCCAACTAATTGGACATAATTGGACGAACAAAGCGTGATGTCAATGCTACTTTCGTGAGTATTGAGGAGGAAGCCAAGAAGATGAGTTTAACCGTGAATGAAAGCAAGACCAAATATATGCTGTCAACAAGAAAGAACACCCACCACCGACGTCTCGGTCAGAACGTCACTATAGACGGCTATAATTTTGAGGTGTTCAGAGACTTTGTCTAGCTAGGCTCCGATTTAAACTCAGCGAACAATTCCAGCGCTGAGATCAAACGGAGAATTACTCTTACCAATCGCTGTTTCTTTGGGCTAAGAAGGCAATTGAGAAGCAAAGCCCTCTCTCGAGTAATTAGAGTGCCCCTGTATAAGATGCTTACCATCCCGGTCCTGATGTATGGTGCAGAGATATGGACGCTATTAACGGTAGATGAGAACGCCTTAGAATGTTTTGAGAGGAAAATTCTCCGGGTGATTTTTGGTCCCGTCTGCATAGATG
Organism: Dasysyrphus albostriatus; assembly: GCA_946251815.1. Classification (NCBI taxonomy): domain Eukaryota; kingdom Metazoa; phylum Arthropoda; class Insecta; order Diptera; family Syrphidae; genus Dasysyrphus; species Dasysyrphus albostriatus. The sequence continues at coordinate 59,712,626 of OX276337.1, read as the reverse complement.
GGAAATGGAGAAGAAGATACAACCACGAACTGTACGGGCTGTACAGTGACATCAACCTAGCCAGTATAGTGAAAAGCCAACGACTGAGATGGCTTGGTCACCAAGAGCGAATGGACAACAATGCTCCGGCCCGAAAAGTCCTTGAATCCAAACCCGTGGGTTGGCGCAGTAGAGGAAGACAGCGCAACAGGTGGCGTACGCAAGTGGATGAAGACCTCAGCCAACTTGGCATGCGAACGGGAGACAGCTAGGTAGAATCCGAGCCAGCTGGAAGAAGGTTGTTGGTTGAGGCCCTGGCCCAGCCCAGACTGTAGCGCCACCTTATGTAAAGTAAGTAATTAGGTAATCCGAACCTTAATTGAAATTCCAAGTATCTTTCCGCAGCTGGTGTAGAGTAGCATAGTGTTACGAGTTGGACTTGGAGATATAAACTCCCCCAATCTAACTATCTTACTTTTCTAATACCTAAGATGTCCATCTTTTACCGCATAAATTATTTCTACAATTGAAAAATTTTGCCATTTTGGGGACCCTCACTTCCATTGGCTTGAAGCGTTTTCACATTCCAGAAACTAATAGCCATAAGTCATCAACGGATTATCATTTTTCCTCCTAAGCATAGGATCGGTTTCGTTAACGGTTTTGATTTCAGTGACCATGAATGCTAACCTTTTGCCTTTAAATGACAAGCATTGATGTTATGAGTAGTACCTCGTGGCATATTGGTTAGTGCGTTGGCCTGTCTTGCCGAAGTTTTGGGTTTGATTCCCAGCCGCTGCCACCTAAAAAAAGAAATGTTTTTTTCCCGAAGTACTGCCTCTTGCGAGGAACTGACAAATCCTCCAAGAGGATACTTGTCATGAATAAGTGCTCCTCATCTAGCCATTCGAACTCTGCAAAAAATTGTAGGTCCTCTCTATTCCTACCAACAACACGCACACATGCACGTTTGAGAGTTGTAAGTCACTAGGCCCTGGTTTTCCACCAGTGTTTTATTTTCAATGTTATCAATAATTTCGTTTCTTTTTAAAAATGCATTTTTATCGTTGATAAAATGTTTTCTTTCATTTAACTTCATATCCTGGTAAATACTTAAAAGCTTATCATTTATTAAAGTGAGAATCGATTATTGTTAAAAAAATTTCTCTAAAAACAAACAAACATTCTATCTCAGACTATATCTAAGGGTGCACTTCTTGTGCACTTATCAAGATGACATGTCCCTATGCACTTACCACGTTGCAGCTTATTTTTTCCGTCTGTGTACATAAGTTCGATGAGAATTGCTTAGGAAATCAAGAGTGAGATAATGCATCTTGAAAGGTGGCTTATAGTTGCTTACATTCATTAAACTTGTTAGTGTTCGAAGAAAATGGGTTTCATTTTTCTCTTTATCAAGAAACAAAAAGGGAAAACGACACCACGACAAGAACTCCTAGACTATTTTATATTAATCAAAGGGTAAGTCTGTCAGGATGGATTTCAGATGTGTTTAATGTTGCGTGATGGCATTAAGTGGTTATATATTTCATTTCAAAGCAGTTGACTGTTGGATTGTCTAGGAAATTGAGGCACCTTATATTGTTGAAAAGGATAATATCATTGTGACAGAAGTGGGCTTAGGCGTTCTTCTGATGGTTAAGTAAGATTAAATCAGGACGTATAAGACGGGTTCATGTTTATTAGGATATTTATAACAAAGTAGTTTACAGGTATAAACAGTTGTCAAAAGTGATTCTGGTCAATTATGTATCTTGTTATTTTTTTACTTGTATATTTGCAAAGAGTTAAGTAAGAAAAACTAAAATTTGTATCGTTGCTATTTTCACGTGGTTATGAATTAAATTTTTAATTTTTATTCAATTGGGTATATAATTTTGGTACTTCATTCATAAAATCTAATTTATTCATATACAATATACCAGATGAATCTAAAGCACAGCACAAAAATAAAACGTTCCACTTCATTGACGTTTCAGTAGTTGACATTTTTGATACAATAAAAGCTATAATCACCAATCAGGTTCAAAATTTAAAATAAAATAAAATAAAATAAAATAAAATAAAATAAAATAAAATAAAATAAAATAAAATAAAATAAAATAAAATAAAATAAAATAAAATAAAATAAAATAAAATAAAATAAAATAAAATAAAACAAAATAAAATAAAATAAAATAAAATAAAGTAAAACAAAATAAATATTAAATAATATGATTGATTTTACTTAAAACTTCCAAGCGAAATTAAATTTGAATTAAAAAACATTTTTCGCCAAAAATCGAAAATAAAACAAAGCAAAATGGATCTACATATATATTTTGTTGATGATGTTGAAACATTTTATTATAAAAAATATTCAATCTGAAGGACGATATTTTCAATAAAATAAATACTCCCACTCCCACAGCAAAAAGGGTTTACCTCTGAAATATCTATAAGCTTTATTGCCCTATCATAATAAAATAAATTATAAAACTAGGTCACCGGGAATTATCCTTAGTTTTAAATTTAAAAAATCCTCATTCGTAATTATAAGCCCATGCCAAGTTTTTCAAGTATCAAAAAGCACCATAGTGCCCAGCAAAGTTCTGGAACTACACCCTTTTCACAGGAATCAACTCAGGTGGGGGTTGAAAAACCTCCCTCTTACTTCACTACTATTATATTCCTAAATAAGTACCATCACACAACTATTTAGCATTAGTGATGGTTCCCGAGATATAGGACTCCCAAATTCACAAAAACAAGGATGACTGATTCACTCCGTCACTTACTGACTGCTGTCAGATCATCAAAACAATGGAGCACATTCAGACACCGTAGAATCTTGAAATTCTGTGCATATTGTATTGTATACCTACTGAGGAAAAATTTAGGTGTTTCCATTTGCGGGGCGTGGTATCCACCCCTTTTCTTTAAAACCTATTAAATATATAGAGTACATACAGTAAACAATCTTGAAATTTGATAGAATGGTACCTAAGGTTTGCATAATAATTTTCTTAAGAAAAATTTGAGACCTTGAATTCAGTAGGCATGGTAATCACCCACTTTCTCGGCAGTGCTTTCGATTGTTGTATAGAATGATGGTAGAATTTGCAGTGTCTACTATACATGCAAAGAACAAACATTTTTTAAAGATTTTGTATTCAGGAGGCATGGTATCCATCACACACTTTCTAATATTATATTAATCACACTAGCTTACAAAACTTTGAGCCATTCTAGATTCCTTAAAAAAATAATTATGGGTCGCTGAACATGAAAATTTAAAAAAAAATCCAAGGTAGCGTTTTCGACATATGTGCCAAAATCATTTTCTCATATGGACTAAAGTCTCACTAACAAGTTAGCTAGCTTACATAAAATGTATATTTTCGGAATTGTCTGACCGACAATGTACTGCTTGTGTAAGTAGGATTAAAATTAAATAAGTAACAGGCACTCAAAGAATAAAAAACGAATATATTTGAAAAAATTTTAGTTTTTTAGTGCTCCATATGGGTAGAAATTAAGTTGTTTGAAATAGTTATAGGGACTCAAGTTAAAAACAAATATTTGAAAAAACATTTGAGTCAACATTTGCCAAAACCTAACATTAAATGTAGGAGCTATAAGATTCTTAATGAAAGAAGACAATTTTAATTTTTTTTTTCAATTAAAATCAAATAAATGTAAATCTGTTATTTCCCAAAACTCATTTTTTAATATCAGAAAGAAACCCCTAAAATAAAAATTGTATGTCCTAAAATAAAGTTTTTGACCAAAAAAATTGTATCTAAGGTGATAAATCGGTGTTCCTTAGGTTATTTCTTTTTCGGTAAAAACGAGAATTGGACACACCAATCTTCAAAACCAATAATGACAAAACATTCATCGTTAGAAAGGTATATCCATGAACTGTAATAGTTGGTCTATGGGCTCAGTTCAAATCACTATGTGAAAAAAGTTATTAGCTATTTAAGGAACTTTTTTTTTATATCAAAGAGCACTGAAACACATTTTTGATTAGCGAATAGCTTCTTTCACATAGGGAGGTAGGAAGAAATGGTGGCACGGGCGTAACACTCGTTTGGTGCCCAATTAGTGCTGAATTGCGCCGTTTTGACCTGTGGGTGAAAGTGGATTTATGTGAGGATTTTTAGATAGCCTTTAATGCGTTGAAGTTGATAGCAAAGGGATCCGCGAAGGTATTAGGTTTGTTTGTACTACTCGACAAACCTGATTCCATCGGGGGTCTTCCAGATATATGATTGGATGCGAGATTTCTTCCTGGGCCTGCGTCTGCCCACTCAGCATGACTGGGGTTTCCAGTGAAGATCAGCATCCACCATGTGACCTGAGTTCTTTGGTTTGAATAAGAATTGATTTGGCGTATGGTTGTAGTATATTGTGGGCTACCACGCTACCACTAACGTCAAGAGGCGGGACATAAGACACTGACTCGATTGGATTGAAGCTCGCCCAAAGCCAGCTAAAACATGCCGAGCTCGGCAGATAGCAGAATGGCACCGGAACGCGTTAAGAAAAGAAATCAAGTTTTTGACGTTCATTTTAGAAAGTTCGTTGAGGTCGACAAAAAATGCCACTCCAAACGATTGCACTCAGAGCAGGACATTAACAAACAAAGTGAAAGACTGTTTCCTTTTATTGCTGATCGTCGCAGCTGCAGTAGTGAGTATTGTAAGGAGTACCCGGTCTCGCCACATGTTCCCCTACTGGCTAGTGTCCAGTACCGGTTGCAACAACCCTAGCTATGTCTCGCCTGGGTCTGCATAAGAGATCCATTGTTCGGGATCTATTATAGGTGGGCCAGATCTTTCTGGATATTTTGCATTTGGTTATGTTACTCCACCTACGATTGAATTCACTAAGGAAGATTGACAGTAAATTACCCCTCACAACTGCCAGGGGAATGTTGACTATTTTCGCAAGTAAGCTGTGAAGGGCTGATCCTTGCCTGGCCATCTCATCAGATAAGAGTGACCTTGAGGTTAATATTATGGCTTGCGAGCTCGTCATGGCATTGCTTGACCAATTTAAAGAATGATGTAGCCGAATCAATGGCCCTTACAGCTCAGGAAGCTGAGCTTACTGTCTGTAAGGATACCTGTACTACGATTTTGGTTTGGATCTAGTTTAAGTATCCTGCATGCCTCCCTTATTGCAAGTAATTCAGCTTGAAAAACGCTAACAGGAAAAAAGGACCCTAAGATGTTAAGAGACTCTGAAAAAATTTCTGAACGAACACTGCACTCCATCTTTAAGCCGTCAGTATAGTTAGGTGTGTCGAAGTCTCTCGTCACGACGTCATTCTCCCAGTCCTTTCTGGATTGGAATAAGACTTTAAAATCTTTACTGAGTTTAATTGTAGGCGTGCGATAGTAAATTTCAATAGGAAATACATTTTTGATATTACTGCGACCATAAGGTTTGGCAACCCAACATTTTGATTCTTTGCGTCTTAATGCACTACCTACAAGATACAAGATATTTAATGTGCAGATCAAGTGGTAAAATGTGCAGAAAAACACTTAAGGCATCCGTTGTGGGGATCGAAGAGCCCCTGGCCACCAGGCAATCGAATCATAAGTTATATTCGGCCGTATAACGGCTGTATGTATACGCCCACAAAATCATTTTAGATTGAAGACCGCATTTTTTACCAAAAGTTTTGTTACAAGCGTGGAAAGCTATACAGGCCTTTTTAACCAATTTTCAATGTTTGTTTTCCAATTTAACTCTAGGTCAAGAATGACACCAAGACGCTTTGCACTGGTTGATAGTGAGTGTGGTTGGCCGTTAAGACGTTGTGAAGTGAAGCAAAGTATATTAGTTTTGGTAGTTAAAATAGCATCAGCTCAGTGTTGCTCTGGTTGACTCCTAGACCACAGCTTGTAGCCCCTGTTGCTTACCTTTCTCAAAGCCATCTCTGTGGTTTCGCTTATCACAGGAGTGAACCAATACCACCGATTCCTCACCAAATCTTATCAGTTTACCGAGGATTTTGTTCATGACTAATAGTCATAGGAGTGGTGAAAGAACCCCACCCTGGGGTGTTCCTCTACTTACGTGTTTTGTCGAGTTTGCATTCTCTGATGTAGTCCTCTACCCCAAAGTCCACGAGTGACTCAAGAATGGATGCGGTTAGCACGTTATTAAAGGCCCTTTCGACATCTAAGAAGATAGCGGGGGTATATTCCTTGAAGTTTATGGTTTTCCCAATTGTGTGCACTACCTCATGAAGGGTCGCCTCCGTAGACTTACCTTTGAGATATGCATGTTGAGAGTTTTCGAGGGGATAGTAAGTCCATAATATGGTGGCATAGAATACGCTCCATAATTTTAAGCACATAAGAGGTTAGGCTGATTAGTCGAAAAATTTTCGCGGATTCGTGGTCACGCGTTCCTACTTTAGGGATAAAAACGAATCTTACATGTCTCCAAGACTCTGGGCCATGGTTAAGCTAGAGGTATCCTTTGAAGATCATCTCCAACTGGGGGATTACCATATCTTGCAGCTTTTGGAGCATGATTGGCAGAATTCCGTCTAGGTCTGGAGACTTGTATGGGGAGAGAGAATTAATAGCCCAGTCTATCTTTTCTTTTTTTATAACGGAACTTATATGCTCTACACGAGCTAATTGAGTGCTATGAGTTCTATGTGCTTCGGAGCTGCTATTCTCGCAGCATCATCAGCAGTTACCAATTACTCAGCCGGAGAAACTGTCCAAAATCTATCAGGCTTTTTCAAGAATGGAATAAATAAATAATAAATTCCTAATCAGGCAAATTAAAATTCTGCACTAAAAAATGACATTCTGTTTGTTAAAAAAAATATTCTAAAATAATCAATTATAAGCCGATATTTGATATTATCTGCAGCAACTGCCTAGATATTTTTATGAAATGAAAAATTAAATTAAATTATATCGGGGTAAAAAACAAAAAAAGATCCTGAAAGAAAAAGAGAGGGTAAAAAAATCGGAACAAAAAAGAAAACGTGTTCTCCTTTAAAGAAATGTGATGGAAGCCCTATTATGGTAATCTACTTGATTACAAAATCTGTATGGGACATCTCGTTGATTTTGATGAGATTTTGGGCTTTTGTCTAGAAATCTAGATTTTTATTCAATGTGAAAAGGTTATTAAGTTGAATTCTTTACAACCATATCAAATCGGTTTTTTTTTTTTTTGTTGCAAGGAACACACAAAACATCAATTTTTTCACGAGGAATTCTCTGTGTGCCATTTGACAATATAGCTTTGAGGCAAAAAGTAAACACAGTAAAATGTGCCAGAAAACATCTAACCATTGGCTGCAATAGAAAAAGTGAAAGTTCACCAACGTGCTAAAGTTTGTACCTTCAATTTTTTTTTTCGAGACCACTGACAGTTTTCAATAAATAAGGATATACTGTATTCCACCTCGTTTCATCACTCTTAACGGTTTTTTGACTTTTCCCATATTAAGGCAACTTTTTAGAAAATGCAAAATTCATACGTCAAATAGCTCTCCGCACCGAAATTCAGCCTTGTAGAAATGTTTTCGAAGTAAAAGTTTAATTTTCCTGGGCTGGCGATAAGACGTGGGCATGCTATCCACAAGTAATATTGGTTTCACCGATCCTTATAACTTTATTTCCAATAAAAATCGACGAGTTTATGTCAAGAAATTAACTCTGCTTTATTTTGTATTATTTTCAACCATAAAATTCTTGTATGAATATATTTATTTTTATGATCTTTTTTAGATTAAATATGCTGCAGGTCAATTGATTTGAATAAAATAAAAAACAAACAAACTATTTGTATTATCTTTTTGCTTATAGTTTTTTTAAGCGTATTTCTATAAATATTACCAACTTGTTCTGGCATATACATACTTTATTAACTTGACCTAAATTCCATAAATAAATAACATACCTACTTCATATCATATATTAACTGGTCTGGCTATGTTGATAACCATCATATAGTTTGCTTCGAAAAATAATCCCCTTTACTTGAAATCAGATTGTTTCCTCATCACGTATTTTTGGTAAGGTATGTCAGCTTAGTATTAAACTGAAATGAAATAAATAATAAATTAAGAAAGTAAATGCCTTCCAGGAAATTTAAGAGGTATTTTAAGAAAGCTTAAGTGTTTTTACATAAACTTATCTTATGACACAAAATGATCAAAAGGATATTTCCTACCCTTGTTGAAATTCACTAAATTTGCAAAACATTCGTCAATCAAATGCATATTATGTGAATTAATAAAATTTATATCTAGATACCAACTGACCCCAATATATTTTAACAACTCGCAGTTTTATTTACCCTCAAATCTAACTGAATACCCAGATTTCCATGGCATTTAAGTTTATAGTTAAATCTCACAACCACTATGCCACTGCTTTCTCGTACTTGTTAAACGTTCACCCAAAGAGTTATCTTCATTATTCCGCAATTTAAATTAATTTACTCATGGGCAAAAGGCATAAAATCTGCTGGTACTTATCTATAAAACAGCTTGAAAACGAATAATATTAAAGCACACCCAAGTATTCAATAAAACGAACATAACAATCGAACCAAACAGCCTTCAGCTTAAAGACCCCAGCGATAAAAATGTCTTTCATTGTTAATTTCAATCCATACACAATAGCCATTCCATTTTATAAATAAGATTCCAGCCTTTGCGTCTAGGAGTTGACTTCCTCGGATGCCGGGCATCATTCCTGAATCATTGTAGATAAAAGCTGAGCAATAGCAAAGTTTTAAATAACGATTGTCTTGATGGGAGCAGTTTTGGTAGCGGGGAAAATAACAATCTCTGGCTTGAAGCGATAATTTCTTTTATAGCAAAGTGTGTACTTATTTTTGGTAGGAAAACAATACGAATGAAAGCAAGGATATTTTTGTCCTTATATAGTGTTGCCATGAATTTGAGAAAAAATTAAAGAAAATAGCGTGAGAAAGACCAAATTCTAAATATAGAGTTTTAAAATTTGAAAAACATAGCTATAGAGTTACCTTCTATTTTATTGCGTGACTATATCACAAGCTAAATGTAGGGGCTTTTCCAGGTCACGAACCACTATCACTATACAAAAAACATACAAAGGACGAACTCCATAAAACTCCCTTCCTCTGATATCTGAGGGATTATAGTTTACGGGGCGGTATAAGCTCCTTTGGGATCAGACATATGAATGTGCACTTAATAATTTAGGAGTCACGAAAACACTATATATGATCACGATGTGAGTGATTTTCACTACAATAATTCAATGTTAATATCTGTATAGTACATGTAGCGACATTATATGTATGTATGTACATATTTCCATTAGCAGTTTCGATGCATAAATAAGTCATCATCACAAAAGCACCTGTTTGTCAGTCATCAGGGTTATGTATATGAAAGGGTAGAAATATAATGTCTGTTTCTGGTGTATTTTTTATTATAAATGTTCCATATGTTCCAAGCACAGTTTTTGTATAACAGCATTAGTTCATGTTTCGAACATGACTTAAAAGGCATTCCTATAATCTTTTAATGGACATCGACATTATACTATACACTATAGAGACACATATAGTTATGCAAAATATAATATTGAACAAATTAATTCTTATGCAACTTTTAATAATGAAAAACTTTTGTTTCTTTTTTTAATGATGTCACCACAGAAACAATAAGCCAACAATTTATTAAAATATATGCTTTGAAATGATTGCATAACTAACTACTACATAACTAGCTACTTAAATAAATAAAATTCATTTTATTTTTTTTTTTTTTAAACATTTTTAAAATTATGTTGGTTTTTGTTTGTCTCTGCCAGACTACGAACTTTTATCAAAAATTTTTTTAGTCAAACAAAAATTTCTAATTCTTCAAACTTAGCAAGCAACTTTTTCCTGAGGGGATAAAAGTTTTTTGCACAATTCAAGCAGTTTTTTGTTTTAACTTTTAAATTGTTTGTTTTTTGAGTTGGGCATAATTTTATTCAACAAATTATGAAGGATTAGGTCTCACAAACAAGGATCTCTTCTCGTATGAGGTTAAAATGTGTCTTAACATTAAAGATAACTAAAAAATAAATTTGTTTTTTTGATTTGTTTCTTAATATGATTTCTTACTTGTAAAAACAAGTAGCAGCAGCAGATTTATTTAAAACTCTTTTTTTTGGGCGAGGAAAATCTTCATATCCTCAGCTTTAGCTACGCACTACAAGACGTTTATGTGTCGGATTTTGACACCCAAATGTCTCTGACTGAACTAGAAGAAACTTTTCTGAGTTTGAAATAACAAAGCTCTAGGAAGTGATGAAATTTCAGTTGAATTCTTCAAAAATAGTACTGACGAACTCAAAACCTATATCTTGAATTTTGTCAATCTACTGTATAACAATGCTTGTGTGCCCTCGAGTTTTACCATCAAAGCCCTTTGCAATATTCAAAAAAGGAGATGCGAGTCAGCTGGAAAACTATATGGAGAAATCTCTATCCTAAATTCTCTTAGAAAAATACTTACAGGGATTCTCCATGGAAGGCTTTCCAAATGGATTGAAACCACTAATCGCCTGGGTATTTTTCAAGATGGTTTTTGATCTGGAATGTCTACAATTGATTACATCTTTGCCTTAACTTGTAATGCCAGCAACTAAATACGAGTAGAAACAAAATTAGAAACTGTTTGTGCGCTTCGTTGATTTTAAAGCCGCATTTGACACGGTCAACAAACACGCTTTGATATATATAAACTGATATCACTTGGAAAATGGAGTGTCTCTGAAATTTTTGAAGTGCTATTTAAAATTCCTACCGACCTCAAGTGCAGCAGTTTGGGATGTTTTAAAGTTGTCAGATTGGTTTGACACGTCAGGAGGCATCCCACAAGGATGCATTCTGAGTCCTCTTTTATTCGCTCTGTTTATTGACGGAATATTCGAGGAGCTTCCTGGGGGCGTCGTTTTTGCTGGAATTCTCATCAAAGTTCTACTCTACGCCGATGACTTGGTTTTAATAGCTCACTGACAACCCGTTTATGCTTCAACTCCAAATTAATAGGCTAGAAGATCACTATAGAATATAGGATCTCAAAATCAATGCCCAGAATCTGATAAGAAATAAAAAAAAAATTCAAAGCAGAGTGTTTAAAAAATATGTCAATATTTTGTTACTTAAAATGAAATTGGCAAAGTTGGGAACTGACATCAAAATAAAAAAAAAACATACATATAGGGTGTCAACCGGAAAGGTATACTTCTTTGTTTGTTTATAATTTTTGATTAAATGAAAGAGGATTGATCTTATATTGATAAATGTTTTATTTAATGTCGGCAATTATGTATGGAATACAATATCAGGTAAATGTCCGCCTCTGTTAGTGTTACAAATGTGAGCCCTTTAAAGCACATTTTTCACTAAATTCTCACACATTTCACGCGGTGTTTCATTAATCTCCTCACGAATATTTTTTTTGAGTTCAGATATTCCCACAAAAAGAAGTCCAGAGCAGTCAAATCAGGCGACCGTGGAGGCCAATCAACATCAACATTTTTTTTAAATAACTTGTTTTGGTAAGAGGTCTCAAAGTAATTCCATTGTTATCCTGGCTGTATGCGATGTGGCACCGTCTTGTGGATACCACATGGTTATCAAGCCCAACGCATGCAGTTGTGGCGCTAAAAAGTTTTCAATCATATCACGATATCGCTCCCCATTCACAATTACCGTTAGATTGATTTTGATAAAATGTTTTGACGATTAAAAGATTTTTCATAACAGATTTCCCACGAGTCTACTTCACGACTGCCAAATATGAACTGTCAAGACTAAAATTTACCAAATTGGCGGCAAAACAAAGTAATATACCTTCCCAGCGGTCACCCTGTGGTATGCGAATTTAAGTACCTCGGAGTCTTGCTAACATCGGAATTGAACTTTAAGATGCACGCAACGGATAAAAGTAGTGAAGCAAAGTTGGCACTAAACATGACGTGGCCTAAGTTCTTTGCTTATGAAAACATAAATCATTTGTCAAAATATCAAGTTTCTAAGGCTATGGTCAACACTTTGTATGTGTTATGGAGTTAACCTATTTGAAGCGCTTGAAGCTTTTCAAGAAATATTTCGATTACCGAATTCAGTACCAACCTTTGCTATACATGCGGAATCTGGTTTACCACCCATTTACATTCTAAACTTAAAAGCTCATGCAGACTATCTTACAAGAGTAATGAGGAGAAGTGAAAGCAGTCCATATAAATCAATTGTGGTAAGAGACAACTACGTGCTATCCATTTAGGGAATGGAACCAGATGGCCTCATCTCATCATGAACTATCACATCTCTAACGAAAAGGAATGTTTTTGAATGGCAGTATATATTTGCAACAATCATATCGCCAGCACTTAACCAGAGCTTCATCATCAGTGTCAAGAACAATCAACAGAAACCTTAATCATTTAATGCAAACTGAGGACTGTTATTTTAGCGAAAAGTTCTCTTCCAAGGCTATAAGTACAATTCTCAGAGGTCAGAGCTGGGGCGGAAATTCTTATTGTGAACTACATGCCACACAGAGCCGATCTACAGCAAACCTGTAATTAATGCAATTTATAAAGATATTTACCACTTCATTGCCACCCGCCCAATTTTACCAAGAAATACGTTGCTTATATTTCCAAGAAAGTGTTCTGATTCTTAATAATCTCTACAAAATATTAAATAGTGCTCGAGGATGGTCCAGCTTCATCAAATTCTGCAAACATGCTCCAACGTATCGAAATAGTTTTAGGGAGAGCTATAGACATGTGTCTACAGAAACCTACCAGTTATTGCCCTAAGGTCACTTTTTTCCATTTAAGATTTTATTATTATTTTATTAATTTATGTTTCAAATCATTAAAATTTTTTAAAAAATTTAAATATCTTCGCCTTCCCATTTGAATTCCTATCAAATTTTAGCTGTTTTTTGTAAATTTGTGAATAACTTTTCAGTAATAAGTATAAATTATTTTAATTATTCTTTTTTTTTTAAATTATGTTTAGATACTTTGCTTATGGCAGACAGTAAAATTGCCATGTTCGTATTCAAAAATGAAATTTTTTAAAATCGAGTCGAAAAAAGTAAACATTTTATCTATCTATCTATCTAATATGTATTTCTCCACCAACGAAAAATATGATGATAACCCAAGAATTTATACAGTTTTCTCAAAAAAAAGTTAAAATTGTAGGTATTGCTGTTACCATGAGTTAAAACAAAACATGGTTTCGTGTGTAAATGGAAGTCCACACAGTTGCAGTACATGCTGTAAAGTAAATATATTTTAATTCATATTGATTTATTTTGAATGAACAGCAATAACTTTTATGTGTTACCACCAAGTATATAATTTTGGTGGGAGCAAAACCCCCATTTATTCGATTTAATACAAGCTAATTTTAAATCTAACTTAAAAACTAAAAACATAAGCTAAGGTAAGTGTGGGCCGAGGGCGATTCAGAAGACAGAGTTTTAGGGAAGGAGTAATGAGGTTAAAGTCAAAGGAGTTCATATTCAAATTAACACTTCGCAGCATTCGAGAGATAGGTTCGTTTGAGCCATAGGAGGGCCTGTGTGAGTGAGTAGATATAAGAAAATCAGATTTCGTGAACGAGGGTTAATGTTAAAAGAGATAGAGTTGAAGATTGAAATACAGTCAACAGAACCAGAAAGTAATCGATAAATGAAGAGAATGTTTGATATTTCTCTTTGTTCTTTCAAAGAATTCAAGTTGATTGATTTAAGGCAAAGCCTGGAAGTGCAAAGCGAAGGAAGTGACGCTGATATCTTTCAGTTCTGGAAATGTGATACAGGCTGGACTTATAGCTATTTACAGAGTGCCACCTCGATCATCAGTACCTTTAGTAGTGCACAGTCTGTTTATGCTCGTATTAATTAAAAAAAAATCATCGCTGGCATCTAAAAAAATAGTTTTATCTTTTATAGGCAATTGTACCGCAAATATCCTTTCAAAAGAAAGAATTACGTGCAAGTGTTTTTATTATTGAACATACATTATTTGACCTATAAGAATGCTTAAAACAAAATGCTACCAAATTCAACCAGTGCGTTTCTGAGAGAATAGTCACCCTGGCCACTTTTCAACATTTTTGGTATAATTTGGAAACTAAGCCAAATTCGACAATTTAGCTCTGAAAATGTTTTGTTTAAAAATAAAATTCCTATCAAAATAGAAGTTTTATAAAATTTAATAATAAAATTTGAGTAGAAAATTTTAGCAACAAAAAAAAAACAACCTAAGAAAAAATAAAGCATTTTTTATTTTGTTTAATAAATTGCACATAACTTTCCTTTTAAGAGTCCGTTGGATTCTTCAAAATCTCTATGGAAAATCTCATATCAACCATTTTCTAGCCCGACCTTTTTCAATTTCGCTCATTTTCTTTTATTTTGTGGTTGTATTGAAAACAACTTGAACACCAACTTTCAACCTTATATGTCTTACCAGTATTGAGTAGTCGATTTTTGAGGAAATTTCTTTCAACTAATAATGGACAAGTTACGAGTAGTATGTAATATCAATATCTTAAAAAATAAGGTATAATTTTTTCGGCACTAAATGAAGTTTCAGGAAAAAATTTTTTTAAAAATTATCAGATTATAACCCAGTTATTATTGCTGAAAAATTTGAATTGTCATTATCAAAAAGTGTGACTGCTTCTCTCTCTTTATTTCGCCATTTTCAAGCCGAAAATCAATTTGTGGGCACAATATTTAAGCCCAGGAAGATTATACTTTCACTTCGAAAAAATTCCGACAAATTGAATTTTGCTGGAGAGCTTATTGTTTTGACGTCTTAAGCATTTCCTGGAAAGATCCGTAAATTTGGGCTGGTGCTACATTTTTAAGGGGGGGGGGGGTGGTTAACAAAACGGTTATCCCTGGCACACAACCCAGGGAAAGAAACGGTATGAACAACTGGACGAGAAGAAAAAACAATTATGATGTTTTTCTTACTTCACCTTATTACATTTGCTGGAATAAGCAAATGTGAATCGTAAGAATGAAATTGAAATTTATGTGCTTTTACAGGGGATAGGATTCAGTTTTTTCTTAATTTCTCGAAAACTATAAATTCTTTTGAAAAAATAGGCCCTTTTATTCCAGTGATGGTGTCCCCTATTGACTTATGCTAAAATAGTTTTTTTTTTACTCAAATCATCCCCTTTTTGACGCTCTTAACTGGCAAAGTTCTGAACGTTTCTCAATAAAGACTTCATCTTCAAGGTTCCAAAAACGATAAAATATGCTTCGGTTTCTCGTGAAAAATTCAAATAAAATAACTGTTTTCACGATCGAATCAAATTTGCTGCGATCCGTGAAATATGATTCGATCCTGAAATGATCGTGAAATCCAATATCGATCCGTTCAAATAATAAAGAAAAATGTTTTTTTTTTAACGAAAGTAGAAAGTTTTGAATATTCAAAGTTACCCAAGACAAACAATCAAAGGACAATAAGGCTTTCATTGTTCCTTGAGCTATTCAATTAAATTAACTCAAAATTATCTTATTTTTTATAATAAGCACGCACTAAAGGGGTTGTGACTACCCTTAAAATGATTAAATAAAATGTGCGAGCGTTAAGAAAATAGGGAAGGATTCAAGAGTAGATACCGATGCACATTGGTTTTGTAGTTCTGAATATCAAAATGGGACGGAAATACAGAGTCAGGTAACGCATTCCACATTTGTGTAGTGTGACTAAGAAAAGAATCTCTGTACTTAACAGTACGTCTGAAATTGGGCTCAAAGATAAATTGATGTGCAATGTTTCTTGAAGTTCGAGTATTACGGTAAAATTGTTTAGGGGGAGGAATACAACTGGCTAATTCATTCGAACATTGCCTGTACAAATAGCGATAAAATAATGACAGACACGAAACATTGGGTGTTCGAGAGATGAAATGATACAAAATAAAAAAAAATATTTTCATGGTTTTAACCTTTGAAATATTCAATTCCAACTACATTTCCAGCGTTCAAAACTTCTCCACGTCTAAAAGATGAGTCTTGATGGTAGTTTTAAAGAATATGCAATTGAACTTTTGATTGTGCTTAAAAATTAAATTCCATGGTAGTCTTTATAAAACAAAAGAAAAAGAAAGAATATTGCAAATCCCTTGACATCCATAAAACATAATCGAAATACTTTAAAATCATTAAATATTAGGAACGAAGCAGCCTCATGTTAAAAAATAATTATGATTGCAAAAAAGCCTGAAAAATAAATAATTAAAACAAACCCTCTTGGTCATATATACTCAAATGTTGCTTGCAAGATATTAAATTTTTAAAATGTTGACCTATTTATCTCTTTTATAAAATTTTACTTATGTGTTTGTTAAGTCCATACCTAACCTTTAAAGTCAACCCTTTTTTGATGGCATTTGTAAGATTATGGATGTCTTGTTTTTTATTCATCTTTAATTTGTATTTATGGAAAACAACCCTTTATATATACTTAGGCAGGATATACAGGGTGATTGGTATAAGGTGCATCAAAAAGCTGGAGCGAGTAGGTTGGGTTAAGACAAGAAAAATATCGTATAGGAGTGGGGGTCTATTTCCCCCCGTTTAGACAGGAGGGGCAATTTTCTAAACAATTGACTTAAAACAGAAAAAAATATTTTAAAACAACGGTACAATGTACAATACAATGATATACCCTTATGGAAAGCCAGAAATCTCTTCTTTGATTTTCATTTTAAATTAGTTTTTAAAAAATTAATTTTCAAACTCGAAATTTTGAAAAAAAAAAAATAAAAAAACAACTTTCAAATAATTTTTTTTTCAGAATTTTATGTGTTAAGTAAAGTTTTTATTTTCAAACTTCAATGTTCTTATTAATTTTCAATAAAAAACAGAAAACCGGATGTAAAAATGTATCTTAGTTTTTGAAAAATAAAAAAAAATAGAAGTACTTTTTTCAAGAAAAACACTTTCTACAGCGTTCTACAGAATTCAGTCCTGAAAATTTTATCATTTAATGTCAACTCTTGCACTGGGGTAGAGTGATATGGAAGAACGTCATCGGTATGAATAACTGCCTAAACCCTGCTTTGGGGCAATCCAAGCATAGTTGCTATTCTTCTGGTGCTAAGGGCGTACCAAACCTAAAAACCATTCCTCTATGTCTGTTGATACACCAGATGACCTTTCTCTCCTTCGAGTCTCCAGTACTTCATGATCCCGAAGACGGTTGTGAAGACTTGCAAAAAGTGAATAGTGGGGACATCTCCTATTATGAGGAACCTTTCAGCGTACAATCTCGGTGCTTCCCGACTGGAACCATCCGCTAAACCGTAGCAATAGTGCATATCTGTCAATTCTTTCCAAGAGTAGATTGCCACCGTTTTGTATTGACGATTTGATACGCAATTTAGAAATAAATTTCAAATAGAATGTCCTTCCATATTTATGTGGTAAGGTAAAACATAGTTGTTCTTTTTTTACTTGGTATAGGTAATCCTTTAATTTGGGTAACAGGTAGACGTGCAGTTCAATTTTGTTAAATTGAACACATGCCTCAATAAAAAAAGGTGAAATCTAATTAATCAAGCTTATTTTTTTTATTTTTTGCTCAAAATTAGACGGCATACAATAAAAAAAAAATGGGTAGTCCGCTAAATTAAGGGTTGACCTAAGCAGATCAAACTTTGGAAAACCAAAAAAAGTGTTTTCCTTGAAAAAAAAGTACTTTTTTTTTTAATTTCTCAAAAACTAAGATACATATCTACATCCGGATTTCTGTTTTTATTTAAAATTAATAAGAGCATTGAATTTTGAAAATTAAAATTATATTTATTCACATAAAGTTTAAAAAAAAATGAATTTGAAAGTTTTTTTTTTATATTTTTTTCAAAATTTTGAGTTTGAAAATCAATTTTTCAAAAACTGTACACTAACATAACTTTATTTAAAATGAAAATCAAAGAAGAGATTTCTGGCTTTCCAAAAAAGTATATCATTGTATTGTAAATTGTACCGTTGTTTTTAAATATTTTTTTTCTGTTTTAAGTTATTTTATTAGAAAATTGCCCCACCTGCCTTAACGGGGGGAAATAGACCCCCCCTCATCATCATCATCGGCTCGACAACCGGGGTCTGGTCCTGGCCTCCTTCAACAAGTCTCTCCACCTAGACGCCATCCAGTTGCGCACCCCAAGGCTTCGGGCGTCCTGGTCTACGCCATCTCTCCAGCGTAAGCATGGTCTACCACGCTGCCGTCTACCATAGAATGAACCACAAAAGACTTTCCGAGCAGGTTCCTCTTCGCTCATTCGAGCTAGGTGCCCTGCCCACCGGAGTCTACCGAGCTTAATTTTTGTCGCTATGTCTGCTTCAAGGTAGATTGCGTACAACTCATGGTTGTACCGTCTCCGGAATCGTCCTTCCTCACATATGGAGCCAACAATTCTCCGTAAGACTTTTCTCTCGAACGCGGCTAAGAGGTCACAGTGCCTTTTGCTAAGCACCCAAGTGCTGTGAGCTGACCATTTAGCAATTCATTAAAGTACACTTCCCATCGCTCCAGTATGCTTTGTAGATCGGTGATCAGATTTCCCTCTCCATACTTGCAGTAGGTGCAGCGTGGTGTGTACTGCGTCATGTTTCGGACGGATTGGTAGAACTTCCGCGCCTGGTGCGGACCTCGCTCTCGGCTGTTCTCTATTTCACAGATTAAGTTCTTCTCCCAGGCTGATTTTTTCTGCCTGTGAAGCCGTTTTTCTGTTCTTCTGAGCTCTTTATATTCCTCTTCACGTGCCCGCGTTCTATGAGATTGTTGCATTGCTCGGTACGCAACATTCTTATGTTCAGTCGCTAGTTTGCATTCATCATCAAACCAGTCGTTCCGATTTCTACGACTGCTGCTTAAGATGGAGTTGGCAGTACTAATGACAGTATTCTTAAGGCGTGTCCACTTCTCATCTACGCCCAGCATACTGGCTCCAGGACTTACTCTCCCTAAATCGAGTGATTCTAGGGCGAGTCCTAACGCATTACCAAAGATGTTACTGGTGTTTTCATTGCGTAGGGCAGCCATGTTGATTCGAACCTGATCGGCGGATGCAATGCGTCTCCGCAAGGCAATCCGCCCTCGGAAAACCATACCAACAAGATAGTGATCCGAGTCGATAATGGCACCTCGGTACGTACGTACCGTCATCAGGTTCGAGTAGTGGCGACGGTCTATCAACACGTGGTCTATTTGGTTACGAGTGACTCCATCAGGTGATACCCAGGTGGCTTTGTAGATATCTTTACGCGGGAACCTGGTACTCGCAACGACCATGTTTTTCGATGCTGCCAATTCTAAGACTCGAAGTCCATTGTCATTAGTGTTCTCATGCAAACTATGGGTGCCTGCGTAATGCCTGAATACCGGCTCCTGACCTATTTTTGCGTTCAAATCCCCAAGGATGATTTTGACGTTATACCTTGGGCAGGCATTGAGGGCCCTCTCGACTTGTTCATAGTAAGTCTCTTTTTCTTCGTCTGAGGACTCCTTCGTAGGTCCGTGAACGTTAATGAGGCTGATGTTTGTAAATTTGCCTCGCACGCGGAGAGTGCATAGCCTTTCGCTTATAGCGTTAAAGCCGATGATGGTAGACTTCATTTTTTCGCTGACTAGGAAGCCTACCCCGAGCACATGGTGTTTTGTATGACAGCTGTAATATACGTCATATTCCTTCTTCTGTAGAACACCATTCCCTGTCCATCTGATTTCTTGTAATGCTGTTATGTCAGCTTTATATTCTGACAGGGCATCGGCTAGCTGCTGAACAGCTCGAGTTCTATAGAGCATAGAAAATTCGTAAATCGTGTGTCCGTTTTCGTAGCAAAGGTTGTCGTCGTGAGATCTGTCCGTTTCCGAGGCTTGTTGTCAGTCTCATAATTCTTAGTTTTACGGGACAGGGAATTAACCTGTCGCCAACCTGAGGAACCAGCCTGATCATATTAGCCAAGTCTTTTTAAAAGGCTTGTTTCTAACGGCCGCCGCGAAGAGGCTATGACCACACTTCCACCAGTCCCGAATAGTAACGGCACGTGCATGTTTTCGTATGCTACATGTTATTCCCCCTATTCGTCTGATGGCTGACCCCCCCTACTACACGATTTTTTTCTTGTCTTAACCCAACTTACTCGCTCAAGCGATGCACCTTATACCAATCACCCTGTATATTGTAGATTTACCACTAATTTAAAATAATCCTTAACTTAAGGGCTTAGTGAATAAAGTGGTAATTATTTCATTAGACGCTAGTTAAGTCTCGACTTATAAAAAAGAATATGTTGTGTCTTAAACGAAGAACAATGGTGTGATTCAAAGTGAAGTAACATGACCCTGTGAGGCTAAATCTTACTTTATTCTCTAAAAAACGCGAATCAATTAAACCAATTACAGTAATTAAATGTACTCTTTTTCTAAAAACCATATGACAAATCACATTTTAGTAAGAAGAAAAACTTTTTCCCTTTCAATGCACTTGACCAATAAATTTATTTTCGTATAAACAAAAAAAAAAAAATACGTTTTTGACAAATGTTTTCGTCTTCTTGCAGGTTGCCTCATCGGATGCCCACAAGACATTGCAGCACTCTGTTGCATTCACAACATCAGCACAGCACAGCACAAATCGACGCATATAATAGCATGGTCAACATTCAACGTGGTAGTGTTTGCCTTTTATACAAAAGTTCCACCCCATCATCATATATGAGCTTTAATTACGTATACGCCCGAGTGTGTTCGGGGCCCCCTGAAAAAAACATAGCTATGTAGTTTGCATACAGTTTGCAGCTTGGATTCAAAGGACGGACGGTCAGCCGGATGACACTATCTATACTGGTCGGTCGCAAGTGATTCGAAAATTTGAATTTGTTGACACAAAGTGTAGTGCGCTGTTATTGTCATTCTCTTGGCTGTTGATCTGTTGATACAAAAAGTGAGATAATAATTATTAATTAATGTCGAAGTTAATAAAATAAAAATTTAAATAAAATTCTAAAATAAATTTGTGAAATCCGGTGCTGAAAATTAGAAAAAAAGAGCTTCAGTGCTTCTCAATTTCAATAAAAAAAAATTAATAAAGCAAAGTGTCGTCGATAGTTCTTTTTTTCCCTGAAAAAAACCAAATTAAAGTGAAATTAATTTGTTTTTCCCCCAAAATAAAATATATTAATCTTTACTATTCAAAAAGTGCTAAAACACAGCCATTTGAAGAGGTTAACAACGCTGAAAGTGCTTCGCTCCCGTTGTTCTGCAGCTGCTGATATTTTAAAGGTCACAACACATTCAGCCACTACTGGTGTGACATGCTTTTGGGATGATTTCAATTTTGGCATTTTTTGCATAAATCATATTACAAATACGTATCTATGCATTTTGAACAAAGTGAGTAAAATATTGAAATGTCCCAATAGGTATAGTATATCTAGCATAGCGAGTCGAGCTTATGTGCTTTGTATTCATAGGCAATATACCAAATCAAATTTGAAAACTTACATATATTTGGTTTTATACTCTTCTACATACAATCAAAAAGTCAAAATCTGTTATGGATTTATGTGTGTGTATGTATCTTTGTCTATAGAGGGTTAAAACATCAAAGCTTAATTTGAATGCTTTTCTGAAGGGAAATCAAAAATATATTTTTCATTTTTTTTTGTTTAACTCTTCATTCGAAGAGCCTTCCGGTATAGTAGCGGAAGAAGCATGCAAGAAAAGCAACAAACTATTTGCAGAGACTTGAAGGTTGTTTCTTCTTTTATTTTTTTTTGTATTTGTCTGAGGGTATATGTATGTGCACTTCTGAAGAAACGTGTATAGTGTTTGATATCGGAAAAGCACTCGAGTAGCATTGAAAATAAACATAACACATACATTCACACACTAAATAGATGTAATTCAATTTGCCTCGTTGACTTTTTTCTGTTTATTTTCTTGTGACAACACAAAAACGCTTCAATTCGAATTGATTGCATTTTAGAAAAAATATTGGTGTTTAGACCGTGTGTGTTGTTATAATGAGGATTTTTGCAATGAAATTGCCTTTTTACAAAGGATTTTTCTTTTTCTAAAGTTAAGGAAATGTGTAAACACAAAACAAACTTTGAAGTATTTAAACGTTGGGCAAAGGAATTTAACGATCCGTATGTTACTCTTTCGTTATACAATTGCTATGTACGACCCCATCTTGAGTACGCTTCCCAAGTATGGGCACCTTTTTACGAAATTCATAAAAGCCGTATTGAAGCAATACAATTCATTCGTTTTGCCTTAAAGGGTCTTCCCTGGGCTGATCCGTATAACCTGCCACCTTATGAACACAGAATTCAGCTTCTGCAACTTCAACCTTTATATCAAAGGCGTGTTAATAATGATTTGGTATTTTTTCATCAACTTATCAATGGGGAAATTGATGCACCTGACTTGTTAGCCAATGTAGGCATTAATTATCGCGGAGGATCCCACCACCTGCGAAGGTTTGAACTTTTTCACGTTCCTTTTCACAGAACAAACTATGGCACACACGAACCTCTCAATCGTATGTGCAAACTTTTTAACTTAAACGCCTCATCTATTGATTTTAACATGAGTAAAATTGAATTAAAAATAGTATTTCGAACCAGTGCTCCACTTTCGCTAATGTAGAAATGTTTTAACTTTGTATATTTATTGTTAATTTTTATGTTATATCTGATTTTGTATTTTGTTGTAATTTTGTTAGTTTTTTGTATTTATGTATGTGCTTGTGTTAGTTTGCTTAATTCAACTAACCACTAACACATGCACTCATGATGAGCCTCTGTTTGTAGATTGCAGCTTGCTCTAAGCTCACTACAACAAAGAATCTGAAGTGTAAAAAAAAAAAAAAAAAAAAAAAAAAAAAAAAAAAATTGAGAAAATTCATGTTTTAAGTAAGCTTGAAAAAAGAAATCGGGTTATGCTGTTTGTATGTCACTCTGTGAGATCCCGAAATATTGAAATTGAAGAAATTTAGTATTTTTAAAATTAAGACTTTTTTCTGCACCTTACAGAAGTTATTTTTTTTCAGAATTCATTTCGGATTTTTTTAAAGTAGTACCTCGTGGCATTATGATAAGTGCGTTGGACTGTTATGCTGAAGGACTGGGTTTGATTTCCAGCCACTCCCACCTAAAAACACAAATGTTTTTTCTGAGGAACTGCCTCTTGCGAGGAACTGACAAATCCTCCAGGTGTATATTTGTCATGAATAAGTGCTTCTCATCTAGCCGTTCGGACTCGGCAAAAAATTGTAGGTCCCCTCCATTCCTGCCAACAACACGCACACAGGAATGTTTGAGAGTTGTAAGTCACTAGGCCCTAGTTCTCCACGAGCTGTTGTGCCACCCCATTTATTTTTTTATTTGATTTCTTGGACCTTTAGGGGTTCCTGGGTTTTCTTATGAATTTTGAAAAATACAAATAAAAGAAATATGTATGTATTAATTTTTGTACGTGATCGTCATATTGGTTTTTGAGTTCAGATCATCCGCGGATACAGAGGGGGGGTTGAAGTCACCCTGGTTCTTTCCCCAGATATAAAAGTATGGCATATATGAATTCAGTCATTAAAAAAAAAATCACTATTCAAAAGATAGAGTCTGCCTTCGAATTGATTCCAATAGAACGCCACTGTGCGTATTTTTATAGAGTCAAAACGTAAAAATGCCAGTAAAAAAATACAAATTTTGAGAAAAGAGAAGTCGCAAAAATAATTCTTCCTCCAGAGAAAGAAAAGAAATTTTCATTTTCTAAAGAATAAAACAGAATTCAACTTTTTATTTACTTTAATTTTACGGTCAAAATAATTTTGAAATTGATTTGATCTAAGCTGGGCATTCATGTTGAGACAGTCGTAGGGATGGTCGCAAGGTTAGTAGAGATTTTCAACGAACTACAGTACAAATGTGGTCTATTCACAATAGAACTTGTCTATTTTCCATAGAAAATCTCTACGATTTTTGCGACAGTCCTTACGATAGTTTCATCGTGAATGGCAGGCTTTAGTCATAATAAAGGTCAGGTCACAGTAATTTTGTAGGCATGGAGTTTTGAAGAAATTATAAAGTTTTTTGATAGGTTGCATTTTGAATTTCTACAATAGTTTATGCAGTGACAAAGAAAAAAACTTTGAAAATACATTAAAGAAAATCTACATCTGACAAATTAATGAGTCTCGGTGACCTTTTATGACCATTAAGTGACATTTGAAATCGTATAATTGCTACTTTAGATTATCTAAATGAGGTACCCATTAATTTATATTTTTAGTGACCTGGGACCCGTTTCACTAAAAACATTTTCACTTTTCAATTTGCCACTTTTCACTTTTACTTTGCAAATTCTGTTTCACCAAACCCAAATTTGCAAGAAGGAAATTATTGAAATGATAAGTTGAAAAGTTTTTCTCTTCACAAAATACGTTTCGCCAAACGCAAATTGGCAAAGTGAAAAGTTCTTTTTTGCAAAGTGAAACATTTTGTTGATTTGAAAAATATTTGTTATTTTTGTTTCACCAAACAAATAAACTTTTCAAATTCTATTAAAAATTTTGAAAAGCTTTTCATTAATATGCAAAGAGAAATTCTGGTTTGCGATTAAGTGTTTGTTGTAAAAGTTTTCGAATCGAATAATAATAAATAAAATGAACCGTTTTCAAGATTTTTTTGATAGCGAAGAACCAAATAGTTGTGATTAAATAGTAGAGAAGTTAAGAACTAATTTTAATATCGGTAATAATTTTTCGGCAAAATAGAGTTTTTAATTTACAAAAACATTTATCGATTGAAGCATAATATCACAGTGTTTCATCTAGGTATGCACAGAATAAGCAAATCAGCCGTCTGCATAGTATTTCGATTATGCGATTTAAAAATATCAGAGTGAGCATCGAATCGAAACCTATTTCTCAAGAAGTATTTCCTTGTAGCTGGATGTGTTGACGAAACAATGATTATAATCTGTAAGATTAGTTGGTTTGATCTTTTTACATTATTGATTATGAGGTATTTAATCTTACGGTAACCTCCCTGACTATTTATATCGATATCAATGGAAACCATGTTTTAAATGCAATAATTGTTTGTCGGCCAGATCTGTTTTTCTATGCTTATGTGAGGAAGCTGGCCAGGCAAAGTACATGATGCAAAAATTCAAAGGAACTGTCAAAAGAAAACTTTTTATTTTCTACACTTTCGAAGACAGCTAACTTTTTATTCTTTTTGACTGATCAAATCATTTTATATTATTTTTTCAAAACTTATTAAATTTGCAACTTCAATTTCTGTCAAAGTGTTAATGATTTTTTTTTTTTCAATAAATAATTAATTTAAATTGATACAGTCTAAGGTTTCACGTTGCAACTTTGCAAAATACGAATTCGAATGCAAAGTTTTTTTTTTTTTTAATTAGTGAAACACTTTTACTTTTCAAAAATAGTCTAAAAATTGAAAAGTCTTTCCACTTCAAATTTCTATTTATCTATGACCAATTACTGAAACTAGTTGATCTTTTATTTGCGACCTTTTGCATTGGGTACGAATTACGAAACCGGGCAAATAAAAGTCTCGCGTTTGAAATCTTGAATAATGAAATCTTGCAAATAAAAATCTCTCTAATAATGTAGCCGGAAAGTAAGCACCCAATTTTTGTTTGCATTTTTGTTTTGTTAATTAAAATCTCACATATTTAAATCTTCCTGGAGATTTTGTTTTCGAGATTTTGGTTGATATTTTCAAAATAGTAAGGTGAGATTTTTTAATTGTGGTGTTATGAAAAGCAAGATTGTTTATTTGCTCAAATTAATTTTTCAATATTCATTTTGGATCAGTTTTGATATTTTAGATTTTGGTTTGTGGGATTTTGTACGCCACCTGGCCTTTTGGTATACATTTTTCCAAAATCCAACAAATGAGGAGCCAAAAACTGAGTGGTACTTCTAAAAACTTTCACCATTGACTCAAAATTTTCCATGCCTTTTATGGACTATATTTACCTATCAATTGGATTTTATAAATTTTTTTTTTAAAATGAAAGCCCAGCAACCACCTAGCACCTAAGTTGCGATCAACTTTTAGTTGCTTAATTGGGAAACAACTATAAGCATCGAGCAACCTCAAGTGATAGCGAGCATTTTTTTTTTAATTTGGTGACATAAAGAAAGTGGTAAGCAGTGAAAGTTGCTTCTTGTTGCGAGGGACAAATCTAAGGACAAAAGCTAACTTTTCCTTAGCTATGTATATTTGCAATAAAAAAAAACTATGCATTGAAATAAATTGATGTAAGAATTTTACGTTAAATTTTACACTTTTTCAACACTTGTCAAGGTAGGCAGACAAATGGTTACTGGTTCAATCCCTCAAAAGCTATTATTGATGTGAATTACAAAAGTATGCAAATGACTTGACTTAGGTCCTGGTTTTGGTTTATGGTTTTTTTGTACACAATGGTTTGCCTGTGCTGTCTTTGCGAAGCTTTTGTTATTAATGTTAAATTTGTGATCAGCCATTTTCTTTCGCAAGATCTGCTTAATTGTTATTTTTTTTATTTTGTGAGTAAAACTTTTATTCACTTAGCGTAAATACTTTTTTTGACCAAATTAGTCGTGGTGCTGATCAAATTATGTTTAGCTTCTAGGAATATCGAAAATTCACTAATATTCCTGATGCTGTTTCTGTCTGATACCAATCGAAACAATAGTGATCTTTTTAGAGAAGTTATTGTGATTGGTCCGAATTGACAAACCAAAAATTTTGACATATTTTCACATTTCGAGGTTCCTAGAATTAGAATCCATCATTTTTAGAGAGATCCCTGTGCTTGTACGTTCGTACGATAGAACGCTCTTTAGCTGCTTTCGAATATCCTACCTCAAGAACGAATGAATTAGTTTCAATACGTGCAGCAAAGACTTACAAATAAAATGCACGGTTTCCATGTGCTTGTTCTTATGCTCAAGTTGCTTGGAATTGAGAACTTTTTAAAAGTAATAATAATAAAAAGAAAAAAAATATAAAAGAAGAATTTAAATCGTTTTTTTTTTCTTTTAATTCTATAAACACCTTATACAATCACTGAGAACTCAAAAACATTAAAATTCTTGAAAAAATACGAATATATGCAAAAAAATTAAAATCTTGCTGTTTTCTTAAAAACTAATTGTTTGTATTTATAAAATTTTGGTAACATTAAAAAAAAAATAGGTTTTCCAATTTTGAGTATATATTAAATAAATTTGTACTTTCAAAAAAGTATATAAGCCCGTTTTTTAAAAAAATTAATTTTCAAAAAAAATATTTCTTAAAAAAATCCTAAATTAATTTTTCTTTTCAAAATTTTGTTATATAATATTATTAACATTCTAAAGTAGCTTTTGCATAAATTTTTTTATTTTGATCGGTTAAGCTGTTAAGGAGAAAATTTAAAATAAAAAATACGTTATACAGCAGGTACAGTTAATAACAGTTTTTGGTAATTTCTTTTACCATAAAGTACATTACAGTTTCTATAGGTCGAGGTACAGACAGACAGGCAGACAGACATACAGATACAGAATTTTGCCACACCCTTTTTCATCGTTATGCTATCTCGAAATTTTTTTTTTGGACGAATCCAAAACTTCGCCTATAGTGCCTATATCGCAAGTACAAATCCCATGAGGGCGGGTTAATATTTCCCCCCAGCTAAGGAAATTTTATATAAAAATTGCATTTAAGAGAATAAAAATTAATTTTAGAGAAAACGGCAACACTCTTGCCTTGCAGCTTTTTCGAAAGCCAGAAGTCTATTCTTCTAGTTTATTTTCAAATTAAGTTCATATTATGGTTTTTTCAAAAACTTTCATTCAACAAATTCAGATTTGAAAATAAATCATAAGAATTGACCACCGGCTTTTCAAAAAACTGAAAAACAATTCTGTCAGTGTTGCCGTTTGTTCTTAACTATGTTGTTTTCTTTATTTTTCCATTAAAAAAATTTATAAAACTGCGCATCCTGTCAAAGTAGGGGGAAATATTACCTCCTCCCTTTGGATATTTTCTTCTCTCCTCTCAAACTAAATACATGCCCTGATTTTTTTTGACAGATTTTACAAGAATCACTCTGCAATCAAGGCTTAATGCTTCTCAAGGTCAATCATGGTCACGTGCGATTTTTCGCACGTCATTTAGGCGAAATTAACAAAAAATGTATAGGTACCATCTCAAACATGTCTAGATCCTGATAAAAGGTCAACTATTTAAAGTAATTGGTCAGCTAAAGATTTTTTATTACAACAAAAATTATAAAATCTGGTAGGTTATATTAAATCATTATACTCGTAAAAGGTCAGTTAGCTTCAGTAAATTGGCCAGCTATAACTTTTTTTTTATGAATTTTTATCGTTTTGCCAAAAATCGTTCGTGACCTTGAAAAAAAAACTTTAAGGAATCATACAAAAAATAGTTGACCAATTACTGACACTTGCTGAGCATTTTTGAATTTAGATCTTAGGGCCTTTTAGGTGGTACTAATTTTTGGAAAATTTCCTATTACTTAATTGCTTTGCTTACTTGATGTCAAGCAAGAAACGCAAAAAAACATACAAAAAATTGCACGATTTAATACAATTTTTCAAAACTAACGGCAAATTACTTAGCTATAAACTATTAAATGAAGGAAGCCTTAACCAATGACATACATTATCGCAACTGTCAAAGCTAGTTACCGATTTATTAACTGTAAAGCACTAAAATAATACATTTTTTAAGTTCTTACCACTTTTCAAAAAAAGAACATAGAAAACATAGAACAACAAATTTGAAACTGTCGCAACTAATAAATGACTAATTAACAACAAATTAGGTAGCTATCCACCTATCGATGAGTGAGAGTTAGCAAAGCACCCAAAAAAACATAGAAAACATTGTAGTTGTGACATGAATTAGTCACAACTTTAGTAAACGACTATTAAATGGCAAATTTTTAAGCCATAAACCATCAGATATATAAAAAGTTTTTACTGATTTTCAACAGGGTACTTTGGTAACTTTGATATCAAGTTGCTAAAGCACCAAAAAAACATAGAAATCTTTGAATGACAAATTCGAAACTGCCATAAGTAATTATCAATTAACTAACGGCAAATTAACCACGTTTTCAGTTTTCGATCCCTCAAAGTTGCTTTATTAACCTGACTTTCGTCTTAAATCATACAATGAATTTTGAAAAATTAAAAATTTGATATAAATTATGGATCCGGATATTTTTTATGTGTTCCATCCAATGTCTTTCTATTTTTAGTGCATGTTTCTGAGTTCTACAAGTATATATGTATATATATTTATACAATTCTCTCAGAGACCACGTATACATAGACCTGTTGAATTCATTTCTGATTTTTATTGAAGAGCTTTGTCCAACCATTTTATTGGGCTAATAAATTAGTTTTCTCATGATTATATCTGACAGTTTCCGTGACAAACTGTTTTAAGGTATGTATATATGAAGGTATAGGAAGTGTGTTTACTATCTGGTTCTGGATATTTTATTTGAAATGTAATCCAAGGGAATAGTAAAACTCTCATAAGAGTATTCTATTTACAATACACATTTTATGTTCCTTTTATATGTGTACACGTACCTAATATGTACATATGTTCATGTTCAAATAATTTATATACATATACTCTTGTATCATTCTATTGATTTTACTTTTATTAGATACATTTCTAATAATTCTTTTCACTTCCCTAGAAACTTTTGTCTTGAAGAGATTGGTGGGCTTTTGATTTCTCTTGGGAATCTTACAGAAGTACCCCTTTCTATAAGGAAAAATGATGTGTTTTTGAAGGAAAATACGAAATTTATTTTGATTAAAAACCATTGCAGCTTTCAACTTTGATATTTAAAAAATTTAAGAGAATTGTTTAGATTAAACTTCATAAAGAACCAGAGTCTAGAGTGACATGAAACTTTTAACCATTTTCTGTGAAGAGGACTTCAATTATTTTGCACAACTTCGAAAAGATGAGATGTAATTTCTCATGACAAGAACTCTTGAAGTATTTGCCATATCCTAGAAAGAGGCAGTAGGTACCCCTAAGAAAATATTTATATTTGCTTTTGGACAGCATATTCTGAGGATTCACCTTCCACCTCTGGGGTTACAGTCCAACACACTTTTATGCCAAGTGGTACCAGTTAATAATAACCTCATATTAAATAATTCAATGATTCACAAATCGTAGTTCACTCCGTCTGTTGCAGTGGGTCAATCAATATTCTACAAAAAAAAACATGAAAACTGTCAAACTATTTATTTCCATTTCAATTCTAAACGCATACAACATATCTATCTTTTATCTACCCATACTCAAATGCATGCTTCTACGACATTATCTGCATTCGATTTCATAAACCATTCACGAGATACTTTGTATTGCTGCCAAGAAATAATATTGAAATTGCTTTACAACTGAACATACAATCAAATCGAGAACGTAGGAGCTATCTTTTGCATGTAAAAAGTACATATTTCAAATATTATAAATATGCCTTCATATTGTCATATGTATACTTTTGCTATTGCTACCCCTTGGGTATAGTATAATAAATTTTATTAAAATCATCGATATATCTAGGGTAGAACCCTTTTTATTGTATAAATAAAAATTTTGATCATAAATTTGCGATAGCAACAATAACCAACAATTCATTTTAGCAAACTGTAATAGATTTATCTTTCCACAAGGCCACGACTGACCGACCGACACGTTATCTCAGAAAGGTCAGTATTTAATATTTCTGCGTCACCATTTTCTTTTTATAAAATTTACGTTTCTGATGACTGCCTCCTCCGAATAGTGGGACGATTTCTCTGTCCCGCAGAGAAATGGCACATGGATGGATATTATTTATTTATATTTAATAATAGATAGGTACCAAATCAAGATTTTATTTGACACACAGTGAGTTGGAAAAATTAGTGTACACACACTTTTGTTTGGATATTATTTAGGTATAAATTATAAACCAAAATATAATTTTAAGTATAGTTATAAAATTAAAATAAAAAATCAGTTTTTATTGTTGGTTGAAGTAAATGGCTTAATAACATGGTATAAGACATTTATTATCAAATCTTTTATTTTAAAATGCTCACAAAATTTATGAGTGGAGATTTACAAAAAAATAATTTTTTATAATTTGTTTTGTTGTTTTTGGGTTATTGTTGAATAATTAACCATGAAAATAATATTTTTTTCACAATTCTGTCTGTTTGGTTTCAGCCTAAACGGATGGATCGATTTTCTTAAAACTAGATATATTGTGGTTTTTGATGATTCACTCTCCTCTTTTTTTAATTTTGCTTCGAAACGAAAATAGCGGTACCTGCAACATAACATTTCTCAGAAGATTTAACAAAATTTATTATTCTTAAAATGGCTCCACAACTTTTCTTAGAATAAAATACAGGACTGGATAGCTCGATCGCACGAATACTTGTTCTTATGTTCAAAATGCTTGAAACTTAAGAACTTTTAAAATATAAAATAAAGTTTCCTTCAATATATTGATTTTGTCGCGATGCATTGCGCGAACCGAACCATTATTTTGGTAATAAATTTGCACAATTTGCATACGTTGATCAGGAGTTAGTCTGTTCATTATAAAATGAAAAAGGAAACTGAGCATAATTCAAGTGACAGCTGTTAAAAATACCAACTTCAAAAAAAGTATTGCTAGATTGAAAATCAAAGGTCTTAAAAAAATACCCTTAATATAAGCATGAGAACGCAACACCATGTTTTCGTCCATATAAATAATAAAAATAACACTCCAAGTCATAAGGTTAGAAGCACTCATTTTTCAGAAGTTAAACTGAAATTTCTCTAGTAAAGTTAGAAAGAAAACAACAATTTGTTAGCCATAAGAGGGATTGATTAACGTGCTATAGAATTACTTTAATTAACCCTTTAAGAAAAAAAGTTTACCGGATCTACGAGAATAAATGTTGACTGAGTTATTTTTTTGAGTAGTTTTATCGGTTCATAAGATTAGAAGCACTAATGAAGAAAAAAGATGGTTTTGTTTATTTTAAATATTTTATTTGTTTTATTTCTTTTTCTTAATAATGTGTGCAGCCACCACCTTTCTAAATAACTTCAAAATCTTACTCTTGGCCAACTTAAAGAAGTTAATCAGCTCTTCCTTGTCATCGTATTGTTTCTCTCCTACGTAAACTTTCCGTGTGATCCATCCCCAAACATTTTATATTATGTTAAGGTCCGGTGAATTTGGTGGCCAAAGCAGCAAGTGATTTTTAACTTTCAATAAAAGATTTAAAGATTCAAACTGCATGTTTAGGCGCGTTAGCTGGCTGGAAAATCCGTGAGGTTGGTCCAAAAAGATTTTTGATTTTCGGGAAAACTGAATTTAGCAAAAATGTGTAGCTATTTCCAGTCATCTTTGTACTTTGAACTACCAAGTCTATCGTGACATAATAGATATTGCGCCCCAAACCGTAACTACTCCTTCTCTGCTGCGATGCGACGATTCAGAAATCGTTCCTCTTTCCTCAGATCATAAAAATAGTAATTGTAGCCATCTAGTTCATCCAAGTTAAATTTCTTTTCGTTTCGTTTTTTCAGAAAAATTTACTATCTAATCTTCTGAACTTACTCCATGCTGATCATTCAGGTCATGTGATCTTTCGCAAAACACAAGCGTACCTTCCTGGATTTTTGAGCTATAGCGCGAATTGAAAGTCCTTTAGAGTCATAAACATCTACTTTTGTCCTTTCCTCCAAATTAAAATATTTTTCTTTCCCATTTTCACAAACACATACAGCAAAGGGTGCAAAATAAATATGGTTTACCTTTTATATAGAAAAAAGACTTACCACTTCACAAAATCTGTTGATATTTTGACTGCTCCTAATCTTATGACTCGATTTATTAGCCATGGTTAACTTGCACTCTAAAAATTTAAAAACTCTTAATTAAGTTGTAAATAACTGGAGGGTCTCTGTCTGAGATATTGCGGTCTTCCATCAGTTGCGATCCCTCAAACGCTCCCTCCAGTCTTCGAGAAAAGCGCTCTTGCCTCTGTAACCGCCCGGTCACTGTAGGGGAGGTTCCATCTTCCTGGTCATCTCGAACCTGGGGGCTGGGTTGTTGTTGGGCTGTTGTCCATACGCTCGATGTGGTTGAGCCAGTTTAGTTGACGTGTTTTGGCTCTTTGGACTACATCCACATAATTGGTACCGCTCGTACAATTCACGATTGAATCTTCTCCTACATTCACCCTCTTTCGCATGAACAAATATCCACCGAAGAATTTTTCTCTCGAAAGTGCCAAGTATAAATAACCCTTTTTTACTTATCGGCCAGCGCAAAAGAGTAGAACTGGTAAATTTTGCGTTTTGTTAAGCGAGCACTTTGTCTTTCGAGAAAAGAATTTTGAACCCATTTGTTTGGCCAAACCAAAGTAAGCAGCGCTTCACTAGGGTAATTATTTGTCAGATTTCCACTAAGGTGTCATTCGTGGGATTGATGTTTGTTCCGAGGTAGGTGAACTCATTGACTACCTCGAAATTACTGCTACTAACAGTGACGTTTTGTCCTAGGCAATGGGCAGATGTAGCTTTGTTTGTTGATAGCATACTCTGTTTTCCTGTTTCCTCATTCACTTCAAGACCAACCCGTTTCGCTTGTTCATCAATAACTGTGTATGCTTCTAGTACAGCTCACCTCACTTGGAGTGGCCGATGTAGTTGATGTCATCCGCAAAATAAAGTAGTTAAGAAAACCTATTGAAGATATTGCCTTTCAGGTTAAAACCACTCTTGTGCACTATCTGCTCCAGGACTTGGTTGAAGAAGTCACATGATAATGCAGCTTTTTTTCTGAACGCTGGACATTACGTCTGAAATAACTCGGATGAGTTGTAACCCATTTGCACGTTGGACCGCGTAATTTGTAACATCATGCGGCACAGCTGGTTTTTTTGGGGATCTCGAATTTCGACATAACACCAATAGAAGCTCCTGGGAACTGATTCTATCATATGAAGCTTTGAAGTCTATGAAAAGATAGTGGGCCTCCACTTGAAATTCGTTGTTCTTTTCCAGGATTTGCCTCCCTCAATTTGAAGACATTGTCTATCGTTGATCTGTCTGATCGTTGATCACATAGTATGTTGGATAAGATGTTGTGGGCAGGGATATGCTTTTTTAGTCATTGCAGAACATCTGGTCACCTTTCTTGAAGATTGGGCATATAGAGCTATTTCATCTGTCATTGGGCATTCTTTCCTCCTCCCATACTTGGTTGATGAGCTGGTGCATACACCCTACAAGGAAATCTCCTCCATACTTGAGAAGTTCCGCAGGTAGGCCATCCAAGTCGTTGGATTAGTTGTTCTTAAGCTCGTGGATAGCTTTCTTAACCTTCAGGCGAGATGTGAACAAAGAAGCATGAAACCATATGTTTCCTTGTTCGCCAGTGGCTTCCTCTTCATAATTCCAACAGAGCAGTTGCTGAAAACGCTGCTTAAACAAGTTTATAATTCCCTGTTCTTGGGTGACTAGGTTCCCTTCGTTGTTTCAAAGAGCTTGCGTGCCGGATGCCAGTTGCTTGGATGTTTTGTAAAACTGGCGGTAGTTGTTGGCGGTGCTAGACTCTTGTCTAGTTGTGTGATTTCGAATGCTCTTTTATCTTTCATTCTCTTTCCATTGTACTTTTCTCTTTTTGCTCTTGTTTTCGGCTGCAGCATTTGCATGCGTGCATTTTCCGTAGGGCGATACCAAACAAACGATACTTTTGTAAGTATCGTCAAAATCGAAAAATTTCGGTATTGTCTCGGTATCGGTCTCAGTCTCGTATAATTCAGTCTTGTTTGGTTTCGTATAACAAAGTCTTGGTCTCGGTATCGGTATCGGTATCGGTATCGGAAAAAAAGACAAAAATTATTATTATAAAAGAAAATTTTATTAACTGAAGTTATTATGTTGACTTAACAATTTTTTAAACGCTAGTTGCACAATGTCTAAGTAAAGTTCTGACTAGGAACTCAACACAAACATTTTGACGCGGGGTCATCACTAAAAAGAACCAAGTCTGAAAATTTCATCAAAATTGTGGGCTTCAGCATAAGTTAAATAGGCGTGGCAGGGAGCAGTTTTAATTAAAGTTATTGCCTAAACCTTCTCCTTGCTAAGGAAAAAAGCTCTGAAAATGTCATCTAAATCATAAGAGCCTTTTCCGGGAATTACAAAAATTGATTGTTTGTAATAAATTAATAATATTGTTCAAATTTTCTGACTATACCAAACGATACTACCGAGAGTATCGGTATTTCGGTTCAAGAAATGCGGTATCGTTTGGTATCGTTTCAGAGTTGGTATCGTCACGGTATCGTTTTGGTTTCCGATACCGATACCATACGATACAGAGACTTTTCTGGTACCGTGGCCAGCCCTAATTTTAGGTACGACAGACGTCAATTAGTTGCTCTCCTCTTTGTCTTTCTAAGATGTGCTAAGGCATGCAAAATGTTGAATTTCTTCCTTTAGGAGGCCTTCGTTTTCTTTTCGTTGGATTGTCTGGTTCTGAACTTTGTCACAGCAAGAAGGTGGCCTGAGTCCACGTTTACACCTCGGAAAGTTCGGATATCCAAGATGTTCAATGCGTGCCTTGCACCAATTATTATGTGGTCGATTTGGTTGTGGTTCGACCCTCTGGAGATCGCCAGGTTGCTGTGTGTATCCTTAACCTGGGAAACCTGCGCTACTTATCACCGTATTACGAGCTGCAGTAAGCTCGATTAGTCGGAAGCCGTTGTCTGTTGTCGTTTCGTGAAACCTGTGCTTTCCAACTAATCCACCCCCAGTTGCTACTAGCTAAAACATGTATGTTTTTATAAACATTATCAAAATTTGAGCTCAAGGACTTACTTTTTGCATTCGGCAAAAATTGACAAATTTGTTCATCAGCTTGGCATCACTTCAAATATTTTTCCTTCATTTTTTCAAGTATGCAATTTAATATCAGGTCTCTACCAGCATCAGAATGTTTAATCTAAAAACTTCTACCTCTGCTCTAACACATACGTATGGGCTCTTCAGTATAAACTCACTTTATGTGGTTACCTACATAAATAAACTTAAACCCCACTCGAAAACAGCGGCGAATTTAATTTATAATCTGTCAGAATTTGACTGTCACTCAAAGTTTTTTGTCGCATGTATTCTATTATTAGAGGGCCAGGACCTTTTGATTGATATTATATTTCAAGTGGTTACCTATACAATAAAGTTAATAAAAAACAAAGTTATGTACCAGTGTATATAAATAAAAACACACGATTTTGCATTAACTTTTGAAGGGTTTAGTTAATGTGTCTCAAATGTCTGTAAAAGACATATTTTTATAACAAAACAGTCAAGGGCTTTTTGGAATGTATGCGTATGTATTTGCCAAAACTAATTTGTTATTTTTTTTTGACATAATGGTTTATATTTTAATTTAACTTTTTTCTTTGTATCGTAGTAACTTACTGACACATGCTGAATCCTAAACAAACACATACCCCATCACATTGACTACTTCCCTTTACAATTAATACGTTTTGACTTCTTTTGCTTGGTAAAAATGTATAGGAGGATCTCCTCTTTGTGTATAT
Source organism: Dasysyrphus albostriatus (assembly GCA_946251815.1). Lineage (NCBI taxonomy): Eukaryota > Metazoa > Arthropoda > Insecta > Diptera > Syrphidae > Dasysyrphus > Dasysyrphus albostriatus. Next base: position 59,675,861 of record OX276337.1, on the reverse strand, counting down.
CAACTCTATAGAAGAGAATAATCTGTAAAGGTTCACTCCTCAGTTGACGACAAAAAGTTTTTCAATTAAAATGAATATACTAGACTCAGCACCAATAAAAGAAGTCTGATGATAGGGTTTACTACCGTGAAATAATTTTAACTCCACCAGTCTAAAAAATCTTCAAAAAATCACACTCAAATAGATGTTGTTTTTATCAAAGCGTCAATATGTTACTTTAAACACTATTTGTTTCTGTAAAAGTGTAAATCTTCGGCTTCTTTTCAATAAACAAAGTGCAAAAATCTATAATAGCTCTCATGGCCTAAATTCAATTCAAAATAACAACAATATTCGGATGAGAACTCACTTTCAAAGCTCACTGTTTATAGAGGTAGATAATGATTTATGTATCTTTTGCCATCAAAACTCATACAGAATACCCCACGGATTTATAATATCACCAAAGGTGTTAGTCATTGAATAAAAATATCAATTTAATTTTGTGTATAATATAAAAATCGAATAAAATGAACAGAGAAGCAGCCTTGGCGGCGAACCTTCTTATAAATGAAAAACTGTGCCACATTTTTGTTTTTGAATCAATATTTAAATAAAATTAATTGCTATGATAAAAGCTCAACGTCTGAAGGGTAAGGCCGTATTCTGATGACTCGACTGAAACCTCAATCATGTACCTTCCTCTTTTTGATGTTGTTCTACTGCATATGTAAGAGCATCAGCTAGGATGATGCTCTCAATTCTGAAGAGCATTGTCAAGGTAGCTACTAAGAATGACACAGAAATAAAATTAAATTTTATCTAAAAATAAATAAAAGCATTAGTTGGTGAATCTGAATGATGTGATGCTGCTTCTGATGCTTTTGCTGCTGCTGCTTCTGATGCATTATAGTAAAACTAGTAAAAATATTCTTTTCCTCATTTGTATCCTATGCAGTTGCCAAATAGATTTAAGATCTTCAATGATTGAAGATAGAAAACAAAAATGAAAACATTGCCAATGACCTTATAGAAATGCTTTTGTTTTTAGCATAATTAAACAAATTTAAATTTGTAATAATTAAGACACAATCATCATTTTGTATGTCAAGGTCATATGTCATATTTCAACAATGAATTATTTTATTTCAATTACAAATAAAATTATAAGTTTAAATAAATTGTAGGTAATTATGAAGCGGAATATGTTTTTCATTTTTTAACGGTTATACAGTTTTTGTCTCAATTTAAGATCAATTTAATTCTCTAACACTATTTTGGTAAACTTTAATCCTTTTTGGTGTTTAGCACCTCGTGGCATGTTGGTTTGTCCGCTGGACTGTCATGTCAATGGTCTGGGTTCGATTCTCAGCCGCTGCCACCTTAAAACAGAAATGTTTTTCCCGACGAACTGACAAATCCTCCAAGAGTATACTCGTCATGAATAAGGGCTTCGGACCCGGCAAAAATTGTGGATTCCCTCCATTCCTGCCAACAACACGCACACAGGAGTTGTTGAGAGTTGTAAGTCACTAGGCCCTGGTTATCCACGAGCTTGTTAAGCCACCAAATTATTAAATAAATAATTAACCGTTTTATGTTTTTTTGAAGATTCAAAAAGGTTTTTAACATAAACATTTTCGTTACTTTACGTTTTCATTTTGACCCTCATAAATATTTCTAGGCATTAATTTGGAATTTTCAATACAAAAAATCAATTTCAAGAAAAGAAAAAGTCCAGTAACTACATATGAACGACAGACCTTGCGTCAGATTCGGTGGTTCTGATTTTTCAATTCCTTGTTTGTGATGTTGGCCTAATACATAATCCAAGTTTTCGACATCAAACAACGAAAGCAACATGGTAAAAAATTCCAAAAACCGCGAAATTCTCGCGATTTTTCAGTATTGTCGATTTTATGTTTCGCCCCCCTAAAAATTTGACTTCAACCTAATCTGAATTTATAGTAAAAAAAAAATATTTTTATATCCAACATGAACAACTGTGATAACTTTGGCGACCCTAATGATTTGAATACACCGAAAAATTATACGTTGTTATGGAATCTTATGGAGTTTTAAATTTAAGAAAGAAAATATCTACTCTTGTTTATTTCCAATTTCCGTAATAAGCAATGATGGTGATTCTGCGCCCCTAAATAAAATATAATAATAAAATACTAAGAGAGTTATTAGTTAAACCAAAATTAAACCTTCGTATTTACTTCTCATGACCAACGAGGATGATTTTGGTGACCCTAAAAATTTGAATACCTTCTATAAAAATTACATTTTCTAATAAAAATGTACCAATTTAATTTTGAATAAAATACTTAATACTTCCAAAGCACAACAGAGATGATATTGCCGCCCCTAACTCCTGGCGCCTGGGTCAACTACCTCCTTCGCCCTCTCCTAGCTACGCCACTTGATTCAAAAGACCTTTAAACAGCCTTAAGAACTCAACATTTTTCGAACGTAGTAGGTTCTCATTTAGCCAGTTTTTATTTTTTGAGCGCTCAGTATTTTTGCTCAATTTTTTGACAGAACGGGAGAATAAAATATAAACAGTGTTCCTCACATAGAAGTCAAAACAAGTCTCTCTCTTTGTGCCCTATTACACGACGACTTAAGAGACATGACTTTTTTCGAAATTAAATGAGTGCCAAGGGGAGATCTGATGTTTTTTCTCGTTCGCACTCATTGAATTTCGAAAAAAGTCATGACTCTTAAGTCGTCGTGTAATAGGGCACTTTCTTTTCTTCTTATGTATGTAATTTACTGCGACAAAAAATAATTGAGCAAGCGAATCAAAAAATTTCAGTCTTAGTTTTTAAGGGGAAAAGTGAGGAATTTGAAAGAAGAATCATGTTTATAAAGGGTTTTTCAACGAACGGTTTTTGTAGAACGAAATGGACCGCAAACGACGCCGCTCTTTTGACATTTCTCTTCAGTAAGGTTTGCCATTTCATTATGAAATTATATAAGAGCCAACAACGAGTCGAAATTATTAAAATTTACTACTACGTCCAATTTATGGCCGTCATAATCGTCCTAGCAGATCAACAATTGAGCGTCTAGTGGAAAAATTTGAATCCACAGGCACAGTACAAAATGTTCCCGTGCCAGTGAGACAAAGAAGTGCCCGTAGTGTCGAGAATATTGCTCCCGCTGAGAAAGCCAAAATGTTTCTCTCACACGTCGTTTTCAAGCGTTGGGCATCTCTGTGACGTCGTTGTGGCGAATTTTGTGAAAAGATCTTGGCCTACATCCTTACAAGATTAAATTGACGCAAGAACTGAAGCCGCTTGACCACATGTTCGTGAATTGAGCTGAGCAACAACTTTAAAATGATTCGGATTTTCATCAAAAAATCATCTTCAGCGATGAGGCTCATTTCTGGCTGAATGGCTTCGTCAATAAACAAAATATGCGGTATTGGTCAGGCAGCAATCCACACGTACTCCATGCGTCATCATTGCATTCCCGAAGACATTACGGTTTATTGTGGTCTATGGGCCGGCGGCGTCGTTGGGCCGTACTTCTTCCGTGATGATCAAGACCGGCACGTTGCTGTGAATGGGGATCGCTACCGTTCAATGATAACTGAATATTTTTGGCCCCAATTGTATGATATGGACTTGGAGGACATGTGGTTCCAACAGGACGGAGCCACAAGCCACACAGCGAATGTCACAATCAATTTATTGGAAACCAAGTTTGGAGAACGTGTTATGTAACGAAATGGTCGAGTCGCTTGGTTACCTCGGTCGTGCGATTTGACGCCGTTAGACTATTTCCTGTGGGGCTACGTTAATTCTATGGTCTATACCAACAAGCCAGCGACGATTGATGAACTTCGTACGAATATCGAACGTGAAAATGCAGCAGTACCGGCCATTTATGCTTGAAAACCGTCGAAAATTGGGTTCAGCATCTAGACTTCCGCAAGCGTGTCCGTGGTGGCCATGCAAAAGAAATCGAGTTCCATACATAATGGCATCGAACGTACATACTTTCACAGGAATAAAGAATTTCATTGATATCCATAACCGTTTTTGTTTTATTTAAAAAAACTTTTGTAGCGCTCTTATTGAAAAACCTGAGCGCTCTTAATACTCTGAGAGCTAATAAATATAAACTGGCTAAGCTTAAAGGCATTTTTTTCAAATTTTCAATACCAAAAATCAGTTTCAAGAAAAGAAAGCTTGGAGGAATTTAGGAATTCCACATAACAGTCTTAGCCCAGGAAATATGAAGGTACTTTCACTGCGGAGCACTTCCAAGTGAAGATGCAAGAGTCTATAGACGAACTTGGCTTAGTTAAAAGTTATTCACCTTCAAAAAGTCAAAAAATACTAGTTCTTAGCGTTTATCTTTGAAACAGTTAAAAGTATTAAAAAGAAGTGTGCATACAAATGTTTTTGATTACCTTACCATATTTGAGTTATACGCAAAAAGTGATATGTTCGTCAATTTACGTTTTTTTTGAATGCCCTTATCTTCTTGCCCATCAGTCAAACAAACAAATTTACAATAGTTTTTATAGAGAATTATACTATCTACAACTTTTGTCTTCATTACTTTTCAACACTATTTGCCGCTTAAAAGTTATTCACTAAAAACTAGTATTTGAAGGTGCATAACTTTTAGCGCAAGCCAGATTCTCCTGTAGACTTTTGCATGCGCATTCCTTATCCACAAATAAAAATAATTGAATTTAAAAATCTTCGCTTGAAATTTTACTTGAACATTTTTCCTGAGCTATCAGTAACTAAAAACAAATTTTTCTGGCTAATAATCTTCAATTTTCTTGAATAAATCTTCGGAACAAATGAGGATAAGTTAAGGACCTTTGATTTTACAAAAGTAGTGGGGGGGGGGAGGGGTCGGTCAAAAGGAAACATTTTATTTGCATAATGAGTTTACAATTTCTGGCTAAAGTAGACCTCTTATCGTAAAAGTTATTAATACAAGTTGTTGATAGTTAAGAGACCTACAACTTAAATTTTTATAATTTTAACCATAAAGCCTAGTACGCAGATCGAGCTAAAATTCCTCTCCCATAGTTCTCTCCAAAAATTAGCTACAGCCCAAGCTATATCTTGACACAAGATTTTTGTCAAGAACACGACATACAAAACAGATGTTCTGTGAAAAGAAATTTTATTCAATAATTTCATAGATTTATGATCATTAATTCTATGTCAATCTTACCAAATAAAAAAGATTTTTCACTTAGCATTAATGAATCATTTGTCCTTGAATATTTTTCGTCTTCAATTTTCATTTGTACATCATGTAAAGTAAAGTTCACATATAAATCTTATGAATAAAAGAACCTGTCATAATTAAGCTCGAGAAGTAATAGGCCAAACAATTATAACGGGTGATTTTTTAGCTGGTTTGGTTTTGGCAACACTGGTTTTGACAGCTGACGTGTGTTTAGTACCTTGTGTCACTGTCAAACAGCTTCAGTTTGGTTTGCAATTTAACCGTGGATCGTCTTACAAATGAACAACGCTTGCAAATTATTGAATTTTACTATCAAAATTCGTGCTCAGTTCGAAATGTTCATCGCGCGCTGCTTCCATTTTATGGTCGGCATTCTCGACCTTCTGAGCAGTCTATTCGGAAGATTGTGACCAAATTTCGCACCAAATTTACTTTGTTGGACATTAAACCACCAACACGTTTACGTACTGTGCGTAGTGAAGAAAATATTGCGGCCGTATCAGCTAGTGTGACAGAAGACCGCGAAATGTCGATTCGGCGCCGTTCCCAGCAGTTAGGCCTTTGTTACAGCACTACGTGGAAAATTTTGCGGAAGGATTTGGGCGTAAAGCCTTTTAAGATACAGCTGGTGCAAGAACTAAAGCCAGCCGACCTACCACAACGCCGAATTTTTGGTGAATGGGCTCTTGGAAAGCTGGCCGAGGATCCGCTTTTTTATCGAAAAATTGTGTTTAGCGATGAGGCTCATTTTTGGTTGAATGGGTACGTAAATAAGCATAATTGCCGCATTTGGAGTGAAAATCAGCCAGAAGCATTGCAACAGCTACCAATGCATCCCGAAAAAGCCACTGTTTGGTGCGGTTTATGGGCCGGCGGCATTATTGGGCCATATTTCTTCAAAGATGATGCGAATCGCAGCGTTACTGTCAATGGTGAACGCTACCGAGCGATGATAACAAACTTTTTTTTGCCCGAAATGGAAGTTCTTGACTTGCATGATATGTGGTTTCAACAAGACGGTGCCACATGCCACACAGCACGCGAAACAATGGCGCAATTGCGAGGCGAGTTTGGTGAACAGTTAATTTCACGTTTCGGGCCGGTCAATTGGCCGCCTAGATCGTGCGATTTGACACCATTAGATTATTTTTTGTGGGGGTATGTCAAGGCTAATGTCTATAGGGACAAACCCGCTTCGATTGACGCACTGGAAGCCAACATCCATGCATTCATTCGTGAGATACCGGCCGATATGTGTGAAAGAGTATGCCAAAATTGGACTCAGCGGATGGGCTACCTGAGACGCAGCCGCGGTCAACATTTGCATGAAATTATCTTTAAACATTAAATTGCAAGGTTCAAACTATCGATTCAAATAAATATTTCATTCATTTTTTCGAATTTTTTGTGTTTTTTTTTTTTTTAAAGTTCTAAACCTCTTAAAAATCACCCGTTATAAGCTGTACCTACAGTAAGAGACGAAAATGTGATTTTTTTCTGACTAAATTCAAAAGAAATTTTTGCATAAATGCGAAATTTTAGCGCGATCTGCGTATAGAAGACTTAAGCCTTCGGAGTGAAAAAAGAGTGTAGACCTCTCCAAATAATCTTCTAAAATAATCAATTTCATCCGTCGAACCAGTGATGGTACCCGTAGGGAGAAAAATCCCTTTGAAAATAACACCGCAGGAAAAACAAGATGAATTTTTGAAATATTAGAATATTCTTTAAGATCGTGTACTTTCAGAATTGTAATTTTTTGATACTTCACAGCCTGCAGAAGTTTATATATATCTATTTTTCTTTTTAAAAATCTTTCCATAATTGTCACCTTCTAGTGGCATTTTGTTGATGTAGGGGAAAAGAAGGGCTTTTTTTCGTACTTATCTTGTTTCCAAATACCATCACTGCGTCGAACAGCGTATCCTGCAGAACGAAAAATAGCACTAAATTTTTCTTTCATAATTTCGTTGTGTCATTTTTGTATGGGATTTTTCGTTTCGCATCACCATTGTAGGAAGATAGAAGGCTTAAGCCTCGAAAATATTGAGAATAAACGAAAAAAAAATATTTTTTGTTTTTAATTTTATTTTTTTTTCTTGAAAACTTATAAACATTTTTAAGTCTAAGGTAAGGGGTAATTTTTTAAGGCAAAATATTGAAAAAGTAACAATTTTTAATTTTGGAAAGCTTTGGATCGATTTTTTTTTTACTTTTTTTATACTTTTTAAGATGGAGTTAAAAAGAACACTGTTATTATAGAAAAAAAAACTTTGTCAAAAGTGGCGAAAAACAGAAAACGATTTCACAAGTCTGAATTTTCTAGAAATGTCAGTAATTTTTCATTTAAATGAAGTCTTGAAAGTGATGAGTAATTTTGATGAAATATTTATAATAAAGGAACCTCAATTAACCATTTCAGGTTCTGACTTATGTAAGCTTGAATATGTGTATCTAAGCTTCCAAAAACCTGTGTAATTTTGCGTAAATTTGATTTGCGTGGACCTGCGTGGACTTGCTTTGAATTACGTGGACTTGCGTGGACTTAGGTAGACCTGCGTGCACTTGTGTATAGCTGCGTAGATTTGTGCAGACTTGCGTCCGTCGATGTGCGTAGACTTGGACTTGCGTAGACCTGCTTGGACATGATACCTGCACCGAAGCTTTTTAAATTTAATTTTTCTGCATTACCCTTAAATGGAAACTCATTCAATAGAATTTCTTGGAAAATTACTTTATAAAATATAATCCATTTTTTTTTTTTAGTGAAAATTTCTTATTGAAAATTTTCTATTTTCTCAAAACCTGTTACGAAAAAAGTGTCAAAATGTTTTTTGTGTAGAATTTTAAGAGAATAAATATACAAAAACTGTTATTATCTGTCCCTTTTACAGCACAAAATCAAAAGTGTAAATTTGACACGCTACAACCTCAAACCTAATAAACCTACAGAATAATAACTCATTGTTTTGAAAATATTACTTTCTAAATGTTATTCCTACTTTCACGATTTTGTTGTAACAGGAAATTCAATCATGTTGTTGAATTAAAACCAAATCACTTTCTTTTTCAAGATGGCAGTCTGTCACTTATCCCGGGCACCCCAAAAATTTGGTTTTGTAATGAAGAGATGAAGTCAAACACATATCGTACTACAACTTTGGCCAATAGATAATTGAAATTGGGGAGGCAATAGGGGCTTAAGGCCCGCCAGAGCCGCTTCGTTAAATTAATTTAAAAGCTAAACAGTTTTTATTCAAGATCGGGACTAAAAAATATATGTTAACTGTGTTTTTTCAAGCCCTTTAGAAACTTGTACAGTTAAAACAAGGTTGGGGTCTGAGAATTTTTAATGAAAGTATGTTTTTTCTAAGCCATGGAATTTCGATGGAAAAATATAAAAAAATAAGCTAATCAAATGTGCATAGGCTCTATTTATTCCAAGCCCTAAAAGAAAAGCGAACAATAAAAGTTGGGACTTAGCAAATTATAAGCCTTAAAAAATTGTGTTCAAGCCTCAAGGGAATTGGATACTGAAATAAGAATGGGGCTAGCAAATTAATATTTTGGCTGCATTTTTCCTAAGGTCTAAGGATATTAAACGAGGTTATCAAGCTTCCAGAAAACTGAACAGGAAAACGGTGTTGGGGCTTAACAACTTACTGCCTGAACAAAATGCAAGATGGAGCTGATGGAATAGATGTGAAAAATTCCGCAGCTGGAGATGCAAGAGTCGAATAATTTTTAAATTTTACGGCAGCAATTTTGAAATCTATTCCATCTCCGTCGCCCATTCTGTGCAGACAGTTACATTTACATGTAAAATGTGTTTATTCAAAACCCTAGGCTCTAGGGAATTGAACGAAAAAAACAAGAACTGGGCGAAACAAACGATACATGTTGAATACTATTGAAGAGGTATAAATGATAACATTTGATATTTTCATTTTAAACTTTTTTCAGTACTACAAAAACCAGAATTCAGGTATTAAGTGAAAAATTTTGCAATTTTCCTTAAAAGTTCCTTTTCAGGTAAGGTTTTCAATAAAGTTTTTATTGTTTTCAGCTTAATCCTTAATGAAGGAATGAACTGTATCAATAGCTAAGGACATCTATAAAATTCATCATTAAAGAACCTATTGAATTGGACCACAAAAGTAAATAAGTCTATATTCTTCCCAAAATTTTGAATTTCTACCCATTTATGTCGAAAGTTCTGTCAAAGTCCAAATAAAAAAAATGAAACTGACAGAACTTTGGACTAAGATAAGCAGTTTTCGGAAGTAATGTCATTTCTTTTCCTTAGCTCATCAGTTGATAACTTTAAGGGGTTAGCTGAGCCCAGCTTTTAGTTAAAAAAAACTCTGGAGCCAGCAAAAGAGCTTTGGTATCAATTATTTACATGAAATGTTTTCCAGCAATCGCATCACAAAATTTTTGCTTATTATACAATCAATGTCCTCGGAATTAAATGTATAGCTTTTATTTTAGTTTGATTATGCAACTCGAAGATATTTTGATGATTTCATAGGCATCTTTAAAACTCCCTTTAAAATCATATTTTAATTTAAGTTCCTCTTTTGGAACTTCTCTCTAAAATTTGGTCAAGTATTTTTCAAATGGTACGAAACTTCCGAAGAAAAATTAAACTTTCGTTTCTAAGCTTAAATTACTAACATATCTGCCAAGATTATTCGCATGAAATAATAATTATTCACCGTTTTATTCTCAAGCGAATTTGTAATACCTTATGTTTTCTTATGAGATTTAGGTGAATTTTTGGTCAAATGAAAATTGAGGTCAAGAAATATTTGACAAGAAACAATTTATCAAAGCCAAAAGTAAAAACCCATTATTTTAAAAGATTTCCTTGTAGTCCAGTCATATTGTATTTTTACTATGCAAATTATGGGGTAGTTTTGATTTTGTCCCTTTTTATATTTTCGTAGGTGCGGAACCCGAATCTGAGGTTTTTGACAAAAAATTTCGTGACGCAACAAGGAAAAGATGCAAAAATGCATTTTCTGGGAGTTTTTCATTAATGGCTCGAATACTACCAGTTATTCGAAAATTACATCAAAGTATCATGGAAAGTGTATACAATTTCCAATAAATCTCTGTTTAAGGTTTTTTTCTGCCACAATCCATTTGGACTCAAGCACTAGTTGAAAATTGACGTATTTTTACTATTTTCGAAAATCCACTCCAAAGCATTAAGTGAATAGTTTATGTGAAAATGTTTGATTTATGTCTATGACATGAATCAAGATATACTTTTTCATTCCGGATGGTCTTTGATGCGCTGAGTTTGAATCTGGTCTTGAAATTGCTCTAGCATGTCACGTTTTATAGATATTCTAATTTAAAGATATAAACATAAAACATGCATTTCTTAATGTAAATTTGGGGTTATGTTTCCTGTCGAGGTATTTTTTTTTTCGAAAAAAAATATTTACGGCCATTCTAAAGAATGAGCATTGTACTTCATAATTCCTTTTGAATTTTTTAAATACCACCATTCACCTTCGAGAAATTGTTGGTCTTCGTCTTATAGGTAATTCGAAAATCCAGTCAATTTGTGCTCAAAAGGGCACAAAGCAAGCAAATTGTGGGGTAGTTTTGATTTCCCCTCTATTTAATGTTTCCCAGGGTGCTAAATCCGAATTTGAGGTTTGTGACTAAAATTTCGTAACGCAACATGCAAAAATTTGCAAAAACTGCTTCAAAAATGCAAATAACTGAATTTTTCGAAATACGTAGTCTTAAACAAAGACTAAGAATTTCTCAAAGAGGAATAAAGGTATTTGAAAAATTCAAAAAAAATTATGAACTAAAATGCTCATACTTTAGAATTAACATTACAATACAACAATGAAGACTGAGTGAATCTTAAAAAAATAGCCTTTGGTTTGACCTATACCAGGAAAGTTTTAACGTCGATTTTTCAAAGGTGGGCAATTCATTTTCTAAGGTGTACAGTGCCCATTAAATGGAGTCATTTGATGGTGAGTACCAAAACTCGCCTTATCGATGCCATAAGAACTCATAGCCAGATGCCTTTGTTTAATGTCTTTTTAACGGAATTTTTAATATAATTTTCTAATTTTCCTTCTAACCATAACAAAAATAGATTCCAAAATCTATAAATTGATATATAAAAATTATTTTATAAGCCCTCATACAAAAGTTAGCATGGAAAGCCTCCCTGATATAGACATAGCAAGTTTTAATTCTCATCCTTTCATTAGAAATACTTAATCTTTCGATTGTGTATCTTAAATAAAAACAATGGCGACAAAACCAAGCCTATTTTTTTAAGTGAAAATGGTTGCAGAAGCTTTATTTATTCAATAAACTGCTTTTCAGATAATGTTGAGGCTCAATTTATTACAACCGTTGTCTCTAGGGAAATTAATAAAAGTTTTTTGTACAGAAATAACACCAACAAGTTGTTAATTGTTAAACTTTCTAAAGCTATTCAATCTTTTGTTTGCCACACGAAGTCATGGAAACAACAAAGACAGGTGGGAATTTGTCGCAATAAAATAAAAACTTTTTTTTTCCACTAAGCTACATATGACAGCTGAATACATTTTTTCTGCCATTGAAAAAATGAAACAAAAATGGGTGAATGCAGTTTTCAACTCAAAATACAAGTATGCAACAACTTGTGTGCTAAGTTCTAAACATATAACTTTTTTTTTAACGCCCGCCTTTACCTTTGCAGGAGCAAACATGAAGGCGACGAGAACCTTTTCAAAACATGAATAGGTTGGTGAAAAGTTCTATTCCAGGTGCCGGGTTTTTTATTTTGTCATGAATAGCTAGGATTTTTTTTTCTTATTTGAATGTTTTTGTACAGTAAAATGTTGAGGTTAATTAGTTACTGGCTCATGGGAACAAAGGACTGACGGTAAGCATTTATGAACATTTTTTTTTTTGCACATTTCGGTACCAACATTTTGTTTTACTTCAAGAGTATTAGGAAACTCATTTTTTCTTGTGGCTCTTGTAGTGAACTCCCCATCCATTGACAAATCCCGATGTAATGTTTCCCAGTACTAAGAGCTATAAAAATATTAAAGCTTATTCAGGATTATATCCAAGGACCTACCAACATATTATTTTTATATTGAAAGGTTAAATCAAATTTTACTAATTGTTAAACATTTTTACTACCTTTTTTTTATATTAAAACTTTTATTTTATTTTATGTCCCTCTTTAAGTGCTTGCCATACTAAAAATCTCAAAATAAATTTATTTTTAATAGCAACACTTTATTGTTGATGGATTATAATTCCCTTAAAAGCTGTCTTAAATGTGTTGAAAATACTCTGACTTAATATTAAATAATTACTTAATGCAGCATAATCTCTTTTGTCATCTATGTAACAAGCTTTTTTTGTATGTGCAGGGCACAACACAGTAATTAACTTACTTGCTAAAAGAGGTACATAAAAATATCGTCAGGACACGTAGAGGTAGATACTAAACCAGTGGCGGAATACTACCTACTTTAGATTAAGAAAAACCCAAAAGGCCCTAGTATACAATGCAAAAAACTCTATATGTATGTACATAATAATTTATTCATTCTTATCGTCAAATGAATTTGGAAATAAAATTTTAATACTGAAATGTATTTGAAGAAAATAATATTTTCCTATTTTATAGGCTACTGAATATATGTATAGGTACTTTTTAGAAAGGAACATTAACGTGCAAGTGTTTTTATTTTTTTAAAAATTCAAAAACTTATTTTTTGAAAATTTTAATATACAATATTATTAAATCTTATCTGAAATTTGTATTTAAGAACATTTATCTAAATCCGTTCAGCCGATAATAAAAAAGTTCAAAATAATAAAAACACTTTTTATGACAGGTGCTATTAAATGTTTGCTAAATGCAAAATTGTATAATTTTTTGTATTAATTTTAGTATGGAAAAAGTTTTATCAAAATCGTAGAAGTCGTTTTTGATAAAAAAATATTTTCCTTTCCGGTTTTTTAACTTTTGTATGGAAAGTATCGTTATTTTTTCATATATGTAAAACTTTTTCTAAAAATATTTAATAGAGTACTAAAAAACTCTTTAGTATTGAGTTTCAAAAAAATCTATCATATTGTTTAAGAAATATTTTATTTAAAAAAAAAAATTTAAAACATTTTTTTAAAAATCAAAAAAAACATTTTTTTTTTTCAAAATTTAAGTATCTACACAAAAATATTTATAGTTTTTTGAAGCTTCTGTATAAACAAAATTATTAAAATCAGTCACACTGCTTTGAAGAAAATCGAAAATTAAAAAAGTACCATTAATAACCATTTTTTTGAAAAATGGTAACCTTTACCAAAAGTAAATAATTGAATTTTTTCAAGAAAAGTTGTCAAGCCATTTTTGAGCAAAATACGATTATGTTAGATTGCTTAGAAAAATTTATGGCTTTCAGGTACCGTTATGTTTGGTTCTAAAAAAATGAAAAAAAAACGGGTGGGTATAGTCACCAAAATCCACTATGTACCAAGTTTGAAGAAAATCGATCGGGGGTGTAGGCTCTTTTTTGTTGCTTTCCATCATCGTAATGTCATATTTGATGGGGTGAGGGGGGGCTATCAACAAGCAACAAAGCACAAATCCTATAAAAAAGTAGTTTCAGTAAATTTTAATTTTCTCAAGAAGTAGAAGACAAAATATAATTTAATTTTCAGTTTTTGATTAGGAATTAATTCGAGCAACGAATTTAAGACAAAAAAATGGTATATATAATTTAATTTTTAATTTTTTTTTTAATGTTTTTTTTTTCCTTAATTTTGAGTTCAAAAATCCATTTGTTTAAAAACTATGCATAAATTTCACTTAATTTAGAAACTAGCTATTAGAACAAAGTATTGGCCTTAAATATAGACCTAAAACTTAATTGTAACTGTAACTGTTATTTTTTAATGTATATAATACAGGGTATCCGCCGGGAATGTATATCACTTTGTTTTCCCGCCATTTTGGGAAACTTGACAGTTGACAGTTCATATTTGGCAGTCGTAAAGTTGAATCGTTACAAATTTACATATAATGAAAAAATATTCGATAATTCGATAATTTTATAAAAATCAATCATCGATTACTGGTGACGATGAGAAAGTTACGTGAAATTTTTGAGAGAAACAACAAAACGCAATGCTTATCGTGTAGTGATTGATTTCCAAAAAAGAGGGCCTGTAGGTTATAGGCACAAGCATAAACCGCAACGTACTGCAAGATCGGCTTAAAACATTACTGCTGCTCACGGAAGTACTCAAATCAATCCTTCAACCTCAATTCGACACCGTGCACAGGTAACTGTGATTAGGGAGCGATATCGTGATATGATTGAAAAGTGTTTAATGCTACAACTGCATGCTTTGGGCTTGATTAACATGTGGTGCCACACCATACAGCCAGGATTACAATGGAATTACTGCGAGGCAAACAAAGAAGTAAACCTTCCCGGTGGACGCCCTGTATATATATATATATAATTTAGTTTTTTAGTACTTTGCTTATAAAATTGCCCCTCCCGCCCAACCAGGGAGAGATATGCCCCACTCCTATAGTAAAAAATGCTTGTATTTAACGGTTCTACAAAAAACCGCCTTGGCGCCTGAGTTATCATACCCGTGCCTGTTTGATTGCTATCTCAAATAAAAAAAAAATTCAAATAGACCCAATTTTCCATATAAAATTACTTTTCTTATTAAAATTATTGAACTACCTTACCAAGGATTATTGAAACATAAAAAGTTATTTTATGTGGAAATTTGAGCCTATTTGAATTTTTGCTGGCACAAAATATTAATTGAGTCTTAAGCTTTATCTGACCATCAACTTAATAGATGATTTGAATTCCTAAACGTCTCAAAATCAACCATTAAAATTTTCAATGATGAGCTTTAATGATAGCCATAACTGGCGCCTAAGTCGTCTTTTAAATTTTAAGAACACGACACACACAGAAAAATAGTTGGTTTAAAACTACGTAGTTGCCAATATACAAGCTGCAGACTAACTCGGTTAATATTACTCGATTGAACTAGATTGAGAGAAATAGTTAAGTTTATCACCGTAATGGTTAATACCTACGGGAAAGTGTAGCTTTTAACAAGTTTCTCGGTTGATATAACAAAGTCCTTTATTTAATTTAATCTTCTTTGTAGTTTATTTTAATCAATTTCATTTAATCGAGGCGACTATGTTAATTTTAATCAAAGAAGGGTATCTGGTTAAATTAACATAATTGCCTCGATTAAGTAAGATTGACTTAAAAAAACTACAAAGAACATAAAATAAAATGAAGGACCTCGATATAACGGGTGATTTTTTAGCTGGTTTGGTTTTGGCAACACTGGTTTTGACAGCTGACGTGTGTTTAGTACCTTGTGTCACTGTCAAACAGCTTCAGTTTGGTTTGCAATTTAACCATGGATCGTCTTACAAATGAACAACGCTTGCAAATTATTGAATTTTACTATCAAAATTCATGCTCGGTTCGAAATGTTCATCGCGCGCTGCTTCCATTTTATGGTCGGCATTCTCGACCTTCTGAGCAGTCTATTCGGAAGATTGTGACCAAATTTCGCACCAAATTTACTTTGTTGGACATTAAACCACCAACACGTCTACGTACTGTGCTTAGTGAAGAAAATATTGCGGCCGTATCAGCTAGTGTGACAGAAGACCGCGAAATGTCGATTCGGCGCCGTTCCCAGCAGTTAGGCCTTTGTTACAGCACTACGTGGAAAATTTTGCGGAAGGATTTGGGCGTAAAGCCTTTTAAGATACAGCTGGTGCAAGAACTAAAGCCAGCCGACCTACCACAACGCCGAATTTTTGGTGAATGGGCTCTTGGAAAGCTGGCCGAGGATCCGCTTTTTTATCGAAAAATTGTGTTCAGCGATGAGGCTCATTTTTGGTTGAATGGGTACGTAAATAAGCATAATTGCCGCATTTGGAGTGATGATCAGCCAGAAGCATTGCAACAGCTACCAATGCATCCCGAAAAAGCCACTGTTTGGTGCGGTTTATGGGCCGGCGGCATTATTGGGCCATATTTCTTCAAAGATGATGCGAATCGCAGCGTTACTGTCAATGGTGAACGCTACCGAGCGATGATAACAAACTTTTTTTTGCCCGAAATGGAAGTTCTTGACTTGCATGATATGTGGTTTCAACAAGACGGTGCCACATGCCACACAGCACGCGAAACAATGGCGCAATTGCGAGGCGAGTTTGGTGAACAGTTAATTTCACGTTTCGGGCCGGTCAATTGGCCGCCTAGATCGTGCGATTTGACACCATTAGATTATTTTTTGTGGGGGTATGTCAAGGCTAATGTCTATAGGGACAAACCCGCTTCGATTGACGCACTGGAAGCCAACATCCATGCATTCATTCGTGAGATACCGGCCGATATGTGTGAAAGAGTATGCCAAAATTGGACTCAGCGGATGGGCTACCTGAGACGCAGCCGCGGTCAACATTTGCATGAAATTATCTTTAAACATTAAATTGCAAGGTTCAAACTATCGATTCAAATAAATATTTCATTCATTTTTTCGAATTTTTTGTGTTTTTTTTTTAAGTTCTAAACCTCTTAAAAAATCACCCGTTATTAATCGAGAAACTTGTTTCAATAAACTATTTTTTACCCGAGATGAAGTTATTTTTAATACATACCTTATCCATAGAAAAAACTTATTTTAAATTTTTTTATTTCAAAGATATAAATTTTGTCTTCTTGTACATTAGAGTATAATAATGTTTAAACAATCACATTCTTAATCTAATGACACCTTTATTTCATTATGTATGTATTTTATAAAATTTACCTTCTTCAGCGAAAAATTATTTGTTTTGAAGTATTTTTGTTCTGTGTTCATTTTAAATTTGTTTCTGTTGTGAAGCTATGTCTCTTTCTTCATCTGTCAGATTTGGGCTTTTTTCAAACCAAATTTGCTTACGTTACGTTGCGGTGTTCACTCTAGTTAGAAGAGTTATTTAATGCGTTTAAAATTAAGAAATAGTTGGACAAGGGTTCCAAGCAAAACAACTACATTAACTAGAGCCGGTTCTATTCCTTACACAAGCAATGTTTAAAATTGTGCGCCATTTATTTTCTAACCCAACGAAAAACGCAGTCGGTTAAAAATTATTTTTCTATTGCACTTTTTTTTCTTAATTAGTGATAAATCGCTCGCGTGGAATGTCAACTTTGCTATGTTTTTTTTTTACAATGAGATTATTTATTAAAAAACATAAAACTGTGCAGTGGGTGTTAAATACAAAATACATTAAAAGTGGTTGGCCCGTTTTTGACTTATTTTTGCCAATCCATCACTGTTCAAAAGAGGAGTAATTTATTTTTATTAGACAAATACCAGCACGTCACATACATTTATTATTATAACACACACAGGTGCTGTAATAGGTATTATTATTTTTTCAAAAATATGTTTCGCTATATGGACATGTACATAGGTAGGTTGGAACTTTGATGTATAAAGTGCTTAAGTGCATTTAAATGTTCGATAATATTATTTTTGTTTTTTCTTGTTGTCATTTAAGGTATTATTAAAAGGGTGTGTATTTTCCAGATGAATTATTTTCTAATAGAAAAAAAAACCTTTTAACATTTCTTTAGAAAAAAAACAAGCTTTTGATGAAAAATACATTAATCCATTTGATCTGAAATCTTTTTTATAATTCAATGTTAATATCAGATATGTACTTAACCCTTGTAAATAAATTCAGCTGAAGTTTCTTAATTCACAGTGAATCTTCTATAAGACCCGTGTCATATTGCCCATAAACATAAAATGCTTAGACAAGAAAAATAGCACGTGCCTCAAATTTGCATACATATTTGTTTATGTTTAGTTAATTGAGTTGAAAATTTTGTCATATCCACCTTTTATACGTTGTCCTTTTTTACGCTAATGTAGATAGCTACTTAAAAAAAAACACAGCTGCTAAAAATTACCCTAGAAATTTTAAGCTATAATTACATATTGAATGTGATTTAATTAACTGTTTATGCGATACTGCACATAGCGCACATACAAAAAATGATGGTATGTTCACATGAGTGTAATTAAATTCATACAGTATCTGCCTAATTGCTTTAAAATGAAGCATTAAATAATTATTTGGTAGTAACTAGTGTCTTAGTAATAAGGTTTTTGCGTAAAAGGGTTTGGCTGAAAATAGCTAATAAGATTTTTAAAGTTTAATACGAATCTCTTGAAAAATTGTATACATTTTAATTTTCTCGCCTCGACTCCGCTTTAATTTTTTCCCGAATTTAATGCAAACCATATTTTCTTATAAATTAAATTTAGTTTAAAAGTTTCTTATAATAGATATAAATTTAAAACAAATTTTAAATTCAATTTTTTTTCTTTTTTCAGATTTCACCATGATGTCAGTATATTTCTGACCCTTAAAATACCAAAAGAGATCCACCGAGATTGTGATATTTTACAATAAAGTACGTGTAAGAACTTAGACAGAAAAAAAAGACAAAATATTTAGTTAATTTTTTTAAAATTTATTTACAAAAGTTTATTTTTAATTAACAAAACAATCTTACATAAAAATAAGTTAACTTTAAAGTTATCGTTAAATTTTCGTATTTAGTAAATACTTAAATATTAAAACTTAGTTCATGTAAGCTCAAAGAAAAAAAAAACATAACAAAAGACATTTTGAATTTATATATTTCTAAAATTCCTACTTATTAAGCTGAAATAGACATAATTCATATATAGTACGCGTACTTTTCAATATAAGAAACATACAAGGCTGCAGTCAAAAGTCGCCATGTCACATGGAGGCCAGGAATGTATGTAATATTTCCAGCTGATGAACTCATTTTAATGACATACGGTCCAGCATTGCCAAGAATTAAACCTCGACCAACCTTGGACTGCATCCACGATCCTCTTGTATTGAATTACGGCAGAACCTTATCCCCGAACGATATTCCCCAACAGCATCAGACTACATCGTCTTCGAAGCAGCATCAGGTTAGTTCTGTGCCATCACCGCACAAACCTCCACCTTCGCCGCGAAGCACAAAACAGCAGCCACCCATGCACACCTCTGCAAAGGATGTGTCATCGCGAACCACCCGTCCCTCATCCAGTCGAATCCATCCAATTGAATCCAGCACAGCTGTCGAACCATATGGCCTAAGTGAACCCCCTGAAACCCCCGTCGATGAACCCTACCTAGATGACTATGGAACATCCCGCGAACGCAGCCCCAATATATATTTGGAACCTCCAAGTCCTGACTTATCGTCGACCAGTCGTCCGACAGCGTCGTCGTCTTCAAAACCTAAGTCCCCACAGACAAAAAGCAAGCTTCGTCCGAAACTCAACATTTCCCTGGGTCGTTTAGGACGACAGCAGCGTGAAACAAACGAGTCGGCGAGATTGCGTGAAGATCTCCATTTACACGTCGAGAACCCCACTTTCACCCACGAAAACCTTAGCCAGAGAAACTTCGATGCTTTCTTTGAATCTGGGGAGCCAGTTTACAAGCTGCACCCAAAGCCGGCATCAGCTACCAATCTTACGGCAGATTCCCTTTCCCCTTCGGCCAGCTTCGATGGAGCTAGTGGCGGATTTGATGCAATGGGATCGCCAAGAGCTGGTAGTTCTTCGGGTGGTCTTGGACGTTCCAAAGAACCCATGAGTTCACGGTCAAAAAGCGCCGACTTCGATAGTGAGAAAAAGACGACTGGTGTGCCCCAGAAAGGTGACAGGTGCCCCCAAAAGATTACTTTACAAAACTTAGTTTGGAAATTTTTTTTCAGCTTTTTCATGAGCTTGGTTCAACTAAAAAATAAAAAAAAAATTTATATAAAATTAACTGAAAGCGGAGTAAAATTGTAATATTTATATTTTAAATTGTTACAACTTATTTCGCGTGGAGTGAAAAGTGATTTTTGCTTAACAACAAAGCAAGCAATTTTTTTTTTGTTTGGTTTTGATTTGTGGCTTGAAGTGTATTTGAAATCAATGAAAATTTAAATGGTTTTTTGTGCATCATTTTGATAAGAACAGCTTTGTTTTTGTGTTTTTTTTTCAGCGAAAATTATTTTATACCATGTTGGTCGGTCATATATGGATTTTTATGTGATTCTATAAAATATATTCCTATTTTTCTTTAAGTTAATTTTTTACTTGAAAATACTCAAAATTATATTGATTTTAAATAGACCAAGGTAGTACGTTTACACTGAAGTAAAAATAGAAATATGTATTCCGTACATAAATTCATCTATGTTCTCGCTACATGAATTTCTGAACAAATAACTAGCTTATTTAATGATGAAATCTGTACTCAGAAGTTATCATACATTTATTGTAAACATGAAAGCATTCTATGTACTAATTACATAAATATTTGCTCGCTTTTGTGATGACTACATAATTAGTTATACAGCGAGTACATTTTTTTTAAGTCCGATGGAAATCTCCAAAATTTCTTAATTTATCACATTGTGGGAAGTTTATAGTTTCCCATAGCTTTTAGACCATTAGCTCATGAGGCTTGGTTCTTTTTAATCTCCGACCATTGTCTCGTACATCTAAAACGGCCTCCATTTCGAAGTTTGTATGACTTTGCAGTCGCTGATTGTGATATTCAGTGTTTTTTGACCACTTCTGTAATCATTTCAATTTGAAGGTCACAAAGTAGATTGGTGTTTCTTATATACCAAGGGGCATTTATTAATTATATTTTAAAGGGTTCAGCATTTGTTTTCTTTGTACAGCCCCATAGTTGGATGCCATATGTCCATACGGATTTCAATACTTGCTTATATAACATAAGTTTCTTCTGGATAAAAAAGTCAGAGTGCTTTCCTAGTAACCAGTACATTTTTCTGTATTTCAAGTTTGGTTCTTCTCTTTCCTTTTTGATGTGCTCTTTCCATTTTAGCTTTGCATACGAAATCATTCCAAGGTATTTGGCAGTATTAGAGTAAGGTACTGCTGTACTGTTTATAAGAATTGGAACATTGTTTATTTTTTACTTGTAAAGTTTTTATGCGTTGATTTTGTTTCATTTAGTTTGATTCGCCATTTTTGCGTCCAATCACTTATTTTATCGACTGCATTTTGAAGTTTTTGTGTAGCCTTCGTAACGGATTTATCTGGCACCAATAATGAAGTATCATCAACAAAGGTTGATGTTCACTGATTGATTGATTGATTGTTATAATGGTCATTGGTCTTGACACACCAAAATGTTCTAAAAGAGAAAAATTACATCGCCTACTATTTAACCTATACACAAATTGTGATTTTAAAAACTAAATTACTTAATTATTTACTTGCAGTCTTCAGAAAATAATTGAATAAATATTTGCAATAATATCCATTAACTAGTCATATTTAGTAGGTGCAATCAAATTAATATTTCAATTTTCTCCCGTATTTTAAATTTCTTTTTCAAAAGCAATCAATCATGTTTAAATCAACAAAAAATCAAGAAACAAAAACAATTCCATTTGGAATAAGGAACTTGAATAACACATTTTTCATCAAAAACATTTAATTCCATTCACACTTACATATATGTATCTATATCTTTTCGAGATTTTGCTGATATACGTTAGCAACGAGGGCAAATTGTTTGAAGAAACATTATTTTCCACATTTCTTCACCCAAAATGTTTATGAGAAATTGTGTTTACCTATGTTTTTATAAAATAAAATTAAATTAAAGGTGTGAATTTGGAAGTAAAAGGCATTTTATTATTATATATGATTATCTACATTTTTCAAAATGAACACAAGATGTGTTGGCACGCTTAAACTTAAAAAAATTTTGGACAATATATCAAAAACTTAAAATTTTGGTGGCAACAAGTTGAAAGGGTATCCCAAAACTCAATTAATAGTGTCTCTTGAAGCTATTTAAAAAAAGTGACTGGTGAACTGAATGTTGTCGACATTTTGGAAATCTTAATTTAATCAATTTAAAGTTGTATTCGCATAAATCTGGGATAGTGTGCACATTTAGTTTTTGCACAAGCTTAGGCTGATGGTCCGTTTCATCAGCCATACGTAAAATTATATGTAGGGTAATTGCGGGAGAGATGCCCCGGTTTTTCAAAACTTAATGTAAAAAATTTATGAAAGTTAAATTAACTAATCCTTAAACAAAAATAACAGTGCATTTATATTCTACCACTCATACAAACAACACATTCTACAAAAAACACTTAACCTAAAAAAACAAACAGTTACACAAAATTTAAGATAATTTAAAAAATACTAAATGTCCCATCTCTCCCTGCATAATTGGGAGAGATGCCACGTAGTATAAATGCATATAATTTTAATTAAAAGTTAAATGTGGAACATGTTGTCTGCGTTCCTCATCACATTCACAGTCTGTAAAGAGGTTGGAATCGAGTTTTTTTTGTAGCGTATAAAATTTTCACGGAGCAATTTGCTAAATTTTTACACTGAATCCAATCTGAGCGTTTTTTCGTTGAAAAATTATTTTATCAAGATTCGGCACGATTATAAGAGGATCCTCGTTTTTATTTTTTTTCTCTGTTAGTCTTGCGGATATATTCTATGGCATAATGAAACTTATTATTATTTTCTAAGCACCAAAATTACCACAAATCCAAAAGTGGCATTTTCTAAAAAAAAAAAAAATGCGGCATATATCACTGTAGTGAGGGACAGATGCCGCACTACTAAATGACATTAAAAAAAGAACACAAAACAACATTTTTGCGTGGACTATTAGATATATGAGTTTGATAGAGTGCGGTATCTATCCCGACGCGGTATCTTTCCCGCAATTTTGGCAAATCTAGGGTATAATCATAACATCAACCCAAAATAAGTTTTATCATACAAAATCGGAAACATATTCTTATTACGAGTATGATGAAGACGAAATATCTGTGTTTAAGTATTCCTATATATTTAATACCTAAGGTAGGCTCAGTTTTTATTATAAACGCAAATCCATCTAGCAAAAATCTTTCTAGGCCTACCAAGTGTTCAGCGATCTCATTGCAAATAACCAGCTCGGATCTCCAGCATGTTTCCTAGGCTGATTCGTATGGAAAATATTCAACATTTGTTTCAAAAAAAAAATCTTTTACAAATTGATTTTATTTAAGCTACTCGTACTAGTCTGTTTGTTGATTTACCCTACAAAGCCATAGCAGTTTCGTTAAATTTTCACAAATTGTCTGCAAGATAAACTAATTTTGAAAATTCATTGCTCATCCAGCGATACAGCCATCGCTGTTATATTTTAGATCCAGTTGAAAAACTTTCACCTTATCATGAATTTCAAATAACCTGATAGTTACAGCTTTTCCTAAAGAAAGTGTAAAGTAGAAATGATTCGTACCGCCTTTGCAAGATTATACACACTTTCCTGATCAGTCCTGGCTGAAGAGGACGCTTTTCACGAAATTTACAATCTGCAAATCCTAATCAAGGACTTTAATCAAATCGGTTATTATCAGTATGTTATCAGTTGCACGTGCAGGTGATATTACATTATACCTATGCAAAAAATTGGCATTTTCACCAGTCGTTCCTTGAAAGTTTTTATTTTCGAAATTATTTATAAAAATAATTTCTTTTTCTTGAAGAATTTCGAGGTAACCTAGGGTTACTGACAATTATTTTTTAAATGTAACATTATTTTTTAAATATAAGAATATCTGAACTGCTTTGTGAATAATGGCAGTTTAACAGTTTTTTTCAAGTTTCAACATTTATAATTCTTAGCCTGATGTCAGATTTAAAAAATAAAACCCACTACTTCCAGCCATTAAATTTGTCAAATTATGTTCAGATTCACTAAGATTAATAATAAAAATAATTTTCAATCCAAACATTTTTAAAAATAAGCACTAAAATTAGTTCTAATTCTTTGGGAACATTTCTGAACATTTTGGACCGTCTTCTTTAAATTTGATACAAATCAGTATTGGAGTCATTTTTATATGAAAGTATACACTTAAGAAACTCTAGAATTGCCCTTAACTGTCGAGAATCTTTGGTGGATATGGCTTAACAGTTTAATATTCACCTTTTTTTGGCGCCGGGTCATAGTGACATTCCAGGGGAAATTATAAAGCTGATGAACTCGCTAGAAGTGGAACATTACTACCCATTTTATCTGAAAGGACAAATATTGGTTTACCCATAGCTACTTGCAAATTTTTGCTGAAGCAGGATGCGGTTGCAGGATGAGAGAGCAAACATAAGGTGGAATAACATCACCACTTGTTTATCGACAAAACTAATATGGCCAAACCTTGATTTAAAGGGCTTCATGTGTTCAATATCTCTAAACAGACTGCACATCAGCTCTGTTGTAGGTGGCATAACTGGACACTGTTTTATGATTAATGATTTTCAAATAATTTTTTCAGAAGCCTTCTTTCTACATGCCCAGCACTTTTTTTCAACAGACGTAGGCTCCACTTAGGAGACTAATTCTATAACGATCCTAGTGATCTGGCAAACATCGACATAAATAATCTCGTTGGCTTCCTCAGAAGCTCCAAGTGGTTTAACGAGTAAGGAAGGAGTTTTCCAGATTCATGTGGCATTACAATGGACCAACTTTGGTCTTAGTGTTTCAGTTTTAATTTACTAACAGCCACTTCTATCTAACCTAACCATACACTTTAGCGCATATCAAAGGAAATTTCAAGCATAAACTTCACTCAGTTCCTGATTTCGACAGAATTTTATTTAAAATTTTGAAATTTTGGACCATGTTCTGACCTAAATTGTTTAGTCCCTGTTTCTCGTAGACATCCTTTAATAATCAAGCGTACCAAATTTCATCAATTTATATTAAGATTTGAAGTGGAAAAAGATTTTTGTCTCCAAAACTCAACAAACGGACCACTGATAGTCCAACACATTAACCATTATGCCACGAGGTACTACCAAAGATCAAGTTTATGGTTTGAAATATTTATATAGTAATTCCGTTTGTTTTTAGCAATTTTTAATCCATTTCTCATAAATTGATGAGAAAGACCCTCATCAAATTTGTTTTCGAAAAACCTATCCCAGAATAAATTTCTAAAAGAACTGAAAAATCGCAACCAACCTGCGTTGAAAAATTAGTAAATACCATAAATTCGGCGTTTAAATGGGCGTGTCAAATATTAGGGTCTCAAATAGTTAAGACTTCAGGTTCCCTGGCTTACCGCCTGAATTCATGGCCTCACTGAGAATTTGAACTTTAAGAACTTTACTGTTAGCCATGAGTTTTTATTGAACTGCATATCATAATCTTTCTCCCAATATTTGAATTTTGCACACACTTTCTCATTTGTGATTGTTATTAGCGTGTGTCACTTGAGCTTGAGGTTCTAAATATTTAAATTGAGTTCATTATTTTGGATGACTATTTTAAAGATTTTTTTAACAAAAAATAACAGTGAGCTTACCATACAATAAGCACAAATATTTATTCTGCACTAATTTTCGAATTATAGATTTCTATATTAAGATTTATTTTTCCAAAAATGTAAAATTTAAATCGGCCTGAAATATCCTGTTATCCTTCCGTTAATCAGACGGGAAGGCGTTTTTTTATATAAAAAAAAAAAATTGCGCAAGGAATTTTTGAAGAACAAAATTTAGCACTGCAATGATTTGTATTTTAATTTCCAATACTAATTTTAGTAATTCCTTTCAATATTAGAATCTACATAATAAAGATTCTCTATACAATGGTAATAGGTACTTCAAAATTGTTTACGGTCAAAATCATAATAGAACTATTATTTGCTGTGACATATAAAAGAAATTAAGAAATATGCAATTAACATATGTGCAGTAGGGTGGTTCCTAAATTTGGAAATATTCTTGGATAGCCTTCATTCGATTTAATGCATTAAAAATCAATTTCCCAAATTTGTTCCGATTTTTATTACACGCTCTTCATCTCCTTCTTTTCACTTAAATATACCTCTACTAACTGTGGGCTTAGGGTGATTCTTATTACACGCGAAAAAAAATCAGAACGTATAAACTAGTTCTAGACGAGAAAAAATTGTATTAGAGGGGGTCTATTTTCCCCCGTTCAGGTGGGATTTTATTTTACTCAAAACAGACAAAAATTATTTAAACAAAAACTGGATCATTTACAATTCCAAGCTATAGCTTTTTTTGAAGTCACAAACCCATTCTCTAATAAGCTTTTTATATAAATTTTGTAATGTTAATAGCTTTAGAAAACAAAATTGAAAATAATATTTTTTTAGGTTTAAAAATTATTTTTTTAACTAACGGGTGATTTCTTAGCTGGTTTGGTTTTGGAAACACTGGTTTTGACAGCTGACGTGTGTTTAGTACCTTGTGTTACTGCCAAACAGCTTCAGTTTGATTTGCAATTTAACCATGGATCGTCTTACAAATGAACAACGCTTGCAAATTATTGAATTTTACTATCAAAATTCGTGCTCGGTTCGAAATGTTCATCGCGCGCTGCTTCCATTTTATGGTCGGCATTCTCGACCTTCTGAGCAGTCTATTCGGAAGATTGTGACCAAATTTCGCACCAAATTTACTTTGTTGGACATTAAACCACCAACACGTTTACGTACTGTGCGTAGTGAAGAAAATATTGCGGCCGTATCAGCTAGTGTGACAGAAGACCGCGAAATGTCGATTCGGCGCCGTTGCCAGCAGTTAGGCCTTTGTTACAGCACTACGTGGAAAATTTTGCGGAAGGATTTGGGCGTAAAGCCTTTTAAGATACAGCTGGTGCAAGAACTAAAGCCAGCCGACCTACCACAACGCCGAATTTTTGGTGAATGGGCTCTTGGAAAGCTGGCCGAGGATCCGCTTTTTTATCGAAAAATTGTGTTCAGCGATGAGGCTCATTTTTGGTTGAATGGGTACGTAAATAAGCATAATTGCCGCATTTGGAGTGAAGATCAGCCAGAAGCATTGCAACAGCTACCAATGCATCCCGAAAAAGCCACTGTTTGGTGCGGTTTATGGGCCGGCGGCATTATTGGGCCATATTTCTTCAAAGATGATGCGAATCGCAGCGTTACTGTCAATGGTGAACGCTACCGAGCGATGATAACAAACATTTTTTGCCCGAAATGGAAGTTCTTTACTTGCATGATATGTGGTTTCAACAAGACGGTGCCACATGCCACATAGCACGCGAAACAATGGCGCAATTGCGAGGCGAGTTTGGTGAACAGTTAATTTCACGTTTCGGGCCGGTCAATTGGCCGCCTAGATCGTGCGATTTGACACCATTAGATTATTTTTTGTGGGGGTATGTCAAGGCTAATGTCTATAGGGACAAGCCCGCTTCGATTGACGCACTGGAAGCCAACATCCATGCATTCATTCGTGAGATACCGGCCGATATGTGTGAAAGAGTATGCCAAAATTGGACTCAGCGGTTGGGCTACCTGAGACGCAGCCGCGGTCAACATTTGCATGAAATTATCTTTAAACATTAAATTGCAAGATTCAAACTATCGATTCAAATAAATATTTCATTCATTTTTTCGAATTTTTTGTGTTTTTTTTTTTAAAAGTTCTAAACCTCTTAAAAAATCACCCGTTATAAACTATAAATACTTTATTGAAAAGAAAAGTTATAGAAAAAAGAGTGGGTGGATGAAACCGTAAATTACACTCTTAAAGCAAACGCCATCAAGTGGTACACTGATGGATCGAGAGCTTCGGAAGGGACTGGTGCTGGAATTTATAGGCCTAGAACCAAACTTTCAATACCGATGGGACAGTCTACAAGTATTTTTCAGGCAGAAATCAACGCCATAGGAAATGTGCAGAAAGAAATCTCAAAAGAAAATATAAAAACCAAAATATTGCAATCATGTCGGATAACCAGGCCGCACTCAAAGCATTTAGCTCATATAGCATTAAGCTCATATAGCATCAGCTCAAAGCTGGTATGGGAGTGTGTAGGTGCAGACTAAACGAACTGGGCAAACATAACTCTGGTCACACTCTATTGGGTCCCTGGCCACGTTGGCATACAAGCCAACAAAGAGGCAGAGTCCTTAGCAAAAATAGGGGCAATGACACCCCTAACGGGACCAGAGCCCTATTGCGGAATAGGAGAAAATGTGATAATACATAAAATCAAAATAGAAAAGGAGGTGAAAAGATCAAAAATCTAGAACGAACTCGCTAAGTAAGACAGGCCAAACTTCTGCTTGGGTCTCACAACCAAGAACGATTCTAGTCCTGTATCAGCTTAAACAGGAACGAACTTAGAATAATAACGGGTCTCCTTACAGGCCACTGTAAACTTAGGAGAAATCTCCACATTTTTGGCTTAGAGAACAGCGCCGCGTGAAGATTCTGCCATGCTCATGAGGAGACACCGGACCATATACTAGGTAGATGTGATGCATGCATGTCGTGAATCAAATGTATCTGGGAAATCACCAGATAGAGGAGAGCGAACTACCCTCCCAAAAAACACTACAAATACTCAAGTTCCTCAAGGAAACAAATTTGGAGAACGTGCTTTAGTATGAGCAACCTCATCTAACTCTAGACGGGGGCACAATAAGATCTTAATGGTCGCAGTACACTTATACCCCAAAACCTTCAATCATATAGACAAAATTTGTGGCATTGAAAAAACCATAACGTGACATTGTAAATTTGTTCGTTTTTTAAAATTATTTTTTTCTGTCTTAAGTCCAGTTTTTTAAAACTACCCCTGCTGCCTGAACGGGGGAAAATTGTCCCCCAACGATACAATTCTATTCTCGTCTGAATCTAGTCTACTTTCTGCAATTTTTTCGCTTGTTATAAGAATCACCCTGGCTCCATAATTAGTACCTTGAAGTGAAAACAGGGAAACGAAGGGAGTGAATCAAACAATTGCAAAAAAAATAGAAACAATTTTATTTGTGTAGGGCCATTTAATGTATATCCAGCTCAGAATTTATATAGTTACCCATATAAGGACCACTCTTATGTGTAGATATCTAATATCGTTGTAAATATTTTTTTTTTCAATTACATAAATATATTAAAAATAAAATTAAACAAAATAATAATGTATAGGTATAGAATGTGTAAATATCTATTCCAAAAACAATAGATATAGTTTTTGTTGAAATCCGTTTTCCTTATTTCAAATTATTTTGCTTTTCGCTTTGAATAATCAAAAGCAAACATGATTTTATTATTCCCCACAAACACAGTTGTTTTCAAATAATGGTATTTTATTGTTATTATATACCATAACACAATAATCCCCAATAATAATTGTTCTGTCCAATTTAAAATTTCACCAAATCCTTGTAACTACAAAATATGATTCCCTCATTCAGTTTCCCAAGTAAAAAAAAAAAAAACAAAACACTCACACAACTTAATCCCGCTCCATCCATTCCATACAAAAAAAATTAAGTTTTTTCAGTTGTTTTATATTTGATTTTTGGTTTTGTTTTATATTTTTTTTGTTTGAGTTTTTTTTTAGTTTGGTTTTAAGAGTTTGATTTTGATCGACAATAAATTTTTTTAAAACTTTAATTATATTGATGTATTTTTTTCTTTCTCGTTTCTTTTTTTCCATCTCGAATGCGGACAAAACACGAAACGAAAAATTTGTGTGTTTTTAGGTTTCTTGGGAAAATCTTCAGGTGGGCAAAAAGGACGTAGATTCTTTGGGTGGAGGGGACCACGTGGTGGTTCCCTTAGCCCCCAGGCCAGTATGGCTTCCTACAATGGGGTGCTAAAGGATTACGGACATCCTAATATGACTGAGGCTTTTAAATCCCAAAATAATGTTACCTTCAAATTGATAAAAACAGGTAAGTTATACATTTATTTTTTATTAAATTTAAATGTTCTTAGTTTGATTGATAAAATTTTTTTAATTGAAAATTACGTTATAAGGTATACATGTTTCTTCCCTATTAAATCTAAAAAAGAATTGCATACTTAATTTTCTTTAAAACTTGCTTTCAAATTAAACTGTGTATTCAACCTTTTATAGAAAAAACAAACAGCATTAAATTGGTAGACCGTGTGTAATGGGGTTATGAAAATAGAACACTACTAAGCACACCAGCATAATAAATATATACAATTCACATGTAGATTTTAGAGTCTATACAGTCCGAGGAGGCTTAAACTTAATTATGCAAAAATAGAACCCTTAGCCTCTATAACACTTGTATATAGCTTTGACTGGAGTGCCAATCAGTAAAACGACCTACGCACCATTTTTATAAAACAATAAAAACTTTTTTGCTAGCACAACAAACAACATTATTGCTCCCACACTTCTTGTACATAGAATGTGGCCAAAATAATGATTCACAAATTTTATTATTGCGCAGAGTTTCAGCAGCTAATTGGTCTTCATACTTCAAAATAAGGAGTAGGCATGCAATTACTGTTACTACTTTTTCGAGGACTGCAGTCATATACGGCAGGCTCTTTTGTTTGTATTGTTGCCACTCAAATTATTGTTTTTTTGTGTCGTGTGTTTTTTTTTTATTAATAAACATAAAAATACCACTCGTGAATCGTGACTTCGTGAGTGAATGTGAATAAAATTTTTCTCTCCATTTTTGTTTTTTGTTGTTCTTAAATAAGCTTGGCATATTCATTAGACTTCCGGTATGCCATTTATATTCTTTTTCTGGGTCAAACGTATTTTGTATTTGTGTGCTTTTGCTTTTGTTATCCATCTGCATAACTTTCCAAGGATATAAGCTAGCTCTACCTATTCTTAAATGCTCCCTTGCCTGCAGTTAAGTTATAAGACCATTATGATAGCAAGAGGTTCAACGTCTTGTGCACCATTTGAGCATGACAAAAAGATAAATTCCCTCCATATTTACCTTCCTATGGTAGTTTGGCTTTCATAGAATATTACAGACACTTTGAAGCTTTTAAGTGACATTATATTCATGCGGGAAGCATGTTAAATAGGTTAGTAATTGAATCGATGTAGGATGATAGGCTAAAAGATAGTGTTTTCATAGTGGCTGAAATAGATTTTCTATGAACAGCCTAGAGGGTAGTTGTTGCGATAACATTGTACTTACATTTTCATCTGCTTGTGACATGATCTTTTGTTAGAATTCAGAAAACTTGAATATCTGCTGCTTGGGGCAAATTTTCATATGAAAGTGCTTAAGGGAAATTGTTTTTGAATTGTTTTTTTTTTCTTGATTATATTAATTATTTCAACTTGCCTGGTAGGTAATAAAGGTACAGGTTAAACCTACTATAGAAGTCTGTATGTCTGTTTTATGTTGTTTTCAAAATAAAAATAAAATCAATTAAATGCATAGCAATAAGAAGTGCATTGAGAACATCAGAAGCTGGACTAGGGCTATGTCAATCAGGAAAAATTCGACATTTTATCCGATCATCGAAAAGTATTGATGATTGAAATCACAAAGTTTTCATTTCAATTGATCTCAATCTTAGTCATTTCGATGATTATCGATTTTCCATTTTCAATAAATCTCGATTTTCGGTATCAATCTCTTCAAAAATTTATTATTTTTACTAGTTTTTTTTTGTATCCATTGACACCGCTTCGTACCCATCCGTCAATGACATTTGATTGTCAAGGGCTTGAAAGATAAGAGCAGAGAATATCTATTATCAAGAAGCCAATCTTTCGTACGTTTCACCCTCTAAAACCTATTTGTTTACATTGTTGTATTTGTAATTTCACTTCGTGTCGATGAATAGATGTGAAAATTTTCACAACAACAAGATCTGTACTGAATGATGTGCTGAATGACGAATTGATTCTATGTGTGTGTTTTTTTTTTACCTTTTTCCACTAATCCTTTGCAAATCTAATATATCAGCTGTTCGCTTCAGCTTGTAGGCAATTCAAATTGACAGCTGAGGATTTCCATCTTTATATTGTTTATCTAGGGATAGGAGACAAACTATTTTTTGACAGGAAAAATTTATTTTGATCCAAATGTCAACCAATTGACTTAAAATCAACAATTTTACATCGTAGCCATTGGTTAATGGAATTGGTCAGTTAAGGACTAGAATGATGGAAAACAAATTATTTTTTAAAGAAAAAGTGTATTTTGATCACCCTTTTCCGGGGCAACAATCACCAACACCAACAATTTCAGCTATCTTAAAGATTTTTAATCCATCCACATTATTTAAAAAGATATCAAGAAGAGTGTTGTGTTAAGGGGACCATTACAAATGCCTCCTAAGCTTGAAGACGCAGAAGATACCTTTGTTGATATAATACTAAAAGCAGTTTGGGATAACACACCTTATCAAAGAATTATGCATTGCTATAAAGACATAAAATATCCTCAGGAAATAAAAGATTTAGTGAAAGAGAAAAGCACGTTAGAAATGGCAGCGAACTCAGGCTCCTCAACACAAAGCTTATTTAAATCGCTTGAGTAATATGCTAAAAACGGCGATATCAGATTTCAAAAACCTTGAAGTTGAAAATTACCTTGAAGGCTTGACAGCGGGGAAAGAATCCAACTACTCACTTTGGAAAGCTATAAGAACAACGAAAAAGCCAAAGCTTCCAGTGCCTCCGATTAAGAAAAGCCAAAATGAATGGGCTAAAAGTGACAAAGAAAAAGCGATGGTATTCGCCGATTACTTAGAGGAAACATTTAAGCCGTTCGATGGGCAAGAACTCAACGAAAATATTAATATGAATTTTACCTCAAATGAAAGCTACATTACAAGAAATGCTACACTTGCCATATTAAAAAGAGAAATAAAGAAGCTTAAGTACAACAAAGCTCCAGGATATGACTTAATAACGGCAGAGATTTTAAAAATGCTCCCTCGTAACGGGTTTATTAACCTCCTTTACCTAATAATTGCCGCTCTAAGGTTAGAATATGTTCCGAGCCAATGGAAAGTTGCCGAAGTCATAATGGTTTTGAAACCTGGCAAACTATCTCACGAAAAGAAGTCTTACAGGCTGATTTCGCTTCCTCCTATTATATCAAAAGTTTTTGAAAAAATACTACTCCTGCGCCTGCAACCGATTATAGAAGAGAAACAATTAATACCTCAACATCAGTTCGGATTTAGAAGCAAGCATTCGACAATTGATCAAGTGCATAGAATTACTGACGTAATTGAGAGAGCTCTTGAAGAAAAGACAAGGTGTGGCACGAAGGCTTCAAATTCAAATTAAGACAAGTTCTGCCTGAAGGACTTTACAACATTCTAAGCGGATATCTAAATGAAAGACATTTTCGTGTAAGACACGGAAATGACTATTCTGATTTCAAAGAAATAGTGGCTGGGGTACCACAAGGAAGTGTACTAGGTCCAGTTCTGTACCTTTTAATTACACGCGATATACCTCAAACAGAAGACACTATCGTAGCCACGTTTGCTGATGATACTGTTATATAAGCATAAGGAAAAACGATTAGCGAAGCTACAAATAAATTACAAAATGCTCTTAATAATGTCAATGAGTGAACAAAAACATGGCGAATGGCACTCAATAAACAAAAGTCAGTCCACGTGGACTTTACGTATAAAAAATAAATTGACTACCCGTCTTTCTTTGTACCGCTCGTGTTCCGTTTGTAAATGAGGTAAAGTATCTGGGAATGACTCTAGACGCGAAATTTAAATGGAAGCCGCACGTTAAAAAGAAATGCGAAGAACTAAAAAGTAAATTAAGAGATATGAACTGGTTACTCGGTAAATGTTCAAAGCTTAGTATTGAAAATAAATTGATTATATACCGACAGGTTCTTAAACCTGTTTGGACTTATGGTATACAACTTTGGGGTTGTACCTGTGATACAAACTTAAATAACTTACAAACGTTTGAAAATAAATTGCTTCGGTCATTTGTAAATGTTCCGTGGTATATAAGAATCGAATATCTTCACAGGGATCTCGGAATTCTTACGGTCCGGAACGAAATAAAAAGTTGTGCGCGAAAATATAGAAATCGACTATTAGAACACGCTAATTCAACGATTATTGACGAGTTGAATTTAGTATGCCGTCTGCGTAGAACAAAACTTCCGACTTGGTGCGGTGAACAGAAAACCGATTTAAAATCACGGATTAAGCAAGAACTTTCACCGGAAAGTAACCTGCATTACGTTACCTAACTACCGCCAGTGGGATCTTTTTTGTCTTCTTTCAACCTACATGTTCTGAATTAATTTGGCAGATTTTACGTAAAACTCCTAGTATTAAAAAAAAAAACAAAATAAATTAATCCCTTTCCTATGGCGACTATAGTCGATGAAAATAAAAATCTGAAAAAAGAGGAGTTTTTTTACTTCATTTAGAGTGGATTTAGGTCCACCCATCCCATATGTATAGATACATATTAGTATTTATATATACAAAAAATGTTTTTTTGAGGAAGGCGCCAACGAAAAAAAAAATTGTTTGCATATTTTTTTGAATTTCCCCAAGTTATCGAATAACATTTTTTATAATAACTGCATATTTTCAGAAAATCATAAGTTCCAATCAACTTAAACTATGAGAGAAAGTACGGGCAATCCAGTCGTGGAATCTATAATTCACATAAATAGCTCACTGAAATCTTAATCAGAGACCATCCTTAGTAAACTAAATTAAAATGTATTCAGAACTCCAAAAATAGCTACTCTTTTAAAATGTTCCTATAAATTTTTAAGTTATGTTGGTAATACACAACCTACAAACTAACTCTGTTGATATTACCTGAAACCTGAGTGACATAGATTAAAAGAAAAAGTTTAGTTTAATTTTACACCCTGTCATGGTTAAAGTGTAAAGTAAAGTGTAATGTTAAAATAAGACATTAATTTTGATATTTTAACAAAGTCCATTGATTGAATCAAGCGAAAAGATTATTCAACATTGGATATATTTACCCATTCAATTAGTTTGATTAAACTATTTTGATTGATTGTTTTAACCCCAACACTCATTTAAATCAAACAAGATATCCATTAGTTTAATTTAAATAACAAGATCATTTAATTTAATCAAGATGATTGTTTAATTTAAATAACATGATTGATGAATAAACCAGAGGTATAACAAATTAGTTCACTACGTAGAATTATTAAAAGTACTCTTTTAAAATAACCAGTGTTACAAATTTTAAATCTTAAGCAAGTTTCTTGGTTTATATAAAAAGTCTTTAATTTAATCTTCTTTGTAATTTTTTTTTAACAAAATTTCATTTCATCCAAGTGACTATGTTCATTTTAGCCGGTTGCACTACGAAGTTTTTAACTGAGAATACGTTATTTTTAACACATTGGGCCTTACTAATAATCAAATTAATTCATAGCTTAAATAAAAATCTTCACCTTTATGAGAAATAACAAACCAATAATCAATTTAGCTGCCAGACTAGACACTAATTAGATGTCAAAATTTAATACACAGAAATCCATGTTTAAAGTCGTAATTATAATATGTGGAATGACATTTCAGTGCAAGTGTTGCCTGTAGTGCTATTTCATGACGGTGTTCACATTGAATTGAAAAACTCGATTTTTTTGACGTTTATGTATTCACATCTCGCTCCCACTTCTTCAGAAAAGGAAGATGTAAAACTGAAACGTCAAAAAAATCCAGTTTTTCAGTCCAACGTGAACACCGTCCATAATGTGTATTATGTATTAATAAGTACTAAAACATACTCGAATATTTCTGTGCAATTTTATTGGTATTTTCATAACGTCTTAGTTTTTGTTATTAGAAAAAAAAAATAAAATGTTATTTTTGTATATATGAAGATGTAGGAACCTATATATACATTCGTTTTCGTTTTGTTTGGACACTCCAAGAGCAGTCCTTTTTCAATCATTTTGCATTTCAAAAGTCAAAATGGTTTGCTTCTTTCAAGTATTTTTTAGAAGAGTGTTCACTATCCGATTACATTTAGGAATGCTTTTTGAACACCTGAAAAAAAACGTCGAGCCACAATTCCGGTTAATTGTCAGAGCGTTAAATGCGTTTGAAAAAAGAAGTCCGAGGCGGTCGTTTCATGCCCATCATACCTATAATTGGAATTAAAAAGGAGAGGGAAACAACATCAGAAATCAATTACTGACCTAAAACAACATAATCTAGTCTAAACGAAAGTTAAATTTACTCTGAAAACGAATTAACGATATTGATTTTTTGACTTTTGTGTGACATTGAGACAGGAAACACCTATAGACTTTCATTTGGATTTCTCGCAATGACTTTAAAGTAAAATGCGTATAATTTTTTCACTTGCATATCAAATCAACAGGGGGCCAATTCTGGTTCTATGAAAAAGTGAACTGTATAAATTTTTTTCACATTCATTGCCGAGCATTGCTTTCACTTTTTCGGTTCATTTGTCACAAAGAAGCGATGCTTGTTCTGTGAATGAAAACTATATTATCGATGCTCAAACCACCTTACCACTTCTCCTGAAAACTACATGATTCTCTCTATTTTCTTGTATTGTTGAAGAGAGCAGAGAAATGCATGAGAAAGAAACGTTTTCTTCCCTATGAATTAGACAAAGAAAGAGATATGATTGAATTAATCATATGACGACGTGAAAGAAAACTATTCACATGATTTTTTTATTTTTTTATGTTTGGTTCTAAATTTTCACAAAACGAGATTTGGAACTAGTGCAAAAGAATGGACAGCTTACTCAATTCTTTTTTTCACAGAACCAGAATCGGCGCTCAGGAATGAAAATATCACTGTACCGTAAAAGTACTAATGCAAAATAATTTGTTTTCGTATATCAATTTCGTGATGTGCCAAAAAATTATCAAATACTTTCCAAATATGCAAATTTCTTGTATATATCAACTTAAAAAACCCAGCCCTTTTAACAAATAATATACCAAAGTACTGAAAAAGTTACTGTTAAAAAGAATACGGCAATACTTATTTCCACAGGTAACGAAACCATTCTGACAGTTGTTTTTTTTTTCACTCGTTGAAAAAAAAAAAACAAATTGAGATTCAACTGTCATTTTGCTGAGCTAAGGGAAAGTGTATTGAGATATTAAATCGTGTTAAAAGTGAATAAAGCTTATTAAACTAAATAAAAAAAGTAAATATTATAAAATTACTTTATTGAACAAAATATAAAATAACATGCGGTGTTACGTAAAATCATGTAAAAACACCTTTACAAAGAGTGTACAAATATTTCTTTTCACAAGTTAGTTTTGTCTCATATTTCCACATAAAGTAATGTGAAGTGATATTTTTTAGGTAATTTAATTATCTTAGAATAGTTTAAAATTGAGATTTCATGATATTTAGCTTTGAAAAATGTTAATTTCTTGTAAATTAGCGATAGTGATTGATTCAGTGATTAAGATAAGATTCATCTGTCAAATAAGAAATTCTCGTCCAGCAGGGTAGGATTAATTTTTGTTGCTGGTGACAAGGCGCTCAAATTCCTCTGGTGTCTGTAGAGCAGAGTTATTTTCAACCTTGCGTACAAAATATTCTTGAAGGTCTTTCTACTTTCTTTGTCTTGGCCCTATCATGTCAGTTTTGTATCTTCTTCAAGAAGTTTTATATCAATTTAAATGTATTCTATGATAACATATTTACCTTAAAACATCACTTCACATAACTTTATGTAAAATATGAGACAAAACCTACTGTGAAAAAAAGTCTGCTCTTTCCGAATTATAGGTGTTTTTACATCATTTAATGCAGCACCGCATGTTGTCTTATATATTTTGTTAAATATAGTAATTAAATTAATTATTATTAATAATTTTGTTAATAATTATTAAATATAATATATCAGTGTCTAGCGATATTGACGAAGCAGTTTCTATTTTTTATTCCATTCTTAAGAACTGCATTAATAATACTATCCCTTTAAAAGTATCAAAGAATATGAACTTTTGTCACTCATGGTATACGAAAGAGCTAAGAACACTCCGAAATAAAAGAAACAGAGCATGGAAAGTGTACTTAAGAACTCTTTCACCAGTAGACCACAACTCCTACATAACCCTTTTTGAAGAATTTAAAACTCTTTCAAAAAATCTATACACTAACCACGTAAACGAAATAGGTAGTTCACTAAAAGATGACCCAAAGGCATTTTGGAGGTTAGTTAATTCTAAAAAAAACTCAGATGGTTATCCAACGAACTTCGTGTATGAAAATTGTTCGTTGCTGGAAACCATTGATATCTGTAACGCTTTTGCAAAAAATTTTCGTAATTCTTTTGTTGACAAGCCCTTAGATGTTGACGAAGATTATTTTAAAAACTTACATACCTATGCCCAAACTAGCTGCAATAATATCCCAGTGCCACCGTGCACTATCTTAGACCTTCTCTCAACATTAAATGATGATTACTCATCTGGTCCAGATGGAATTCCCCCTATACTATTGAAAAAGTGGAAATATATACTACTTCAACCCCTTCAATTTTTGTTCCAGTTGTCCTTAAGGACAGGCATATTTCCCCAATTTTGGAAAAAATCGTTTCTTGCACCAATTTTTAAAAAAGGTGAAAAAAATGATATAAAGAACTATAGGCCCATAGCAAAGCTGTCATGCATACCAAAGCTCTTTGAACAAGTTGTTTGTGAGAGCCTGGCATTTCATACTAAAAGTATTATATGTGATCAACAGCATGGATTTGTGAGAAGAAAGTCAACGGTTACAAATCTCCTTACCTTTTTGCATAAATGTTCTAATGCATTAGAAAACGGAAATGAAGTTGATTGCATATACACCGACTTTTCGAAAGCGTTCGATCAACTTAGTCATGAAATTATTTTATTCAAACTTAAAACCTTTGGTTTTCCGACGATTGTTATATCATGGATAAAGTCCTACCTTGTAAAAAGATCTTATCAGGTAAAATTCAGAAACTGTCTTTCAAACTCTTTCAGTGCTCACTCGGGTGTACCTCAGGGAAGTCATCTGGGCCCGTTTTTGTTCATTCTCGCTATAAACGATGTTACTTCATGCATACGCTATAGTGATATTCTTATATACGCTGACGATATGAAGATTTTCAAAACAGTACAATCTTATCATGACCATGTTCTCTTGCAGGCTGATATTGACAGTTTTAATCTTTGGTGTGGAAAAAATGGCCTTTCTCTTAACCCAGTGAAATGCCAAAGTATAACTTTCTCTAAAAAGCGAGTAGTGAGTGCTTTTGATTATTCCATTTCAGAGCACACACTCTGTCGTGTTTTAAGTTTCAAAGACCTGGGTGTTCACTTTAGTTCTGATTTAGATTTTACAGTACATATTAACTTTATTGTAAATAAAGCGAGTTCCATGCTGGGATTCATAAAACGCTGGGCAAAGGAGTTTAACGATCCATACGTTACTCTTTCCTTATACAACTGTTATGTGAGACCCCATCTCGAGTACGCTTCCCAAGTATGGACCCCTTTTTACGAAATTCATAAAAGCCGTATTGAATCAATACAACATAACTTCATGCGTTTTGCCTTGAAAGGACTCCCTTGGGCTGATCCGTACAACCTGCCACCTTATGAACACAGAATTAAGCTTCTGCAACTTCAAACTTTATATGAAAGGCGTGTTAATAATGATTTAATATTTTTCCACCAACTTATCAGTGGTGAAATTGATGCAGCTGACTTGTTAGCCTGTGTAGGCATTAACTTCCGCGGAGGAGCTCACCATCGAAGATTTGAACTTTTTCACGTTCCTTTTCATAGAACTAACTATGGTATACACGAACCTCTTAATCGTATGTGTAGACTTTTTAATTTAAACGCTTCCGTTGTTGATTTTAACCTAAGTAAAGTTGGATTAAAAACATTGTTGCGCACCAGTGCTCCACTCTCGTGAATGTTTAATTTTGTTTTCTTAAATGTTTTATATTATGTTTCTAATATTGTATGTTTTGTAATTGTTTAGTTTTGCTAATGTTTATTTATTTATTTATTTATGTGCTTGTGTTAGCTTACTTAATCTACTAACCACTAACACATGCACTCATGATGAGCCTCTGATTGTAGAATGCAGCTTGCTTTAAGCTCACTACAACAAAGAATTCTGAAGTGTAATAAAGTAACGTATTTCAAATACTCACTGTTTTTTTTATTTTAATAAACTTTTTTAATATTTTAACAATTTACAATCTTTACATATAGCTCCTGTAAATCACAGAATCATCTTCGTGATTTTTTTTTTAATTTAGCTTTCCTTTGGCGCCCCAGCATTAAGCCGTGTAACTGCAGGTGCAGGCCCAACCTGGGTCAGTGCATTTGTGTTTGTGTATTTCTTCTTCTATTTTTGCATTTGGGTTATTGTAGTGTGCGAGTTTTGAAAGCATGTTTGATGGAGTTCGATGTAAATTATCGTAGATAAAAGAAACGTCCGAGGATTTTGTTAGCAAAAGGGTGAAATTGTTTATTGGTAGAAATAATTTTAAGCTCCACATTTTATTTTAACCTTTCAGTTAGTTAGTAGTCGACATTAGTGTTTGATTATTAGTAAGGCCCATTGTTTTTTGACCCACCGAAATACGCACTCGCTAAAAATTATTTTTCTGCATGTTCTAAGCATACTTTTAGGCGCTGAGCCCAGATCAGATCGGCGCTGAGCTCAGATCGTTCATCTTTCCATTTTTCTCTATCAGTTCGGTTTTTCGAAATATTCCTTTTAAAAATAAAAATAAATACTTTTTCGTCAATTTTGAGGTTATCTAAATATATGAAGCAATTTTCGTCAATAAAGTTGGTGATGGTTCTTAAAAGCACTAATCTTATCATCATCTTATCAAACTAAATTTGTAACAATTCCTAAAAACACTATTTCTTTTCTTCCAAATTTCTCAATATATGTATTTTGTATTCTCTGTGAAATCCCTTTCTCTTGATGAAATGTATGTTTAAGCATACCTACTAAACAGCACTTAATCCTTCCTTATACATTGTAGAGGCAGGTGAAGTCTTCCAAGTTACTAAGGATTTCCCGAAGGCTAAAACAGAAAATGAAAACATTGAAACTGAATTTTGAAGTAGAAGATAAGTGCTTTAAGCATTGGTTGTAAATTTGGTTGAAAATCCTTGGATTTGTATCCTCAAAAATAACGAAAAACAGTTTTTTTTCTTAAATTTTATAATGGTTATAACTCAAACAACAAGCTCTGTTTTCTATGATATTTTTCTCATCAAAATCGATTCAGTCGATTTCTTAAAGAATAAGCTTTGCTTTAAAGGTTATTATTGGTTTACATAATGTAATCTTTTTTTCATGAATACAAATGAACCTTCACAAACATGGTTCATCAATTTTTTTTATTTTTAAAATATACTCGTATGTTTAAAAAAAAACACGTACAAATTAATGTTTTTTTTTCTTAAATCCAAAATAAAAGTTAAAGAGTGCAAAAAATACTTACATAAACATTTCAGTATCCATGGATAAAAACCCCAATATCCATAAATGTTAATCAAAATTAATTTGAATTCCTCGGTTTCCGAGATTAGATCTAAAAAGCACTCCACTATCGTAGTTTCCATAAAAAAATACTTGCATACAAATATTCTGAAACAAATTTAAAGCAAATTCTCTAGCATGAAGTACTAAGTACAAACGTAAATAGTGAATTCAGATTCATAAACATTTCAATAAATTTTTAAATGGCTTAAGCCCATAAAAAATAATTTAGAAAAACATTACTTTGGGAATGCAAACTGTTTATGCTTTAAATGATTAAACAAGAATAGTGTATAGTTATTTTGTAGTTGTATATAAAATACACCTTCATACGAGTATAAACAAAGTGCATCGTGGGAGTTCTATAGAAGGTGTATGATAAAATAAGTACTCCAATTTATCCAAATCATTACACAATAAACCTTTTCCGCCATCCAAACAATATCCCAGCCAGAGTAGCCATACCAAGTCTATATGTCATGTCAGCCTTAAATCACAACACCATTATCGTAAATAATAGATTCAGTGGGTTTTCCTGAATAGGAAGTATGTATCCAAATGTCAGTCATTGTTAGACGATACGAACGTGTGTGCACTAATTTTAGACATTTGACGGTAATGGTACTTGGCCGTCAATTACATTCGAGCTTCCATAGCTCAGGCCATTAATAATGTACTAGCTACGAGGTATGTACATTGAAGAATATCTCAGGACTGTTATTGATTGAGCGTTGAAATTTTTATTCATTTTTCTGCCTTCAATGGAATGAAAATAGGGAACGACGACGCAAGGAATCACAGAGCAAACAAAAAGCGATTTGTCTGTTGTAGTATGGAATATGCTGGAATCGTCTGCATCGTCGAGCAGCTCGAATGAAAATTTAATAAGGAGAATTATTAATTGAGTAGGTACTGTTTTATGAATTTTAATCAATAAGCCAATCATTTTATGATGGAAATTGCTAAGTAAGAATAAGTATGGCGTATTAATTATGAAGAGTGTTTCAAGTGATTTAAATTCCTATTTCCAATTACTTTTTAAGTATAATTTAAGAAAATCTTAATCCGTAAGGACTGTGAAGTTTGTTTAAGACTTATTGAGCTAATTGTTTATTGTTATAAAATATAAGGCTTTGAGATGCCATGCCATAGCAAAAGCACGTCAAACTGTCAATTTATTTGAGTTTTTAATACGAGCAGAATATCTTTCTGCAAAATTAACTCGTTGGTAGTAGATGTGGAAGCCTTATGTAAAATTCAATTCAAATTTGTGAGCAATCAAGGAACAAAGTGGTTGGAACCTTGCGCAGTTGAGATTCTAGAAAAGTAGCCCAAAGGAACCGAACGACCGAGAAATTTTTGTCCCCAGAACACAACCTAATGAGGGACAAAGTGTTTTTTTTTTTTTTTTTTTTTAATTCATTTTTATTTTCAATTTTCTTAAAACTATCTTAAAGCTAGACAAAAATTCATAAAAACTAGCCTACTTATCAATATCTTAATACTAACTTACTGGCCCCAGTCGGGCGCTCTAAGTTAAACTATAATAACTTAATGCTAATGCCTTTCGGCCTAAGAACTATCTTAATACTAAATCCAGGTCGGTTTTATTTTTTACCGAGAAGAATTTACAAAAAACTCGGTATCTCTGTCTTTATTTTTTTTGGTTTTATATAAAACTTACTAACTACATAAAACTAAATTAAAGCTACTTAAAACTATTTACAACTAATTATAACTAGTTACAACCTACTTATAAGCTACTTACAGACTACTTACATCTAGAACAGCCACAGCAAGCATTTTCCGGTTTTATAATTTTTTTGTATTTTTGTGGATTTTATAATTTTTTTTTTTTTTTTTTTTTTTTTTTTTTTTTTGGTGCCACCCTGACTGTCCCTACTTAAAACTAACTACCTAAACCTATGCAAGTCGGCCATACAAAATAAAAAAGCAAGGTCAACTATTAAATATCTGAAGGAACTTCATCTTCGTTTTTCAACCACCAGAACTGGTTCTCCTGCTTTACCCTATCTCTGCGGTCCCGTTCGGACACAGTCCTACTGAACCGAAGGTGCTCAGCTCCGTCTTGTGCGAGGACGTCCCGACTGTACAGGAGCCGCCGATCTACAGTTCTCCGGCAGACGTGGTAGATTAGCGGAACCGCTGCTCTATCCTGGATCAACCCTCGACTGTCTAGGTGGAGGAATGCATCGGGCGGAATAAAGCCGCTTAGACGCACACTCTCGTAGTATTCGTTGTTGGGGTAATAAGCCCCGAAAATTAAGCTGTTAGACGAAGACATCGCTCTTGCAATGTGACCTCGAATAAGCTTCAGCATGAAATTATCTATCCTGTTTATGTTGGCCCCGTTGTATAGAGCCAGGTTGGAATAGTAATGTTTGTACTCCGACTCTGGTGTTCTGTGCAATCCAAGGCAGCGTCGAAGACACTGCCTCTCAAACACCCGAATCTTTTCCATTTGAGATGGGGCAACGTTGAACCAAACCGGGCATCCATAGGCAATCATCGGCCGGATGAGGGCCATGTAGCAAATCACCTTCACCCTGCTGTCAAGCCGGCTGCTATAAAACAACCGTTTTGTCAGGGCAAAGGCTCCCCTAGCCCTGGCCAGAGCAGCATTTATATGTCTGTCGAAATACAAATACTGATCCATCCAGATGCCAAGGTACTTTACTACACTTTTACTCGCCAGTGGATGTCCATTTGGCCCTACGATCACCAGCTTGCGCCAGTTCTTTCTCGTATCCCTTGTGGCTCCACGCAATGGAGTCCTAAACAAGATAGTTTCTGATTTCTGAAAGTTGATTTTCAACTTCCAGTCATCGCAATATTGGAGAATCTTCTCGAAGTCACGCTGCAAAAGAATCCTGATGACCTC
Organism: Dasysyrphus albostriatus; assembly: GCA_946251815.1. NCBI lineage: Eukaryota > Metazoa > Arthropoda > Insecta > Diptera > Syrphidae > Dasysyrphus > Dasysyrphus albostriatus. The sequence goes on along the minus strand of OX276337.1, from coordinate 59,631,262 downwards.
GACTTTTGGAGCTGTTCTGTACGCAATTAGATCGTCGGCATACGCAATTGCCTGAGTTAGACTACCTATCAGATCGCTGGTGTAAATGCTGAATAGAATCGGCGAGTTGACCGCTCCCTGCTGAAGACCATTTTTAATATTAAAGGTTGTGGCAGAAGTTACATTGCCACTCTTGACAACAAACTTTCTGCCATTGAGCATATCATAAAGCATATACAATAGTGGTTTACTAATGCCAAGTCTGGTCAGCTTTAGATAAAGACCCTCTAACCATACGGTGTCGAAGGCCTTCTCCAAATCAACCAGACAGGCACCCGTACACTGCTTCTTAGATTTGTTCCATTGGACATCAGAAACGAGTTTCGACGCGGCATGAATGGTGTCATGTCCCGCCTTAAAACCGAACTGATTGTCCGGTATGATATTATTGTCCTCTGCCCACTTAGACAGAGCTCTATTGATAACTTTTTCGAATACCTTGCTGATACTCGGAAGAAGACTTATCGACCGGAGATTCGCCGGATTGGAGTTGTCCTTTCCCTTTTTCGGGAGAGGATGCACCACAGCTGTCTTCCAACGCACTGGATAATATGCATTATTCAGAGCGTTGTTAAACAGAGTGGTATAAATGTCTACTGCTTCTTGAGGTAAATGTCGAAGTACAACGTTGGATATGCCATCGACTCCTGCTGACTTCTTCTTCTTTAATGAATCGAAGATGAGCTGGAGCTCCACCTTCGTAATAAACAGGGAACTGGGCCCATTTCGCTCGGCGATTATGGCGTTTGCCAACTGATCTTCATTGAACCCGGTGAAACCAAGGTTCTCTGATCGCCATTGCGTGATGTCATTCCGAAGGTAGAAGTAATGGAGCAAGGCTCTGTTTTCCAGGTCGTGATTCGGGTGAATGCAAGCATTCACCTTGTACACTTGCTGGAAAGCAGCCCCCACAGCCTCCACTTTCTCCTGCGGATCTTCGACAATAAAGAGGTCATCGTCCAAGACGGCGTCCTCTGGATTAATTCCTGCTGTCAGAAGTACGTCTCTGTTGTTTGTCGTTCTTTGAAGCTTGAGACACGGAAGGTCGTTCTGATCATTCCTTCTAAATATCTTGTTAATTTGGGGAAACATGCTCGGGTCGCTAGAATTAACGGCCCGAATTTTGTTATCCCAATACAAATTAATTGACAACCGATAGTTCTCTTTAATTAGTTGGTTGATGTTCTTAATCGACGACTTCAGTGTCCTAATCTCCAGATGGTGAGGGTCAGTAAACCGTCGGTACAAGAGTTTTAGTCTTGTCAGCAGTCCACTTTTTTGTCTGTGTAGTGCGTCAATGGTTGCGTTTCGATACATGTCGGTTGCGTCCCGTTGCTTGTATTTCGGTATTGTTCTGTTCATTGTTCGTTTGATTGTCTCGTCCATTTGTTCTAGGTATTGGTCTATTTCGTTATTTGTCAAATTCCTGTCATTTGGTGGGGATATGTTATTCGAACTGATTTCGCTAGATAAGGCGTTGGTAAAGCGTGGCCAGCGCACCTTACTATAATTGTAAGTATGCACAGGTACATACTCATCCAACTCCACGAGCTCGTTCGGAAGCTGTATTACGGCGGCGAGTCCGCAGTGATCACTGTCGTACTCGATCGTTCGTAAACAGTTTCTTGGTCTTTGACCCACAGTGTCAGTAATTGTCAGTCTTGCGTCTATTAGCAATAGATCCAGATAGGCACCGCTTCTTGGAAACGATGGCCGATCCGTAGCCAGCAGGTCGACACCATATTCAGTGTTGTATTGACTCATCCAATTGAATAGATGGATACCTCTTTGATTTTGAATTTGATTTCCCCAATCTTGGTGTTTGGCATTCAAATCACCGGCCATGAGAAAGTAATTTTCTTCCAAGCTCAAGTGTAGACATTCGAAAAGTTTTTCAAGCTCTGTCGTAAAATCAGTTGGCTGAGGTGATGCCGGTGCATAAGCCGCGATCACATACATTCGCTTCCCCTGTTGGAGAGGAATGCATACGACACACGCCTCTAACAGCCGAAATCTACGTAGATCACTATTATATATAACTTTATGATTTATGCCTTTTCGTATGAAGATTGCGACGCCCCCCCCCTTGAGTGGAGTTGGGTCGATCTCTTCTAACGATATTGTAATTGTTGTTAGTCAATTTATGTTTCTGGTTCAGCTTAGTTTCGCTGGCCATAAACACATCTGGACTCTGGTCTTTCAACAATTGGAAAAGATTAGCTCTACGTTCGGTCCTAATCAGTGAATTTACATTCACAGCAAGGATCCTAAGAGGCCTCTCTGACAGCGCGCCTTTAACCTCTAATTTGCGTTAGGCTAGGCAAAACAGAGTAGAGATAGTCTACCCTAGTCGCCTGCTCCTTTATCTGATTGTGAAGCCCTGTCAGCTGGCCTTGAATTGCCAGCAACATGCTTCTAATTTCGGCCTGAGCGTCCGGAGCTTTTGGCACGAGGGCCGGTTGAGCTACCTTAGCTGCAGGCTGTACCGTTTTTCCCTTTCCTGCCACCATTTGGGCGTAGGAAATTTGGGGATTGACGGGCGTTGTTGTAGGAGCACGCGTTGATGGGCGTATCTCTACCGCTGTTTGCTTAGCCGCTTTGTTAATTCGAATTTGCTGAAAAGCTGAGCAGCCCCGATAATTAGCAGGGTGCCCCTCCTTTCCGCAAAGTGCACATTTAAGCTGGGTCATGTCTTCGACCCGTTCCTCGCCGAGTTTACACTCTCCCTTTATGTGGTCCTCACCACACTTAACGCAGCGTGACTGCATTTCGCAGTTTGCTGCAGCGTGGCCAAACCTTTGGCAGCGCTTGCATTGAAGCATGTCGCCGCCTCTCTTTAATTTATCCCAAGTTACAACCTGGTAGTTGAGAACGGAGATACTTCTCAACCTATCCAGTTTGCTGCTGGGCGATAGCTGGACTAGGAAGAACGGCAAAGACCGCTTCTCCCGTCTGGCTCTGACTGTAACGAACGGCTTGACCCCGATAAAGTCGAGATCGTCGCTCGCTTTTTGACGGAGCTCATTTAAGAGCACCTGTGGTTCCGTGCAGGAATCTATGCCCTTCAAGAGGACCGTTTGATATTTATCCACTTTGGGGGTAAAACTGAAGAACTCAGTCGTGGATTTCTTTAATAATTCCTTAATAATTTTGTGCTGCTCCACTGTAGAGCAGTGGATAGCATGTCTATCTTTACTTAATCGCTTAATAAAAAAGTTTTGGCCTATGGCCGACTTACATAGGTCAATGGTTTCCTGAAGTTCCATTTTGTAAGTATTAATAGGTGGCACCTTTTCTTTTTTATTTTGGGGCGGCTGTGGCTGCTGCTGGTGAACTCCCTGCTGCTGCTCGTTCCGCTGCTGTTGACTCCGCTCCTGTGGTTTTTGTTGTTGCTGCTGCTTTTGTTTTTGTGTGCGTTGCACTTTTGGTTGCTGCTGTGGTTGCTCGGTTGGCAGCTGTTGTTGTTGCTGCTCCTGTTGGCTCTGCTGTAGCAGTTGCTGTTTCTGTTGTTGCTGCTGGGCTTGCCTTTGCTGTGGCTGCGCCATCCCTTGTTGTGGCGCTGTTTTTTGTGGCGCTGCTTTGGGTGGCGCCTGTAGCCCTTTTTTATTCTCGCGCTCCTGCCTCTCACGTTCTCTTCGGGCTTGTTGTTTCGATTTTAGGGCTTCAATCAGAGGGGTAACTATGGCGTTCAGCCTTTCCATCTCCCCTCGAATGGCATCAATTTTTTCGCTGATGGCTTTCTCATCCAGCGCGACTATAGCAACTTGCGCCTCATTTTCCTCTTCGGAGGACGCCTCTGGGGAGGTTAAGTCCACCAGCAAGTTGCTGTTAGATTCCCCTGTTGTGAATAATCCCTCGCCACCTTCTGACATGTATTCAATGTCGTCATCGGATGGCGAGGAATCCAATTGTTGTTGAATTTTTGTTGCTGCTGACGTCTTCGCTGTGCGCACCGTCTCCTTCACCCCGGCTGGCAGCTGGGCTGAGGTGGTAGTGGAGCGGCGCTTGACACTGTTCGGCGCACAGCTAGTCCTCTTTCTCCTCTTATTCTTAACATCGGCTGTTGGTGCCGTTGCTGTTTTTGCCGTTGTTGCTACGGCACTAGACGATGGTATGGCTGGTGGTGCCATCGCTTGCTTGCTTGTTGTTGTTGTTGCTACGGCACTGACCGTAGCTTTGGCTGGTGGTTCCATAGCTGGCTTCATTGTTGTTGCTGGGGCACCTTTCGATGTCCCCGCGGTGTTGTTGGTTTGCATTTGCTGCTTTTCCCAATCGATAAAGTTTTCTACTTCACGATTGTGAAAAAAAGCAGCCAAATAATTTTTGCCCGACTGGGACTCGAACCTGTGATCCTCAGGTTGTCGGTCGGCCACCTCTACCTCTGTGCTATTGCACTATTAAAAACAGCTGGGTAAAATTAAAACTTTGAAAAGTCACTCCGATTTTAGTTAAAGAAAACTGTGAAAGCCGATAACGTGCGCACACTTCCACAGATCGATCGAGGGACAAAGTGTACGGAACCCTCAGTAGATATCCTTGATCAGTGAGCTTCTTGAAGAAAAGCCCAAAAGAACCAAACGGTATAGAATCTATAAATAAAAACTCTCGTTCCTTAGCACACAATCTAATGTGTGTAAAATAAGCATAGAAATACTTCCACGGATCGAAAAATGAGTAGGTCGATAATATGTCGTTAATTTGTCGGTAATTTGCTTAGCCAATTTCAAATTCGTCGTCAGTATTTTCTATATTTTGTTGATGTTTTGTTAATCAAGCTTTCGAAGGAATCAAAAATAACATAGAAAACATTGCATGATTGAATTCAATCAAAATAAATTAACGACAAATTATTAAGCCATACAACACTAAGTCTAAGAAGTTTTACCGCTTTTCAAATTGTATCAAGCTCCAAAAAAAAACATAGAAAACACTGAAAGAAAACCCCTCAATTGTCATAGCAAACTAGCCACCTACTCATTTTTCGATTCGTGAAAGTTGCTTTGCTATTGACGAATTAACGGGCGATTACGTAGCAGTACACTATATATATTTAAAAAAAATTTTAACACTTCTATACAATATAAAGAAAACATAGAATGATAAATTCGAGACTTTCACAACTAATTAACTACAAATTATTCACATGCCATCGCATTTTTCGATGCGTGAGAGTTGATCTGATTTCAAATAAGCAATGCGCTGAAAAAAACATTGAAAACATGGCACGATCAAATTGAATTTGTCACAACTAATGCACGACCTATTAACAACAAATTACTAAGCAGTGTAACATATTAATTCTTGGAAGTTTTTATCAGCCTTACATAAAAACATAAAAGCATAGAACGACAAATTCAAAACTGTCACAGCTAATTAACTACGAATTAACTTCATACCTAGCAATTTTTCAATGCGTGAGAGTTGATTTGATTTTAAGTTAGCAAACCACTGAAAAAAACGAAAACACGGCACGATCAAATTGAATTCGTCACAACTAATGTACGACCCATTAATGACAAATTATTAGGCATTGTAGCATATTAATTCTTGGAAGTTTTCAAAAGTCTTCAATAAAACAAAGAAAACATAGAACGTTAAAGTCAAAATTTTCACATAGAACTAACTACAAATTATCCATGTACCTACTCATTTTTCGATGCGTGAGAGTTGCTTTGGTAACTTGATATCTAGTTAGCAAGGCTCTAAACAAAAAACATAGAATGATCGAATTGAATTTGTCACAACTAATGTATGACCTATTAACGACAAATTACTAAGCAGTGTAACATATTAATTCACGGAAGTTTTTATCAGTCTTCGAAAAAAACATAGAAAACATAGAACGAAAAAGTCGAAACTGTCACATACAAACTAACTACAAATTATTCACATACCTACCCATTTTTCGATGCGTAATAAGAGTTGCTTTGGTTACTTGATATCAAGTTAGAAAAGCATTAAAACAAACATAGAAAACATGGCACGATCAAATTGAATTTGTCACAACTAATTAACGACATGTTATTTGAGACTGTCACAACTAATTAACGACTTATTGGAGAAAAATAATTCTCCTACTCGTTTTTCGATCCGTGAGAGTTGATTTGCTCACTTTACACTCATACCGAAAAAAAGTATAAGTATAAATATAAAACACAAAACTAAATACCTACATGCGAATGACTTTTATGAATTTTATTTCAAGTGGCAATCGTAATGGTCCTTTGTATTTTTTTGAAATGAAGTCCACATGAAGAATAGAAAGGAACTATAAGGATAGTTTTTATTTATTTAATTACATACAAGATACTTATAACTCTGGGAGAGCTATATTTCTTATGAAAAGAATGTCCGTTTGAGAGGCAAACTCAGAGATCTCATGATTTCTTTTCAGATGATATGTAGTGTGTTGTGTCTGCTGTCTGGCTCTGGATGAGTGCAATAGCTTTAGAGGGTTATTTTTTTCTGTTGATTTATGTCATACTGATAATATTTCTGTACTTTGAACTAACACATTTCACATTCATTATGAAGGAATAGCAGGAAAACTCATTTAATGAAGTAGGCAGCTGGCAGCTCTTCTTGTAGACAACGAAAAATATCCATACTGAGAAAGAATTGCACCTTAAATCTGGTAGTTCAAAAAAGAGTAAAGAAAACTTCCATCTTAAAACACAATATCTACGTTTTTGCAATGTTATTGTGGTTGGGTATGAAATCTCTCAAATTAAAATGTCGCTATCAAACTGCGCTTGACGAAATCTCTCAATTACAAAATCCCGATTTTCATCGTCTCGAAATAATTAAATCCCCCAAACCGAAATCTACCAAAAATAGGGCTGGTCACGATACCAGAAAAGATTCGGTATCGGTATCGAAAACCCAACTGATCCCGAGACGATACCAGCTCCAAGGCATTCAAAACTATACCGAACCGAGACTTTGTTATACGAGACCCAACGAGACTGAGTTATGCGAGACCGAGTTATAAGAAATCGTACTTTTGGGACCGAAATTTACCGGTACTTTCGGTAGTATCGTTTGGTATCGGCAAAAAAAAAGATTATTGAATAGTATAATTAATTTAAACAAATAAACAATTCTTGTAATTGGTTTAACTACAAGATCAAGAACATGTAACGAAGTCATGCATTTTATTTTTGTTTGTGACTAAAACGAGACCGAGACCGATACCGAAACAACAAACAAGACTTTGCTATACGAGACTGAGTAATACGAGACCGATACCGATGCCCAGACGATACTAAAATTTAAAAATTTTAACGGTACTGAGACGATGCTTGCCAAAGTGTCGTTTGGTTTGGTATCGTGGCCAGCCCTACTTAACTTACAAATCGTAATTTTGCAAAATTGCCACAAATACATTTTTAAATTAGATTCTCGCAAATTCAAATGTTTTGATTGATTGTTTTGAAATTGAAATCTTCTTATATCTGCGAAATGAATCGAATGCCTACCAACTTTAAGACTATTATTGTTATTCATAATTGTCATTATTTATATTTCAATATTATTGTTGTGACCTTAAAGGCAAGAGAGAGAACATAGAAATTTTACATAAATCAAGGAAAATTTTATTTATTGCTAGAAAATATGTTTTGGAAAACAATAAGAGTCTAAGACATTTTTTTCATTTTCGAGTTTTCTTTTTTTTCGTTCTCACGATATTTTTTGGTGCGAAACTACGAGTGATGCTACTGTCAGAATTAAATATATGCAAAATTTTGATTTGGGAGATTTTGATATGCGACATTTTAAATTACGAAATTTTGATTGATATTTGCGAGATTTTTTGGTGCGATATGGAAATTCAAGATTTTGCAATTGCGAAGATATTAAAATCAGGTTATTAATTTGCAAGATTTTTCAACGCTCTTCAATTATTGTTTAGCGTTAAACCTGAAAAGAAAAAAAATTATAACAAAGCTCCTTTACCTAAGTATATATTTCGCAAAGTACAAATTAATATATGTAGGCTCCAGGAGCCTCATAAAAGAACTTCTATTTGTATACAAATTTAAGAGGTCACCAAAAAGTTCCTATATTTATTTCATGATGATTGTTTGAAGGCAGACAAACTCTTGGAATCAAAAGGCTTGGGGAGCGGGTTGGAATTCTGGTTTTCAAGATTTTATTTGGTCAAAATTCTGCTTTTTTTGTAAATTCTTTCTGGTCAAAATTCTGTTTGGCCAAAATACTGTATTTCAAAATTCTGTAAATGCAAAATTCTGTATATCAAAATTCTCTATGTGCAATATTCTGTATTTCAAAATTCTCTAAAATTTTGTCTGGTCAAAATTCAGTTTTCCCAAATTCTGTTTATGAAAACAAAAATTCTGCCTGAAAAAGATTCTATTGACCCAGAGCCCACAGCAAATTTTGGATGTGAGTAATAACAAAAAAAGAAGACGTCTATGCGTCAAAAACATGAGTAAAATTTTTTCCTGAAATCAATGTCTTGGATTACAATGCCAGTTATGGACTGCCAGACTTTTATTTTAGGATTAATCTTGACTGAAACTTCCGACGCCTACCTATACTTCTTTGTTTGCTATAACTCACAAGTAAATTGTGACATATTTACGAAGTTTTAAGTTGTACTACGTTAACTACGGCCTAACGCTCATGTATGAATACCCTTAATAAAACTTCATTTCTTGGTTTTTAAATAACCAATATAGCTTTCAAGTCGTTTTTTTTTTTATGACTGGCGCAGTTTACTTATTTTTAAGAAAATTTTTTTTCATGTGCTCCCCATTTTGTACTGCATTCGCCAATGCTGCTTTTGCCAAAAGAAGATCAATTTCAGCTTTTTAGTCGACTACTTAAAACATCAACAATTTCTTATATTCTTGGAAAAACTTCCGTATTTGGCTTTTCATCATCAAAAACAGACCAAAACTCTGCCTTATGTTAGTACCTTGTTAATTTGAAATTTGTTTTAATTATGTATGTATGTTCTAACCACGTTTAATTTTGCTCGATTACAAGAAATCTGTTTTCCAAAATTCTGTATTTATTTGAATTTTGAAAAACATAATTTTGTAAAACAGACTTTTGAACAAACAGAATTTTGAAAAACAGAATTTTGACATGGAGAGTTTTAAAAGCAGAATTATGACCCTTTAGAATTTCGACCCCAACCCAAGAATTGCTATTAGCAAAAGTAAAATTTAAAACTTCATTTCACCTAACTAGGTATTCATTTCAAGTAAGTACACGATGTTAAGAATACAAAAATTTGCTGTGGAAATAACTTCTCCCCTTAATGCTTTTTTTTCGGAGAAATGATTAAAAATGTCAATCTATTTTTAACCTTCTGTGTTTTGTTATCCAATCTTTATCTTTTTAAGAATTAAATGCTGTTACATTTATAAGACAGCGGAGCGTCAGGACTTTGTATGTCGCTTCGCTTTTCTCTTACAAAAGGTAAAAAACTTGGCTCTACCTGTGGCATAGAAGGGATGTTCATTACAGGGAATAATACGCCCAACTCAAAATATCAACTTCTTGGAAAGATGAAATTTACTTTATTTGAAAGATAATCTTCTGGCATTTAAAGATAATTTCTGGCATATGACCGCCATGACTGACTTGGGCGTAGTCTAATCTGGTTGTTCAATTTTCGATGAATTTTTTCAACATTTGTGGCCGCATATAATAACATGGCGAATGTTGTCCTCCAAGGGGTCAATCGTTTCGGGCTTATCGGCGTAAATTTGCGGCTTCACATTGTTCAAGCGTCAGTCTATTCATGTTGAAATGCCAATTAAACTAAAAATAAGCCACTTGACAGCTGACAAAATGGCTGCCAGTTAAAATAGTGTTGCCAACTTAAAGTTCTATTCCTCTTAAAAAAGACCCTTACTTTAATGACTTAAATATTCAAATAATTTACTATATAATATTTCTTTGTAATTTTCTTTGCTGAAATTAGTACTCTCTACTTCATACAATAAATCAATGTAACACTTTCATAATTATTAGCAGTAGGTAACTTCATTGAACAGTTTTTTGTTTATATATTTTTTATTTATATTAAACTTTCAAAAACATTAAAAATACACTAGTCACAAAAATTAAGGGAACAAGATTTTGTCAATTTTCTTTTAAGTTAGTGCTTTTTGAAGAGCTGTATCTCTGTTTAAAGTGATCATATTGAAATGAAACGAAAAGCATGCTTAAGCTGGATTCTATTTGTTTTGGAATTTAATTGCAAATAACCTACCTACCTTTATTTGCAACCATAGAAAATTATATACGAGACTATTTTTTTATATTCTTTGAAAACTGTTATTTTAATGGCCTTAAAGAAGTTTGAGTAGGGTTGCTTACCCTACTCTAAAATAGAGTATTGTACTCTATTTCATAAACGCATACTCTATGATCTATTACTTTAATAGAGTACGCTAATATACTTTTTACTAAATCAAACTAATTTGTTTCCCAATTCTCTTCTTTCTTCAAATATTTTGTTATAGTATTATTATTTTCATCTCCATTTTATGAAATTTATATTTTCACACTATCTATCTACCTGTGTACACAAAATGTTACAATTTTTATTCCTCCATGGTATAAATATAATAAAAACCTGTTAATGTGAACTAATCCTAACTCAAAATTTTCTGAACGCATCCAAAACTGTTAAAACATAATGAATAAAATGTCAACAGCTGTGTGTATTTTAATATCTTCTATTGGGATCCGGATCTGGGCTAATTCTTAACGCGAATGTGCTGCAGAAACAGTTATGAAGATTTCTCACTATTTTGTTTTTGTATGAAATGTTAAAAGAACATTCAGATCCAGATCTAGATTCGGATCTGAGTAGAAGATAACAGAACACATCTAATGTGAAAAATTGTTTAAGGTAAAAAGTATTTTTGTTTGTTTGACTTCTTGTGGTTGTTATGTTTTTTGTCTAGAAAACTTTTGATTAAAACGATTGATAAAAATAATGACACCGATCGTGAAATGGTCGCGAATAGCCAATTCATTTTAAAGTAACTGCAGGGAAAATGACTAAACAACTCAGATTTTATTTTAAAAAATACTGAAGAGAAATAAAAACTTCTTTCAGTACTTTAGCTTTATACTTTTACTCTATGTTCCTGCCATTTCAGCACTTTTCCTTCATGAATGTTAAGTGGTAAGAAAAGACGAACATGGCTCAAAATAAGTTTCTAATTTTTATGAACGTAGAGATACAAAGTTAAGACTCATATAATTATTTCAAGAATAACAAAAATATTTTATTTTCAATAAAAAGTATAAGAAATACATGTTTTAAATTTTAAAAATGATACTCTTTTTTATTGGACCCTACTCTTTATCTATCCTCTCTTAAAATAAATATACTCTTTTTCTTCTTAAGAAAGTTGGCAACCCTAAGTTTGAGAGCTCAATTTAAAAATTTTTGTAGCCCAAGACATAGAGTACCCATATTATCTAGAGTCGCGACTCGTACCCCTCCTACCTAATACACCCGCAAATTTTATTTGAGCACATTAAGAGAAAACTCTCTTAAATTCCCTGTCCGTGAATACGTGTGATAGCTCTAAATGTGACGTTTTCAATTTTTCGATTCTATTTGTTGTTGTTTTCAGTCTAATGAGCCAAAATCCATTGTATTGGTGAGGTTCCATTTAAAATGCATTGGGCAGCTAACAAATGCTCAGCCATGTAGAGGAAATACTCACAATGGAGTTTGTAGGGTGAAAGAGAAAAAGCCCTGAAGTCGGTTCTCTAGATAATATAGGTACTCTATGGCCCAAGACCGGAGCCGAAAAAGTAGCCCAATAGCAATAAAAAATGTTCTCATAATTTCAATAACAATTTATTTTTATTAAAAAAAAAAAAAAATAGAACGGAAAAATAAATACATTTTTTGCTCATAAAAGAGAGAAGAATAGAAATGGAAATTCTTAGAACCATAGAGAAACTGAATGATTTTAAAGAGAAGTTTGTTGCGGTTGATTTGAAATGTCAAAACCAATGACTTTTTTCTATTACGCCACGATTCTTAGCGTCTGACTCTTTTTGAATTTTAGACGAAAAGAATTATCGTGTAGTAGTAATAGGGGACTATTCAATGAATAAAAAGTCGTGCAAAATTGTGAAATGCTAAAAGGGTATGTTTACAGGAGAAAAGTGTTTTATTTATGATTTATTAATACAAAAAATACCGCCCAAAGTTAGATTTTGGGATATTATTAGCCCAGTTGGGCTGTCACACCGAAACTGTTGTCGGTAATTTCGGAAAAAGAAAGCCCAATTTTCGAAAAATAGCCCAATCTGGCAAGCCCAGGTATGTCATCTTTATTTGCTGAGATATTGGAAATCAAAAACATAAGTCAGATTTCTCATGCAAAAAAATTTTTATAACAATAAAAGAAAAGTTAGTTAAAGCTGAAAAAATAAGATGCCTGACCAATAAATGACCAAAATAATAAAAAAAATTATAGTTCTCAAAAAAAAAAAGAAAAATTATGGCTGCGAAATAACGGTACTTCACAAAATTAATTGCAAATAAATCTCTAAACAAAAAGGATATTGTTTTAGAATGCTTTTCCTTGCATTTCTACCGATTTTTTTTCTTTCAGAAATCACTGCATGCAACTCATATACCTAGTTTATGTATGTGTTCAGAAAAATATTAAGGTTATTTTATCTGATTTCAACATACGGAATATTGATGGCTTATAAGATGTTTCTGTTCTACGTTATATTCAAAATAAGTAAATTTTTGAAAAAGGGGTATTTTTCAGTGCCTTCCCGATTTTATTTTTCCCAAGCATGACTCAAAAGAAAAGATGAGGATATGTTCAAGAAACCATTACGCATAAGCTATGAGTTAGACGCAATGATTTCAAAAAAAAAAAAAAAATTAAAGAATACTCCACCCTTGCAGTTCTTCAAAAAGCAATGTGGAAAATAAAAAAAACTTTTTGCGTAGTTATTTTCTACTGGTGTTATTATGAATACAAAAATTTTCAATACAAAATATTTTAAAATTTTTTCAAAGACTTATATGTCAGAAACGATCGATAATTTTCTATTCAAATTTTATTTAATTTGGACACTCATTAATACTCTTAAAGTTCTGGCGAAATTTGTATTTAAGAATGTTTAGAAAACTGAATTCAATTTGAATATTTTTTGATTTAACATCATTAACCTCAATGTAGGTAAAATCAATAAATTTTAAAAATCTATAGAAAAAAGCCAATAAGGCATAATTTAAAAATAGGTAGATTCATCAAAGTTTGAATCTTTTTTATGCTTTTCTAACAAAAAAAAAAAAAAAAAGAATTAACTCACTCAAAATCTTAACTTTTTAATGAATCATTTCGAAATAATGTTGTGGTTTATCACTCTTTATTACACCCGTAATTTTCTTTGAAATTCCAATTTCAAATCATCGATCATGGGGCTTTGTACAAACAAACACCCCTCACAAAAACAGCTACTCCGTCCAATATTTCAAAAAAAGAAGAAGAAGAATTAACAATAATTTTGTTTATTATCCCAAAGGAAATTCATATAGTTTGGAATATCATAAATCCTCAAACACCACATCAAAAAACCGAACATTTTTGTAAGACATCCCATGTGGTATATCAATGATGCTATATCTCTATATGATGATGTGTTGCTTTTGGCGTACTTCCAAATTATTTTTACAATCGACTCGTTAAACGCATTCGATTGTATAAATATTTTCCCCGATAATCTTTATGATAAGTCATTTTGATATTGCCGAAGAAGAAAATAACAAATTTTATGCCGTAACCGTAAGTGAATAATGCTTTGTATACACTCCGTGCTCCGTGAGATTTTGATGCTGATTCAGTATTACCTACTCGTTTTGTTTATGGAATGCACGTTCATCGTACACATTAACAACTACTCTACTACACACGATATGTGTCTGGGGAGTAAAATTAAAAACATTGCACATTTTATTTACGTTGGTGGTTTATATTCTGTATCAACAGAACATACATATAAAATCAATAAACGAATTAATATTTAAATTGATTATTTCGATCGCAATAAATTTTAAGGCTTGTCAGGCATTTAATGTTTAATATAATTATTGGAAAGTAATATTTTGCATTTTTTTTTAATTTTTCTGAAAAAAAAATAAATTATTAAAAATTATATAAGGCGCATAAGGTGCATGGAGCACAAGAATTAGGTGGTGATCATCAAAATCTTGTGGCTATAAGTATTGTAAAAACTTAGAAGTAGGTTCCTAGTTCAACTAGATAAATAAAATAAAATTAAAACCTTTATTCCACAGGTTTTCAGTGACCTTTCTGTGTCGAATTCGTGGAGTACGTAGATAACCTCAATAAAAAAGTCGTTCCCTCACTGAGCGAGCTTCTATAAAGTACCTTTAACAAGCTCATAAAAATTGGCCAACTTTATGCAGATCTAGAAACTTTCTTTTCTTTAGCCCTTCTCCATTTCAGCGGCGTATACAGCTCCACTTCTTGAGAGGGGGTTATACCAAAAAAACATTACTCAAATCAGTTATTATAAATTTATTTATTGAAAGACTGAGCCACGGTTTCAATTTTTTTCGCTTTTTGGTTTTTTTTTTTGAATACATTTTTGCTGGTCCTAAAAATGTTACCGTTTTTTTAAATTTGAAAGAATCGGGGTCGAAATTTTGGCAAGGTTAAAATTCTTTTTGCAAATTTTGAAATTTTGCTTCTCAAAATTCTTATTTTCAACTTCCAGTTACATACTTCTGACAATAATAAAGAGAAGTTTGGAAAATGTTAAAAGTGTTTCCCTTTTATCTTCTTTTTTCAATTACCTTTTTTATCATCTTCAAATAAAATATGAAATACAGTAGACGATCGATATAGTGAATCATTAAAAACCAGCGTGTACACTCTTTCGAGATTGTGTTCTTTTTCAAGCAGGAGTTGTAAAAGGCTATCTTAAGATGAATTTTATCAAAATGTACATTTTGTTCGATGCATGAATGTTTTTAAATTTGCTTAAGCGTTAAACAAAGTTTTCAATCAGGTTTAAAAAGAACAAGTCCTCTGTGTTCTCAAGCAATTTTAAATGCTCGCAAGATATTTTTGTAAGAAAAAAAGTGTTAATATAAAATTTCGTGTGTCTACTATTGTGGATAGTTAATTTTTCACTAAATCGAGCGTCTACTGTATTATTTTTTGTTGACAAAGTTAAAAAATTAATTGTATTACTTTCTGTGTAAGGGCCAAGTTTTGTACATGCCGTGCCTCTTGTGCACCATATTTTGTATGGTTTTGCACGATAAAAAATATGTAGGCTTTGGACATGGTAATCTTAAAATTTCGGGTTTTTCAATAAGAGCGCTACAACATTTTTTTTTAAATAAAAGAAAAACGGTTTTGGATATCAATGAAATTCTTTATTCCTGTGAAAGTACTTTTGATGCCATTATGTATGGAACTCGATTTCTTTTGCATGGCCACCACGGGCACGCTTGCAGAAGTCCAGACGCTGAACCCAATTTTCGACGGTTTTCAAGCATAAATCGGCCGATACTGCTGCAATTTCACTTTTGATATTCGTACGAAGTTCATCAATCGTCGCTGGATTGTTGGCATAGACCATAGACTTGACGTAGCTCCACAGGAAATAGTCTGACGGCGTCAAATCGCACGACCGAGGCAACCAAGCGACTCGAATATTTCGGGAGATAACACGTTCTCCAAACTTGGTTTCCAATAAATTGATTGTGACATTCGCTGTGTGGCTTGTGGCACCGTCCGTCCTGTTGGAACCACATGTCCTCCAAGTCCATATCATCCAATTGGGGCCAAAAATATTCGGTTATCATTGAACGGTAGCGATCCCTATTCACAGTAACGTGCCGGTCTTGATCATCACGGAAGAAGTACGGCCCAATGATGCCGCGCGCCGGCCCATAAACCACACTAAACCGTAATTTTTTCGGGATGCAATGATGACTCATGGAGTACGTGTGCCTCACCAATACCACATATTTTGTTTACTGACGAAGCCATTCAGCCAGAAATGAGCATCATCGCTGAAGATGATTTTTCGATGAAAATCCGAATCATTTTCAAGTTGTTGATCAGCCCAATTCACGAATATACGACGCTTCTGGTGGTCAAGCGGCTTCAGTTCTTGCGTCAGTTTAATCTTATAAGGATGTAGGCCAAGATGTTTTGGCAAAATTCGCCACCACGACGTCACAGAGATGCCCAACGCTTGAGAACGACGTGTGAGAGACACATTTGGGCTTTCTGCAAATGAAGCCTCAGCGGCAGCAAAATTCTCGACACTACGGGCATTTCTTTGTCTCACTGGCACGTTAATATTTTTTACTGTGCCTATGGATTCAAATTTTTCCACTAAACGCTCAATTGTTGATCTGCTAGGACGATTATGACGACCATAAATTGGACGTAGCGCTCTTAACGTTGAGGCCACTGACTCCGAACTTCGGTAGCAAATTTTAATAACTTCGACTCGTTGTTATTTTTGTATCTGTAGATGTATAGGGTAATGTTGCAAAAAATAATAAAAACAAATGTTTGTAAATTATAATCTAATTATCATAGAGTAAAAAATTCACCATCAGCAATATTTTACCAAATTAATTCCTTTTGACTGTACCTAAGCGACCTATTTTTATCATTCCTCACAACTTATTATAATATTGCAGGCACACGTATCAACTCAATTTGGCGGTTAAAAAAATATTAAATTCTTAATGCCATTTAATAACTGCCCACAAAAACCATTTCAAAATGACAAATTTCTGAGTTATTTCAATAAATCAATTGAATGTATTTGTATGTATTCGCCAGAGGTTATACCTCCTCAACCATAATGCGGTTTCCCAACAAAATTACCAGCCATAATTTTATTTGAATTGAATCTGACTTAACGCAAGTGTATCTAATAACAGTGGTTGTTAAACATATTTTAAATTCTGTGCGGTAAAGAAATATGACAAACATACATGTATATGTACTTTATCAAACCAATACCCAATCAATATTACCAATAAATGAATTTAATACATCAGCAAACATTATTCGTATATACATTGTACATGTACATTGGATGTGTGGAGGCCGAACATATATACCTACTCATAAATATTTTCAATTTGAAAGTAGAATGTCCTTTTTGGTGAGTCAATATCTAGGTATGTACCATGCGACGTTGTTTGAGTTGGAAAATATTAAATGGGGTTATTTTAATTATTTTCCTCAGAATTTCATATTAAAATTTAATAAACTGAACACGAGCAGAAAAAACGTCCAATTAAATGCCTTGAAATTTAATTTTATTAATTTCCCTGAAAATAAATTGGAATATTATTTCGTAGAAAGAAAAAAGTTAATAAAAGAAAAGCAGTTATTTAAAGTTGGAGTTGAAAAACATCTGGTGGAGTAGGTACATAAGACAAAGAGACACTAATAACCAAAAAATAAATAAACTTTCCTATCTTGAATGGAATACAGTACCTACAGCAAGACCATGTATGTTTTAAAACAAAGTGCAAGCTCAACCTCAACCATGATGCTGCCACCTAAAAACAGGAAAGGTTTTTCCCGAGGTACTGCCTCTTGTGAGAAACTCACAAATCCTCCAATAACCAAAAAAAATGGTAATTTTCGTTAATATTAGAGAAGATATCATGCATGCTATGTTCAAAAAAAAAAAGACCTGGAAATCTCTTGCGACTGTATCCATCCGAATCCGACGTCAAATTTCCTCGCAGTATTTCACTGTTATTGTCTGTTTGGAAATCTGTAGTGTGGTACTGGTGACCTACCAGATTAGCAAGAATACAAATTCCTCAGTTAGTTGACGGACGTAACTGGACGGACCAATGATCTACAGTCATTGAGTCAAATAATTATGCTAATAGTCTCAGGAAAGTCACATCTGTGCTATATGGTTGATACTTCTCCAGACTTCTTAAAAAGACCGGAAAATAACTAGACAGAATCATGCTCCGAAACTTGGAGTCACTTTTGAGCACTCACTTTCTTCTCACACAGGATGCACCACCTATATATCTCTTGTGGACACTAGACAGAGGTCTCCACATAACTGAAATAATAATAAAAATAAATAACGTAGGTTACCAGAATGTGGAGTGGGCCATTGACGCTTTCTTTGCATACAAGTTTGCAGGGTTTGATGGTATAATTCCAAAAATGCTCCAAAGACAAAATTTCAATTCTTGTGGATATTGTTAGGGGTTGTTTAAACATCATTCCCTCAAGTTGGAGAGAAGTCAATGATAACTTCATTCCGAAAGCTGGAAAGCTGACCCATACTGAACGAAAGATTTCAGGTCTCCATTATTTGCAAAACATTAAAAAGATTGAAACTCATTTTCGCCTAAAACTGACAGATTGTGTGCTCTCACAGGCCCAGCATGCATACATGAAGGACAAATTTGTTGAGACAGAGCTGCGTAAAATAGTCGGCACAATCGAAAAATCAATCCATTTCAATGAATTAACTCTGGTAGCATCCCTTGATATAGAAGGGGCCTTTTATAATGTTGATAGCAATGCAATAAGAGAAGCCCTCGGCTACCAGCATCCAGCATTAATTCGAAAGGTACTGATAAAATGGATGGACTCTATGCTCCAAACGAGACTTATAAATGTAGAAATGAGTGATAGCAAGTTAAAAGTTATAGAAAGTGTAGAGTACTCCACAGAGTGGAGTCTTATCTCCTCTGCTTTGGCTCCTTGTCTTCAACCAGATCTTAGTCAAACTAAATCTGAGTGGTATCATGGTCATAGCATATGCAGATAACATCGTATTAAGGGACTCAAACAAAATTGTACCTCCTCTGTGCGAGCTCCTTAGAATAGCTCTTGACAAGCTCAGCAATTGGGCTAGAACTTGTGGACTCAACATTAACCCTCTGAAGACAGAACTGGTCTTGTTTACCCGGAAATGTAATATTCCCAACATAGATGAACCAACAATTAATTGGTACTTTGCTACAGGTTTCGACCATTTGGAAACATCTGAAAATATCTTGGTGTTGTATTGATCGTTAACTAAACTGGTAAGAATATATAAAGAAAGACAGTAGAAAACCTCATATGGGGTACCAGCCCCAGGAGCCTTAATTGGATATATAGACCCGTAATAAAGCCAATTCTTCTTACGTACGCATGCATGGTTTGATTGTCCGCTCTAGGCTTTGTTCACATGGCAATGCACCGCACGTTTTTTCGCAGTATAGATCCGTGTGAATGAGCAGTGGCGTATACATTCTAACGGGTGATTTTTTAGCTGGTTTGGTTTTGGCAACACTGGTTTTGACAGCTGACGTGTGTTTAGTACCTTGTGTTACTGTCAAACAGCTTCAATTTGGTTTGCAATTTAACCATGGATCGTCTTACAAATGACCAACGCTTGCAAATTATTGAATTTTACTATCAAAATTCGTGCTCGGTTCGAAATGTTCATCGCGCGCTGCTTCCATTTTATGGTCGGCATTCTCGACCTTCTGAGCAGTCTATTCGGAAGATTGTGACCAAATTTCGCACCAAATTTACTTTGTTGGACATTAAACCACCAACACGTTTACGTACTGTGCGTAGTGAAGAAAATATTGCGGCCGTATCAGCTAGTGTGACAGAAGACCGCGAAATGTCGATTCGGCGCCGTTCCCAGCAGTTAGGCCTTTGTTACAGCACTACGTGGAAAATTTTGCGGAAGGATTTGGGCGTAAAGCCTTTTAAGACACAGCTGGTGCAAGAACTAAAGCCAGCCGACCTACCACAACGCCGAATTTTTGGTGAATGGGCTCTTGGAAAGCTGGCCGAGGATCCGCTTTTTTATCGAAAAATTGTGTTCAGCGATGAGGCTCATTTTTGGTTGAATGGGTACGTAAATAAGCATAATTGCCGCATTTGGAGTGAAGATCAGCCAGAAGCATTGCAACAGCTACCAATGCATCCCGAAAAAGCCACTGTTTGGTGCGGTTTATGGGCCGGCGGCATTATTGGGCCATATTTCTTCAAAGATGATGCGAATCGCAGCGTTACTGTCAATGGTGAACGCTACCGAGCGATGATAACAAACTTTTTTTTGCCCGAAATGGAAGTTCTTGACTTGCATGATATGTGGTTTCAACAAGACGGTGCCACATGCCACACAGCACGCGAAACAATGGCGTAATTGCGAGGCGCGTTTGGTGAACAGTTAATTTCACGTTTCGGGCCGGTCAATTGGCCGCCTAGATCGTGCGATTTGACACCATTAGATTATTTTTTGTGGGGGTATGTCAAAGCTAATGTCTATAGGGACAAGCCCGCTTCGATTGACGCACTGGAAGCCAACATCCATGCATTCATTCGTGAGATACCGGCCGATATGTGTGAAAGAGTATGCCAAAATTGGACTCAGCGGATGGGCTACCTGAGACGCAGCCGCGGTCAACATTTGCATGAAATTATCTTTAAACATTAAATTGCAAGGTTCAAACTATCGATTCAAATAAATATTTCATTAATTTTTTCGAATTTTTTGTGTTTTTTTTTTTTAAGTTTTAAACCTCTTAAAAAATCACCCTTTACATGAACCTTGGACGAGGTTAAGTTAGTACTTTTGCCGTTTAAAATTTCTTTTGCACCGTCTAGACTTTTATTTATTACAAAAAACGTGAAGCGCATTGCCGTGTGAACCAGGCATTAGATAAGGAAACAAATCTACAAACCATGACTAAAATTCAAAAACTAGCGTGTATTGTTACAACCAGTGCTAAGAGAACTACACCTACGGCAGCCTTGGAAACGTTCCTTTCACTAGCCCCGCTCGATCTTTTAACGAAGGAGCTGATGTCAGCCAAAAGAAGACTTAAACAGTGTCATAATTAGAAAAAGAGTGACTATGGTCATAGAACCATAATGAAATTTTACTGACATAGACTTTCCTACTAGAGAATTCTGGAAAGAAAACAGGGTCATCAATGAAAATGATATTTCGGTGTTTATTGACGGTTCCAAAATAGTCTAAATGGTTGGTCCAGGCATCTTCTCTTTACCCATCTTTAAAGATATCAATAAAGCTTCCAAACTTTTGCAGTGTCTGCCAAGCAAAAGTGCTTACAGTTTGCAAAGCTGTGAAGCATCTTTCCTCTCATGAAGTAGTCAAATGCAATATAGACATCTTCATAGATAACCAAGCCAGGTGGCATTTAATACAGGATCCCAGAAAATTGTGATATTTTTGGTAATTAAATGGCTGCTGGAACTGGCCAAAATCTTATCATATCTTGATCCGAGTCGAATTGAACTCTCGATATTTATGCCAATGGAGCAGAAATAAAATTAGAATCCACCAGAATTTCCTGGAAGCTGCAGAAGTCATCACCTTACAAGGTATAAAGATTTATTGCTGAAGTTTTCAAAAAAAAAAAAAAACTGAATATTTATTCAAGATAAGCAGGCCTCAATTTACGCTTGTAGTTGAAGTCCTAAAAGGCCTCAACTCATTGAAAACCCACATGAGCAGAATGGGTAACAGCCCATCTGACTTATGTAGGGGCAGTCAAGTTGAAGAGGCAGAAGAGGACTCATTCATTTCCTATTGTGAATGTCTCAATCAAGAAAACAAGCCTCGGAAAATACTTTTTCGATGAAACGGGAGACATTTCTACCGTGCCACTAAAGAATATCCTAAAATTCACTCAGAAGTCAGAATTGGTTCAAGGAAGCTTATTCCCATTTTTATATTAATTTCTCCTCAATCCAACACATTTCCACTCCTCACACTTATCTTCCTTTATCCTGGGGAGTTTAAGTGAGATGCAAAATGAAAACAAATGTTTTCACAAAATAATTCTCTTATAACAATTAATTCACTCTGTGAAAACCTGTGAAAAGATAAATTATAAAAAGAAGCAATTTATGCTCGTAAGATATACCCAAGTCACCATCTTCGTATTTCTATGACGATACAATAAGCTTTTACTGTTACAGATTGATAGAAATGAGAGGCATTTCACAATTTAGTACTTTTTAGTACTCTCTTTGGCAGTTGTTTTTCATATCGAGTTCGAGAACCGCCTTCAGCATGTTAGTGAAGTGAAAAATGATAAGACTCTGTGAGAATTGAAATGTTAACTTTGTTTTCATTTCACAGATCGAGAATTGACCCCCCGCTAACTTCACTGTGATGTTAGCAGATCACAGAAACCGATCATGCTAGGAATTTGTAGTAAGACTCCAAATTTTGCATTGCATTTTGGCATTTCAACGATAGGCTATGTTCAAAATATGAAGTCCCTAATTTGAAAAAAAAATGCATACTAACCTGCTTACTTTACAGTGAAGTTGGCAGGTCATATCGAATATCTCAGGATCCCAGCATGCTAGGAGCGAACTTGCAATAAGACTCCAAATTTTCAGTTGTAATTAATTTTCTCAATATGTAAAATACCACAAAATTGACTTCAATATGAAGTTAGCAAGTCACATGGTATATCTGAAGAACCAAGCAAGCTAAGAACTTGCAGTAGAGCACCAAATAAGCAGGTTCCTACATTTTCAGAATAGGCTCGTTCCAAAATTTGAAATTCTTAATTTGAAAAAATTGTATAGTGACCTAGTTACTTCACCAGTGAAGTAAGGTCAGTATGAAATTATTTTCAAATAAAGGACTTCAAATTTGAAACCTAGCCTATTGTTCAAATCAAAAAAAAAATGGAAATTTGGATGTGACCTGCTAACTTCACTGTGAAGTAACTGGTCACTCGAATCCAACTTTATTTGGCGAACTGCAAAATCGGGAATAGAAGAGCAGTCAAATTTTTTTAAAATGCAAATTTCTGTTAGGGTTCCATTTGTATGGAAGAAAGTGGCCCTGCTAACTTCACAGACATGATAATGAAGCTCACCGTATCTTCAACTCTTCTAACATTTACTAACTGGAAGGACCAGTAGTAGTGATCCGGGTTATCGTAAGCCCCTCGGAATAATCCTTCATCGTTGATATTGGAGGAGTGCAATGTGTTGATCATAACGTGGTCAATTTGGTTGACGGTTGATGGACCACTCCTTGTAGGCCCAAGCTGAGAATATATGTCGTAGTCGTATTCAGTAGCTCATATAACATGTTCACTAAGTATTCTGAATGGAACTGTAGTTATCACCATTGATTCCATTTGGAGAATTTATCAATGGAATTTATCTGTGCTTTACTATTATTTAATTTTTCTACGAAAATAAATGATTTTTTTTAATAGTCTTGGCTTTGGTCTTGATTGCTTCACTCTTTTTAAATATTGTACCTTTTAGTTTCGATATAGGTTTGATAAATTAACTGCAGATGTTTATGTTCGAAGTTGTATCGGAGTTCGGAGATGGATCAAATAAAGTTTGAACAGCAGTTTTTTTCGCTATCGATCCGTGATAGCGAAAAAAACTGCAACAGATTCAACGGATTGTTAATTGATTGAAGACGGATCGAATACTGATTTAAGATAGATTAAAGCCATAGAAGGATGTATTAAAGAAGCATTAAAAATTAAGCAAAAGACGTATTGGAGGTGCATTGGAAACGGGTCGAAGACAGGACCCTTGAATTTAAGAGACTTGTTCCCGCAATTGAAATAATCTTCAAATTTTTTCACTCGATGTCCATTTCTAAAGCCTAGTTTTTCTCATGGTCTTTTTTAGTCATTTATAACCCCCAGTTTTACAGTACTAAAGTTACTCCATCTCAAACTTTAGTTCAGCAGAACAATTGAAGTCAGTTCAAGTTTTAGACGAGACTGTGAAACTTGGGGTAAAAGTTTTATGCGATTTGCATTAAAATTATCAGATTGAAACGAGCTTAAGGAAATAATACCGCTTGATATTTTGTAATTTATTTTTGATAAATAGTTATTGATCTTTGTTTTTAATAGGTATGTATATATTACATATTTCATTTTTGGTTTCATTTTACATGAACGCTTGCGAAATACAATACTCAATACTTTTGCCATAATTTTCCTTGAACTTGAAAAATATTAAAAATTATCTTCACTTTTGGTTAGAATGAAAAAAAAATTCTACCCCACAGTTTTTCTTTAAACACCAAACTGACTTTGTTTTTAACTTTTTCCTTACATAAAATTTTATTATTTTTTTTTCAGTTTTTCCTCCTTTTATTTTTGTGTGGATATGGATACACAAGACGTTGACTTACTTGGCAAAGTTAATGTATTTGAAAGAATTTCAAGAGCATTAACTTTGACCACTGTTCCTAGTTTTTAGTTTCGCTTTTTGTAGTTCTTTATTTGAGGGAAATATATTTTTTTTTAATTTTTTGATACTTTAATGGAAACCAGACATGATGAGAAAGTGTATACTGTTTTCATATATATTATTACCCTTTAAAGTTTCTTATAGAATTCAAGTGAAAAATATCTAAGACTATTATGTTTTAAATACCTATTTTCTCTTAAATTAAGGATACTCATACAAATTTAATTTCATGACTTTCTTTTGATGCAACTACAACAAAGCCCAAAATTAAATTTTTGAAGGTAGTCTAAAAATATTAATCTTTACCTAATGGTCATTATCATAATTAGCTTAAAAACATTTGCTCAACAGTTTTTTTATCTAAAATTCCTTAACTTATCATTACAACTGTTCATTTATGAACTGAAATATAATTTTGTGTACCGACTTATGGAGGATTTTTTTTTTATAAAAAAAATTCTTTCCTTGCTTAGAAAACATAGGCTTTTCTTATATAAAGTCCCCTTTAAATAATTCACAATCATTTGGGGTTTATATCTGCTTGAGCAATCAATTAAAATAACAAGATTTGCATAGAATTTCAAGTTCATTTTGCTTGAGAAAATCTGTTTTTTTGTCCCTTCTTTCAATTAAGTTTAGGGAGTCAAAAAGATAGGTGAACGTTTATGTATTCCGTATGCTCCATGATAAGATCAAGTTAGGTCTATATATGAACCTAAATGGAAAATTTAATTTCATGGAAGCGCAAGGGAATTTAAATTTCGCTAAAGCTTTCGAAGGGCCGGTCGAGTCAAAGCTCACATAACTCATGAGAATTACTTTAAGATTACGACTAAAAATAACCTACATATTTAATTAACTATGTCCGGATTCTTTTTTGAAATTGTTAGTTTTATTCACTGAGAACTGAGAAAAGAGGCAAACCAAACTACCTATTTGAGAAGATTATTTGATATTTTCAGGGAAGCATTTGCTTAACCGCACTGGATTTATATTTACAATCAATTCAATATGGTAGATAATTTGATTATTACCAAATCCTAACAATTAATCAGACACCATTCGATTTTAATTCACTCAACTGAATATGAAAAAATTTATTAATTATCTTCATTCTTATCAATATTATTTGTTTCCTTTAAATGCTTAAAAAAAGAATCATGAAATGTTTAGTAAACTAATATATTTAACCATTCTGTTTAAATTCACTTAAGTGAAGAATTACTGAATTATTTATGATCTATAAAAATAACTAAAATTTGAGGTAATGCTTCCCAGTGAATTTTGTTCAAACTACTTTCTGAATGAATTCAAAAATAATAGTTTTTTTACTTAAGTGAATCATTTATTCATCATTTCTGAAGAGCAATGTTTGCTAGGATTGGTTACGCTAAATTGAAGTAGCACCGTCTTCTTAAGATAATTCCTCGTTTGATCTCTATTAAGAACTTAGGTGTCATTTCCTGCTATCCTGTATCCCAGCCAACATTTTCGTTCAGTAATGAACTATGTATAAATCGATCATAAAAGTGAAGAAATCGACCAAAAAAGAATTTACTTATGATTCTATTTGAATCCTTTTATCTGGGCAACGCGACACTTTTTAGAATATCTTAGTGAATTATTTATGATTCGAATTCTAAATATTAAATGATTCTTTTATGAGTCAATAAAATGAAGGCCTTAGAATATTTGTATGACTTATAAAAGGTTCATAAAATAATTATTTAACTGATTATATAGAACTCTTACATCTATTCATTTAAATGAAGAATTTTCGGATCATTAATGACCTAGATAATGTGAATTAAAATAATTTTGCTCACTTTTTTTTAAAACAATTTTTTGTCACTTTTGTTTTATATTTGTTTATATATACATCAATACTTTATCAGTTACTTTACAGTAGACGCCCGATATAGTGAAGTAATAAACACGAGCAGGAATTTCCATTTTTTTTTTCAGGCAAAATTAAATGCTTGTAAGACTCCTTTGTTAAAAGCACACAATAGATACGTAAGTAGATAAATATCTCTTTTCGCATGTGAAATCACAGGATAAATGAGAATACGACAAATAATTCAGCATTTAGATGAATCTATTTTCACAATTGCATAAAAACTATGTCACAGAAGTACAAATTTAAATGAGTGTACAAAATACATTAATCAAGGATAAGGTTTCAGTAAACATGTCGCAGGGGCATTGAATCTGGAAAATTCTAGTTTTTTTTCCCCCCGTGGGTAGGTGCAAAACCTGCTATTCAGGCTTTATGTGGACCGTAAAACGCGTGCTCATAGAAGTGTGAGATTCCTTCTAAGCCACCTCCACTTCCCGATTGCATCTAAGTTGAAACTTATCTAGCAATTTATTTTTAACGTAGTTAAGTAACGTGTTGCAGGTTACTTTCCAGTGTAATTCCGCGATTTCGAAGCAGTTTTCTGTTCACCGCACCAAGTCGGAAGGTTTTGTTCTTCGCAGATGGCATACTAAATTTGACTTGTCAAATGTCACGTGTTCTAATAGTCGATTTCTATGTTTTCGCGCGCAACTTTTTATTTCCTCCCGCACCGTAGGAAAACCGAGATCCCTATGAAGATCTTCGTTTCTTATATACCACGGAGCATTTACAAATGACCTAAGCAATTTATTTTCAAACGTTCGTAAGTTATTTAAGTTTGTAACGGAAGATGGTCCTACTTTGTATATGGGCGGTGATCTGCCCTCTCTAAGTCCACTCAGAACCACAGGATTCTCTAAGGAGGCCTAAGTATGCAACGTAAGGTGTCCAGTCAACTGAGTGCATGCAGGCATGCTTGCGAAGGCCAAAAGCTAACTCGTCGGTGGGGAGGGAACTTGCACCCGCCGCTGGACTGCCGTACCTAATCTTAACATGCCTATTCAAAGATTGGGCTCACGATCCCTTTAAGTTCTGTTTTAAGCAACATTTTTGAAGTACATCTCTTTGTGGGGGAACCTATCGATGTGCTAGTTCCCGGAGTATACCCTCCCACCGTTTAATACTCTTGAGTAAAAACACCGTGGTTACCGAACGACTCCTCTTATACTGGCGATAACCCCTAATTTAAACTTATGTGTTGGCCTACTGCCTACACATGCAACCTCCGTCAACGCGCTTTGACCTACTCACTTTCCCTTCTACTACAAAAATCACTCACTCATGGAGAAAAGAAACAAAAGAATTGGGTTAGAATTCATACATGGTATCAGATTTTTATTGAGAAAAAAAAAATAGTTCATTTCTTATCACATTCTTCTTTGTATAAATTCTCTTCGAATGTTAAACTGCAAGTGTGGATTTATAGTTACATAGAGCCAGTGCGCTCTGATAAATTGATCTTAATGGAAGAGAGGTTTTAATCGGTCTTTTGATAGGTCTCTTCTCTAAATTTGTTTTGCTTTTAAAACTCGAGAAATTTAAATACGCGTGCTCTTACTTGCGGTTTAAATTCATTTATCTTCGAAGAGGCTTCTGATTCTTATTATATTATTTTCAAACTGTGTGGTTTAGCTCTCTCTCTCTCTCTCTCTCTCAAATTACCAATATATCAAAAATTTATATAGATACGAAATCTATTTCGTCAAATCGTTCAAATTATCTTGATTTTATACTATATCCATTCAAACAATATATACGAACATACATATATGTGAACTCACCGACATTACTTTATGATTCTGAGGCTCCGTCCAATAAAGTGGTGCGCACTCCTTTGTTGGTTGGATGATAAGTGACTAGTGACGCTCTCTAGGCGTTGATGTTAATTTTCTTGTGAAAGCTAAATTGTTGCTTGGTGGAAGAGATAAAATCTTTTTAATTTGAACATATAAAAAAATAATTTTAATAATTACTTAACTTCCTGATACAGGATAATTATAAGGTTAGCTTTACTCTGTTATCGAAGAGTTAACACTAGAAATGATCGTTCGTTGGCGGATGATGGAATCGAAAAGAAACTATCAAGCATGGAGTAAGGAAAAGCTCATTTTCTGCCGTGATAATAGATTAAAAAAAATGATCTGAAGCTGGCAGCGAAACATTCGAGTATCGAAGGTATAGAATTAGTGTTGCAGGGATGTATAAAAATTCACACTATTAATCATCGAGTATGTAGGTAGTTTGCGCCAAGGTGCCCGTACAAGTTTGTATCGCAGGTACAACCCCAAAGTATACCATATACCATACCATATACCATACCATATACCATACCATATACCATACCATATACCATACCATATACCATACCATATACCATACCATATACCATACCATATACCATACCATATACCATACCATATACCATACCATATACCATACCATATACCATACCATATACCATACCATATACCATACCATATACCATACCATATACCATACCATATACCATACCATATACCATACCATATACCATACCATATACCATACCATATACCATACCATATACCATACCATATACCATACCATATACCATACCATATACCATACCATATACCATACCATATACCATACCATATACCATACCATATACCATACCATATACCATACCATATACCATACCATATACCATACCATATACCATACCATAACCATACCATATACCATACCATATACCATAAGTCCCAACAGGTTTAAGAACCTGTCGGTATAAAATCAATTTATTTTCAATACTAAGCTCTGAATATTTACCGAGTAACCAGTTCATATCTCTAAAATTACTTTTTAGTTCTTCGCATTTCTTTTTAACGTGCGGCTTCCATTTTAATTTTGCGTCTAGAGTCATTCCCAGATACTTTACCTCATTTGCAAATGGAACACGAGCGGTATTAAGAAAAACGGGTAATCTATTTATTTTTTTATACGTAAAGTCACGTGGACTGACTTTTGTTCATTGAGCGCCATTCGCCATGTTTTTGTCCACTCATTGACATTATTAAGAGCATTTTGTAATTTAATTGTAGCTTCGCTAATCGTTTTGCCTACTGCTAGCATTGCAGTATCATCAGCAAACGTGGCTACAATAGTGTCATCTGTTTGAGGCATATCGCGTGTAATTAAAAGGTACAGAACTGGACCTGGTACACTTCCTTGTGGTACCCCAGCCACTATTTTATTTTAAATCAGAATAATCATTTCCGTGTCTTACACGAAAAAGTCTTTCATTTAGATATCCGTTTAGAATGTTGTGAAGTCCTTCAGGCAGAACTTGTCTTAATTTGAATTTGAGGCCTTCGTGCCACACCTTGTCAAACGCCTGCGACACGTCGAACAGATTTTCTTTTCTTCAAGAGCTCTCTCAATTACGTCAGTAATTCTATGCACTTCTATGCTTGCTTCTAAATCCGAACTGATGTTCAGGTATTAATTGTTTCTCTTCTATTATCGGTTGCAGGCGCAGGAGAAGTATTCTTTCAAAAACTTTTGATATAATAGGAAGAAGCGAAATCGGCCTGTAAGACTTCTTTTCGTGAGATGGTTTGCCAGGTTTCAAAACCATTATGACTTCCGCAACTTTCCATTGGCTCGGAACATATTCAACCTTAGGGCGGCATTTATTATGTAATGGAGGTTAATAAACCCTTTACGAGGGAGCATTTTCAAAATCTCTGCCGTTATTAAGTCATATCCTGGAGCTTTGTTGGACTTAAGCTTCTTTATTTCTCTTTTTAATTCGGCAAGTGTAGCATTTCTCGTTATGTAGTTTTCATTTGAGGTAAAATTCATATTAATATTTTCGTTGAGTTCTTGCCTATCGAACGGCTTAAATGTTTCTCCTAAGTAATCGGCGAATACCGTCGCTTTTTCTTTGTTACTTTTAGCCCATTTATTTTAGCTTTTCTTAATCGGGGGCATTGGAACCTTTGGTTTTTTCGTCGTTTTTATAGCTTTCCAAAGTGGGTAGTTGGATTCTTTCCCCGCTGTCAAGCCTTCAAGGTAATTTTCAACTTCAAGGTTTTTGAAATCTGATATCGCCGTTTTTAGCATATTACTCAAGCGATTTAAATGAGCTTTGTGTTGAGGAGCACGGGTTTGCTGCCATTTTTTACGTGCTTTTCGTTTCTCTATCACTAAATCTTTTATTTCTTGCGGATATTTTATATCTTTATAGCGAGGCATTAGCCTTTGATGAGGTGTGTTATCCCAAGCTGCTTTTTGTATTATATGAACAAAGGTATCTACTGCGTCTTCAAGCTCAAGAGGCGTTTGTAATGATACCCTTAACTCAACGTTGTCCTCGATATCTTTTTTATATCCATCCCAGTTGGTTTTACTGTTTGTTAACCTGGGTGGTTTTTCAAATTTAACAAGGCTTTCGCTCATAATGAGTACGACAATTCTAGTTTAATATTGAAAAATGTAATATGTTCACTATTTCTAGAGTTTTATTTTTCATCTACTTAGAGCTTAGAAAATTTTGAGTGTTTACTATACTGCATAGGTCACTCTTTGGATATTCACTAAATAGAGCGTATACTTTGAATGTATGGTTTATGTATATTTTTTTGTATTTAATTTCCTTAATTTCTAACTTTTTTTCCTTATTATTGGTTATCAACTTTTTTATTTTCATTATTATAATTTTGTTAACAATACTGTAAAACGAGTAATGCCCGTATCTAAAAATAATAATTATTGAATTCGTCACCTCGTCCGTTTTCATTAAAAACTTTTTTGAAATCATAATCAAGGATCCAAACATTTTATATACAAATTAATACCACATGAAAGGGGCTCCGGACCTTTGGCACCTCATAAATGGGAAATTTTATGCTTGAGAATTTTAGAAAAAATTAAGTATGTCATTTGAAAGGTAACTTCATCGTCATAAAAGGTCAGCTACTTTCAGTAATTCGTCAACCATACATATTTTTTAATAAATTAAAAAAAAATTCTAGGTCATTGCGATTTTTGGCATTTATGGAAAATTTGCAAAACATTACGAGTAATACCACCTGATAGGCCTTAAGATCTTTATTAAAGGTCAGCTAGTTTCAGAAATTTGTCAACTAAAGCTTCTTTTTTACGATTTTTTAAAGTTTTTTTTTAAAGTCACGAACGTTGTTTGGCATAATGATAAAAAATCATAACAACATTTATAAAATTTATAAAGATCTAGTTACTATCAGCGGCCTTTACCACAAAACTACAATTATAGTAAAAGAGACCAATTTTCACAAATTACAAAGGTTTGTGTTCCACAAAGCTTAAAGTAAATATGGAACTTACAATCAAACAATTTCTCTATGCTCTGGGTCGCAAAGCTTCAAGTGCAGATACAATTCAACAAATCTACCTCATACATGCACCACAAAACCCCAACAATAATTGTAAAAGCAAGTGTCAATCATGGATATTTAACAAGTAATTATAATTTCTGTACCACAAATGAAAACAGTTACGATTGTTAAATTTGCGAATTTCCTTTTTTTGTAAATACAATTCGAACAAAAAGAAACTCTATTTGCTTGAAACTTAACTAATTAAATTAATTGATTAAGGAGAACAATACTTGGTCGCACGTCTTTGTTCTAATGTTCAAGTTGCTTGAAACTTCAGAGCTTTTGAAATATACAAATAGTTACAGAAAAAGCAAAAAAAGTATTTAAATCATGTTCATAGTTTTCCACACCTGTTTTTGAGCTCTAAGTTATTTTACTAGTTGTATATACAGTTAAAAGAATGATTTAAATATTTTTATATTTCTATATTTTTTTTTCTATATTTCTTTCATATTTTAAAAGTTTTTTAATTCCAAGCAACTTGAACATAAAAGCAAGTATGTGCAATCCAGTCGTGCATTTTATTTTTATTTACCTAGGTATATTTAATAATCATCATTCACATATATAATGCCGAGATCCTTAAAAAAATTTGAATGACTAATTTATGATCTATAGTTTTTCTGTCAGTGGCATTTTCAAATGATATCTCATGTTTATTTAAAAAAATGGTGATTTAGTTAACCAAAACAAATGTACATATGCTGTCTATCTGTGAAACAACATATTGAAATTTATTACAAAATCTTACTTGTAACGACTTTACAATTTTCAAAAGGTAGATTAAGTTTTTCTTACTATTTGACAATGATTTGTAAAATTTTATTTACACTTGTAGCTTTGTGGTACAGGACTGGTGGAAATTGTCGATTTTCCTATTGCTTAAGACGGATTTTTCCATTGTAAAGTTCCAGGTTTAATTGTAGCTTTGTGGTTCATAAACCTTTGTAGTTTAATTATTTTTCTAAACTTTGTTTAGTCGTGTCGTGACGAGATTGTGTTTCTGAGCTGCACACAAAAGGTAAATTTCCTAATTTAACAAATGTAACCCCTTTCTTTTGTGGTACACAAATTATAATTACTTGTGAAATATCCATAGTTGACATTTGCTTATACAATTATTAAATTGTAAAAAAACTAGATAAAATCGTAAAAAAGAATCTATAGCTGCCAAATTACAGAAATAAGCTGACCTTTTATAGAGATCTTAGGGCCTTTCAGGTGGTTTTCGGTTTTTTCAAATTTCCCATAAATTATGCCAAAAATCGCTTTGAGCAGCTTGAAATATTTTAAAAATTCATTTAAAAAAAAAAACATTAGCTGACCAATTACTGAAACAAGCTGACATTTTATAGAGATCTAGAGATCTTTTTGTCAAAATGTTTGTAAATTTTCCAAAAATTTTTGGCGAATTTCCCATAAATGACCATGTTTTTTTTAATTAATTAAAATTCATAAAAAGATACTCGTATGTACTGTCGAAAAATTACTAAAAAAGGCATACCGTTTATGACCTTTTAGTGGCCATTCAAATGGCATACTTTTTTTTAAATGACCCAAATGAGTTGCCAACACTTTTTTTTATGACCTTGTAG
The DNA here is from genome assembly GCA_946251815.1 of Dasysyrphus albostriatus. Classification (NCBI taxonomy): domain Eukaryota; kingdom Metazoa; phylum Arthropoda; class Insecta; order Diptera; family Syrphidae; genus Dasysyrphus; species Dasysyrphus albostriatus. Next base: position 59,598,030 of record OX276337.1, on the reverse strand, counting down.
CAAAATTTAAAAATTCGTAGAAAAAAAAACTATAGCTGAGCAATAACTTAAAATAGTTGAACTTTTATCGTGATCTGGAAATTTTGGGGTGTTATACTTTTTTTGTAAATTTCCCATAAAAATGAGTTGCCAAAAATCGAGCGAGACCTTGCGTGACCTTGAAAATCTTTAAGCCTTGATTACAAACTATCTAGGGCTGACTAATTTCTAGGACTATTTGACCTTTTCTGACCAATTACCTACCAATAAGATGGCATTTCCTCTTTTCAAATTCCCCATATATTAGGTGCCAAAGGTCCAGAGCCAAAAAATTACCTCTAGAAATAATATATTCCTAGATATGCATCAAAACGCATAATTTACAGATCTTTATATTCAAATTTCAAAAAAACGTGATGTTTTATAGTAATGCTGATCCCAGATTCAAATTAAGCAAATCGAAAAACTACCAGAAAAATATATTTTTGTTTATGCTTAGAGACAAAAATTAAAATATTTTTGGTAATTTATATTAGTGTTTTCGATTGGATTTTCGAAAACAGTGAAAATATTGCAATTTTCAACTAGCGCTTGAGTCCAAATGCGTTGTCACATTAAAAAACCTTAGACAGAGATTTGTTGGAAATTGTATATGCTTTCGTACCTTGATAAAGTTTACGAATATATTTATAATTTTCAATCCATAAGTGAAAAATTTATCAAAAAATGCATTTTTGCATTTTTAGTCGCAAAACTCAGATTCAGATTCAGCACCCCCGAAAACATGAAGCCGCAGTAAAATCAAATCTTCCCCATAATTTGTTTGCTAAATGCCCCTTTGAGCACAAATTGATTGGATTACGAATGTTGTTTTTCAATATCGGTGTTGATTCTGCATAAAATCGTCACTTCTAAGAATTTTCAGAAGCACAAAAAAAAAACAATTTAATTTTTAACGTTTTTAACGATATACAAATATGTATTAAGTATACCTTAATTAAAATTCAAACTAATGTTTTTTTGTTTTGTTCTCCTGAAAATTCTCAGAAGTGACATACATATATAAGTTTTTGTACTATCAACAACGATATGGCACGCGCACTTTTTCATTTCTGAATAAAATGCAGCAATTTCTCTCTCTTTTGACATTACATTTTACTATTGGCGAAATGTAAAAATTCAGAATAACTCCTTTTACAACACATTCATGTGATTCTGTAATTGTGGTGACCGGTTGAAACTAGAAAGAGGAAGTTAAAATACTTTTGCCGTAGGTAAAAACGAATGCATTCTCTACTACAGAAAGTTAAATAGCAACTACAAAACATCCCTTTTCAAATGCCATAAGAAATTTAATTTTGAAAAAAAAAGTTTTAAGTGTTACATTTTCAAATTTGGTTTAGTTTTCGAGTTATACCAAACACGTTGAAAAGTATGACCAGAGTGACCATTTTCTCAAGGGTGAATTTAGTATAATTTCTAGTACCTATGCTTCTCTCCCAAATATAACGGGTGATTTTTTAGCTGGTTTGGTTTTGGCAACACTGGTTTTGACAGCTGACGTGTGTTTAGTACCTTGTGTCACTGTCAAACAGCTTCAGTTTGGTTTGCAATTTAACCATGGATCGTCTTACAAATGAAAAACGCTTGCAAATTATTGAATTTTACTATCAAAATTCATGCTCGGTTCGAAATGTTCATCGCGCTCTGCTTCCATTTTATGGTCGGCATTCTCGACCTTCTGAGCAGTCTATTCGGAAGATTGTGACCAAATTTCGCACCAAATTTACTTTGTTGGACATTAAACCACCAACACGTTTACGTACTGTGCGTAGTGAAGAAAATATTGCGGCCGTATCAGCTAGTGTGACAGAAGACCGCGAAATGTCGATTCGGCGCCGTTGCCAGCAGTTAGGCCTTTGTTACAGCACTACGTGGAAAATTTTGCGGAAGGATTTGGGCGTAAAGCCTGTTAAGATACAGCTGGTGCAAGAACTAAAGCCAGCCGACCTACCACAACGCCGAATTTTTGGTGAATGGGCTCTTGGAAAGCTGGCCGAGGATCCGCTTTTTTATCGAAAAATTGTGTTCAGCGATGAGGCTGATTTTTGGTTGAATGGGTACGTAAATAAGCATAATTGCCGCATTTGGAGTGAAGATCAGCCAGAAACATTGCAACAGCTACCAATGCATCCCGAAAAAGCCACTGTTTGGTGCGGTTTATGGGCCGGCCGGCGGCATTATTGGGCCATATTTCTTCAAAGATGATGCGAATCGCAGCGTTACTGTCAATGGTGAACGCTACCGAGCGATGATAACAAACTTTTTTTTGCCCGAAATGGAAGTTCTTGACTTGCATGATATGTGGTTTCAACAAGACGGTGCCACATGCCACACAGCACGCGAAACAATGGCGCAATTGCGAGGCGAGTTTGGTGAACAGTTAATTTCACGTTTCGGGCCGGTCAATTGGCCGCCTAGATCGTGCGATTTGACACCATTATATTATTTTTTGTGGGGGTATGTCAAGGCTAATGTCTATAGGGACAAGCCCGCTTCGATTGACGCACTGGAAGCCAACATCCATGCATTCATTCGTGAGATACCGGCCGATATGTGTGAAAGAGTATGCCAAAATTGGACTCAGCGGATGGGCTACCTGAGACGCAGCCGCGGTCAACATTTGCATGAAATTATCTTTAAACATTAAATTGCAAGGTTTAAACTATCGATTCAAATAAATATTTCATTCATTTTTTCGAACTTTTTGTGTTTTTTTTTTAAAAGTTCTAAACCTCTTAAAAAATCACCCATTATTTAATAGTTATAATAAGAAAAACTGAACGTAATTGTTCATTCATGCCCGTTATTTTACGGTATATTCAATATATCGATTATATTTTTAAGAAACGAACTGACTGAAATGTTCCAATTTCAAAAGGATTCCTTGTTTTGTATCCATTCGAAGGAAAGTTCAACTAAGCCCATATCAAATCGAGGCCTTTTCTTGCTACTTTACTCCTTCAATTAAATTTTGAAATTGAATCAGTATAAATATATTTTTTGTACTTGGTTCTAAAATGAAAATCTAACTTAAAAAAAAAAACAACAAATAGATATACATCCTTTTCAATCACCTTGGTTATCACATCAATGGTTTCTCCATGTCAAAATAATGTATCTACATACCTAATCAAAAAGTTCTTCAAAAGGAATACTTTTGTTAAGAAAAACATTTACCCTATACTGGGTGTTGCTAAGTTATGTGTACTAAAAAAGAAAAAACTTTCCTAGAATCTTATTTACAGCTTCTCCATATCATCTAACGTCAGATACAATGGAAATTGTGTGGGTGACATTTTTTGTCGTTCGGACAACTAAACTTCATTTATATCGATACAAATATTTCCGTATATTATACCCATCAGCTTTTGAAGCTACTTTAGTCCTCCAAACAACTTCTTGCAATGCTCACAAAAAAAAAAAATCCCTTGATATTTTCACTCTCACTTTTGTTTATCTTGGAAATGGTTATTTGAAAAGCTCATTTTGTTCGTATGAAATCAAATTATGGTCATGGGAACGTTTCTGCTTTGGTTAGAATATTATGCCCCGAGGAATTCATTTATACGGCAAAAAAGGAAATTATGTTATCAAACATTGATTCGTTTAAGTCTTGACAATTGGATGAGTAGGTTGTGAAATGTCGTTTTTTTTTTTTTTGCTGGCTTAGCATGGCTTATAAGGCAATCTTTAGTTAAGTGAACGTATATCAAGTAGATCCTGATAAAAAGTTTGCAAAATATTATATCAGGGATTTTTATTAGAAGTTGATTGATAAATTATATTTTCGGAAGAATTTATGTTGGAACAAATATTTATTTACGAATTAAATTATACACTGGTTTGTGTGTACCAGCTATCTTTTTTTTAATAAGTCCAACAACAACAAAATTTAACTTTTTACCTAGTAACACAAAGTTTTAAGAAATAATACCTAATGGAGTAATAATGAGATGCATAATAGTCTTCGAAATACTGTTTACGCTGAAGTACCTACTGGTTACCATGTCATCAAGAAATAATATGACCCTATTGACATTTCGTATACGATGTTCTAGGAAAAAAAAAAAAACAAAAACTAAGCGAATTTTTATTTCTTATAGCAATTTTTATATTGGTAAATGAACCTTTTATATTCTGAAATGTCATCTCAATTTAAATTTGATTTGTTTGACTTATTTTTCAGTTACTCTGACTGCAAGGAACTTATATAAGCTTCTTTAAGAAATTTGATTCTTTCGATTGGTATTATTTTCGAATTAAAAAGGCAAGGTTGCTTTAGTTGCTCTTCGCTTCAAACTATATGCTTGTGTTTTATGTTCATGTGAGTTTGAATAATCTTTCGAAAATTCATACTCATTTGCCTTCGGGCTTAAAAAAAGATTTTTTCCTGTCAGCTTTATAAATTAAAAAAAAAGAAATATCAAATATCTGCAAGTTTTCTTTTCTTGAAGATTTCTTTTTTAAACAACCCTTGTTAGTAGGTTTAGTTAGGTAGAAGTTGCTGTCTGTAAATTAAAACTGGCACTGATTCACTTAGACCAGAGTTGGTCCATTGTGATGCCACATGAATTTGGAAAACTCCTTCCATACCCGTTAAACCACTTGGAGCTTCTGACGAAGCGAACGAGACTTATTATGTCGATGTTTGCCAGATCACTAGGATCGTTATAGAAGTTGTCTCCTAAGTGGAGCCTACGTCTGTTGGAAAGTGCTGGGAGAAGAGAAGGTTAGGAATCGTTCTTCCTCCTAGCGTTGGGTATACCAATATTTGTCCTTTCAGATAAAATGGGAAGGTTCCACTTCTAGCGAGTTCATCAGCTTTACAATTTCCTGGAATGTCACTATGGCCCCGCACCCAACAAATTTGAATATTAAACTGTTGCGCCATCTCCACCAGAGATGCTTGACAGTTAAGGGCAGTTCTAGAGTTTATAGAGACAGAGTCCAGAGACTTAATAGCGGCTTGACTATCAGAGAAGATGCGGATATCGGAAGATAATAATTCTTTTATCGCTAGAAGTTCCACCTGGAATTCGCTACAGTTATTAGGAAAACGGAATGGGGGACTTAAATTTAGTCAGAGAACACGAATTCAGAAAAAAATTATTAAAAAACAAATTTTTGATTGCTCTGAATTTTATTTTCATTTTCTTTGAGTCCAAAAACCACATTTCGAGCAAAAACGGAGATAATTTGCTATTAAAATGATTGACATATACATATATGTATGTATCGCAAGTAAATATTAATATTGGATTATATGAAATTGTTTTTTTTTTTTGATTAAGTCTTAGGATTTGAAGCTTTAAGATTATGTGAATTTTGAATCTAATAGGCTATAAAATATACCGGAAATAAGGGAAATAAAGGAACACTTACGGTCCAGAGTCATACCTCAGGGCATGATTTTTAGTGCGTTGGACTGTCATGCTGATGGTCTGGGCTCGATTCACAGCCACTGTCACCTTAAACAGAAATGTTTTTCCCGAGGTACTGCCACTTCCGAGAAACTGACAAATCCTCCAAGAGTTTAGGTACTTGTCATGAATAAGTGCTTCTCATCTAGCCGTTCGGACTCGGCAAACAATTGTACGTCCCCTCCATTCCTGCCAACAATACGCACACAGGAATGGTTGAGAGTTGTTAGTCACTAGGCCCTGGTTGTCGAAGAGCTGTTACACCATCAAATTTATTTAATTTAATTTATTTTTTTACGGTCATGGAATTTTAAATATGTAGCTAAGAGTCTAAAGACTATATATATATGACATATTTAAAATGCCATTTTATTTCAAAACTTATGAACCTACTTAGAATAAAAAGCAGGTTCAGCCCTCCTTTTCTGGTTAGTTAAACCTTATTCAGTTTGTTAAATTTTAAAACGGTTGATGTTTAACAAGATGCATGGTACCTGATTTTATTGTTGTATTAAATCAAAATAGATTGCAGGTAAAATCTACATGACACATTGTCTTATAAATTTTACATAAAAATCTAGTTAATTTAACATGATTTAATGTTGAACTGGATACCTTCCACATAAGAAAAAAAGGCCCTATGTACTGAGCCAATACGCTGAACAAAAAGTGATGCCAAGAATCAATAAAACGAATTTTATTTGAATGGCATGTGTGTGCGTGTTAAAACACTGTAGTCACGTTGAAATTTACTTGTTTAGAGCTTCGTAAACAGGATGACAAGTTAATATTCTTTACGTTAACATTAAAAAAAAAATACTAGGTACATAAAACACTAATTAAACCTTATTTGTGGTCTAAGAGAAATTGATAACACACAGTTAAAAATAATACTGTTATTTTACAAAATTTATTATTTGCAATAATTTAGTGTTCAAATAATAGGACATTTTTTAAAACAGCTTGAATATGGTAAGAAAGGACAGCAGGTTGATTTTACACTGAATAAAAGGTTATTAAAATCAGATTAACTTCTAAAGTTCCCTTTATTTTATATGAGATTGTGCAACTTGTTTATTTAACAGGGCCCTCGTACAGGGAGTCCGCCGGAAAGGTATACTTCTTTGTTTGTCTCGCAGTAACTCCATTGTAATCCTGGCTGTATGCGATGTGGCACCGTCTTGTTGATACCACTTGTTAAACAAGCCCAAAGCATGCAATTGTGGCGTTAAAAAGTTTTCAATCATATCACGATATCGCTCCTAATATTCACAGTTACAGTTATTCACGGTTTGTAGGGGAGAGCGGAAAAAAGTCTGTTTTATCTGAACGGTTCAACGGATTTAAATGAAATTTAACATGTTAAAATTAGTCTGATACAGGCTTGGTCAAAATTTGGTTGAGAAAAACTTATTAGAAAAAAAGTTATTGACATTTTTATAAAATTTGAGGGTTTTGATGTTATATTTAAATAAAAGTTTTTTTTTTTGTAAAATCTTAACTTTTTATTTTGAATAAAATATTATTAGCTATTTATGTTATAAAATTAAATAAATAAATAGATAAATACATAAAAAAAATAAATAAAAAACAATTATGAAGTAGAAATTTTATAATGCTAAAACGAGGTTTTTAGCGTCTGCGCTGATTGGAAGTATTTTCTTTTTTGTCTGTGGCCTTAAACCTGTTATTATTGGATCTGAGGATATGAGTATATGATGCACCACATCTTCATTCGTTGCAATTCGGCTGCATTTTCTCGAATGAAACCTTCGGTAGGCTTTATAATCCTTATTTCGGCTTTCTTGGGCTTCCTCGGAGAGCGATCCAACAGGAAATGCACAGCTTTTAATTATTTCTTCTCCATGCATCAAAACCTTATGTACAGTTACTGGCATATTGAACCATTTATATTTCTCAACAAACAGTTCAGCAGTTTTCCACGTGTAAGCTGCATATTTGTTGAAATCTAATTTTTCATTCGACGTTATTACTTCAAGGATAACAGTAAACCGCCGAATTAAAGATTCACTAACTCCAGTGATTTCTGAAGTCATGGATGAACTTGCAAAAAATCTTCTGGAGGTGTTGCCGTCATTACTTGTCCCCGTATCTTGTTTTACAAGATCGACATTGATGCCCAGTTTTTCACGTAACTCCTGCTTAATTTTCTTCTTCTGAGCATCTCTAATATGGCGGGTCTCATTGTTGGTTTTCCATGCTTTAAATGGCAAATTGTAGGCAACATGGAGGATACACTCCATACATTTTATCCGAGCGTGAAGAGAAGACATTCCCATTTTCAAAGCTTCCCTGTTTACAGCTTTAGTTCTTATATTTTTCAGGTTATTCATTCCAGGAGTTATAGTTCCACATATGAAACAGGAAGAAGCTGCAGAAGTTTCTCTTACAGATTGGGCTGTCTGTTAAATTACTGATTTCCGTATCTATAAACTATCTAAAACTATATTATTTTTCATGTGTTGTTTTCAAGAAAATGTTCCTGGCAAAAATAAATGGTTCCGCAAAAATTGAAATTCTCAGACCTGGGTCAATGTATTAATTTAGTTTTATTTTTAAAATAAAGTTTGATATTTTTTCTTAAAACAATGGGTTTAACCAGATCATTCTGAAAATTAATACCGAAGAAATCAAACTTTTTGGTAAACACCACCGTCAAGACGGAGTTTTTTAAAATCCGATTCATTGAAACATTTTTGAGCAAAACTTCCACATCTGCACGCATCTGCAGCTGATTTTTTTTGTGCTTTAACATGATTGTATAGAGCATATTTTGGCATACTTACTTTCTTGGTATCTTTTGGCGGTTTTTTTTTAAATCAAAAAGTTAAAAAAAAGCATTTTTTCTTAGTACTAAAGCTTCAGGCTACTTATAGAAGGTATCTTTTATAAATAATCAATATATTTTTTTTAGATAATCGAAAATAGACCAATTAAATTATTTAAGAAGTTAGAGAATTTATTTTAACTTCGGAAAAAAACATCTCAAAATTTGTTGAAAATGCGGTTCGCGATTTGAGTATAATTATTTTTCAACTTTGAGGGCTTGTAAATCAAAACAAACAATATATATGTTAAAAAATACTTTTAAATCAAACGCTGGGGTTATCTAAGAGTATTTAAACATAAAGTTTAAAAGGATAGATATGACTTTTTCAAAAGACTTTTTTCCACTCTCGCACCACTGTGCGGCGTCGATTTGAGGTTCGTGGATTGTTTTTTGAACACTTCCTTCAGCAGCAGTAGTGTTTTCAGCCAATCTTGCAGTACGTTGTGGTCCATGCTTGGGCCTATCTGCTACAGACCCTCTTTCTTCGAAATCATTCACTACACGAACAATAGTGCGTTATGTTGGCACGAATTGTTTCTCCCAAAAATTTCATGTAACTTTTTCATTGTCACGGTAATGGATGATTGATTTTGATTAAATTATTGAATATTTTTCCATAATAAATTTTCCACGAGTCTACTTCACGACTGCCTAATGTGCACTGTCAAGACTAATGTTTACCAAAATGGCGGCAAATCAAAGTAGTATACCTTCCTGACGGGCACCCTATATTAACCTCTGACATTTTTCTCTGAGTTTAAAAATAAACTGATCCAAACTTTCCATTTTCTATAATTTTTTGCTCTAAAGTCTATTCTTCGTACTAAACAAAACAGATTTAACATTACATGCACATAGTACCAATTCTTATATTAGTCGGTTCAGCTCCAGCTTCAAATTATTTAATTCGATCGACCTTTATTAAGACTAGATTAAAAAGGTCTTAGAAAAAAAATTCTTTTTAAAAAGTAAAACGTCTGCTTTCATCCCATAATTTTTATGTTTTTTTCTGGTAAAAGGATTATTTTTGCATTAATTCCAATATTGTTGTTCTCAAAAAATATCCATGCCTCCACAGAGCATTTAACCAAAGAGAAACATCCACTTCATGACAGATATGATTCCAATTCCATAAATAAATTAATAAATAAGATTGGAAAGAGCATTTGATCCTATCAAACATGATTTCCATAAGACCCCGGAATTATATTAATTCAGTCACAGAAATATTACACGCTCCATAAATATTGATTCAAGAATTTCAATCGATCTCTTATTCTGTTTGGTATTTTTATTTTTTTGTTTCATGAAAGTGTTCTTTCCAATTAAGTTGAATATAAAACATCTAACAAAGGCAACTTTTTTATTATAATATTTATATGTGCCTTGCCTTTATATTGTATATCTACGATTTTTATAGGACTTTAAAAAACAAACTCGAAAATATCCTTTTTATATCCTTTATCTTTTCAGTATCTGAATTCAACGATACCCTTTCCCATTTATACGAAGAGCATGCAACCGCACTTCAAACGTTGGTTACCAACTACAGAAAGAAAAACGGAGAGCTAAGAAAAGAAAGGTAAGAAAATAAAAGTGTCTTATATTATTGCAAATGTTTTTCAAGTTACCTGTGTTCATATATACAATAGCAAAAGACAGAAAGAAATATTAAAATAATAATAAAAAAAATCATATACAGAAAGAAAAACATTTTTCTTTGATTTTCTTGAAAAGTCCTGTTTATCCTCATCATGGAACAATCAATACTATCTGCGTCATTTGGTTGAGCTAACATTTCTATAAAAAAACATTTTATTTGCGAAAACTTATTGGATAGTTAGTTAAAATTTTTTAACATTTCTTTTTTGAGATCCTCAGGGGTACTTAACAAGGCTTTTCAGCAAAAAATATTGTTTTTTTTTTTACAAATTTCGTGTTAAAAATTCCAAAATTAAAAAAATGTAAGCTCAATCAAATGATGGGGTATGTTCATTTGTACATAATATACAATTCATTTCTTTATGTGTGCTTCTTTTCCCCCCTCATCCATATCATCTATTTATAGACCTGCGTGCCATTCAAGCATATTCCAAGCATGGGAACAATTCCTTCAGGAGGTTGAAAATGATGTTCAAGCATCAAATGATGTGGCCAGTGTGCTCTCCAGACAGGTAAGTCACCTAAGTATTTTTACAAAACAGACCACTTGTATGGTCCTTACCGTGTATATTTACGTATACGTACAACTTTCAAGTGAGGTGTTTTTATCCCAAAAAATATAATCATCCTTGAAAAATCAAATCCCATCTGCATTACCACCTTTAAATTCCATCTTTGCAAAACAAAAAAAAGTTTAAGAAGCTAAGTGCTTGTTAACGTTTTCCTTTTTTTGTCCTTTTTTTATTTGGGGAATTTTAATGTAATTTTGTCAAAAAATTGGAAATGTATAGGGGGTAAACAGAGCCGCATTCACGAATTCAAGCGTTTTCAGGCCGCATAACCCAGATAAAAATAGAACGAACATAAATAAGAATTAGGTTGGGGAAATCCTTAAAAGGAAATATTGAGAATATTTAGTATATTAAGTTGCATGGGCAAAAAACCACAAGGGAATCAGTGCCAATTTATGCGAAATCCACAACTGATTTGCCTTCCCAAAACTTAAAAGCGTTTTTGAAGAAAGTTTAAAGTTATATTTAGTTCAATCCCACTGCTTTTACACTTTTATCTCATGAGACTATAACATCTTTCTTATTTCCAAATAGTTTCTAGTAGGTACTCGTACATTTAAAAATGTTTTTAATTTCGGAGTGAATTTCGCTTTGCATTCGATGATTGTGTGACTGGTTATAAAGAGTATTTTTTTTAGACGTGTGGTTTTTAATCTGTCAATACTTTTTTCGGATTTGGTCTTTTTGACAGCTGTCACTTGATTTATGCTCAGTTTGATTTGCTTTTTCATAATGAATATACTTACTTCTGAACAACGTTTGCAAATCGTGCAAATTTACTACCAAATTAAATGGTTCGGTTCTCGCGACGCATCGCGAAACAATTAATTTATTGAAGGAAACTTTTGGTGAGCGCATTATTTCGCATCGTGGGCCTGTGGCCTGGCTTGCGAGATTGGGCTATTCATCGGAAATTGGGCTATATTTTTCTGAAATTGCCGACAAAAATTTCAGTATGACAGCCCAATCATAATTGGGCTACTAATAGCCCAAATCGTATCTTGGGCAATATTTTTTTTCGTATAAATAAATTAACAAATATAACAGTTTTCTCCCCCTAAGCATTCCACAATTTTGCATCACTGAATATTCCCAATTTTTTGACGCAAAAACAATTGTTTTCCATTTGTGTAGGCTTAAGTTTATTAATTAAGGATAAATGATTGACTCAAGAGTAACTAAGGCAAAAGCAAACATTTTTGCCTTGAATATTATTCAATAATATCCACAGAATAGGTGGAAAATTGTTTTGAACACTTCAATCTTTTTTTACGCGTGGAACTGTAATTTTCTGTTTTGTGAGCAAAAAATTTATTTTATTTTCCGTTGTTTTTTAGAACACTTTATTTTATTGTCCTGAGCTACTATTTGGGCTACTTTCTCGGCTCCGATTTTGGGCTACATAAATGTCTGCCTGTGGTGTGGCCCCCAAGATCATGAGATCAATAAATTATATGCGTTTTATTTCTTCTTGAGCATCACTCGTCTAAAAAGACACCCGATATAAGAGAGACATTTTGACAAATAAAAATAAAATAAGAGCGCACGTACCTACAATTTATAAGTATTTTCTGTTGGTTAGGCTGAGAATAGACGCTTCATGCAAATGGTTAACGCGTTGATTCTCTGAGGTCAAAGTGACGTCAAATTCTGTCCAGAAGTTGTCTTGTCGTGTGATTGTCAACGCAGAATACTGCCAATGCATTGACGGCTGCCTTGATACTCTCGTTCACACGAAATTAAAGGTCAAGGCGATGATTTATTTCGTTGACTGTGTAATCACTCTGTCAAGGAATTGAGGACACATTGAAAGGCTACTAATCAACGCGTTGACTGTATTCTTACGTTGATACAACAGAATTTTATGCCATGTCAATGTAGCATGCGTTGACCTTCATATCAAACTCAAAAAATTCGCTTTTTTTGAGGATTTTCAAGGAGTATTTCAAGGAGTGACGTGATTTGCGTGATCGTTGACGTTTCATGCGTTGACACAGTCTATGTTGACAATACATTGACGATGTTTCTGTTGAACATCAAGTTAATACGTTGACCATTTTTGTTGACCGTCAAATCGTAGCCCTACAAATTTTGAATTTACTTAAAAAAAAAATCCAGTAGGTTCTTATGAGGTTGTGAGTGCAACAGTGGTGTAACTCACTTAACAGACAGACAAAATATATTTTAGGAAAATATATTTTAGGGTACCTCAACTTTGGATTTTGGGTGTGCCTGACGTCTCACATTAGCATGCTATTTTTAGCTAGTGTTTAACCTCTCTTTCTACACAGAGTCTTCTTCTCCTCTCACCTCCTTGCTCTATAATTCTCTCTCTCTGTGCTCTTGTTTTGCACTGGAAGCATATTTGAATATGCATATCCCGTTAACTTTTACCTTTTTCACCTTGTTCATAATAATACCACGGATTTTTTTCCCGGAAGTCATTGCTTATACAAATACTGGAACTACTGGTTGTTGGTGTCTAATACAGGTAAATTTAGAGCGGAAAGCTTTTAGCTAAAGTGCTTTCTGTAGGCTCTGTCTTTAAGGTTCTCTGTACGCTCTAGGGACTTCAGGTATGCTAGGGCGACCAACGTTGAATTTCTTCTTTGGGGTTTTTCACAGTTCGTTTTCATTTGAAAGCTGAGCTTTAAACCTTGAGGCAACAAGGAAATAGTCAGATTTGAACATGTGCAGCCTTCTATCAGAGCTGTCATAAATATCAAAAACTTTTTTTTCATGATATACCTGATCATCATCATCCATCGCATCTACTGGATTCTGAAAATGCCTGATGCTTGAGAACAAACTTAAGTCTTAGGGGTGAAAATAATTCTCACGTTCCAAGTAAATTCTCTATAATCGTTATCCATTTTGACGTGCCGGATCTGTCGCTATTATTTAAGGGTTATCTTTTTTTGTTTTAATCAATTGGTTTTTGTGTTGACTTTTTTCCAAGTTAAGTTGATAGTTTTTGAGAAATTTAAAAAGACGGTAGTAAAACCCCATCTACCCCTTATTACCCCCCTCACTAGAAAGTTTTTGGGTGAAACTAAATATATTTTTCAGGACATACTTAAGACTTCAAAATAAATGTTTTGACCAAAAATCAGCTTTGTCGGATTACTTTTTAAGTAGGATTAAATGATGAAATATAGGAAATTAGTGTGCCCGGACCTTTAAGGAACAATTTGAGCATGTTCCACCACAGTTATTCTTAAGCCGCGTCCACATTATGTTAAACTGTGTAGATCAACATCGTTGATCAACGGTGTTGATTAAGTGTAGACGTGTTGATCGACAACGCAAATCAATATTTGTTGACCCGAACGCAACCCGATTCAAATTGATAGCAATCGACAAAGTTGTTCAACACAACAATAATATTTATGTATTGGCGTGTTTATCCACACAATTGCCAGCTGTTTATTTATTTTCGTTGCATTTATCTTGAATCTTGATGCAAAACAACGCATACAAATTATTAAAATAAAAATATAAAATAGTTTAACACAAATGACAGCCAAAACGTCAACACTGAGACGTACACACTAGTATGTTGATCAAGAATGTTATCCAACAATGTTGATCGACATAGTGTGGACGCTGCTTTAGTAATTGTTTGCTATATGTACTTTTTTATTATATATTTTCTAATAATCTTTGCTAGAAACTTTTATTCCGCTTGTGTCAGTTAAGTTTAATAAATGAAGGCGAGGTGCAGGCCTTTAATATATATAAATGCTAGCATGTTGTTATCCGTCGTTAATTAGGGCTAGTTTTTTGCTAGAAGCAAGGCCATAGCCAAATGATTATTTCTGTGGCTATACTCTTATTGAAAGAGTACCTCAGACTAGCCTGTCATCGTGGATAGTGACCCTATTTTTCATGTTTTAAGCCTTGTAACAGTTCCCGTGTGCAAAAAAAAATATATGCAATTATGTTCGCAGTCAAAACTGATTGAGGTGAAAAAAGAAATAATTTTTTGTAAGATTACAATTTCATGCAAAAAAACATTGCTGTCATGGAATGTCATGTAAAACAATAGACCCGCATTTGTTTTGCATGCGAAAAAAATGTGATGAATAAAATATATGTTTTTGGATGGTCAGTTTGCACTTAAAAAAAATATATTTACCTAAAGGCATTATTTGCATGCAAATGATTTTAGCATACAGACATAATAATTTCCATTTTCAGACAAATAGCTTACATATTAATTAAGGACAAATTAATGGCTGGCTTAGGTCAAGACAAACATTTTTTGTGGCAGGCTCGCCCAAGACTTCAGACGAATCTTACAGCCAGTCATTCCGGAATGGGAAGATAAGAGTGTTGCTTGAACATTATTATTAGGTACTTACAGTCTTTAAACTGTATTTGATAAGAATTGTTGAGGTAGTTTTCCGGAAGTTTTCTTCAAAGTTTTAAGTATTTAAAAATTGATTTGTTGCAACTTAATACAACACTCAGAGAAAAAAGTGAGGTAAATAATTAACCTAAGGCCTGTTTAATTTACAAGGTGCATAACCCATATAAAGTTACAGACTTTTCAGAGATTTACCTGATTTTAATAACCTTATATTAATTAAGGGTAAAAGTTGAACATTCTATTTATGTTTTTAAACTAGATTTTCATGTAAGGTTAACAAAATTTACAGATTTTCAGGTAAAACTTTCATTTTACCTTTTTAAGACAGTGTTAAATTTACATGATGTCATGCAGATAATACCTGCAACCTACGTTGATTTAACACGACATTAAAATTAGGTATCTGGCTAAGCAGTTGATATGATATGCCGAGTTGAACAATAACAACCTGAAAATCAGGTATAATAAACAAGGAATTGCTTTTTTCTCTGAGTGTACGATCAAAACTATTATCCGATAATGATAGTTGACCAAAAAACTGAATTTTAAAATAAAGAGCTAGCAGATTCATTGTAGTTACTACAGTATACCTAGTCTTAATTTCATATCTAGGCGCCTTGGTGAAGATTTAACCCTCAAGAAAAAACACAATTCCGGTCTTAAACAAAATATAGCTAAACAAATGTTTTTCTTTAAAGACATGTGATTGATATATGTGAAATACGTTTTATTATTATCTATAATTTTTCAACAACAAAAAAATATAGGTAAGTGGTCAAACTTTAAGAAAAACACCTGTGTAGGTATAAGGATCAATCAAGAAACTTTTTGACCTTTGACCAGTTTTTCCATGGAAATACTCTAACATACCCATATGAGATAGTAAGGAAATCTAGACATTTGAAGAAGATTTATAATGGTAGATAAAATTGAATCTAGGAAAAAATGAAGTATCAGTTTGTTTAGCTAATCAAATCAAAGTCAATACCTATAACAAATAAAACATAAATTAAAGACCTGCCGCACGAAAGCGCCCCCTTATTGTCGATGTAGGTACTTTATTTATACATTATATACAAATGCTTGCTTTTCATTTAAGACAATCCACCCTTGAAACCAACTAATGGAAGTGAAAAGTGTAGCACAGCATTTCAATGTGAAGGCAAGTGTCTATATAGAAAATATCATGTGAGTTCCATAATCATCGTTATATACAAACGGCATGCTAATACGTGATGCTTTAGAGGGAAATTTAATATGCCTACCAGCAAGGTTCTCCATTAGCAAGGTATTTACAAGAGTGAGAACTTGTGTTTTTGTTTATAGGTACCTAAACAGAAATGAAATTATAAATCAGATTTAACCGAGTTTTTTTCCCTCATTTATTGTTAATGTAAACGACTTGACACCGGAAATTGTTTTTATTTGACTAAAAGGAAATATTTGAAAAGAAAAAGAAAACAAATTTGAAGGCAATTTAGAAATTACTCGAAGCTTGATGGAAATGGAAAAAGAAAATAAAAAAATAATGTATAGCTAGGCAAACAAAAGATTCGTTGACAAAAAGATCAAAAGAAAAACAAATTCAGATATGAAATTAGTTTTTTTTTTTCAATCGAAAACAGGCAATTTTTTTTTTTTGGAGACCCTGTCTATAGAACAGATATAATAAATATTTACCCAAAAACTATTTTTATCAACTTAAATTTGAATTGCATTTATTTATGTAGCACTCTAACAATGTTAAAACATTTGTCACTAGGTTTTTATGCAGTTCCTTGGCCCCGGGGATACATGCTATCTCCGTGTGTGAGAGCTTCCCAGTTCAAAACTAAGTATCTATCACAAATAGTCCAGTCAATTTGTACTCAAGCAGGCTCTTGGCTAGCACATTATTGGCTAATTTTGATTTTGCCCCTATTTTATGTTTTCGGGGGTGCTGAATCCGAATCTGAGGTTTGCGACTAAAATTTGGTGACGCAACATGCAAAAATTTGCTTAAAGTGCTACAAAAATACAAATTGACTGGATTTTTTGAACAACCTAGTCCAAGGCAAACTCTTACGACTTCTCGAAGATGAATAGGGGTATTTGAAAAATTCAAAAAGGATTTTGAAGAATGACAAGAATTATTTTTTGTTAAAAGAAATTTCCTCGACAAAAAATATAATCCCAAATTTGCATTCAAAATGCATTTTTTTAAAATCTTTAGATTCGAATAAATCGAAACCGTGACATGCTAGAGCAGTTTCAAAACCAGATTCGAACTCAGCGTATCAAACACCATTAGAAAAATATATCTTTGTTCATGTGTTAAGCAAAAAAAGTAGTTAAATGCTTTCGATTGGATTTTAGAAAACAGTAAAAATACGTCAATTTTCAACTAAGCACTTGAGTTCAAATGGATTGTCGCAGAAAAAAACCTTAAACAGAGATTAATTGGAAATTGTGTAAACTTTCAATGGTTCCTTAATGTATTTTTCGAATAATTGGTAGTTTTCGAGCTATTAGTAAAAACTCGCTAAAAACGCATTTCTGCATTTTTTTTCATGATGCGTCACGAAATTTTAGTCGCAAACTTCAGATTTGGATTTAGCATCCCGGGATAAAATAAAAACTACTCAACATTTTGCATTGTTAAAATACAATATGACTAGACTAAAAGTATTTTTTAAATAATAAAGTAAAATGAACTGAGCGATGCTGCTCATGAGAGAGACTAAGCTAAGATGCATAGATTTAAGGCATAATCCCAAGTAACATCGTTGGAGCTAATAGAAGCCAAACTGTTCTTTAACAGCTTGTGAGTAGTGAAATACAACACTTTAGCTCTGTAATAGATTATTTTATAGCTCCCTACATTTTATTTAAAAATTATGTTCTATAACCTAAGTTCAGGAACACTGTGAGCTCCATTAATTTTGTAACGTCTAAAGATTTAAAATTATGCTCCTTAATAACGTTCAACGTTCTTTAAACGAGCAAACTTTAAATTTGAGCTCATAAACATGCATTGTAGAGCTTCTAAAAACCCATGTTCAATATTCTTTGCATGACTCTACAGAAATGTCAAAAAATAGCATTTCAAAAGCATCACACAAAGTGGCTGTAGAGTACAATTACTAATACTATCGCACAAAGGCATGTGCATTGGAGATCTCTCTTAGAATGGTTAAAACTCTCTGAGCATTTTGAAATGCGAAGGCTCAAGAGAGCTTCAACAAAACGACTATAGAGCTTAATACTGAATCGCTCTCAAATAAAATTCTACTACTCATATAGTAGGGTGTTCCACAATAACATACAATAAACATGATTGCACCGGGAAAAATTAAATCAAAACTAGAAAACAAAT
The DNA here is from genome assembly GCA_946251815.1 of Dasysyrphus albostriatus. Taxonomy (NCBI): domain Eukaryota; kingdom Metazoa; phylum Arthropoda; class Insecta; order Diptera; family Syrphidae; genus Dasysyrphus; species Dasysyrphus albostriatus. Next base: position 59,579,756 of record OX276337.1, on the reverse strand, counting down.
TATTCCTTTCCTATCTAAGGAATAAAGAGTATGCATCTCAATAGTCGAATTAGGTGCGAAATTCCTAGTTTTTTTCTACTAAGATCAATTGAACAGTTGAGTCACATAAGTACTTGCTTACGAACTTAAACTTTAAATAAACAAAAACTTTTTCCACGATTTAGAAATATTCAAAACTTCAATTTTCAAAACACCCTACTTTTCAGCACTGAACGCTAAACTCTCATTTAGTAGAAAATAGCGATATTACAGCTCTATTGAAGGCAAACTATTTTCATGATAAAAAATATGGCGACGGAAAAAAAAACATTGAATAAATTTTCTTTATTTTATTTGAAACGAATAAAAATTCTTTCTTTTCAATATAAAACACAGTAAATATTGCAAGTATTGCAATAAAATAAAAAATATTTTATTTTATGTTTAAATTAATTTTTTTTTACAAATTTTTGTGTTGCTTAAGTTAACTTTTTTAATCATTTCACAGCTTAATATCAAGAATTTCGGAGGCGCGTTTTACTTTTGCGAAGTACATTCAGTACAATTGTGATAAAACTAAACGCGCACTAAAAATTCACCAATATGGGACAGATAAATATTAATTTAATTTCTCACGTAATTATTTACTCTTCAAATATTTTATAAATTTGTGTGACATTACAACACATGAAGTTCTCGCGGGTTACTATTACACATAAAGTAAACACAATGTTCTAATATCATTTTAAATTTCATTTATATTTCCCAAACTAATACCAACAAAGTGCTGTCAAAAGTGCTGCTCTATAGATTTCCAATTCACGTACCAAAGAGCTCCAAGGCCATACTAGAAACTGATAACAAGCTGGTTTGGAACAAAATTAGCTCTCAAACTCAAGGAATTCGCTGTAGGCAAGCTCTTCATTTGCTTTAGAAGTGCATTTAGAGCTTCTTTTGAAATCAACGAGCTTTAAGACTAGCTCTGAAAGCGCTTTTAGAGCATTTAAACGGCTAAAATTGTTTCTTGGGTATATTTACATGATACAGAGTTGTTTCAACATTGAATCATGCCAAATTGACAAGATTTTCATGTTAATTTTTCAGGAAATTGAAAATTAAGTTATGTTAATTTAACTAGATTTAACTAGACTAGATTTACATATATTAAATTAAATAGATTTTCAGGTTAATTTAGCAAGAGTTTCAGGTAAAACTTTCAGTTTTACTTTCTTAATTCGGTGTTAAATTTACAAGATGTTATGTAAATTTTACCTGCAACCTTAGTTGATTTAACACGACATTGAAATCAGGTATCTTGCTAAGCAGTTAACTTGATCTACCGTGTTGAAAAATAACAGCCTAAAAAACAGATATAATAAACCAGAAATAAGTTAGTTATACCTGCATTTTTCTCTGAGTGCATAGGTATCAACAGGCGCAGACAAACAGGCTTTTACCTTTTCGAGAATATATTTCTTATTCAAACAAAAATTTCTAACAGTTTAAATCTAACCTTAGATTATTTAAAGACTACGAAATTTTAAACTTAAAATTACTTTTACATAACTTTAAAAGTTAAAACAATTTTCTTAGCTATATCAGCATTTAATTGGAGAAAATAGAAGAAAACTCAACAACACGTGTATATCTACCCATACATAAATAATACCTTTTAAAAATGAAACCAAAATAAGCATTGTTATAATGTCCGACATCAAATTACAAAATTACAAACTTTTTCATTTAGGTATATAAAAACTTTCTCTTAAACCTTACCTACATAAATTCTCTGTCATTGTTGTTCTTTCATTAAAGTCTTAAATGTTATACACAACCTCTCTCTACCTCATGTGTGTATGTATACATTAGCTACTTACATAATGTTTTCATTTAAAAAACCATTTTGGTTTTTATCAACCTTTAATAAAGTAGATAAAAAAGAACTCATTGAATTGTATAAATTTTGTGTTTACTTAATGTTAGTAAATTTTTAATGAAATTTATTTACGTATGTTTTGGTTTTCCACCCAGTTAATCGTAAAAGAACATTTCCAGAACGAGCCATTATTCGCACGATTGGATATCTTTTAGATGAGCGGAATTTGAAATGATAAGGATACTTAACATTCTACAACTTCATTTTTAACTCCATAAAAGGAAACTCTCAACAGTGTATAAACGTGATTTGTCACCACTTTGCTTTTATCCTTTTCATTCATATTTTTCGTGAGAGACTAGGTACGTATCGTACATAGCCTTGAACTTTTCTTTCCAATCAGAAATTGAAACTAATTAAAAAAAACTTGGTGGGGAGCAAAAAAAAGTGTAAAAAAACCAAAGGTTTATAAAACCACTTTATTAGAAAGGATTGCTAGGGTTTATTTTGGGGAAGGATTGCGGATTTGTAAATAAGAAATCCAAAATTTGCTAATTCAATCAAAATCAACCGATTCTGTTTGGTTTTTTAATTTGGATATATTGGCTAAAGATTGATACTTTTGTGGTGGTGAGACCTGTGCCCATTTATTTTATTTCATTCATCATTGAAATAATTGGTCCCAATAATAATTGGGATAAGAAGCGTAGCTAGACGATGATGGCCATCGGGGTATTAACTGGACTGAATGATATTTAAATAAGCTGAAAAAACTTCTTTGAAAGGAGAAAAAACGCCACATTAATTCTTGATTGAATATAATTGTATGAAAAAAATATAACTGGAGCGGTTTTTAAAAAAAAATCAAATTCTTAAAACATTTTTATAGAAATCTTTTGGTATGCAAATCTTAAATATTGTTAAAATTGTCAACTCATTTTCGAGATATCAAATTTTCAAAAAGAAATTAAACTTTTTTTAAAAATTCAAAAACTTTTTTCATTGAAAATTTGGAATTTGTATATAAAAAAAATTAATATAAATCTGTTTAACCTGTATTGAGAAAATTCAAAATTAAAAAAAAAACACACCTTTATGGGGGGTTTCTACTATTAATAGTTGCTATTTGTAAATTTGTATAACTTTTGGTAGTGTATCGTACCAACTTTAGCATGCAAAAAAGTTTTATAAAAATCGTAGTATTTTCACAGACGGTTTCAAATGTTGAATGGAAGGTAGCTACCGTTATTTTTTCATAAAGAACAAATTTCTCTTAAAATACTTTAGACTGTAAGAAAACTCTTACCTACTGAATTTTATAAAAATCTATTGTTTATAGTTTTCAAAATATTTGATTTTCAAAAATCCAAAAAAAAAAATTTTTGAAAATGTTGGCAGGAAAAGCTATTTATATTGCTTAGAAGTATAAACAAAATTATTGAAATAATTTTTTTTTACTTTACGAAAATAAATTCTTTTTAAGAAACGTTGTGGAGTCGTTTTTGAGAAAAATAAGTTTTTCATAAAAGTGCTTTAATGTATGGTAGGGCAGGTACCGTTATTTTTAGTTGAAAAAAAAAAAACACCCAAAACCATTTATGTACTAAGCTTACAAAAAAAAAATCAATCCAGCAATTTAAGCTGTAGCCGAACGGATATCAGATAGACAGACAGGCAGACAAAATTGTGAGACCAATTTTTTTTCTTCCTATTAAAATTGTTCTATAGTACCTGACCGAAGAGCAAGTTGGATTTTCCCATACCAACCACAGACCTGCTTTCTTCATCGACAAGCCTTAAAGGTACAAAGTGAAACAATAATCAAATTTGCATCAGAAACCTGTGGCTTTCTTCATGGAAAACTCAACCTCACGACCCATCGCATCCGCATGAAATGTTTTGAAATCGAAGAAACTGATTCTATTATTAATCCGAGCCACAATGTGAGCCACAATGTGATCCAAAAGATCTTGGAGATCTATTCCGGCACTGACATTTGCGACAATAGGTAATATTCGATGGGGGTGGATTGGATATCGCTTTACTTAATGCTTTGGGAGGAAGCTAACACGACAGGCAAATTCTTACTGGAAAAACAATTTCTAAGTATACAATACTGGTTTTTGAAAAAGCAGTTTCAATATACCTATACTTAAAACCCCTTTATTCCCCTGTGCGAAGAAAGATTCTGAAAAAAGTTTTCTTTTCCTCCTTTTCCATATTTCTTAGAATCGTTTTAATATAGACGCTTCGTCATTCTCACCCACTAAACGAAGTCCCTGTACATAAGCATTATATACATCCTTCATGCCATGTTTCCTGTATTTAGAGGGTTGGGGTTGAAATTCTGTCAGGGTCAAAATTCTTTTTGCAAAATTAAGCTTGTCGAAGTTCTACTTTTAAAATACTGCTTTTCAAAATTCTGTTTTACATAATTTTGTAAATAACGAAAAGAAGGTTCGGAAAATGTTCAAAAGCACGTGTTGTTTGTTATAGTAGAGCTGTTGAAAAAAGTTTAAATATGGCATACATTAAGTCCCTTATATGATGTATAGAAAATGACTTTTTTAACTGTTATTTTCTTGATTCCAGATAAAAGTTAACACATGAAATAATTGTCTTAAACTTTTTTTAAATAATTATTTTGTAAACAACTAGTAAAAAACTAAATTTCTGGCAAATTAAAATTTCTTTTTATTAAATATTACCAAAGTTATAGAAATTTATTAAAGTTTATAAACTTGTTTTTGGTCTTGTTGTACGTTTTTGCTTTTAAACCAAAAATTCATGAAAATGCGAAAGTTTTAATTTTTGTTCCAAAATAAATAAAGAAGAAACTTTGGCCTTTTCAAACAATGTTCATATATATGATTATCGAATACAAATATACAGGATTGATTAAAAGTAAATATTCTTCAGAATTTTTTGCTGTCCAGTAGGTGTTTTTGTATACTATTAAATGTGAAGGTTAAAATAATTCAAAAACAAGCTTAACGTTCTGTACAGGGTGTCCCACAAAAAATATTAAAATGTAAAAAATAAACTAGGTATTCTTCTGAAAAATTTCAGCATCAAATTGTACAACGTGCTAAATATATCAGTGAAATAAACAATAAAGTTATGAATCCTAAATAATCAACCATACATAGAATGTTTATGTTTTGGAGTCCATACCACATATGGTTCGTTATTAAGAGCCAAATAAAATATGAAGGTCATACCACGTACAGTTTATTTTTAGAGTCCATTTCAATGAAATATTTAAGTCTCACTAAATTTGCTTACCTATTAGTAGGCCGGATTGTGTGTTTGAACACATTTTATTTAATAAAAAAAAAAATTTTAAACTATGAAACAAAAAAATCACTTAAAAATCCAAGAAGTGTAAAAGAAACTCATTATTTCTGTTTATGCGTACCTCCCAAAACTATGATTTTCTACGAATTTAGCCCAAGGTTCTGTTAAAACACTTTGGTTTTGATTGTAAACGGGTGTTTACATGGATCAGCATGCTTGACAACATCACTTGATGGAAATGGAATAAGTTTTCAAAACCATTTAAAATCCATACAACATTAGTTGTCAACCGGTTGTTTCTTCAGTTTTAAAGATCAAACTACGACCATGTTGAACAATAATTGTTTGTGATTTTTTATGTTTTAAATACTGTCAATAAAAATAAGGGAACGCGATGTAGTGCTACCGCTAGCCAGTATTGCAATATCAAATGACAAATATCAGATTATTGGGAGTTGTCGTATTTCTTATACCAGTGAACAGTCTGTCAAGTTAAGTGCTTTCAAGTTGAAACAATTTCCTGAGACTTATATTAAATTGTTGTTTGGGGGTATATTGTGTTGGATCCTTTCCATAAAGACAAAAGTAAGTCTCCGATACATTTTGCGCGGAAAAAGAATGCTCGAAGCATTATTTTTCTGAACAAATTGTGACGTTTTATGTTTATTTCGCTCCCAGTTTCCTACTTTCCATTATTAAGAAGTTTTGAGGACGCACGACTTAAATAAAATATAAAATGTGTAAAGAAAATGATAACATCAGAATTGAGAATAAAAAATAAACAGCTGTTTTAAATCAGTCGGTGGCGTAGCTAATAGGAAAGGATACAGGAGGGCCACATACAGATTCGGAAAATAATTTCTTCTACTCAAAATTTAAATTTATTTCCAAACCGAGTTAAATCGAGTTGGAATCAGTAAACTGATCTGGCAAAAATAAAGTGGATTTCTGGAGCATAAGAAAACTCTGAACATTTCTGATTTTGGCAGGGTTTTTTATTCATCGACATCACATCCATTCTTCAATAGAATTTTATAATTGATAGCTTTACAGATAAAGAAAGATCTATTTGACGGAAAAAGTTTATTTTGTTCCAAATGTCTACCAATTGCCCTAAAATCACTTTTTTCCGGAAAAAAAAACTTCAAACATTTCTGAATTTTTAGAGGTTTCTTAAACCAACGACATCGTAGCCATTCTTTAATGAAATTTGAAAACTAAAAGTAATAGACGAGGGACAGACTATATTTTTATGGAAAAAGTTCGTTTCAATCCAAATGTATACCAATTGCTCTGGAAATCACTTTTTAGCACAGAAGTAAAAATTTAAAAAATACGTTTTTTCAATCCATTGACATTGTAGATCGTAGATGGAAGACAAACTATATTTTTACGAAAAAAGTTTATTTTGGTCGAAATTTCAACTAATTGCCCTAAAATCGCCTTCTCAAGAAAAATAATCAAAATAAAAATTTCCGACTTCTTAGAGGTATTTTCACCCATTCACATTATAGTTTTCCCCAACAAGCGCAGGCGCTCAATTTTTTTTGCTCTGCAAATGCTTTGAATGACTTTGACTTCTGTATATAAAATTTTCAAATTTGTGAAATGAAGGAACTCTTGTAATTTTTTAAATTTCTAGCTACGTTATTGTTCTCATTTGACTTTTGTTTTATCTCTATCCAACTTCAGAATTTGCCTTGAGAAAAAAAAATGTAGAGATAAAATTTGTCTTTGCACGATCTGCGTACTAGGCTTAAACTCTGAACATTGGACACTTAAAATCGGAAATTATGCTATTTTTTCCGAAATTGCCGACAATTATTTCAGTTTTACTAATAGCTCAAATCTTATCTTGGGGGATTTTTTTCGTATGAATAAATCATAAATAAAACACTTTTCTCCTGCTAAACATACTCTTTAAGCATTCCACAATTTGGCACCACTTTTTATTAAGTGAATTATATCGTTTTTTTAATGCAAACAAAATTGTTTTCCATTTGTAGGCTAAAAATGTATTAGTTAACCATAATTGATTGACTTAACGGGTAACATAGACAAAAACAAACATTTTTTGACATGAATATTATTCAATATTATCTTATTATATTTTTCAAATTTAAAAAAAAATTAGGACTGATGTTATGAGAACACTTTTATTTTAATTGTTTTGGGCTTCTATTTGGGCCACGATTTGAGCTACTTTTTCGGCTGCTATTTTGGGTTACAAAAATTTCTAAATCGGGTTATCGAACTTGTCAAGACATGCCAACCCTGACTGAACCTAGTCGTCGGTTGACGAACATCCACTTATTGCTGCGCAGCAATTTTAGGAATAGAGACATCGTGCAACTTTGGGCTGCATGCAGCTCTTGAGTATTTCTGCTCTCATAAGAACCTGTGTTATTTTATTTCACTGCATGAAAAGGCTGCACGTGTGTTTCAGCCATAAGGATGTAAAAGTTAGAGTTAGATTATTAAAACGGGACCCAATCATTAAAATTAAAATAATTCTAACTCAAATTGAAAAGGACAAAATTATGTGCCTCTTACTTGTTGACTGAGAGACACCCTGTAAGTATACCTACATTTATCATCTTAACTGGCCAATAAGCATAAAATTGTGTGATATCAAATTGTTTCCTTAGCCACAAGTTTTCCATAAAATGTTACTTGGCTGATGCTTGGTCCTCTCCTGTTCTATGCTATAAAGTATTCTCTAAGAATTCCCAATAATTATTTTAGATTTTCATATATTATTTTAAATAAATGAAGACCATATCGTCTAGCTCCTTATGGTTGATTCAAGAAGAAGGTTAAATTATTGAAGCCATATGCAACTTAGAAACTCAAATTCTTGTTTTAATGTATTCTGAATTTTACATTATTAGATAAACATGCAAAGCTATTTCTGTAATACTATAATAAACCACAAAAGGAGCAACATAACCAAACTTTGTCTTTGCCTTCATGAATTTCACTAGTCGAAGTTTGCAACCCATTTATGTACATTTAATTAAATTATTGCTTTCCTCTACTAATAATATCTTTTACACTAATTGTACAATGTGCATACACATTATAAATATTCCTTCCGGTTTTGTCCATACGTCGTTAACAGATGTTCGATTAAAGCTCTGATTTACCTATTATCTAATTTAACAATATCTGTTGATCTCACTTACAGTCTATGTATATTTCTACAGAATAATTTTAACATGAAATTTAATTTTGTTCCTTTAAATGTCATTTCAGGTGTCAATGCCAATGCTCGATAAATCCTTTCATCGTAAAGTTCAAAGTAGGAAAATTTTCACCCACAGGGAGTCTTTTGAAACCATTATCGCAAAGACTGAAGAGAAATTAACAAAGGTAAGTCGTTTATGTTCGTTTCTCCCCTTTCCCCTTGAAGAATATGTATGAATGTCCTTTCAATGCCAGTACCTTACTGGCAAATATGTGGTTGTTGTGTTGTGTTCTTTTTTTTTTTTTGAGTCGATAAACCGATTTGAATATGTGAGCATATACATTTCTTTACAAAATGTTTCCATTTTCTACTGCAGTGTCGCCAGGATTACAAGCAGTGCTATGTGGCGCATCGGCAAAGTCCAACCCAGTTGTCCTTAACTGAGTACATCGATGCTCACAATGCATACGTACAGCAATTGCATGCTACAAATGCCATGCTGGAGACGTATCATTGCGAGACAGTTCCACAATTGATGCAGGAGTTAGAGGAGATACACAATGACCTTAGCAGTATTATTGCCGAGTCCATTCTGCAGGGTGCAGATGTAATTGCAAACAAGGTAAGTTAGTCGCTTATCAATGACAAAAAAATAAAAATGAAAAAAAACGTCGACTATACCACTGCATCGTTGATGATTTTAACACAACAATGAAGTAGAAAGAACTTTTATGCCTATATAACAATGTGCCCCACCCCCCATCCACCTCTCATATACCTACTGTTAAACGAGATTTCTAAGGATGCATACCATTGAAAGCAATCCTTTAGACTTTTTTTTTTATATTTCTCTTTAGTTAAAAGACATTTTCTTTAGAATTCAATCTGGAGGGAATCGGTCTTTTGACAGTGACACCAACATACGCCGTATCCGTATGTGCGCAATGTAGTACCTTTTTCTACATTTTTTTTTGTTGTTAGAGTTAAAGAATTTTCAAACACCTGTATTCTTGTGTTGAAATATTTTATGGGACTGAAGTTGAAATTGTGAGGAATTATGGAGAATTTGTGAAGGTGAAAGAAATTAGTTGTTTTCGGAAGCAATTAATTTCAGACCAGAATTCAAGCTAATTTTAGGGAAATGATTTTCATTGTTTGAGAAATCATTGATTTTAATAGCAATTTTGTAATTCTTAGTATTGTACTTAATGTGGGCTTGTGTTCATATTTAATTTTAAGGAAAAGGGTAAGTCATTTGTTGGTTCCTTTTTAAAAAGATTTTACAAAAACTTCAAGTTAATACCAGAATTCATCGGAAACTGATTTTTTTTTAATAATTTGCATGTTTTAAAGGGGGTTTGACTACCCTCAAGATGATAAGACAGTACGAGCCATCAGGAAAATAGGGAAGGATTCAAGAGATGACACGGATGCACATTAGTTTTGAAGTTCTGCATATCAAAATGGTAGGGAAAACAGAGCCTAGTAAAGCATTCTATATTCATGTTGTACGACCTAAGAAAAAATCTCTGTACTTAACAGTACGTGAATACATATGACGTTAATTCCCCACTGGACAATTATATCAAAATCAGGATTTAATGCTGCCATTGAACTACCACACCCGAAGGACAAGGATGTGAATCTAGAAAGAAATATGAAAAGCTCAGGTTGCTATCACCAATAAAACAATTTAATGGATTAAAATGTTCAGACAACAGGTCATTAATGAAAATGAGTAAGAGAGACGGAGACAAAATGGAGCCCTGGGGCACACCAACATTTATTCAATGAATATCAAACTTGTAACCGTCCAAGACGACTTGTATCTAATGGTTCGAAAGATAATTTCTAGTCCAACGAAGAAGAGATTCATCGATATCAAATACACGTATTTTTGATAAGAGAGCTTGATGTCAAACTCTATCAAATGCGTTTAAAAAATCTAGTACAATAATCTTACTTTCTTCAAAACGATGTTAAGATTCGTTCCACTGTTTGGTGAGATATACAATCTGATCACAAGTGGACCTTGCTACGAAAGGCACACTGCTGGTCATGAAGAAGCTTTCATTCTTCGAGATATTTCTTAAGTAGGCTTTCCATGGCCTTGGAAAGAAGGGACATAAGTGCAATTGGACAATAGATGGAGGGAGAAGAACATTCACCTTTTTTAGGGACAGGCTGGACAAATGCTGTTTTCCATACACTCAGAAAGGGGAGGATAGATGGAAAAGCGTTCTGCCAGCATTGAAGAACACCTCTTCAGAACAATAGGAGGGATACTATCCGGACCAGCGGATTTGTGTATTTCGAGCTCTTTTAGATTCATCCCATTAAATCGTTAGCGCTCTTAAGTACAGGGGGCATCATGACACTCTCAGCCAGCGTCAAATCAACAGCAAACTGTGCTGCAAGCAAATTGGTTTTCTCTAGTTAAGTAGCTTAGGGAGTAGGAGTTACTATCATTTAAGACGACAGTTGGAACCGCAGACGAAGTAGTGTTTCGAATGTTTTTTGTAAATGACCAAACATTTTTACTTCCTTTAGGGATATTTTTTGTCGTAATTTTTGGCCATGCAAAAACTTGGTTCTTTGAATATGACCCTTACAGGTTTTTTTAGCTTGTTTGAACTACTTTCGGTTTTCATCAGTGGAATTGGCTTTATAACATCGGAAATTTACTTCTCTGGCCTCTTTTTTGCTGCTCAAATCAAACCATGAGTTTTCTTTCGGTTTGATAGATTTTGCCCTATTCGGAATAAAATTTCTTTTCGCGTAAGGAATTAAGTTTGTTATCATATCTGCGCTCGCGTCTACGTTACTGTCGAGGAAGCATAGTGACCAGTTTAAGTTCCTGAAGAAAGCATTGAGACCGTCCCGTTTGGATTTCTCGTATATACAAACGGTTCTATTAGGAGTTTTCTCTTCAACTGAGGTTTTTTGGCACGAGAAATTTGCAGATATGACACAATGGTCTGATGTGCTTAGAGGTAATAATACAACTATAGTTTTTGTATTAAATTTTAAAATTTGTATGACCTTAGTTTTAAAAAGGCATTTCCTGCACATTTTATTTCGTCTGTGAAGTTAGCAAAACAATCTTAAGCTAGACCAATGGGACTGCGGCAGGAATTAGCTGATTTTTTGGAATTTTTCATGCTTTTCTATTCCAGATTTTACAGTTTACCAAATAGTGAGTAAAACCCACTGCACTGCTAACTTTACTGTGAAGTTAGCAGAGCATGTCCTTTTTTTAGAAACCGGACTAGCTGTTAATTTTAAACAAGGCTCTGAATTTGTAGTTTAATTTGCATTTCAAAAAAAGGATAACCCCAAATTTTTAAGTCCTTAGATACAAAAAATTTCAATAACGGAGCTAGGTCGAAAATTGCAGTTAAGGTTCCAAATTTGCAGCTTAATTTGTATTTCGAGAAAAATGTATGTTAACATTTTTAGTTCTTATTGGTTACTTCACTGTGAAGTTAGCAGAACAGTCCTTTTCTCAGTAACGAAGCTAGAAAATTGTAGGTATGTCCCAAATTAGCATTGTTTTAAGTTATTTTTCCATTTTTTTTTTTAAATTTGGACCTAAAAAATTTAACTTAAATTTTCCTTAAAGTACATAAAAACTGCAAATTTGGCACCTAACGGCTATTTTCTAGCTAACTCTGTAACTGAGCAAAAGACATGTACTGCTAACTTCACAGTGATGTTAACAGTGAAAAATTAAATATTCGATTTTTTTTTCAAATAACGATTTCAAAATTTGAACCTTAATTGATCTTGAAGAGCAAATTGAACGGCAAATTCAGGCCCTAATTTTAAATTCCAGCCCGTTTTCTGAGAAAAAGACATGCACTGCTAATTTCACAGTTAAGTTAACCAGTGCAGTGGGTTACACCCACTATTTGGTGAATTGCAAAATCCGGAATAGAAATGCATACAAATGCTAAAAAAAACTGCAAATTGCAACTTCGGTCCCATTGGTTTAGATTTAAATTGTTCTGCTAACTTCACAGACGTATCTACATCAGCTTTCTTACTTACTTTACTTTAGATGGCGCTCACAGTGCAGGGAGGACTACGGCCTCAATTCGGTCCCTAGCTAGCTGCTTTAAGTAATGCACTCTAAGTTGGTTGAGGTCGCCCTGCACTTGTGCGTGCCACCTAAGGTGGGGTTTTCCTCTGCTGCGCAATCCATCAGGGGTAGATTCGAAGACTCGTCGGGCTGATGCGTCGGTGTCCATACGCTTCACGTGTCCCAGCCAGCTCAACCGCTGTATTTCAGCTTTTTGAACAGGTCAACGTCGCTGTAAAGCCCGCAAAGTTCGCCGTTAAATGTTCTCCTCCATAATCTATCAATACCTACTAACTGGACCGACGATCACCCGAAGAATTTTCCTTTCAAATCACCCAAGCTGGTTCTCATTTGTTTTTGACAGGGTCTATGCTTCTTTCCCATGATTGCTCCTAAATAAGATTGAAAAAAATCCCAACGATAGCGCATTAACATTAGCGAAACTCCGACCCCGAGCATGTTTGGAATAGCTTGGAAGAGCTTTTTCCTAGTTGCACATTGCATCTTATATTTTTTAATGTCACGTGATACCATCATCCTAAGTTTAGACATCGCCATATTGAACTCTTGACAATGAATGATATCATATGTGGCTTTGAAATCTATGCATCGATAGTGAGTCAGAGTCTTGACTTAAAATTCTATGGTCGTTACCAGGATTTGCCTGAGAGTAAATATTTTGCATATGGTCGCTCCAACTGCCTGGAAGCCATACTGGTATAATTGCCGATTATTCTAGTCTTACATAATGGCTTGGGACGCTCACACAGTACGTTGGAAAGGATCTTGTGAGCGACAATTATCCTGGGATATGCTTCCATAGTTCTTACATGACACACAATCGCCTTTATTGTAGATGGGACATATGGAGCTGCTTGACCAGTCATCAAGTATGTTTCTTTCCATCCATTATAGGTTAAAGATTCGGTAAATACACCCTTTCAATTCATCACGCTTCGTACTTGACCTCCACTGGTAAGCCATCAAATCTGGCAGCCTTGTTGTTCTTGGTAACTCTACCTCTCCTTTACTAGGTGGTGGTACTGGCTCTTCATTGACTTGAGGTGGGTTCTCTAATTACCCTATTTCTTGCTCTACTTGATGCCAATTTCAGAGCTGCTGGAAATGCTGCTTGAATATTACTGACGGATTTGTATTTCTTCAAAAAAAAATTATCAAATAACATAAAATAAGGGTGAGCAACTGGTTCCCCTTGAGTACCCTAAGTGGAACGTTCTAAACTTCTTATAAGAAACTGATAAGCAAAAATAAGTGCTTTTCGTTTATAAAAATAAAAATCGACGAAATGGGATCAATGCAGTCCAACTTTCTATATGATCCCATAATCCTACCCCATTTTCTAAAATATTTCAAGTGCCAAATATAAGCAAGAAATAATTTGATAAATTATTAATTTCCACTTTCATAAGAATTCTGTCGTGTACCTATATCCTTCGTTGTACAAAAACTTTCACTTACTTAAACCCCCACCCAAACTTATATAAGCTGTTCAATATGTCGTATCAAAAGAACAGTATCCCCCACTTGTAACGAATCAACAACAACAACAACAACAACAACAAAAAAAACATTGACACACACATGTCTTTTGATGGTTAACTATATGTAAGGAATATTGCTCGTTATTTTTTATACGTAAGAAACCTTGTTTACGATAAACCCAGACACAATAAGCCCATAAATCTTATCTCAATCACACTCCTGACCTACGACCTCAAACATATATTTTTTGTTGGTATATAGCTTTTACTTATCTATATGAAGGTATTTTTTGATCAGGTAGGAATGCAAGCAAGTGAATGGGGAGGAGTTGAATTGAGTCTTGCGAGTCCCCTTATGTCATGGATTCTTTTGCATATCCATGAGACAACAAGGACATTTTGTAGGTAATCCCATCCATTTCAAAGGACTTAAATAAATGTACATCTTCTTATCCTATATCATCACACTGACTATACAGAAGCTTTATAGGTATGGGGATGAAAAACACAAACACACCCACAGCAAAAAAAAAAAAAAAATTAATTCCAGGTGAGAGGTAGATATAACGGTATTTCAGTTCCAATTTGTCTGCAACCGTTCCATCAGCATAAATAAACTTTTACGCACCTTTTTTCTTAGTACCATTATCCATTAAATTGAGGAAATTTGCATATACTTAGTTTCTGCACTTTGATGGGCTTCAAAGTTTTTCTTTTCTTAAAATAAATCAACGCATCACTATACTTTGTTATTCACCGATATGCGTGCCGTCACTTCATTTTGTTTTTCTTTTAATTAAGACGCCATTAATTTCACTTAAAAGTAAAACACGTTTTATTTTTTCTTGACCTTTCATGGCAAGTTGTAAAAAAAAACGTGTGATTAAAAATTTAAATTGGTCTGAAAATCCTAAAAGGATTCGTCTGCCAAAATACAACTTGCAGAATAATCTGCGTCACATAATTTGACCGAAAGAGTGTCTGATGACGATTGATATATATTCGTGGTAGACAAGACATGGGAAAGATGAAGTCAAGATTAAAAATTGTGATGTTTTTTAACAGAATCTCAACATTACCTTTAAACAAAATGTGAATAATCTCAAAAATACATTAATCATAATAAGAGACGAGACAGAGAGTTGATCAAGCAAGTCGAAGTAAGACTTTTGCTTTTTGTCAGGAACGAAAAAAAGCTAAAATGAATGTTGAACAAAGTAGGTACGTAGGCGGTAAATTTTAATATATTCAGCATTTAAGATTAATAACAAGGGAAAGACGCATGTCTTTAAGGTTTCTTTTGGGTTATGGGACAGCCTCAAATACGAGTAAAATAATCAGACATGATAAAAAACATGTTTTTATACTTGTTTTATGGAAATGGGGTTTGCATGTTCATGCGACCATTTTGCCACCTTGAAAGAGCGAAAGAATGTACCAACCACAAATTACTCATCTTAGACCCCGAGCAGTGTGGGTATCTTATGCACTCTTTGGTTCTCTTGGTTTGGGTATCTCTAAGGCTTGAGCAGTGTCGTAGTAGGGGTGGGTTCAGCGGGCTATTATACCACGTATATGCATGTGCACATGCTCCTCACAAAGAAGTTGGAAGTCTTATATAGGATGAGTTTTATGACCTTGTGGATTAGAATTTGCGGACTCTATCCGCAGAACGAGTACTATTTAAAAATTTTGCTCGTAGACCTCAACGCCTTAATTAGATAGGAAGACACCTCCGAAGGATTAGTTGATATTGAGAAGAAAACAATTGGAACGGTCTTCTACTAATGCAATTTTCAGAATCTCTAATACGGTGATAAGTAGCACTTGGTTTTCAAGACTAAGAATCCACAAAGCAACCTTATGCTTCCCAAATACTCGATTAACCAAAAAAATCGGCCTTGTGCTAATCGACAGAAAGCACGTTTTTGACGGCTAAACGTCAACTCTGATTATTTCCTTGTTACGTCAAGGTTAACAGCTCGACTGTTAAATGAAAGAAACTACGAATTACCCTTAGTAAGAAGTTCTAGCCTACAAAAATCGCCTGATTGAGAAACTCTTCGCTGTGCATTCATTCACCTGCCACAGACGCCAACAACTAATGGTTCCAGTATCTCGATTTTATCAAAGAGGCAGCCGAAACCACAAAAGGCTATCAACCGTGTCGAAAAATCTTAAAAAAAGATGACAGAAGATGCAGCGTGAAATAAATCATCAGCGAGAGGGGAAAATCAAGCTAGGAGTATAAAGGGAAGAAGACTCAGCGTAGAATGAAAAAGGCGTACGCAGCCTTCCACCTTAAAGAGATCGAAGAGTCTCAAGAACGAAAGCTTTATAAAAAAGTAGAGCAGCTAATGGCTGCTGGCCTTAAGACCAAAACACAGGCTCTTCTAAGCAGTAAAGGTAGCCTAGTCTAGTCACCGAAGCAATGGGTGTCAGATAGAGAAATAATTAGGACAAGAAGAGAACACTCCTCCAGTCTATGAAGAACTAGTACCACCTCCCAGTGAAGAAGAGGTATGTAGATTTATAATTCTCAGAAAAACAAGACCGTCGGATCTGATAGTTTATCATCAGGGAGATTGATGTAATGAAAATATGCTTGCGTCAACTCCTCAACCAAGTTTGGTTGGAAGTAAGCATGTCCATGTCCAATGACTCTATCAGCCCCACAAGAGGGACGATCCTATGTCCTTTAAGATCTATTTAGGCATATCGATGATTAACGTTGCACACAAGATCCTATAAAACTTCTCTGAACTTTTCCAAAAATGCACAAAGTTTCAGCAAGAATATATGCTATATGTGATTTTGCCCATTTTGGAAAACATCAACTGTCAATGTTCTTTAACGCAAACTGCAAAAGTTTTCTGTTCGAAAACGCTAAATACAAATTTTGCTGCATAAACAGTGTGTTCTATAATGCAGCTTGCTGAAGTCATATGTTAGAAAACATCATCTGCAGTGCAGCTGTGCAGTAAAAAAATCGGGTTGACGAACAAAATATTGAAAAGTCAGAAGCGTGTTCGTAAACGTCAAATGCGTTTGCAAGTAAGTTAATTGACGTTGATCAAACTGATTTTGTGCTAGCAGGACGATCGCAATATATGCTAATAAAAATGACGATCATTTGACAATCAAATTGACTTTGATTTGACGTTTCCGAAAACAGCCTTTTTTAATCGCGGTGGCTTCGCTGGTCAAGAGACCCGTGATGATGATTTCGCTAATGTTGGGGGAAATGATTTTCCTAACCCAGACTGCCGTTTCTCTTCTTTCCTCAGGACTCACCCTTATCCTTCCGGGAAATTGTGACGTAAATGATGTCAATATTGCTGATCTCTATAGCATAAGGCTAGGACCGCACTTGCGATTTTCTGTCGTAGTGACTTATAAAAAAGTGATCGCAGTTAAGTAGGATTTTTTGGTGTCATATGGTGTCATATTTAAACTCATGTGTTCAGTTTTTTGCGACTGAATAATCGTGCGACAGAAAATCGAAAATGACCCAACTAACATACTCTCGAGAGCTAAGCTCCCATTTTCTCAAAAAAACGCTCATAGTACTTTTTTAGATCTTATTGCTAAACTTAAGACATGATCTGTCATAATGAAACATAAATTTGTCTCATAGTGTTTTCATTAAATGATGTAAGCATTTTTCTTGGATCAAATCACTTTAATCTTATACCTAGAACAATTATTACTCCTGTATGTAAATTGAAAGTCTTATAATAATTTTGTTTTCAAATTTAAACTCTAAACGTCATTTTTAAGTCTTTAAAATCTCTTAACAAGAGCTAATAAAGTAACAACTACAAAACTCTAACTATAGGATTCATATGAGATGTAGCACTGACAGCAGCTTTATTTGGTTCATACAACAGTCGTTCTTTTTTTTAACGTTTTGTATGTACATTGTTTTCTGGCGTTCAGTTTTCTATTGGTCTATCTACCTGAAGGAAACATTGGATGCTGATGCCGATTACTGTTTAAAATGCATTTTATTTTGTTACAAATGTGAACTTTCGGTGATAGACTTTCTTTTTACGAGTATTTTATTTCGATGTAATATAAGGTTTTTTCACGGCGTAAGCCCGTTGTAAACGTTTTAATGTTTTAAACTTCGTAACTTTGTCAGAAATTGTGTGGAAAATTAGACAGATTTACGCAGTTTAAAATTTTACTACGAATATCAAATATTATAGTTTTGTTGCGGAATGTTAATTTTTTTGATATTCTTTGTCCATTTATTCCAAAAATTATGACGTTATAATGAAGATTTATTATTCAGAAAAGGTAATGCATAAAATTTAATATTTCAAACTTTGAGATTTCATCTTTTTTTGAAACATCAACAATAATTCCGATAATCACCGATTTGTTCTTGGTTCGTTTGATAGATGTCAAAATAAAGTTGCATTAAAGCATCAGACTTCTCATAAAAAAGTGTTTATTTACATACCAATATAAATGGACAACACTCTCATAAAAATGTCTTTTTAAGAGTTAAAAGTATCGATACGACAGCAGCCATATTTAAATTTGAACGAAGTGTTTTTGTATAGTTTGAGGGTTACCGTGATATGAAATTAGATTTTGAAATAATTTTTTTGGTTTTCCATTATGATGAATCTATTTAACGTATATACGTGTATTAATATTGATGATTATTTGGTTCAACATTAAATGCAAAAGAAGTATTTGTTCTAATAACAAATGTCTGAAAATATAAGTTCTGACTTATTATTTTTTCATTAAAACGTCTCTTAAACTCTTGTAAATTCTTAGATTACAAAAACAGGTATACAAGAATAAGATTATCAATTCGACATATTATCTGCTTTTATATCTTTTTCGTCATATAACATGCATAAATACCATAAATAATGTCAGCATAAAAAGGACTATTCTTATTAAAAGCAAACATCAAGGTAACCCTTTTTGCAATTCAAAATAAAATTAAAATAATTTAAATATCAATTATTTTGAAAGCGCTTCGTTATTTTTCGAAGTAAAATGTGTAAGTTAGTAGAAAAAGTCTAAATCGCACTAAGATTTAACTCCACATATGTGGCAAACTATAATTATACTAACGTCGCCATGAAATGAAAATATAAATTCACACATTCATTTTTCAACATGAGACAATGACGATGACACATACAGACATAAGTACTTCGTACCAAGTTTCCGTAGGAAGTATACAAATGTGAAAGATAAGTATCTGTTTTTTTTTTTAATTAGGCGCATACTCTTTCTCTTTTCATCAACTCCCACAAGAAGTGACGCATTCTCCTAACAAGATTAATGGAGCATTTGTCATCCCATAGGAACAATAAAAATGTTTCTACAAGAGGAAATTAACTCCTATAAGTGGGCTATTTAAGGCTTTTAACATTTTCATAAGGATGTAGGAGTACTCTTCTAGAGTGAGAATAACTCCCGGAATAAAGTCTCACAAGCCTCCAGGAAATTCTTATGAGAAGAAAATTGTTACTTGGGGAGTCCCTAGCCTTAAATAAACCCAAAATTTGAGATCGGGAGTCTAATCAATTGGTCATGGCTTAGAGTTTTAAGCCTACTCTCCACCACAGTCAATATATTCCCTCCACTAGAGGATGGATGTGGTCTATTTTTTGGATTTAATGGTTGAAATATCAAGTAAAACTTACTCAAGGCGTCGATAGTCCTTAGTGGACCAGGGCAAGTAAGACTGTTGACCTTTAAATCCAAACAACAAACTGCACAAGGATCTAAGCACTTTTAGTTGTCAACACAAATCTGAAATTAAATCAACCGCAAGCGTTCTTTTCTTCAAAAGAAACCATTGTACCTAACTACTACTACATTTCTTCTTTCAAATTAGGTACACAACGAAATAAACTTTATACAAAATTTTCCTTTAGATTAATTTTGATATTTTCATACCATTTTTTTCAAATGTTCATCTTCCAGGCATCAGAACAATCAAAACGTTACTCAAGCCTAACACAGCAATGTAGTGTCGTTGCACCACAACAGGACCTTGCAAACTTTGTACGAATACTACCGTCTCCAGCGAATGCACAAAAAGTTCCTAAACGACCATTCGCTCCACCTCAGCCTCCAGGCGAGGTAGAAGACGTTAACGAGTATAATGTAAGCATAGCTTAAATGAAAAAAAAAAAAAACTATCAAACAGTTTTAGCTTTTTTTTAATAATCCTTTGTTGACAAGCTTTATGTAAATAAAATAACAAGAAAAAAAAAATAATAAATAAATATTTGTTTGCTTACCATCACCCAGGACATAACGCCAGTACTAAGAAATGAACTTGTTTTTGAGCGCTACTCTTCCCTGCAATTGCGTCCAGCTCTTGATTCCCTCAAACGAGAAGCTACCGACTTAGAAATACAAATACGGCAGCTACAGGTTTGTTTAAAAAAAAAAAATAAAAAAAAGTAAAAGGAAAATCCTTATAAAACTAAGGATTTTCTTTCACCCTCGATGAGGGGGAGATCTTTGATATGTTTTTTCCTTTTTTTTAATTTTATTTTATTTTTTCTTAAAGGATTCTGTGGACTCACTGACTCGCACTCAGTTGAGAGGTATTGAAGGCCAACTTTATAATAAAGTTAATGAACTGCAGGAAGACCTTTCGATGAAAAAGTTCGATTTGAGAGCGAAACAAATTCACTTTGCGGCTGTTAGAGCACAGGTAAGTACCTACCTTTCAATTTTTGTTACATGAAAATGCGGACTAAGATATTATGTATAGAAGGGATGAGTATTGAGTGCTCGTGAAAAGACCTTTAAATAAGGATTTTATCCGTGTGATTTCCCTTCGTAGTGCTAAGGTGTACACTGGGACAGATTAGCATATAAACGTGGAAACAAGAGAATACCTCTTACCTATGAGTCGAAAATTGTGTAAACTACTTTTATTTCTTTTGATATTTATTTGAAATTTGGCCCAAACGGGACCTAAAATTCCTTTTCAACATTTTAATGTTTCAATTTTCTTCTCAAATTTAATACCACTCTACTCGTACTACTACCCCAGTGTTTTCTTTTCGGGTACCAACAAAAATGGAGGATTATAATTTTAATGATAAACATTTCATAATAATGTGTAAAAGTTTTCAAGGAGGAACTACGTGCGAAAGTTCTTAATTGCAAAAAAAATTTCCTTCATTTTATAGGTATTTTCTTATTTGTTTTGATAATGTAGCGTTAATTGCTTCATTATCGAAATTGGTTTGATGAAATGGAAGTTTTATTTTCTAAGATAACAACTTTATTAGTGAACAAAAAAGCTAGGATTACATATAGCCATGAAGACAGCATACTTTTATTTTTTTTTTTTGTTGTCGAATACAAATTACAAAATTTAATTGTTCAGGTAAACAAAATATTTTATGCTTAACTTTAAATCATTAACTTTTGTTTCAAAAACATCACTTTATTATCATCATCTATAGAACTTCATCTATTCTATTATTATATAGAGAAACAATTAATAAAGTTTTTGTTCTATTACAATTATAATGAGTTTGAAAGTACTTCAGGGATTTTCGGCATTGTTTGTCTAAAAGGCATAAGTTTCAAATTTATTTTGGTTTAACGGGGACTACTAGTAGGTATACATATAGGCTTACCTTCCGCATGGTTTTCCCTTGTCTAATTATTTTTGGTGTTGTCAAGCCATGTTGTCGGTGTTGGTGTCGTGCGTCAGCGTGTCGTTTGGTAGAAGGCGTGATTTAATTAATGAATAGCATAAAATTTCCTTATACAGAATGTTTAGGATTAAAATAATAGTAATGTGCGGTGACATTGTGAACTATAGGTATTCGGTGGAGCGTGGAGGTGGAAATGTTAAATGTTGAATTTTTTGTTCTTCAATCTTTAAGGTGTTAATACGATAGACATAAATGGGATTAAAGATGAGAGTTAAATATTTCCTTTCATAAAGTTAAATTTAATGAAATTGGAAACTTATTTCAAAACATTTAAAGGGTATTTTAATTTATTTTGAAATATTTTTCCGTATACAGAAATATACACCTTGGTATGTGAAATATTTTTAAAGACTTGCGATTCTTCATGCTCATGGCACTGAAACTGATGGTCACACCAATTCAAAAAATCAAAATAAATGAAAATGACACTGGTTACGCTGTAATGAAAGAAACAACATTTTGTTTTGCATTTTTATCCCCGATTTTGCAGTTTGCCAAATAAGGGTGTAATCGAGACACAACTTCACAGTGAAGTTAGCAGGTCACATAGTGTATCTCAGGAACCAAGCGTGATAGGATTTTGCAATAAGGCTCCAAATTTGTAGATTTTTTTTTTGGATGTTGTCATTTTTTTTTACATTTCTTAGATTTTGGAGGGTTGATTTTAACCTAATTTCTAAGCCAGCGGAAACTTGAATTCCAAATAAACCGTTAGAACTACAAATCTTTGATTTGACCATTTGACTAACAAATTTACATGAAAAAAGCTAAACATTTTTGCAAATAACAATATTTGAAAATCATTTATTTTAAAATTTCGCCTTTGTTAGTGAAACTGAAAATTCACTTTTTTAAACTTAAATTAAATTAAAAAAATTTGATTTAAAAAAAAAATGTTCTAAGCATTACTTCAAAACTTTGCTTAGTTTTCAAGTTATTTGCTAAAATGCAAAACGGGTGCTTTTGCACGCCTCACTCAAAATTTCACCTTCCGATTTAATAGCACTCCGCGCATTTCTTATCTCCAATGACCCATTTAATGATTTTTGCAATAAAAAGCCTTGAACGTCATAGTTCCTTTCAATATATTCAAAAGTCTATTCTTTTGCTTTTTTTAAAACAGGTAAGAGTAACCGTCTTTAGTGAATGGGCAGTTTGGAGACAATTTAACTAAGTTGGCCGTGCCTTACCCCTAAACGTCCTGCGATGGGACCGAAATTGACTACAATTCACCGACAAGCTCGAATATCATTTACTAATGCAACCTAGCTAGGTACAGTAGTTGAGAAGTTGACCAATAGAGGGAAGTTATCTTCACCGATGAGTCCAGAATGAGTATGTACTTGGAAGCGATCGTAGATGCTGAGTAGGGGCAGATCACGATACTAAGCCAAACGATAGTTTGTAAGTACCGGCTTTGTATCGTCAAAATTGAAAAATTTCAGTATCGCCTCGGTATCGGTCTTGGTCTTTTAAAACAAAGCCTCGTCTCGGTATCGGTCTTGTCTGTTTTCGGTCTGGTCTGAGTCGCAAACCATAAAAAGGAACAACTTGGTAACATGTTCTTGATCTTGTAGTTGAACTTGCTTCGTATTTTTAGGATTTAATAAAAAAGTCGTTATAAAAAAGACTATTTTTTTAACTGAAGTTTTTTTTTGTATTGACTAAACAATTTTTAAAGGCTTGTTTCACAATGTCTAAGTAATTTTCCGATTAGTTACAAAAATATTTTGAAGCTGAGTCATAGATTCACAGAAAAACAACGCACAAAAATATTTTATGGATTTTACTAAAGTCACTTCTTCACTAAATTGAACCAATTCTAAAAATTGCATCGTTGGTTTTTGAAGAATTAAGCATCAGTTAAATGGGCGTGGTAGTGGGCAGTTGTGATTAAAAATATTGCCTTAACCTTCTCCCTACATAAGAGAAAAGCTTTCAAAATGTCATCTAAATCGTTATACCCCTTTCCGAGAAACCAATTACAAAAATTGTTTATTTGTAATAAACTAAAAATAATATTCAAAAATCAATATTTTACCGACCAATACTACTGAAAATATTTGTAATTTTCTGTCTAAAAAGCACAGTATCGTATGGGATCGTCTCGGTATCGTTTCAGATGCTTTGAAACTGGTATCGCCTCGGAATCGTTTGGGTTTCCGATAACTATACCAAACGAAACCGAGACTTTTCTGGTATCGTGGCCAGCGTGGTGAGTGATTTGCACAATGCGGTTTGTCAAAACCGTTGCTTATACTGCTAACCAGAATAGAGTGCTGCAGCTGCAACTGGAATATCTGTTCAAAAATGCTGTACGTGATTTTTTTACTCGCCAACAATGTGCTGTGCAGGTTTCTGACATTTTTGGCATTTCAAGTCAGCTGTGCGAGCTTAATTCAACACAAAAATAAAAATAAAATTCTTAAATACCTACAAAAATAAAAATATAAACAAAAATAAACCCGAGTAATGATGAAATGAAAGCAAAAATTACTTTACTTCGTTTTTAGAGATTAATAAGAGTTTGAAACTCTCTTCAACCCCAATGTAAACACTTGGTCGCGCTCACAATTTTGAAACGTCAAAAAAGCTGCATGCAAAAGTTAAAAGTTGGCCAACTTATCCAGCTGCGTCTGCAGCTCCATCTGCAGCTGCTTCATGTGCTGTTCGTATATTTTGGATTATTGGATTTGTATGTATTCAACATTTTGACAGCTATTCCAGTTGTAGCTCCAGTTGCAGCTCCGTCTCCACTTTGTTCAGGTAGTTATGCGGGAGTAACTGTTGTTATTAAGGCAGGCATTTCAATTGTATGGATAAGCGAGCCGGATTTTGTGGCTATTGGTGGTCGTTGCGAAGGTTTACCTTCGGATCGGTGCATCTATTTATATGCTGGTGGAACATGTCGTTCCTTACACTGGGTTATTCGTCGAAGATTTTGTTCTAATGCACCCTAACACTTGATGTAAGACTGTGTGGGGAACTCCAAGACTCCCTAGGGAAGTCAATGATGTCATGACGGGTTGGTCAGCTCAAAGCTCAGACTTAAACCTTATCGAGCATTTAATGGGACGAGCTAAAGTGAAGGGCTAGTGCCATAAATCCAACTCAATCAATTTTAACTTTCAGCCAATCTGAAATCCACCCAGCTTTACATGTTTTCGTAATTCCCACAATGGATTTATTTTAATTAAAGGATACTTTCT
The DNA here is from genome assembly GCA_946251815.1 of Dasysyrphus albostriatus. NCBI lineage: Eukaryota > Metazoa > Arthropoda > Insecta > Diptera > Syrphidae > Dasysyrphus > Dasysyrphus albostriatus. The sequence goes on along the minus strand of OX276337.1, from coordinate 59,554,901 downwards.
AAATCAAAAGTCTAAGCTCGAAAACATGATTGACTGGCACTGAATAACCAAACTTGGAACCACTTGGTTATCAAAGGCCCAAGAAAATCAATATGAAAAGTACAAAAAGCTCAAATTTATATGCATTACTAGAGCAATGAAATCTTAAAAATGGAATTGACTGACTAAAAGCACTCAATATGTGAAGTAAGTAGTATAACTAAACACTCTCAAAGCAAATAGCATCTGGTGATACCCTTATGCATCAAAAACTGCACAGATGAGACTGCTGCAATGCCTAGTTACTTCATTATCAAACCTCTACGTCTACATCAGTGACCAAACTCACTGATGGAATTATTGGTATCTCTTCCACTCAATTATTAAATTCCAAAGATCAATATAAGAAACTTTAAAGTATATTTAAATTGGGATGAAAGTTATGACCTTCAAACCCTTGATTCGTGCCTTGAAGAACCTTCTATCAATCAATTTAGTAATAACTTGCTGATGGTGGAATTTTCCCGTCTTGCCTTCTTAAAGACATCAATTGAATACAAATTTGATTTCATAAAGAATTATTAAGAATGTTCTTTTTTGCCAGATGATGAAAAGGTTTCATTAAATTGAATTGGGAATCTTGTATCTTCAACTTGATTGACATTTATGAAACTTAGATTCACTTTAGACTTACTCAAAACTTAAACTTATTATAACTTCCTCCAAGTCGAAAATATGAAAAACGCAAAAAACTATAAATTTGATGGTGACAATATGTTTAAATTCACAATTGTCAAATTCCAAATTAGCTTTAACTTTTTTTGCTTTCAAAATCAAAATGCTATTCTTACATCTTTAAGGCGAGATCAATTTTATGTAAAAATATGTATAATATAGCAAGAGAGAAAGAAATTCTTGGCATAAAGGCAAAAACGTGTCCTTAAAAGCCATTTCATGCAAGCTGCTGTTTACATCACAAGAGGCACGTATTTACATCTTTTATTCTTTCTAAACAGCCACAAGATACAATTATAATTCAGAAAATAAATTTTGTATGGATATTTTGTAACCAAAGCGTTCTATAGAATATATAGGGCTTTACTCTTACAATCTCGCACAAAAGTCAAACAAAATCAAGGATTCTTTTTTCCTTACTGTATCCATTTCTTAACAATATACAATATAAGATTATATTCATAATATATATGCGCCTTTTTTTGCATTTTTTTTTTTGGTTTTCCACTAGTATTTTTTTGTATTGTCATACTAGGTTTTCGCACCCTAATGCTTTTGGTGCTGTCATTTGCATTCACACAATACAAATCATAACGGCTTCAGTGGCATATACTCGTATAATGTTATGGAAATAACTCCAAGTAGGTGTGATATTAAAATGAGTTTGAAAATTGTTAAAAAAATGAAAATATCTTTTCTTGAGCAGCTGTGCCAAATCAACAGTTCAGTATAAATCATCTTTTGAAATTGTTACATTTTCACTTCAATAAACAAACCATGTGGCATATAATATGTAGGGAAAAGCAAACTCCTTTCCTTTTGAACTGATTTTTTTGAACACACTCGTGAACAAAAAAAAACTTTGTCTTTTTTTCAATCTAAACAAATTTCTATTTTTTCAAAGAGCCTAGTACTCACCTCTTGTGGAATGAAAAGCTAAAACCGCTTTAAAATCCACGTGAATAAACATTACTTTTAGCTTGAATCATAACGAAAACATCATTTACTCTCCACGCGAATTTTCGATGCTCTGTTTGAAATTTTTGATACACAAAATGTACCTCGTAACATGATGGTTAGTAAGTTGGACTGTCATGCCAAAGGTCTGGGTTCGATTCCCAGCCGCTGCCTCTTGTGACGAATTGACAAATCCTCCAAGAGTATACTTGCCATTAAAGTGCTTCTCATCTAGCCGTTCGGACTCGGCAAAAAATTGTAGGTCCCCTCCATTCCTGCCATTAACATGCACACATGAATGGATGAGAGTTTTAAGACACTAGGCCCTGGTTCTCCACGAGCTGTTGCGCCACCAAATTTATTTAAATTTATTTACTTGTCGGCCATTCCAAAAAAATCAAAACAAATAAGCAACTCAATTTTAAATTGTGGAAAAAAATATACTAAAGTAAACCAACATAAAGTACATTACATTGATTTGTATTGACTCCCCTAAGGGTTACAAGGCTCCCGCTTCCTTACTCTGCTCCCTCTCCACCCCTCTCTATTATCTTATCTTTTCTCACTGCCTCTAGTTCCCTTATCCACTCTTCTCCCTTCCCCGTTTCGTCCATTATTTCCCTCATCCTTTCCCCTATTGATTTTCTTTCATCTCCGACAGATCTGCATCTTTCTAATACATGCTTCCATGTCTCTTGTTCACCCTCACATATTCTGCACATTCTCTCCTCTTCGCGTTTCCAGTACCATCTTTCCCTCACCTCATTCCCTAGCCTGACTCTTGCAATTCTCCTTGTTCTTTCTGTCTTCCAACCCGCTGTTAAATATTGTGGAATCCCTTCTGTCATTATTTCTTTATACCACCTGTTGTAACTGGATTCTCTTATTCTTTCCCTTCTTTCCTTCTCTTGCTCTCCCCAGTCTTTTCATTCTATTGCTTCGTATCCATTCATACTGTCTTCTCTTCCCTTTATTTTTTCTCTCCCTTGTTCTCATTGTGACCCTCTTCCCCGTTCATCTCTCTGTCTTCTTTTCTTTCATCTCCTCTAAACATTCCCTTGCTATGTCACTTCCTTTTCCATCTGTTAATTTCTGTTCATAATTCCATGCCCTTTTCCGTGCTCTAATCATTATCTTATCTCGTTTTGTTTCCTCTCTTACCATGTACCCTGGAGTTTGCCATTCTACCCCTAGCGTCCACTTGAGGTACCTCTCTTGCACCCTTTCCATTTCTTGTCTCTCCTCCCATCCCCATACTTCCGCCCGTACCAACATAAAGTATATAGAAGACTTAATGAAAAAACTATAGATACAAAATTCAGCTTGTTGTTGTAAAATAGGTAAGTGGTCACAAAAACTCATACGTTATCTTCATTTCTCGGTATTTTTGGTGCTGTCAGCTATAACTTTCTATAAATTTTGATCCACGTCGATGTGCAGTGAGATTTATAAAGTATTTTCAATACACTACTTTATTTTGGGACAGTTTTCATTAAGTGTGCTGTAGAAAAAAATATACGCGGTGAAATTACTGAACATCTCTTGTCTTCTCCGTTATTAAAAAATGACAAAAGTTGGTATAAAAATTGAAGCATGACATATGAAAAAGAGTTATTGTGGAATTTTTATAGGTTTTAATACTATGTCTAACTATTTAAAACACGGTAATGGTACGAAGAAGACAAAATTGCAAGTTTTTCTCGCAAATATCAATGACTAATATGCACTTTTTACTAGCGATATATATAAGTACTATTAGGCAAGTTTTGGATTCGTGAAAAAAAAACCATTTTACGAAATTACGATGATAGAGAACACCAAAAATTCTGTCAGTCTATTCGTCTACAGCCTAAATGGTCCGATCGATTTTTTTCCAACTTGGTAAATAGTGATATTTGGTAATAATGCCCGTACGTTTTTTTCTTTTATTTTAGAACCAAAACTAACGGTACTTGCTACACAATTTTGTCTAGCAACTTTACATAATTGTATTTTTCTCAAAAACAGCTCGAAAACTTTTCTTAAAAACAAAATCAATAAAAAAAACTTTTAGTAGAGACTTTCTTTAGTTTGAAAACCATTTTTAAAAAATGGTTATTAATGGTACCTTCCCACAGAACCATTTTTTAATTCTCGATTTTCTTCAAAACAGTATGATTGTTTTCATTGTCATAGAAATGTTTTAAAATTTTTTTTTTGAATATAATATATTTTATAAACTGTGTGATCGATTTTTATAAAACTATATTTAATGGTTTTAAGCACTTTACAACCCATGCTCCTGAGCACAAGGCCAATTTGAATCGCTTGAGTAATATTCTTAAAAGGGCGATATCAGATTTCAAAAACCTTGAAGTTGAAAATTGCCTTGAAGGCTTGACAGCGGGGAAAGAATCCACCTACTCACTTTGAAAGCTATAAAAACAATGAAACCAAAGCTTCCAGTGCCCCCGATTAAGAGAAGCCAACACGAATGGGCTAAAAGTGACAAAGAAAAAGCTATGGTATTTGCCGATTACTTTTCCTCTAAGTAATCGGCGAATACCATCGCTTTTTCTTTCGATGGGCAAGAACTCAACGAAAATATTTATATAAATGTTACATTAAATGAAAGGTACATAACAAGAAATGCTACACTTGCCGAATTTAAAAGAGAAATAAAGAAGCTTAAGTCCAATAAAGCTCTAGGATGTGACTTAATTACGGCAGACATTTTAAAAATACTTCCTCGTAAAGGATTTATTAACCTCCTTCACACAATAAATGCCGCCCTAAAGTTAGAATATGTTCCGAGCCAATGGAAAGTTGCGGAAGTCATAATGGTATTGAAACCTGGCAAACTATCTCACGAAAAGAAGTCTTACAGGCCGATTTCGCTTCTTCCTATTATATCAAAAGTTTTTGAAAGAATACTACTCCTGCGCCTGCAAACGATAATAGAAGAGAAACAATGAATACCTGAACATCAGTTCGGATTTCGAAGCAAGCACTCGACAATTGATCAAGTGCATAGAATTACATAGAGAGAGCTCTTGAAGAAAAAAACTCTATTCGACAGTCTTTTTGGACGTCTCGCAGCCATTTGACAAGGTGTGGCATGAATGCCTTAAATTAAAAGTGAGACAAGTCCTGCGTGAAGAACTTTATAACATTCTAAACGGATATCTAGATAACCGACTTTTTCGTCTGACACACGGAAATTCTAATTACAAAGAAATAGTGGCTGGGGTACAATAAGGAAGTGTATTAGGTCCAGTTCTATACCTTTTATTTATCCGCCATATACCTCAAACAGAAGACACTATCGTAGCCACGTTTGCTGATGATACTGCAATGCTGGAGGCAAAACGATTAGCGAAGCTACAACTAAATTACAAAATACTCTTAATAATGTCAAAAGTGGACGAAAACATGGCGAATAGCGCTCAATGAACAAAAGTCAGTCTACGTGGACTTTACTTATAAGAAAATAATATCATTTTCAAATTAGGTAAAGAATCTGGCAAGCCGCACGTCAAAAAGAAATGTGAAGAGTAAAAGTAAATCAAGAGATATGAACTGGTTACTCAGTAAATATTCAAAGCTTAGTATTGAAAATAAATTGATTTTATACCGACAGGTTCTTAAACCTGTTTGGAGTTATGGTATACAACTTTGTGGTTGTACCTGCGATACAAATTTTTTTGTGAAATTATTTATCGCGAATTTAACTTTACGATGGCGGAACTACAATCCGCGATTTCAATGGATTTATATAAATCCAAATAAACGAAATAATTAATGAAACAATTAAAATGACCGATCTGCGTGCGCCGCGAAAACAACGAAAACGATGACGATGACGAACTGTCAACCGATGGGTGCGATCGGGTCGGATACGATTAATAAAATGAAATAAAAAGAAAATTGATAAAATGGTAAGTATAAGTACAGGGTGTACTTGTACTTAAAGTGGGGGCCAGGAATTCTTTTACGAACTAAGAATTAGTGAATTCCAAAACTAATTTTTTTAACGAGCAAAGCAAATAAACGAAACCAAGTAAAAGAACCAAAAATAAAACACGAGTTTTTGTATGCCCAGATGGGGACTTTAACTGTTTTTATTTGGGAAACCTTTGAGTCGAAACCCAGGGATTAAAACCCAAAATTTTTTCGAAGATATAGATTTTCACAGAACTTTTAAAGGGCTTACGGTGAAACGTAAAGCCGAAAGCAAAGAAATTGGACCGTTAACAAAAAAAATACCGTGTCCCACAATTAACTTGGACAAAATTCAAATTAAGCAAAAAAGAAACGATCAGAAAAAAAGCAAACTATAGGAATCAACAAACAATCCTCGACTTGAAACTCAAAATAATCTTTTCACTTGAATCGTTCTCCCAAGAGTGAACTTTTCATGCTAAATCTATTGTCTACCTCGGTCATTCCAGTCTCTCACATATTCATACAACCAGCCAATCGTTTTCGAGGTCTTCAGTCATAGACCAAGAGCCGGTAGCAAATTTTGGGAGTGGAGGTATAACCAAAATTCATAGGGCTATATATGCAGGTATACCCATTACTATACCAAATCCAACCGTCTGTCAGGTTTTTTTTTCAGCGGGGGGTGTGGGTGGTGGTTCAAAAATGGTATTTTTTTCGATTTTTGTGTTGAAGGTATAACCACTTTAATTTATATACAAACAATAGAGGATTGTGGACTGATTTAAAATATATAGGTGTCAGACGATTCCGTTTCAGCCTTTGCCCCGTCAGACGGCTGTTAAGTTTGCAAGAAAATCAACTTTTTGCGTTCGAGGTATAACCAAATAAATGATACACCAAAAATTCAGAATAATTCTTCTGATTACCAAAATGTCGGTCTCAGACGTTTTTTTTCAGCCTTAAGCCTCTCAGACGTCATTTAAGTATTTTCAAATGCATTTTCAACTAAAAACCTTAAAACTATTTTCTTTTCAATTATAACCATATGCTGGTCACATGGGAATACTCGTCACATATTGCCAATCACGAATATGTTAGTCTCAGACAAATTTGTTTCAACCAACCTCCCACCAGACGTCATTCAATTATCATCAAACGCATTTTTCAACTTAAAACCTGAAAAACTTGTTTCTTGTGCTATATAACCAAATGAATGATACACCAAAAATTCAGAATAATTCTCCTGATTACCAATACGTTGGCCTCAGACGTTTTGTTTTCAGCCTTAGCCCTCTCAGACGCCATTTAAGAATTTTCAAATGCACTTTTCAACATAAAACCTTAAAAACTTTTTTCTTTTGTTATATTACCATATGCTGGTCATATGGTAATACTCTGGACATATTTCCTATAACGAGTTTCTAAGTCTCAGATAAAATTACTTCAGCCAACCTCCTACCACACGTCTATATTTTTATTTGTTAAGGTATATACATATTAATGAAATGTTTGATAATTTGGGCCCTACGCTTTGTGCTGCTCTTCCTGCCTTTTACAGCTTTACTGGTTGCGATTATACCCCAAGCTTTTTCAAGAAGGGAAAAATCAAACCATTTGAAATCCTTAAGGGTTCGATGGAATTTCAATCCGCTTTTTCCAATTTCAGAAAGTTTTCATATATAATGGAAGAGAATACAATGAAAATAGAAGAATTTGTTTGTAAACTGTATCAAACAACGGCCCTTAATGTGAATGAGGCCCGATTCGAGATGTTTTATAAAAATTGTAAACCTGCATCTGAAAAAATTTTCAAAAATATTAAAAGTAAGTTAAGAAATTAAGAATCTTTACTTAAGCTTTAACATTTTATCTGAAGGTTTTGAAGAAAGTCTATTGCCTCCAAACAAAAGCGTTCTACTACAGCAAATAAATCGCTGTAACTATATATGTCATGTTTGGAAAAATGCCATAGCAAATAGAGGAATAAAGCTATCTCCTTTTCACTGCGGCTGGGCAATGGAGGAAGACGATATTGTGAAGCTCAAATGGTTCAACGGGGTTGCGGCCCCCGAAAAATTTGAAAATATAATGAATAACGAAAGTGATTCATTCGATAACGAAGAAGAAACACAGAATTATTATTCAACGAGTCTGAAGAGGAATAACATTCTTATGATACAAAAATAACGTTTTTTTTAATAAAATATTTAATATATTTTTGCATTGTTATGATTAGATAAAAATTGAATTTGAACACTTTTCATGTGACCAGTATTGTTATATAACAAAAGAAAAAAGTTATTAAGGTTTTTAGTTGAAAAGTACATTTGAAAATTCTTAAATGGCGTCTGAGAGGGCTAAGGCTGAAAACAAAACGTCTGAGACCGACATATTTATAATCAGGAGAACTATTCTGAATTTTTGGTGTATCATTCATTTGGTTATATAACAAAAGAAAACAGTTATTAAGGTTTTTAGTTGAAAAGTGCATTTGAAAATTCTTAAATGGCGTCTGAGAGGGCTAAGGCTGAAAATAAAACGTCTGAGGCCAACGTATTGGTAATCAGGAGAATTATTCTGAATTTTTGGTGTATCATTCATTTGGTTATATAGCACAAGAAACAAGTTTTTCAGGTTTTAAGTTGAAAAATGCGTTTGATGATAATTGAATGACGTCTGGTGGGAGGTTGGTTGAAACAAATTTGTCTGAGACTAACATATTCGTGATTGGCAATATGTGACGAGTATTCCCATGTGACCAGCATATGGTTATAATTGAAAAGAAAATAGTTTTAAGGTTTTTAGTTGAAAATGCATTTGAAAATACTTAAATGATGTCTGAGAGGCTTAAGGCTGAAAAAAAAACGTCTGAGACCGACATTTTGGTAATCAGAAGAATTATTCTGAATTTTTGGTGTATCATTTATTTGGTTATACCTCGAACGCAAAAAGTTGATTTTCTTGCAAACTAAACAGCCGTCTGACGGGGCGAAGGCTGAAACGGAATCGTCTGACACCTATATATTTTAAATCAGTCCACAATCCTCTATTGTTTGTATATAAATTAAAGTGGTTATACCTTCAACACAAAAATCGAAAAAATACCATTTTTGAACCACCACCCACACCCCCCGCTGAAAAAAAAACCTGACAGACGGTTGGATTTGGTATAGTAATGGGTATACCTGCATATATAGCCCTATGAATTTTGGTTATACCTCCACTCCCAAAATTTGCTACCGGCTCTTAGACTATCACGGGATCACGGCTTCCTGGAAAGCTACGTGCTCTCCTCGAAAACCTCCGTTCCTCCGTTGTCGAATCTCGTCGAAACTTTACTCTCGCACACACATTCAATGATTCAGCAAGTTGTTGGATGTCTTTCCAAAACTTGCCGAATCCAAATGGCCGAGTTCAGAACCCTTTCAACTAAATATTTCGAGAAAACTTAAAAGAACTAAAATCGAGAAAAAGTTTCTTCTAAGTATTTTCCTAGCTACTCTAAAACAATCGAAACGCGAAGCAATCTTTGCAAAACTAATCCCTCGAGGTGAGAGAGGACTACATCTTCTTAACTGCTGAGATATACTCAGTTCTTTTCTTTTCGCGTGTCAATTCCTATAGTTCTATTTCCTTACTATTTAAAAGAAGTTAAGTTTAAGAATTATAAATCACGTTAACAACCCATTTTTCTGACAACAATGTTAAACTACGTTACGTTACGTTAAATATATAATAATATTGGTTATTTAGATAAAAGTAAGAGTCCGCCTGACTCGCTTACTTCTTCAGCTCGTCCGCTGGTACCTCGACAAGAGACCTTGGTAATTTAAGTTCGTGGATTTTGGAACGAACTGTTCCACTCAAATCGCAAATCGATCGAAACCTGTTTTTGTTACTTTTCCAAAATACTTTAAGAGTAGGTCTCTGGCTGATGGACGCCAGGTATCTTCTGACTCTTCAAGTATTTTGGAGCCGCAACGGAAAAGGAAAGGCTAAAAATGGATAATGATTAAGAATAGGCAGGTGAAACTTGTTGTGGTAAATTTTACCGCAACAACTTAAATTACTTACAAAGGTTTGAAAATAAATTGCTTAGGTTATTTGTAAATGCTCCGTGGTATTTAAGAAACGAAGATCTTCACAGGGATCTCGGGATTCCTACTGTCCGGGACGAAATAAAAAGTTTCGGGCGAAAACATAGAAATCGACTATTTAAACACGTGACATTTGACAATTCAAATTTAGTACGCCATCTGCGAAGAACAAAACCTTCCGACTTGGTGCGGTGAACAGAAAACCGATTTGAAATCGCGGAATTACACTGGAAAGTAACTTGCAACACGTTACTTAACTTCGTTAAAAAAAACTTTTATGAAAAAATAAGGGTACCTTTCATACAAATGTTAAAAAATAGTTCAAATACTTTTTTTTCAAAAACGGCTCCTACGAAACTTTTTCTATAGGCTAAGATAAGTTTGATCTTCTAGCATTAAGTAAGAAAATTACACATAGCAAGTATTAATAGTCCATGTCATAGAATGCTTTCTTTAATGTTGACTGAATATCGGCCTTAGAGATTTTGATAAATTTTTTTATATATACATTTGTTATAAGATTAAGTAATATTCCATATGAAAATTTTCAGAAAAAAGTTTTTGAATTTTTAAAAAAGTTGCAATTTTTTTTGAAAATTCGATATTTCAAAAACGGGCTGACAATTTTTTTTTCTTAAATTGTTATTTTTATATGCACATAGACAAATCTTAATATGTGCACACCAAAAGTCCTTAAAAATGTCTTAAGAATGATATATATAAAAAAATATTTTTTAAGAAAACCTCTCCAACGATTTAAATTTTCTTGTCCAATCGTATTCAATAAAAAACTAAGACAGCATTCTTTTTTTTCATATTAAACTCTTAACGAAGTTTTAGGCTAATTTTAAAATCATATTTTATGCTTTTTAACATTTTTCTTTCATAATATCCATGTTTATTGTTTATTGTAATCGGTTGACGTTAAACGTGCTAGCGAGCACTCAACATTTTTCATACCATGCTTTCACAGTTTTTTATTCAAAGTTTTGGTAAAAGTAAAGTAAGTAAAGCAAAGAGAGTGCACAACTATATTTTTTATATATAATTTTTGAAAACAAAATTTAATCCATTCAAAATAACAACAAATGTACAAAAACAATGATATTTAATGTTAATTTAAAAAAAGGTAAATATTCTACAAAATTATTTTTTTTTGTTTGTGGTTATTTTCCCGTGGGTAGGTGCAAAACCTGCTATTCAGGCTCTATGAGGACCGAAAAACGCGTGCTCATAGAAGTGTGAGATTCTTACTACACTAAAACCACCTCCACTTCCCGATTGTAACTAAGTTGAAACTTATCTAGCAATTTATTTTTAACGAAGTTAAGTAAAGTGTTGCAGGTTACTTTCCGGTGAAAGTTCCTGCTTAATCCGCGATTTTAAAGCGGTTTTCTGTTCACCGCACCAAGTCGGAAGGTTTTGTTCTTCGCAGATGGCGTACTAAATTCGACTCGTCAAGAATGTCAATAATCGTTGAATTAGCGTGTTCTAATAGTCGATTTCTATGTTTTCGCGCGAAACTTTCATATTTCCTCCCGCACCGTAGGAATCCCGAGATCCCTATGAAGATCTTCGTTTTATATATACCACGGAGCATTTAGAAATGACCTAAGCAATTTATTTTCAAACGTTTGCAAGCTATTTAAGTTTGTATCGCAGGTACAACCCCAAAGTATACCATAAGTCCAAACAGGTGTAAGAACCTGTCGGTATAAAATCAATTTATTTTCAATACTAAGCTTTGAATATTTACCGAGTAACCAGTTCATATCTCTCAATTTACTTTTTAGTTCTTTACATTTCTTTTTTCATGCGGCTTCCATTTTAATTTCATGTCTAGAGTCATTCCCAGATACTTTGCCTCATTGGCAAATGGAACACGAGCGGTACAAAGAAAGACGGGTTAGCTATTTATTTTTTATACGTTAAGTCCACGTGGACTGACTTTTGTTTATTGAGCGCTATTCGCCATGTTTTCGGCCGCTTATTAATATTATTTAGAGCATTTTGTAATTTAATTGTAGCTTCGCTAACCGTTTTGCCTGCTGCTAGTATTGCAGTATCACAGCAAACGTGGCTACAATAGTGTCATCTGTTTGAGGTATATCGCGTGTAAATAAAAGGTACAGAACTGGACCTAATACACTTCCTTGTGGTACCCCAGCCACTATTTCTTTGAAATCAGAATAGTCATTTCCGTGTCTTACACGAAAAAGTCTTTCATTTAGATATCCGTCTAGAATGTTTTAAAGTCCTTCAGGCAGAACTTGTCTTAATTTGAATTGGAGGTCTTCGTGCCACACCTTGTCAAACGCCTGCGACACGTCCAAAAAGACAGTCGAACAGATTTTCTTTTCTTCAAGAGCTCCCTCAATTACGTTAGTAATTCTATGCACTTGATCAATTGTCGAATGCTTGTTTCTAAATCCGAACTGATGTTCAGGTATTGATTGTTTCTCTTCTATTATCGATTGCAAGCACAGGAGAAGAATTTTGTTTAAAACTTTTGATATAATAGGAAGAAGCGAAATCGGCCTGTAAGACTTCTTTTCGTGAGATGGTTTGCTAGGTTTCAAAACCATTATGACTTCCGCAACTTTCCATTGGCTCGGAACATATTCTAACCTAGTGTTATTTATTATGTAAAGGAGGTTAATAAACCCTTTACGAGGGAGCATTTTTAAAATTTCTGCCGTTATTAAGTCATATCCTGGAGCTTTATTGGACTTAAGCTTCTTTATTTCTCTTTTTAATTCGGCAAGTGTAGCATTTCTCGTTATGTAGCTTTCATTAAAGGTAAAATTCATATTAATATTTCGTTGAGTTCTTGCACATCAAACGGCTTAAATGTTTCAAAAAAATGTTTCAAAATTATTGAAAATAATTTCTTTTTTTAAACTACGTGCCAAGTTTCAAAACTTTCCGTCGTTGTTTACAATTTTCCTGATATTTTAAGTAAAAACTGTGAGACCCCGATGTATTTTGTATGAAAAATTTAAAGTGCTCGCCATCACGTGGTAAGGTTAATCGATTTCAATGAAATTTTACACACGTTTTTTTGTCAATTACCTTGATTAATTTTATTATCAGCGACAATAATTTACAAATACAAATAACAATTTTATTGAATAAAAAAGAATCTTTAATCGTATGTGTCTTCTCCGTTACCATTAGCTGTCTCCCCGTTACCATCTTTCATTTTTTTTTCTGATCGTAAAATGAAAGTGGGCCAAGAACCAAGAACGGTTTTTGGTATATTTTGACTCTATATATGTGGACAAAAATAATTAACTTCTTATCTTGATAGCCCGCACTCAATTTAAACTTTAAGTTCAAAGCCCGGAAATCTCTATATCATACGTGTCTTCTCTGTTACCGTCTATTTGCTTTATAAACTTGCTGAACTTTGTTATTTTAGGGTGAAACTTACATATGTGTCGTGAACTTTGTGATTAATTCTTAGAAGTTTCATGAAAAAATATTATAAGCCTCACCCCAAGCATACGACTGTCCTCTCTTAATCTTAAAAAAAAATTTAAGAATTTAATTTTATCATCGTTAACTTTGGTTATTTGGTCTAAATAAACCCCAAGAATGAACTTTTGGCTTTCTTAAAAGCTGTGCAAAATATTGTAAGTGATGCCGTTGTTTTTCAATTATTTGTCTCTATTTAATGTAATTTTTTCTATAAAATTACCCCTCTTGCCCAATCAGGGGAAATATTACCCCTCCCCCTATATGATTTTGTTTGTTATATTCTTTTAACCTGCATGCTCGGAGTTTTTGGGCTGATTTTACGCGAATCACCTAGTATGTATGCAAACCAAAAAAAGCAATTGGCCACTCCAGTTGCTATAAAAGGTTAGGTAGTTTCATTGTTATTGGTCAGCCATATGTAAATTTTTTAAAATTTGTAAGAAAATCTATGTCAGACTAAAAACTGAAACTAGTTAGTCATTTTTAACCAATTACTGGCCAATAAGATGGCAAACTTTTTTAAATGACTCTTTGGTGCTAAGAATATTTTCATCCACATTGAAAAATAAACAAGTCTATGAACCTAGTTGACCTTTTATCACGATCTAGTAGCCTTTCAGAGGGTATACCCATGTTTTTTTAATCTTAAAATGAAATACCAAGATCCCAGAGCCGTTAATTGAGGTGCTTTAATAGTCTCATTGCAAGTAATATCATCAGAGAGCTGAGAATCTATCACTAAAGATGTATGCCGGAAACAGCAATTATATTCAAAAATCTTAAACAAAATTTTTCTTCTTTTTGATATTATTTAAATTGGCATGAAGGTCACACCATATTATGATTCACATGAAAAAGTGCACTAAGCTTATGCTTTCATTATTCCTTCGTCAAACTGGATACACACTCGCAGCACATTTCATCAAATTTCATTCAGTATTATGCTGAATATGTCAAGGGACCTATGCCCTTTTAAGCAGACATACTGCCTACTACCAGGCCACATACTAAACATTATACTTTTATTGTAACATTAAAATTTATTGAACAGTTCAATTTATACTGGCAATGGATGGATATATTTTGTTTTCCTTTCAATAATTTAAAACTTTTATCCCGCAAATCTCTGTTATAGGAAATCGAGTTTTATGATTTTTGGTTATTTGCAGTTTCTACTCAATTGAAAGTTAATGGTTTATATATTTTGACTGAATCTATGGCTTTATGTAAAAAATAAATTATTGATTCCGATTTTGGAGAGCTTGAAAGCTACTCGTTCATATATCAAAATTTTTATGTGTTAAATCAGACAAATAACAATAACTTTCATTGGAAATTTAAAAATGAAAATGTTTGGATCAAATCTAACATTGCGATGATGGGGAAGTCCAAGGAAGTAAGTTTTGTCTTACAATGAGCTCGACCCTTAACAGATTGAGCTAATTGCTTGAAATTATCAACCTTTTGCCCTATATGTGTATATAAGGGTGGTCCTTAACTTGGACGTAGTCTTGGATAGCCCTCATTCGATTCAAAACATTGAAACAAAATTTCCCTTTAAGAAACTAATTATGGGAAAAGGATTATTCTAATAAAACGTGAAAATAAATCAGAATATATTGATTAGATTTAGACGAGAAAAAAATTGTTTTGGTGGGCTGTCTATTCCCCCCCCCCCCCTCTCCGTTCAGGCGGGAAGGGAAATTTTCTAGAAATTTGGCCAAAAACAGAAAAAAAAATATTTAAAAAAAACGTGAACACTAACAATGCCACGCATTAGCTTTTTTTAAGGCCACAGTTCCATTCTATAATATGCTTCCTAAATAAAGTATTTCAAATAGTTTTTGAAAAAAATTATATAAATCTTTAAAAATTATGATTTTTGCTCTTTAATTTTTAAGTTTGAAAATTATTTTTTTAAAAAACCATTTGAAATAAAAACTTTATTTAAAAAGCATATTATAGAGTGGAATTGTGGCTTAAAAAAAAGCTAAGGCGTGCTATTGTTAAAGTTCCCGTTTTTTAAAATAATTTTATTTCTGTTTTGATCCAAATTTTGAGTAGATTACACTTCTCACCTAAATGGGGGAAAATAGACCCCCTCCGATACTATTTTTTCTCGTCTTAATCTAATATATACCCTAAGATTGTTTTTGCGTTTTATAAAAATCACCCGAACCCCATAGTTAGTACCCTAAAGTGAAATAAGGGTGACCAGAGGGGTGAAATGAGAATGTGAAAAAATTAGAACAAAATTTGTTTTCTATGTAGAAACATTTGATGCCTATACATCTCAGAATTTCAAAAAATCCCAATATAAGGACCACCCCAGTGATTTCAATAATTTTTTTATACGTTGGCTTCCAAAAACTGGAAATATTTTTGTGTACTTAAATTAATTGTGGATTTTTAAAAAATGTCTAAATTTTTCTTTTTTGAAAATCAAAACGATATGATCGATTTTCAAGAAAATCGATACTGAAGAGTTTTTAATACTTCCTAAATTATTTTTAAGAAAAAAATTTGCATATACGAAAAATAACGATACCTTCCATAAAAAAGTTGAAGTTTTTTTCTCAAAAACAACTTTTACAATTTTGATTAAACTTTTTCCGTACCTATACTAAGATTAATATGATCTATATACAATTTTTCACTTAGCGACTATTAATAATAGATACCTGTCAACGAGTTTTTTATTTTGAATTTTCTCATCATCGGCTAAACGGATAAATTTTCTAATTTAAAAAAAAAAAGTCATTTTTTTTTGAAAATTCGATGTCTCAACAAACGGGTTGATTGCACATAAATATGGTTTTCAATAAGAGCGCTTCAAAAGTTTTTAAATAAAACAAATACGGTTTTGGATATCAATGAAATTCTTTATTCATGTGAAAGTTCAATTGATGCCATTATGTATGGAACTCGATTTCCTTTGCATGGCCACCATGGGCACGCTTGCAGAAGTCCAGCATTGAACCCAATTTTCAACGGTTTTCAAGCGTAAATCGGCCGATACTGCTGCAATTTCACGTTCGATATTCGTATGAAGTTCATTAATCGTCGCTGGCTTGTTGGCATAGACCATAGACTTGACGTAGCCCCACAGGAAATTGTCTAACGGAGTCAAATCGCACGACCGAGGCAACCAAGCGACTCTACCATTTTGTGAGATAACACGTTCTCCAAACTTGTTTTCCAATAAATTGATTGTGACATTCGCTGGGTGGCTTGTGGCGCCGTTCTGTTAGAACCACATGTCCTCCAAGTCCATATCATACAATTGGGGCCAAAAATATTCGGTTATCATTGAACGCTGGCGATCCCCATTCACAGTAACGTGCCGGTCTTGATCATCACGGAAGAAGCACGGCCCAATGACGCCGCGCCGCTGGCCCATAAACCACACCAAACCGTAATTTTTTCGGGATGCAATGATGACTCATGGAGCACGTGTGGATTGCTGCCAGACCAATACCGCATATTTTGTTTATTGACGAAGCCATTCAGCCAGAAATGAGCATCATCGCTGAAGATGATTTTTCGATGAAAATCCGAATCATTTTCAAGTTGTTGCTCAGCCCAATTCACGAACATGTGGTCAAGCGGCTTCAGTTCTTGCAATTATTTAATCTTGTAAGGATGTAGGCCAAGATCTTTTCGCAGGATTCGTTACAACGACGTCACAGATATGCCCAACGCTTGAGAACGACGTGTGAGAGACACATTTGGGCTTTCTGCAACTGAAGCCTTAGCGGCAGCTACTCGACACTACGGGCATTTCTTTGTCTCACTGGCACGGGAACATTTTGTACTGTGCCTGTGGGTTCAAATTTTTCCACTAGACGCTCAATTGTTGATCTGCTTGGACGATTATTACGACCATAAATTGGACGTAGCGCTCTTAACGTTGAGGCCAATGACTCCGAATTTCGGTGGTAAATTTTAATAATTTCGACTCGTTGTTGGCTCGTATATCTTTCAATCATGAATGGCAAACCTTACTGAAGAGAAATGTCAAAAGAGCGGCAAGAGTATGGCGTCGTTTGCTGTCTCTGTCGCTCTACTTTTATAGCGTCCCTGTTGAAAGACCCTTTATACAAATTTTTTTTAAAAACCGCTCAAACCGCTATATTTCCATACAATCATATTCAATCAAGAATTAAGATAGAGTTCCTTTTTTTTTTCATTTAGAATTCTCAAAGAAGTTAGTTGAGCTAATTTAAATATCGTATGTAGGTATTTCATGCTTTTAACCATTTCTCTCTCATAATATCCATGTCTTAATGTCATGTCAACATTCGCAAATTTTGTTACAAAAGTTTTCATTACGAGTATTAAATTAAAAAAACTAAATATGATTAAATCTATGGACAGGGTTTTAAAAACCACAAATCCAGTAATCCACTCTGACCACAGTTAGTCTCCCATCAAATTTCAAACAATTCACGTTTTCGTTGAATATGTATTTAGGCACACATAGGTATTTGTATGTTTTATAAACGACGCGTTAAATGAATACACTAAATCTTGTTTTTCCACTCCGGCTTCCATTCTTTTGCTGAATTTCAAAACCAAAATGAAATAATAAACAAAGCCACACATATACCCAGCCACAAAGAAGCCTTGAATTACCCTCATATAGCTCTCACTTAAATATAAAAACATAATATTGCATTCGAAAAGTTCAGTAAAACATTTTTTTTTCTCCTCATGTTTTATTTACCTTCATATTTAATTTATATCAGAATAAATCCTAGTCAGGTAGGTTCGTACGGATACCATATATCCATCCTCCATAAAACAGACACTGTGCAGCATCAGCCATCTACGACTTTGTACCTTTGCTATCCAAAGTCACGAAGTGGCTTTTATATCGTCAGAAAAGTCTGCTCCAGAAAATGTGCGGTATTCTATCTGAGTGTGTACTGTGTGTGTGTGTGTGTGTTGTGGTGGGAAAAACAATATCACAACATCACACAAATAGACAGGCGGAAGGACAGGACAGTGCTGGGGAGATTAAATCAAGGTTATCTCCTCTCGCACCACATACATGTTTTTTTTTTTTTGAGGGAAGAGAAGGGAGAACTTTGAGAAAGACATCACATTCATAGGATAAAAGGAACAATTTTGAAATTGGGTTTATTAATGGATTCATTTCGTCTAATAGCACTGAATTATGAATGAATCGATTATGCGGAAGTAAGCATATTAAGCCTAGTATAGATAATGTCAATGGTTCTCTCTCTCAGCATATAGAAACAAAGGACATCATCAGGGATCCCTTAAATTGAAACAACATACGAGTATCATTGAGAGTTGAGATTATTCAGGATCGATGAAGGAATTTATACAAAATTTTAAAATGTATTCAATAGAATAATTAATTTGAGGCTAGAATATTTCATTTGAAGAAAATGATACAACAGAACCAATAAATGTATCTCTTTGAAGAGATGTAGGAGCCTCTGTGAGCTACATATGTACATACCTGGTAGGAGTATAAATTTATGATATGGCTCAAAAAGATGTACAACATTACTGTCCTGTATATCCTTACATCTACAAATCTACATCGATTTAATGAATTTTCACAGGAGATAAATGAAGGAGTTGTTCTGACTTGTTTTATGGGCGATCAGAGCCTTTTGCGATTCAATTTATTACCAATGTATAAGACATATTGGATACGAATTATCTAGGAACATGGGAGTATTAGAGTATTTTTACATCCTATTGGATATTAAGCAGAATTTAATCCGGAAGGATTTCATTATTCAACGGTAATTGTTTTGGGTAGGGTAGGGAATTTTATACTAGCAATAAAGCTATGTGTTTTGTAGAAGAAAGTATCATTAATTATATAAATGTAGCGTTAGCATGAAGAAAATGTGTTTTTGTATTTGCTTATGTTCGGACATGTACCACCAATAGAATTGTGGTTGTATTTTGTATAATCATTTTTTTTTAATTCAATTTAAAATTTCTAAGAATATGTCTTATAAATATTTTAATAATACTCAAGCCAATCATGTTAATATGATTATTCTTTATTTTTAAAAACATAAAAAGTGGATTACGAAGAATGACTTAGTTTTAAAAATAAAGCCTACAGTGAGCTAAGGGACTGAACAAACATTTATAATCAATTAATCTAGAAATTATTTACAAAGAAATTTTTTTTGATACTGTCAGAAATAACGCTAAGGTAAGGGATACTCATTTGGACCGATATCTTATTTTTTATATTAGACATGGAAAATTTAAGCTTTTTCGATCGTTGACATTCATGTTCTTGCAACTAAACTACAGGGTGGCGCACCAATTGTGCCACAATAAGAAATTCAAATAACTTTTTTTTTTATCGATGTATTTCATTTATTTTTTTTTATTGGTTAGAAAATTAAATTTTATTGTAAATAGTTAGTTGTTTTTAAAGATTATAGACCGCAAATGACCTCCACGCTGTCCCACGCATATGCGGCACCTGATCAAAAAATTATTCATTGCGGCCTGAAGAGTTGAAGTTGGGATCGCCTCAATTATTGTCGTTATGGACTGCTTTAATCCAGTTAAATTCCTGGGCTTCGTTTTATACACCTCTTGCTTGACATAACCCCATAAAAAGAAGTCTGGTGCAGTCAGGTCAGGTGACCTTGGGGGCCAGCGAAGAATGGAGTTCCTAGAAATTAATTTGTTTGCGAATTTTTTGTTTAGCTCCGCCATAACTGGTCTGGCTATATGTGCAGTTGCTCCATCTTGCTGAAACCAAACGCTGTTGAATGGCATACGTCTTCGGCGCAGTTCTGAGTAAAAAAACTCCTTCAACATCTTTAAATAACGGTCCCCATTGACAGTAACGGTTACACCGTTTTCTTCAAAGAAGTACGGCCCGACAATACACCTTGATGAAACTGCGCACCACACAGTGACTCGTTCTGGGTGCAGTTCCGTCTCATGGAGCATTTCTGGATTAGACTCATTCCATATACGGCAATTTTGCTTGTTTACATTGCCGTTAAGATCAAAATGGGCCTCATCAGACATGAACAAACAATTGATCAATGTGTTGTCTTCTTCGGCCATTGATATCATTTTTTGGCAAAATTCCAGGCGAACAGGCAAATCCTGAGGGTTTAACTTGCTAGTAATTTGGACTTCGTACGGAAACAAGTTTAAATCGTCATGAAGTATCCGTTGTAATGACCGTCTACTAACTCCAATTTGCCCCGATAAGTTTCGGGTCGAAACGCTTGGATTGGCCTGTGTTGCAGATGCTACTGCTGCGATTGTATCCTGAACCCGAACATTGGCATCTCGATGGTACGGCCTTCGTGCGATGCTTCTAGATTCGGCAAACATGTTTACAAACCTCATAATGGTCCATCTACTCGGGAGATTACCACCAAACTCCCGCCTAAATTCCCTTTGGACGGAAATGACGGACTGCAAAGCATGGTACCGTTGCACTATCCAAATTCTTTTCTCCGTATCCCAAGCATCCATTTTTATAAATCTAAATAGTAACCTACAAAAAAAAAAAAAAAAAAATAAGCCGATTACTCACACAGAAAAAAAGTTATTACGTTTTATTTTTGTAGCACGATTTGTGCGCCACCCTGTAGATCTTTTTTATTTGTTAACAACCAAACAGAATTTCAATCAATTCAATCAACATAAATCATAACAAAAACATCACATGAAAACAGAAGCAAGAATCTATGGCTGACCAATTATTGGCATATTTTTGTCTCTAAAACTATCAAAAAGACGTGACAAAAATTTTTTTGTGACCATGAAACGAACTTTAAAAATTCTTTTATGAAATCTGAACAATTACTGAAAATAGTTGACCTTTAATCACGATCTGGTCATTTTTCGGATAGTAAATATATTCCTTGTAAATTTACCACAAATAAGATGGTAAAAAATCGCGTGTGACCTTGCGTGACTTTGATAATCTTAGAGCTGTCCAATTTCTGGGACTTATTGAACTTTTCTGACCAATAACATGCTATTTTATTTTGTCAAATTTCCCATAGGTATATTGGGTGCCAAAGGTCCAAAGCCCAATTTAACTTGAGAGTTAATGTGCCGAATAATAATTATTTGGCTCTCGGAAATTATCCCGCAAAAAACTACTCTCAATTTTGTATTGGAAAAATTGCAGAAATCTCGGAAAACATTCTGGTCCTTTTTATATAATAAAAAAATTAGGATATTTGTGTCCATAACTTTAAAGTCTACTGGTTTCTTGAAAACAGAAATGTTTTTGGATTTTTCCTTAAAAAAATTACAATATCCAGTTTAAATGTATTTAGGTCGAAAATCCAAGTTGATTTATGAGTACAATTTGGCACTGGCGCTCGCAGTTTGGAATGATATAGATTGCGTTCGTTTTTTAATTAGGAGGGTGCAGTGCGGTGTGGCACAGAACGGGTCGAAACGGTGGCGGGCTGGGTTGAGAACTCACGTTTTGTGTACAGCCACAGCGCCTCCTCCCTCGCCACTGTGGTACTCTTCAAACTTTTAAAACGAACAAAAAATCTTTATCATTTTAAATTGCAAGTGCCAAATTTTTCCCTTATTTCAAAATAAATTTAGGAATTTAAATTGGAATGGCCCTTTTTTCTGGTAAAATTTTCATTGTAAGTAGTTGAAATAAATCGGAAATATTTTCTTCATCCTCGGGATGATTTCCATTTTATATCTTGGAAATGAAGGCACAAAATAATGTTGTTTCCGGCTTAGTTTCCATTTCGGTTTTTAATAATTGAACCGAAAAAACGTTTTCTTATTTTTGACTAAATATCCATTTTTTTTTCTTGGAGAATTAGTCTGAAATTTTTCGGGCTTTATTTTCTTTTCAAGTTCTGATCTTTTTTCCAAAGTGATCTGCGGAAATTTCCAACTTTTTGGATCAATTGCCTTTTTAAATTCGAGGACAGCTTCCAAAATGAATTATAAAAAATTTTCTGGCCTTTTTTCCAAAAGAAAATCCGGAAGTTTTTTTGAGTGATAATTATTTCATGTGGGTTTTCAGAAAAATAAGATTTTTGCTAACGGTTTTATTTTGTATTGAAGATACCGTTATTTTATCTTATTCTAAAAATGTTAAAAACTTTTAATTTCGAAATATTACGTGTTCAAAAAATAAATGAAATTAAATATTTTTCAAAAATCCAAAAACTTTTTTTTATAAATATTTTTGTTTTACCATCACTAACTATTTTCTGAGAAATTGGTTTTCAGTCAAAGGTTGCCCGTAGCAAATGTAATTTACTAATTTTGTTTCAAGAAAAGTAACATAGCCGATTTTGATAAAAATACGATCATGTAAAATTGCTATTCAAAATTATATACCGTTATTTTTAGTTGTACAAAAATGAAAAATTTATGAAGGGGAATTACCCAGTAAATTTTGTGTACCAAATTTGATTAAAATTCATTAAGTGGGTTGGGCTATAGAATGAAGATCAACGGTAGAAAGAAAGACAGAATTGGTCATTTTAACGTCTTCTCTAATATCGTAATGACAAGACAAGTCCGATAAAAATATCGAGTTCAATTTTATAACGAAAGCATTACGTGCTATGTGGTTTATTTGTATATAATATACATGTTTATATAACAAGTAAAAGAGATACAACCCCAGATATTAAAATTTATTTTTTTGTAAGGGAATGGTGAAATAAATTAAATGATGATATTATTTCAATTAAGTCCTCATTTGGACTTTTAATTGAATTATATTTGGGCACACCACCTAAAAAGAAGATAGTATTTCAAATTTGTTTCGTATTCAATTAAAAAACTGAAATCTGAAATTTTAAACAAAAGTGGGAATAGTACATTTCAAATTTGAAGAAATTAGTAAAAAACTAGCATCTTAGGGCACAAAAATTACGTATACGCCACAGTGATCTATTAAACCTTTCTTGTTATAAATTCCGAATGATAAAAAATAGCTGACCTTTTATGACCGAAAGGTGGTTTTTCAAATGGCATAGTTTTTTTTTCTAAACTATGACTAAACTGCCCAAATGAGGTGCTAAAATTTGTTTTGGGACCTAGAAACGTATTTGGAAAATTCATATAAAAAAACTATAGCTGACTTTGAGAAACTTTAAGCCTTGATTACAAAGCTATCTAGGGCTGATCAATTTCAAGGACTAGTTGACCTTTTGTAACCAATTTCCCATAAATAAGGTGTCAAATATCTAGAGTGCCCAAAATGGCTTTTAAAAAGAGGCAAGAGTTTGTTTTAATTCAAATTACGAATTATGCGTCTCAGAGGGCACAACAGCATCTAACTGATGAGACAAATTGTTGTTCCTGGGCGAAACGTATTTGGACTAAAGGTCACCAAAACTTTAAATTTGAATTTCTATTCAAGAGTTCACAGGAACAAAAACAAAAATAATAAATTTTCTATTTAAAAACAATTTCACTATTTTTTTGAATTGTTATTTCTTACCTTTTGTCACCCGCTATGCAGTTTGAGTTTCTATTAATGGACTTACGTTGGTTCTTATAACATGCGAAAAAATATTAGAGCGTATAGTATAGGTGAAATGGGATAAATAAAACAAAAAAATTGGTATCATCATGAAACTTGGTGAAATCGTTTAATTTACTTTGAGAGTGAAGAATCAAAAGAGTCTATAAAAAATATTTCACATAGAAGGGTGTTTTTTTTTTGAGGGGGGGGGGATAGGTGGGAATTTGTGGTGTATCAAGCGGAAAAATTTACTTTGGTACAACCTAAGCATATGACACATATTTTAAAGGTAGTTTTTAATGCTAAATTAAATGACATATAAATTAAATCTATGCAGCATCCGTGAAAAAAGTTATTACCATTTTTATGAAGGAATGACTACGTTTTCGTTTTTAGTGTAAAAGTTGAATATTACCGAATACCAATTGTACTTTTTTACCTGTACTCTTCATAAATAGATTAGACTCAGACAAGAAGAAATCGAATTGGGGTTATATTTTACCCCGTGGAAGTGGGAGGGATAATTTTCTAAAAATTTTACACACAAAAAAAATGAAATTAAACGGGAACACTTTCAATGTCCTGCTGTTGTTTTTTTTAAAACCATTAATTTATTCTTCAATATGCTTTTCAAATTAGGTTCTTACTGTTTTAAAGTTTTTTTGAAAAAATTGTTTTCAAACACAAAATTTAAAAAAAATACTTTTTTTAACTATATACAACAAAAACTGAATTTAAAAACATACTTAACATACTGAATCTAAAAAAAGCTATAGCATTGTTAGTATTTTCGTTTTTTAAATAATTTTTTTATCTGTTTTAAGTCAACTTTTTTAGAAAATTACTCCTCCCTCCTGAACGGAAGGGTAGGAAATAGACCCCTCTTCCATACGATTTTTTTTATCGTCTGAGTCTTATTTATTCGCTCTAGTATTTTTTTCACTTGTTATGAGAATCATCCTTAGACCATTATTAGTAATTTAAGGTGAAATGAGGCAGACGAAGGGGGTGAAATAAAAATCTGAAAAAAATTTTGATTTTTTTATTCAGAGCTGTATTCCCTATTCAGCTTTGAATTAAAAAAAAAAAACCAATAAAAGAACCACTTTAATGTACATTACATACATAATGCAAAATCTGCCATCTTGGGCTGTGACTACAAATAGCTTTTGCTAAATTTTCATTATGTTTTTGCACAACATTGTTGCTATGTTTTACGAGCAACAGTCTGATGGTATTTTGTTTTACTACGTAAAAAACTGCCAGAGACAATTCCCAAAGGAAAAGTTTGATTGTGTTAAATATTACATTATGATTTCGGTGCCCAATGAAAGTTAACATTTCAAAATACACAAGTGTAGTTACGCAACAGAAATTATTTCATATGAGCTGTGTGGCATTTTGAAATATCCTGCTGAAAAAAAATATTGTCCTGTTTCATAGCATCTATTTAATATTCAAAAAAGTCAGTAATTTTTTTTTTGTGGCTTTTGTGTGTATTAGGATTAAATATAATTTTTATTTAATCATCATTATTCTTATCCAATTTTAATGTCGAATTGGTATAAAATAGTATGCATGCAAATATCATCTGCAAAAATAAAAATAGGTAATGTTGACGTTATTTATAAGTCTTAATTTTACAAAAATGTACTAGATTTGAGTTAGTGATTTTTGAGATAAACATATTTGAAGTTGCACTCCTGCTGCAGATTTTAAATAAAAAAAAACTTTTTAAAAACTAACGCATCATATATTTCAACCAATATTTTTCGAAAAAAGCTTTAAATACAAGCAAAATCTTCGGGAGCTTTGTTGAAATATACTTTCTACTACCAATATTGTTCAGCACCTAAATAGCTTTAAAAGTTTTTTATTCCAGTAGCTTTATTTCATTTGAAAAGCTACTCAAACTTTACCACGAAATGAGCTTTAAATTCTTAGAAATAATACTTAGTGACCAAAAATCAAACTTAAAATCCAACTAGTAGTGGTATTTTTTAAAAAATGTGTTCCATTGTTGCTTTTCAATTAAAGTTAAAAGAACGTCCATCGAAATCATTAATTTTCTTTTTCAGCATATCCATAACACAATCCCTCACACCGTTGGATTTTTGTCAAACCTATTTCACCTTAAATAAAAGATTTTCTTTTGTCAGGGACACCTGTTCTTCTGCTTCTTGCAAAGAAGTGAAAACTTTTCTCTTGCTAAAGCAAACGTAGCAATGTTTTTCAGTCAAAACTTCGAAAAATTCTAAAAAAAACAGTTTTGAATAAAAACTATTTTCTGAATTCTATTTATTGAAATATCTGCATGTTTTTAGGCGTAATTTCAATTCTGTGCGGGTTACGTGTGGGACATTAAAACTACCATTGTATTACATTTGTGTGGTTAATGCCCAAATTCAGTAAGACCTGAAGTTGGAAATGGACTTAAGAACTTGGATTATTTGCGTAAAGGCTTCTCTAAACTATGACCAAATTAAAAAATTTAGATACTACGAGATAAATAATAATAAAAATCAATTAAAAACCCCGTTACGTGCGGGACAAATTTGTTACATGCGGGACACAAGTGAAATAAGTATCTTAAGACCTTTTGTTTAGAGCCACAATTTGTAAAGTACTTATATTAAGTATAACATTTCATTTAGACTTAAATGTAGTTGAAGCCCGTATATCGAAATTTTCGTGATTTGTTTCAGGTTCAGGTTCTCTAAATGCTATTATTTGAGGACTATTTTTTCCTTAAAATCAATTTTTTGAGTAAAATATAAAAATAAGTGCAGTAATAAGGTTTTACATCAAAATGTAATTAAAACTGATTTTTCAATAATTTAATTGTTTTTTCCTCTAACGACATATATTTCAACCTCTAAAAATATTTCCATAAATATAAATGAATATTTTTATGTTAAATCCCAGCTAATGTACCATCTCTATTTGCTATCTGTAAAATGTTTGTTGTTCTTTCTTTTGTTTTCGAGATCTTTTTAGCTAAAAATTACCTAAAAATAATTGAGAAAAAGAAATGCGAGGGCTTGTTATGATTGGAGTGTTACGTGTGCGACGACTTTTGAAATTGGATTTCTCAAAATCTATTCAATGTAAGTATAAATCTGCTTCGGATTTTAACTACAGCAGATAAACTCTTTTTACCAACTTATCTTATTTTGAATTGTGAATTTTTTTAAAAGGAGTAAGTTAAGAAAATGTACTCTAAGCGTTACGTGCGGGACAGGCAAAAACCTTAAAATAATAAATGAATGTTATCCTGTTCTGAAAGTTTGTATGTTAATTTAAAAATACCTCTTGTTTTAATTTAATTAACTTTCATTAATGATAAAAAACACATCGGAGTAGTTGTCCATACTCAGACCCGCCCCTAGCTAAATTGGTGCCCTGAGCATCTTTCATGATTGGCGCCTCTAATTGCTTTTATTGGTAGAAGAAGTCACTTCCTCATTAACCAAGGGGTAGAATTTGCAATGCCTTCTCTTATGAGGTATCCCCAAGAGGCAAACAAAATCGAGCACTTTTCAAAAATTTTGTATTATAGTTTTTTAAAGGGGGTGTTATTAGGTACGTAGGCATCGACTTATTTTTGGGAAAGAAGTTATATATATTTTTATCATCCCCTCAGAAACAAAGTTGCCTACCTCAAAATCTGAGTTTTCAGAAAAGCGATTTGATATATTTTGATTCTTAGAAAATAAATTTTCATCTAGGGTTAATGCGAGGAACTCAGACTAGTATAGAACAAAAAAAGAAGCTTTTTTCCTCTTGAAGTTAGCAGTTGTAAAATGGATATCAGTATTGATGCTTTTTAAAAGAAATAAAAATTAAAAAGTAGAAAAGAAATATTGAAGAAGTAGTGGCTTTTTTAAAGCTTGCTCAAGGTGCCATTTGGGTTAAGCGCCCTGCGCATTTGCGCTGCTTGCTCGTATAGCTTGCCTAGCCCTGTCAATATTGAGAAGAAATCCGATGGGAAAATGCGAAAACTAACCAAGGGTAATGTAAAAAAATCAACTTGCTTTATTAGGGTTGCATGAACAGCTTCATATCTCCATACAAAATTAATCTCGGAAACAACGTTTTAAATTTAACATCTGATTACCATTTTTCGTGGAATGCTCCAATATTGTTTTTTTTTTTAATTAATTTTTTTGGTTCTTGTTAAAACATTTTATACAATTTTTCTAGCCCGTCCATTTCGTTAGGAAATTAAGTTTGGAACAAAAAGCTTCAGGTTGAAAGTTGTCAAATTTAGCTTAATTTCCGTGTTACACCGAATATTTTGAATAGTTGCCAGTGTGACAATTATTTCAAAAATTCAATTGTTAATTTTAATAGCATTTATGGTTTTAAATATGCCAACACAATCATATTTAATCATTAAAATCCCTTAATTGTAATTGTTTCTTATAAAAATGAATATTCAAAAGCCTACAAAAGCTTTTTAAGAAAACGTCTTAATTTCTAAAAATCTATTATTAACTACGTATGTATTGAAATTTTTGAAAAGCCCTTCTCTATTCTTAAAAAATAAATCAGAAAAGCAACTTTTCAATATTGCATGCAATATTGAATAAATCCAAGCTGCTACAAAAGCTCTCTTGAATAAAACCAAAAATCACCTACCTACCTAGAGTAAAATTTCGCTTAAAGTTCTTTTTATTATTATTTTATCCCTCACACTCCCACGCATTTATCTAACGGACAGTGATTGCAAAAATTGTTTATTTTCCTTTTCTTACACTCGCTTGTTATCAAATTATTCCACTGACCTATTTAGTGAATGGCTCGCCATGATTCACTTTCACCCCCACTATGCCAAAAGACTGGAAATACCCTTTCATAAGGACATTACTGTCAATGTAGGTCTTCGAGTACAGCTGAACTTTGACTGGAAAGTCTTAATTCACTGCGCATGTAAGCAAAATCCTTCGAAACAATATGTTTGTCTCTGTTAGACATTGGCAAAATAAGCTAAGACTTTGAGAGTTGAATGCGAAAAATACCAGTGCAGCACCTATGCCAACAAATTATTTCTTCATATTCAGCAAAGGAATTCCAACTCTCGGATCTGTCAGTTTATCTAGCGGGCTCAGCAAAGCGATAACTATAATTCCTAGAAATACCAGCTGTATTCGGGTTGTTTGGACATAATTTAAAAAAATATCCTTAATTAGGTACTATTGGTTTAAAACATCCTAATCGGAGGGATTGTGCTAAATCCTTAAATGTGAATATTCGCGAGTGTGCCGAGAGAGAGCCGCGTATAGCAATACAATCCTCAGACGAAATATTGAGTTTGTTCCAATTTGCTGAGCAAAATTGTTTTTTTTATTTTTTATTTTTGCTAAGAAAAAATATACATAGGTACCTCTCTAAAATGTGTTGCCATTAGCTATTGTTTTGGAAGTGTCTTTTGTGAAAGAAATCAAGGCAGATAGTACTTTTGAATTTTTTTATCTTCTTTTTGGTTTTATACCCAATTAACCATTCAATTTTCCGACAACGACGACGGCGACGACGTTTAAGAAAACACACAAAAAAAACTTCCTGTCATTTTGTGTGAGAGCGAGAGAGCTAAATTCATCGAAAAGCTGCCACATGAACCCACCCTATCAAATGTGTCACAGGAGTCACGTGCCAATACCCACTTAGTAGATGGCTTAAAATTTGTTTACATCCTTGACAAGGATAAATACTCTTCATTCATCTCTTTACAAAAAAATAAAAATAAATAAACTTTCCCAATTAAAATAAAAAAAAAAATAAATTTCAACATAATTTAAAAAATTAAATAAAAAAAATCATCATAATTTAAAAATATTGTGATAATATATACCAGAAGACAACATATACGCACAAAAACAATAAATCTTTTTTATTGTTCTCATTCGTGATTGTTAACCAAAATAGTTGTAAGAGTGTAAATTAAATATTAATTAATATTGTAGGAAGTAAATTTAATCATAAACTTTGTTGCTTATAACATTTTCAAAGCAGTAGTCTAGGAATATTTTTTTTAATTTTGTCAACTTGATGTTAGAAACTAAAAAAATTAGTAGTTAGTTCGTAAATAAACTTCAATAGTCAATATTAATTAATCAAATAAATAAAAATATAATAAAACTTCAAAAGGTGCAAGTGTAAAAAAAGTGTGAAGGTTTAATTTGTTTAAATAATCTGAAACAAATATAAGACGTTGGATGTGAAGCAGCTGTTAAAGTTAGTGAAATTGATGACAACAATTTTTTTAAACTGCATTATTTAACTGGTGAGCAATTTAAATAAAGTAAACAAAATATTAAATATGTTCATACATATGTATGTACATAGTTAATGGTCAAAAATATTGTCTTAATAACTTTTTAAAGGAGTGCTTGAAATTGTATTCCAGGAAGTATTTATGTATGTATGTGGTTTCATATGTTTTCGTATTTCGATATAAGAAAATTTAAAAAAAAATATTTTTTTTTGAAATGCCTCACTTTTTATAAATATGGTATATATCTTGATAAAATCTGTTTCCACTTAGGCCCCTTATCAAAGAATATTTATGGTGAACTCTTATAAAACTGGTTCTGATGTTCAAAATTCAAAAACTTATGTGAAGATTTTTAAATATTGCATAGGTACTAAAATATACCAAAATGGTGCACTCAATGCTAATTGGGTCAGCGAACTAGGTTGCTGGTGGCTGCCATTTCGAACAATTTAAAGTAAAATATTTTTAAAAATAATAATGTCTGTTCCTTTAAATTGAATTTTAGTGATTTCTGTGCTTCTCTGTGAATTTTAGGCCAAAATCATTGACAGAAGTTTGGACAAAAAATAACAGACATTCAAGGTAAGGGATTGGACCTAGGTTTTTTTTCATTAAGAAAAACTAAGAATACTCAACTATATGATGTGTGTGTACCATCTATACTTTGCAACGAAATTATATTATTAATATTTAAAATAACATTTTTTTCCCATGGGTAGGTGCAAAACCTGCATAAGGCTCTATGAGGATCTAGATGAGGACATGAGGAAAAATGCGTGGTCATAGAAATGTGTATGAAATTCTTACTACACTAAAACCACCTCCACTTCCCGATTGCAACTAAGTTGAAACTTATCTAGCAATTTTTTTTTTTAAGAAGCGAAGTAACGTGCTGCAGGTTACTTTCCGGCGAAAGTTCCTGCTTAATCCGCGATTTTAAAGTGGTTTTCTGTTCACCGCACCAAGCCAGAATATTTTGTTCTTCGCAGACGGCGTACTTAAATCGACTCGTCAAAAATGTTAATAATCGTTGAATTAGCGTGCTCTAATAGTCGATTTCAATGTTTTCGCGCGAAATTTTGTATTTCATCCCAAACCATAAGAATATCGAGATCCCTGTGAAAATCTTCGTTTCTCATATACCATGGAGCATTTACAAATGACCTAAGCAATTTATTTTCAAACGTTTGCAAGATATTTAAGTTTGTATCGCAGGTACAACCCCAAAGTTGTATAACATAAGTCCAAACAGGTTTAAGAACCTGTCGGTATAAAATCAATTTATTTTCAATACTAAGCTTTGAATATTTACCGAGTAACCAAGTCATATCTCTTAATTTACTTTTTAATTCTTCGCATTTCTTTTAACGTGCGGCTTCCATTTTTATTTCGAGTCTATAGTCATTCCCAGATACTTTGCCTCATTTGCAAATGGAACACGTGCTGTATTAAGAAAGACGGGTGATCTATTTATTATTTTATACATAAAGTCCACGTAGACTGACTTTTGTTCATTGAGCGCTATTCGCCATGTTTTTGTCCACTAATTGACATTATTAAGAGCATTTTGTAATTTGATTGTAGCTTCGCTAACCGTTTTGCCTACTGCTAGTATTGCAGTATCATCAGCAAACGTGGCTACAATAGTGCCATCTGTTTGAGGTATACTGCGTGTAAATAAAAGGTACAGAACTGGACCTAATACACTTCCTTGTGGTACCCCAGCCACTATTTCTTTGAAATCAGAATAGTCATTTCCGTGTCTTACACAAAAAAGTCTTTCATCTAGATATCCGTTTAGAATGTTGTAAAGCCCTACAGGCAGAACTTGTCTTAATTTAAATTTGAGGCCTTCGTGACACACCTTGTCAAACATACGTTCAAAAAGATAGTCGGACAGATTTCTTTTCTTCAAGGGCTCTCTCAATTACGTCAGTAATTCTATGCACTTGATCAATTGTCGAATGCTTGCTTCTAAATCCGAACTGATGTTCAGGTATTTATTGTTTCTCTTCTATTATCGGTTGCAGGCGCAGGAGTAGTATTCTTTCAAAAACTTTTGATATTATTGGAAGAAGCAAAATCGGCCTGTAAGACTGCTTTTCGTGAGATGGTTTGCCAGGTTTCAAAACCATTATGATTCCCCCAACTTTCAATTGGCTCGGAACATATTCTTACCTTAGAGCGCCATTTATTATGTAAAGGAGGTTAATAACGGGTGATTTTTTAAAAGGTTTAGAACTTAAAAAAAAAAAAACACAAAAAATTCGAAAAAATTAATGAAATATTTATTTGAATCGATAGTTTGAACCTTGCAATTTAATGTTTAAAGATAATTTTATGCAAATGTTGACCGCTGCTGCGTCTCAGGTAGCCCATCCGCTGAGTCCAATTTTGGCATTCTCTTTCACACATATCGGCCGGTATCTCACGAATGAATGCATGGATGTTGGCTTCCAGTGCGTCAATCGAAGCGGGCTTGTCCCTATAGACATTAGCCTTGACATTCCTCCACAAAAAATAATCTAATGGTGTCAAATCGCACGATCTAGGCGGCCAATTGACCGGCCCGAAACGTGAAATTAACTGTTCACCAAACTCGCCTCGCAATTGCGCCATTGTTTCGCGTGCTGTGTGGCATGTGGCACTGTCTTGTTGAAACCACATATCATGCAAGTCAAGAACTTCCATTTCGGGCAAAAAAAAGTTTGTCATCATCGCTCACCATTGACAGTAACGCTGCGATTCGCATCATCTTTGAAGAAATATGGCCCAATAATGCCGCCGGCCCATAAACCGCACCAAACAGTGGCTTTTTCGGGATGCATTGGTAGCTGTTGCAATGCTTCCGGCTGATCTTCACTCCCAATGCGGCAATTATGCTTATTTACGTACCCATTCAACCAAAAATGAGCCTCATCGCTGAACACAATTTTTCGATAAAAAAGCGGATCCTCGGCCAGCTTTCCAAGAGCCCATTCACCAAAAATTCGGCGTTGTGGTAGGTCGGCTGGCTTTAGTTTTTGCACCAGCTGTATCTTAAAAGGGTTTACGCCCAAATCCTTCCGCAAAATTTTCCACGTAGTGCTGTAACAAAGGCCTAACTGCTGGGAACGGCGCCGAATCGACATTTCGCGGTCTTCTGTCACACTAGCTGATACGGCCGCAATATTTTCTTCACTACGCACAGTACGTAAACGTGTTGGTGGTTTAATGTCCAACAAAGTAAATTTGGTGCAAATTTGGTCACAATCTTCCGAATAGACTGCTCAGAAGGTCGAGAATGCCGACCATAAAATGGAAGCAGCGTGCGATGAACATTTCGAACCGAGCACGAATTTTGATAGTAAGATTCAATAATTTGCAAGCGTTGTTCATTTGTAAGACAATCCATGGTTAAATTGCAAACCAAACTGAAGCTGTTTGACAGTGACACAAGGTACTAAACACACGTCAGCTGTCAAAACCAGTGTTGCCAAAACCAAACCAGCTAAAAAATCACCCGTTATTTGTCATATAATCTTTTTTTGCTTTTAGATAATTAAGTAGAATTTTTCATTGATTTTATCCTAATTATAACAGGTTTTTATAGAGGACCTGGGTCTATTTTTCTGTGTTGCATTTATGCACTAAAAAAGTGATGGTATGCAATATGTTAACCATTTTTCCTGCCATATTAGTGTTAAATGACAAAAAATTAGTAAAATAAGGTAGAAATAATTGCATTTTGTCTCTCGGGTAAATGCAGCATTAGTGGGCGCTAACCGATAAATTTTTGAAAAATAATAATTTCATTGGTGACTGCAATAACGGTATGGATCCACTTTCATGTCTACTGCGTTCATTTGATTTCAATGCAATCAAATCAATTCAATTGCAATACATTTTAGTGCAGAGGTTTCCTCTAAAACTCCATTTAACAATATTACATTAAAAAAAAATACGCGAATTTAATCGCGTTAACCCGCTGTTCGTGTATATCTATTGGTATAGTCAAGAGCTATCGATTCTGTTGTATGTAGGTGTGTAATTTGAGAGGTTACATCAGTTATCTTAATTTGAATAGAAAATAATCGCGATTGAAATCGCTTCTGTCGGGGGTTTTGGCGCCACTTAGAGGTGTGTTATGTGTATATTCACACTCAGGGACTCAAGACCTTTCCTTTTTCCGTTACCTTCTTGTGATATCTATGAAAATCGCAATTTCGGCTACAATTTGGCTATAAAGCTGCCAATTAATGCTGGCAGAAGAAAGTGTTGGTTTTTCGTTAACACCTTCCAAAGAATTCTAAGGACCTTGTGACTGCTGTTACTTAAAATTTTTCACCGCTTTTCCTTTTCTCCTCCTCTGGTCCAAATAGTGACAATTATAGAACAAAGTTTGAAAATAATATTTATTTTGACAACATAAATTTCCGAATAAATATAATTTATCAAATAATTTTGCTGTCATATTCTCATATTTAAATTTTAAAACTATAGTGTGATAGCCAAATTTTGCTTGATCATACGAGTATATATGAACAAAAACTATTTGTTGAATTCGCTTGTCATATAAACTAGCAATATATGTATGACATAGTGTAATACAACGTGTCATACAATGAAAAGCCTTGCCATATTTTATATGGCATCACTAGCCATATTTATTTATATGATAGTGTAATACCGCCTTAAGTCTTCTACTTGGGTGATTCATTTCAGTAGTATATAGAATTTGTATTATAAGAAAAATCTTCTTGTATTTCTGTAATTTATTTCGTATTAATTTTCGTGGTAGTTGTCCAAAAATTCATTTTCGAGAAAGTAGCTATGTTTTGTATTATCATATGTATCCGTTTCTAATTAGATTTTTTAAATGGAATACATCAGACTTCATATGAGTTATTTGAGAAAAACAAATTAAACAGTATTTTATTGTTTATAATTAAAAAAAAAAACAAAATTAAGAAAGGTTTAATTTTAAAATGCAGAATTTTAACAGAAAGAAAAAAGGCATATTTTCGTTGCAAAAAAAAAACAAATTTTGAAGCAAAGCATTACACGTTTTTCTTATCTGACGTTTCAAAATAAATATTACTGCTTAAGAGAAGATAATTTTCTTCTTAATTGATCAAAAATCGTGGTAGTTTTTTTTATTGAAGCACGAAACGTTAGAAAATTGACTGCAGATCCGAAAACTATTTTCAAAAGTTCAAAAATGTGTTACATATGTGTAAACTTAAGGCAATTTTCTCCGTGGTTTTTACGTGTGTAAAAAATAAATATTTTTGAAAACGGACAAAATTCTTCTTTTTAAAACCGAAAACATTTTTTAAATTGGTCAAAAAATAATTGAGGTAAATAAATCATTGATAATAGGAAAAAATATATAAATATATAAACATCAAGTTTTCATTTCTTAAAATATTTTTTTCTGACCTATGCGTTTGTTAAAACGCATAAGATCAATATCAATTTTTTTCTAATAAATTATGAAAATATAAACTTTTTCTCATGATTATTTTAACGTGAAAAATAATTCGGAAAAAATTGTATGTAGCTACTAATGGACCTAGATATTTATATAATTTTGAAAAAAAAATATGTTTTGAGTGTTAATTTTAGAAATCTGAGACCAGTAAAAATATAACTGAATTTCCTAGAAAATGCGAGAAAACTTGTAACGGCAGTTTGCCTATCCTAAAAATAAATCATGAATTGGTATTAAACAAATAATATTATTTGGTATATGGCTTGCAAATGTTAATAGATTCTCTTCAGATTAATGAATAGTCACAATTCAAAGCCATACACAGAAAGTTTTTTAAATAACATTCAAAATTGCAAATATTTCTTGCTTTTCTTAAAATTTCTTGCCTAGCTCTTTGAGTTCTCGAGGAACTTGTATACACCGTTGTTTTTGAGCCATAAGTGAAGAAATCCAAAGAATGCATTTTTGCATAATTTTTTGCATTTTTTTTCCATTTGGCATTTGGATTTAATACCCTCGAAAAGCAGGAACAAAATTTACTAAAACTACCCCGAAATTTGATCACTAAGAGTCCTTTTGAGCAAAAATTGAATAGACTATTGGAACCGTTGTACATTTCTTTTTTCTATTTAAATAAATGTTAATTCATTGAAATTACTTATTATTTGATAAAATACAAACATAAACAATACCCTGATCGTAAAGAGAATTCCTGATCTGACATTCCTTATGAAAGATGCTCCTATAAAATTTTCATAAGCAGATGAACTCTGGAATAATTTTTTTAATTTTGTTCGTATTTTTGCAAAAACATTTTCCCTTAAGTTTTTCAACTACCCATTTTGTTTTATGAAAGTTATTTAATTAAATACATATACTCGTATGTCCTACCTGTTACAGTCACAAATCAGCATTTATTTATCACAATATTGTATTATGATGTGAACATAATGTATGTGGCGAATCATTCAAGTGTGTATTGTGTTGGGTAATATTTTTAAGTTCTGTGAAAATGATGGAAATGGCACCTTCAAGAAACTTTGTAAAAATGTCTCATTTACAAAAAAAAAAAATGAAAAATCAAATGAGAATACAAGATAACACGGTTTAATGGTTTTCTTGGGGATTTCCTAAATGTGTTTATTGATTTTTGGAAACAATATTTCTTTTTAGAATCAAATATTATTTCTATCTCTTTAACCGTAAAAAATGGCCTCTTACCATAAATATTTGTATAGACTCTTTAGATTTTAATTCTCATGTTTCGCGTGTGTTTTTTATGTACTATTTTATCTGTACTAAATTAATAATGTGGTTCACTCTGGCGTATGTGGAATATTTGTTTGACTAACATGTTATTATAAAATGATAAATTTTGGAATTTGGGGAGACTATGTCGTCCCATCCTTACATTTTTTTTCAAAATTCCCATTCAAAGCTCTCCCAAACCAACGCGAATGCGGAGCGATTCGCAGCGAATTATTCAAAATAGTACAAAGTATGACAAATACACAACGCTAAACAACAACAAAAATTCGTCGCCGCTCCGCATTCGCGTTGGTTTGGGAGAGCCTTAAAGAGTGAAAAATTTTGTTCATAAAATTTTCAATCTCAATAAAAGTATTTTAAGACCTTAGTCCTTACCTTAGTTACGCGTGCGGATGTTTTTTTTTTTTTCGTGTCCCCTTCTTAATGATTTTTCATCAAAAGAGTATGCTTTGTTAAATTTATGCAAAGACTTTAAACTATTGAAGTAGAGACAGTAAAGAGTGCGAGTTATGATTTTAAACAAACTTCAAACTCGAAATGAAACATTCAATTCACATAACTGGTCTTTTCCATTAGTGGGTAATTGTCGGCAATGCATCAAGCAGGTAATTTCAATGATGATTTGAAATGTTAGTCAATCCTTGAAATTATATAATTCATTTTATGAGGAAGGCTAGGTCAAAATGATTTTTTTGTATAGATAAATAATAAAAAAGAAAAAAGGTGAAAATGATGAGTGATATTTCATACAAAAAAAAAATAATAACGCTGTGGTAATGGAGAACCATTGACAAATTTCTTTTAAATTCTTTTCACGTGATATAGGTTCAATACCAACAAACACCCGCTCTCCTGCGTTGCCATCTGTCTCTCTGTATGAAGTGTATATACATATTTTAAAATATTTTATTGTTATGATTTTTGATGAAATTGGTGACTTCATGTCGAAATATTCATTCAAAAATATTATTTATTTATATATTTTTTTTCTTTTATGTACATTGTACAACACATAATAAAATCTTTCTTAAAAAATACTGACAAATTTTGAAAGCTACAAACTACCCTGCCCATATGGTCTACAAGTCTATAATTTCATGAATAATGCAGTAGTTCCCAACTTATAGCCAATTTTTTGCAGTTGATTTGGTAAATAAAAATTTGCCATAGCTTTATTCACCTTGAAAATAATAAGAATTTACATTTGCGTGTTAAGAACAAATAAATTTTTTTATTGGTGTGATAACTTATGCGGAGAATCCAGAGCCTATAGTGACTTTACCACCCATCAAAAAGCCTTGCGTGTTATGAAAATTCACTAAAATTATGAACTTTGTTAGCGGTGCACAACTTATATTTGGAATACTTAAATATTTGTTCAGATTTCAAGGAAAAAAAATCAGAAAAACTTTGTGTTTTTTAATTCTATTTTCTGATTTTTATCTATTTCCCAAATGTCCCCTTATATAAACTATTCCTGTTATTTGATTGGTATTTTTTTGTGTATAAAAATGTAATCTCTGTTATATAAATGTTCACTTAGTTTTTTTGAAGATTAAAACAAAATTGGAAGTTGTATAGGCCAATCAATCAGTTTCCAAGTTAAACAAGATTTTATATCTTGTGCATGGACGTATTTGATTTTACATAGACATGTTTCACTGGAAAGTTTTACATAGCTACTACAATAAAATGTCCCTCTGTAAATAAAAACAAAGCTATAGTTTAAAAGGAAAAACAATATCAATTTCTAATCGACTTTCTTCACATAAACTTTTGCAAATTCGCAATAAGTCCCTCATTATTCTTCAGAAAGAGCAATTAGAAGCTTATTCTGGTTATTTGCCAAAAATTTAATTCAAAACAAAAGCTTAGCCATTTTAAGAATAGATTCTTTTTATGTTCAGTCAGCGAATGCGTATCTACTATTAAGATCAAAATTAAGTTTCATGCCCATAAGTGTAAGTTAAAAATGTCGTCAACATTACAGTTTCAATTTCTTATTCCTTGCAACATAATTTTAAGCAAACAACGCAATTACAGATTAAGCTAATCACCATACAAACCATAATCAAACCCAAATCCAGTTCGTTATTTTTTTGTTTAACCTTTCAAAATAACCAAGAAAATACATTTAAGCTCAACCATTTTAATTTGGCACGCATTTTATTAAAAAAAATAAAAACAATTCTACAAAAATCTCTCATTAAGCAAACGAAGAAATTCTTAATTATGTTATAAATTTTAACAAACCCCGGAGAAAAAAAACATATTAGAAACAAATTTCCCCCTTCCAGCAAAAATGTTTCCTTTTCCAAATAACCCAAAACATAAAAATGCCAAGTTTAATTAAATTTCTTCCTTCATGCTGTTTTATGTTAGTATTTTGGCTGCTAACATTTTTGATCCTATATTTCTTCGAAAATAAACCAAAAAGTGTGATAATGGCCATAATTAAAAAATTTCTAAGCAATATGAGAAAATATATTATTTTGTTTCGCCATGCGAAAAGCATGATAAAATTTAATTTTAATTGTTCTATGGAACAATAGAGTCAATACAGAAGAATCATAACAACAACAACAACAAAAGTGAAGACTATCAAACACAATAGAAATCACTCAAAATGTCTGATATTCATCTTTATTTTCTATAAACAAAAAGGAATGAACAATTTTTTGTGCCTATATAAAACTCATATAAAAAAATTAAAACATTTAAGTTTACGAGTTGTTTTCATCTATAAAAAGTCCTGATTGAGTTGAAACAAAAGATTTGTGAGCTACGTCTATCTAAAGGTTGTATTTTTTGGCAGAAATAAACGACTACCATTTGCCCCCCAAACTTGGAAAAAATTGAGGTTTAATTAAATTTTTAATTTGCTCCTGTCTCTTATTTTTTATTTTTTATTTCACTCTTCGTCCTGTGTCTCATAATAAAGTAGATTGTTAGTGGGCGAAAAAAATATGCAGCCTCTGCGCTGCATCTTCGTTTGTCTTCCTTGTTCGTTAGATGCTTTGGCATCATCATCAGCAACTGCACAAGGAACACTCAATTTGAATAAGAAAACATTGCCTCAATGTAGTCTTTCGTAGCAGCCAGCCAGCGCAGCAAAACGGGCTGGCAGCACAAACAATATACAATATGACGAAATTTGGGTATCTTAACGCCCTCTTTGCACACAGTTGTACATCTTGCCTAAGACAAAATTAAATCCAGTAATTAATTGTGTACGAAAACGGGAAATCTCAAATTAATTCTCTCCTCCCTTTCGTAACAGGATTATGAAGCAACCGTGTTGGCGTCACCATCGTGGGGCAGACGTTTTGATTAAAAGCTTTAATTCACCAAATCCTTAATATTTTTTTTGGAAAATTTATTGCAAAAACCTGGCCTCCCTTTTTATTTTTATTTATATTTTTATTATATTTGTATAGCGAGAAGAAGGTTACATTTAAAAATACTGTTTTTTTTTATTAGATACAAATTTAATGCACTGAATTTTAAGAGATGTTCGGTCTATTCTGCGCTCCATATTAAATTTACTCTAAATTAATAAAGTGTTTTGCATGACATGGAATATAATTATGTATTTTTGGATGCAAAAACTATTTCTGTGCAAATAATGTCTTGAGGTGAGTATATATATTTTTTTTTTGGAAGTTTAAGCCGGCAGTCCAAAACAAAAATATTTTACTCACCACACTGTTGTTCGCATGCAAAAAAATTGCCGGCCCATTGTTTTGCCTGAAATTTCAGCAATGGTTTTTTTTTTGCATGAAACTGTAAGCCAGTTATGCAAATAAAATGTAACAGAAACAACAATTTTTTTGAATATCCAAATTAAGGTTGTTTTAAGCAAGTACACACGAGTTCAGATGTTTTGGAGAAGCAATTTTCATTATATAAAATCTGAAAAACTGAACCGATTTCGTTGAAATAGTTGTAACGGATTTAGCTGAACTTATGTATCTTCTACTTTACCGGACTGCTCTGAAGTCCACAGGAAACCTTCAAAACAATCGCGGATAGATAATAAGCGTTCAGATCGATGTAGTACGGCTTGGCATGCTTGCATATATGGCCTAGCTCGTCGTTGGGGTGGGTTCTTGTACTAATCGCTGAACAACCGCACATTTATATACATGCCGACTCGAATATAAAAAAAAAACTTCCTAAATGTAAATTTAAATTTTGTTTTGAAAATAACTAACTCTTTTCTAGGAACCCCTAAGGTGTCTTGAAGGGTTCTGAGTGTATCCCTCCCACAGTCATGTTTCTTATAAAAAAAAACAAAACAACTCAAAATTACCGAGCCACTCTCTTAATTTTCGATAACCCTAATGTTTATGAATGTATTCTAATACATATCAATCAAAAATAAATCACCTTCGTTTTGCAACATCACAACCCTTAGCCCTCAGCACTCAAAAAAAAATCTACTTCATGTCGATAATGATAATCTCAATTAAAGACAATAAAAACAGCATAGTATATTCATTTAAAATTCATAATAATGGTTCTTAGGTTTATTTAATATAAGATTCATAAAACAAAATTAATTTATTATATAATCAAAATATAAATATTTTACTTGTTATTGAATGATAACAATAAAGTCTTAGGGAAATCAAAGAAAGAAAAATAAAACAAAATGTGCCAATCTCATATTGGTCCATTCACTATGCGAGTGCAATGAACTTTCATGCATATGGAATTATTAGGCTAGGTCAAGATCTAGGCGAATTCGAACTAGAGTGAGAAAAAACTATCATGCAATATGATCGCAATTTTAACTCTCTTCCACTTTTCTCACTCACACTCACTTTAAAAGAGTAAATTTCTTTTTCTTAATTAGTTTTTATTTTCATTGGAACTTATCTTGGAATTTGGAATTTTGGTAGATAAATTTATCTGATTCGTTCAGATTTTAAAATAAATAAATATGGTTTTAAAATAAAAATTGAAGACTTACCGACATCCTGAAGTTGATGTGCACAACAGCTTTTTGACGTCACTCGGATATTCTCTTCTCTTTGTTTCTTTTGTATTTAAGCTGTGAACAATTTATTTATTTTAATATTGAACGAAATTTCGCGCGCTTTTTATCACGATTAGGCTACGTTATTACGATATTAAGATGATTTTTGTTTTAATTATTTTCTTTCTTTCTATTTTTCCTTCTTTCACTTTACACTTTATTTAAACTATTTAATTAAGTAAACTGTAAACAATAATTTATTTTTTCTTTTTCCTTTTCATTTCTTTTAATTCTTTTTCTTTCTTTTAATTTATTTTCTTTTCTATTTTCTTTTTCTATTACTATTTTATTTTAACTATTTTTAATAACTATTTTTCTTGTTTTTCTTTTATTTTTAACACTTTTTCATAGAAATGATTTTTAGAAATCTGGTTTGGATTTTTGTTTGGGATTCTGATTGGGTTTGGTGTGTTCGGTGCACGTTGGCTTAATCTTTCTTGGGAATGTAACCCGGCCAAATTCCGACACTGACTGCAGGTAGGTTCTGTGTGGCATTCGATCGGCCAAAGTTTTTGATTAGGGGCGATGTGGACAGTAAGACTCTCCACAAAGCTCCGTTGATGGGTCTCCGCAATCTCGCTTGCTTACTTGCTTTGAGATTATGTCTGTCTAATAAATCAAGAACAAAACTCTATGATAAAAATTGAATGCAATAATTTAGATTTTTGGCGATTAGGAATTACCTGATTGGGATTTAACTAGGAATTTACGAGCTTCCTTGTTGGAAAATTATGGCTTGTGGTACCCTTTATGCCGAGTATGAAAATCCGTGGATTATTTTTTTTTTTTCCAAGGCAATTATTCTTTGTAAATTTTAGGCTTTTATTACAATTATTAGAATAATAATTATGCACAGTGGTTATGGGAATTGATTTTGGCTAAGTCGCTAGTATATAAAAAAAATTAAGGAACGAAAATTAAGCACAAAACACGAGAAAAATTACCTTGGATGTGGATCGAACTGAAGCTGGAGATAAAAAGAACGATTCACGGAAATTATGCCTGCTTTCAGACAAAAAGGAAATTCGAACGTATTCGAAATTGTGAAAACAATGTTCGAATACTTGGTAACTTGATGACTATTTAACTCGGTAACTTGGTGTACGGAATTCCGCATAGAAAGAAGAATACTTACTCTAAAAAGTTGCAAAATGGTTTCAAGGTGGCCTACACATAGTCAGACATGATAAAGAAAAGCACATGAAATCTTCTTAGAAAATGTGTTCCCACTGAAGGCTCTGGACCTCTGGCAATTCAAATATGGGAAGTTTGAAAAAGAAAATGCCATATTTTTGGCCAGAAAAGGACAACTGGTCCTAGAAATTGGTGAGCCTTGGATAAATAGTAATCGAGGCTTAAGGTTTCCCAAGGTCATGCAAGGTCACGTGCAATTTTTGGGACCTCATTTATGAGAAACTAACAAAAAAAGTACCATCCAAAAGATCTCTACTTAGCTATTATTTTTTACGTTTTGCTTAGAGTTTTTTTTATAAAATAGCCTAAATGAGGTGTCAACTTGGAAAAAAACTTCAAAAAAACAAACATAGAATCTATAGCTGACCTATTACCCAAACTAGCTGATCTTTTATTGCCCTGAAGTGGCTTTTCAACTGGCATACTTCTTTTTTGAAATGACTCAAATATGGTGTGCCAAAAGTTTTTTGTATGACCTTGAATGACGAACTGAAAATTGTTGACCTTTTATCACGATCTAAGCATCTTTCGGATACTTTTATTCGCAAATTTCACATAAATGAGGTGCCATTGATCCATAGCCTCCACTTACACACCCTTTAAAAAAAATTGTTTAACCACAACAACAGCATCCCTTTGGCTTTAGTGTAGCGGCCAGTGCATTGAACTATCACGCTAGATGGTTGGGTTCAAATCAAGCCCTCTTTAAACGCAAACCTCAGATTCAGATTCATTTCTTCCACAAGTATTGAGGGGAACAAATGGAAACGACCC
Organism: Dasysyrphus albostriatus; assembly: GCA_946251815.1. Taxonomy (NCBI): domain Eukaryota; kingdom Metazoa; phylum Arthropoda; class Insecta; order Diptera; family Syrphidae; genus Dasysyrphus; species Dasysyrphus albostriatus. The sequence goes on along the minus strand of OX276337.1, from coordinate 59,511,200 downwards.
TATAATTTAAATGGTAAAAAGATAATATGACTGGACTATTTAAAATATTTAAAGCAATTTTTTTCGTTTGTAATTCGAGATACTTCTGAAAATAGATGGTAAAACCTTTTTCCACGTTAGTAAAGTTTTTTGAATGATATTAAACATAAGCCCAAACCATCAAAATTTTTAAAAAGTTCAACTTGGATCTTCAGAACCCCCATGAAATTAATAATTTCTACCAAATTCCGGGACAAATTTTCTAAAAAGTTCTTCCTTCGATGATGTGAACTTTCAAAAAATTGGACAGAAACGAAATCAAAGTACAAGGTGGCGCACCAATTGTGCTACAATAAGAAATTCAAATAACTTTTTTTTTAATCGATGTATTTCATTTATTTTTTTTTATTGGTTAGAAAATTAAATTTGATTTTAAATAGTTAGTTGTTTTTAAAGATTATAGACCGCAAATGACCTCCACGCTCTCCCACGCATATGCGGCACCTGATCAAAAAATTATTCATTGCGGCCTGAAGAGTTGAAGTTGGGATCGCCTCAATTATTGTCATTATGGACTGCTTTAATTCAGTTAAATTCCTGGGCTTCGTTTTATACACCTCTTGCTTGACATAACCCCATAAAAAGAAGTCTGGTGCAGTCAGGTCAGGTGACCTTGGGGGCCAGCGAAGAGTGGAGTTCCTAGAAATTAATTTGTTTGCGAATTTTTTGTTTAGCTCCGCCATAACTGGTCTGGCTATATGTGCAGTTGCCCCATCTTGCTGAAACCAAACGTTGTTGCAGTTCCGTCTCATGGAGCATTTCTGGATTAGACTCATTCCATATACGGCAATTTTGCTTGTTTACATTGCCGTTAAGATCAAAATGGGCCTCATCAGACATGAACAAACAATTGATCAATGTGTTGTCTTCTTCGGCCATTGATATCATTTTTTGGCAAAATTCCAGGCAAACAGCAAATCCTGAGGGTTTAACTTGCTAGTAATTTGGACTTTGTACGGAAACAAGTTTAAATCGTTATGAAGTATCCGTTGTAATGACCGTCTACTAACTCCAATTTGCCCCGATAAGTTTCGGGTCGAAACGCTCAGATTGGCCTGTATTGCAGATGCTACTGCTGCGATTGTATCCTGAACCCGAACATTGGCATCTCGATGGTACGGCCTTCGTGCGATGCTTCCAGATTCGGCAAACATGTTTACAAACCTCATAATGGTCGATCTACTCGGGGGATTACCGCCAAACTCCCGCCTAAATTCCCTTTGGACGGAAATGACGGACTGCAAAGCGTGGTACCGTTGCTCTATCCAAATTCTTTTCTCCGTATCCCAAGCATCCATTTTTATAAATCTAAATAGTAACCTACAAAATAAAAAAAAATAAGCCGATTACTCACACAGAAAAAAAGTTATTACGTTTTATTTTTGTAGCACGATTCGTGCGCCACCCTGTAGTTGCAGCATTTGTTTAACGAGAGTACCTAGCAATTAAACCATAGTTCCTTGGGTGGCCTACCACACCTGACGGAGCTAACCTTAGTGATAGCCATTGCCATTGATGCCGCAATCCACTTCGAGCTAAAGCATAATTATTATCGTCACCTCATGAAGAACCAATACCACAACCGTGCGGCACAAGAAGAAGAGTGTTAACCCTCAATTTGCAATTCTTTTCTACCATATCAATGGTGTGACAATCACTAATTATCTACCGCGACTTTGATAATAAACACAGCCTCTACTGTGCTCCGCGAACGAGCCAACCAACATCATGAGATGGCTGCTGTTATTAGTCTTTGCTTCATTCTTTTGAATCTGCAGTGAAGCAGGGACGAATACCCTTGGTCTGATTTTTAAAACAACTACCAGGGTTGATGGCCCCAGTTTTTCTTACTGAACCTACAAACCTAAAAGGTTTCACAGCACAAGATCCATAAGGAGAAGATGCAAGTTATTTGTCTCAGGCGGATAGTCTGATAGTCTTACGAATCAAGTTCGTGATGATCTGGGGAGTAACAAGCACTTATGTTCACCGCTGCGTTGCCCAGGTGTCACCTCGTGGAGGTATATACAGTTCAGCAACTTTTGGCTCATTTTGATAACCACGCTGTAGCGGTCCTTCCAGATAGCACTGGGGTGGACCAAGGCACTAACAAGCTTTCAAGTCACCATGGTTTCTAACTGGCTGTCTCCAGTTTTGCAAGCCAAGTGGGTTGAGATCTTCTTCCACTTGCATGTGTTACCTACTGCGCTATTCTCCTCTACTGCGCCATCCCACGGGGTTAGATTTAAAGATTATTGGCCAGAGAATTAATATCTGCATTTAGCTCCAGATAGTCCAACCACCTCAATCGTTGGCTTCTCACTTTTGTGGCTATGTCGGTATCGCTGTACAACCCGTACAGTCCATTTACATTACCCATCTATAAAGACGGAACCAAAAATCACCCGGAGAATTTTCCTCTCAAAAAAGCCTAACGCGTTCTCATATATTAAGTGTTGCCTTCATTCACCTTTAAATCCATCTTCTTGGCTCCCTCCTCAATACTCCCGAAAGCACCATTGACATCACGCTTTGTTCGTCCGATTATGTCAATATAAGCTAGAAATTGAACGCAATTTTCCAAGACTACCTGCAGTGTTGACAAAAGAGTTTTGCACTATTCTTTCAAGAACGATATTGAACAGGGAAATGATATTACTGAAAAAAGTAATCATTACAGATCTTTTGACGATTACTTTTGTTTTCAATTACATTAATGTAATTGAATTACAAGTAATTGACTTTTTTTCAATTACATGTAATTAGTAATTGAATTTCTTCGATTATATTTAAGAGTAATTGAAAAAAGTTGTCGGAGATTTCAATTACAAGTAATTGAAATTGAACTTTTTTTATCATTATTTCCCAACTCTGTTATTGAAGCAGTTGCATGATAGCGTGTTGCTTTATCTAAAATCTTTTTGACTTTGATGGAGCAGCGTAATAAGGAAACAGATGCCCCTGTAGTTGGTGCAGTCCAGAGGATCGCCTTTCTTGAGAATCAAGCAAATATTTTGAGCTTCTATTCATTGGGCATGTTTTTTCGTGACCATATTTTTCAAATGAGCTGGTTCTTACTCCTAACCAAATCGTCGCTAGCCGGTTTGAATAGGTCGGCTGCAAAGACATCAGCTCCAGCAGCTTTATGATTGGACTAGAATTAAGTTAAGCTATGGCCATTTTCATCACCAATTGTTGGTCGTTAAACATCCTGGAAATTCTTCCATTGGTTCTCGATGCTTGAAGTTGGTGGCACAAGACTATTTAAAAGAGAGATAGAGACCGATCGGAAAAAGACCTGTTAATTTCTTGCAACTGTAGTCGTCCGACGTCAAAATTCCTCGCAGTATTTCCCTTCCTTGGCTTCAGTCTGGATATTCGTAGCATTACCTTGGTTACAACGAGGTAGTTGTCTGAATCAACGTCGATTCTTTAGAACGTTCAGACAACCTTGATACTGAAGAAGTGTCTGTCTGCCTCTTATGACGAATCCACACCCTAAAAATGTGAACTTTGCCATCGGTAACAGTCACCATAATTGATACTGTAGTCTTTCAATTTTCTTTTGCCCGGCCCATTCCATCATTTTTTTTTTCTATAGCGTTGAGATCTACTTTGCAATAGTCTAGGGCCTCCGTCAAATGCTTTACTGACCGGAAAGTCACCCCCACAGCACGACCCCCAACTTAGAAGACCAGACCGCCTTAATATCACTCGAAGGGCGAGGAGTCGAATCAACCGCTCCTTATAGGCCTGAACTCCGAGTATGTCTTAGTAGCCTGTAAAAGTTGTTAACTAAGTATTTCAACCTGACTGGAACAGTCTTCTACCGCCTTGATGAAAGGAGAAGTGCCTTAGTGGAAACACTCTAAAAATAAAATTCTCCTCCAATATGTTTCCCGCATTTTTCCGAAAATTCTTCATTTTTCGATCATACACCTCCAATGGTCTGTTGTGTTGCTATTGTGCATTCATTCCAGCAGATGATAATTTCGTAAGTCTTAAACACCTGTGCACCATCATAAAGTTTCTTGAAATGTTGCATGTAAGTTCGTCATTTAAGCCAAATTTAAGCAATGACATTGTGTAAGTGTGACGAGGAAGAATTAGGCACCGTTCACATTATCAATAAAATGCTGAGGATTCAGCATTAGGGCATTTGTGTGAACTCTTTTTGTTAAAACTTCTCTCGAAATCTTACTCGTGTTGTAGTTCTCTATTAAATGCTTCGAGCGACTGGGGGCTGAAATTCCCAATTTATTTAACAGGCTTCCAAACTTGAGCGGACACATGTCTTTTATCAATATCAGCACCTCTTTGGGAATTTCAACGTTCGCTTGAAGCTTAAGATTCGATTTATTTTACAAAATAAAAAAAGAATTTCGTTAATACCTGACACAGCGCCATTTTTATTACATTTCAGAAATTGCCCTCCCGCTTTGGAATACCCTTTATATACATATTTATTTTTCTCGTTATTCTGAAAGTATGCGAAATAATTTTAATTTGTTATACTTACTAACATTCGCCATACATATACAGAATACTGTACTGGTGCATGCTGTTAATGAGTTGAAACTAAAAGTTCTTTCCCAATGCTCTGTAGTATAAACAATTTGTCTATTCATCAAGATATGTACTAGGTACATTTTTGATTAATTTATTATACGATGTTTATAATCATATTTCATAATCCATAACTTGCTATTATGAAAACTATTTATTTTCTTTTTCGATAACCTACGAGTTTTAAATGTTTATGTAGTTATTACATATTTCACTGTAACTGGTACATCAATAGCTATGTATTGAGTAAAACTATCATCTGTATTCACAACAAGTGATTTAATTTATTTAATTTAATTATATATAATAGTATATTTATATATATAATAGTAATATATAACAGTAAATGCTTCCACAGTACTTGGTGATGATTGATTGCATTCGGTACATAAACTGATGTAACCAGAACACATTTGTCCCGTGAACTTTTGCAATGTCACTCTGCTGCTCTGTTGCTTGTTTTTGGCATACGTAGTGAAGAGTTTAATATTTAAACCAAATGTTCTCTTAAATAAAAAAATTACTGTAAGGAACTTATTTAAAACAACGGTTCATGTTCGAATAAGTATGACTTACATTGCTAAAGTTTTGAAAATGTAAGTTTTCAAAAGTATTGAATAAAACAACTTTAAGCAATGAACCTCCTTAAACTACGCATTAATGTCAAAATTGATAAGAGACACACCTGGAAGCCTTTTTTGACAAACTTTATTTCATACTCAAACCACGAAGAAGTCAAATCATTTTGACAGAATTAGACAGGAAATTTCCCAGAGTTCTTCTACCTTTGGGCAGAGGTATTCAAAGGGCAAAACTGTTTCCATTTTCATCAATCTAAAACTTTAAACTTATCTTTTGGAACTTCAATCCCATTTTACCCTCCCTCCATCTATACAAATACAAATCCTAACAAAATTTTAATATGCTTCCTCAAAAGTTATAGACCAACATCACGAAGGTGCCAACAAAATCCAATTTTGAAAATTGCCATCCTGTCGCTGCCGTGTCCTTCGTAAGGTGTGTTGAACTTTACACCAATAAAATATTTATGCGATTTTATTAATGAGATCCGAATTTGAATGGAACTCTGCGTGTAATTTGTAACCGCCACCGACCGTCATCGTTTGTCCTTTGTAGCATGTAAAATGTATAAGAACAACGTTTGTGACAGGACAGCTAATCTCGATTTCGTCGGTCGTCCTTAAGAAATGGTATTTTTTCTCCTTTTCTTCTAAAATAGTAGTTTTTTTTCTTTTGTCTTTAAAAGACCTACTTCATAATCTGATAAATGTATCTGCTATGCTCGCATTGCTCGATGGTATTTGAAGTGGTTTTTTTTTTGCATGAGATTTGCTTTATATCTTTTAAGCTGATTAGATAAATGCCGAGGAAAATGATCCTTGTGATGCGATGCAATAGAAAGAACCATCCATTCTTTGGTAAAAAAACGTTCAAATATGGACATGTGAATGGCAATGCCAAATGCACGAGATCTCCACTTTTCATTTGATATAAATTATACATTTTCTTCCTTGGAAATATGAACGGAGCCTTAGAAAAGAGATGGAGACTATGCGGGGGCTTTGTGCTTTATGTTTGGATTATTCCGCTATTCAAGCTTGAAGGAATAACGTTTCCTTTTCTTTGCTTTATTTTCCGTAGAAGATTTTATGAAAATACATTCGGAAAGTTTGCGTTTTAGATACTTGAACGAACAAATAAAGAAAAAAAAAATAAAAAGAATTCTGTGAGAAATTCTGAAACTGAAGGTGACATGAAAAAGGGTTGGAGGTTGGAGCTTGGTGGATTTAAACTTCCCTTTCTCTGAGAGGCTGCCTATGAAAGCCTCTTCTTTCTTAGATTTTCGTTCTTTTTTTTGTTTGTAGTCAAAAAGATTAATGGCAAGAGTTCTAAGTTCGATTTTTAGTTTGGAGAAAAATAAGAAGGTAAAAGGCGCGATATGCTTCCGTTTCCGTTTTATAACAATCCATTTACTATGAAATTTGGATAGGTTATCATTATTAATGGGGTATTTGAAAATACGGGATTATGATTAAGTTTGTAAACGTTCTCCCTGCGGAAGACAGGGAGTTATTGAGCAGAGTTTTTTTTTTTATTGTTTTTTTTTTTTTCTAATGGGTGGTTTGTCGTAATTTTAAAATCTATCATAAAGTTTTTAATGGAGAGTTTGAAGTGATAAGATTCAATAGAAATAGTTTGTTTTCATGTGTTCTAGATTTTGTTAAATTGTGAATGAGTGCTGATAAATGGTTGTAATAGTTTAATAGGAAAACATTTTCAGTTTTCTATATATTGCTTTGGTATGTGGTTTGCCCTTTTAGAATGGAACATTTGTTGGTAATTGATGTCAGTTATGGGAAGTGATTCGTTGTATATTTTTATTGTTTCATGACATGATGTGGGAGGCAACACCCTCATGTTTTTATTATAAAATTTTAAATAACGAGTATTGATCTATTTTATTTTTTAAAGTAGTGGTATAGTGGGTAAAATTCTTTTTATTTATTTATTAGAAATTTGTTTGTTTAGAGGAAGAGTGTAGGTACCTAAGCAAAGATAACATTAGTTTACAAAACTTTGGGCCAAGGTAGGGTCCTTGAAAAAAATATATTTTCTAGACAAATTTGGGTTGCTGAACTCGAAATTAAAAATAATTTTTTTTTCCAAAGAAGCTTTTTCGAGATATGTGCAAAAATCATTTTCTAAGCTATTTTTCCAGATACTGGCATAAATCTTGCTAATGTCTTAACTAACTTACATAAAATGTATATTTTCTGAATCTTTTGATATGTTTCCTTCCGACAATGTATTATTTGTAAAAGTAGGATTGAAATTTAATAAGTTACAGGCACTCAAAGTTTGAAAAACGAGTTCTTTTGAAAAAAATTTAGTTTTTGGTTGCTTCATATGGGTGGAATTAGTCACATTCTCCATTCTCCGGATGGAAGACGAAATGTCAGGAGACCAAGAGGTGAGATACTATAAGTTCAAAGTATACTAGGGAAACAGTTGTGGGAGCTAACTTGACGTAAAATTTTTAAGCGAAAGGGTGGTCCTTATGCTGAAATGCTGGCAAAAAAATTAAAAAAGTGCCGAAATAAGTGCCACCTTAATGTATACACAGCTGGAAAAAAATTGGTGCGCTTATTTTTTCATTTCAAAATTTTTTTTCTTCCGTAAGGTATTTTAATATTGTTAAAACTAACATTATAACAAAATATTGCAAACTTAATGGTTTTCAAAATAGAGACATTGTAAATATAAATTTCAAAAACTGTAGATTATAACTTTTGCACTTCAACAAAAAAAAAATGTCTCCTCCTCAAGTATCAATAATTACGGTTTTTATTAACATTTTTGATTTTAATCTCGTTTACTCTCGGTTTACTTAATCTAATAACCAGTGTATCTTCCAATAATATCCAAAACTTTTTGGAGTGGGCGTGGTATTGATATCACCAACTGATGGCATGTGCCAAAGAAATGCAAATTTCAGCCTTCTTGAACGACTTATCAAAATAGCTTCCCCTTTGAAAAATAATGACCAACTTATTTTTCTTAAGCTCATTCCACAAGTTGTAAATGGGATTTAGATCTGTAAATTAAGGACTAGGGTGTGGCAGGACACACACCATTCGATCTCAAAACGAATTGTTCACAATGCCTGGCAAACGATGTGCTTTGTTGTCCGGCTGATGTGCTATGGGGGGGGGGGGGGGGGGTTGACATATGGTGCCCTGTAAATATTTTTATAAGAACTTACTGATTTTTTTTAAGAATCGATACCAAGTAGTGTGGGACTCTTACCGCACTCAAACCACCGGTGAATCAGGACCAATCTATGAAAGATCGACAAATGATTTGTCTTTCTTAATTTATCAGTCGCATTGTGGGAAGTTTAAGTTATAAAACTTTATATAGCTTTTAGACCATCAGCTCATGAGGCTTGGTTCTTCTTAATCTCCGAACATTGTCTCGTACTTTTAAGGTGGTCTCCATTTCGGAGTTGGTATGACTTTGCAGTCGCTGATTGCGTGTTTTTCAACCACTTCTGTAACCATTTCAATTTGAAGGTCACGATGTAGCTCGCTATTTCTTCTATACCAAGGGGCATTTATTATTCCGCGAAGGAATTTGGAATTTTTGGATGGGTTCAGCATTTGTTTTCTTTGTACTGCCCCATAGTTGGATGCCATATGTCCAAACGGGTTTCAGTACTTGCATATATAACATTAGTTTGTTCTGGATAGAAAGGTCAGAGTTATTTCCTAGTAACCAGTACATTTTTCTGTACTTCAAGTTTAGTTCTGTCTTTTTTTTTTGATGTGCTCTTTCCATTTAAGCTTTGCATCCAAAGTCATTCCAAGGTATTTGGCAGTATTGGAGTAAGGTACTGTTGTACTTTACATGAATTGGAACATTGTTTATTTTTTTGTTAGTAAAGTTTATATGCGTCGATTTTGTTTCATTTAGTTTGATTCGCCATTTTTGCGTCCAATCACTAACTTTATCGACTGCATTTTGCAGTTTTTGTGTAGCCTTCGTAACGGATTTATCTGGCACCAATATTGCAGTATCATCAGCAAAGGTGGCCATGATAGCGTTGATGTCCACTGGAATATCCCTTGAATATTATAGATACAGGGTTGGTCCTAGGACACTTCCTTGTGGTACACCGATTTCAATTTTCTTTAGTTCCGAGTAATTTTGGTCGTACCGTACTCTAAAGAGTCGGTTCGTAACGTAGGATTTCAGTATTTCGTAGTACTGCCTGGGAAGATCCCTTTGCAGTTTGTACTCAAGTCCCAAGTGCCAAACCTTGTCAAAGGCTTGAGCAACATCTTAGAATATAGCCGAGCATACTTGTTTTTCTTCAAGTGCCTTTTCCACAACATCCGTAATCCGATGCACTTGGTCTATCGTGGAATGTTTATTTCTAAATCCAAACTGATGGCTCGGAATTAGTCTTCTTTCTTCTATTATTCTGCTTAGTCTTTTCAGAAGCAGTTTTTCGAAAACTTTTGCCATGATTGGTATAAGCGATATAGGTCTGTAAGATGTTACTTCTGTTGGTGGCTTACCTTGTTTAGGTATAACAATGACTTCTGCAATTTTCCAATGATGTGGCACATATCTTAGTTGAAGGCATGCATTTATTATAAATTGGAGTTTTTTGAAGGCTATAGAAGGCATTTCTTTCAAAACCTGAGCAGTTATTAGATCGTACCCTGGTGATTTTTTGTTAGACAACTTATGTTGACACATACTTCTTACTTCTTTGAGCGTGACAAAAGGAATTTCGCATTCGTCGTTTCTATCAACAAACTGTAAGGGATCTATAGCTGTGCTAGCTGGAAATGGCTTGAAAACATTCGCGAGATGTTCAGCGAAGAGATCAGCCTTTTGTTTTGGGTTTCCGATCCATTTACCATCTTGAGATTTTACTGGCGGATTTTTCGCCTGTGGTCTTGGTCTTTTTAGGCGCTTAGCTGCTTCCCATAAGGAGTATTCCGTAGAAGCATCTGCCGTCAGACTATTCAGGATACTACTAAGTGAATCACTTTTAAATTCACAGATTCTTTTCTTAAGTTCATTGTTAAGATGGTTAAAAACTGCCTTATCACCTGGAAATCTCGTAGCTTGCCATTTTCTTCGAGCTCTTCTTTTCTCCAAGATCAGCTGCTTTATTTCGACAGGATATTTTATTTCTTTTTCTCTTGAGTTCGAAGTTGCAGGAGTACTTTCTTCTGCAGTCTGTTGCACATCAGCAATAAATTGTTCTACTTCATGATCAATCTGTTCAATTGTTTGCATAGGGGATCTTAGGTTTATAAAACTTTTAAGTTTATCTCTGAATTCGTTCCAGTTTGTTCTTTTGTTCACGAGCTTAGGGTTACTTTTCTCTATTATTTCTGCTTCGCTCAGTGATAATATTACTGGAGTATGATCTGACGATAAATCGTAATTACCTTCGATACTTATATAGTTTCGTTTATTACCTTTTACTACGAAAAAGTCTGGTATTTTGTTAAAATCAGATGGCCAATATGTTGGCAAGCCAGAAGAATAAAATTCGCAGTTCTATTTGCAGCCTGCTTGATATAGCCGTTTGCCTTTCGTTGTTATGAGCCTAGATCCCCATTGGGTGTGTTTAGCATTGAAGTCGCCACCAACAAGGAAGTTATGTCCTAACAAATTTAGGAGTTCTGCATAGTCTTCTTCAGTTGGAGAGCGCCTCGGAGGGCAGTATATAGATGCTATCTTAAACTCTTTCTTTTTTATACCAATACTAATTGTTGTTACTTGCATGTTTTCATTAGTAAATTTAGGCTCTTCATAGTGTGTTAAGCACTTTTTTATTAGTATTGCTGATCCTCCGCTAGCTTTACTGATGAAAATATAAAAAAAATTCGTTTTCAAAACGAAAAAATAAACTAAGATACAATTTTGTCCAGCTGTGTATATAAAATTATCTTTTTTTTTTCTTTTTAAATTGCTCCAACAATTTAATTTATTTATACATTCAATAAAAATTAAAATGGCGTGTTTTTATTCACCCCAAACTGTTATCCAAGGAGTTATTTTAGCTAATTGAAAATATCGAATTCCATGCCTTAAAACTTGTTTTCTCTCATAATTTGTATATCTTTATAAAAAATTTTTTTAAACCCTCAGAACATAAGATCAACTATTTATGACGACCCAGTCGTGAATTTCATTTTTGGAGAAAAAGGCCACAAACTTCTTTTTCTTCTTTATTTAATTGCATATGGAAAATTCGAAAACGCTTTCGAATATCTTGAATTGTTGATAATCTCCTCCTTAGTGGACATAATTCTCCAGAAATTATCGATATTTTTTTTTTTTTTTTAATCTTCGGTAGTAGGAACGATCAAAGACCAAGAACCCTAAGAAGCCAATGTCAATCCAACAAATGATTATAATAATTATACTATTTGTAATGGCTGGATTTGTCCCTATGAATTAGATCGATTAATTTTATTAATATTACCACGCATGTGGATATCGTCATATATCTCATTCAGATATCGACAATGTTTAAGCTTAAATGTTTGGGACATCAAGGCTAAGACAATTAAATGGAGGAGAAATAATAAGCTTTTATGATTAGAGGATAACATTTGAATGTTAATGTAATGACAAAAGCAATTTGATTTGCAATATCTTAATGGAAATGTTATATTACATAACTTATAACAAATTAATTAATGAAAACGTATTTCTGGCTCAAGTCTATTCATGGTAAAAGGGCAAAATATTCTCAGCACAAATTTTCTGTCAATAAATTGTCAAATTTACTGATACTGGAAATGTAGTTGGAAATTTTTAAACAAAAACTATATAAAAAACACATTTTATTGTAACAAGAAATCGTTTGAAGATTGCTTGCTAAAATCAAAGTGATTTTTTCTTTTGATTTAATCTTATTCACATGTCTGGAAATTTCACTTCATTTGTGTTTAATCAAATAAAAACTAAATTTCAAGCAATATGCTCCTCTACACTAACTTCTAACAAGCTCAAATGACAAAGACAAAAACTCAAAACAACGCTGTAATAAATCTAAATTTTGATATAGACAAAATTCAATAATTTCACTTTATGTGTCCTTGGTCCTTGCTCCTTGAGCCATCAAGTAACAGTTCATGCGTGACAAATAACACCAAGTCATTGCTTCGAAAATGAAAAAAAAAGAAAAATATAATTCACCACCGAATGTAGCTATTTTTTTTTTTTTAAGAATAATTAATGATTGCTATAAGAAACCGTTTCACTAGGCAATTACGCTTCCATGCGTGCACCTTCATCGATAAAGTGATGTAGGTACCATTTCTAACCATTATTTCTACTTGAATAAGGAATTAACTTTTTTTTATAGGTATTACCAACACATCATCATCATCATGTACGGTATATGTATTGTGTAACGTAACGTTAAAAAGCTCGTTACATTTAATGAGAACTTTTTCTTTGAAAATATTTCAACAACACAAAAAGAAAAAGGAAAATGTAGGAAGGTACGTTTTTGATCCGTGTCCTTCGAAAGTGTAAATCATTTGTGATTCTTCTATATCATTCTGATTCTGATTTATTGCGATGTCTGAAGGATTAAAAACTGTTTTCTAATCGGTTTGAATACGTTTCGTCTTTGCTTGCGTGCAAAGGAGGATTTTTGAATCGATATTGTCTTTGTGTCAATATGTATCTATGTAATTCCCATATTATCCAGAGTGGCCATCATGCGGTATTTGTATTTTCGGATCCATTTTATTATTCTATAAAGTCTATCGTTAAGCTTTGAGTTGATTTTAAACGACGCTTATACCAATTAAAGTTTAAGATTTGAAGCCGATGATGGACGGAATCTTTAAAAATAGATTATGTATGCCATTAGTTTTGACGCTTGAATTTCATACTATTCTTTCAAGGATTGCGTATAGATCTATACAATCTTTTTTGACATAAAGGAGAGTAGGTCTTGGCTGATCTTGATGGAGCACTGTGCACAAACGGACGAGTTTGCCAGGGACACAGAAACTACCTACTTACTCATCTGGATCCTAATTCATGGAGGATCGCCCTGAAACCCCGAAGCCTTCCATCCTCTACGATCCTCAGAACGCTGCTTCCAGTCATCTAGATCAAGCTTTGTAATATCCACGATGGATATTGGTTTGGTTCTCGAAGTTCGGGGCTGGCGGTCTATCTCGATGTGGCTGACACAAAATAGTCGACTTGTTTGAAATTTCTGAGCTACATCCACATCTTGATAGAGATCTTGGAGATCACAGCTTCCATTCACCCTCATCGCACACAGGACTAAATACCCTTCGAAGAATTTTGCTCAAAATAGCACAGGTCTCTTTTTTCTGCTTATCACCCAACACTTGGAACTCGGCACCATAAAGCAGGACTGGTAGTATAAGCGCTTTTTAGAGCGTGCACTTATCCCTTAGTCGTGTTAGGAGTGTTGAGCCCATGTGTTGTATCGAACCGAAAAATCATCGGTCTGCTAGGGTAATTCTTCTCTAAAAAGATGTTCGTTAGATTAGAGTTAACTTCAAGTTAAATGAACTCCTCAATCCATCAAAATTGTTGCTGTCAACAGTGACGTTTTGTCCTAGTTGGTTGACCAGATTTTAGATTGTTTATTGATAGCATGTAGGTACTTGGTCTTGTTCTCGTTTACTAGAAGATTGACAAGTATCGCCTGTTCTTCAATTACCATCAAAATCTCTTTAGCGGGGTAGTGGGAGCAGTTGATAATGTCGATATCACCTTTTTTTTGTAGATGGGACATGCGGGGCTTATAGATTTGTCATCGGACATACACAAACATAGTTGATGAGTTGCTAAATACACCTTTTAAACACATCTTTTTGGCGTTTGAAGAACTCCGCTGGTAAACCATAAGTTCCGGCAGCTTTGTTGTTCTTAAGCTTCCTTATAGTTTAGTCCAGCATTTTGATACTGGTGGGTAGAAACGGTTCTTAATTGACTGAAGGTGTGCATTCTTTCCTTGTTTTGTTTCTTGTTCTAGCTAATGCTCATTTAGCAGCTGCTTTATGCAGCTTGAATACGTCTACTAGACCGTTCTTCATTGGCTAAAGGTGCGCTCTCTTTCAATTCTGTTTCTTCTTCAACCTGTTGTCTATTTCCAACCGCTTTAATTGCTGCTTAAATACGTTTACTATTTCCTGCATTCCAGTTTTAAGGCCAGCAGCCAATTGCTTGGCTTTTTTGGAGAACTTTCTAGTATTGTTTCGATGTCCAGACTCTTCGATCTCCTTTTGAGTTAGGAAGCTTCGTGAACTCTCATATTTCTACGCTGTGTCTTCTTCTCCTTTCTTTTCTTTGCTTAATACCCCTCTCTTACTGCTCTTTTTTTCCACTGCAGCATATTTGCAAGTGTATCTTCTCTCACCATTTTCAGCTGCACTCATTCACCATTATACCAAAATTTCTTTTTGGGTGGATGGTATCCTATTGTGTTTTCAGCTGCCTCTCATTACTAGGATCACTGGTTATAGGCAGCGTTTGTGACAGGCGAATACACAGTGGATACTCGTAGCTTCTTGCTCAGATACTCACTGTAGGCTCTGGTGGCTCCAGATATGCTAAGGCAACCAACGCCAAATTTCTTCTTCAGGGCGGTTTTTAGTTTCTTTTCATTTGACAGTCGAGTTCTATGTTTGCCCCTCGATTTTTATAGATCCCTCATTTTACTTTCTCCTCTTCTGCTCGTTGATTTTGGGAGCAGCTTGTTGGTGGTTCTATGTATTTTTGATGTGCCTCTTATTTTGCTATATGTCCCTTGTTGCGATTCATTGGTAAACGAGGGTTGTTAAAGTTTTAGGAAATCATAAATACCAGGGGAAGAATCCCTGAAAGATTCTAAGTTTTCAATATTGAGGATGGTTATTTCTTGGGATTGGATCGGTCCAATGCCAAATTTTCTCATAATATTTTTTAACTTTTCCAGTGGTCGGATTATATTCACACACGTACCTTGACTACACTGAGAAAGGGGTTCAAGGGGCAGGCAAGGACTGCCATGCGTCATCAAGGGAAATGTGGTCAATCTTTATAACTGATTGTTGATTGATCAACAACTTTCCATGTTTCGTTGGCAATGTTGAGAGGTGGAAATTACATATAAAAGCTGCCACAATGATCCACCGTGTAGAAAAGCTGATCAACTGTTGGAAACTAGAATTTAGCTGAACTTTTTGACTATTCCATCAGAGATGTTTGCTGTTTCTCACTAAGCACTAAAATTACCTCTACCAATATAGAGACACCTAGAGAACAAGAAAACTAGTCTCATTCGTTGTCCAGGAGCTCGTGAAACATGTCTTTGATGATATCATAGCTTAGATAGGCATTAGGCATAGTGTTTAAACTAAGCCTTTATTCACAAAGTGCTCTTTCACAAATTTGGAGCTCAAGACTTCTACCCAACCAAGAATTTACAGTCAAAAAAACACTGAATTTCGTCCCTGCTAGTCACTGTATACTTTGCAGCTTTAAATCGTCTAACCGTGCTCATTCCCTTGCATTTCTAAAATGAATGCGATATCTGCTTGGTAGCAGCCTTGGGCCTCTTCTAATTTCCTTGCATCATTTGCATAGGCTTTTTTTATAATCATAAACAAATCTGTCCATATCCGAGCATTTTTGATATTGGCCAGGAAATAACCCTTGAGGCACATGGTCCCATCTAGAGTGTCAAAACAAATATATCTTAAGCTTTCTGTCAAAACCTCGTAAGTTTGTTTTGAAAAATTGCGTATGGCATACCAAAAACGGAATTAAATGGTAGTAAAATGGAATTCTTAGGTCTTAAAAGGCCTTAAGACTGGTTAATAGGAGCAAAAGAAACCATGTTACGCAATTATAAGACATTAATATTGGAATTCAGTGATTTGTTTTGATAAAAAATACAAAAAAATGGTACTTTTCAAAGCTTACGAGGTTTTGATAGAAAGCCGACGATATAGCTTCAAGCATGCCGAACGTGTTAAATCACTCGTTCTAAGCTTAAGCTATGAATTTGTAGTAGCAACTAATAAACGTTAGGTGTTCACTTATATTAGTTTCCCTAAGTCACTCTAAGTACTCTCTTTACACTCCTATTACGCTCCTATTGTACTCCTAAGTTCCAATACTACAAAATTATTCCATTGAGTGTTTGCAGTGGTGTTTATGAGTCTCTTTTCTTGTCTTCATTTAAAAGCTTGAAATTGTAAGCGCATGTGAATCCGGAATAAAAAGACCTGGTCACCTTACACAAGACTCAGACAAAAAAAAACGATTGCACAAAAATCGAATCTAATGCAATAAACACGTGGGTGCTCTCATTAATCAATCGTTTGTTTTTTCAATTCATTCTATGGTTTTTTTTTACACTGGCAAAGATTAGTTTTATGGGATTGAATTCCGAAAGTATTACAAAAAAACCATCTATCAATATATACAAAAAATAATAATAAAAAAAACATTTTCAATTGGGATTTAAGGATACAGAAAAGTATAATTGTTTGGTGTTGGAAAATTGTCATGAAACCAGAGGCGTCAAATTATCTTCAATTTAATATTTTCTATATCAAGCGAGGGTTGTATCTATTTTTTTTTTTTTTAACCGGAGAATCCTAGAAAACACACAATAGCTAGCTTATATGGGTTCACCCCGATATGGTTGTCGGATGTGGGGCTGTGCAGTGCCATCATACCTGTCTCCATCTATGAGCATCTATTATGTATACCGTAGATGGCACTGAAGATGCAGTCAGTTTTTTTTTTATTTCTTTTTGTTATTTTTCTCTGCGCAAAAAAAAAAGTTTGTACATATATTTGTTGGTAGTGGAATAAAATGTTCAAAAGCCAGTGGGTAATAGTTTTTTTTTTTTTTTTTAATCCAACAGTATTGTAGAAAACCTTACGGCTAGCAATAATCCACACGTATACAGAAAACACATATTTATAGAGAGAATCCTTACGAATCTGACGACACGAAGGATATAATGGATAATATTAGTGCTGTTTCTCGGTTGAGGATGACTGATGCTTGATGTTCACTGTTGACACAATGTTCTGGAAACAAGCTTGAACATATATAGTGCATTCGATTGTGGAGAAGCAAAAATTGTTACGGGATAGCAATCAGTGTTGACAGTGAGAGAATGTTGGAAATCATTCGATGAGGTATATACGAGTAGAGTTGTAGACATTTTTATAACAAACCAAGCCTCGACTGCCGTTAGGGATATTCTAGCCAATTTGTTGGATGCTATTATTGCTTCTCAAAAAAAAAAAAAAAAAATTGTAGCTAGTTCTTTTTTCTACATCTGTTGCCGTCTCGAGGAAAGAATTGGGAATTTACATGTAAATAGGTACCGTTACCTATGTATATGTAGGTGAAAGTAAAAAGTAAAAGTTTGAAGTTGATACTTTAATTTTGTCCTTAAATAAAATGTATGCTCGTTTTTTGTTATGGTAAACTTTAAGGGTTGAAGTTTAAAATATGTAGGGGTTGCTTGAAGGTTTGTATCTGTATATTCCAAAGTAGGACACAATTTTAAAAAGTTTAGATTTTTTCAAGTAGCTTTTACCTTAAATTTAAACTGAGTGTTTAGTATTTGTTGTGACTAAACTGAGAATGCTGGGAAACTTAATTTGAAGAAATATGTCATCGAGAAAAAAGCACTTTTGATTTTCATTTTTCCCTTAAACTTTATAATGCTAAGGAAGCCCGGAGTACGATTTTTGTACGAATTTGCTCGGAGACCTCTCAAATTGAAAAGGAAGACACTTTTGGCAAATAAGTTTGTAAACACAGCCTATACATGAAGAGAAAAGTGGTAATAGCCTCCGATTAATGGAATTCTTAGAAGCTCGTAATACGGTGTTAAGTAGCACTAGGTTTCCACAGCTTAGAATTCAAAAAGCAACCTGGAGCTTCTTAAGTAGTCGATAAGTCAACCAACTCCACCATATGCAAATCAACAGATGATACGCCTCTAACATCAACTCTGACTGTTTCCTTGTAACAGCAAGGTTAAGACCTTAAATATCTTAAGAAAAAATTTAAGAAGAAATTTAACACTAGTCATCTAAGCATAGGTAACTGGAGTCATCAGAACTTACAGTGAACATCTGAACGAAAAGCTCTCCGTTGTACCTTCACCTGCCACAGATGGCAGGGGGTTTCTGTATTGCAATATCATCAAAGAAGCATCCGAAACCACATTAGGCTCCTACCTCCCCCGGATAAGAGCGTGTGGTATGATAATGAATTATAACATCTAAAAAAAGTGTCAGAAAATGCACATGCGAATATGCTGTAGAGAAAAACAAACCATTTGGAGAGGAATATCGATCAAGGAAAAGAAGACCCTGTCAAGGAAAGAGCAGCCTCCTAGTTCTAGCAGTTCAAAGAGTCTCGCGATCACATAAACACCTGGAAGTTTAACAAGAAAGCCAAAACATAGACAGCTGACCTTAAAACCTTAAAATAAGCTCTTCGAAATAGCGAAGGTAACATAGTCACCGAAGCACTGGGAATAGTAGGTATACTAACGCAGAATTTCCAGAAGCTAGAGTAGAGTGAAAAATATCACGAGACACGAAAAGGTATACTTACATAGCTATAAAAAGCTTAAAAACATCAAGATGCTGGATATGATGGTGTACCAAAGGAGCTTTTCAAGCAGGAATAGGGTATGTGTTGAAAGGTTGAATTGGTCAACTCATTAACCAAGTTTGGGTTGAAAGAAGCATGACCGATGACTGGTCTAGTAGCTCTATCTGTCCCATCTACAAAAAAAAGTTACCCTATATCTTGCAAGGATTATCGAGGCATATCCCACTTACTGTTTTAGAGTCTTTAGCTAGATAATATAATCAGTAAGTTCTAGTGTAGCTTCCAACCAGACAGATCGACCAGAGACCTAATATTAACTCTCAGACAAATCCTCGAAAAGACCAACGAATTTCAATTTGAGACTCACCATATTACCATCAACTATTCATCTACTTCGGAGCCACATATGAAAGTATTTATCCTCTGGAGCTGTTTATGGCAACATGGAATCCGAACTGAAATTGATTAATTTTGGATTCGCTTGCACAGTTTTGTTTAGTCGCAGTTAATTTCATTGAAAGAAAAAAAAAAAAGCTATTTTGACTTCTACTCATTTGAAAGGAATCCTGTTTAAATTTTGTTTCTCCTCCTCTGTCAAAAAAATGCGGAAGTTAACTGAGCGCTCAAGCTGTCTTTTTGTGCAGCACGCAGCACTTTGCATTGATGTATGATTCCTTTATTAAAGGGACTATCTCCTCATGGATGTCTCTCATACATTGCCTTCTCAAAATTGATCACCATGAAGAATAGAGCAGGGATGACTGACAGTTGATTGCTCCAAAATTATTCGCAGTGGATAATAATGATCGACACAGGATCAAACACTACCAATTCCAGCTCCATGTCTATTGAGTGCTGACTCTTTCCTTTCTCTTATTTACTCGAGAACGATAGTTGCCATTTAGTTCTAGACAGAACGATTGTACCCCACTTTTAAGATCGGCTTTTTGGTATCCTTAAAAAAACATAAAACATTATTTTGCCAGTCCTTTGAATAGGTATAGCGTTCTTCCAAACATCCTGAACAAAATGTTTAATACTTCTGTTAACATTTTTGACACACGATGCTTCGACCAAAAGCAATATCGGCAGCGTTGCCCAATGAAAGTTTCATTTGAAAAGTTATCTCAAAGTCGCGACTATCTTCAGCGTGCCAGAAATAGTAGATTGTTTATGGTTTTTCTCAGCAATTTGCTTGTATCTTTCACTCTGCAAGACCAAATCAATAAGTCTAATAATATCGGCTAAAAGCATATTTTTTTCAAGCCTGCCAAATATGCGGAAATTGACGACTTCACATGTTTATCGTTCGCCGGTAAATTTTGTCCCAAAACTAGTTTTTTTTTTATGTTAGAAATAAATAATATCCGAAAGGATATTATTTATTCCTAAGGTAGGGGTAGTCAGGGCCACATGTTTTTTGTTGTTAACTGGTATGTTGCCGTACAAAAGCAGAACCTGTTTTGTCCATTTTCTTCTCCTTTTTTCTTTAATGGCTTTTTTTAATTTATGCAGCAGGTTTGCTCAGTGTCGACTGATTATCAACTAGCAATAACTCCGGATCCCAAAAATTGTTTCCATGGTTTTTCCAAGTGATTTTGAGACCATGAATTTCTTGACTCCTGCTTTGACTCAGTTTCACAATGATGAACCCAAGTTTCATCCCTAGCACTGCTCCCGATACAAAGATCCAAAAGCTCACGTTTTACCTCCACTGGGTGCCGCTTCCGAATCGCTTAGAAAATTTTCCATATCAGTGGACAGCACTGGTTCGTTTTAGTTAGTTGTGTTTACCAATCGTCTGTGTATTTAATATTATTTTTAAAAGTATTTCGTAATTTTTATTAGTGTAACTAATTAATTTCACTGCATAAGTGAATATTTTGATTGTGATTAATTCCTTTTTCCTTACTTGTGTTTAGTGGTGCTAAAATTAATTGTTTAAGGTTTTGGTAAGAGTATATTTTTTTTTGTTTTGTTCTGTGTGATAAATAAAATCTTTGTTCCTCTATTTGAGTGCATTTATCATTTTTTTCTGTACATCCATGTGTTTGTGCTCACTTGTGCTTAACTAAAATTTTCCCCTACTTTTTTGTTTTATTGTATCTACCTCAAGCTTTCAAGCTTTAGTTAGCAATTATTTGTCGTCCCGTTCTTTCTGATTCAAATTATAACATTCTTTTATTTATTTATTTATTTATATATAACAAAAGAGGACGAGATAAAACAGTAGTTGTAAAAAACTCCAGTCCACCCCCTAAAAGAACTAATCTTATTGCTAGTCCCCATATTGCTTTAGAATTAGCTCCCCCGATTGAGGTTATGGATCAAAGTTCAGGGATGGTTCCAGACGCAATCCCTATCCCAGATGTGAATTGTGCTACCACCTCCAATGTAATTAATGATCCTAGACCCATCAAAGCTGTTTCTAAACCGAGGACTATTTTTATTTCCCGCCTTGAACCAGATATCGTTGCGGATGACATCGTTTCCCACTTATTGGCTAATAATTGCATCCCAACGAACAATTCTGTCAAGTGTACAAAAATTAGCAAAGCGAATAGTTTCGTTTCATCTTTTAAAATAGTAACACATTCCTCTTACTTTGATTCTATTTGCAATATTAATAACTGGCCCCCAGAAGCTCTTGTTAAGGAATTTTCTATTAAGAAAAATAGACTCACTCGTAGTTTGCCCAAAAATTTATCTCCAAAAAACTAAGCAGAATTACCCTCTTCTACCAAAATGTAAGAGGGCTACGCAGCAAAACTGCTGATATTTATATGAACTCCCAAGCATTTTCACATGACATCTTTGTTTTGACTGAAACTTGGCTGAATTCAAGTTTTCTTGACACGGAACTTTTCAATCAAGAGTTTTTAGTATATAGAAAAGATCGTCATGTTGATAAGCCAAAAGGAGCTGGAGGTGGTGCCTTAATTGCAGTTAGAATTAAATTTATATCTTCGTCTATATCTTTCCCTTTTAATCTCTCTATTGAATTAATCTGTATAAAACTAACTATACAGTCCAAACAGTTATACTTATTAAATGCATATATTCCTCCAAAAAGTTCGGACGCAGTTTATGTGGAACTTTCTAAAGCCTTAGATTTTGTTATTGACTTGTCTTGCTCTAACAGCAACATATTACTTCTTGGTGATTTCAATTTACCTCACATTGAGTGGGTTCCTTCTGATGACGAATCCTATCAAGAAGCTTCTTTAACTTCTTCTCAAAATGAGCTTCTGCTTCTTGATAGAATAATTTCAACTGACTTACAGCAAGTAAGCTGTATTAAAAATTCTAAAAATCGAATTCTCGATTTGGTATTTTCTTCGGACGCTAGTAGTACCTTGGTTCTAGAATCTAGTTCTGGGGTCACTAATTTAGATAACTATCATCCTCCTTTGGATATTATTTTTGACTTAAGCAATCACCTTACTGAAAACAGTAACCCTTATGATTGCTCATATACCTATGACTTCAAAAAAGCAGACTTTCAGTTGCTTTCAGAAGAAATAGCTAGGTCTGGTATTGAGAATATATCTGTGTCTAGCGATATTGACGAAGCAGTTTTTATTTTTTATTCCATCCTTAACAACTGCATTAATAATACTATCCCTTTAAAAATATCAAAGAATATGAACTTTTGTCACTCATGGTATACGAAAGAGCTAAGAACACTCCGAAATAAAAGAAACAGAGCATGGAAAGTGTACTTAAGAACTCTTTCACCAGTAGACCACAACTCCTACATAACCTTTTTTGAAGAATTTAAAACTCTTTCAAAAAATCTATACACTAACCACGTAAACGAAATGGGTAGTTCTCTAAAAAATGACCCAAAAGCATTTTGGAGGTTTGTTAATTCTAAAAAGAACTCAAATGGTTATCCAGCAAACTTCGTTTATGAAAATTGTTCGCTACTAGAAACCATTGATGTCTGTAACGCTTTTGCCGAAAATTTTCGTAATTCTTTTGTTGACAAACCCTTAGATGTTGACGAAGATTATTTTAGAAATTTACATACATATGCCCAAACTAGCTGCAATAATATCCCAGTGCCACCGTGTACTATTTTACACCTTCTCTCATCATTAAATGATGATTACTCATCTGGTCCAGATGGAATTCCTCCTATACTATTGAAAAAGTGCAAATTTATACTACTTCAACCCCTTCAATTTTTGTTCGAGTTTTCTTTTAGGACAGGAATATTTCCCCAATTTTGGAAAAAATCGCTTCTTACACCAATCTTTAAAAAAGGTGAAAAAAATGATATAAAGAACTATAGGCCCATAGCAAAGCTATCTTGCATTCCAAAGCTCTTTGAACAAGTTGTATGCGAGAGCCTGGCATTTCACACTAAGAGTATCATATGTGATCAACAGCATGGATTTGTGAGAAGAAAATCAACGGTAAAATGTTCTAATGCATTAGAAAACGGAAATGAAGTTGATTGCATATACACTGACTTTTCGAAAGCGTTCGATCAACTTAGTCATGAAATTATTGTATTCAAACTGAAAAATTTTGGCTTTCCGACGTTTGTTATATCATGGATAAAGTCCTACCTTGAAAAAAGATCTTATCAGGTAAAATTCAGAAATTGTCTTTCAAACTCTTTCAGTGCTCACTCAAGTGTCCGTCAGGGAAGTCATCTGGGCCCGTTTTTGTTCATTCTCGCTATAAATGATGTTACTTCATGTATACGCTATAGTGATATTCTTATATACGCTGATGATATGAAGATTTTCAAAGCAGTACAATCTTATCATGACCATGTTCTCTTGCAGGCTGATATTGACAGTTTTAATCTTTGGTGTGATAAAAACGGCCTTTCTCTAAACCCAGTTAAATGCCAAACTATAACTTTCTCTAAAAAGCGAGTAGTGAGTACTTTTGATTATTCCATTTCTGAGCACACACTCTGTGGTGTTTTAAGTTTCAAAGACCTGGGTGTTCACTTTAGCTCTGATTAAGATTTTACAGTACATATTAACTTTATTGTAAATAAAGCGAGTTCCATGCTTGGATTCATAAAACGCTGGGCAAAGGAGTTTAACGATCCGTATGTTACTCTTTCCTTATACAACTGTTATGTGAGACCCCATCTTGAGTACGCCTCCCAAGTATGGACCCCTTTTTACGAAATTCATAAAAGACGTGTTGAATCAATACAACATAACTTCATTCGTTTCGCCTTAAAAGGACTCCCTTGGGATGATCCGTACAACCTGCCTCCTTATGAACACAGAATTAAGCTTCTGCAACTTCAAACTTTATTTGAAAGGCGTGTTAATAATGATTTAATATTTTTCCACCAACTTATCAGTGGTCAAATTGATGCAGCTGACCTGTTAGCCTGTGTAGGCATTAACTTCCGCGGAGGAGCTCACCATCTACGAAGATTTGAACTTTTTCACGTTCCTTTTCATAGAACTAACTATGGTATACACGAACCTCTTAATCGTATGTGCAGACTTTTTAATTTAAACGCTTCCTCTGTTGATTTTAACTTAAGTAAAGTTCGATTAAAAACATTGTTGCGCACCAGTGCTCCACTCTCGTGAATTTTTAACTTTGTTTTCTTAAATGTTTTATATTATGTTTCTAATATTGTATGTTTTTTAATTGTTTAATTTTGTTAATCTTTATTTATTTATTTATGTGCTTGTGTTAGCTTACTTAATCTACTAACTACTAACACTTGCACTCATGATGAGCCTCTGATTGTAGAATGCAGCTTGCTTTAAGCTCACTACAACTAAGAATTCTGAAGTGTAAAAAAAAAAAAAAAATATCCCTCCTGCACTGATCTTTTAAACATGCCAAGACGATAGTGTAATATATTTAGTAAGTTGAAGGTAAAACTCCAACCATTTTTGCAAATTGTTTCTTTTTTAACAGAGAATCTTCCAGAACAAGGTTCTCGACTTTTTCGACGGTGTCTGAGGGAGTCCCTTCAATCGGCTGCCCCGAGTAGGTTGTTTAAATAGATGAATCACTGCACAAAACTCAATCTTTCCGATTGAACTGTTAATATATTTAGTGCAAGGTCGGGTGTTTTTTATTTTACTGTGGTTTTCAATCTGACAATACATTTTTCGGAGTTTTTATTTTTGACAGCTGTCACTTGATTTACGTTCAGTTTGGTTTGCCATTTAATAATGAATAGACTAACTCCTGAACAACGTTTGGAAATCGTTCAAATTTATTACCAAAATAATGGTTTGGTTCGCACGACGCATCGCAGAACAGTCAATATATTGAAAGAAACTTTTGGTGAATGCATTATCTCGGGTCATGGGGTTATGTTTTGCTTTTGTGCGAGCCAAACCATTATTTTGGTAATTAATTTGCACGATTTGCAAACGTCGTTCAGAAGTAAGTTTATTCATTATGAAATGTCAAACCAAATTGAGCATAAAACATCTGACAGCTGTTAAAAAGACCAACTTCGAAAAAAGTATTGCCAGATTGATTAATGAACTGACTTGAACCAAACTAGGTATAGATTTTTCTGATGAATTTCCAAACAATATACTCAGAGGTGCCCTAGTTATAGCTATCATTGAAAATTTTAATGATGGATTTTGAGACGTTTAAGAACTAAAACCATTTATTTTTTTGATGAACAAATAGAACTCAAGACTTAATTAATATTTCTTGTCAGTAAAAAAATTTTTAAATAAGCCCAACTTTCCACATAAAAAGACTTTACTTTTTTTCAATGATTGAACTACATACCTTACAAATGATCATTGGAATCTTTTAAGTTATTAAATGAGGAAAGTTGGGCATATTTGAATTTTTTTTTAGCTTATAATATTAATTGAGTCTTGAGCTTTATTTGTTCATTAAAATAATAAATGATTTTGCTTTCTAAATGTCTCAAAATCAATCATTAAAGTTTTCAATGATGAGTTTCAATGATAGCTATAACTGGCACCTTAGACTAAAAGCCCACAGCAGATTTTGGCTATAAGTGATAGCTTCAGTAAAGGCTATTTAAAAAATAAAAGTCTTGCAGTCTACAACCGGAGCTTTGGTGATTAAACAGTGCAGTGAAATTGGTTTACGTTCACCCTGACAGACTATTAAAAAAGAAACCGTTTTTTACTTTAAACTTTGAATTTTTATATACAGTCTGTCAAGGCTAACTATGCACTCAAATGTTCCTGGATTCCGTGATCTGTAATCCGAATCCTAGGAGGTTAGAGAGGGTTGAAAACCAATTTCGCTTAAAACGACTATTCTCGAAATTTGTATTGTTTTGTCTATGCACTGTTTAATTTATTAATTAGCCCCGGTTGTGAACTGCAAGAATTTGATTCGTGAAAAGCCTTTACTGAGACTTTAAATGCCTTCATACTTTTTTTTGCTATCATCATCATCATCGGCTCGACAACCGGGGTCCGGTCCTGGCCTCTTTCAACAAGTCTCTCCACCTATCCCGGTCTCGAGCCGACGCCATCCAGTTGCGCACCCCAAGGCTTCGGGCGTCCTGGTCTACGCCATCTCTCCAGCGCAAGCATGGTCTACCACGCTGCCGTCTACCATAGAATGTACCACAAAAGACTTTCCGAGCAGGTTCCTCTTCGCTCATTCGAGCTAGGTGTCCTGCCCACCGGAGTCTACCGAGCTTAATTTTTGTCACTATGTCTGCTTCAAGGTAGATTGCGTACAACTCATGGTTGTACCGTCTCCGGAATCGTCCTTCCTCACATATGGGGCCAACAATTCTCCGCAAGACTTTTCTCTCGAACGCGGCTAAGAGGTCACAGTGCCTTTTGCTAAGCACCCAAGTCTCGGATCCATACATGAGTACTGGCAGGACCATGGTCCTGTACAGCAGCAGTTTTGAAGTTATGGTTAGATTTCTAGATTTGAATAGCTTTGACAGACTGTAGTAGGCTCTGTTGGATTTGAGAAGCCGCCCGCGTATTTCTTCTTCTATATTGTTATCAGCTGCTACTGTTGACCCAAGGTATTTAAAGGATTGCACCACTTCAAATTCGTGCTCCGCTACCTTGATTGTTTGACCAACTGTTCTTCTCGCATTCGACGCCACCATGTACTTTGTTTTACCTTCACTTATGTGCAGCCCCAGATTTTGTGCCACCTGCTCGATCTGGATGAAGGAATCGTGTACAGCTTGTTCGGTTCTTCCGATGATGTCGATGTCGTCTGCGTAAGCCAGTATCTGGCTGGACCTGTTGACGATGGTCCCTCTTGTTGCGGTGCCAGAGTCACGGATTGCTTTCTCCAACGCCAGGTTGAAGAGGAGGCAGGCCAAACCATCCCCTTGTCGGAGTCCATTAAAGATGTTGATTGGACTGGATAGCAATCCGGCTATTTTTACTTGGCTTGTTACGTTGGTCATGGTCAACCTACATAGTCGTGTCAATTTATTTGGGAAGCCGAATTCTCTCATGGCTTTCTAAAGTTCTACCCTGGCTATGCTATCATAGGTGGCCTTAAAGTCTATAAACAGATGGTATGTTAGAATGTTGAATTCAAGACATTTTTCCATCGCCTGCCTAAGGGTAAAGATCTGATCAGTTGTTGATTTGCCTGGAATGAAACCACTGATATTGGCCGATGATTGCTTTAGCGTATGGGGTTATCCGGTCTTGTAGAATAGAGGAGCGTATCTTATAGGCGGTACTCAACAACGTGATACCTCTATAATTGCTGCACGTTGTGACATTTCCCTTCTTATGTATGTGGCATATGATACCTTTTCGCCAGTCTTCTGGCATTTCTTCATGCTCCCATACGTGCACTATGATATCATGAATTGCTTGACGTAAGGCTGGCCCGCCGTGGTGGAATAATTCGGCTGGTATGCCATCTGCTCCCGGGGCTTTGTTTCGTTTGAGCAGTTTTATAGCCTTCTCAACCTCTTCTATGCTTGGTGGCGGTAGCATAGGGTGTTCATCTTGAAGTAGTGGAGCCTCCACTTCTGCTGTGAGCTGACCATTTAGCAATTCATTAAAGTACACTTCCCATCGCTCCAGTATACTTTGTAGATCGGTGATCAGATTTCCCTCTCCGTCCTTGCAGTATGTGCAGCGTGGTGTGTACTGCGTCATGTTTCGGACGGATTGGTAGAACTTCCACGCCTGGTGCGGACCTCGCTCTCGGCTGTTCTCTATTTCACAGATTAGGTTCTTCTCCCAGGCTGATTTTTTCTGTCTGTGAAGCCGTTTTTCTGTTCTTCTGAGCTCTTTATATTCCTCTTCGCATGCCCGCGTTCTATGAGATTGTACGCAACATTCTTACGTTCAGTCGCTAGCTTGCATTCATCATCAAACCAGTCGTTCCGATTTCTACGACTGCTGCCTAAGATGGAGTTGGCAGTACTAATGACAGTATTCTTAAGGCGTGTCCACTTCTCATCTACGCCCAGCATACTGGCTCCAGGATTTACTCTCCCTAAATCGAGTGATTCAAGGGCGAGTCCTAACGCATTACAAAAGATGTTACTGGTGTTTTCATTGCGTAGTTGTTGATTCGAACCTGATCGGCGGATGCAATGCGTCTCCACAAGGCAATCCGCCCTCGGAAAACCATACCAACAAGATAGTGATCCGAGTCGATATTGGCACCTCGGTACGTACGTACCGTCATCAGATTCGAGTAGTGGCGACGGTCTATCAACACGTGGTCTATTTGGTTACGAGTGACTCCATCAGGTGATACCCAGGTGGCCTTGTAGATATCTTTACGCGGGAACCTGGTACTCGCAACGACCATGTTTTTCGATGCTGCCAATTCTAAGACTCGAAGTCCATTGTCATTAGTGTTCTCATGCAAACTATGGGTGCCTGCGTAATGCCTGAATACCAGCTCCCGAGCTATTTTTGCGTTCAAATCCCCAAGGATGATTTTGACGTCATACCTTGGGATGGCATTGAGGGCCCTCTCGACTTGTTCGTAGTAAGTCTCTTTTTCTTCGTCTGAAGACTCCTCCGTAGGTCCGTGAACGTTAATGAGGCTGATGTTTGTAAATTTGCCTCGCACGCGGAGAGTGCATAGCCTTTCGCTTATAGCGTTAAAGCCGATGATGGTAGACTTCATTTTTTCGCTGACTAGGAAGCCTACCCCGAGCACATGGTGTTTTGTATGACAGCTGTAATATACGTCATATTCCTTCTTCTGTAGAACACCATTCCCTGTCTATCTGATTTCTTGTAATGCTGTTATGTCAGCTTTATATTCTGACAGGGCATCGGCTAGCTGCTGAACAGCTCGAGCTCTATAGAGCGAGCGAACATTCCATAAGAAAATTCGTAAATCGTGTGTCCGTTTTCGTAGCAAAGGTTGTCGTCGTGAGCTCTGTCCGTTTCCGAGGCTTGTTGTCAGTCTCATAATTCTCTTAGTTTTACGGGACAGGGAATTAACTTGTCGCCAACCTGAGGAACCAGCCTGATCATATTAGCCAAACCTTTTTAAAAGGCTTGTTTCTAGCGGCCGCCGCGAAGAGGCTATGATCACACTTCCACCAGTCCCGAATAGTTACGGCACGTGCATGTTTTCGTATGCTACATGTTATTCCCCCTATTCGTCTGATGGCTGACCGCCTTTTTTTTGCTATCACTCACACCTAAAACCTTCTGTGGGCTATCGGTCTAATCGAAGTTCAAAAATATCTCTCTCTACTATCTCTATAACTTCTACATTCCGCGAACTTCTTGATAACACCTTCACGTCAAGTGATTTCGAAAAAAATCTAAAGTTACCAAATTGCTCGAAATGCTGAAAAAATGAATTCATTCGGTTGTCGATTTCGGTTCAATTTCACTCGAATTATTGTGTTTCCATAAAAATAAGTTGAAATTCACTTGTTTCTCGTCGGAAGTATTGTTCAAACGAATCCATTGATTTTTCTGGAATTTTTCTTTCAGATATTATAGTACTTATGCTACATTTGCCCAGTAATGAAGCGTCCTCTATATGAAAGTTTCCTTCAAAGCTAAAATGTACCCTCAATTGTGGGTGATGGCTCGAAAATGCGGGTTGAATAAAAGCTTCAAGAAATGATACATTCGTTGGGTTCTTAATACGGTCGGAAATCTTAACGTATACCTACATTAAGTAGATTGCTTGCTTTATATGCGGCATTGCTTCGACTGTACTTTTCTTTCAAAATAAATAACTGTTCTCTGATCATATATAAAATGAAATCTTTTACTTCAATCTCGATATTGGATATCTGTATCTTTTTGATTACCTGATTATTTCTGTAGATTTACCTTCAAATAAAATTCCCAATAAAAATGGTTTAGTTATAACAAAAAATGAGAAAAAAAAAAACAAACAAAATCCTTGGCATTATCCCTTCAAACAATCAAAGTAGGTTTACTCGAACAAAAACTCATCCGATATTATTTCTTTTCAAGTAGTTTCTTGATTCCATGATGTACATATGTAAGTTCATACTTTATTTGTTCGAATTCGTTTGCAGTATAGGAAAGCTGTAAATATCAACAATCGTTATCATCGTGAATAAAAATAAAATTACCAATCCAGCATCCGTATATGTACGTAGTACGATACATCTCTCTTTCAACATTCATCTCAGGGCTTTTTATGTAGAGGATATACAACATGATGCTTGGGCAAATAAACTTCTTTTTTTTGTTCGTTTTTGTTGTTCTTGCTGTTGTTGTAGAGTTATTTTTGTTGTTGTTGTTGTTGTTGTTGTTGCTTAAAGACTGCTCTTTCGCTCCGCATACAAATTAGTCCCTCAGGCCTCAGCACTTTTTACATTGGGTTATTTGCAATACTTACATACATATTCGTAAATGTATCCGCATACCCTAGTATAGTGAAGGTTGGAGGAAAAAAGATTGTTGTCTCGGATAAATTCAGAAAATAAAGCAAGTCAATGAGTTAAATGTATTTGTACACATTGATCGGAATCACATCAGTGAAGATATACTCTCTAGTGACTTATTGTTTACGGAACATACAAACATATACTATATTGAAACGAGCAATTGACTATACACACATTTATTGCTTATATACTTAATAATACCCAATAGTCTATAATATACAGATATCTACCACTTAACCCTACCAAAGCCTACATATCACACCCATCCCCATTATAACACTACACACTGGTAGCAGCTAGCAGGTATTATTTTTGGTTTAGTGGTTGGAAATAAGCGATGGCAAATAGCCAAGTTTGGAAATATTTTTTTAAAAATTGAAACAAATTAAACTTTAAATTTTGATTGGTGTATGGGAAATTATTTATGTTAGCGGAAACAATAGCACTGTGAATTAGTTGTTTCCTATTGGCGGAGACCAAAACGATTTTCACTTAACTTTTGACTGAAAAACAAAATTCTTGGTTTAACATCGTTTAGAAATCAATCAGCAAAGCAATAGGGCTCTGTGTCTCTGTAAATCAAATGTTGTGTGAATGATTTTTTGTCTGCAGATATTGGTCGCACTAGGTTCAATGGTTGCTCCCAGACTTCCACTATTTTCGAGTGTTTATAGAGTTCTTAAAAAATAATCATTAATCATTATCAGTTTAAAAATGTGTGTATCAAAAATTAATGAAAAAGTTGTAACTAGTACAATTATATCCTACATTTTTGAAAATATTCCAAATGCCTTAATAATACTATTCTTCGAAATACAGTCCACATTTTCTGTAATTTAAAATTCAATTTTGTTTTCATAAATGATGCTCATGAAGTAAAAATTAATCTAAATTATTTTTGTTTCTTTTTTCAGGTATGTTTCTAAAATTTCAAACATATTAATGAAGAAGTTATTTCAAAAATCGTAAGTATTGTTAATTTTTTCTCGAGGTCAAGGTAGGCTCGTCGGTGTCCAGGGTTTATTCCAAAGAAAGCAAAAAACTTGCGTTAAGAGTTTCCAAACTCCAAAATCAGATCAAACTGTTTTAACTCCAGATACGGTTACAGCGTTTACAATTCTTTTATTTTGTAATATCTACTCATAACAAAGTATTGCATATAATTAACATCGAATTGTATTGAAGTAATTTAACACGGTATTTAATATAATTAAGTGTATCGTGTGTACGGCAGAGAGTTTCCCGGTTAATTGCTCACTGTAGTTTCTGGCTTTCTCAGATGTGCTAAGGCATGCAATGTTGAATTTCTTCCTTTGGGCGGTCTTCGCTTTCATTTCATTGGACAGTCGGGCTCTGAACTTTGTCACAATAAGAAAGTGGTCAGAGTCCACATTTGCACCTCGGAAAGCTCGCACGTCCAAGATGTTCGATGTGTGCCTTGCGCCAATTAGCACATGGTCGATTTGGTTGGCGGTTCGACCATCTGGGGATCGCCAGGTTGCTGTGTGTATCATTCGTCTGGGGAACCTTGTGCTACTTATCACCGTTTTACGAGCTGCAGCAAAGTCGATTAGTCGAAAGCCGTTGTCTGTTGTCGTTTCGTGGAGGCTGTGCTTTCCAACTAACCTGCCAAAGATATTTTCCTTCCCGATTTCAGCATTGAAGTCTCCGAGCACGACTTTGACATCGTACTCCGGACAGGCTCCGTAGGCTCCGTAGGCTCCGTCTAGGTGGTCGTAAAACTTCTCCTTGTTAGACTCCTCCGCTTCATCGGTAGGGGCTTGTGCACATATTAGGCTGATGTTTTGGAAGGTAGCTTTGGTGCGGATCACAGCCAGGCGATCGCGAATCGGCTTAAAATCGATGACTCTCGATCTGAGTCGATTTCCCACGACGAATCCGCATCCTAACATGAGCAATCTTTAATGACAGTTGTAATAAATGTCGCAATCTTTTCTTTTCATAATCCCTAATTCTATCCATCGTATCTCCTGGATCGCGGTAATATCTGCCTTGTACCGCGTGAGGACAGATTGAAGCTTTTGAGTAGCACCTGGTGTAAAGAGTGTCCTTACATTCCAGGTGCATACTCGTAGGTCGTAGTCCATTTTCGTTCCGGGTTGGGTTGCCATTTGAGGGGGGTTGTTATCCGAGGATTCTCGCTTCTCATTCATAACCTTTCATAACAATTGGTTTTTTTTACTATGGCCGGGTCGTTAGCCCAACGCACTAACCTCCAATCTGTAGGGCCATGGGTTTGGTGTTGCAATTCTTTCCTTGGTCAACACTCGCGCTTACAAGTGTTATGACATAAGGCCAAGACCAGTATCCGGCGGTTACCAATTTGAAGGAAATGTAAGAACTTGATGTGTAGGATAAGAAACAGCTCGAGGCACACAGTTCCTACAACATCCAACCACCATACATACGCTCACAAAATGGTATACAAAAATAAAATAAAGGATCATTAGGCCACATCCACACTATTGTGCCACACTTTTGCTACGACAAAATATTTTTACAAAAGAATCAATGAGAGTATCAAAATCGTATCAGCTATTGATGATGTGAACATTCTCATTGTTTCTTGAGTAAGAGTATTTTATCGTATTCATATCAGAACTTTAGTGTGAATTTGGCCTTAGGCTTAGATATGACATACTCGTATTAAAAAAAATATTCAATATAAAACTGAAAGAGATTTAAACATTCAGACTGTCCCAGTCTTTGTCCGGAAGCATATTTTTTGTTTTCTACTGGTCTCTAAACCTTATGTTTGTCTTATAAAGAACAAAATTATTTAAATCAAACATTTACAAACTCAGGTCAGTTAAAATTCTTAAAAAATAAAAATGTCTTAAAAAAAATAAAATGGAGCTAGGGAGTTTTCATTGAACGACGACGATATGTAAAGACATGGAAATTATGAGACAAAAATGTTTAAAAGTATGAAATACGATATTTTAATAAGCTAGTTGTTTTAGCTCAAAGTTCTAGATAGAAAAGACGCCATCTCAATTCTTGATTGAATATGATGGTATGGAAAAAAAGTACTTAAAATCGTTGGGAGATTTGTTTCTATATCAAATTCTTAAAAAGGCTTTTAAGGAAAATTGTTGTTATGCAAATCAAAAGTACTTATTTATATGCTGTAAAACTTAAATTTCCAAAAAAATTCTCAATCCGTATTTGAGATATCGAATTTTCCAAAAAAAACTTTTTTTATATATGTTTTCAAAAACAATAATTGAATATGAAGAAAATTTTAAAAGAAAATTCTTCTGTTTGAGTGGAGTGACCGAATTTATAATTCAAGTTGAGCTCATTTGAACTTTTTACTTGAATTATTCAAAAACTTTTTGGGGAAAATTTTGATATATATGCAGTATTTTTTAAGTCTTATTTACAATCTGAATATTAAAAAAATTATTTAAATCTGTTCAGCTAAAAATGAGAAAATTAAAAAAAAAACTTTCTATGAAAAGAACTATTAAAACGTAGTTACTATTTGTATATTTTTATATTTTTTCATAAAAGTTGAAACTCTTAAATTCTTAGTTTCATAAGAATCGAAAATTCGAACATCGTCGTTTTCATAATATTTGATTAAGAAAAAAATTTAGTATTTTTCAAAAATCCAACAAATATTTGTTTTTGAAAATTTAAATAAGAAAAACTAAATATTTGCATTATTTTAGAAGCTTCTGTATAAAATAATTTTTTGAAATCAAAATACTGTTTTGAAGAAAATAAAAAGATGGTTTTTGGGAAATAGGCGTTACTAAATAACGCCTAAGGAAAGAACGTCCAAATCGATTTGGAAACAGCGAACAAAACACGAATAAATCTTTGCTGAAATATTTTTTCAAATTTAGTTGATAATTCCTTTTATAGTTTACCTTTATAGAAAGAAAAAATGAGCGAAAAAACTAAAAATTGGAACTAAAGTTCAAAATACGAAAAATTGCCAAAAACAACAGCAATATAAGGAAATATCACCAAAAGTGTATGGCAAAGCAAGAATAAATAAGATCTAGAAAACCCATCACCCAGGTTTATGACGAATAAACAGTGAGGTATGTATGCAACCCCCCTGCCTGGACTCACTTTATGATTTGGGGTGGGTGCAAAGTTTCTTTTAAATTAAAAAAAAAAGAACTTGAATTTATCCTGTACCACCGGCCTTATAGCACAACATCTTCTCAAATATTTCTAAAACCTTTGCGTTGACATAAAATTTGGCAATATCACCAAAAATTCTACAAAAACAATTTACATGCAAAATATTTGGGCGATATTTCTATTTTAATATTTGGTCACAAAGCAGTTTTGGGCAATATTTCCAATTTCTTTTTTGCTTTTGGGTGCTAAAAATTTTTTCGGGCAATATTTCCAAATCAATTTTGGAACTTTTTCCTTGGGCGTTATTTTCTAATTAATAATAATTTTTTGATTAATGGGTTTCTATTAAAAGGTAGCTTTTACCAAACGAACTTTTTTTTAATTTTTTTCAGAATGGTTGAGAATGAGTTTTTTAGACAAATAAAATGCCGTAAAACTGCTTAAAAAAATTGTATGGCAGGTACTGTTATTTTTAGTTTTAAAAAAACGTCTTGGCAGAATCACCAAAAACGGCTTTTGTGTTAAGACCTTTCTGCGAGAGTATTCGAAAAATTTGAATAGAGTCGATCAGGAACTCTTGATAAATTTGAAATTTCTAATCAAATAGAAAAAGTATTACAAATAGACTTTCTTAATACCGATAGTCGTTTAAGTCTATTCGACTTAGAGTCTGTTTTGAATAGACTCTCACAATAAGGGCCTAAGGTTTAAGTTTTAGCCGAATAGACAGACAGACAGAATTTCGCCACCCATTTTTTCGATGTTCTCCACTATCGTATTTCATGTTTTATTTTTAACTCGAAAAGTTTTTTTGCATGAATCCAAAACTCGGCCTATATTTCAAGTAAAAATTATATTCAATAGCCTTTAAATAACGACAATGATATTTTTTATTTTAAAAGTAGGTACCCTTGTACACTCTTATTTACGAACTCGTTAAAAATGATGAAGGATTTTCGAACATTTTCCTACTTCAATAAAATTTATTCCTTGATATTGTACCTAGGCTTGATACAAAAAAAGTCCTCCAATATGTAATCGTAATAAAATTTTCGTCTCTCTAAAATGTTGATAAAGTAGATATAAATATAAGTATGTACCTTGTTTCTAGATACAAAATAAATGTCCTTAAATTTAACCATTAAATAAATTAATTGATAGTTAAATAATTAAAATCGATGCTGTTATAAATCTCTTTGAATATATTTTTCGTTCACATAAAATATAAAAGTTTCGAGTATTTTCCAGTGTTACCGCTGCGATAATTTTCAAAATACTTTTGAATCAATATTTCAAACAGAGGACATACAAAAATAATCAATTTAAGAAAATATAAATTCCTTAAGAAACTAATAAAGATGATTAAAACACTTGGTAAGGAAATTTCTTAGTTTTAATTTATTTCGTTATTAGCAACTAATGTATTTATTTTATTTGGTTAAAGTTAGGTTTGGTTTCAAGCTTTTAATTAATCTTCTTTTTCAATGCTTATTTCGGTTTATTTTTTCCTCAAACAAATTTTCCCTCAGTGAATACATAACTATGAAAAATTGATTTTTTTCTTAAAACAAATTTAATTAATCCAATTGGATTCAAGTGGTAACTCTGGATTTGGTAGGCAAAGCACATCTACATACCTTCGAAAGAAGGATGAAGTCAATATTCCGCACAAATTTAAATTTCCCTTTAGCATCATGACCATCAATTTGTATTTATTTATCTACAGGTAAAAGTTCAAGCACGTGATGCATATAAAACTCAATGGGTATGTGTGCATTATGTAGGAGTATTTATATAGTTGGTTGAATTTTGAATACTCCCTGTGCCTGCCCTAAAATATAAACTTTAAACGCAAAGGAGCAGGAAGTTCCTCCGCATCCTACACTTCATTTTCCTGGGAATTATTATACATACACAAGAAAGATATAAACCTTTTTGGGAGAAAATCCGGTTTTGGAAAGTGTGAAAGATACGGGACAGTAAAGCTCTATAGTCTATTTCTGGTCTAAGAGTAAATATTCGAAATGCATATTTTAAGCCCTGATGTCAGTTTAGGCTGGTATAGAGCTGTGGTCATATAAAATGTTTGTAATCCGATAATAGTAGCTAGCTATATGGTGGTATAGAAAGGATGTGAAGTATACTGAAGAAGGATATCTCTATTTTTTTATGTATATAATTGAACTGCCTAAACACCCACTCGATATAGCTCTTTTGCAATCGAGATGAAGAGTTCAATTAAAATAAAGTGCCTTCTCATGTTTCTGCATTTATTTTTACTTATTTTTTTCGTTTGTACTTCTTGTTGTGTTCGACACTAGAGAGATACTTTCTGCTAGTGGGTTTATTTTTGTGGATCGAATAACCACCATTACAAAGTTATACCGTGTATTCATTGGATTTAAAAATGGCATATTGATGCTTTTCAGTTGTGTGTGGGCTTTGGGGAATACTTTACCCTTTTATTTCGATCAGCGAAAATAAAAACGAAAAAACTATAATATTGCAGACTTTGGCTGAAGCAAAAGTTGCTTAAAATTAAATACATAAATTTTCATTTATGGAAAATTGGAAATTTGTTCATTTATTTTAGTTAGTCAGTTTTAGTTTAGTTTATTTAGGGTTTTCAATCTTCAAATGCAATTTTGTAGGAATTCATCCAAAGGAGGTTCAACAAAATGTTAACAAGTCGTTAATATTTTTGAATCCTAATAAATAATAGTTACAATTCATAATTTATTTGACATTTAAAGAACAGATAAATTCTTATCTTAGCACATTGACTAATGATTTTTTTGGTACTACAACTGACAAACGTACATTTAAAAAAGCTATCAATGTCAGCTAATTTGAAGAGAAAATGAGACAAGGTAGAAGAATAAAGAAATGTTTTGGTGATGTGTTACCGTCGTAGATATAACTTTTTGGGATTCTTCGTTTAGTGTCACTTATTTTTCATCCTCTTCAAAAGTTCGGGGTTGAATCTTCTCCTCTATTTGCTTTCATCACACAAAGGACAAAATATTTTTCGAAAAAAATTTTCCTTCAAAGGAGACCAGTATCGAGTTCTACCTTTCAGCTTATCGTCCAACACTCAGCATCAGTAAAGAGGGTTGTAGCTTGTAGGGCAAGAATTGCGTCCTTCACGATTGAATGTTTAAAAATTTTTTGGCTAAATACATAATAGCTCACGTGAACTTCTGGATGATGGATGACAGCCAGGCTATTTGAAGACGCATTTCCGATGCGCACATCTAAGACTCATTTAGATTGTGTCACTTTTATGACTTTGCATTATATAAGCTATGTTCCTTAGTTATTTTCAAACAGTTTCAAACATTTTTAAACAGCTTCAAACAGCTTCAGACTGCCAGATTTATGTAGTCTGGCCAGTACAATATTTCACTTGGCGAAGGGGTTTGCAATAAATCTAGCGGTCTGAAACTGTTTGAAACTCAGTGTGGAACACCCCTATAGTTCCAACTAACAATTTAACTTGTATAAGGTTCTATACAAGCTAATTTCAGACTGCTATAAAAATAGTAAAAGGCCTTATTCAAGTCATTTTTGGTGCATTTACCCAAGCTAATTAACTGCCATAAGACTTTTGTTGACAGGTCTTATAGCAGCAAATTGCTTTTCATGAACTGCTATTAGATTGGCTGAACAAGCTATAGCTTGCCTTGGATGTTTATATAAGGCCTTACCCAAATTTATTTTGCATTAGCAATCCATCGAGAGAAAATAAAATAAAATGCATTTTTTTATCGGTTTTTATTTTATTTTTCTGATATTGTATTTTTTATTGCATTTAATTTTATTGTATTTTTTTTCTCCTCAATCAGCTTCCGAAACCTTTTTTTCTGTATTCGGTAATGAGTCAAATGTTAGTTTAATTATAAAAATGAAAAGTTTTTTTTAACCTGGGATTTGAACTTAATTCCTTCCTCGTACCAGTCTAGCTTTCTACCACTATGCCAATTTGCTGTTGAGGACAACATAATCAAAAGTGAATAAGTTCTTCACTTCACGTTCACGCAGAGGGAACAGTCAATAACTGTGCGCATCTAATATTTGTTCTTTGTTCTTCCAAACTTCTTAAATGTTCTCTGGCTGTTTTAAGAATTGCTTCTCTGTTTTTTCACTTGTCTTTGGTAGGTTCCAGATCTTTGCCAGATTTTTGCCAAGAGTTATTCATTTTTAAGTTTTGCTAAAAAGTTCAATGTTACTCTAAGTACTTCTTTTTTATTTTACGATGTTCAATGGGTACTTACCGTTCTTATTTATTTTAATCTGATTTTTTTATAAGCACAATATTTTATAAGACACCCTTGTTGATCTTCACTGATTATTTTGATTTGTGTAACGCATTCACAAACAAGCCTTATACAAGTTGTTTGCAATGATTTGTCGTGGAGAGCCTTATAGCAGCTATTATTTTAAACATTTTCAGTAAACAACTTTCGAAGGTCTTATACAAGCCATTTTTAACTTATATTTACAAGGCTTGTATAGAGCTTGTGTAACTCATACTTTAAGGCCTTATAGCAGTTATTTGTTTAAATTTCAGGTGGACAGTTCTTGGTGGACAATTATTGCCTTATACAAGCTCTATTCAAGCTATTACTTGCCAAATTCGAAAAATTTTACCTTATACAAGCTAAATTGTTAGTTGGGAGTGTTACTATAGGGGTGTTCCACTTCCTTTGGTAACAATGAAAGAAAGGACAAAAAAGTGGGTCTCACAATTAAGGCTGTCTGTCTGTTAAGCAAGAGCCTATATGGTCAGATCGATTTTCATTAGACTCTGTTGATTCTTTCCCCCGACATATTTTTTTTATTCTCCTTAGACCCAAAAATGACGGTAAGGACCTGCCATATAAAATCATATTGTTCTAAAAATTGTCGGCCGATTTTTCAACAAAAAAATTATAATATACTTTCAGTATATATCAACTAAATTTAAGTGAAAAACCATTTTACAAAAAATGGTTATTTATGGTAGGTACCTTCCAAAGAACAACAATTTTATTTGCAATAAAATAATTATGTAATTTTTTGTTTTAAATATAACTATATAACTGTACTTGCCTTACAACCGTAAAGGAAAAGCTTATCATATCTCAAAAAAGGCTCTAACGATATTGATTAAAAAAAAACCTGTGTAATACTCTATGGTGTGGTGTGCTTTTTAATGACAAAAAAAAAAATAACCAAAAAACGGTACCTACGATATAACGTTTTTTTTTTGCTTTCGATTTTCTTATTACGGTTAAGACGATTTAAATCAAAATTTGTGTACAGAAGTTTTTTCAAAATGTTCATAAAATTGCATATTAAAGTTTTGAAAAAAATAAATTTAGAATTTTTAAAATTCTTGAAATTTTAATATTTCAAAAGCGGGGTTGATGAGTTTTTTTTGAAACTAAGTTAAAAAATGTATATTAATTAATTCTCGAAATTAAAATACTTATTTTGTTTTTGAAAAATGTTTTAAATTTTTATATATACATTATTAATTTTTAAGAAAACAGCTCCAACGGTAAATTTTAAATTATTTGCATATATTCATATTTTTTCAAGTAATAAAATAGAATACTTGTTTCTGACCTTTAAGATATTTAACGGATTAAACAACAATTAAAATATTTTTTTTAATTATTTTTCTATAATTACTTTCATATTTTAGAAGTTTTTAAGTTCCAACCAACTTGAACATAAAAGCAAGAAGGTGCGATCTAGTCGTGCATTTTATTTCTTATCAATTTTTCATTCCTATCTAATTGCATTAAAAAAATACCTACCGACAAATCTTTCCATACTTAACCTTTTATTGGAAAACGATTTTTCAAAAATAAGTAACGATAACTCACAAGGAACACATTATTTTTTATTTTGCAGTTTTATTGAAAACCACATGACTGATTTTAATAATTTTTCCTGTGCAGAAGTTTATACAAAATTTAAATACATAATTAAGAAAGTATACCAAAATATTCAAACAAATATTTTCTTAAGAAAGTTAACATAAATTCTATATACTACCGGAATAAATTAGCCAAGTAAAAGACTTAAGTTTTAAGGATTGGACTTGTTCAATTATTGATTCAAAGTAGATTTAAATGCCTATTTTGTTGGACTAACGGGTATCAACTCAAGATTTTGATCAGGCTTGTCATTATGATGATAAATAAGACGAAAAAAAGTGAGCCTCACAATTCTATCATTCTTCTAAGTCCAGTCATATTGTATTTTTACTGTGCAAATTGTGGATGCTGAATCCGAATCTTAGGTTTGCGACTAAAATTTTATGACGCAACATGAAAAAAAATGCCAAAATGCATTTCTTGAAAGTTTTCCACTAATAGCTCGGAAACAACCAATGATTTGAAAATTACATCAGTAAACCATTAAAAGTATACACAATTTCCAATAAATCTCCGTTAAAGGTTTTTTTCTGCGACAATGTATTTGAATTCAAGCGCTAGTTGAAAATTGACGTATTCTTACTGCTTTCGAAACTCCACTCGAAAACTACTTTATATGTGAAAAATGTTTGTAACATGAACCAAGATATGGTACATTGATGCAATTTTAGAGATTTTAAAACTGTTGTTTATAATTTTGAAAATTTAGCTCAATACATTCACAAGGGAAGGTATCGATATGCTTTTTTGAAATCACAATCGTAAGAACTCAAATTGACAGTTCGAAAAAAAATCATTTCATTCCATTCAATGTTAAACCTTAGAACTTTCGTCCAATTTCAAAAGCATTTTTCAATTTTTGGAATTGCGGGTCTAAATATTTTTGCAGTAGAAATATTCAATGAAAAATGTTTAAGACAAAAGTTTTTGATTGACTAGAAGTTTCGTAATAAATGACAAGCTAATGGTACGCACCCAAAATCAGTGAATAATTGAGCTATTAATACATTTTTATAATGCTTTTATAAATATGGGGATGGTAACCTATTTAGGCAGTGAGTATTTCGCCAGCTGTCCAAGACTTTTCCAAGAAAATCTTATAAATCTTAATGTAAATGTTTAACTAAAAGTCGATATAATTCACAGAATTAGATTTAGATTAGATTTTTCTTCAGAATCTTATATATCGTTCCCTGATTACAAGAACAAGGTAACTCAATTTTAAAAATTTTGGGAATAGCAAGGTTCAAAGATACCTATAGCTACCATCAGAGAACGAGTAAAAGTTTAACTAATATATGTTTCTCATACTTCATAAAAAATATCTTATATTTTTCTATGACAGAAAAAAATTGGACAAAAAGTCTTGAAAATTCCACAAAAACATACCGTTTTCACCGAGATATTGTAAAAATTAAAAATTGAGTTACCTAGTTCTTGCAATCAGGGAACGATCAAATTTGGATGAATATTCGGTCAATCTTTCGTTGGTAGATTTATGGATAGATCAAATCCAGCATCCTTTTCTTAGCTAAGCTAATTTTGATCGAATCATTTCCATTTTATGCAGAACATATTAACATCACTTTTAGTAATTTTTGCTATTCCCCTATTCTTATAGAAATGAATCAAGTAAAAAGTGTTAATCTATGTATGTTATGTTTTGAGCTGTTAGTGCCCAAACAACATAATACTTGCTAGTACAGAAATCAAAATAAAACCACAAAACTTAAATTATTGTTGTCCGTTATGTTAGTTTAACTATCAAGATTCCTTTTTGCTTAAAACGTTTCGGCTGAAATTTTACTTAAATCAGGTTAAATACATGCGGACTTAATTGAATTTGAAACCAAACTGTCATTGAAAGTATCTTATGTCATGTTTTTTTTTTGTTTTTTTTTTTTTAAATTTGCAATAGCCAAAGAATCCTATGTCTACTTAAGGATAGGAAATTCACAGTTTTAAATTTATAAACAGTATCTTATGTCAACATTTTCTCACTTTTAAACACAATTTTTCGAGAGCTCTTATCTTAAGTTGACATAAGGATGGCTTTTATTTTTTTTTTGGTTGACACATGGCAAAGAATCTTAGGTCAACATAATATATTTTACCTTTTCAGAACAAAACAAAATTATAAAGGTAGAATACTCTTAACTCTGCATAAGGTTTTTTAAAACGATTAGCCATAACATCTCATGTTGTTTTAAGATATTTTACCTTGTGTCAAGATGTGATTTTTAGGCAAAAATTCTTCAAAAATGGCAGCTCAGTTCACTAAAAAAAGGAAATCATCTCAAGTTTTGAAGATTGTGCATAATGCAATTGCCTTATACACTCCCAAAATAAGAATAAAAAGCAGGTCAAGACCAGTGTGGTTTAATAAATGAATAATCAATCTCAATAATAATAAAAACAAGGTTTATAAGCTATTTCGCAGGTCTAATAATAATCGAGACCTTTGCAAGCAATATCGAATATTGCAAAAGAATTTTGATACTTTGAATATATTCCTATATAATCAATATTTATTATCTGTTGAATGTGACTTAAAAAGTAATAGTAAAAGTTTTTGGAAATTCATAAACTCTAAAAAACATTCTAATGGTATTCCTAATCTAATGCGTCACGATGGCATATCATCTTCAGATCTCATAGTTATATGTAACTTTTTTGCTAAACATTTTCAATCTGTTTATTTAGATTGTACCCCGAACATAACTCTTGGTGATCAATTTAATAACTCTGATAACTTTTTGAATATTGGTAATTTAAGTCTTTCAACTTCAGAAATTGAAAATGTTTTATCTAAGATTATTGGTGATACACGAATAGATATGGAAGGAATCGCCCCTATTGTTTTACATCGCCCTATTTGTAAGATCACCACAATTCCAAAAATGTTTTAAAAACTTATTTATGAAAGGTTAGCTCCAAATCTTAAAAGTATTATTTCTCCCTGTCAACATGGTTTTGTTTCTGGTAGATCCACCTGTACAAACCTTACAATTTTTTCAAACTATATTTTAAATGGACTTGAAAAAGGATACCAATTTGATGTTGTGTATACTGACTTCTCCAAAGCATGATATATTAATTATGAAGCTTACTAAATTAGGATTCCACTCTAATTTCTTGAAGTGGATAAAGGCATACCTAAAAGGTCGTACCCAGTATGTTCATATTAATAACTTACTCTCTTCCCCTATTAATGTTACCTCGGGTGTGCCACAAGGCAGCCATCTTGGTCCACTTTTTTTCTTATTATTTATTAACGACATTCCCAACGCATTTCTTAATTCTAAGTGCCTTATGTATTCGGATGATTTGAAAGTCTTTCGATGCATAAGAACTGAAAACGATTGTCTGTTATTACAAGAAGATCTCGAAAGATTATCTA
The DNA here is from genome assembly GCA_946251815.1 of Dasysyrphus albostriatus. Classification (NCBI taxonomy): domain Eukaryota; kingdom Metazoa; phylum Arthropoda; class Insecta; order Diptera; family Syrphidae; genus Dasysyrphus; species Dasysyrphus albostriatus. The sequence continues at coordinate 59,467,110 of OX276337.1, read as the reverse complement.
ATTGGTGTTCGATAAACTCTTTACACTTGAATATTGAAAAATGTCAAAGTTTAACGTTTTGTCGAAAACGTTCATCAATAAACTTCGTTTATAAAATAAACAATTCTTTTCTTTCAAGTTTAACCTTTAAAAAAGACCTTGGTGTAATTTTTGACCCAAAACTTGATTTTTTAAAACATATAGACTTTTTAGTAGCCAAAGGTAATTCAATGTTGGGATTCATTTTCACTTCAAAATTCTTTGTTGTAGTGAGCTTAAAGCAAGCTGCATTCTACATAAAGGAAGGCATTTTGCGTAATTCTAAAGATTTCAGTGATCCACACACTTTGAAATGTCTGTTTTTTGCATTTGTTAGATCTACCCTGGAATATTGTAGTACTATTTGGAACCCTTTATATGAAATTCATTCTCTTAGAATTGAGAAGATTCAAAAACGTTTAACAAGAGTATTAGTGAAAAGGCTTAACTGGGACATAGATATGCCATCCTATGGAGCAAGGTGTAAATTATTTGGAATCTTACCTTTTAACGTTCGAAGAAAGTTCTCTGAGGTTATATTCATTCGTGATGTATTGGAAAATCATATTGAGTGTTCCGATATTTTGGCTTTAATTAACTTCAATGTCCCTGCGAGGATGCTCAGAAACCGATTGATTTTTGAGATTCCATTCCACAGAACAAATTATGCTGCCAATGAACCATTATCTAGATGCTTAAGAGAAACCAATGCAGTTTGTGATATGATTGATTTTAGTCTGAGTAGATTCTCATTTAAAAATAATTTGCTATTTATTTTAAGTACCTAACCTCAATGGTGGAAATGTTTAAATTTTCTTTTTATTAATTTATTTTATTTGTATTGTATTGTATTATATTGTTTTATTATCAAGTAATCACTGAAGTCTTGTAACTTTGTTTGATGAAATAAACTAAGCTTAAACGGTCAAAAAAGTTGAATCAAGAGAATTTCAGTCGAGAATTGGTAGTTTCCGAAACATTCAAAAAATGCTTTTTTACATTTTTTCCACGTTGCGTCACGAAATTTGAGTCACAAACCTCAGCTTCGAATTCAGCGCCCCCGAAAACACAAAAGAGGGGCAAAATCAAAACTACCCAACAATTTGCTCGCTAAGACCTATTTTGAGCACAAATTGACTGGACTATTTGTCTGTATGTCCGTTCGGCTAAAGCTTAAACGGCTCGATCGATTTTCTTAAAATTTGGTTCATAGTTGTTATTGCTGATTCTGTCTACACGTTTATTTTCTTTTTTACAACTAAAAATAGCGGTATCTGTCATACAATTTTTAGGAATCTTACGAAATGTCTTTTTCTCATAAATTGCTTCAGAATTATTCTTTTAGAAAACTCAATACATATCTTTTGTCTACCTTTGCATGGAATGCCATTTCCCAAAAATATTTATTATTGGTTCCTCCAAAAGAACCATTTTTACTTTTGATTTTAATTTGAGCATATTTTTCTACAGAAGTTTCTTAATAAAACATACATATCAATAATTTTTCTTATTCAAATTTTAAAAATCATTTTTCAAAAAATCAAATATTTTGAAAGCAACATGGTCGAACTTTTAAAAGACTCACTTTTAAGTGTTTTTTTTACACTTTTTAAAGTATTTTAAGACAAAAATTTTGTTTTATGAAAAAATAATGGTACTTTCCATACAAACTTACAAACATCAGATCATATTTTATCAAAGTTTTTCAATGCCTGTTTATGGTTTTTAGTTTTTGTGCGGTTTATAGTTTAAGGAGTTTCAGTTTAAAATGATTCATAATTCAAGTTTGAGCTAGCAAAAACTCGACTTTGATTATCGTAACGAGGAAAATATTTCATTTAAAATTAAATAAAAATTTCAAACTTATAAATAAATGTGCTTATTAAAACTTTCTGATATTCAATTTCAACACTATTCTAAAGCATACATACGATACCTTGAAGTAGCAGAAATAAATCCTGATTTATTTCTTATTTGAATTTATATATATACATACATGTGTATAAGTTGGTAGATATGTAAGGTATGAATGTATATAAACATAATACACGTACAATTAAGGCCGTAGCCAGAAAAATATTTTTCGAGGGGGCAGGATATGATTTTTCAAAAATTGTTTTTCATTATTTTCTATCCATGTAATACTTACTAAAATAATCAACAGCCCTCTCATTCATTGTTGCATAATTTTTTTTTTCATTTTTCCACGCTGTCTTTTGTGTCACGAAATTTAAGCCGCAAACCTCAGATTCGGACTCAGCACCTCAGAAAACGTAAACCAGGGAAAATATCAAAACTACCCCACAATTTGCATGTTACAAACACAATATAACTGAACTAAACAAGATTATTACCGAAATCACTTTGCAGAATAAATTTCGGGGGGACCAGACCCCTGTGACCCCTCCCCTTATTTACGGCCTTGCATACAATAAAACATAACTTCTAAACAATTGAATGTATTACCCAAAAGCAAAGAGATTTCTGGACCATTGGGATTTAAGACTATAAAATTCAATTGAACTTTGCTTTGGAAAATCTCAGTAAAGAAAGAGTATTTTACGATACCTATATGTATAGGTGCATTATTATAGTCAAATTGGTCGTTCAATGGAAGCTCCCAAACTCCTTTTTTGTATTTTTAGAAATTGCATTTCCTTAAGGATATTTTATTGACAAGAATTTAAAAATGTTTAAATTTTGGAATTTATTTTAAAATAGACCTTAAGAATTAGAATTTAAGAATTAAATACATTTTCACAGCTCTCGAATTTCGTTATTTCATTAAAAGTATTGATTATGAAAGCTTTAATGTGAAATTGATTTTAGGACATAATTATATGCATTCTTCGAGTTTAATTTTCATGTTTTTGCATATCTGGATTAGATATTGTATTTTGTTGACGAAGACCAGCATCATAATACCTATATTTTTAAAAGTGAGAATTTAAAAATTTATTGAAATATCGAAATGGTATACGAAAAAGCTTTATTAAGTATTTTTCAAGTTTCAACGTCAAAAAGGCATATTAATTTTAAATAAAACTACTACCTATTTATCAGTGACCTATGACGACCTTATTCAAACGAAATTTTTATTAAAGTTAGGTTCATCTTGCTTTCATGTATTTTTTGACGAAAAACCACAGCGAACTATATCCAACATGAATAGAACTCCTTATCTTGTGAGTTAATTTTGTTTGGGTTTGCCAAGGGCCAGGCATTGTTTCTATTATTTTAAGCAAGTGTAATTAAATACTCGCGTAGTGCTTAGTTTTCTACTTGGCTAATTTTTATTTCAGTAAAGTATAAGAACTTGTACATTAATTAAAAACATAATTATTATTGCCTGGTAAAGCTAACCAAACCATGGCTAAAGTAGTATCTATCATCACTTTTTTCTAAGAATTTAAAAAAGGAACCATTTGCGGTTCATTAAATGTACCTAACCTATTCTATAAAGTGCTCTTTATTATTTAAAACCCAAATAAAACTTTTATTTTCTCTGTGAGGTATAAAGTTCCTAAAGGAATTGAATCGTTATTTTATATTAAGAATGAAAACCACAGAGCATTGAGGTAGAAAGAACATAAGAAATAGACAAAATAGAAGACCCAATGACATTCATTTATTTAAACTTCTTTTACCAAAATAATAAAAATGTACATTTCTTTTTCCAGTTGTGGTTCTAGAATAGTCGTTAAGTTCAATAGAAATATTGTCCTGTCTGTATTTTTTCGTCCATAGCCATAAACCCCGTGGATAAACGATAAAATGTTGAATTATATCGTTTAAGTTCAATCTTTCTTTTAGTCAAGTGAATTTATAAAAATTCTATATACCAATGTATGATGGGTGATCCAGCATTTCCTTTAAGGTACATTTAAATAGAAAGAGTATTTCGGAGATGGGATTCAAGATTTTTAAAGTGTAAATTGAATTAAAATGATTATTTTTATTAATATTTATATTATGTGATATACCTTAAACATGGTTTAAGTACCTATGACATCTCGCATTAGAAATTTCGCATTACAAAATCTCGCTTTTCATAATTTTACAATAAAAAAAATCAAATTGCATTCTAACAAATAACAAATAAATTTTTTTAAATAAATCAATAAATTTTTTTGATAAAGAAAAAGATTACTTTTTACAATTATAATTTCGCGGATTTATTAGTAACAATAATCATTGATTATAAAGATGATTTGCTGTGAACTAACTGGCCTAATAGTCTTACATATTATTATACTTATTGTACACCTAATTTAAAAGAAATTAAGAAAAAAGAGTTTTTGTTGGCATCCGTAGGTTATTTTTTTTATTTTCTATGTTTCCCTCTTCTCAATTCGGTTTCTGTCTGTCTTTTTGAGTTATTTTCCATTATGAAAAAAAGTCGAGTTATTTGATAAAAAGTCGATCGGGACAAGTCGATTTTTTTTTTCAGAGGAAATTGTCACATCATTTTGTAAAAGATTTTCAAAAAAAAAATTATTTATCAACAAAATGTTTAAGTTCTAGTTTTAATCAAAGTTATAAATCCCTTCCTTTTTGTTACAACGAGAAGTAATTTTTGTTTATTTCCTTTTTATTTATATTTATTTTTTAAATAAAGTTCAGTTGTTATAAGAAAATATATTTTGTTGACATTAAAAAGATTATTTATCTACGAAAGTTATTTTTTTGTACCTGGCTCCGTTTTGCTTGCACAAAATAAATTAAAAATGTCTATACTACTTTGCATCATTAACTATTAATAATTGTTAAAAGCAGATTTTTAAAATATATATTATAAGATCGTACTTAGTTTAGTATATCAAATGAAATTTCCAAATCGTATAAGCCATTTTTGAGAAAATAAGATTTACGTCAACGGTTTGTTATAATTTGTATGTGCTATTATCCTAAAATATTTTTTAGAATGTTAAAAACTTTTAGGCATCGAGTTTCAGAAAAATCGACCGTGTCGTTTCCGAAAATTAAATTTTCAAAAAAAAAATTTGGAATACCTATGTATTTTAAAAAATCCAAAAAAAAAATTCGTCCACTGAGAATTGGTTTGACGTTTACGCCAAAATGCTCTTTGTAGACTGAATGCAGTCGTATATTTCCGACTATGCTCTTTGCAAATATGTTATCTATTTGGTTCTATCTTTTGTCAATCCTGAGATATACAGGGTGATTGGTATAAGGTGCACCAAAAAACTGGATCGAGCAGGTTGGGCTAAGACAGGAAAGCCAGAAATCTCTGCTTTGATTTTCATTTAAAATTAATTTATGTTAGTGAATAGTTTTTGAAAAATTAATTTTCAAACTCGAAATTTTGGAAAAAAAAATAAAAAAAAAACTCAAATTAATTTTTTTTTAAATTTTATGTAAATAAGTATAATTTTTATTTATCAAAATTCAATGCTTTTATAAGTTTTCAATAAAAAACAGAAAACCAGATGTTAAAATGTATCTTAGTTTTTGAGAAATTTAAAAAAAAAATTAAGGAAAACCCTTTTTTTGGTTTTCCCAAGTTTGATCTGCTCAGGTCAATTATTAAATTAGCGGATTACCCCTTTTTTATTTTTTATAACACACCGTCTAGTTTTGAGCAAATAATAAAAAGTAAACTAGATTAATTACATAATTTTTAATTTTTTATTGAGGCATGTGTGTTCAAATTAACAAAATTGATGCACGTCTACCTGTTACCCAAATTAAATGGATTACCTTTACCAAATAAAAAAAAAAAAACAAATAAGTTTTATCTAACCACAAATAAATATGGAAGGACATTCTATTTGAAACTGATTTCTAGATTGCGTATCAAATCGTCAATACAAAACGATAGAAAGTTACTCTCGGGAAGAATTGACATCAGATATGTACTATTGCTACGGCTTAGCGGATGGTTCCAGTCGGGAAGTACAGAGATTGTACGCTTAAGGGTTCCCCAATAAGAGATGTCCCCACTATTCACTTATTGCAAGACTTCACAACCATCTTCGGGAAATAGAGTACTGGAGATTCGAAGGAGAGAAAGGTCATCTGGTGTATGAACAGGCATAGAGGAACGGATTTTGGATTTGGTACGACGTAATCCCACCCCAAACAGGGTTTGGGCAGTGATTCATACCGATGACCTCCACCAATATCACTGTACCCCAGTGCAAGAGTTGACATTAAATGATGAAATTTTGAGGACTGAATTCTGTAGAACGCTGTAGAAAGTGTTTTTCTTGGAAAAAACCACTTTTTTTTATTTCTCAAAAACTAAGATACATTTTAACATCGGTTTTCTGTCTTTTATTGAAAATTAATAAGAGCATTGCATTTTGAAAATAAAAATTGTACTAAAAATTTTTTTAAAAAATTAGTTTGAAAGTTTTTTTTTTTTCAAAATTTCGAGTTTGAAAATTAATTTTTCATTTAACATTATTAAAACATCATTCAGCAAAATCGTATACCGAAAATGTCGTTCTTTGGGAGGTACCTACTTTTTTTTTGAAAAATTAATTTTAATTAAGCTCTATAAAAAGTCATTTATTGATTTTTTTTAACAAGAGTTGTAGAGCCATTTTTGAGAAGTATACGGTGAAATAAAATTACTACAAACTAATGGCAGGTACCGTAATTTTTGGTTCTAAGGAAATAAAAAGTAATGGGGGTGGTGGGGGTGATCAAAAACCGCCATGTACCAAGTTTGAAGAAAAGCCTTTCAGAAGTTTAGGATTTAGTTCAACGGACAGACAGAATTGTGGGACCTTTTCGTCTTCCCTACCATCGTTATAACAAGTTATAAATTAATTAAATTAACAAGTTATAACGATTTATCTTACGAATGTTTAACTTGCCATATGTTTATGAAGTAATAATAATAATTTTAACAACATTTATACGCTATAAATAGTTTTTTTTTTTATTTTCCCGTGGGTAGGTGCAAAACCTGCTATTCAGGCTCTATGAGGACCGAAAAACGCGTGCTCATAGAAGTGTGAGATTCTTACTAAACTAAAACCACCTCCACTTCCCGATTGCAACTAAAATGAAACTTACTCGTATCTAGCAATTTATTTTTAACGAAGTTAAGTAACGTGTTGCAGGTTACTTTCCGGTGAAAGTTCCTGCTTAATCCGCGATTTTAAAGCGGTTTTCTGTTCACCGCACCAAGTCGGAAGGTTTTGTTCTTCGCAGACGGCGTACTAAATTCGACTCGTCAAGAATGTCAATAATCGTTGAATTAGCGTGTTCTAATAGTCGATTTCTATGTTTTCGCGCGAAACTTTTTTTAATTATAGTAAAGTGAAATAATAAAAAATAAATTATTAAAACAACATCAACAGCAGGGTCGCTGCCAATAAAAAGTAAAGTTGAATTCTGTTGCGGAAACTTTTGACGTTTCTTCGAGTATAAAATTCGATTGAGGGGATACTTTAATGTATCTCGAATTATGTTGCGTGATCTGGCCCCTTAAGATTCTCTCTTTTAGCTTCGTCGTTAGGTGAAATCAGTGAGGAGAAATTCTTACCAATAAACTCATCGTCATGGCGTAGTGAGCAATCTAGATCTAAACAGAGTCCCTTAAACCACCTTAAATTAGTTTCAATTATAAATTTTAGCTTTTATATTTTATAAGCTACCATAAATAATATATTTTGCGAACTGTCAAACGTTGAGTAACAATCCACAACATCTGTTGCATTCATCAAAAATTGGACTCTCAAGAGCGATCATGAGAGAGTAAAATTTGAAATTTGCTTCTTTCTGAGAGAATCAACAAAATTTGACAGAGTGCCAATTTTGGCACTTTTCGACGGAATAGAGCTATTGGTGCAATTATGTGCTTTTCTGTTACTTTTAAAAACTGAGTTTGTCTGGGAAATATTTTGATTTAGCAGCCACAGATGCCATTAATTTCGACAGTTGATTAGGGAATTAATGATGTCATTGAGAGCAAATTGTGTTCAAAAATATACATTTCAGAAATGAATAAATAAACTCTATTTCATCTTTTTCATCAAAGTAAGTTTTTGTTTATTCAAGTTAAAAGGTTCAACTTGAATTATAGCCTTTTTGACTAACACAATACGTGTAAGCCACTCTGAAAGTGTTCTATTGGCATTCAGAATGAGAGTTCTTCTCCTGAAAAGCACAGAAAACTATTCTGGAATCAAAACCAGAACTACCCACATTCCAACACATAGTTGTCAAATTTAGTGAACATTTTCATACTCTTCCATATTTTTGACCGCCAAGTTTCCAAATGTGAAGAACTATTTTGAAATACGCATGACAAGCTGCACAAAAAATACAGGGATACAAAAACTTCAGAATCAAACTTTAAAATATGCCGAAAATATATACCTTTATCATTAAAACATGCCCAAAAAGACAAAATTTGCATTTATATGCATTTAATATATATATGCATTATATATATATATATATATGTTTATATATATACACAGCCAATGTAAGGCCTATCCTGACGTATGCCTGTCTGGTTTGGTGGCCAGCCATGGACAAGGCCATCAATCTTAGAGCCATTACCAAAATTCAGAGACTGGCATGTATCGGCATAACTAGTGCCATGAGAACCACTCTAACCGCAGCCCTAGAAACTTTCCTCTCACTTGCCCCACTCGATCTGTTCACGAAAGAATTGGCGGCCAAAAGTGATCTACGACTTAAAGAGTGCAAACATTGGAAAAAGGGCCACTGTGGTCACAGTACTATAATGAACTTCACCGACATAGACATTCAAACAGACTATATTTCACCGTACATAGATTTTAACCTAGTCGCACTTATAGATATTCCAACAAGGGAATTATGTAAGGGAAACCGGGTCCTAAAAGTAAATCATGTATTATTATTTACAGACGGTTCCAAAACGGACGCTGGGGTAGAATCAGGCATCTTTTCAGAAAATTCACCCCTAAACATATCGTTGAGTGTTATCCAAGCGGAATTGCTTGCAGTTTGCGAAGCCGCAAAATACCTTTCCAGATGTGAACTGACGAACAAAAACATTGACATCTTCACAGATAGCCAGGCGGCAATCATAGCCATTTCGTCAATTGTCATGAAGTCAAAACTAGTTGATCGTTGCCGTAGTGAATTAAAATTACTCGGCGTCACAAATTCTATCACTTTTTGATGGATTAGTGTAAAAGCAATTCGAACATGTTTGCCTCATAAATTCGGTATGGGTCCCAGGACACCGTGACATTTATGGGATTGAGGTGGCTGATGAACTGGCCAAAAACGGTTCATCACTTGAACCGAGCCAAATTGTACCCTGGGTACTAATGCTACTGGAGCAAAAAAAAGCACAGAATTCACCAAAGTTTTCTCAAAGCCGCGAATGACAGATGGTCAACTATTGATACCTGTCGAGTTTCAAGAAGTCTTTGAAAAAAAACAGAATATTTACTGGAGCTTAGCAGACCTCGACTGTCCCTCCTGGTTGGAATCCTTACGGGTAACAACTCGATGGGAACCCACATGAGCAGAATGGGCATCAGCACATCTGACTTATGCAGAGGGTGTCAGGACAAACAGGATGAAGAGGGCTCATCTCACTTCCTTTGTGAATGCCCCAGCCTAGCTATAAATAGGAAAAATGCCCTCAGAGAATACATATTCGACGAATTGGGCGATATCTCGTCTTTGCCACTAAAAAACATCTTCAACTTCATCCAAAGATCAGGATGGTGTAGGGAGACACCTCAAACCTAAAACTTAACACTTAACCTTCCCTCTTAAACTTCCCATTCCTACATTTCCCCCACCCTGGGGAGCACAATGGATCCACTGAGATCCGAGTGAGGTGATGCGGCTTGCCTCATCATCACCCCACCTAACCTAACCTAACCTGCCCTATACGAATACTTTCGACTAATGATTTTTTTTCAATTTTAATTATAGCAAATGAAAAGAAAAAACATCTAATTTAACCTTCACACTCAATTAATTATTTAATTTCGGAAAAGCTGACTTAAAAATCCTCGAGTATAGTAGCAGACTAAATGATGACTTCCTTATTCTAACCATAGTCTAACAACTAACTCCTACACCTATTTTTTTCGTATAGCTGCAAAATTAATAATCTAAAAATGGAGAACAAAAAAGAACACAAATCAATTTAAATCATTAAATAATTATTAATTAAATAAATATACCTAAATATATCTTTAGATTTCCCATTTTACTTGGAAAAAAGCTAGTTTCATTGAATTCACTTTTGTCTTCCGACAGCCGTTCAGGCGGGGTACTATATTTCAAATAGGAAAACATTGGCAGATACGGCGTTTTGTTGGGAATTTCTCACTGTACTATTTATATATATATAAAAAGCCTATTTTGTACTTCTTCTAAAAATGTTTGTTAAATAATTTTAAGCTTGGAGTAATATATAATTATTGAAATTAATTTTGAATTTTAATTGATAGAATGTTTCACAAAAAATAAAAAAATTTTACCATATTGCTAGCCAAATTATCACAGCGAGACTCAGGAAAGTGAAAATTTGAAAAAATTAAAATAAAATACAAATTGGTAACATGTTCGACTCATATTCTAGAACATGCTCAAGCTTTTGTGGCAAAAAATTAAAACTTTTATTTGGAATGGAAAGCAATATAATACCGTGGCATAGAATAAGGTTTTTGGTTATGTAAAAGTCCAAAATTTTCATAATCTTATTAATCTGTAAGGCCATCACAATTAATTGAAAACATTTTAACTTCTGATATAAAATCATTCGTTGCAAAACTGGTATAAATTATTGTTGGATTCATGTAAAATGATATCGATTTTATCTCAAACAACTCCTATTTATTTCAATTAGATTAAATTTTTTTAATGTTTCGTTTTTTGCCTTTTTAAATGCACTTTCTTTTTGAACAAAGTTTTTGTTATTAAAAAAAGGTACCTTAAATAAAGGTAATAACCAACTTTTGTTTGAGTTTCCCTAAAGTTTGTAGCTCCTTAATAGTTCTTAGTTCAAAGAAGCACGTATAAGGCACACATAAGCCTTTTACCATCACAGTACTACTTAGGTAGTAGTTTTCAATAAATTTATTTGAATTCTAAATATGTTTGCCAAGGAAGACAGGCACAGCTAATGGTGTCCTTACAATACAAAATAGTCTTCTTTACAATGAACATAAACTGATGGCGAACTTAAGAAGCAACATAACTTCTAACTCAAATTAAAGATACTTTATGAAGCCATAAATTCCCATGCATCCTTGTACCATATTCATACTAAAAGCAGGCCATTTATAGGATCAACTTCTTCATTTCCAAAATACTGGAAGTTGCTACATAAATACACAACACATTAATACCAGTTCTATACTCGTAGTTGCGCCATGCAACCCATCTTAATTATTCATCGATATAGAATCTTTGAATGAATGCGGGAATGTCTCACCTCACCTCGCCCTGCTTCTAAGACCTAACAAAAATTTGAAATAGGTTGATTTTATCTGCACTGTAAGTAATAGTAAAGGAGATAAAAAAGAAAAGAACTTAGAAAGAGAGAACCTGCAGCTTTAAATTTTTAATTTGAATTTATCGGATACAGCTAAGTCAACCAAAAGCATATTGCATATCCACAAGTATACGAGTATTAAAAATATATCTACTATGAGTATCTTTATAATATTGTAGCATTTTCCAATTGACCTACACTTTCTTGTGATGTAAAAGATTTTAACCATTATCTTTATTATTTATAAGGGTTTATGTAGATTAAATTCTATAGGAAATGTGCAATTCAATTATGTAAACAAGGTGAGCATTCCACTTATAAATGACAACATTTTAAATGTCAAGCATTAATCCAAAGTCACCACTTAACATATTAAAATCCCCCATTAAGTGACAGCTCTTCTGGCTTATAGATATATTTGTATGCTGCCCTAACCAGCTTACCCCTTCCTTCTAATTAACTTTTTCTTCCTCATCAACATCAAGACCATATCATATCTATATACGACGAAGGATCGGATGAGAAACGTCGAGGATACAAACTGATTATTCTCAAGTGTTATTCAAAAAAATGCATCTACGATGTAAAACTTGAATGTATGTAGGTATACATATGTAACTATATCTTGTACGTGAGTGGTTTTCAAGTTGCAACCCCACGGTCACCCACCCCCAACAAAATGTGTACCTTAAAGACACTTGTATCCGTTAGCCTCAGATATGCGTTAGTGCACTTTGGCAAACTAAATTATATGCAACAGTGGATTTGTTATCCAGAAAAAAGGCACATCATCTAAGGGGGCCAAAATCAGTAACAAAAAAACTATCAGAACTCAAGAAAATGTTAGCCTAATCGTTTTTTTTGTTGACCATAGCCTAGCCTGATGGGACTTTTCACAAACTATTTTGCTACTCGCATCTCTATATGTGTAGATGGACCTATTTCTGGTTGTTCCCTTTGTTTTTTTTTTATTGGTTTGTACAGCAATGTTCCTCTGGGACTGCCACTGCATGAAAACACCAGGCATTTGGGAGTGGAAAATGATCCTTAAGGTGATTTCAAATAATTAATCTTCTTTTTGTGTGCTACCAAAGAGATGGTTTTCTACCATGTCGTTTAAGTGCTTTTTTATTCTTATCGTAACGCCTTTAACGTTAGACAAAAAAGCTTTACATATAGTCCCTTTCCTGTGAATATTTATGATATTGGTTGCATTGTTTTTATCCAACTCTCTCAAGAATACTCTGTGTTTTCAGGCAGGTGGCAAACACCGTGCTTTAAAGATTTAGACAGTGCTGTCGTTTTATGAGCGATCAAAGCAATACATTTTAAAAAGTTTTGCATAATTTTAGGACAAGAGCAATTCGTGATATTTTCGTCTTCATTGTTTAAGTTTTTGACAACCGGATGCACTGAGTGTTCTAAATTGTTTATGTTGCAAAAATCATAACATTTGAAGGCAGATACGAGTACAATTTCAATATTTTCAGCTTGAAGCCTTGAAGTAAATTTCCAAAATAATAAATTTTAGAGAAAACTGTTGTACAGGACATTTCAGTATCTTTGGTTGGTATAAAATTTCCCCAGAAAAAAATTTCCGGAAAAGAACTAAAATTACAACTTAAAAAAGATTCAAATTTTGTCAAAAATACGCAGAAAAATAGTTTGCCGTTCTTTTAATACTTAGTTGATAAAACACAGGAAAATCATTTTCATATAATTGAGAGCAGAGCCACTTTGGAACAGAGTTTTTTGAGAAGTTCACCAAAATTTCTCTTTTTAGATAATTTAACAATAAAAAAAATTAGAAATGAAAATAGAATATTGAATAAAAATATGAAAAGAATCGCTATTGTTGTTTGATACATTTAATTGTGAAGAAATAGTTAAAAAAAAAAACTATAAAAAGGGCAATACAAAAAGCAAAATGTAGTACAAAACAGAGGTGAGCAGTACGGCAATACATACTAGGTGAAAGCAATACATGTATTGAAATTGCAGTACGTTCGACAGCACTGGATTTAAGTATGTAAGAATGTAAAAAATAAATTTCACAATATGATGAAAGAAACAAAAAATAATAAATCAAACTATGTTTGCTGTGATAAAGTGCTTTTATCCGTTCTTTGTTTTCTATAAAATAAAGGCATTTGCTTTGAGAATAATGTCTTCCAAGGAAAGTTCAATGGCATGATGTTTGCTGTCATAAATATATCCGAAAAAAAACCATAAAATAAAAGTTTAATAAATAGTCTATATTTGAAAACAAAGGAAATGTTTTCAAAACATGATTTTGAAACTGTTTAAAAATTAGTGCTTTAAAAAAAAAACATTTCCGTTGCAGACCAACAAATTTGAAGAGCTAGATTATCTTTAATTTACCAAAACAACTTTTTTATGAATTATCAAGAAAGATAAGAAGAAGTCTTCCCTCTCCTCCTTATAACTGTTAGTATTGGTAATTCAGCGCTATTTGGAAAAAAAAAAAAACTATATCAAACCTCATTCTTTGAAATATTTGGTGACAAATAACAATCGGTGTTTGCATTGTAACTTATACGAGTATCTTGACTACATCTTAGATTCAGTACAAAAGTCACACAACTTGGAACCAAATATTTCCTCTATTTTAAACAAATAGCACTCCATAACTTTTCATCAAAAAAAATTTTTTTAATTTCTTTTGCTAAACCTACCTTTGCATGAGAAACCATTGTTCAAAAAATGGTTATTAATGGTACTTCCTATAGAACCATTTTTTCATTTTATATTTTCTTCAAAACGGTTATTTTGATTTTTATAAGTTTTTGTATACAGAAGCTTCAAATAGTATTTCTTATTAAAATTTTCTAAAATATTTTGGATTTTTAAGAAATATTCAAAAAATTTGAATTGAAAATTAAATATCATGAAAACTAATTTGTCGATTATTATAAAACTCGGTTTGTAAGGGTTTATCGTTACACCTTGTAAAGTTTCTTAAGAAAAAAAGTTACTTATGTGAAAAAAAACGGTAACTTCCATACAAAAATGTTAAGAAGCGGCTAAGGAAATTTTTTTTTTTTCTTAAAAACGCCTCTTACAAATTTTTATTAAACTTTTTCTGTCTGCTAAAATTAGTGCCATATACTACCAAACATTATAAGATTTAACAAATAACAACTATTAATAGTACTTCTCATAGAACGTTTTTTTATTTTTGAAATTTCTTATTACCGGCTGAAGGGATAAAGATTTTTTTTTTTATTAACAAATGTCAAATAACGTGAAAAAATAGTTCATACCATAAATTTCAAAAAAATTCTTTGAATTTTTAAAAAAGTTTTAATTTTTATTTTTGAAAATTCGATATCTCAAAAACGGGTTGACAAATATTTCTTAAATTAAATTTTTTTATGCACATACCAAAGATTTTTCTTAAAAATGTTTTAAGAATTTGATATATAAGAAATAATTTTTTTAAGAATACCGCTCTAAAGTTTTAAATATTTGTTTTCCATACAATCATATTTAATCAAAAATTTAGATGGCGTTCTATTTTTTCATTTATGACTGTCAAAAAAGTTATTTTAGCTAAATTAAATATCGTATTTCTTTCGCTTAAGACATTTTTCTATAATAATTTCCATGTGAATGTTTAAAAATGAATTTAAGTGTTAAACATAGCTTTCAATCACATGTTTAAGACCAAACACGTTTGAAAAAAGGATAGATCGTCTGAAATTTTTTTTTGAAAGTAAGCAGCTTGACTTTCCGAATTTCATCAGAAAATTAATAATCTTTTTGGAAGAAAATTGTAAACAATATAGTTAATGAAATTAATATGTATGTTTGGATCCAATTAAACTATTCAATTTGTTTTTTTCAAAGTGAAACTTTTGGTGAGGCACCAAATATTATTTTTCAAGGTGTCAACCGTCTCAGGCTTATCTGCGTAGATAAGCGACTTCACGTTACCTCACAAAAAATAACCGCATAACGAGAGATAATGTACTCACCAAAAGTTTCCTTTAATAAATTGATTGCTTGGCGATGCGTCGCGCGAGCCGAACCATTATTTTGGTAATAAATTGGAACGATTTGCAAACTTTGTTCAGGAGTAAGTCTATTCATTATGAAATGCCAAACCAAACTGATCATAAGTGACAGCTGTCAAAAAGACTACCCCCGAAAAAAAAATTATCAAATTGAAAATTACACTTCCAAGAAAAACACCCTTTATAAAAAACTCGTAACATAACTTAGGAAAAAATAATGCAATTTGATTATTAAGGAAATTGAATTGAATAGAGGCAAACAAAAATTAATATTGTTCGAAGTGGTTTTTTTACAAATAAATTTTTTGATACCCCAATTTTTAGTACCAAATGAAAAATAATATGTTGGTCTTTTTACTGGCTTTTCACTTGATTCTATACTTGACACTTGAATTGGCGATTTCTTAATAATGAAATAACATCGTGCCTTTAGCTTCTGAGAGCACCAATGGGAAGTTACCAATGTGGGTCGCACCCAGCCTCTTTTTTAACTAGTTTTTATAATTTCTTAATAGAGAGTTCTATAATAAATATGAATTGAAATTTAGAGCTTGGTTTGGAAGATTCTTAGCAATTATTTGAAATTGAAACTCCAATTAAATTCTATATTTTAAAAAAGTAATGTTTTTTTTTGTACAATAATTTCTTAACTAGACACAAAAGAACTAGCTGCTACTACCTATTACCCGAAATTAGTTTTTCCAACTTCATGTAAAAAAACACTCATACGCCATACATCATTCTTACTCAATTTAATTATATCTATCATAACCGAAGAGGAGGTAAATCTGAGGTTGAAATAAATAATTAAACAAATAAATACCGACCATAGTGAGTACATCGCAACAAAATTTTAATGCAACCACCAAGGGTGTAGGCAGAATTCCGGTAAGAGGAGGGCAAATTTGTTCAGGATTACGGTAAATGGGGGGGGGGCAACCTCATTTAAAAATAGTTTTGGCACAGAAATCTGACCTTAAAATGCTTTAAAAAAAAGATAAATTGCCTTATATATGAAATATATTATGATTAGGGAGGCAAGCAACCCTACCAGCAGCACCCCCCCCCCCCAGCGTACGCTCTTGATACCTACGCAAATAAGGATCGATTTTCCAGTGCAGCGATCAATCTACCAACCACCCACTTTACACAAATTCTGAAATAAATGAAAAACAAGAAAGCTAACATTTTACATAATTGTGAATTGAACAATCACGGTGCAAATGTGCAAGTTCTGTCAAAAATAGTAAATAAATTCATTAATTGAAAAAAGCAAAAGAGAAAAAAATGTTCAAACAATTGATCAAATAGCAAATATATGACAACATAATTTGAAGAACATTTGACAATTATTGCAATCTTTTTTCCTACATTAAATTTTACACCAATCAATTGAATGCAATCTTTGGGAATTCATTCATTCACATTCTTTCCATTCATTTGCAGTCTTTGCTTTCATTCGCATTCATTTTCATTCATTACATTTTATATAGAACCAAAAATAACAAAAAATTTTTAATAGTGGTACTTCCCAAAGGACCATTTTCTTGATTTTAAGTCTTTTTGAAAATGGTAAAAAATAGTAGGTAGTAGATTAATGTGTATCAAAATTTTAAGAATAATAATTTTTAGATTTAAAAAAAGACATTATATATTTTTTTTTGAAATGACATGGTCGACTTTTTCAAAAAAAAACAAAAATTGTTGAAAATTTATTATTACTAGTACGTCCAGCCCTCGAAACTCGAGAGCTAATAACAATATTTGCCAATAAAAGCTGTCTTAAGCGTTAGAGAAAAAGCTAATACCTCGTTTATTTGGCGAATGGAATCCGATTTGAATCAGGATTTAGGTCCATGTAGACCTATAGCTCGGTGAGCTGGATCGAATTGAAAATAAAATGTATATACCTAGATCGAAGGATTCAGGTGCTTATTGGTGTGCGTGCGTAATTGTGTATTTTGTTTCCAGACTGTTGTATGTTGTATCTTCGGCTTATTTTGGTAGTTTGTTATTTGTGATCGAAATTTATTTTTACTAACAACGTCACACCCACACAATGAAAGCAAAACTTTCACTTCAATTCCATTTGAATTCAATTTTTCGATCAGGAATGGTCATAAGCCTGGGTCGAAATTTCGATCCGGATTGAATCCGATCCTTCGATCCGCTCATGTAAACGTGGTATGAGCTACTTATTATTATTTTCTGCAGCACTGAATGCTGCCATCAAACATTCCATTTATCCTTCCAGCCAGAGCTGGAAAATTGGTTGGTTGGTTGGTGGAAAAATCGAAACGTCACATTTAGGTTACAAATAAAAACAAATAATTGCTTGATCTCGCTCTCGCTCTTGCTCGCACTTATTACGCAATTTAATTTTATTGGTTTTTAGTTTTTGTGGTGCAGTTATTTAATAAATGTTTGCATTCTGCACTTCTGTGCAAAAAAACCGTTCTATCGATCTATAATATACCTTCGGCTTTTGCAGACCGCGTAAATTGTACTAAAAAATTCGTGTTTGCCGTTTTATTGTATGATTTTAGTAGTACCTGGTGGCATAATGGTTATTGCGTTTGACTGTAATATTTAAGGTCTGGGTTGGATTCTCAGCCGCTATCACCTAAAACCAGAAATGCGAGAAACTGACAAATCCTCCAAGAGTATACTTGTAATGAAAAAGTGGTTCTTATCTAGACGTTTGGACTCGGCAAAAAATTGTAGGTCCCCTCAACTACACGCACACATAAGAGCTCTAAGAGCTGTTGTGCCACCAACTTTATTATTTTTTTTTTTACTTTATGTGAGTTTTGTGCACAAATTTCTATCTTAATCCATAAAACACCGGTAATGATAAAATTCGAAAAAGCAATAACAAATATTTTAACAAAATCTGTGGGCTATTTTTAAGAAAATTAGGATTTTGTGAAATTATTGGAAACAATGAAAAAGAATTATCTGGGCTATGTTCAAAAACTGCATGTTCCCAGTAAGTACTTCTGAAAATCAAAATGCAGCCTAATTGGCTGTTTTATGTTTGTGTTTGCAAATACAAACTTATTGACAAAATATAATTCCTTTATCCATATATACATACATAATTATTTTTTAATAAAAGGTTCACTTTTTAAATATTTTCGTAAACAATGAAGGTGTTTTTTATACTTTTTCCAAGAAAAAAATATTGTTTCTACAAAATATTTGATATTGAAGAAAAATTTTTTGTTATCAACTATCAAAAATGTTGAGTTGTCTGGTTTTTGCATCAGATGCTTTAAAAAGTTTGGAGCAGCCTGCAATTGCTTTGTAAAATGCATTTGTCAGAAAAACCTCTTCAGTTTAGTTCCTGCATTAACTCTCCAAATAAGATGAATAACCTCGCTGTTAGCTTAGGATTTAAATTGGAATGAAGTTAATTAAGATTTTACCCTGAGACAAGAGTAATTTGGCACTGAAAAAATGGCCCTAAGGCGAAATCACAAGTTCCGGGATTTTTCCTTTGGAAAACAGAAATCAGCTCATATGTAAATTCACCAATGCAATACGAATGCATTTAATTTATAATTGCCCATTAGTGTAGAGAATTTTCTTAAATCCAGCCCTGAAAGTGGCTCATGCATAATATGAGTTTAGGTTGAAAAGTATGAGGATATGTGTGTTTGTTTGTAACTCGAAGATAAGATGCACACGGCAGACCACCACTGGGATGTCAGTCGCGTTTACGATAATGTTGGAGGATGGGATGGCATATCATGTCAAAAGGACATCCTGCGAATAGAGTGCAAATGGTGGCGGCGGCGCACCAAACGGAAGGGAACATGTTCACTTCGTATAGGACCGTTTTGTATTTGAGATTAATTATTCAAGATACGTTGGTGAAGTCACTAGGGATTGTTTGTTTTGGTCTAATCCCAAATTAAGTTCTTATACGAAAAAAGGGTTGAAAATGAAACGAGACAAACTCTCAGTGTATAGGTACTACATATCGCTGCTGATGGTCTTGGCAAACGAGATAATACCCTTTTCTTTGGTGGTGTAATGCGGTGAAGGTATAATGTCATCTTCGTGTAGGTACCTATCTAGAGATACACCAGCATCATCATACAGACAAAGTGACTATATATGAACTGAACTGTAAAGGAAGTAAATGGTGTTATTGCGCGCAGAGTTATGGTAATTTACATAAATGACAAGGAACACAAATGTCTTAAGACTATGAAAATGGTATATCCTTTCCCGTTTTCAAAAAAAAACTCCCATCACTATCTCTCTCTAATGTAAAGGGAAAGTTTTTTAAGTATTTCAGTTTCATTTCATTTTTCATTTTTTTTTTGTTATTTCAAGGATTGTTCAAAAATGACTATTTTGAATATTGTTTCAGAGAATATGGTGGAAGGATTTATAATGATTTCAATTGAATTGTAAATTTTACTGCGGTAAAGAAAATGAATAAAACAAAAGTTGATAATAGTAATAACAAGAATTTATAATGTGGCTTTATATTTGTGTTGAAGGCTTATCTAACAAATGCTTTTGTAATAAATGTTGGGACATGTTTTTTTTGCCAGGAGAGAAGTTTTATATTCGTATTTTAAAAATACCTCATAGGTTTTTATTGATTTTTTAACATTTTATTTTGAAGTATTTTACGAGTAGGTATATCTGCAGATTAATAAACTCTTGAAAACTACTTTTCTGATGAATTCAAACCTACACTTTCATTAATCAGCAAAACAAAGCCAAAATGTGCTTCCACTGTTTTTGTATCCAAATCCTTGCATATTTTGTTTCTTTAATTTTCTGAAAAATACTGCTTCAATAAACTTCTTTAAGCCTTTGAGTAATCAAGTTAATTTAAAATATTCCTTGGTCGCTGGCTATATAGCCTTTGAATATAATTTCCAGAGATCTAGGTTTTTTTTTTTATAAAATATTCCTCTTTCAACTAATATTCATCAGCGCAAAGAAAATAAGATAGTTTAAAATAATGTTCCACATTTTCTTAAATTAATTCAAAATACTCAACACTGCGACAGCTTACATAACGACAAGTAGAGGAAGCAGAGGATCCTGGTGGTTTAAGATAGTATAGAATATTTTCATAGATCCCTTAACCTAACCTTATTTATGTAACTGGCGTCTCGTCCCTTTACGCAACACTTCCTTCGTCTCATTCAAATTCAAAACAGCATCAGCAGTTAGGTTTTTAGTAAATATATCCTCTGCGAAGCTAAATATTTACAGACAAAATATTTGAATAGAGTAATTCAACTATTGGGGCCAAGTTTACTACTCCAAAACTATACAAGACAACTTAACTTGACTATATCACTGTTCTCTGTCCAACTATTTATATGGAGTGTTAATTAAAACTTAAGTCAACGTTATAGAGTTGTTTTTGTTTTTTTTTGTCAGTTTAAAAAAAATATAAAAACTTTACCCATTACAACCAATGCCTAATTAGCATTCAGTTAGTTGATATAGAGGACGTTGTTGTCAATTTTGTCAAACAATTTTAAATAAAACAACGATTTTCATGGTGGAACATCTTATACAGTGTGGCTCTCATGAGAAGACATTTTTTAAAGATTTTAAAGAAGACACTCGGGTTTTTTCCTTACCCAATTTTATTGTAATAATAATTCAAAAATATAATCGAAAGGGTGTTTGTTTGTGTAAAGAATGTGACAAGTTGATAACACCAGTAGGTAGGCATTAAAAAGCTGAAAACTCCGAAGAGAAAAAAAAAGGATTGGTAATGCTGCGTCCACATAGTTGACATAGTCGTCCAACATTCTGGTGTGAACGTGTCAGTGTAAACTGTCATTTGTTTTTTTTTTTTTTTTTTTTTTGTAATTCATTTTTATTTTTCAATTATCTTAGAACTATCTTAAAGCTAGACAAAAATTCATAAAAACTAGCCTACTTATCAATATCTTAAAACTAACTTACTGGCCCCAGTCGGGCGCTCTAAGTTAAACTAGAATAACTTAATGCTAATGCCTTTCGGCCTAAGAACTATCTTAATACTAAATCCAGGTCGGTTTTATTTTTTACCGAGAAGAATTTCACAAAAAAAACTCGGTATCTATGTCTTTATTTTTTGTTTTTATATAAAACTTACAAACTACATAAAACTAAATTAAAGCTAATTAAAACTTCTTAAAGCTACTTAAAACTATTTACAACCTACTTATAAGCTACTTACAAACTAGAACAGCCACAGCAAGCATTTTCCGATTTTTATAATTTTTTTTGTATTTTTGTTGATTTTATAATTTTTTTTTTTTTTTTTTTTTTTTTTTTGGTGCCACCCTGACTGTCCCTACTTAAAACTAGCTACCTAAACCTATGTAAGTCGACCATACAAGAGAAAATAGCAAGGTCAACTATTAAATGTCTGAAGGAACTTCATCATCGTTTTTCAACCACCAGAACTGATTCTCCTGCTTTACCCTATCTCTTCGGTCCCGTTCGGACACAGTCCTACTGAACCGAAGGTGCTCAGCTCGTCTTGTGCGAGGACGTCTCGACTGTAAAGGAGCCGCCGATTTACAGTTCTACGGCCGACGTGGTAGATTAGCGGAACCGCCGCTCTATCCTGGATCAGCCCTCGACTGTCTAGGTGGAGGAATGCATCGGGCGGAATAAAACCGCTTAGACGCACACTTTCGTAGTATTCGTTGTTGGGGTAATAAGCCCCGAAAATTAAGCTGTTAGATGAGGACATCGCTCTTGCAATGTGACCCCGAATAAGCTTCAGCAAGAAATTATCTATCCTGTTTATGTTGGCCCCGTTGTATAGAGCCAGGTTGGAATAGTAGTGTTTGTACTCCGACTCTGGTGTTCTGTGCAATCCAAGGCAGCGTCGAAGACACTGCCTCTCAAACACCCAAATCTTTTCCATTTGAGATGGGGCAACGTTGAACCAAACCGGGCATCCATAGGCAATCATCGGCCGGATAAGGGCCATGTAGCAAATCATCTTCACCCTGCTGTCAAGCCGGCTGCTATAAAACAACCGTTTCGTCAGGGCAAAGGCTCCCCGAGCCCTGGTCAGAGCAGCATTTATATGTCTGTCGAAATACAAATACTGATCCATCCAGATGCCAAGGTACTTTACTACACTTTTACTCGCCAGTGGATGTCCATTTGGCCCTACGATCATTAGCTTGCGCCAGTTCTTTCTCGTATCCCTTGTGGCTCCACGCAACGGAGTCCTAAACAAGATAGTTTCTGATTTCTGAAAGTTGATTTTCAACTTCCAGTCATCACAATATCGCTGAATCTCATCGAAGTCACTCTGCAAAAGAATCCTGATGTCCTCGACTTTTGCAGCTGTTCTGTACGCAATTAGATCGTCGGCATACGCTATTGCCTGAGTTAGACTACCTATCAGATCGCTGGTGTAAATGCTGAATAGAATCGGCGAGTTGACCGCTCCCTGCTAAAGACCATTTTTAATATTAAAGGTTGTGGCAGAAGTTACATTGCCACTTTTGACAACAAACTTTCTGCCATTGAGCATATCATAAAGCATATATAATAGTGGTTTACTAATGCCAAGTCTGGTCAGCTTTAGATAAAGACCCTCTAACCATACGGTGTCGAAAGCCTTCTCCAAATCAACCAGACAGGCACCCGTACACTGCTTCTTAGATTTGTTCCATTGGACATCAGAAACGAGCTTAGACGCGGCATGAATGGTGTCATGTCCCGCCTTAAAACCGAACTGATTGTCCGGTATGATATTATTGTCCTCTGCCCACTTAGATAGAGCTCTATTGATAACTTTTTCGAATACCTTGCTGATACTCGGAAGAAGACTTATCGACCGGAGATTCGCCGGATTGGAGTTGTCCTTTCCCTTTTTCGGGAGAGGATGCACCACAGCTGTCTTCCACCGCACTGGATAATATGCATTATTCAGAGCGTTGTTAAACAGAGTAGTATAAATGTCTACTGCTTCTTGAGGTAAATGTCGAAGTACAACGTTGGATATGCCATCGACTCCTGCTGACTTCTTCTTCTTTAATGAATCGAAGATGAGCTGGAGCTCCATCTTCGTAATTATCAGGGAACTGGGCCCATTTCGCTCGGCGATTATGGCGTTTGCCAAATGATCTTCATTGAACCCGGTGAAACCAAGGTTCTCTGATCGCCATTGCGTTATGTCATTCCGAAGGTAGAAGTGGTTGAGCAAGGCTCTGTTTTCCAGGTCATGATTGGGGCGAATGCAAGCATTCACCTTGTACACTTGCTGGAAAGCAGCCCCCACAGCCTCCACTTTCTCCTGCGGATCTTCGACAATAAAGAGGTCATCGTCCAAGACGGCGTCCTCTGGATTAATTCCTGCTGTCAGAAGTACGTCTCTGTTGTCTGTCGTTCTTTGAAGCTTGAGACACGGAAGATCGTTCTGATCATTCCTTCTAAATATCTTTTTAATTTGCGGAAACATGCTCGGGTCGCTAGCATTAACGGCCCGAATTTTGTTGTCCCAATACAAATTAATTGACAACCGATAGTTTTCTTTAATTAGTTGGTTGATGTTCTTGATCGACGACTTCAGTGTCCTAATCTCCAAGTCGTGAGGGTCAGTAAACCGTCGGTACAAGAGTTTGAGTCTTGTCAGCAGTCCACTTTTTTGTCTGTGTAATGCGTCAATGGTCGCGTTCCGGTACATGTCGGTTGCGTCCCGTTGCTTGTATTTCGGTATTGTTCTGTTCATTGTTCGTTTGATTGTCTCGTCCATTTGTTCTAAGTATTGGTCTATTTCGTTATTTGTCAAATTCCTGTCATTTGGTGGGGATATGTTGTTCGAACTGATTTCGCTCGATAAGGCGTTGGTAAAGCGTGGCCAGCGCACCTTACTGTAATTGTAAGTGTGCACAGGTACATACTCATCCAACTCCACGAGCTCGTTTGGAAGCTGTATTACGGCGGCGAGTCCGCAGTGATCACTGTCGTACTCGATCGTGCGTAAACAGTTTCTTGGTCTTTGACCCACAGTGTCAGTAATTGTCAGTCTTGCGTCCATTAGCAATAGATCCAGATAGGCACCGCTTCTTGGAAACGATGGCCGATCCGTAGCCAGCAGGTCGACACCATACTCAGTGTTGTATCGACTCATCCAATTGAAAAGATGAATACCTCTTTGATTCTGAATTTGATTTCCCCAATCTTGGTGTTTGGCATTCAAATCACCGGCCATGAGAAAGTAATTTTCTTCCAAGCTCAAGTGTAGACATTCGAAAAGTTTTTCAAGCTCTGTCAAAAAATCAGTTGGCTGAGGTGATGCCGGTGCATAAGCCGCGATCACATACATTCGCTTCCCCTGTTGGAGAGGAATGCATACGATGCACGCCTCTAACAGCCGAAATCTACGTAGATCACTATTATATATAACTTTATGATTTATGCCTTTTCGTATGAAGATTGCGACGCCCCCCCCTTGAGTGGAGTTGGGTCGATCTCTTCTAACGATATTGTAATTGTTGTTAGTCAATTTATGTTTCTGGTTCAGCTTAGTTTCGCTGGCCAAGAACACATCTGGACTTTGGTCTTTCAACAATTGGAAAAGATTAGCTCTACGTTCGGTCCTAATCAGTGAATTTACATTCACAGCAAGGATTCTAAGAGGCCTCTCCGACAGCGCGCCTTTAACCTCTAATTTGCGTTAAGCTAGGCAAAACAGAGTAGAGATAGTCTACCCTAGTCGCCTGCTCCTTTATCTGGTTGTGAAGTCCTGTCAACTGGCCTTGAATTGCCAGCAACATGCTTCTTATTTCGGCCTGAGCGTCCGGCGCCTTTGGCACTATGGCCGGTTGGGCTGCCTTAGCTGCAGGCTGTACCGTTTTTCCCCTTCCTGCCGCCATTTGGGCGTAGGAAATTTGGGGATTAACGGGCGTTGCTGTAGGAGCACGCGTTGATGGGCGTATCTCTACCGCTGTCTGCTTAGCCGCTTTGTTATTTCTTATTTGCTGAAAAGCTGAGCAACCCCGATAATTAGCAGGGTGCCCCTCCTTTCCGCAAAGTGCACATTTAAGCTGGGTCATGTCTTCGACCCGTTCCTCACCGAGTTTACACTCCCCCTTGATGTGGTCCTCACCACACTTAACGCAGCGTGCCTGCATTTCGTAGTTTGCTGCAGCGTGGCCAAACCTTTGGCAGCGCATGCATTGAAGCATGTCGCCGCGTCTCTTTATTTTATCCCAAGTTACAACCTGGTAGTTGAGGACGGAGATCCTCCTCAAACTATCCAGTTTGCTGCTGGGCGATAGCTGGACTAGGAAGAACGGCAAAGACCGCTTCTCCCGTCTGGCTCTGACTGTAGCGAACGGCTTGACCCCGATAAAGTCGAGATCGTCGCTCGCTTTTTGACGGAGCTCATTTAAGAGCACCTGTGGTTCCGTGCAGGAATCTATGCCCTTCAGGAGGACCGTTTGGTATTTATCCACTTTGGGGGTAAAACTGAAGAACTCAGTCGTGGATTTCTTTAATAATTCTTTAATGATTTTATGCTGCTCCACTGTGGAGCAGTGGATAGCATGTCTAACTTTACTTAATCTTTTAATAAAAAAGTTTTGGCCTATGGCCGACTTACACAGGTCTATGGTTTCCTGTAGCTCCATTTTATAGGTGTTTATTGGTGGCACCTTTTCTTTTTTATTTTGGGGCGGCTGTGGCTGCTGCTGGTGTTCTCCTCGCTGCTGCTCGTTCCGCTTCTGCTGACTGCGCTCCTGTGGTTGTTGTTGCTGCTGTTGCTGTTGCATTGATTTTTTTGGACGTTGCTCCTTCGGCTGCTGCTGTTGTTGTTTAGTTAGCAGTTGTTGTTGCTGCACTTCTTGTGCATTTAGATTTGGATTTGGCTGCTCTTGCTGTGGGGCTGCCTTTTTTGGCGCCTGCACCACTTTTTTCTGCTCGCGCTCCAGTTTCTCTCTTTCGCGTCGAGCTTCTTGCTTGTGTCTGAGTGCTTCTATCAGTGGGGTCACGATGGCATTGAGACGTTCCATCTCCCCCCGAATGACATCTATTTTTTGGCTGATGGCCTGCTCATCCAATTCTTCTTGCGCCTCGTTTTCCTCTTCGGAGGACGCCTCTGGTGAGGTTAAACCAACAAGCACATTGCTGTTGGATTCTCCTGTTGTGTATAGACCCTCGCCACCTTCGGACATGTATTCGATGTCGTCATCGGATGGCGAGGTATCAAGTTGTTGATGAATTTTTGCTGCTGCTGACGTCTTCGCTGTGCGCGCCGTCTCCTTCACCCCAGCTGGCAGCTGGGCTGAGGTGGTGGTGGAGCGGCGCTTGACGAGGTTCGTCGCACAGCTTATCCTCTTCCTCCTCTTGTTTTTGGCATCGGCTGTTGATGCCGTTGCTGGTTTTGCCGTTGTTGCTTCGGCACTAGTTGATGGTATGGCTGGTGGTGCCATCGCTTGCTTGCTTGTTGTTGTTGTTGATGCTACTGCACTAACCGTGGCTTTGGCTGGTGGTGCCATAGCTGACTTTATTGTTGATGCTGGGGCACCTTTCGATGTCCCCGCGGTGTTGTTGGTTTGCATTTGCTGCTTTTCCCAATCGATAAAGTTTTCTACTTCACGATTGTGAAAAAAAGCAGCCAAATAATTTTTGCCCGACTGGGACTCGAACCTGTGATCCTCAGGTTGTCGGTCGGCCACCTCTACCTCTGTGCTATTGCACTATTAAAAATAGCTGGGTATAATTAAAACTTTGAAAAGTCACTCCGATTTTATTTAAAGAAAACTGTGAAAGCCGATAACGTGTGCACACTTCCACAGATCGAGATCGACTGAAAAAAAAAACTGTCATTTGTGATTACTATTTTTATATAAATATAAATTTTAGCAATCTGCGTACGTTGTTTTGCATCAACAGTCAAACTAAATGGAGTGGCCAAATTTTTCGAAATTCAATGAGTGCGAACGAGAAAAAACATCTGATCTCCCCTTCGCACTCATTTAATTTCGAAGAATGTCATGACTCTTAACTGCCTGAACAGAATGGAGACGGAGCTGCAACTGGAGCTACAGATGGAATAGCTGTCAAAATGTTGAATACACACAAATCCAATGATACGAAACAGAACACGACGCAGCTGCAGACGGAGCTGCAGATGCAGCTGGACAAGTTGGCCAACTTTTAACTTTTGTATGCAGCATTTTTGACGTTTCAAAATTGTGAGCGCAACCAAGCGTTTACATGGGAGTTGAAGAGGGTTTCAAACTCTTTTAAGTCTCTGATAAAGACGTAAATTAATTTTAGCTTCCATTTCCACATCATCCACTTTTATTTCTGTTTTAATTTTTATTTTTGTGTTGAATTAAATTCGCACTGCTGACTTCGAATGTCAAAAATGTCAGAAAGCTGTACAGCACATTGTAGGGGAAAAAAAATCACGTACAGCATTTTTTGACAGCAACTACAGTTGCAGCTGCAGCTCCAGTTGCAGCACTCTATTCTGGTCAGGCAGTAAGTCGTCGTGTAATGTGGCACTATCCAATTGAATCGGGTTGAGTTCGGGTCAACAAATGTTGATTGACATTGTCGATCAACACGTCTATACTTACACAACACAGTTGATCAATGATGTTGATCTAAACTATTCAACATAATGTGGACGCTGTTTAGCATTGATTAGTAAAATTATAGTTTGCTGTTCATAAATTTTACTAGAAACTAAAATACATAAGAAATAAAATGCACGACTAGGTGGCACAGACTTCAAGGTGCTGAGGGTTTAAGAAAATTATAAGTGAAGATATGGATATTATGAGAGAAAAATGCTTAAAAGCATGAAATATCATACTTAAATTAGCTGTAAAATTTCGTTGAGAGTTTGAGATGAAAAATAAGGACGCCATCTTATTTTTTTTTATTGAATATGATTGTATGGACAAAAAAAATTAAATCGTCGGAGTGGTTTTCTTAAAAAATAATTTCTTATATATACAATTCTTAAAACTATTTTAATGAAAATTTTAGGATCCAAATCTTAAGTATTTATTTATGTCCACCTAAAAATAAAACTTGAAAAAAAATTTTCAACCTGTTTTAGGAATATCGAATTAAAAAAAAAAAAACAATTTGAAACTTTCTTTAAAAATTTGAAAACATTTTTTTTTCAAAATTTTGATATGCAATATCAATAGCAATAGCAATATAAGGTTAAATAAGCTTATTTAAAGTTTGTATATAAAACAATTTATTTAAATCCGTTCAGCCGATAGAGAAAAAATTCAAAATAAAAAACACGTTCTAGACAGGTACAATTAATAGTTGTGCAAAATTTTATGATTTTTTGTAGATCGTATTGATTATGTATATGGAAAAAGTTTAATCAAAATTGTAAAAGTCGTTTTCGAGAAAAAAAATATTTTCTTTTCCTTTTATATCTAAAAATATTTAAGGAGTACTAAAACACTTTTTATCATCAAGTTTCAAAAAAACCAAACATATTATAGTTTTTAAAATAAGAAAAATTTTGAAGCATTTTTTAAAAATCCGAAAAATATTTTATTATTTAAATAAGCACACACAAATATTTTTTTTATAGATTTTGGAAGTCTCTGCATAAAAAAATTATTGAAATCAGTCATACCGTTTTGAAGAAAATCAAAAATTAAAGAAATGCTTTTTGGGGAGGTATCATTAATAACCATTTTTGAAAAATAGTTTTCCATCCAAAAGAAGTCTCTACTGAAAGTAATTTATTGAATTTTTTAAAAGAAAAGTTGTCGAGCCGTTTTTGTGAAAAAATACGATTATGTAAAATTGCTAAAAAAATTGTATGGCATTAGGCACCGATATTTTTGACTCTTAAAAAAAGTGTGGGCATAATCACCAAAAACCACTATGTACCAAGTTTGAAGAAAATCGATCAGGGTGCTTAGGTCATGTTTGATTGTTATCTCATAGTTTTTGCCATAGCCAATATTATTTCTTAATTTTTTGTGATGTCTCATTATTGAATAGAGATTGACATGAAAAGGTTTGGTTGCCACGTGTTAACGTAACCAAGCCGATACCACATTCTTACGACCAATATTACTACCGAGACTCGGTGTGGTATCGCTTGCTATCGGCTGAAAATAAATGAATAAATAAAAAACCGGCTACTTTTTTCTAAGCAAAACCAAAAATTCCAATTTCCCCTCTAGGCAATTAAAAAAATCTTAAGTTCAAAATTTGAAGAAAACCGCATTAGTGGTTAAGGCTGGTGTAGCCTGTAAGTCGAGGTAGACACAGGCAGATATACAGAATTGTACCACTGATTGTTTTCACGTTCTCTACCTTCTATGTTTATTTCGAAATTATTTTCCTGCACGAACCCAAAACTTGACCTCTATTACCTACCGACAGTGCAAGTGGTACCTAGCTATTAATCCCGTCAGGAAACCAAAATTTTGAAAAATTTCGCCCAATCTGTAGGCGGATAAGCAAACCAAAATTCCTGCTAAAGGTTCATTGTTATAATCCTGTTCCTTCGACGCACGCCATTTTTGAAAATCAAAAAAAAATCTTAAATTACTTGGAAATTTCCATGACCAAAATAACGATTGATAACTTGAAAGAAAGGTTTTGAGTAGATGCGCCCAACTAACATAGTTGTCAGTTTCCATAAGCTTAGAAATATTAATATGCTGCTAGTCTGGATATGTATAAGGCTTCTATAAAGCTTTCATCCAAAATAGATTTTTTATAGAAGTCATGATTACAATAACTGCTTCTTTAAAATTGTTTGCAAGCTAGATATAGCAAATAAAACGCGGCTAGTATCTAACTTTGGATAGACCTCTGTAAATTAACTTAAAGAAGGAACATCAAGCTATGAATCTCGTAATCTCTATAAAGGTATTTTATTGCAATTGCTGTCAGCCAGTCTTCAAAAGTTTTCTGTTACAATTTCCAAGAAGTTTTATCGAATACTTGACTTTGACATGTGAAATCTTCGAAACCTTCCTCTTTGACATGTGAAATCTTAGACACAAACCATAAAAGAAAATGTCAATTTATATTACAGAGGCTCAAATTTATAAAAGTCATTTTAAAGAAACTTTTTAAAGCAATTATAAATTACGTAAATTATTGTCTAGTTGCGTTAATGTCTTATTCTAAATCTCTTTCTATAAGACATACATTAACGCACAAACACAAATCCTATTTCTTTACCGAATGACAAAAAAACAGAATTAACATTAGTTACAATAAAATCAAGTTAAAAAATATCGATCTTATAATAAGAAAAACATTTTTGGTGAGAAACAAAATTGGGCAAAAAGTATGTTTCAACTTGGGTGTGGTATGTATTTTTATGTGAGCGTTCAACAAAGCCACTTTTAAAGAAAATTGTCTATAGTCTATATAGTCTATAGCTTGTTTCCATTTATGAACACGTATTTCGAAATTCTAAAAAAGAAAAAGGGTAATTAAGTTTTTGCATCTTCCGAATCATATCTGAGATGGCAGAGTGGGTAGAGTTCTGGACTGTTAACTTAGAGCGGCGGATTGGGGCCAGTAAGTTAGTTTAAAGATATTGAAGTTGGCTAGTTTTTAATGAATTTTTAATTTTTGTCTAGCTTTAAGATAGTTTTAAGAAAATGAAGGAATACAAATGAATTAAAAAAAAAAAAAAAGAGTACTGGGCTGTCATAAAGGATTTCTGGGTTAGGTTCGATCCCTAGAATCGTTACAAAAACATTTGCGTTTTATTATTATTTCCAGTACATTAAACAACAAATAATCGTATCTGAAACACAGTTTCAGAGAAATTAAAATAAGTTCCACTTTTTCTCCTTTTATTTTTCAACTTCTGTAAGAGTTATATTATCCACTTCTATTAGATATTATACAACCTATCCATAAACACTCGTAACTCTATTAAACTTGTCTTTGTCTTTTCTTATATAGACTTTCTTATAGAAACCTTCCTGAAGCTACCTGTCATTAATACTTCGAATAGCGTTCGCTTAAACTTCTTTAAGACCTTCAAGAACTTATCTTAGAGCTTCGATAACGTTCTCCTTTTAATGTTTAAAAAAATTTTACTGATGTTTTACAGAAATAAGAGAGCCTTTTAAGTTAGTTGGGTACCCTTTTGTTAAAATGTGAATGTTGCACTTTTTGGGTGGGAGGGACTTTTGCACTATTTTAAAAATTTTTCTTACATTAGGAAAATGAAAAAAATGCAGAAATTCTTTCGGTTGCCAATTGCATTTGGGAATTATGAATTATGAAATAAGGGACGGCAAAATATTGCAGTCACTTAAACCCAAACGGTCTCACTTTCACATTAGCTGCTTAAACTTCCCGATTTTAATTTTTCCAGTTCCAAAAATCTGAAAATTTCCCATTTGTCTTGTTGTGTAAAACTGGAAATTTAACCACAATAATTTAACAAGTAGAAACTATAAGACCAATAAAAACCAATTTTTTTTAAATTATAATAACACAAATCTTGAACAGGGCAGGAACCGAATTCTTCGACAAATCTTGGCCTCTCTCCTCGGACTCGACAGCGACACCTACCTCGTGCTGAACAACGTTTTTGTGTAGCTTTTTTTTGTTTTGCTTACGCTTACTTCTAGATCCAAGTACCGATCAAACTGCTGCAACAGCATTTGATCCGCATACATTGCCATGCCACAAATTCCCAGCCAATAACCATAAAGATAAAGTCAGTGTATTTTATTTTTTTATTTTTGTTAAACCCTTTGGTTTCTTCTTTCCGGTAACTTTAATCGAGATCTTGAATACGAAGCAATGTTGTCTATTTGTTCCTTAAATAAAAGAAATCGGTTATGAAGATTGTATATTTCAATATAGCCAAATAATCAAATGAACCGCACTGTTTTCTTGGAGGTCATGACGGCCATCAGTAACTAAAACTACTGTCATTCTGCAAAAACCGTACTCATTTTCGAAAGGATATATTACTCATTATTTCATATATGGAGTGGTAAAGGATAAATGTAAACACAGTGGCACGCCCTCTTAAACAAAACAATCATCAGGAGCATAAAAAGCAAAAGCATTTTGAACAACCGTTAAAATTAATGCTGCACCCAGAGCAAGTGAGATATTGTCACACTCATTCAAATCGGGCAAGAGGATATCCCTCGTATATAACACAAAATATTCGGCGAGGGATAGACATTTTGCTCCTCCACGCTCCACGCTCCATGGTTCCTCGATCCTCGCCATCGAAACTGCCGGGAAACTTCTCGCCTGATATATTGGTATACTCTATAGCAGTGGGACAGAAATCTGGAAAGTTTTTTAGCTTATTTGCTATGCATGAGCGGTTTTTCGTGTTGAAATTTGACTTTTAAATTGCTATTGCTCTACGAAATCAGCGAGGGGGCGGCCACGGCAAGCATTTGAGGATGATTCATGCTACTGTTAGAAGCAGCAAGTTCCGATAGCTATACAGGGTGCTTCGGTTGAGTGCACACAAAACCGTTGGAGGCATTTCGTTCCGTAGAAATATCACTACCATACCATGTCACCATCAGCAGTGTGGAAAGTGATACCGCTATAATTCCGTCACGTTCCATTCTGTTCAATTCCATTCAACAAAAAAAAACCGAAGAAGAAACTCCGTCTCACTCCAATTCTTTTTTTCGATTCACACCAATGAGTCAAAGTGATTGTTGAATTATAAAATGCATTTCGCCAAAGGCGCGAATTGCAAAAGGCTTTCGCAGAATACTCTCGCACATTGGATTGATGATAAAAAAGTTCGCTTTTTGGACGATAAAATTATATGGGAACGCATTCAAGTGTAGAACCTTCCTCTGCAAGTTCGAGAGCGGAATGTTTTTTTTTCTTCTTTGGTTGTATTCTCTGGCAGGATAACTTTACTGAAAGTAAATAAAAGTTTTAGATGTTTAGTTCCTCCGGAGGATATCTTTCTTCTATACTTCTTGTGGTTGATTCGTTTGAAATGCTTTTCAATATTGCGATAATCTTTAAGCGTTAGACTGCATAGTATTAAACAATATTTGAAGATTTATTGCATTAATGAAATGAGTGCGGAGCTGATCTTTTGGCATTTAGTTTCAAAGTTGAAATATCACGTGGGGGTTGTTAAGATGAATAGTTTATAAATTTTGAGCGAAGTGAAATGGCTTCCGATTAATAAATTATTGTGTATGAAGAAGTCTAGAAGTAGGTGAGGGGCGGCTCTTTCGCTAGTGAGTTATGTGGAATATGGAACGTAGCATAGAGCATAGAGTACATGGATATCATCTTTTATTGATGAAATATGATTTGTTGGCTTATATATTTATTTTTAATAAAAAGTTATTTTTAAAACTTTTTTTAACTTAATGAATGTGTTTTTTTTCGTTATTTTCATGTTTTTTTCAAGAAAAAGTAAACAATAACAAATTTGTTCCATTTTACATCTTTTTGTAAAAATGCTTTCGAAAATCTTGAATATGTTAATTGTGTTTTAACAGATTTTAGTAAGGCATTTGACAAGTTATTCTTTTGAAAGTGTTAATACGATTTTTTAAATGGATCTCACCATACCTAAAACACAGATGTCATAGTGTAATATTTTGTAATGGATGTTCGCTCCTATTCCATTTTAATTCAGGTGTTCCTCAGGGTAGTCTTTTGGGGCCACTATTGTCTATTTTATTTGTAAATTACATAATCCCGATCATAAACAATTCTTGTATTCTGATTTATGCTGATGACATCAAGTTTTAGAAAAGATCAAAAGCTCTACAGACTGTTTATTTTTGCAAGAAGATCTCACTTAGTTTAGGGAAGGATGCAATATGTATTGTCTTGCTTTTAATGTCGACAAAAAATTTCTCACCTCTTTTACGTACTCTTAATATAAGAATCCTTGAACAAAATGTTATGGAGTAAGGTAATTACACAAATTCCCCTTAAAAAAAGACTCTACTTCCAATTTGTGTATGAGTCAGTCAGTTTTATTTTATTGCATTTCCCTTTGGATGGGAAACCATTTTTCAAAAAATGGTTTTAATGGTGCTTCCAAAAAATTAAAACATTCTATTTCTATTCCATTTTTTTCAAGACATTAGTTTTGACTTCAATTATTTTTCTACACAGAAGTTTCTAAACAATGTTATTATTTTCTTACCAAAATTTTCAAAAAAAAATATTATTTTTGGATTTTTTGGAAATATTTAAAATTTGTTTGACATCAGAAATTTTGAATAATTCATGGTTTTTTTTATAAAACTCAGTATTAAAGGGTTTTTTATATTTTTAAATTATCTTAGGAAAAAATTTTACTTTACTGAAAAAATAACGGTACCTTCTATAAAAATGTTAACCCTCTCTCCCACACTATGATTCAATAGCAAAATAAGAAAAAAATATCGTTTTTGATTTCTATTTTGTACAAATTATAGACTTAAAAAAAATTGTTTAAATATTTTTTTTTGCCATTTAAGGCTGCTTGTGCAGTTACACATTTTTTGAGATAAGACAACATAAATATAGAATTCCGTTCAACGGTTTAACAAAAAAAAACATTTCCTAGAATTGCATTACAAACTAAATTAATTAAATTATTAATAAATAAAATAAATAAAACAAATCATTTTTTTGAGTTTAAGTTGCATTTTTTGCACATGTTAACATATATTTTCTTACAGCAGTCATTTTTGCATTGCTACATTGTTTTTGCCATTCCAGAAGCAAACGGATCTTGGTAGAATTGTCATAACATTTTCTTATTTTTAAAAGAAGAAATTAGGGAACGGGGTCAGAGAATCTAAATCGATAATAGTGATTTGCAGGGTTGTCGACTTGGGCTATTTACTATAAATTGGGCTATCTTTTTTCCTAAATTTGTGACAAGAGTTCGAAAATAAGTAGCCCAATTTAATATACCACTTTTTACTACTTTTTAGATTTTTTTAAGATTCGTTACATAAGTCCAACAATTTAATAAAATTTATCCAGATTTAAAAAACATGCCCTTAAAAAATATACAAAAAACAAGAAGAACGTGGAAGGTGGAATATGTAGCAAATTTTAGATTTTTTAAACGAGTGAAATTTGGGCTACAAGATTTCTGAAATTGGGCTACACAAGTGTTTTTTGACCCGGTCATATGTTATTTTGGAGTGTTGGAAGTGAAAGCTTGGTGCCCTTGTCGCTCCTTTGCCACCATAATAAACATTTATTGACAGAACACAAATCTTAAAAGTAGATAGGAATTCGAATGTACCACTTTTTAGATGGTAAATATCAATTTGCAAATTTACGACAAAAGTGAAAAAAAGGAATATTCATCCCATTGTTAATGCAAGAACAGCCATGCATGGCGATCCTAAATATTCTTGTGAATGGATATGGACGTTATTTAAAACGCTCCATATCTTTAATTCTAAAAACCAAAATTGAACATTTACCGCTTTAATTCAACTAACTAATATTGAATCTTTAAAAAAAATATAAGAGACTCTAAAAATAATTCGCTGGCAAATAATAAATAAACTTTAGTTTCTACAATTTTTCAGTACACTCTCACCGCGCGCACTGTTAAATTGCACTATGGTCATTCGTGATTACGCATCAAAGAAAAGGAAAACCGATTGCACTAAAAAATATCATCCAAGAACTGTTCTAAGCGGTCAAAACAGTAATTTGCATGTTTTAGTTGCGCAATCCGAGTAGTACCCGGGCTAAAAAACCATCAAGGAAAATATTTTAATCCTTCAAAATGGCTTATTTTAACAAAAATAATAAAAATTACATATAGCGTCCTCTCAAATAACATATTTGTTTAATTTCTCATTAACGGCTGTACAGATTAAAAAATATTTCATACACAAATTTAAAAAAAAAAAGTTATTGAATAAATTTTTTTTTTGAAAATTCGATATCTCAAAAACGGGTTGACAATTTATGGTATGCACATCAATAAATATTTATGATTTGCATACCCAAAGTTTCTTAAATGTTTTAAGACTTTGATATATGTACATAAAAACTTTTTTCTAAGAAACCATATTCCAACGATTTAATTTTTTTTTTCATACAATCATATATTCAATCGAGCACTAAGATCTCTTTCTTTTTAATTATTCCAAAGTCTCAGAGAAGTTGTTTTAACTGATTTTAATATAGTGTTTCATGCTTTAAAAGATATAATTTTCTTAAAATACTCAGCGTCTTGAACATAAGAGCATTAGTACTTGCGACCCAGTTGCGCATTTTATTTTATTTTTTTACATACCATGTGATTCCTGTAAAAAAATAAATTAAAATAAATAAAATAAACCTAACAAAAAATTCAGAGCATGTGGTATACAAGAAAAAATCTCACCAAAGAGAGATAATAATTCTCCCCGCTTGAACAGGAGGCAAAATTATTAATGAACCAAATTATATTAAATTAAAATAAAAATTATTTAAAAAGACAGCAATACTAAGGTACAGTATAGTTTTGTAGATTTTGAAAAGGCTTAATTCTTATGATTTCTTTTCAAATTAAGTTAATTAAATAAATAGTTTTAGCAAAAACTATTTTCAATACAAAATAAAAAATTAAATATTGAATTTTTCTTCAAAATGTTGACTTGAAACAATTGTTTGTCAAAACTATTAGTCAAAAAAATTTAATTTGAAAATAAACCAAAAGACTGAATTTTTGGCTTTCTAATAAGCTGTAAAATAATACTGTAAGTGTTGTCGTTGATTTTCAATTTATTTTTTTCTTTTCTATTTAATGCTGTTTTTCTATTGAATTGCCCTTTACACTTTGAGATAAAAAAGAGCGCAATCTTGATTCTTGATTGAATATGATTTAATGCAAAAAAATATTTAAAATCATTGGAGCAGTTTTCTTAAGAAATAATTTCTGATATATCAAATTCTTAAAACAGTTTTAAGGAAAATTTTTGGTACGAAAATCGTTAGTATTTATTTATGTGCATATAAAACTTAAATTTCAAAAAAGTTTTCAACCCGATTTTGATATATAGAATTTTAAAACAAAAATTTCAAACTTTTTTTTTTAAATTCAAACATTTTTTTTTGAAAATTTTGTATGTACATATATAAAAAAAATAATCTAAATCTGTACAGCAGATAATGAGAAAAATCAAAATGAATAAAATTGTTCTATTAGAATTACTATTAATAGTTGCTATTTGTAAATTTTTATATTTTTTGGTATTAGCTATATTGCACCAATTTCAGCATACGGAAAAAAGTTCAATTAAAATTGTAAGAGCCGTTTTTATTATTTTCTTTAACGGTTTTTTAATATTTGTATTTTATTTTTTCATAAAAATAACAATTTTTCTTAAAACAATTTACAGAGTTTAAAAGCCTTAAAATAACGAGTTTTATAAAAATCAACCGGTTATTTGTCATAATTTGATTTTCAAAAAAAAAAAATGTTTGAATATTCTTTTTTTTTAGTTTTTAAGAAAAACTATTTGAATTGCTAAGAAGCCTCTGTATAAAAAATTATGGAAATTAAATTAACGGCTTTGAAGAAAATCGAAAATAAAAAGAGACTGGGTGCGACCCACACTGGTACCTTCCCATTAGTGCCCTCGGAAGTTAGAGGCCCGATGTTATTTTATTTTTAAAAATCGACAGTGTAATATTTTCGAAAAGTTTTAAGGTATGCAATATGAAATCAAGTGAAGATAAGTGAGTAGAAAAAAACCAACCCAAAGCCAATATCATTGATGTTGGTGAAGTTAGCAGGGCAACTTTCAATATGCGTGGAATAAAATAAACCCGAAGTCGCTAGCATGATTTATTCTTGAAATATTCGAAATTAAAGAAATTCAACAACGGTTTTTTTAAATTGCTGTAGTAAAAAAATGCTTATTGAATTTTTTGAAAGTCCTTTCTGCACATACCTATTGAAACTTTTATCTATAGAATAAAATGTATTTGAAGTCTTCTTGAGATATGGTGAGGGAACGTACGAACGAACGTAGAGACACAGAATTCTCTCTAAAAATGATGGATTCTGATTCTATGGAGCTCGAAACGTGAAGATTTGTCACAATTTACAATTCGACAAATCGGACCAATACCAATAATTTCCAATGGGAAGTTAAAAATGATTCTTTGGGGAGGTACTATTAATAAGCATATTTTGAAAAATGGTTTTCTATTCAAAGGTAGCTATTACCAAACGAAATTTAATGAATTTTTTTAAGAAAGATAAGATTTAGTAAAATTGCCAAGAAAAAGAAAAAATATGTGGCAGGTACCGTAATTTTTAGTTAAAAAAAATGAAAAAAAAAACGTGTAGGCAAAATAAAAAAAAAACACAATAAAAAAAAAATCAGTGTTGATCTAAAAGCGAGATTTGGATTTACAAAATTTCTATTTGCGAGATTTAGAAATTCAAAGTTCTAAAATTTCAAAATTGCAGTTGATATTTACGATATATAATAAAAAGCGATATTTTGTTATTTCGTTTTTCAAATTTTTGTTTTTTAAATGCAAGATTTCTTTATTCAAAATATTAGCAAGTACATAGCTAGCTTGGTTTCATCAAACAACCACTAAATTGACTATTTTTTAAATTTATTTTTAAATTTGTCTAGCTAAGTTCACAGATGAAGTTAGCAAGAAGCCCATTTTTCGCAAATCAAAAGCAATTTTTTTTGCTTGTGTAACTATTTTGCTAATGATTTAATTCTCAAAAGTGTCCTGTTGTACTCGATTTTTATTTTTCTGAATATTGTTTTTTTATTTGTTCAAAATATCGATTTTAATTTTATAGAAATGCCAAACCTCCTACGAGTATAGGGAAGGTGGCGCAATGTATCACATGTAAAAGATATGTCAATTCAACACTAAATGGAAGTGATGTTATTTTATATAAATGCTAAAATCACATAAAGTTAATTTCATGCAATATACAAAAATTTAAATGCCAATAAATATTCCAAATACAAATTCCGGTTCGCTCCAATAACAAACAACAGTTTGTGATATAAATCCTTCTACTTCATCTATCACGTTGTATTCGAAACAAAAACATTAGTTTTGTTAAAAGAAAATATAGTTTATTTGCCAAATTGTAAATAAACATTCCAATTAAAATCAGTTTTCTTTAAGTCTGTTGTGTCTCTCCTTGGTTGCATACATACATTTGCGTCATTCAGGATTGAATGAATTTCCAAGTTCCTTTTCAATATTAAGTGCACCTTGTGTACAAAAATAAAAAAAAAAATAAGAAGAAATTTTGCAGACAATGCTGGGTTTAATTTGCCAACCAATTAAGGTCGGGAACTTTGCCAAACAATAAACTCTTCCATACTTTGGCCGACATCTGTCCAGTTTGTACACCCTGTGTTCCACCATCCAGTGATGCCTGTGTGGTATATCCTTTTTTGAGCTCTGAAGCACCGCATGACCACATTCAGCTCAAGCAGTGGCACAGTATAGTACAAATTGGAGAGTGGACCAAGTGCGACAGTTTGGGAGTTTGGAGGGGGGGGGGGTTTGATTTCGAAAGAACAGACAAGTTTCGTGGGAAAACCCCCTGTGAGTAAAGGACATTATATATGAATCTACATGCGAAGCACTAATGGCACAACAGAAAACACACATCATGACTTTTGTCTCACTTATTTTGATTACATTTCCATTTTGGGGTGGTTTTGTTTTTGTAACACCACTCTGTATACGCTCCACGCCCACCACACACAGCTCCATCAATTCAGGACCATTATCAGCTTATATACGGGGGTATTGAAAACATTCAGAGAAAGTCCAATGGTCAATCTATTAATATTCAAATTTCCAAACGAACCGTTTTGTCGATTTAAATTTGTTTTATAATGCAACGCATTTCTAAGCGGATGAACTGGGAAATTGTTGCGAACCAGGGATGTTAATGATCGATTTTTTTCCAGTTTTTTTTTTTTTTGTTTTCTTTTATTTTAATTTATTTTTAATTTTAAATGAAAGAGCTTTGAATGAGTAAAAGCAAAATGTAATTTATGTAGTCTAAGCTGTCAGTTCTTTTGGAAATTTTAAAATTGCTAGATTTACGGATGTATCGTACATAGAATTCGTTCAGCCGACCGACATTCTGTACGAGTATATAGCTATTGTATACATGCAATCGGATGTAGGTATCAAAAGTTTTCCAATTTCCATTTTCAGGATAGTGGGTTTTATTTTTATGTATTTTTAGCTCGTATGTACAGCTAGTTTTTGATTGAATTAGGTTTAGCGTCATAATACTGAGCCAAATTGTAAGCGTTTGGTTTGATTTCATTGACCACGTGTGTAGTAGAGGTGAAAATTAATTTAAATTTTATACAAAATCATAGGAAAGGTTTATCTTACTGTTAATTTAACTTTGTTTTGTTTCCTGATTTGTGTTTGAGGGTTTCTATAGAAAATTTTAAAATTGTGGACTTACTTTTTGGGACTCATTTGATTGAAAACAATAATTTTACCTAGTTAAGGGTTGATTTTTACGAATTTTTAAAGTACATATTTTGATAACGAGGTCTAGAGTGTACCGACACTTCCCTCCGATTCTCGTCCTTTCAGTTGCCAATTTTCCATCTGCGGCAGATGATGAAGGTATGCTCAACATAAGGTCTGGTGGGGAGTCTCCGTACTGGTAGACTGAGGGGCTAAATTTGTTTTTGTTTTGCCGATCTTTTTTAGAAATGCGTTGAAATACTATTGTTTGTTCGTGTCCGGGGGTGAAGTTAACCTCACCTTATTCCACACATTCCAGTCATTGATATTTGTAATCAGCCAGGCTGTCCTAATTTGTCTGCTTT
The DNA here is from genome assembly GCA_946251815.1 of Dasysyrphus albostriatus. NCBI lineage: Eukaryota > Metazoa > Arthropoda > Insecta > Diptera > Syrphidae > Dasysyrphus > Dasysyrphus albostriatus. Next base: position 59,425,771 of record OX276337.1, on the reverse strand, counting down.
CTAAACACCAACGCTCTTGTCATTTCTGTTTTGCGAGATGTTTTGCCTTATCTATTGCCGATTCCACTCCAATTTTTGCCATTTAGAAGACTTACCTCCTTTCAGCCGCTAGGAGGTAGATGGGAGTGTTCCTGTACATAAAGGGTGTTTTTTTTTTAAACTTGTGGTTTTCAATCTTGCAATACTTTTTTCGTATTTTCATAATGAAGGCAATTTCGAACGTTTGCAAATCGTGCAAATTTATTACCAAAATATTAGTTCGGTTCGAGCGACATATCGTGAAATAATCAGTTGATTGAAGAAAACTTTTTGTGAGCGCATTATCTCGCGTCGTGGGGAATGTGGCTTGGTCTCAAAGAACTTGCGATTTAACACACAATACTTTTCTTTTCTGCCCAATTTTCACAATCGTTTAGTGGAATGTTGTGCTTCACAAGCCTTTTATTTGACTGTTGTTAAATGGCAATACACCCCCATTTTGATTTTGATTTAATCTTTGAAAAGTGTAATTTCTGCTAAAGCAACATAATCTCGACTTTGATAGCGAAAGAAGTGAAAGAGTTTAATATCCTTAGTGTGGCACCATGCTTTAAATAGATTTTTGAATTTTGTAGGCACCAACAATGTGTCTTTTAACTCCTTTTTTCAAGCATCTATTGTTCATGTTCAGCAGTAACTAAGAACATATTCTTTCAGCGCCTACACCTGTATTCCGTTTGGTCTTGGTGCTCTTTTATTGTGCAGGATTTTCGCAGCTAAACTGAACTTTTCTTTTGTTATAATCTTGACTATGGTAACAACTATCACAAATCATTGCTTAATCTTGAGGCTCCACTTTTGGGTTCCAACCACGTCGATCTCAGAAAACAACGACAGGTATCCCGGTTTTGAATTGTTCCATGCCTTAAACCAACTGCCAATGCACGAGTTATTACGCCTTTGCAATTGAAAATAATGAAAGCATTATTCCATTTGATTAAATGTCTGCAATACTGATGTGTTGTGTTGATCTGAAAATGGACAGGGTTTTCTGCCTTTTTCGCATTGATACGGTTTCTGTATATATATATTTCTTTCCTCAACATCCATACATACACCAAATGCTCGTTGCAAAGATGTAGTGCTAAGTCCATAGATGGACTATTATTTATGATGGTTTCATCGTCAGTAAAGAATAACCGATTCTCTTTCGGGTCTATCACAAGATACTTCCCTGTGGCACACTGGATTGATTGATTAGGAACCCAACTAACAAACTTGCTTCGAATTTCAGACATTACAATGTTATTTGCTTCTATAGCGCTCCATTTACCCCTCTGACAGGAAAGAAATACCCTTTTGAAGCATTACTGAATCCTTAAACATTTTCTGGTGCAAATTGATGTACCAATGTTTCTTTAATTCCTCTATAATGCTCTTAATAAATGACCAAAATACTTTCACTTCAATAGTCATGCCGTAAAATTATTATACAATCTTTATGTTAGTCTTTGTTTCTATATTGCTTCTATAAGTAAATATGGCGACGCCAAGCTGTAATCAGCCATTTTATAATTTCTATTAATTTGGTATCTGATGAACACATACATTTTGTATTATAGTCAATGTTTAAGGTTGGTATTAATTAATTAATTAATCTATTTATTTATTTAACAATATTTGGTTGTTTTAGCGACATTAATCTTTTATTTAATATTTATATTAATGCAAGCTTCTTGTCTCATACGAGACAATTTAAGATAAAAGTAGTTCCAATTTAATGCATTGAACTGTATATCTGAGATTGGTGTAGTGGTTAGCAAGTAAGACAATTGGTTCACACGGGTTTGATTCCTGGACGTACCAACAATTTTTTTTTTAAATTTAATTTAATGTAAACTTCTCTAAGACTATTATAATTAACTCCATAAGGGTACAATAGGAGTTTAAAAAAGTCGTCTTTTTTACGCTATGGAGTTTTATGCAATGCTTATATTTGTAGGTTGAGTGAATACGAACAGGTCCAGCCAGATACTGGCTTACGCAGACGACATCGACATCATCGGAAGAACCGACCAAGCTATACACGATTCCTTCATCCAGATCGAGCAGGCGGCACAAAATCTGGGGCTGCACATTAGTGAAGGTAAAACAAAGTACATGGTGGCGTCGAATGCGAGAAGAACAGTTGGTCAAACAATCAAGGTAGCGGAGCACGAATTTGAAGTGATGCAATCCTTTAAATACCTTGGGTCAACAGTAGCAGCTGATAACAATATAGAAGAAGAAATACGCGGGCGGCTTCTCAAATCCAACAGAGCTTACTACAGTCTGTCAAAGCTATTCAAATCTAGAAATCTAACCATAACTTCAAAACTGCTGCTGTACAGGACCATGGTCCTGCCAGTACTCATGTATGGATCCGAGACTTGGGTGCTTAGCAAAAGGCACTGTGACCTCTTAGCCGCGTTCGAGAGAAAAGTCTTACGGAGAATTGTTGGCCCCATATGTGAGGAAGGACGATTCCGGAGACGGTACAACCATGAGTTGTACGCAATCTACCTTGAAGCAGACATAGTGACAAAAATTAAGCTGGTAGACTCCGGTGGGCAGGTCACCTAGCTCGAATGAGCGAAGAGGAACCTGCTCGGAAAGTCTTTTGTGGTACATTCTATGGTAGACGGCAGCGTGGTAGACCATGCTTGCGCTGAGAGATGGCGTAGAGCAGGACGCCCGAAGCCTTGGGGTGCGCAACTGGATGGCGTCGGCTCGAGACCGGGATAGGAGGCCAGGACCGGACCCCGGTTGTCGAGCCGATGATGATGATGAAGTTCTGATTTGCTCATATATATTCATGATTTTCATCCGTACGTAGACTTTTGCAGGTCTTCTTTCATCTTATCAAACTTCAAATGTCTTTAAAAATAAGCCAACTATTATTAGTTTCTAGCGGTTGCAGTTGAGAAACTCCCATTTTTATTTCTTACTCAAATTGACGATCCTTTTGGACACGAATCTTTTGGTTCTGAACTCCCACTAGATACTAGATAATCGTTTGTTGATTCACCGTGTCTTCTTCTCCCTCTGGATAATTTTGAGTCTGAATTTCGTGCATATTCTTTTAAGTTCCACCAGTACGCAGTCTTTATTCATATTTGACTAGGTGTTCGTTGGTATTTCTATAACTCTGCAATTCTTGATTCTAGTGCATGTTAATTCCGTTTGAGTCGCGAAGGTTTCATCCGGAATGGTCCCTTTGTCTCCTGAAAGTAAGTTTTCCTCTTTCGTTGAATTTTGACTACGTTGAGCCCACGTGTCTGTACTTCATAACGTACCCAACTACTTTCCTTATAACCTTACTTTATCATTATGTCAACCCCTATTATTTTTGGGTTTATCTGGAATCAATAAACATTAATTGTGTAAGACAATAAAATTTTGTCATTATTTTTTAACTCCGTATCTATTTCTTGCTCCTACCAAATAGATGGGTAATCCAATTTTATTTTATGTTTTTTTGATATGAAACTAGCTGACCCGGTGAACTTCGTTCCACCTTTTACCTAAAATTTATTAAATTATTAATTTCCTTTTCGAAAGTCAAGCCTCTCTATAGAATGCATTTAATTTTCATGGAAAATGGTCATTTCAACGCTTTGTGAAAAAAACGTTTCTTGTTGTGCGATACGAAAACAAATATAATAATAATAAATACAACAGCTTGCATTACACAGCTTCGGTTAGTTTGTTGATTGGCTTTGTCATCATTTGTTACGCGATTAATTGATCCAAAGGATTACAATTTTAGGTGTGATTAGATTTTGTGTACTTAAATTCAGATCTTCGACGTCTTTATTCTTCGGCTAATCGTCATTGAAATAATTGCGATATTCTTCCTTCAATAATGTGCTGTTACAAGAAATCGATGAGAATGAAATCATACCAGTTGCGACCTCTGGAATCTGGCTATTTTCAATTGCCAACAGTTATTTTGAGCAATCATTGGCTGATGGATCGTTCTCCAACGTAACTGGCCACTCGCATGCTCATCCACAATGGCAGCTTCTTAACGTTTTGCCAGAAATTCAAAACAAGGTTAAACTGTAGGCGTTGATAGTGGGATGACCGGTAAAAATTTGACAAAATTAAACTGTCTGCCCGCAGTACCATTACTGCTCCAATGCTCCTCATATAAGTGATTACTTTTCAGTTTTCAACACCTGCACTGTCGCAGAGTTTCTTGAAGTGTTGCATGTTTGTTCTTCATTCATCTGAAAATTTGATAATAATTTTAGAACTGAATGAGCCGTTCAACTGCCTTCCTTCCTTCGTTACCAATATTCTTGAAGAGGTAAAAACTTTGCAAATTGATGCTAAATCAACGAAATGAGAAATGTTTTACCAGTTTAACCAGAAAAGTTGCCACTGTTCTCATCATCAACCTCCTTAATCAGTGTGTCGTGTGGTATACGTTATCTTATGAAGATTTTAGCAGACTTTACAGTGGGATATTTTATGAACTGATTTTGTAAAAGTGGCCCGATAGAAATGTCACTCTCACTATAATTATCGTTCAAATGCATCTTGAATGGAGCGATTGACTCTTCAGACTGCCGTGCATGAGCATCAGGCACATGCCTTCGATCAAGACTGAAAAGGCACCAGAAACAAGTTTCGTCCACGGTTCGGAACAATCGATGATCCGAGGCTGATGATAATGGCGAACAATTAACGAATTTGCAGCCTCAGAAACTGTAGCACGGTGAGCCAATGATTTGCGTTAGCAAGTAAAATTTATCCGCTGGCAATCTTCTCGAAATGTGTTGCACTGCACAGCGACTATCAACCGCACCATCCACATACTCTCTATTTTAGTACTCTATTAGAGGTACCTTTCCCATACAAAACTTTTGAAATTTTGTTTATTTTTGGGTAAGGTTAGTAAATATCTACCCAGGTAAAATATTAAGAGCAAAAATGAATACGAATTCATGTTTAACCATTTAGAAGAGATTAAGGAAGAGAACCAATAAAAACCACCCTATAGAAGAATGGTCAACCATTATCCATAAAAAAAAGATATCGGTCATGCGAGGACATTTACCTTCAGTCTGTATTGTATCAACTTTTCAAAAGCAAAAAAGTTTGCCTTCATGGGAACTTACTCTTACGAAATGAATTTCAATGGGCTATTGAACTCAACTTTGTTAATCAATTTCCAGAATATGCAGCTTGTGTATAGAGGCAAAAAGACTTTTATATTTCAAAGGAGAAATAAAAATCGATATATAATTATCATAAGCTCATACTCTGCCACTTGGTAGATAGTAAATCGTCTTTTGTTTACAGGTTTCCGAAATATTTTGCTCAAAATTTTATCCACTGTTGGTAGTCTCAACTCAACTTTCCACCAAACAATGTGAATCAGTAAAATGATTTAAATACTGTAAGTCCGGGCAACATAAAAATAAAACGATCCCCTCCTCTACAACACCGACACATCAGGACATTCACTCTTACGCCATAACACGGGTCCTTTTTCCTTGTACAACAGCCACCTGAGAAATAATTTGTTGAAGCCATATTGCTTTGTATGGAGGTATGTGAACAAATTAAGTCCTCAATCTGGTCTACGAAACTGCTGGATTCACCTATAAGGTAGCTTTATATAGGTGCGGTATGTTAAACCTTATTTCGCCAAAACCATACTGCCCCGCACCCTAAAAAGGACCACAAGCCGAAGCCACTCATGTGAGTTCCATCACGATAAGCAAAACCCCCCTTTTCCATTTAACAAACATGCCCTTATGATGAGCAATCCGGAGCCTCCTAGGCTGCTGCATTCTGAAAGGATTGTCGCAAAATCCACACAACCCTGGCAACCGAGAACAGGGAATTTTAATCACGCCTCACCAAACAAAGAAATTTACTAATAGACGATCCATTCGGTCTTCGGTGTATCTCTCTGGCTCTCTGATGGAGGTCGAGTTGTGTATAGAGATTCTATACTTTCTATACTGGCAGCGTCCTGGCTGTCCTGTGGCGCTTTTTGCTTCGACTTCGGCACAATAAAAGTAATGGTCGCTTCTCGGTCCTGGGCTAGGGCTTGCGATTGGGATGGCCTCCATGTGCGAGAGGAGTCGTTATAAATATATTTTTTTTTAATTTTTTTTATTTTCAATTTAAAAATAACACAAGAAAAAAATGTTAAGCTAGGAATGCTCCTCATGCTCGAAATCCATTTCGCTGATTGTGTGAGCAAGGACCAAATTGCTATAAAACAGAAAACTGAAGTAGGCGTACTCTGGTTGTGTGTGTGTGTGTTTGTGTGTGTATACGTAAATGTAGGTGTGCTGCTCGAAATACTATAAAGATAACTTTTTAGTATTATCCCTACGATTCGGATGGACTTCAATTCTGTTTTTAGATGTTTAATTGTCCCACAGCGTTATCCTGGTGCTTCTTCTTCGTTTTTATGTATTTTTTATTTTATTTTTATTCTGCAGAATCTAATCTGGGAAAAGATTAAACCACAATTTAGTTAAAAGCCTGATGACAATTTTATTCTTGTTCCAGTTTTCTTCCCTTCTTCGCTGAGGGGATTCTTGTTTTTCTAAAATGCAACTGAGCCATATAGTGAGTGAGTGAGCCTGAGCCAGAGCATGGATGTTATTATTTGTCCTCCTTCGGATGTTTTGATACTCTTGGTGTGAAGTTATCATAAGGAGTAGTAGCGGTTTTGTTCAGCTTCTGTGTGAAGTATCTCTGGAGCTGAGCTGTTGAGGGAGCTTCTTGAAATATCAAAAGCAATTCCTATGATGAGATGAGAAATTTTCCAAACAAGTGTGCTTATAAGGAAAAAAACGATGTGTGTGAATTGAGCTGAAAGTATTTTTGAAGCATTTTTTCTTTCGTTTTTATTTTTAAAAACATGCGGACCTGGAGTGTTTTTGATGTTATCTTGTGGAATAAGTGGTGCGTGAAGGAGTACAATATTTAAGTCACAAGATATTTATTTCTTTGTAAGAAAAGAAATTTGGAACATCACAAGCATTTAATTTTATTTTATTGAGAATGGTGATAGCTTCAGATATATCAAGGACTCCCACTAGTATTCTTATAGCAGTCTGGCCAATATGTAGGGACCTACCTTCTTTGAAACAAAATGTGTATTGGTGTTTATTTAATGTTGTAATGGCACATTAATCAATAAATTGTGTCGATACTTTCCCCATTAAAAATAAAAAGACATCAATGAAATTGAAAATTTTGTTTTTTTTTTGGAGAAAAGGCCACACCTACATCTATTTTGTAGTGAAATCAATGGACGAGAAAGGCTTGTTTTTGAAATTAAAAAAAGAGATATAATCGAAGTATGATGTTTAACTAAAATGAAACCAAAATGATTTTAATCACAAATACCTACATGCGTAAAAATGTTCAATTTCTCAGTTATGACGTTTTTATTTTCTGCTAGTAATTAGAAATCTGACTTAATACTCACAAGCCTTGCCAAGAAAACCAGCTAACATTTAGTCAGTTTTCTTGTCGGTTGCTGTCCCTGTTGCTGTACTTTTGTAGCGTCCCTGTTGAAAAACCCTTCATAACCCACTGGAAATATTTGATTTTGAGCTTTAATAAACTTAAGAACTTGGTGTACTCAGGTACCAACTTATACTTTTAGATCTTATTACTTTTCATGTCCGATTTTTTGCATTGATTTTTTGGATGGGTAGCAGAATTTGGCTGTCTTTACGACATATATATTTTTGGTGTGTATTTCCTCGTGGCATAAATGGTTAGAGCGTTGGACTGTCATGCCGAAGGTCTGGGATCGATTCCCAGCCGCCGACACCTAAAACCAAGGTACTGTCTCTTGCGAGGAACTGACAAATCCTCAAAGTAGGTCCCCTCCATTCCTGCCAACAACATGCACGCAGGAATGGTTTAGATTTATTAGTCACTAGACTTTGGTCCTCCACGAGCTATGGGGCCACCAAATTTATTTAGTTTTATTCATTTTATATTTTTGGTGTACTTGGACTCCATTTTGGAAAAAAAAGTACCAATCAAGTGTACAAGGTAAAGAACCATCTCAAACCTTGTTAGAAAAACTAATAACAAAGCACACTACTGGATATCACTGCTACAACCCCCTCCGTTCTCCCCCTCTTTTATAATATGTTAGGACTAGGGACTCCATCCCAGCCTCCGCTGACCTTACCTCCTACCCCCTTCGAAATGCTAAGACTAGGGACTCTATCCCAACCTTCGCTGCCTTAGCCTTTTCTCCTCCGCCACCGTAGTTAAAACAAGGGACTCTATCCCTACCTTCGCTGTCTTAACCTTCTACCGCTTCCGAAAAGCTAAGACTAGGGACTCTATCCCAACCTTCGCCGTCTTAGTCTTCTTTTCTCCACTGCCGTAGTGAAGACTAGGGACTAGGGAAGACTATCCCAACCTTCGCTGCCTAAGGCTTTTCTCCTCTCCCTTCTTCGTTTAGACTAGGGACTCTATCCCAACCTTCGCTGTCTTAACCACCAACCGTATTTTTGCTTCATACTAGGGACTCTATCATAACCGTCGCTTACTCAGCTATCCACCGTAATATACTCTATCGTTGCTTAAGACTAGGGACTATATCCTATTTATACTTTGGAACTGGAGTTCTGAACTCTCTTCATACCGAGTTTTCGCTTTCTACGGTTTGACCCTGGACCCCGCTGACCTACTTCAGCTGGAATCAAAAAAGCATCACAATGCATGCCATGATCCTTTAAAACAAGACTTGCGCTACAACCAGACCTAATAAATCCATTAAAAATCACCGTTACGCGAAATGGGTCTTGAGTACGAAATCTCGATTTCCAAAATTTCGAAAGCTTAAATCCAAAATGGACAAAATCCTAAACTCTTAAAATTACGAATGGCTAAAATTCCGAATGCCAGAATTCCGAATGATAGAATCTCAAATGCCACAATCCCGAATGGCTTAGTACTTACTGGGCCCTGTTTAATAATAAATTGCAAATTAAGATTATTAGTCCGGAAATTGAAATTGCGTTTCTTAAAATCAAGTAGCAGAAAAGAACTTTTGTAGTTTTTAGTCCCTCATTATTAAAAAGAAACTATTTGTGAATTTTCTTTTTTAAACTTGTTTTTTAACTAAATTTTGTGCTCATTTGTAGATGTCATACCTTGTTGATTTTGATATTCAAAATGAGTGATATTAGTGAAATTTTGTAAATTTTTGTTCGTTCAAAATTAATACAATTGAGATTGTTGTCATTTGAGATTCCAAAATAAATAGAAGTCAAGCCAAACATAGCAGTTTGGTTTCTTTTTTATTTACCTACTGAACATTATTCCGCATACATATATATTTCTTATTCAATAAAAAATTCAACCTACCTTAAATAATTTATGTTAGATGAACTTTGACACCAGAGGCGGTGTCTGCCACCGCAGACGGTCCCGCGCTTCGAGAGGCCCCAAAATTCGCATTTCTAAAATACTTTTTTATTTCGGTAGCATAATTTTTTTTTATTTTCGATAAATAGATAGTGTCTTGTAAAAATTAATTTCTTTTAAAAAACGCTTTAACAATTTTTAAAATTTCATTTGCAAAAATTAATTTTTTTAAGAATTCATATGGCAGTCCTCATTAACTCAGCTTAAGTCAGCTGTACAAACGAGATTCAAATTTCGATCCGTTGTTCAGCAGTTCACTCACCGATTTTGGCTAATGAACTTTTGTCCAATGGTGGTTTAAGGATGTTATTTGCTATTTTCACATACTTGAAACTTGGACCGTGGTTAAACCTAAGTTAATCCGCCAAAATCGTCTTAGAATAAGTTTTATATCTTTAAAAGTGCTTTCAAGAAAGTATGAAATCACAATTTGAATTGGGGCAGTAAAAGAGGGAAATTCGGAGTGGAAAAACGGCTAAAATCCAAATACGTTGATTTCGAGAAAAATAAAATTAAAGTTTATTACTAAGAAAAACCTTTAATTCAAAAGGAGGAAACAAGCTATTTTGTCCAGCTCATAGTACCCAATTATGCAAACTTATATTGATTTCAGCATATTTAATTAAGTTGTCAAAAGGATCTTCGACGTTTTAAAAATTTCTTTTCAAACCGGAAAAGATAATTGGAAGGGGTTTTTTTGATAACTTTAGATTGTCAAAACATTATGTAAATAATTTACACAAGCGTGACATGGACCGTTTTTGAAATGCCATATGTTTTGAAAGGACCTAACTGGAAGTATTAAGAATATCGGGTATTTTTTTTATTTTAATTTGCTAAGCTGACAATGTCACTAGGTCAAGGCACAAGCTTTTTTAAATATCATTTTGATCAACTTTTGGATCAAAAAACAGAAAATTTTTTCGAGTTTTCAAAGCCCTTTCTAGTACACATAAAAATCTACGAGAGGTCATCTATAACAATTTTTTTTTTAAGTTTAAAATTTGCTTATATTATAGCTATGTTTAGCGGAGAATGCAACCTGAAAAGTGCTTTTTCTAACCATTGCAATCAGCTAAAGCTTGTCCGATCTGTAGTTTTATAAATCTTTGGAAATACTCGTAGCATCAAATTTTTGCGTAGCTGCGAAAAGATAGTCGGTCGGCTCTCAACTATAATCAGTCATTACTGATAAGATTTCTAGAATCAACAGATTCAAAAAAAAATCCCATCAACTGGAACTGGAACTGGAACTGGAACTGGAAGGAACAAAATAACACCATTACTTTTTCTGCTTTAAAAAATTCTTAGATATAAGAAAAAAACAAAAGCTGGCTCTGAAATTTGTTGCCCTAGAAAACTTGTAGTAAAGACTTAAAGTTTGTTAAGGTCATGCACGGTTTTTGCCACCTCATTTGTGTGATATGGAGTTCTTTCTGATGGGAAGCAAAAATTGTCTTCCAGGTGGTATTTATTTTTTGCAAATTTCCCATAAATGAGGTGCCAAAAATTGAAATGACCTTGAAAACTTTTGAAAATTCAGTTAAGAAAATTCTATGGCTCACCAATTATAACTGAAACAAGCTGAATTTCAGCAAATTGCTTTCCATCAGAAAGAACTCTAGATCTTTATAAAAGGTCAGCTTGTTTCAGTAATAATTGGTCAGTCATAGAATTTTTTTTATTGAATTTTCAAAAGTTTTCAAGGTCATTTCGATTTTTTGGCACCTCATTTATGGGAAATTTGCAAAAACTAAATACCACCTTAAAGGCATTAAGATCTATAAAAGTTTAGCTGGTTTGAGGTTTTTTTTAAATCCGTTAAAAATACTTTGACCTTTTAAGACTATGAAGTGGCTTTTCAAATGGCATACCTATTTTTTTGGAATAACTTAAATGAGGTGCCAAAAGTTTTTTTGTGACCTTGAAACGAATTTTGAAAATTCATAGGAAAAAAAACTATGGCTGACCAATTACTGTAAATAGTTGATCTTTTATCACGATCAAGAGATCTTTCGGATGGTATACTTTTTTACTGTAAATTTCCCTTAAATGAGGTGCCAGAAATCATGCGTGACCTTAAGTGACCTTGAGAAACTTTAAGCCATTATTACAACTTATCTAGGGCTGACCAATTTCTAGGACTAGTTGACCTTTTCTGACCAATTACTGACCAATTAGATGGCATTCTAAAAAATCAAATTTCCCATATATGAGGTACCAAAGGTCCAGAGCCCTCTTCGAGTATGTATGTTAAAGCTTCTGTCACTTACGTTTTCATATTATAGAGTCGATGGTTTCATGACCTCTCCTCTCCTCGCATGAAGTTCCTGATTTGATATATAGTTGGGCCAAAAAATCCTCAAGATGTCTTTGCAGAAATCTATTCAAGAACGTTTAGCATCTTTCTTGTGACAGCGGGTGTCACTTTCCAAGTGCTGTACCCATAAAGAAGTACGATTTCAACATTGGAACAGAACAGTGGTCGTGTAGCTTGGTCTTTAGGCTTATTGAGTTGTTTATCCACTTACTTGGACAGCATTTCGAACGGAGATAGGTGGTTATGGTAATAATAACTAACCAACCCCCCCCCCCCCCCCTCCGCAATAAAATTTTTTGGAAATATTTTCCCAATATAAATACCTCTATGAATATTTCCAAACATACCAACAATATTAAGATTTTTTTCAAACATTTTGGCTTCGAAAAACCATCAATCTGGGAACACTGATGTTCAATAAAACGCTGAATTTTTATAACTTTGGTAATAATTTGATAAAAAAATTTAAATTTTGGTAAATTCGATGAAGTTTGCCCACAGGTAGATAGTTTGAAACAATAGTTACAAATGATATCGCATTCTAAAAATTTACAAACAATTTTTTATTGAACAAAACAAGGTGGCAAGACTTTTTTTTAGTATTTACATTTGTCTATATTATAAAATTAAGTATACCAATACCAACGTACTAACCTTCATTGCTGTAATACATTTTTTCTTTTTGTTTTTATTTTCAGGTAAGCGATATTAGTAACTTTTATAAAATCTGGTGGTAAGTTTTGAAAACATTTTTTTGGTAAATTACTTAATTCAAAATATTTGAATCTTTTAATTTCTTAAGTTTTTTTAATTTATATTTATAGTCCAGTCATATTGTATTTTTATTATGCAAATTGTGAGATAGTTTTGATTTTGCCCCTCTATTATGTTTTCGGGGTTGCGGAATCCGATTCTGAGGTTTGCGACTAAAATTTCGTGACGCAACATGGAAAAAAATGCAAAAAATAATTCTTAAATGTATTTTAGGGAGTTTTTCCCTAATGGCTCGAAAACTGCGAATTATTCTCAGAATAAATCACAATACCATTAAAAGTATACACAATTTACAATAAATCTTGTCTAAGGTTTTTTTCTGCGACAATCTATTTATACTCAAGCACTAGTTGAAAATTGACATATTTTTAGTGCTTTCTGTTTACGACATGAACCAAGATATATTTACTTTTCTGATGACCTTTGATGCGCTGAGTTTGAATCTGGTCTTGAAATTGATCTAGCATGTCACGTTTTATAGATATTCGAATCTATATTTTCTGTCGAGGTATTTTCTTTTTCAAAAAATTGTTTTTAAATTTCAATTCAATAAGAATTATGAAGTAAAATATTCACGCTTTAGAATGACTATAAACATTTTTTCGAAAAAAAAAAATACCTCGACAAAAAACATAACCCCAAATTTGCATACAAAAATGCATGTTTTGTATATCTTTAGATTCGAATACCTATAAAACGTGACATGCTAAAGCAATTTCACCAGATTCAAACTCAGCGCATCAAAGACCATCAGAAAAGTATATCTTGGTTCAAGTCATAGACAGAATTTAAAAATGTTCACATAAAGTATTTAATTAGTGCTTTGGAGTGGATTTTTGAAAATAGTCAAAATACGTCAATTTTCAATTAGCCCTTAATTCAAAATGAACTGTCGCAGAAAAAACATTAAACAGAGATTTATTGGAAATTGTGGTACTTTGATGTAATTTTCGAATAACTGGTATTTTTCGAGCCAATAGTAAAAGATTACCAGAAAATGCATTTTTCTATCATTTCTTGCATATTGCGTCACAAAATTTTAGTCGCAAATCTCAGATTCGAATTTAGCACCCCCGAAAACATAAAAGGGGGGCAAAATCAAAACTACCCCATAATTTGCTCTCTAAAAGCCTTTTTAGAGTACAAATTAACTGGACTATTAAATATCTACCAATTATTTAACCAAATCGACATTTTTAACAAAACGAAAAGTCAAAGCTCGTTTCATTAAAAACTTAACAAAAAATTTAACTAAAAATTTAATTTATAATTTATTTAATTTTGTTTGGCTAAGCAGTATTAAGAGAACGACAACCTTCTCAACTCATTAAAGTCCAGTTCTTTAATCTTAAAGTTCGATAGAACTTTTTTTAAATGAATGTAAGTTTTTTTTGTCGTTGTGATCCAGAGTACCAAACTTTAAATATAAAAAGTCTATGGTATTATATTTTTACTAGTCGTTCTGGGGAGTTTTTACATAGAAGTATTTCTGATATTGTTTTTCCAAGGATTATGTAGAGCTGTCACTTCAAATTGATCTAACTTCACAATTAATAATGCATCAAATCTTGTTATTTTTGCCTCGTTTCTCTAAAAAAGTACCTTACCTTCAAAAAATATAATAAAAATAGAAATCCGTGAAAATGTAAAGCTTTGGGAATTTGTGATTTATTCCATGAAGAATCTCTCCCAGTCTTCATATAAAAATACTAAACTACTTTTGCAATAAGTTAAAATTCAGCAGATCTGAGAAAATATTGCAGATATTTGCACTTTCATCATATCAGATATTACTTTTTTTTCTATAGGTACACACATCAAAGTCATCAAGTCAAATCGTTTAACCCTTTTACATCAAACGCCCCCACAAAATAATATGCAAAATTTTTGCTTTAGCCACTGGAATTTCACATTTAGATTGAATACCCCATGGCATCCTAGACTTTAACCTGCACATCAACCTGACCCCACTTTTATACTCATCTCATATACAACATACAAAATTATAACCTACCCATATTACCATGCATTTTATCCATAAAAAAAACAAGAAAAAAAAATATACATACATACATACTCATAGATACACATACATATATAAAAAGAAAGCTTACGTTATTCACGATTGGATGCTTTTATCTTGTTACCCACAACTGACAAGATGAGGAAGGTATACCCTATATTTTCATCCAAATGGGAATTATTTTCTGTGCATTCCCAAGCTGTTCCAATCCGAACATGCGGCAGCTTCCCCTCCGTCAAGTGAAAGAAATCTTCCTATACTTTTCTGTACCACAAAAAAAATTTAGCTATATGAAATAAAAAAAAAATACGAAAAGAATAATAAAAAAAATGTCAAAGTGTTCGGGAAACACGGGGGGCTAAGCATAATATCTAACACTTTGCATACCCACACCTAGGATTTTTTCATAATGTACACTTTGAGTCAGTTGATTGAGGTTTAATTTGTTGTTTTTTTTTTTTTGCACAAACAAAATTTGTGAAGATAAAAATTAAATCTCGAAAGTAGTTAAGATTAATATTCAAAATTTCAATAAGACCCTAAAAACCAGATTGGAAATGTCTTGCAAAAGTTATAAATACAACGTTAAAAATGATGCTAGAACCCTGTACTTTAAGATTCGAAGGGCGGGAGGTCAATGTTAATGCATCAGGATCGTTTGTCTATAGTTTTTCTACGTTTTTTCATCCATTAAAATCGTTTGTCCACCTTCAGTCTGAAAAAATAATTTTTTTTTTTTCGTTTTTATAGCAAAAACTATACAAAGTAAAAAGTCGCCCCAAATGCATTTTTCAGAGAATTGGACGATAGGGTTTGCTTGTCAACCGGCTGCCTATGGTTATAGAAATAAATTGGATATATTATATACTTTGTAGACAATATCCAAAAACCTAGGTAGTTTTAGAATTTGAAAGTTGCTATAAAAAAGACTTTTTTTTTATTCTGACTAAAAACGGACAAACAAATGTTTTTTGCTTAAAATACATGGACCCACAAAAAAACCCAATTAGCCACATCTTTGAAAATATTTAATTAATACTTTTATTCCTTTGTGAGTTGTGCTATAAATTAATAATTTTTGTTGACAGTGGATTTTTCAACAGGGACGCTACAAAAGTAGAGCGACAAGGACAGCAAACGACGCCATATTTCTTGCCGCTCTTTTGACATTATCTTTAGTAAGTTTTGCCATTTCACGATGGGAAGATATACGAGCCAACCACGAGTCGAAATTATTAAAACTTACTACCGAAATTCGGAGTCAGTGGCCTCAACGTTAAGAGCACTACATCCAATTTATGGTCGCCATAATCGTCCTAGCAGATCAACAATTGAGCGTCTAGTGGAAATATTTGAATCCACAGGCACAATACAAAATGAGACAAAGAATGGCCGTAGTGTCGAGAATATTGCTGCCGCTGAGGCTTCAGTTGCAGAAAGCCCAAATGTGTCTCTCACACGTCGTTCTCAAGCGTTGGGCATCTCTTTGACGTCGTTGTGGCGAATTTTGCGAAAAGATCTTGGCCTACATCCTTATAAGATTAAATGGACGCAAGAACTGAAGCCGCTTGACCACCAGAAGCCTAGTATGGTCGTGAATTGGGCTGAGCAACAACTTGAAAATGATTCGGATTTTCATCGAAAATCATCTTCAGCGATGAGGCTCATTTCTAGCTGAATGGCTTCGTCAATAAACAAAATATCAAAACAATCCACACGTACTCCATGAGTCATCATTGCATCCCGAAAAAATAACGGTTTGGTGTGGCTTATGGGCCGGCGGCGTCATTGGGCCGTACTTCTTCCGTGATGATCAAGACCGGCACGTTACTGTGAATGGGGATCGCTACCGTTCAATGATAACCGAATGTTTTTGGCCCCAATTGGATGATATGGATTTGGAGGACATGTGGTTCCAACAGGACGACGCCACAAGCCACACAACGAATATCACAATCAATTAATTGGAAACTAAGTTCGGAGAACGTGTTATCTCACGAAATGGTCCAGTCGCTTGGCTGCCTCGGTCGTGCGATTTGACGCCGTTAGACTATTTCCTGTGGGGCTACGTCAAGTCTATGGTCTATGCCAACAAGCCAGCGACGTTTGATGAACTTCGTACGAATATCGAACGTGAAATTGCAGAAAGAGCTTTTTTTATTTTTGATACACATGGAAACCCGGTGGTCAAACTAACCCAAGTAGCCCCATCCTCATAAGATTTCATTTCTGTCTCTGGGCGACATTTTTTGTATGTTTGCTATAAAAATTGCTTAAGGTTTTTTTTTTTGTGAAACAAATGAAAAGCTGGTTACATTTAAACACATTTTTGCCCTTCTCCCCCTCCAGGTTTTCTTTTGGGTGTACAGAACGGCGAGTTTTTTTGTGTTTTGGAGTTTCCTATAAAAAGTAGCATTGAATTATTTTTGTAAGCTGCAGATGGAAAAACGATTTTCATGACTTCACAATTATGTATAAGCAAAGAAGAAATTAATTTTAACCCTCCATAAAATATAAAGGCAAATGCTTTTGATAAAAAGAATATTTAATATAAAGCTATTTTTCTACTGACCCTATTTGATTAATTCATGGTGTAAAAGTTAACACGTATATACTGGAAAATATTTTTTAAAAAAATTCTTGTCGAGGTTTTGTTGCCAAATCGTGTCTGTCCGCAAATGCAATAAAACAACCCAGGCATGAAGTCAGTGGTGAATTTTCCAATTGAAATGGAAAATATGTTGCGAACAATTGCCACATTTTTGGGATGTGGTTAACATGGATTGGGCGCGCGTATATTGGAATTTGTACAAAGTTTTTTTTTCTTTCGAATTTTATTAGGTTTGGTATTTTGAATTGATATTCGAAAATCCTGAAAAATTTTTGTTTATTCAAATCTAATTCATTAGAAAAGATGGAATGGGGGAATTTTCAAATTCAAATGGGAATATATATCAGCTATGTTTAGACTACCTATTATGAATTTATATGAATCTAAAGTTTTAGGAATTATGGTCAAATGAAATAAAATGACAAATGCCTTCACCAGAATTTCAGTAAAATAATAATTAAACAACTATGTTTATTTTTCTTGAAATGTCCAGAAAGTTGTTGGGAGAAATTTTTAATTATGGAAGATTTTCTATTGTTGATGGTGAAATGTAATCGAGCAAACAAAATGTGTGAGGAATTGACTTAATTTCTTTATAATTTAAAAAGCTTTATTTGGGGATATGCTAGATATAAAATAAGACATCGTTTTAGTTACTGCCGAAGCTTCGCAAAGTATAGCACGGATCTGAAAGGTTCAACTACTTTCAATAACTGTATATGCGGCATAGATCCGGCTGAATTTTAGCGATGGCCTGGGTAATATAGAAGGGATCGGTCAATTATGGCATATTGGTAAAAACCTATGACTTCAGGAAACCCCAGAGGTAGATGAAAAGTGTAACGACGCGGCGTCAAATCATATAATCTTGTCATCTCCACGATTCCTGAGAGTTCCTCTTGAAACGGTTTTAAAATGACGTCTGCTGATAAGTTCCGAAATCGTAAGCTTTTATTATTTAAGCTTTGTGATTATTTTTAAGGCAACAGAAACTTTTGCAACGAAATGTTATGGTTTTATTGTATAGCCACAGAAATCCTTTCCTATTTTATTGTCTTCTTACAGACAATTGAATAGACCTTTTAAAGGGGAATAATTACGTGCAAGGGTTTTTATTACGGAATATGTTTGTTTGGTCCATAAGCTTGTTTAAAGCCAAAAATGCTACTAAATTCACTCATGCTCATAGAAGAGAATGGTCAACCTCGCTTCTTTTCAATATTTTTGGTACAATTCCAAAACTAAGCCGAATTTGACAATTTTACGCTTATAACTTTTTGTACAAATTTAAATTTTCTATCCATTCTATTACTTAATGAATGATTTAAAATTTTTTATAAAAATATCAAGCAAGAAAAGTTATCAAAAACCAACCTAAAATAAAATCAAAAGTCTAAATTTTTTAATTTTTTTTTAAACTGTGCATAACTTTTTTCGCCTCAAAGATACGTTCAAGTCATGTTTAAACAAAATAAAGTGGAGACTTGATATGATTTATGTTGGTTTTTGTGAACTTTTCTTGCTTAAAGCTTTCTTTACAATTTTTATATACATAATCCATTTCGATAGAAAATTTAATTTTCACCATTTTTGTAAATCTATTCTTAATACAGTTTGAAAATTAATTAAAAAAAAAACTGTTCACTAATCAACTTTAAAAAAGTATAAAATGTCATTGTAAGTGTTTAGGTCAATTTGTAGAAACTTAACGTCCCCTCTTTAAACGGGGGGGGGGGGGGTTAATGTATGACACCATTTTTTTTTATTATCTTGACCTAACTAATATCACCCCGCCTAAGGATGTCGATACATTCTTGGGATTCAGGTTGACGTCTCATTTTTGTGACTAAAAAGCATAGCTGGCTAAGATACCAGAAAAGTCTCGGTATAGTTTGGTATCGGTATCGGAAACCAAAACGATACCGAGACGATAATAGCTCCAAAACGATACCGAGACGATACCAAACAATACCACATTTTTTTGGACGGAAGTTTACTGATACTCTCGGTGCTTGGTAGCATCGTTTGGTATCGGCCAAAAAATATAGATTTTTGAATATTTTTTTTATAAGTTTTTACTTGTGATATATGTAGGTATTATAGGGCAAGTTTTGGATTCGTGCAAAAAACATTGGAGAAAACTAACAAGCAAACATTACATTACGATGATAGAAAACACGAAAGTGGGTGGCACAATTCTGTCTGTCTGTCTGTTTGTCCGTATATCTACCTACAGCCTAAAACCTCTGAAGCAATTTTCTTAAAATTTTGAACTAAAGGTTTTCTTGTAACTTTCCAGAGAGGAAATTGAATTTTTTTTAGCACTAAAAATAACGGCACTTGCCCTTCAACCGTAAATCTAACGATTTTTATAAAAAAAGAACACTTTTGATAAGAAACAAAATTACTGAAAACCTTTGTTAACGGTACCTGCCAACGGTTTTTTTATTTTCAATTTTCTCGACTTAAACGACTTCTGTCAAATTTTTTTAATTTTTTAATCTTAATAATATTGCACATCAAAATTTTGAAAAAATAAATTTGGTATTTTTAAAAAAATATTTAATAATTTTTTTTTTAAATTCAATATTTCAAAAACAAGTTGATGAATTTTTTTTGAAACTAAGTTAAATAATGTACATATTTTAATAGATACTCAGAATTGGCACACCATTTTTTTAAAAAAAAAAGCTTATTAAAATTTTATATATAAAAAATTAAAATTACTTCCATATTTTAAAAGTTCTAAGCTCCAAGCAACTTGTACATAAGAGCAAGAACTTGTGATTCAGTCATGCATTTTATTTCCTTACGATTTAATGCGTACATTTTCTCCTTCTCTTTTCTGCATCTCTCTTTCCTTGTCTTCATAATAAATTGTACCTTTTTGTTTTGTCTGCACAATGAAATGCATACTTTTTTTCAAACTTAACTCAATTTAATTCAATTCAACTCTCATCATATCATGCTTCACTTCGCACTTGCTCACTTTATGCCTTAAATTAAATTTATTTTATTTTATTTCACTTCACTCTTTTTATATTTTTTTTTTTTATATATTATATTATGCTATTTTTTATCTA
The DNA here is from genome assembly GCA_946251815.1 of Dasysyrphus albostriatus. Lineage (NCBI taxonomy): Eukaryota > Metazoa > Arthropoda > Insecta > Diptera > Syrphidae > Dasysyrphus > Dasysyrphus albostriatus. Next base: position 59,405,510 of record OX276337.1, on the reverse strand, counting down.
ATTTAAATTTAATTTAATTTAATTTTATTTAATTTAATTTTATTTTATTTTATTTTATTTTATTTTATTTTATTTTATTTTATTTTATTTTATTTTATTTTATTTTATTTTATTTTATTTTATTTTATTTTATTTTATTTTATTTTATTTTATTTCATTTTTTTCTGAACTTAGCTCTGTTTTATTTTGATTTGTTTAGATATTTTTAGATGCCAAAGGATATTCCATCCTCGTACCTACCCAATATGGAAGTCCTCCAGACATAAAAAAAGGAAAAAAATATTTCTGGATTTCTGGAAAACCAACTTCAAAATTTTAGTTGGAAAACATTTGACTTTATGTCCAAACAAAATTTGGCCTTATTTCGGGTTTGAAATGAAAATAAAGCCAATTTTGTCCTATTTCCATTTTCAAAGAAAAAATTAGGCTAAATTTGAGATTTGGTCTTATTTCGTTGGGCCTTATTTCACGTCACCGAAACCTTTTGGCGTTAATGACTCATTTGTTCATTAACCATTTCAAAATAAAGACAATCTATCAAATTTCATTTTGAAGCATGTCTCCCTGAAGGAATCCTTCCAAATTACATCTAACCTTATTATCTTCTAATATTAAAGACATCTGTTACTCCGTTACTCACACACCATCGATAGTTTTACCAATTAAGTAGTAGAACCTAAAACGCTGCCTTTTTCAGTTATAATAAGCTGTCGCACCCTTATAACATAACTCCACGTACTACATATGCGAATATTTTTTATTTCCAGACATCAATAAAATTAATGTTCATGATGGTTCATGGAAATTGTACGAAAAAGAATTTAAGCCAATACCAGAAAAACTTGCTAGTTGGTTTTCATTTTACCTACGTTTTAGTGGAGAGATTGAAAGATATTAAATTTAAGTGACCTTTACTACAGAATACGAGTATGTTACGCCCAGACAAGACAGCTGGCTCATTGGTAAACAAAAACATCGGCCTAAGATATGCGTCTAGGAATGGCATGTAAGCATCCAACTGAGCCCTGGGCCAGAATCACTTGAGTAAAGGTCACTTTACGTAAATTTTTTCAATTCGTCGTTTGAGTTATATGAGAAATCCTGAATAATGTAGTTCTATAAGTTTGATAATAACCCATTGCAGGTAAAACATAAAAATTCGAGAAGGTGCTGTGAAAATATTCTAGAAATTCACACCATATCCGATGAGCGGAATCCCATTTAATCCCATCACCCTTAGTAGTTGTCAATGTCATTCTCATGCAAAATGTTAAATGCCTCCCCAGCTCTCTCTGTAACAAATCAATTAAAAAGAAAACTTAGACAGTAACCACACCAAAGATAAAACACTAAATTTTGTTTGACCCCCATCATCAGCAATATCTATATTTTTCTTTTCTTTAAAATATGTGAGCCCTATTCATTTTTTAAAAATTTCCTTTTGCTCTCTTAAACATGCTTTTATCTCTTTATTTCCGAAAAAAGGCCTGTCTTAGCCTCGTTTAATTTGTATTAAAATCCCTTTCAATATTCTTGGAAATTTATCATCGTATTATCTTGTGATTCACTTTATTTTCCTTCAGGCTCACACAGAAAACACAAAAGTCAGTCATTTCCTTTTGGGCACATTTTTATACGCATAAAAATGCCAAAAGCTCCCCCCAACGAAGATAAATCGAGGCATTAAGGCTTTTACTTTCAAAGGCATTCAACGGAGACCTCTTCGGAGATTAATCAATCATATTGGTGGTGGTCTGGATGGGGATTTGTGTGTTCGGATTTGGGTCCGGGTACCCATACCCATACCCACACAAAATTGTATGAATTTGTAGTAGATTTGAGTGTAGGACGTTATAGGTGTTGCCTTGCCACAGTGGTAATTGCCGAACGAATGGGAATTCGTGACGCGAACCTTTTTGACCATGATGTTTATATTTAGATGTTTTTTTTTTTTTTTTGTCTTGTATATCCACCCATAACCTTAACAACAACTGGTGATTTATCTTAGGACATGGACATGGTACCCACTACATATTGGAATTTTATAACACACAACCGGATAAACTTTTATAAATGTATTAAAGAGATTTACTTTAAGGGAAAATCGCAACAAAATTGGAAGCAAAAAAAGAAAATTGACATTGATCATCTCAATCAATTAAGTGCTGTCAATTGGGTTGTGAAAACGAAAGAAAAATTCGATTTGACTTTTGTTCAAGGATTATATGCTTAAGTTTAAGAACACAAGATTGATTTTTCACATTGTCATCTCAAATTGTAGAGGAGTAAGAGAAAGGATACGTACTTAAGATTGGCTTTTATATCCATATAGCTACTTTCACTTAAATGGGCGGCAAAAGTAAGATATTTCGCATGAATGTGAGCGAGTATTTTATTTCATTTTTCATGATGCTTGACAAAGTATTTTTCTTCGAAAAATAATTAACAAAAATCGCTTCAATTTCAATTACTGTCCCAAAAATTATATAAGTTGCGAATTCATAGATTTCTATGGAAATGTTTTCTTGAAATTTTATCTTTGTAAATTTCATTTATTTATTATTCAGAAATATGAAATTGAAAATAAATTTAAAAAAAATAAAATTTAATGCACGAACTTGTTCCTCTCAAGTGTCAAAAAGTTTAGAAATTTAAAATTGTTTATTAGATAAATGATGGAATTTATTCTTTAAATTGTTAAAAAATACCATAACCATAAGAAAGAATAGCAACACAAACTTATGTAAGCATTGTTTTGTTTTGTTGTACTGTATAACTATTGAAGTGAAACTTTTTGGTCCTTTTATGATATATATATAAGATAATGAAAGAAAATTTAGTATATTGCTTCTATTACGCTTATATAGTATGCTACATAACCCATTTTTTGACTTCGAAACACTCCTATAACGTGTTTTATTTACGTCAGAGGGGTAAAAGGAGTGCTATAGGAACATAAAACTTTTAAATTTCTGAAATGGAAGCTATTTTGTGATTTAAAAACAGATACAAATTTTCAAGTGAAACCTGCGAATAATTTTTTTCAAAAACGATTTTTGTTTTTTTAATTCATTTATATTTTTCCATTTTCTTGAATCAATATCAAGACTACATGTAGATTCATCAAAACAAGCCTACTACTTACTTACTTATCCTGCTCCCGATCCATGGAGAGTCTCTAGGGTCTCTGCCTGAGATGGTGTGGTCTTCCATCGGTTTCGGCCCTCGCACGCTCACTCCAGTCATCAAAACCAAGCGTTTTTAAGTCTGAAACCACCTAGTCCTAGTAGCGGAGGTTCGGTCTTCCTGGTCGTCTTGAATCTGGTGGCTGGAGCATTGTTGTCCAATCGCTCGATGTGTCCGAGCCAGCGTAATCAAATTGTTTTGGCTCTTTGGATTATATCCACATCTTGGTTCAGCTCGTACAATTCACGATTAAATCTTCTCCTCCATTTGCCCTCCTCGCATATAGGACACAAATATCCACCGATAAATTTTTCTCTCCACAGTGCCCAGTACCATTTCCTCGTTTTACTTATCGTCCAGCACTCGGGGCCGTGGAGTAGAACTAGAAAAATTAGCGTTTTGCTTAGCGTGCACTTTGTCTTTCGAGAAAAGAGTTTTGAACCCATTCGTTTGGCCAAACCAAAGTAGTGGCAGTTTGCTAGGGTTATTCTTTTTCGGGTTTGCACTAGGGTGTCATTCATGGGATTGATGTTTGTTCCAAGATATAGATAGTTGTACTCCTTGGCTATTTTGAAATTACTGCTACTAACAGTGACGTTTTGTCCCAGGCGATAGACAGATGAATCTTTGTTTGTTAATAACATATACTTTGTTTTGTCCTCATTCACTTCAAAACCAAAGCGTTTTGCCTGTTCATCAATAGCTATGAAGGCTTCATAGGTACAGTTCGCTTTGAGCGGCCGATGCAATTCCGAAGATAGAGCTTTCCAGGTTAATACAACTCTTGTAAACTTTCTGCTTCAGAACTAGGTTGAAGAAATCACATGATAGCGCATCTCTTTATCTGAACCCTGTACATGTCTGGAATAGCTCGGATGAGCTGTTACCCATTTGCACGTTGCACCGCGGATTTTGTGAAGTTATATGGCACAGCAGGAGCAGTTTTTCGGAATCTCTAGTTCTGACATCGCCAATTGAAGCGCTTGGTGACTTATGCTATCATATGCGGCTTTTAATCGATGAAAAGATGGTGGGCCCCGACTTGAAATTCGTTGGTCTTTTCCAGGATTTGCCTCGATGTGAAAATTTGGCTTATAGTTGATCTGCCTGGCCTGAAGCCACACTGGTTCATGCTGATCATAGTGTTGCAGAAAGGTTTAAGTTGCTCACATATTACGTTGGATAGGATCTTGTAGGCAACATGAAGCAGGAATATACCTCTGTAGTTTTTGCAGGACATAGGATCACCTTTTTTGTACATCGGGCATATAGAGCTGTTTGACCAGTCAGTCATTGGGCTTACTTTCCTCTTCCCACACTTGGTTGATGAACTGGTGCGCATACACCCTACCAGAACATCTCCTTCATACTTGAAGAGTTCCGCAGGTAGGCCATCCAAGCCAGCAGATTTGTTATTCTTAAGCTTATGGATGGCTTTCTTAATCTCTTAAGAACTGGGTGCTGGGACTGAATCTTCATTGACTGTTCTCATGCTTCTTTGTTCTCCTGTCGCTCCCTCTACAGAATGTTTACTAAGCAGCAGCTAGAAATTCTACTTAAACACGTCTACAATTCCCTGTGCTTCGGTGACAATGTTCCCTTCACTGTTTTGAAGAGCTTGCGTACCCTTTTTATATCCACATGCCAGTTGCTTGGCTGTTTTGTAGAACCAGAGGGTGTAGCTGGCGGTGCTAGAGCTGAGAGGCTGCGGATGTTCTTTTATTTCTATGCAGGGTTTTTCCTCTTTCCTTCCCTCTTTACGGTACTCCTCTCTTTTCTACTCTTGTTTTCCGTTGCAGCATTTGCATATAAGAACTAGCCTACTTATCAAAACAAGTTATAAGATACTGACTAGATTACTTATCAATATCTTAAAACTAGCCCCATTTGGGTGCTCTAAGTAAAACTATAATATTTTATGTTAATGCCTTTCCTTTCGGCCATAGAACTATCTTTATAGCATTTTCACACTGAACCCAAAACGTGGTTTTCGCGAAAATATCGGTTTTGGAGAAAAACCTAACCGAAAACACAAGTTTCCAATATATTTAGTTCAGGTTTTCGTAAAACACAAGTTTTTATAAAACCAGTTGAAAACATGTTGGAATTCAGAGATGAACACGAAACAAACGTACCTTTTAAAAAGTTCAGTGCCTAATAAAATGTAAAAAAAAACTGATTGAATGCTTTGAAAAAAAATTGAAAACAGCTCACGAAATTCTGTCATATCAAATATAAAACTCCAATCTCAACTTAACTTTCATAAATGGAAGAAAACAACAAAAAAAATGTGAGTGGTTGGTTAACGGGAAACCGGTTTCGGGGTTTGGTGCGAGAATCCTATTATTCTAAAAACCAGATAGGTTTTATTTTTTAACGAAAACAGTTTACCAAAAACTCGGTTTCTTTTTAATTTTTTTTACATTTTATATGAGGCTGTAAAACCCATAGTGGTCTACCTGCAATTTTATCGAAATAAAGCTTATTATGAAAATTCAATCTGTATTTATTAAACAAAATTTCTGCATTAAAACTTTTTGAGTTCACTCTCCTCCTAAAGAACGATTTTTTCGATATCCTTCAAATTGGTATTTTTGATTTACTATTTTTTTTTTCAAACAAAAAAATGCAATCAAATTTCAAAAAAGATTAAAAAATATTGCATACCAAAATGTTAAAAAAAAAGTAAATATTTTTTTGAAAATTTGATATCTTATAAAACGGGTTAAAAATAATTTTTTTGGAACTTTATTTTCATATGCCAATAAATGAACAGGCACTTAAGATTTGCATACCAAAAGTTTTCCTTAAAAATGTTTTAAGAATTTGATTTACCTACGTATAAAAAATTATTTTAAAAAAAAACCACTCGAAAAATTTAAATTTTTTCCCATAAAATGATATTCAATCAAGAAATAAGATGGCGTTCTATTTTTTATCTTAAGCTTAAGCTATTTTAAATATTGTATTTAATGCTTTTAAAAATTTTTCTCTCATAATTTCAATATCTTAACATATAATTTTTTTATACTCTCAGCGTCTTGAACATAAGAGCAAATACGTGCGACCCAGTCGTGCATTTTATTTTTTGTGTTTCGTTGTTATTTTTTTTTTTTTTTTGATCCACTCGGCTATGACAGAAAGAAGCTAAATATACTGTTAGAATGGTTTCTGATGGAACTTCATTTTTATGTTTTAACTACCAGAACTGAACTGGCTTTCTTAATATACCATTCTCTTCGGTCTCGATCAGACACAGTTCTACAGCATCGTCTTCTGAGAGGACGTTTTCGAAAATGATTTCTCACCCTAATGTTGCAAAACTAAAAGTAATCAATTGAATTTCATTTAGAAAAACCTGTTAAGAAAAATAAGATATTTTGAAATTGCTAAATAAATTGTATAGCAAGTACTGTTATTTTTGATTTTAAAAGTGGCTTGAATCACTATGTACAGAGATTTGAGAAGAGTGAAATTCTATTATATAGTTTTGCAAAAAATACTGTTTTTTTTTTCAAAGTTGATTGTTTTCAAAAATATTTTCGACTTGAAAATTTAATTTCTCAAAAACGTTTCACGACATAAACTTGATTTATAAAAGCAAATAAAAGAATGCAGTATTAGCTTCAAAAAAACTTTACTATTTTTTTTCTATACTATGCACGGACCAATAGAGTATTTGAAAAACGAGTTTTCCCACATAGCGGCTGAAGCACGTGCCCTTCCGCCCTCACACTAACTTTAATTTACATTCGGGGGATAACGCTGAACATATCCCATCAAGAATATCCGTTCAGTAATTATTTACAGAAAAATACTAGGTACCCGACTCTTTGCTTAATACACTGAAACTTGTTTAAAATACAAATGTGTTACTAACCAAAATTTTCAAAAACATTTTTTGAATTTTCAAAACTCTCAATAGTCTTTTTGAAAACATAATGCTTCGAAAATAACATGCTCGATTCATTTTTAAACTTGGTATCTAGATATCTAAAAGTTTTTAAGGTAACATTTTTTTAAGAAAATTTTTTTCATTTTTTTTTAAATTAGCGTAAAAAATAGTTTAAAAAAAACCATGCAAGAATTCTTTTGAACATAAGAGCAAGTGCGTGCAACCTAGCTATGCATTTTATATTATTTTATTATTTATCATCAAATACAAACACTTTCTTTTTTTAATAAACAATTTTTCGTTAAAATAAAAACGGTTAGGTTCAATTTTTAATAAAATCTCTTATAACATATTGCCGGTACTGTGTGTTTTTTTTTTAATGTTATTTTCTATTGAGGTCAGGACTTCAAAAGAATGTCCATATATACCTACCGTCCCACACAACAACCAAGCAAAGCTTGCATGGCGCTTTGATATAGAAACATTTTGGCTGGCTAGCTTCTCTTCTTAAATAAATTCCACTTAACCGTTTGAAAGGAAACTTGCCTCGAGGACACCTTTAATGCGAACGTCACGCGGAAATTTTCTTCGGAATTTCTGCACAGAAGGGAATTCTTTTCCTATGATTTTTTTTGTTTGTATATCCTTTGGATGCAATGTACCTACGAGTAGATAGATATTTTTGCAAATTTATATCCCATGTCGAGTTAACCTGGGGTGAAATTTGTTTCCACCCTTCACTCTTCTCCGCTTGCGTTCATATTCTATTGTTAGTCAGGGTGTTTTCGAATTTCTTTTTTTTTTCTATTTAGTTTGTTTTTTCTTTGCATTTTCTTGAATTATTGTCCTCGAAGAATACTTTATTCGTCTTGGGGTGCGCTTTGTTTTTGACCCATTTTTTGTCTTATTATCCTAAACTTATACAAAAAACTAGGATTTTATCGCTTTATGGCAAAATAAATGTCTTCATCCAATAAACTTCTGCGGATATAAAATCCGCAGGAGATTCATGTTGTTTGTTTTGTTGCACGTCAGTCGTGTTGTCTCGGATTAATACCTCCAGCTTGAGGCTGTGTTGTCGTATATTTTTCTTTTTTATTTTAATTTTCAACGAGATAATATTTTTTTTTTTATTTTGAAACGTCTTTAAGGCCATAGACGGTTTATTTCTTTTAATAAGAATATTGTTGATGGTGACACGTTTTATCCTTTGCACCACAGTCACAGTTTCTGTAGCAATCTTAAAGCCATATACACGTACATACATATAGTATGACGACAGCTGAATGAAAATTATGCCTTCGTTTCCTCTTCTTGACTTAAGAGGATGTCTTAATGAGTTTATATTCACCTCATTATTCGTTGTATTTTATCATTATTTTTTATATGTATAGGTAGAGGTTTACGTATATGTATGTATAAAAAGAAGACATCCTGACAATATGAAAGTTTTCTTTCCTCAAGCATGGAGATGAACTGGTTAAAATGTTTAACTGGATCAACCAGATTTCGTATACTTTTATAAACGAAATCGTTAATTGTGATAAAAAGATATCAACTTTATGATTTGCCCACTCAACAAAACTTTTCTCAAATACTTTTTGTTGTAATTTTAAACGAAAGTGTATAGAAATACTTAACTCAATTTCTAATCCTATACTTGACAATACAAAAGAGGATTATGTAGATATGGCTTGGAAATGTTTACGACATCAAGTATTTTCACAAGTCATTTAAACTGATTATGGGGAATTCTGGTGTCTTTAAAGTTAATCCTTGCAATCGTAAAAGATACAGAAATTTTGGCAGGTACTTGGTTGGATTTTTTTTAAACAAAAATTTATTTAATTTCAACGTTCGGAAATAATTGGTAGACGAAAGTAAAGCTTTGGGTTTCGAAATTAACCAATAAATTAGACTGACTGTCGGGAGTGTTGTTTTAAAGAAGCTTCTGTTCTGCTGTTTACTGAATACACAGTTTTTGCGAATTTATACTTCCACGAAGGATTTTGCTATCTCAAACTCAAATGCGATCTTAAAATCTCTTAATTGGCTTTTTTTCAAGATATTTGGAACTTAAAGTATAGTATTTTCCCGTGGGTAGGTGTAAAACCTGCAGGTCTCTATTAAGACCGAAAAACTTGTGCTCATAGGTGTGTGAGATTCTTACTACACGAAAACGACCTCTTCTTCCCAATTGCAACAAAGTTGAAACTTATCTAGCAATTTACCTTTGACGAAGTTGAGTAACGTGTTGCAGGTTACTTTCCGGTGAAAGTTCCTGCTTATTCCGCTATTTTAAAGCGGTTTTCTGTTCACCGCACCAAGTTGGAAGGTTTTGCTCTTCGCAGACGGCATACTTGATTCAACTTGTTAAGGCTGTCAATAATCGAGCGAAACTTTTTATTTCGTCCCGAACCGTAGGAATACCCTTAGCCAAGAAAATTAGACAAAAAAATGGCAAAACTACGAAAAAATTCCGACAAAGCTGAATTTTGGTAGAGAGCTTTGTTTTGACGTCTTAAGCGTTTCCTGAAAGTTCAGTTCCGTAAATTTGTGCCGTGGCTTTATTTTTTAGGGGGGACTAAAGGGGATAAAATTCAGTTCTTTTTTAATTTCTCGAAAACTATAAGTTTTTTTGAAAAAATGTGAACAAATTGTAGCTTATGTCATTCTACACAAAAAAGATTAACATACTTTTTTTCATACAAGGAATAGATTCTGAGAAAATCATGCAAGAATTTCACGGTGGAGTAAATTTTGTCAACAAATTTATTCAGATATAATTTTTTGTACATTGTCAAAGTAAAATCCACCCACTGCCATGCCTACCATTCCTTTGTTTTTCGGAAAAGACTGCTTTCCAGAGTTTGTTATTATTGGAACAAATATTTACAAATCAGTTCGAATGAAATCCCCCCACTGCCACGCCCACTTCTCGTATTCCTTAATTTCTCAGGAACGGCTCCAACGATTTCTCTGAAATTTTCAGAACTTGTTCTAATGGACGAGAAAAAAATTAGCAAATTAGTGTTAGTTAAATCCGCCAACTGCCATACCTACTTTTCATGTTTCTTTGATTCTCATGAACAGCTTCAACGATTCACATGAAATTTTTGGAATTCGTTCTAATGAACGAGAAAATAATTTTCAAACTGATTTTTATAAATTCCAGCCTCTTTCATGCCCACTTTTCAGATACCTTGATTTCTTACAAATTAATTTAGATAAAATTTTATGATTTTGTACATTCTATCAATTCAAAAATTGAGCAAGCACTTTTGGTTTGGTGAAACCTTATGGGTGTCATGCTTCTTTTTCAGGTACATGGGAATATTATTTTCTTATTGCATTTATTTCCATTTTTTCAATCTTTGCATTCCTTGCATTCATTTACATTCTTTGGCTATCAAATGGATGCAAAGAATGCAGATGAATGCAAAGTGTAAAAGTGAAATTAATGCAAAGAATGCAAAAAATTAACAAGAATGCAAAGAATGAATGCATTCTCAAATGATTGCATTCAATTGATTGCTGTAAGATGAATGGTGATTGCAGAATTTGAAGTCGCAGTCCCAAAGTAAAGTCAATAAATGCAATCTTTTTTAAAAACACAGAGCTCGCATTTTTTTAGTGGAAGGTAGGAACTTCCTAAAGGCCAATTTTGTATTTTCGATTTTCTTCAAAACGGTATTTCTGATATCAATTTTAAAAATTTCTATAAAGAAGCTTCTAAAAAAAGGAATAGTTTTTTTGTTTACCAACATTTTCAAACCATATTTTTTGGATTTTTAAAAAAGGTTTCAAATATTTCTTCGAAAATAAAATATTTTGAGAATTGATTTTTTAATGAAATTCAGTAGGAAGAGATTTTTAGAAAAAAAATTATGCAGTCCAGCTTCCAAAACTCGAAATTCTTTAAGTTGAATTTCTCTTTTACTCAAAATTTTATTGAAAATTTTGTCTTTTCAACTTTATTTTCATGAATTTTACCTCCATATTTCGAACTGTAACTTGAATATTTCTATTTTTCGAAGTTTTCAAATTACATTTGATGCCTAAAAGTCTCTTTAACTCGGACTTTTTCTCGTATTTATTTTTTTTTTAAATCACTAAGTTACTATGATTATTTTAGACGTTTGTATCTACTCTTAACTCTTTGCTCTAAATCGGGAAACCCCCTTTTGTTTCAATTTTTTGAAAAGTAGTTGAATTCATACCGTAATAAATTTCGAAAGTTTTTTTTTGTGGAAGAGGGATGGCTGAGTTAAAAGTAAGCATGTTTTTGATTTGAACTTTAGTTTTGGAGGAGTTTTAAGTTTGTATGAGCAGAAGTTCTAGTTTGTTAGAAAAGAAGGAACAAATGAAGAAAGTTAGGAAGAAAATTAAAGCATTTGACCTTCGAACAAAAAATGAAGGTCATCAATGAAGTTGGGAGTGGTGTTAAAAAAAAGTCACCATAAAATTTGGTTCACCTCAGAGTTTACTTTCCGTACTAAAGAACAGAGGCAGTACAAAAAAAAAAAACTTCACGAAACAAAAAGTTCGAAATAAGAAAAAAAAACTTAAATATAAAAGTGTTCACAACACTGTCTCCAAATGGCCAGGAATGGACACCTACCAGTTTCAGGAACAACTTAAAAAAATAAAAAAACTAAAAAACTGCAATGGGAATGGAAGAAACTGACTGGTAAGTACACTTTTTTTTTTAACTTTTGAATACAAAAAAAGTAAAACTTAAGATGCTGTCTCAGTTCTTTAAATAGAAGTTTCTATATTTTGAATTTCTTTTCTTTTATTTTGAGACTTCGACTTAGGAAGTTCCACTGTATTCATAAAAAAAATAACGGCACCTTTCGTATAAATGTTTAAAATTTAATTATGCAGTGATTTTTTTTTTATGTAATCATATTCTATCAAAATTAACGATGGCGTTCTTTTTTTCACTTTGAACCATCTAATAACTATTTAACACATTTTTAAGTCATGATTTTCATTGGTTTTATACAATTGTCTCAAACCCCTCAGCCTCTTGACCATAATATCAAGTACCTACGTGAGACACAGTCGTGCATTTTATTTTATTTTTTGAAAATTATTCAAAAACGGGTTGATATTTGTTTTATTTGGTTTTTAAATGTATACATACATAAATTCATCAAAATACACATTTTTGTTGGTAATTGCGATTAATAAATTACATAAAATAAAATTGTGAAATTTTTAAGAAATGCACATCTAGATATCGTTGGGCATTGAAAATGTGAAGAGTGATTTTTTTATACAAAGCAGCTCTTAATAGAAAACTGTTATAATTTGATTCTGAGAGATTATGAGTTTATGACTCAGGTTTTGACCAGTTTGTGTGTCAAATATTATTTTGGGACACCCTGTGTGTTTAATTGCACATTTTGATTCATTTAATATTTTTAATTTAATTTAATACATTATACCACTAATTTGCGTTGGTTCATAATGCTTAAAAATTATTACGCCCTTTTAAAAATAAAAAAAACAACACCTTATACAAATGTATTTAAGAGAGAAAATCTGAATCGCCTCGAGTGCTTTGAAAATTGTTGAAAAAAAGCAAAAAGAAAAGCAATTTGGATTATAAGTCCTCTGTATATACCTATTAAAGTGTTGGGCTATAGGAGTGGGTGTCAATAATAATTAATTGCTTCGCATTGATTTTCTTTCAACACTATACAAATACTGTTCCTAGCTATAAGTACTTTCCTAGCTACGTGTTCTGAGCGTTTAATGTTTTCGATAATATTCTTGGTCATTTTCATAAATCATGACTCAAAGTAGCAAGCAGCAAAATTGGGTTTTTATTTTTAAGTACCACTTAACAACCCATTTTGAAATAACTTGAAAAGTGTTTTTCTTAAGAGAGGTGTAATAATTTTCTCTGCTTAATAAAATAAGGTAAATTGAGCGAAGCAATTGAAGTAAAAAGCAAGTGTGGTGCTTCCCGGCAGTAGTTGTTGCAGACAAGAATCAAATAAATTTTATAATAATGTAAAAAAAAAAAAAGTATAGCAACATCCTTGCACTCGATATTTAAAATGGACAAGTAAAACTTTTCTTTAGCTCTTTTCGTTTTAATTTTTTTTTTCGGAATTTCTAACCTAGAATAAAATTAATTTTAAATTATCGCTGATGTGCCCTCTTTGAGTCATTTTTAACTATTTTCAAAGACTTTTTAACGACAGTGCCAGGAAAATAGTTTGTTTACCTTTTTTTTGTGAATTTTAAAAGACAGGAAAACAGTTTTAATTTTAAAAATTAATTGATATTGGATATAGAAGGAAAATGCTTCAAGTGAAAGGTTCATGTAATAGCTTTTTTGTGATGTTCCTGTTTTTTTTATTCTTTTTTGTTTCCAATAAAACTTTATTTATAAAACAAGGAGATAAGTGATAGGTTGAGTTGGGACTTATACTGTCTATGTTGTTGATTATAAAATTAATTTTGAAGTAGCTGTCTTGTCTGATTTAAGATTTTCACGTTGACTTGTGATGTTTTTTTTATGTAATCTCGTAGAATTATGTATTTAAGCAATGAAAGTGATGCCCTCGGGTTAGTCAGCACCTTGTTTTAATAAAGCTTTGTTCATATTTAAAGTTTTTTTTTGGAAAGAGAATAAGTAACAAGATGAAAAATTTTGGCGAAAATGATGATTAAAATATTATTTTTATGTAGAAAAGTTGACCTTTTTGCATTGAAGTGTATTTGTTGGTTTGGTTTTGGGCTTCCGGTCAAAGATGTTCTGTGTCTATAAGAATGAACAAAACGTTTTAACATATCAACGTTATTATCAATATTTTAGTTGTATGCCTTTAGATCAACGATATTTTATAAACAACCTAAATAAGACAAAATAGAAGTTTTATGCCAGCCATTTCTGAATTTTTTTAACGGATCTGGAATTCTGTAAATTAATCAGACAGTGTACGAAATATGATTTAATTGAAATCGACAAAACAGCTCAAATGTTTTCTTTAAGTTAGATATTTGGTATCCGTCTTGAGTCTTCAATTTGAGGATCCTTTATTGGTCATATCATCGGTATCAAAAATGTGTTTTTCTTTGGCATCTTCAAATAAACTTTCTTCCAAGTGCAAGCACCCGGCATTTCAGTTTATTGGAAGTAATAACAGTACTCATACTCAACTCCGATACAAGCTTATAAGGAATTATATACAACGAGCAAAAATTTCTAAGTTAAAATTAACGATAAAGTCAAGCTTATGGATATACAGCAATGAAATTACAAAACATATAACTCTTTTTTACTGTTCTATGCTTTTTACTGTATTTCTTTTAGTTTTATTTTGAACAGCTATAACCTGTGTTTTTTGATCCCACTTATGAGATGTAACCATCAATACAGTTTTTTTAATATCAAAAAGAAGTTTGAAAATTTTTAAGAAAAACCATGTAAAATTAAAATTTCAAAAAAAAATTGTCAACCCATTTTTGAGAAATCGAATTTAAGAAAACACATTTAAACTTTAGTAAAAAATTCAAAAATTTTTATTCGCAATATTAATCTTATTAATCTTATCTTATTTGAAATTTGTGAATAAGAAAATAATTAAAAATTTTTCAGCCGATAGTGAGAAAATCCAAATTTAAAAACCGTTGTGTTTCTATTTGTAAATTTTTGATAGTATATTGTACTAATTTTAGCATACAGAAAAAGTTTTATAAAAATCGGAGGAGCTGTTTTAAAGAAACAAGCAAATGTTTTCCTTAAATGGTTTTATAACATTTGTATATGGAAAGTACCGTTATTTTTCATAGAGGCTATTTTTTTCCTAAAATACTTTATATAGTGTACAAAAAAAATTAAATTTAGTTTTATAGATATCATTATTTTGAAAATCATAATTGATTCCAAAAAAAATATTTTTAAAAAAATTTTAAGAAAAACTATTTGTAGTTTTTAGCTTCTGTATAAAACAAAATATTGCAATTAGAATTACCGTTTTTAAGGAAATTTAAGATAAATCAAGTGCATGACTGGGTCACACGTGCTCTAATGTTCAAGGCGCTGAGGTTTTAAGGAAATTATAAATGAAAAACGATATTGAAATTAGTTAAAAAAAACTTCGTTGAAAGATTGAGATAGAAAACATGATTGTAAGGGCAATATGATTGTAGGGGCAAAAAAAATAAATAGTTGGAGCGGTTTTCTTAAAAAATATTTTTTTTAAATATTAAATTCATAAGACATTTTTAAGGAAAACTTTTGGTATGCAAATTTTAAATATTTATTTATGTGCATATAAATATAAAATTTGAAAAAAAAAATTTGTCAACCTGTTTTTGAAATGTCGAATTTAAGAAAAATACTTTTTTTAAAAATTCAAAAAAAATTTTATTTGCAATATTATTTAATCTTATCTGAAATTTGTATATAAAAACTTTATCTTAATAATTCGTTCAGCCCATAAAATGCGAAAATTCTATATAAGAAAACAAGTTCTATGGCAGGTACTATTAAAAGTTGCTAAGTCCAAAATTGTATAATTTTTTGTAGTAGATCGTATTGAAAAAGTTTTATCAAAATCGTAGGAATCATTTTTGAGAAAAAAAATAAAATATTTTCCTTACCGGTTTTTTAACTTTTTTATGGTAAGTACCGTTATTTTTGCCTACCTTGAAATATTTTAGAAAATACTAAAACTCGAGTTTTAAGAAAATCGATCAAATCGGTTTCGAAATATATTTGATTTTCAAAAAAATTTGAAACTTTTGTTAAAAATCCAAAAAACATTTTTTATTTAATTTAAGCACACACAAATATTTATAGTTTTTGGAAGCCTCTGTATACAAAAAAATTATTGAAATCAACCTTACCGTTTTCAAGAAAATCGAAGATTACAAAAATTGTTTTTTGGGAGGAACCATTAATGACCATTTTTTGAAAAATTGTTTTTCACCCAAAGGCAGCCTTTGCTAAAATTAATTTATTGAATTTTTGTTATAAGAAAAGTTGTCGAGCTGTTTTTGAGAAAAATACGTTTATTTAAAATTGCTAAACAAAATTGTATGGTAGGTACCCTTATTTTTGGTTCTAAAAAAAAATGAAAAAAACATGTGGGCATAAAACCATAATGTTTGAAGAACATCGATTGGGCCGTTTAGGCTGTAGACGAACAGACAGACAGAATTGTGAGGCCCACTTTTTTCGTCTTCCCTATCATCGTAATAACAAGAAGTCTCGAGTTCAGTATTCATTAAGAATGTATAACTTACCATAGTACCTATATATCGCAAGTAAAAAAAAATCAAAAAATATAATATCTCTAATTTTAAATAAATTGCGCACAACTTTCCTTGGAGTACGAATTTTATTAAAAATTGGCATTTCCGCAGCTTTGGCCCGAAAGCCCTCTGTCAATTTTTTTTACAAATTGTACCTACTTTTTGATCATGTCATATTTCCCCTTCTTTTTTGGTTAAGCCTAGTACACAGATCGCGTATAAATTTTCTTTAAAACTTGGCCAAGCTAAAATTTAGATAGTAATTTTAGCGCATAAGTACGCAGGTCCAGAAAATTTCCAAAAATGTTTTTGTAGTTCGTTTTAAAATTTAATCCAGATCTAGATCCTGATGATAATAATACACGCCTTTTAATTTAGTGGTGTTCAACGTGTGAACACTAGTAAAAAAAGTTAAGAATACTTATTCAAAATAAAAATTGAATGTTAGTGTTATAATTTATCATGTTTTATTTTATGCCCTTTTTATGGCAGTAAATTCTCAAATTATGAATTGAATCGATTGAGCCATTGCGGAGAAATGGATCCAAATGGAGCCATTTAAAAAAAATAATTTAAATAATACAAATGGGTGGTTTCGCGGACGAATATTACCTGCTGAGACTATTTATAAATTTTTGTTCGTCTCATAAGAAAACAGCTTGCAAATATTTTTATATCATTTAAGTCATACAATAGAAATGGAACAAATTGGGCCCTTTTCTATAAACCAACAAAGTTTTAGTGGCAGTGGGCC
Source organism: Dasysyrphus albostriatus (assembly GCA_946251815.1). Lineage (NCBI taxonomy): Eukaryota > Metazoa > Arthropoda > Insecta > Diptera > Syrphidae > Dasysyrphus > Dasysyrphus albostriatus. The sequence continues at coordinate 59,388,396 of OX276337.1, read as the reverse complement.
GATTTTACAATACATGCGCTTTCCAATTTGTGTTTGTCCTTATACTCGTACAAACGAAATCTAAAAATTGTATTCTCATCATTAAAGCTGTTTTCGATAAACATTAAATTTATAAAATTGGGTGTGTCAGTTGGCAGTTTTTAACTAACCAATTTTTTTAGTTTTTCTAGCTCATAAGAAAGTTTAATAAATTAAATTTTCAAATTTGTTTCTTGCTTCAAAAAAAAAATTAGTCTAAATCCTTATCCATCCATTTCCAAAAAAAAAAACAAAAAAAAATAAAAGTGGGTGTGTTAATGGGTGGTTTTGACAAAAACTACTTTTTAAGCTCTTTTCTACTCATAATAACTTACTTTGAAAGTTTTCGATATAGCCGTATCTGAGAAATCAAGATATTAAGAAAAATGGATGTAGCCAGATGTGAATTTTAATAAAATCATTTTCGTAATTTTGACATGTTCAATGGAACAAACGCGTTGGAACTATTTATTTCTAAGAAACCAATAAATAATACCAGTTGGGCAGTAAGCGGTTTTTACTAAAACCCTATTATAATATCCCAGGAAAATTAGACAAAATTACGAAAAAATTACGACAAAGCATAGGCACTTTTTGAAAAGTTCCGTAAATTTGGACCGAGGCAGAATTTTTTACGGTTCAGTTCAGTTCAGTTTTTTTCTTAATTTCTCGAAAACTAAAAGTATTCTAAAAAAATGTTTTGTAATCTTTTTCGTGCAAAATCTTATGAGCATTAACTCATTAGTTTTAAAAAAAATATATATCAGCTGAGATATTAAAAAAAAAAACGTTATTTGTCCATTTACAGTACAAAATAAAAGTAGTTTTTTTTGATACGCTATAACTTCAAGATTAATAAACCTAGAGAGTTTGTTAATAGCTCATTTTTTAAATAATTTAATCATCTAAATGTTATTTTTTCACGTTTGTTTGTTTTAAAAGGAAATTTCATCGAGTTGTTGAACAAAAACCAAACTACTTTCTTTTTTAAGATGGCGGTCTTCCCCTTACTGCGGCCACCCCAAAAACTTGGTTTTATAAAGAGAAGATGTAGCCAAACTCAAGTCATACAAAAACTTTAGCCCATCGATTAATAAAATGTTATTAATTTTTTGACTCCACCGTGAAGTTCTTGCATGATTTTCTCAGAATCTATTGCTTGTATGAAAAAAAGTATGATAATCTTTTTTGTTTAGAATGACATAAGTTATAATTTGTACCTTCACATTTTTTCTTAAAAACGTTTTCGAGAAATTAAGAAAAAACTAAATTTTACGCCCTTTAACCCCCCCTAAAAATTTAGCCCCGGCACAAATTAACGCAACTTTTCAGGAAATGCTTAAGACGTCAAAACAAAGCCCTCTACCAAAATTCAGCTTTCTCGGATTTTTTGCGAAGTGAAAATCTAATTTTCCTGGGCTATAAGTTTTTTTTATCAAAGGAAATTTTTATTTTGGAAATTTAATCTTTATCGATTGATCGGAAACTGGGAGGCAAGGATACTTAAAAATTGAGTGCAGCTTGAGGCGAGTTTTACTTATATTTTGTAGTGTAGTGGCGTGGCTGTAAGCGGATTCTACTAAAACTGTTAATTCAATCTTTTTGTATGAGAATAAACTGAAAAATATTCTCCAAATCATTTAACTCGTTTCATAGTAACCAAGAAATAAGAAAATTGGACGAAGCAGTGGGCGGATTTTAATATTTTTTTCTCGATCATAAAGACAAACTCTGAAAATTTCATTCAAATCTTCGGAGCCGTTTTCAAGAAGCCAAATATAATATCTGTGGGTTTTTGTAGAAACATCTTAGCCTATAAAATAATTTGCGAGTCTTACGAGAACCTTCATGGAAATTCTAAGGTTTCAATATTTCTTAGGGTTCTGTTAATCAGGAACGATTCTATTTCTTTGATCCGATCATCAAAAAGTATCGATTAAAATCACAAATTTTCATTTCAATCTATCTCAATCATTTCGATCATTCTCGATTTTCCATCCCAATCTCAAACATTTCGACGATTCTCGATTTTTCATCCCAATCTCAATCATTTCATTAAGGAATCTCGATTTTTGTCATCAATCTTTTCAAAAATGTCTAAATTTTTAGAAATTTTTAAATCCATCGACAACCTAGCCACCCTTCAATGATATTCGGCTGTTGACAGCTTGGGAGAGAGGAGACAAACTATTTTTTGACAGAAAATGTGTATTTCGATCCAAATGTCACCCAATTGACTTAAAATCACCTTTTTTCCGGAGCAGTACAAATTCTTCAAAAATTTTTGATTTCTTAGAGAATTTTTAATCCATCGACATCGTAGCCATTCTTCAATAGAATTTGACAGTTGATAGCTTCACAGATAGGTGACAAACTATATTTTAACACGATAAGTTTATTTTGATCTATTTTGATCTAAGTATAACGCAATTGCCCTAAAATCACCTTTTTTCTGGAGCAGTAAAAATTCTTAAAATTTCTTAGATTTTTTAGAAGTTTCTTAGTCCATCGACATCCTAGCCATCCTTCAATGGAATTGGATAATTGAAGGCTTGACAGATAGGGGACAAACTATGTTTTAACAGAATAGGTGTATTTCGATCCAAATAAAATAATATAAAATCACATTTTACCGGAAAACTGAAAATTTAAGATTTTCTTAACAGTTCTTACCCCAATCAAATTGTGTTGTTTGTCAATTTGAAATAATTTAGATTCGATTAACGGTGCAATATCTAATTGAAGATTGGATTTAATCAAAATCGAAATAAAAATCGAATCAGAGCAGTATCGAATAATGAACTGAAAGAAATAAATATGATCGAATAATCTATTGATTGAAATAATCGAATCATTTTTTTTTGATCGATTCTTGAACGATTCGATCATTTGAAATGAACAATTTTCACAGCTCTAATATTTCTTGGTCTTACCCTTACATAGCGCTATGCATGCCAAACTTTTTCCTGAAGTCGCACAATGGTAGTGGACTTCGATATACATACATAGTAACTTCATGTCTTTCTTTGACAGAGAACAAATTAAGAAAAATTGAAAAAAATCGAAAGTCACTTCCCAAATTGCAACGCCACCAACCGAACTATTATTTGTCATCACACATTTTCCATGTTCTGTGTTTTTATCTCACATGCCATTGCGCAATTGAGTTTGAGCATATTTCACCTTTCGCTAATGCGTCTTTCGCAATACATTAACATTTTTATAGGAACGTGCGTGTGAAGACACAAAACAACAAATCATTCCAGTCAATTTCATCGTAAGTCCTTTGCAAGAGCATATATGCTACTTCTCCTTCTTCGACTATAATAACAACAACAACAACAACAACAACAACAACAAGTAGGTAACCATATACTTAAATCTCTGATGCTTCCATAATATCAGAGGTGATGGTGTGGAATAAAATTATCTAGGCAATTACATCAATTTCTTCAAAGTCGACCTCCATGAACTGACGAGGAGGATGACGATGATGATGATGATGATGGTTTGAGTATAGATGGGGTGGTGCACCGCTTCTCATTCCTCACCAACATAGGTAGGAGGCCACAGAAGGAATACCTACCATACCCTCTACTCGTATGTACTCGTATCTTCTCACTCCTCTAATATGTAGAAATAATCCATCAGCACTTAACGATAGCTCCGCGCGACGACCTTCTTCCTGGGGAAGCATTCGTATTCATGAACATGATTCCCAAGGAGAACTCACATCCTGAATTCTGTATAGGTTTTAGAGATATGGCTGAGGTACATAAAATCTCTCTATACCTAAACTCCCTTCCCATACGAAGATAACTACCTAAAGCTTACATTACAAAAGATCAAGGATTCATTCCTCTTTGCGCTCCAAAAAATTCATTAATCACTGTCAAGTGATATTTACAGATACCATCTGCCCTGGCTTCTATTGCTTTTGCTTTTTTGCTACACACTATTTGCTGCAAGGAGCGAGTGTCGAGCGTGGATGTATTCCATTCCAATTCCAAGGAACCCGAGGAGTAGTACTTTGCTAGGGTACTCGCTTACTCAATACTCATAAGACCGTAATGGAGTTTGCATAATTTCAAAGTGATTTTCTTTTTTCTCTCTTACTTTTAATAGTCATGTACGCTTACGTACGCAATTATGTCGGGACGTGGAAAAATTCCTTTTCACAATTTTTCTTTTTTTCTAAAAACGATGAAATAAAATATTTGGTTTGAAAGCATTGCATATATGCATGCATATATATGAATTGCAGAAGTTATGGTGTATGTGCGGTGCAAATTAAATTATTAACAGAAAAAAATGTGTGCGAGAGAACTTTGCTTGAAGTATGCACAAGTATTTATATGTATTATAATTAATAGAGAAAAAAATACTCATAAAGGACCCAATTAGCTAACATGAATTCATTGCTTTTCCTGCAGTGTAAAGGTGGAGGTTTTTTTTTTATGAAAATAAAAAAGTTCATATAGCCTATGGCACAAAGGATACATTTGTGACTTGAACAGGAAGTTTTTCCCATGAAAAAATAGAATGAAAAAAAATCACTAGAGTTTTATCAAGCTGTTGCTCTCTCTATGAATTCTCTCTGAATTGTCTGTTTTCAGTAGCAGTGCAGAATTTATTAACATGCATGCTCTGCAGTCAGCATCTGCACATGGCTATTATTGAGCGTTGACGTTGTCACAAAACCTGTTCAATGGCAACCTTTTTGATGTTGATGTATTTTAACGATGTTTTTTTTTTTAATGAAGTGATGTTGCTTAGGTTGAGTAGAATATTATGTTTTTTGGTTTTTATTTTTCCAACCGCGACTGCTTTAAAATAGTTTAAAATTTCTATTCGTTTACGATTGCTAAAACAAAAGAGTTGAATATTTAAAAAATATTAAAATTTCTACATCAATGATGGGGGTCTTAAGAAAGCTTATGAAAAAATTCATGCACAAGAAGTGAAAAGAGCACAAGGTATCGTATTTTATACTCTAGGATTAATCCAAAGAGTTTGACATGAATGCATGAAAACTGCTGCAACCATAATGTTCAAGGATTTTACCCGGATGCCACTCTTCCGTGCCATCGTTGAAGAAGAAGAACCACTGATTACATGAAATATGCTGACGCATCCTTGCAATTTAACAAGATGCTCCAAACCTTAAATATTTCCATGATAAATGGAACAAAATATATGGGTTTTGGGTAAATAAAATTATTTGTCTAGGTCTTAAGTTTGTTTTCTTGTAATGACTTGAATATAATAAATAAAACTAGGTAGGTATTTGTTTTTAAAACAGCTTCAGCATGCAAAAAATTTTCATCTCAAAGAGAAAACCTTCTCTAAGTTTTTCAATAAACTTAAGGTTTTTCAATAAATTAAAATAAATTGGATATCAAAATTTGATCTGAGTTTTTTCTTGAAGTGCATAAAAAAAACTACAAATTTGGGACGTAACTGCATTTGTTCTGCTTCACTTCACAATGAAGTTAACAGTGCAAAATTAATTCATTTGATTTTTTTTTTTTTTTCAAATAATGACTTCAAAATTTGGACCTTAATTTTTTTTTTTAATGAAATTAAACTGCAAATTTGAAGCCTTACTGCAAGAAGGCTAAGGGTTAATAAAAATTATATATACTCCACGGAAATTAGGAGAGAAAAATGTTTAAAGTACGTTATTAAAATTGGCTTATGAAACAGTTTTAGTAATTAGAGTTGAAAACAAGAGAATGCCATCAGAATTCTTGATCAAATTTGAGCAATTTAAAAAAAAAAATTGTGTGTGCTAATTTTAAAAGATTCATTATTGTCTAATTGGCAAACTTCAAGAAATTACATTGTAATTAACATAAAACTCTAGAAAACGTTACTTTTCGATAACCATTGGAATAACCATGTTATACAATAACACAGTTTTTTGCATACGCCCTTCATTGCGTATCTACTCATCACAAAATTCAAGAAATTAACAGTAATTGCAGGTGCAAGCCACCCGCATGTACTTCAATATTAAGGTAAAAATCACAAAAATAAATCCATTGCCCAAAGGCTGTCTTTATAGCATGGAGAAAAACTGAGCTACTTATTACTATTTTCTCCAGCCCTGAACGCTGCCATCGGATATTCCAATAAACTTTCCAGTCAGTGCTGGAAAATTGGTTGGATGGTGGGTGGAAAAAATTGAAACGTCACTTTTACTTTTACGACAAATAAAAACAAATAAATAGATACTCAGTCTCGCTCCCACACTCATTTGCATTTATTACACAGTTTTCTTTTGTTTTTAGTTTTTGTGTTCAATTATTTAATAAATTTTTGCATTCGGCACTTTTGTATAATAAAACCTTTCAAACGAAATATAATTTATATGCCTTCGGCTTTTGTAGACCGCGTAAATTGTACCATAAAATTTGTGTTGCATATGATGATATGTGCATAAGTATGTATGAAAATAAAAATTTCCAAAAAAAATCTATCAACTCGTTTTTAAGACACCGAATTTTCGAAAACAAAAATTTCATTCAAAATAGTTTTTTTTAACACTTTTTTTCTCTACTAGTTGTTACCTTCGGCATTTTCTCTTTTGGGATTTTCATTTGGGGATTAAGGGTTTTGGGCAAACATAACTAACCCAGATTAACTCTTATGCTGTTCTTATCTTGAAAAAAAAATTATCACCTAGAGAAAATCCCAAACATAAGATCTGCAAGTAAGTAGTGAATGAAACAGTAAAATAGCGCGTTTTTATTGCTCGATTCACAACTTGTACATCTTATTTTTGGTAATTTTTTCTCTTGGTCAATATTTCTGTCTTTTATAAAATCATTTTTGAGATTCTAGGAATGTATCTTATTTAATGAATTCAAAAAATGTTTAGTGTATTATATATATTTTTTTTTTTTTTATTTTAAAATATTAAACAAATAACGGGTGATTTTTTAAGAGGTTTAGAACTTTAAAAAAAAAAAACACAAAAAATTCGAAAAAATGAATGAAATATTTATTTGAATCAATAGTTTGAACCTTGCAATTTAATGTTTAAAGATAATTTCATGCAAATGTTGACCGCGGCTGCGTCTCAGGTAGCCCATCCGCTGAGTCCAATTTTGGCATACTCTTTCACACATATCGGCCGGTATCTCACGAATGAATGCATGGATGTTGGCTTCCAGTGCGTCAATCGAAGCGGGCTCCCTATAGACATTAGCCTTGACATACACCCACAAAAAATAATCTAATGGTGTCAAATCGCACGATCTAGGCGGCCAATTGACCGGCCCGAAACGTGAAATTAACTGTTCACCAAACTCGCCTCGCAATTGCGCCATTGTTTCGCGTGCTGTGTGGCATGTGGCACCGTCTTGTTGAAACCACATATCATGCAAGTCAAGAACTTCCATTTCGGGCAAAAAAAAGTTTGTTATCATCGCTCGGTAGCGTTCACCATTGACAGTAACGCTGCGATTCGCATCATCTTTGAAGAAATATGGCCCAATAATGCCGCCGGCCCATAAACCGCACCAAACAGTGGCTTTTTCGGGATGCATTGGTAGCTGTTGCAATGCTTCTGGCTGATCTTCACTCCAAATGCGTCAATTATGCTTATTTACGTACCCATTCAACCAAAAATGAGCCTCATCGCTGAACACAATTTCCAACATTTTGAACATTTCGAACCGAGCACGAATTTTGATAGTAAAATTCAATAATTTGCAAGCGTTGTTCATTTGTAAGACGATCCATGGTTAAATTGCAAACCAAACTGAAGCTGTTTGACAGTGACACAAGGTACTAAACACACGTCAGCTGTCAAAACCAGTGTTGCCAAAACCAAACCAGCTAAAAAATCACCCGTTAAATACTTAGTGTGCTAGCAGCGTTTCCCGGAAAAAGTCACTAACAAAATTAAATTATTTTTTCAGGAATTAACTAAACCTGAAATCTAAGTTGCTGTGTTTCACAAATAATTTTCTACATCGGAACAATGCAATTTAAGGACCTTAGGGTTTTATTTGGAAATAAATATTATTTTTTCCCTAAAATATTCATTGTTTGTTGACCTGTCTAGCCACCAACCAACTAACAATTTCCATTGAAAAATAGCTGTGATTTAAAGGTCTTAAAGTGACATTTGCAACGAAATACTTTTTTTCCTAAAAATATAGTTTGCTGCCGATCTGTCAAGCCATTAACTGTCAAATTCCATTGATGGAGGGCTTCCATCTCTATGGATGGATTAAAAACTTTGTTGGATTAGCATTATTATGTTCGATAGTGAAGTTTGCGTCGAATTAACGAACAAAATATTAAAGACCACTGCTAATAGCCCTCATTCGATTCAAAACATTAAAAACAAAATTTCTCTAGTTTTTTGAGATTTTTATTTCACCCCCTGGTCTCCCTTTTTTCACTTTAAGGTACTAATTATGGGGTTAGGGTTGTTCTTATACCACGTGAAAAAAAAATCTGAATCTATAGATCAGATTCAGATGAGAAAAAAATTGTTCAGAAGGGGGTTCTATAACCCCCCGTTCAAGCGGGAGGATCAATTTTCTAGAAATTTGCTTCAAAACAGAAAAAAAATTATTTAAAAGAAAATTAATAAATTACAATGCCACGCTATAATAGGTATATAATATATAATAATATAATATACTTTCTAAATGAAATTTTTATTGAAAATAGTTTTTGAAAAAATAATTTTCAAATTTAAAAAAAAAAAATATAATTTTTTTTGATTAAAATTATTTTTTTCAAAATCTGTTTAAAATAAAATCTTTATTTGGGCAGCATATTATAGAATGGGATCGTGGTTTAAAAAAAAAACTAAGGCGTAAATGTTCCCGTTTTTTTTTAAATAGTTTTTTTCTGGGGGAAATAGACCCCCTCCAATACAATTTTTTTTCTCGTCTAAATCATATCTATACCCTCTAATAATTCGTGTTGTGTTTTATTAGAATCATCCTAAAACCATTATTAGTTCCTTAAGCCTAGTACGCAGATCGAGCTAAAATTTCGTTCACTCTTTTCTCTCCAAACACCAACTAAAACTCCTAGCTAAATTTTGACATAAGGTTTTTGTGGAGATTACATCAGAAAAAACAGCTGTTTTCTGAAAAGAAATTATATTCAACAGTTTCAAAGAATTTTTGTTCAATATTTTAAGTGAATGCAACCAAATAAAATAGATTTTTCCCTTTGGCATTAATTGTCCAGTTTATATTTCTTGAGCGCTCAGTATTTTTCCTCAATTTTTTGACAAAGCAGGAGAATAAAATGTAAACAATATTCCTCACATAAAAGTCAAAACAACTCTCCTTTTTTTTTTCTTCTTATGTAATTTACTGCGACAAAAATAATTGAGCAAGCGAATCCAAAAAGTTTCAGTCTCAGATTGTAAGGGGAAAAGTGAGGAATTTTTGAGAGGAATCCTGTTTATATTTCTGAGCACTCTGAGTCCTCTGAGATCTCAGAAATATAAACTGGCTAAATAAATCGTTTGTCTTAGAATATTTCTCGTACTCAATTTTCTTTTTCACAATGTAAGGCAAACATAAATCTCACAAATAAAAAAACCTGCCACAATTTAGCTCAATAATTAATGTCCCGAACAATTATTTCACGCGCTAAATTTTGACAGATGGCCCCGTACAGTAAGAAACGAAAATTTGATTTTTTAGCTGCAGCTGCGTACCTCTCGGCTAAAATGCTTGGCTTAATTTTAGCTTGGCTAAATTTTGGAGAGATTTTTGTATGGGAGCGGAATTTTAGCTCGATCTGCGTACTAGGCTTTAAAGTGAAAATAGGAAGACCGAAGGACTGAAATAAAAATCTGAAAAAAAATAGGAATTTTTTCCATATAGAGCCAATTAATGCCTATATATCTCGAAATTTAAAAAAAAAATCTACCTAGCTACGTCAAAAACAAACTTCCAACTTAAAAACTTCTATAATTTAATGGCTTAGTTTTTTTTTTATTTTTCACAGTGGTGTTGTTTTTTTTACTGAATAGAAAATGAAAATCTTAGTTAATAGAAACAGTAAATAAGTGAATAGTTGAACAAATAAATTAATGAACAATTAAAAAAGATAACTAATGAATAAATAACAAATTAATAAATAAGTAAACACTTAAAATTAACAATTAAATTATTATTATTTTAATAAATCAAAGATGGAAGGAATCAACAAATTAATAAATAATAATAATACAAACAAAAAATTAGCGAATAAATAATTAACAATTGAATTTGAAAAAAAAATTCATAAATTGATCGAAAAAAAAAATATTTATCACAGATTTTGATTACAAAGTTGTTTTATGAGTGGATTTTCTGGTGAATCACAGCTATAACGGAACTTGACTTTGAGCTTCGGTATTCTTTCAGAAATCAATTCAACATTCGCTTTTTTATGCAAATCTATGGTGGAATGACGCCAGGCTAGACTAAGAATTATTTTTTAGTTTTTTATTTGACAGAGAGCAGCATCTCTCCATACAGGACTACCATAGAGCGAATTGCTTGAAATATTACCTTAAATAGAATTATCTTGTTTTCGTTTGTAAGAGCGGAATTTCGATTTATGAAGGGGTAAAGCAATTTAATAGCAATGCCTATTTTCTGCAAAGTGTTGTTTATATGTTAGCTGAATGGCGGTTTTGTATCAAGATGTATCCATTAATATTTTACAGAATTTTCCCACATTATATCTTTACCATTAATTTTAAAATATATATAGGTAGAAAACAAGAGAAACGTGAAACATGAGAAAAAGATAGCTTGAAACTTTTCAGCGTCCAGTATAATTTTCCAGTTACTATAATATGTTTGCAATATTTCAACAGCCTGTTTTAAGCTCCTCTCAACATTGAGAGCGAGCTTGTCTGATGAAATTATCACTGTGTCATCCGCGAAAATTGCTGATTCACAATTGGGAATGATAAATTAAACAAAGGTGGACCAAGAACAGAACCTTGAGGTACACCAAAGTTGAAGTTCACTAACGAGGATACTCCACAGTCCACAAAAACTCTAAAACATACATTACATATAACCTAAGTATAGTGGAATTTTAATTTTTATAATTTGTTAAATAATTCCTTTATGGCATACGGAAACAAATGCATTTTCTATGTCTAATGAAACTATTCCAGTTGATTTTCTTTGAGCGCGGTTTCCTTTAATGTGAGGACAAATCCGTTTAACCTGATGGGAAAAGCTATGAGACCTTCTGAACCCAAATTGTTGGTAAGGGAATAATTTTTCATTTTCTGTGATATTTAAGATTTGTTTTTTTAAGACCTTTTCATAGACTTTGCTAATACTAGTAAGCAGACTTAATGGCCTATAACCACTAGCAATATCAAAAGCTTTCCCAGCCTTAGCAATGTGAATAATTTTTGCCATTTTCGATGTGGTTCGAAAGTATTGTTGTTTCAAGCAGGCATTTATAATAAAAATAAAATATTTTATACCATTAATTGAAAGATTTTTTAATTTCGTCTAACCCTCCTTTTATTTAACTGTGAGACTTTTTATGACACATTTTATATATTCATCAGCAACAAATGCACATGAAGGAGTCAATTCCAAGAGTCAAGAATCAAACTTTTCTATTTCGCGTCTACTAAAATTTTCGTTTCTCTATCTCCTAAATGTTGAGAAACTAGGTGTATTATAGAAAAGTGCCTAGCAAACAAGTTGGCTTTATGTACATCCGCGCAAATCATTTGTCCAGCATCTCTAAAAATGGAAGCTTCCTGATTTTAATTTGAACTATTTTAATTATGTTTCCAAATGGTTTTGCATTTTTACGAGTATCAAGAACTTCTGGTTTTTTTTCCATTCTTCATTACGAAGTCTGAAAATGGCTCTTAAAATCAGCTGGTTGAAATGAGAAACGAATGTTCTGATAAAAGGGCTGGCGATATTTCTGCCAACTCCTTTTATGAATATTTCTCATTTTAATGAGTTCTAAGATATTACCAGGAAATTTTTTGGTTATACAATTATCTTTTTTAATACTTTGGTAACGAATTTATCAAATAAAGAAAACATTATTTGGTCAAAGTCCTGAACAATACAATCTACATCATTTTTGCAACAAATATTTTCAAGGTCAGTGGGTACGTTTCGCAAATTCATATTTAAGCTTGCTTTAAAACAGTTGCTATCCGATTAATTCAAATTAAGCTATTCTTAGGGCCAGTTTCAAATGTTCCGGTTAAAGTTTCGGATAGATATCCGACACATAACGATATCCGGCAGATAAAAGTGCCTGTTATTTTATTTCTGTTTCATCATCAAAGTCTCGGATAAACTTACCGGTGGATAAATTTACAGTTTGAGAACAACATAAAACATCAAAAACATACTGAAAATTAAATTTTTGTTGTCAAAACAAAATATCCTTATCGTTTTAATTTAAAATGTCTCTGCTTTTTAATATTAAAATTCAGTATGAACCACGACGGATTAATTCAAAGCGAAATTCAAAATATTACGATGAAAACTCATAGCAGCTAGGCATCTTCTGGATAAAATATTTACCAGCCACTTGAACCAGTGGATATGCTATCCGAGACTTTATCAGTCGGATATTACTATCCGAGACATTTGAAACCAAAAGCTTAACTTAAATTGTCAAAAAAGTACCGAATAGGCTATCCGAGACAATATCCGTAAGTCTCGAAACTGGCCCTTCTTCTCTTAAACTAAAATCATAACAGAAATATTACAAAAAAATAATACTTTCTCAGCCTTAAACTTAGATTTGGCATTTGGAATGCAAAATTTTAACTCTTGTTCTTAAAAAGTCATTGTCCTTTAATTTTCATCTGAGTCCCTTTACATTGAAATAGAGTTCATATGAGCATAATTCTGTACAAAAGAAGAAATAAAATATAAAAAAAGTAGGAACCCAACAAAAAACAACAACACTAAAGTAATGATTTTCCGGAACATTGCCTCAGGACAAATAAAACCTAAATAATACCTCCTCATTATCCTTCTATTCTCCGCCACATTCAATGATTAATTAAAACGCTTAATGTTGTGCATAATGATTGAAAAATTGAGGTTGGATTCGATTTCATTGATTTTGTGTTAGGTTTGGTTAAACATTGGCCATTGTGAGTTAAGTCAACTATGAAATGAAAACTGTACTAGCTAGCACAGTGAGTGCATTTGATGAAAAATTCTAATTAAAGAAAACGAAAGAAAGAAAGCATATAGGACTCCTCTTTACGTATATTATTATGTAGTGTGTGTCTTGCCATCAAGACTGCACATAAAACCACATATTTTTCTGTAATATCCTTTGCTCCGAACACACACACACACACCACACACACAAAAGTTAAGATTTAATATTGAAATTAAGAAAACTTAGATAAAGTTCACATGAATTTATTCTTAGATTTTATTAGTAAAAAATATGAGAAACTTCTTCCTCAGAAATATTCTCTGACCTATGGTCTTTCTTATAACTTCATGCCTTGAGGATAATGGGAAGACATCATGAGTTGGTGTGAAAGAAGTTTTTCTTTTTATTTCTTGAAAGATTTTCTTCCATTAACAGAGAGGAAGTAAGCAGGTTTGGTAGTGAAAATAATGATACTTTTGCTGACGACGCAAATCCTATAATTTGCTCCTGAACACATAGCAAATTCCCATATAGTGCAATTGGTCATATCTACCGTATATTGTGTATGGCCGAATGGAAGGACACCGATATGACCCAGTGGCTGCTGGTTGTCATTAAATTTAATTTAATTGGCTGAGTAGACACAAAGTTCAGCTGTAATTTGTTAGACTTAGGTAATAGGTGTGGTGAAAGCTGGGTGCTAATTCTAAAAATAAATAGAATGACTTTTCATCATTATACCTTCAATTCGGTCTGGTCCATGGAGTGGTCTTTAAATTACAAGACCTGTTGGTAGAAATAGGTAGTTACTTGTACTAGGAAGTATTATCACTAAGGTTGCAATTTGAAGGAATGTTTTTCTAATTTTTGGTATTTGTATGTCTATGTAGACTAAAGTAGTGGAGAAATAGATGTTTCTGGGGGTGATGGAGAAATAGATTTTTGTATGGGCCTAAATAAGTTCAGGTTCTTTTTTACAGAAGTGGATACCAATTTTGTTTACAAAAACTGGAAACTAAATTATTTAGTAACAACAGCTAGACTATCAATGATATGTAATTAAATTGAACTAAATTTAATTGAATTTGAATTAAGTTGAACTAAACTGAATTGAATTGAATTAAATTGAAATTAATTTGAATTGAATTGAAGTGAATTGAATTAATTTTGAATTGAATTGATTTTAATTGAATTTGAATTGAATTGAAATGAATTAAATTGAATTGAATTGAACTGAATTGAATTGAATTCAATTGAAATAAAGCTTCAAGTCAGCTTGGGATCACTGGTAGGACTATCATCATTAAAAGTGACATTTTCAGTATCCGCCTGCTATAGCTGTTTCATTGCTTACTTTCTTGTAAGAACGCAGGATCACTGGGTGGCTTTGGGATGAACTTTGTTTTAGAAATTTTCAGAAAATAATTTCACTTTACTGCCTGACCAGAATAGAGTGCTGCAACTGGAATAGCTGTCAAAAAACGCTGTAAATTACTCGCCCACAATGTGCTGTACAGCTTTCTGACACTTTTGGCATTTTAAATCAACTGTGCGAACTTTATTCAACACAAAAATAAAATTTAAAGCAAAAATAAACATGGATAGTGATAAAATGGAAGCTAAAATTACATTACGTCTCTATCAAAGATTAAAAAGATTTTTTAACGCTCTCTAACCCTCATGTTAACACTTGGTTGCGCTTACAATTTTAAAACGTCAAAAAAGCTGCATTTAAAAGTTAAAAGTTGTGCAAGTTGTTCAGCTGCGTCTGCAGCTTCTCCTGCAGCTGCGTCGTGTTCTGTTCGTATGATTGGACTTGTATGTATTCACCATTTTGGCAGCTCTTGCAGTTGCAGCTCCAGTTGCAGCTCCGTCTCCATTCTCTTAGCCATTTAACCTGAGTCATCCTATTGTGACTTTCCGTTTCCTGGTACAGATTTTCTCTGTAATTTTTTGTCTATTGGGTAGTTGCTTTTAGACGTGTTTCAATCTCTTGGGTTTGATTTTATTTCCTGGAGGTTTTATTTTCTTCTGTTCCTCTAGGGCGTTGTTTATTTGGATTTCCATGAATTCAATGGTTTTCTGAATATCGTTGCTGAAAAATGTTGTCCGCTTGTTGTCCTCGTCGATTTTTGTTTGAAATTGTTCGATATTTTATTGGTTGATGTTGATGTATAACATCAAAGTACTCTGCGTTTTGTGGGTATGTTGTTCGAATTGGTTGGCCCAGTTTTTTGTAGAGTTCCACAGGCTCTTAGAATTCAAGTCTCCAGAAAAAGCTCTCAATGAATAATTCTGTAACTCGGAAAATATATTGAAGTTGATTCAAATCAGGAAGGCTGGTGTTTTTGAAATTGTTAACTTCACTTAAGAGACCGCTACGAATGAATGGTTCTTTGGTTGAGAGACCACTAGGAATTAATTGTGCTCAAATTTTTCATTCAACTAATTTACCAGGAAGTTTCCAGTGTTAACGACGTTTCTGTCGTACAATCGTGGGTGTAGGTGTCGGGAATTGAAATCCTTGTTTTTATCAGTCCGTGCGTTGGGTTTTAGGGGACTTAGTTGCTGAAAATAAGAGCGTGATTAGTATCAGCTTAGCTGGATCTTCATATGAAAATAACAGTTGTGTCTTCTACGACTTTTTAGTGGCTCTGAACTATTTGAGGCTGGAGATCAACTCCTGAGAGGCTTTGATGTAAAAAGTGCAACATATGGCGTTTTTCTTGGTTTGATCCATAACTGCTCAGAAGGTGTGGTATGGCTTTGGAGGAAGATGTTAGTTGCTTCACTGATTAGAGCCGAAAAGGTGAAATATCGCCTAAGGAATTACATTGATCTGGACTTTTTTGGGCGATTTATGCTCTTTTTAAAATTATCTTTATCTTTATTTTTCTGGGATGTATATAAAACCTACAAATTAAAAAAAACTTATTTAAAGCTAATTAAAACTACTTACAGACTACTTACAAACGAGAACAATAACAGCAAGCATTTTTTGGTTTTGTATTTTTATTTATTTTATAATATTTTTTTTGTGTTTTTGCATATTTTATAATTTTTTTTTGATATTTTGTAAGTTTTTTGTTGGTTCCACCCTGACTGTCCCTACTTAAAACAAACTACCTTAGCCTGTGTAAGTCAGCCATACAGAAAAAGAAAATAGCTAGGTCAACTTTTAAATAGAACTTCATGTTCATTTTTAAGCCACCAGAACTGGTTTTACTGCTTTACCCTATCTCTTCAGTCCCGTTTGGACACAGTCCTACCGAAGGTACTAAGTTCCATCTTATGCGAGGACGTCTCGACTGTTAAGGTGTTGCCAATCTACAGTTCTACGGCCGATGTGGTAGATAAGCGGAACCAGTGCTCTATCCTAGATCAGCCCTCCACTATCTAAATGGAGGAATGCATTGGCCGGAATAAAGCTGCTTAGACGCACACTCCCATAGTATTCGTGCTTAGAGAAATAAGCCTAACAAATAAAGCTGTTGGTCGAGGACATCGCTCTTGCAATGTGACTTGAAATAAGCTTCAGCAAGAAATAATCTATCCTGTTTATTTCGCCTTTGTATAGAACCATGGTTGGAATAGTAATGTTAGTACTCCGATTCAGGTGTTCTGTACGATCCAAGGCAGCGTCGAAGACACTACCTCTCAAGCACTCGAATCTTTTCTATTTTCTTCAGGGCAAAAGCTCCCCTAGCCCTGGCCAGAGCAGAATTTATATGTCTGACGGAATACATTTATACTGATCCATCCAGGTGCTAAAATACTTTCGTTCACTTATACTCGCCAGTGGATGTCCGTTTAACCCTACGATCACCAGCTTGAGCCAGTTCTTTCTCGTATCCCTTGTTGCTCCATGCAACGGAGTCCTAAACAAGATAGTTTCTGATTTCTGAAAGTTGGGCGATTTATGCTCTACATCGCTGCATGACACTTAAGTAAAGGTATCCAAGGCCACGGATTTATTCTTTGCATCGTAAAGTTGGTCATCCGTTTTTGTTTCCATGGAAGTAGTTCTTGCAAGTAGTTATGGGTTGTTACAGCCTTATTTATAAACCCGATTTAGCGACTGAGTAAAGTTACTCCGACTTTACAACGCCTCTAATCCTGGACTTAAACTTATTTATTCAAAAAATACACGAGGAGTAAGCTAACACTGGTTTTTCAGAGTTATAAGGCCGAAACAGAGTTGTTTAAGTACATAAATGTCATTTTGAAACTTTCAAAAAGGAGTTTAAATCCTTTAACCTTTTTTTAATAATAAAGTTTTATTAAATTTTTCTAAACCTTTCATAAATTATAACTTTACTAAAATTTAACCAAAATTGAAATAAATAATTGTGGAAATCAGCTAGGTTTTGTTTACGTTTTTAATTACCAGAGTTTTAGCTTTGTCGTATTTTTGATATAAGGAGGGCGTTACTAAAATGGCTCGGAAATTATTTTGTATAAATTAGGATAAGTTTGACGTGGCATAAAAACAGAGTTAGTGCTTCTACTCGGTTCAAGTATTGCGAAGTTGAAACGAGTATTAGTGAAATCTAATAAATAAAGCTGTTAGGGTTTTGAAACTGGCTTAAGATGTTGTTGAGGCTAAGGCTTCTTTCTACATGTTTCACATATTAGATAAGGTTACAAAGCTCAACGAGATTGATTTGGCCTTGTAATTTTGTTGAGCAGTTTTCTTCTAGGATTCTGCCTTTGTTTTCTTTCTCTTTCCTTTTTAAAGGAATCTTATATCCAAAGTAGTTTGCCAGGTGGCCAAAATGCTTTAAATTTGGCTCTTTAAACTAATTGGTCCTTATTCTTCCACTTTTGTTCTTATGGGTTATAATCTTCGTTAATACTGTTACACAAGTAAGCGCTAGAAGGATGATGAGAAAAGAATAAAAGCAATTATTTAAATTCGAAAACTTGGTTCCCGAGAGGGTTGAATTATTTTTTTTTTTAATTCGCAATTTTTTTTGTGAAATTTTAGTTGCCAGCGATTTTCTTAACCTTTCCAAAATGATCGCAAAACTGCAAACTCGCCCTCGTGTAAGTCCAGCGGGTTTATATAGCACATTCTGTGGTTTCCAGTGGTTTTTCAGTCTCCACTGTCATTTAGCTGGAACTTGTTATTGGGCTGCCATTTTAATATTTTCGGGAATCAGAGGTACATATGTTCGTCACAATACTGATAAACTGATATACCATTAATGCTCTGAAATATGCGTTCGCAGTGGACCTTCTTGTGTTAAGGATCAGCTGAATCCACTACTAGCTGAATAAACTAACTAATGCTTAGCAAAATTTTCCCGTGCTAAGGATCAGGATTTTTTATCTTATTGGATGTTTTTTAGTCTTCACAATGGATTTTTATCAAAAAGTCGATTAATTTTATTTTGCAAAAACAATCCTCAGTTATTAAAAGTCAAATGATGAGTTAAAGGAAGTTCAACAACAACCAAAGATGCACTTGTCTCTGAGGAAGTTTTCTTCAAAGTATAAGGCCAGCAAAAAAAATTGCTTACAATACAAAAATATTTTATTGTTCTTATTTTCCATTAAATAATTCTTAGTAAATAAATAATTAATTTTCACTCAACAAAAGAAAAATAAGAATCTGTATTTCTTCAAACCATGTTCCCTTTCTTACTCCATTAGTTCCCCCATTTCCATTTCTTTTGTATAACACGACAATTAAAACAAACCTGTTGTTTTATGGTTTATAGCGGAAACTATAAGTTTGTCCACCCTCAAGCTGTAGTACACCTCTGAGTTATAGAAAGTCGAAAGAAAATCGCTTGATGGTTTTAATGCAACTCTGACCTTTTTTTTTGTTGTTGTTGTTGCACAGCACCTTGTATAAAAAGTTAAAAGGAAACCCCATTGGAATGAGGCCATTCTTGTTGCTGGCAATATTCATGAAATCTCATCCCGCCTCACCATGCACCAACCAACCAACCAACAACACCGACCGACCGACCGACTTCCTCTCTGTGCACCACCATTTCCATAGTAATAATGTGAAATAATGGTGGTTATCATACGAAGAGCGATAGGGGGAGGTATGTAGTATGTATCTGGGAGTACCTATATATATACAGAACACAGAATTCATCTTCACTTTTGGTATTGAGTGCTTAACCCATTTTGTTCATAAATTACTAGAAAAAAAAGATGCTTTTTGCCCACTTACATGCGAAGCTTGCAGTCCGGGATATTGCATTAGTGAATCCATCACCAGGCTTTGCAAAGCAGGACCCAAACCGTTACATGTTAGATGCACTCTTTCTCCATACATCTACCAGTGCATATTTTATACTCTACCCACAACACCATAAAACGTATCTAGAAGAACCCTCTTAGTGCCTAATGTACTATATGTGGGTTGATATTGTTTCTTTAAAGGACAAAACATAAAAAGTGGATTTTAATGGCAATGGCAACGCTGGCGCTGGTTAAGTACATCCACTAAAGGACTTCTTTTTACTCTTGTTTGTAGATATGTAGGTAAATCATGTCTTGGGAATATATATAGTGTGTTAATGAATCTCCTGACACTGAGACACAATTTCTTGATAAATTTATTATTAAAGCAACAAAAAAAATGCTTTTGCTTTCATATAACTGTTCGTTCTTGTGAGGGGGCGAGAACGAGAGCACTAGATGTTTCTTTGTTATCGAGGGTTGCACTTATAATGCAAGTTCATAATTGAAGTACATATTTTGAGAGATCAACTTACGGAATCTTTATTGAGTATAAGCTGTAGCTGTAGGGTTGCTTTTGATAGATATTACTTCGTTATTAAGTGTCTATGGGTGTAAGAAGGGAAAGCTTAAAGTTTGAGTGTTGTTCGATAAAATATAAAGCATTTCAAGTTAAAACGATATTTTAACGTGGAGGTTATTAACTTTATGAAACTTTTTCAAGAGTTTATTTTTGTAACTTAAAGCATTAGAAAAAGTTGACTATAAATTTCTTCTTCATGAGACGCAGCGACGAATAGGGATTCTTTTGTTAAATTTTGGCGACAAAAATCATTTCCCACGCCAGTTCTTTGTACATATTAATCAAATTTGGATCACTAAATGATTTGGGGGTACTGAATTTAGTGGTACTACCTTTTCTTACTTCAAACAGGGGCTTCACAATTAAAGTTAGACATGGTTCCCAAATTTAAAAATTTTGAATAAAGTACTGAGAACCTAAAATTTGGGTCAAGTTTATGCTTGAAGAGTCCTAAAGTATGCGCTTAAATGTGTTCTTTCATATGAAAATATATCCGATACCAGGCGTGGATACAGGGAGAGGGCAATGGGTGCAATTACTCCCCCCCCCCCCTGAGCAGGAACGAACCAAACATAGAATATTAATTCATTAAAATATCATCAAAAAATGCTTTTTCGTTCTACGTTTAAAAAAATTTTTTCTTGGCAGTGAAAAGAAAACTATACGTTTTTATTTTCCTGATTTTTCATTTCACGAAAATATTTAAAGATACTAAAACAATCGATTTATCTCGCCTCTCCTAGATGTGAAGTGGAGAAAAATTCCGATATACAAAAATAGCCTCCAAATCGAGCGATTGTAAGGCTTATAACGTCGGTTTTATAACGTCCAATTTTCAAGTTTAAGGTCTTTAATTAAAAGATAAATGTCAGGCTACATTCCTAAGTAATATTTGTTTGAGAATAGTCAAATTATTTCATACTTGAGAGCAGATTGAGTCCCACATCGATCATTTCACTTTCCAAAATGCAAATGTGAATGAAAAATGACACAGTTTCGAAAAACAATGTTCCAAAAAGTTAATGCCTCAACCCTCCTCTACAAATATGTAAGTGTTTTTATAGTTAAATGCAATGCGGAAGGCAGCAGTGGCACAAATCTACATTTTCAAAAAAGAGGTCAATTTAATTAGTTTTTTTTAGTTTTAAAATTTTAACTTCAGTCATATAGGAGCTTTCAATAGAGCGAGACGTCAAGTTGAGCAATATTTATCTCTGATCGTGATTTTTTTTTTTTGTCATTATTAGCAAACGTGCAAGATCCCCTAGTGCCGAGGACAATCTTATGTCCTCGGGTAGTAAGTTTCCGAAAACGAAAACTATGAACGTAAATAAAAGGGACTCCAGAGGTAACTACTGGAGTCCTTTGCAATGTCTGCCAGATAGTGACACCGACAATGAAAATGAAGGTGAAAAAATGGACGAGTCCACATCGCCAGATAAGCCCACCAAAAGATTGCAAATTCCTCCCATAAAACTAGTACAAAAACCTTGTGAGTTTGTGCATACCCTGATGGAATCAATTAAAGTTTCCGATTATTCAATCAAAAAAATGTCAATAGGTATAAAAATTATGTGCGAATCATTAAATTCTTATAACCTAGTGCTCGAAAAATTAAATGTGGATAATTGCCAGTTCTTTACTCATGCACTCAAAAGTGAAAAAGCTTTTAAAGTTGTTTTGTATGGCTTAAGTGAACTAAACACTACTGTGCTGAAAAATGAACTGATTAAACTTGGACTGCTGTGCAAAGAAGTTAAAATGATCACGAAAAAATATGATCAATATACGGATACTTTCTATATAGTATCTCTTGAAAGTGGTTCAGTGAAACTGTTTGAACTAAAGAAAAATTATCGTTCAATATTTCACACTCAAATTAACTGGTCGTATCAACGAAAACAAAAAAATCGTTTGACCCAATGCAGAAATTGCCAATTGTTTGGTCATGGCGAGAGAAACTGTCATGTGAAAACATACTGCTCTATATGCGCGGCTTCTCATAAGACCGAAGAATGCACTAATACAGAAGTTCACAAATGTGCAAACTGCAACGAGAAGCATAAATCAACAGATAGCGCATGCGCAATCAGAAAAAGGTATCTGGAAATGAGAGAGAAGCTTTCAAATAAAGCAAGTCATCGTGCTTACGCTCAGCCAAAGAATATAAACCCTGTCAACATACAGAAGTTCAACTCTTCTCATCTGTCAATGGACGATTTCCCATCTTTACCTCAACGTATGCATCGAAGGTAAGTGCAGAATAACAACGTTTATGTTCCTACAAGACCAAGTACATGGGACAAGATAACACCTGTGGTGGATACTCAGCCAAGTACGAGTTTTATCAACAAACCAACGTCAGCTACGTGTGGTGAGTTATTCTCAATGGAAGAATTAAATACACTTGTAATGGAGATGATTACTAAATTAAGTTCATGTAAAACAAAAATAGATCAATTTCAAGCTATCGCACAGTTAGCTACTAAGTTTCTCTATTCCAATGTCAAGTAATATGATAACAAATAATATGCTAGTAATTGATTATGTACTAGGTGACGAAAGGACGAGAAGAGGAATAGAAAGGATGGAAGTAACAGATAGAGTAGAGTCAGATCATCACCCATTGGTGATCACTATAAAGACAGGAAGAAGGAGAAAGAGGGATAAAGCAAAGGAAGTAAAACGAATAAAAACGGGAAGATGGTCGGAGGAGATGAAACGGGAATTCGAGAGAAGAATGCGAAGAGTGAGCTTGGAAGAGGGAGCAGAGGATTCAGAAAATCAGATAGGGGAGAGGATTAAGAGAGAGATTGAACAAAGTGAGGAGGTAGGGGGAAGGCAAAGGAAACAGAAAAGGAGAGGATGGTGGGATGAAGAATGTAGGGAGAAAAAAGAAGAAGTAAGAAAGGAGTTAAGGAGGTGGAGGAAGAGTATCGGGACGAAGGAAAAATACAGGGAGCGAAAAAGAGAATATCAAGCTATGATTGAGAGAAAGAAAAGAGAGGAGCAGGATGAGATGATAAGAGAAATTGCAGAGGCCAATACCGAAAACAAAGTGTGGGAAATAATAAATAGAGATAGAAAGAAGAGAAAGACGATGGGGGAAGGGATTGAAGAAGAGGAATGGAAAAAATATTTTATGAGTCTAATTGGAGGGGTGGAAGAAAGAGTGAGAATGGGAGAACAGGTAACGAGAAGAGCGAAAGATGAGACCGAAATTAGTAAGGAGGAGATCAGAAAGGTGGTTAGAAGACTCAAAGAAGGAAAAGCAATGGGAACAGACGGTATACCTAATGAAGCGTGGAGATATGGAGGAGAACAAGCTATAGAGGTAGCATGGGGCATCTGCAGGAAGGTGTGGAGAGGAGATGGATGGCCAGAGGGGTGGAAAGAGGGAGTAATTGCCCCGATAATAAAGAAAGGTGTAGGAACAAAGGTAGAAGAATACAGAGGAGTAACGCTCATGCCATCGCTGTATAAAATATATACGACGGTTTTAGCGAAGAGGTTAGAAGAAGAAGCGGAGGAGAAAGGGATGATACCACCAAATCAAACGGGTTTCAGAAGAGGAGTAGGAACGATAGACAACGTATATGTGCTGAACTATTTGGTGAACAAAGAGGTTGCAGAGGAGAGGGGCAAGCTAGTGGCACTGTTTATAGATTTAAAAGCTGCGTTTGACTCAGTAGACAGGAAAATTATGATGGAGGCGTTGGAGGAAAGAGGAGTGAGAGAAGGGCTCAGGGAAAGAGTAGGGGAGGTCTACGAAGAAACAACGAGTAGAGTGAAATCGGCAGGAGTGATGGGGGAAACATTTTGGACGGGAAAGGGGGTAAGACAGGGGTGTCCGATGAGCCCAATACTGTTTAACTTGTTGACAGTGGATATAGAGGATGAACTGGGTAAAGGGAGCTGGGGAGGGGTAAAAGTGAGAGGAAAAAGAATTTGCTCGCTGGCATACGCAGACGATGTGGTGGTAATGGCGAAAAATGAAGAGGAGATGCAAAGCATGATAAGAAGACTGGAGAAGTACTTTGAGAGGAAAAGACTGGAAGTAAATGTGGGAAAGACGAAAGTGATGAGGTTCAGGAAGGGAGGAGGGAGGAACACAACAGTAGACTGGAGATGGAGAGGAAAGAAGATCGAAGAAGTAAAAGAATTTAAATACCTGGGGTATGTGTTCAAAAAAAATGGAGGGCAGGAAGCACACATAAAGGACAGAATAAAAAAGGCAGCAGTGGCCATGAAGGAAGCATGGGGGATTGGAAGGAGGAAATTCGAGAAGGATTGGGAGAGAAAGATGTGGCTTTTTGACACTCTGGTGTGGACGGTGATGGGATATGGGGCGGAAGTATGGGGATGGGAGGAGAGACAAGAAATGGAAAGGGTGCAAGAGAGGTACCTCAAGTGGACGCTAGGGGTAGAATGGCAAACTCCAGGGTATATGGTAAGAGAGGAAACAAAACGAGATAAGATAATGATTAGAGCACGGAAAAGGGCATGGAATTATGAACAGAAATTAACAGATGGAAAAGGAAGTGACATAGCAAGGGAATGCTTAGAGGAGATGAAAGAGAGACAGAGAGATGAACGGGGAAGAGGGTCACGATGGGAACAAGGGAGAGAAAAAATAAAGGGAAGAGAAGACAGTATGAATGGATACGAAGCAATAGAGAGAGAAGACTGGGGAGAGCAAGAGAAGGAAAGAAGGGAAAGAATAAGAGAATCCAGTTACAACAGGTGGTATAAAGAAATAATGACAGAAGGGATTCCACAATATTTAACAGCGGGTTGGAAGACAGAAAGAACAAGGAGAATTGCAAGAGTCAGGCTAGGGAATGAGGTGAGGGAAAGATGGTACTGGAAACTCGAAGAGGAGAGAATGTGCAGAATATGTGAGGGTGAACAAGAGACATGGGAGCATGTATTAGAAAGATGCAGATCTGTCGGAGATGAAAGAAAATCAATAGGGGAAAGGATGAGGGAAATAATGGACGAAACGGGGAAGGGAGAAGAGTGGATAAAGGAACTAGAGGCAGTGAGAAAAGATAAGATGATAGAGAGGGGTGGAGAGGGAGCAGAGTAAGGAAGTGGGAGACTTGTAACCCTTAGGGGAGCCAATACAAATCAATGTAATGTAATATGCTAGATTATAATTTAAATATTATAACATGGAATGCCAAAGGCATTCGTAATAAAAATATAGAATTTTTGAATTTTTTGAATCAAAATGCTATTGATGTAGCTTTTGTAACGGAAACATGGTTAAGTTCAGATATATCTTTTTCTACACCAAATTATACATGTCATCGCGTAGATCGAATTGATCAAATCGGTGGAGGTGTAGCAATGTTAGTAAAAAAATCAATTCAGCATTCTCTCTTGCCTGTTGTTAGGACTCGATATGTTGAGAATGTTGGTGTGGAAATAAAGTTAAGGCATCATGCAACTATAAGAATGTTTTGTGTGTATTTTCCAGGAAAAAATTCATCTGTAGAAAAGAGAATGCATTTTAAAAGAGACTTAAGAAAATTGATTATTAGAAACGAAAATTATATAATTGGAGGTGACTTTAATTGTAGACATAGAGATTGGGGATGTATTCGTGCGAACTCGTGGGGTAATGTTCTTGCTAGTATGTCTTGTTTGTTTCCGTATTCAATGTTGTTTCCGTTTAGTCCAACTTATTTTCCTTCTGGATCGAGAGGTTCACCTTCCGTCCTTGATCTTTTTATAACGAACATTCCTTCGTTTTTCAGTCAGCCTGAAACTATCAATGAATTAAGTTCCGATCATGTTCCTGTTTTTTGTAAAATGAATGAATCAGCTGAAACTAGAGAACAATACTTCTTGGATTTAAAAAATGCCAACTGGAGTCGTTTTAGGTCAGTTATTAGATCCAAGTTAAGTTCAATTCCTACAGATTTGGACAGAGTGTGTTCAAAAGAAGATGTTGATGCTCATGTTGATGTATTTTCCAACCAAATTCTAGAATCAGTATAGTCTTGTGTTCCAAAAAAAACCAAAAAACCTTTTTTTAATAAGATGCCGGATTATATTCTAGAATACATTCGTATAAGGAATTCGTTAAACAGGCAATGGCAACGTTACCGCCTACCACAATACCGTATTGAAGTTAAATTTTATAACAAAAAGATTGCGGAGGAAATTAGTAAGTTTCGAAATAAAAATTGGAATGAAAAACTTAGTAAGTTGGAAAAAAGTGCCAAACCGTTTTGGAACATAGCCAAAATTATTAAAAATAAAAACAGACAAGTACCTAATCTTGAAAATAATAATGAAGTAGTGTATCGAAATTCAGATAAGGCTAATGTTTTTGCATCAACATTTTTGAAAAATCATTCTGTGTCCCAACACCTCAGCGATGATTCCACCAAAATCCTTGTTAGTCAAACATTAAATACAGTTAACTCACAGATCATTGAAACTCCTAGGGATCAGTTTATAACTAGAGGGGATGTGAAAAATATTGTTTCAAACTTAAAAACTAAAAAGTCAGATGGACTAGACAACATTAAAAATATTTATTTAAAAAAACTACCAAGAGCAGGGATTGAGTTCATAGCGTTCTTAATTAACGCTTATCTTAAAACGCAATACTTTCCAGCTAAATGGAAGTATGCTAAGGTAATTCCAATTCCTAAACCGGGAAAGCAAATGAAACTCCCTACTAGCTATAGACCGATAAGTCTGCTTAGTTGTACAAGTAAAATATTTGAAAAAGTTCTCAAAGCAAAAATATTACGAATCGTTGATGACTTTAATATACTTCCAAATGAACAATTTGGATTCAGAATGCATCACAGCACTTCCCATCAAGTATTAAGAGTCTGTGAAAATGTAAGAAAAAATCGTTCTCTTGGCAAATCGACTGGTCTTATTCTACTCGATATAGAAAAGGCTTTCGACTCAGTATGGCATGATGGGATTGTGCACAAGATGGTATGTTTCGGGTTTCCCATGTATCTCGTAAAAATAATTCAAAGTTTTTTATCTAACCGCTACTTTAGTGTTTTCGTCAATAACTGTCCGTCAAACTGTTATCATGTCAACCAAGGTGTCCCACAAGGATCAGTACTAGGCCCTTTTCTGTACAATATCCTTACAGCTGATATTCCCAGGTTACCCGAGTGTCAAATAGCTATATTCGCGGATGATACAGGTATCTTTTCATCGCATGAATTTAGTCTTAACATTGAGACGAATTTAAAAAATGCAATCGAATTGATGACCAAATATTATGCAAAATGGAAAATAAAGCTGAACATTGACAAACTACAAGCTATCTTTTTTAGTAGAAAAAGAAAGTCTTGTTATCTTCCAAGCAATCAGCTTAACGTTAATGGTGTGAATGTCAAATGGGACTCAAGAGTTAAATATCTTGGTATTTATTTAGATCAAAAACTAACTTTTAGGGAGCATATTGCCAAAACTTTGCAAAAAGTAAGCATTGCTATAAATATATTATATCCTTTTATAAATAGAAAGTCGTGTCTTAGTAAAGATAACAAAATAATTATCCAAAAAGTTATATTCCAGGCAATCCTCCTCTATGGGTGCCAGGTTTGGGGAAAATGTGCAAAAAGTCACCTCAAAAAACTGCAAGTATCGCAGAACAAGCTACTCAAAATGATGCTTAACCTTCCACGATACCATTCCACCTTAGATTTACACGAGAAAAAATGTTGAAATGATTTCTTTTAGAATAAATAAACTAAATAGCAATTTTTTGCTGAATTGCGAGACCTCCGATAATCCACTCATTAATCAATTGATTCCTTAACCATTTTTTTGAAGTAATTTGTAATAATTTTGTTTTTCTGTTCAATATTTATTATTTATCTAATTGTTTACTCATATATCTATTACTTATTTGTTTAACTGTTAATTTATTTATGATATCATTGATATGTTTTATACTACTTAATTATTTGTTTTTCTATTAAATTATTTTGCTTTGTTTTATGGTCAATTTATTCATGTTCACACTGTACCTATTTATATATTTAATTCTTTATTTATCTATTTATTTATTTATTTATTTATTCATGTATTTATTTATTTATTTATTTACTTATTTATTTTTTATTTTATATACTTATTTATTCATTTATTTATATATATAATTATTAATTATATATATATTTATCTATTTATTTATTTATTTATCTATTTATTTATCTATAAATTTTTGTATCCATCTATTTAATTTTTTTATTATCATATTAATTTATTTATTTATTTATTTATTCAAATTTTTATTTATTGATTTATTTATTCACTAACCAACTACTAATATACTAAAATAAACCTATCTATTTATTATTATTCATACTAACTTCATTTTTACTAACCTGCTTCATAACTATAGTTTTGAAGTTTAAATTTTATCCGAGTCAAAATGTACCTGCCCTTTTCAATTTGCATTGAAGGTTTTGTTTGTATTTTCCTTCAAAATTAATATCCTTACCTTATTAAATTTCAAAATAAATTAATATACTTATTCAGTTGAAAGATATCATAATGTAGTATATCAAATCTCTGTATGTAAACTGTGCGGTAGCTTACCAAATGTAATTGTTAATACGAAAATAAAGATCCATCTATCTATCTAAAATTTTAACTTTACTTCAAATGTTCAGATGAACAAGATGAAGATATTTAAATAAATTTAAAATGAGAAATAGATACCACAAAAAGATGCGTATCCATTTGACAGTAATTTTACTAGAAAACTCTCGAGGGTTACTTTTGGATGTCTTCCCCTCTGGTGAACTAATTCCATGAATGTGTCCACTTGCGAGTTTAACACTCTAGAGCTTGTCTCCATCTTTTAACTCTCTTACGTGTTTCGAGTGCAGTTCAGTATGCAACTATGTTGCACATCTTTTTGAGCCAAAACATATGTTTCTGGTGGTAATATAGCTGACGTTCAAAATAGTGAAATAATAATAACCAGGCCAGTTCAGTGTTCATTCTTTCGAGATTGTTCACTTTTTCAAGCGGAAGTTTTTAAAGGCATTCTAAAGATGAATTTGATCCAAAATGCAAATTTTGTTCGATGTGAATGGTTTTTATATTTATAATTCAGAAAAACTGAAACAATTCCTCAGTATTCTCAAGCAATGTTAAATGCTTGCGAACTATTTTAATAAATAAATCCAATTTTACATAAAATTTCGTGTGTTTAATATTGTGAATAGTTATTAACTATTTTGAGATTCACTTAATTGAGCGTCTACTGTATTCGTAAATAATTTTGTCGCTTTCATGGATGAGTTTTAGGAACTTCCGTATTATTCATCCACAAATCAAACAAAATTTACTTCGTCAGGAAACAGGTTTGTTTTTTTTTTTTTGTTGCCTCTGTTTGATTGTTAATGAAACGGTGGCAGTCAATTTTGCATGCAAGCACACTTGACGTTAACGCACACATTCTCTGGCTTCTGAATTCTTATTTGTTCCGTCAACTCAATTTTCTTACGGTGCGGTGAAATTGCATTGTAGATGATATTTTCAAACATGTGACGTTAGAAAACTGCATTATGGAATACAGAGCTATTGCAGTAAAACTTTTATTTGCTTTTTTGAATAGAAGACTTTTTCAGTGAATATTCTGCTTATGCATTTCTGACATAGATAAGGGCCTTTAACTTATCTTTGGCCACAGAATCTTATCCTAGCAATGGCTGAAACTTTTGCTTGAACTCAAAATGTTATGTGTGGGAATAGGAACACCAATGTGCTATTATTCTTTCCAAAATTTTGAGTGGTGCTAGGAAGAAGAAGGAATTCAAAAACGCTGTTAAGACACATTGTTACTTTCACAAACTGCGTAACTTCATTTTTACGAAGCTCCAAAGTACCCGAGGCTCAAGGCACTGTGCAGATATAAAAGAAGTAATTGTGTTTCCTAAATTTTGAGTAGTATGAAAAGTACTCCAATTGTCTGTAAATCTTATCAAGATTATGGAGACTCTGTAAGCAATTTCGCATTAGTGTGGCCAAAAATACACCAAAATTGCAACATCCCACCCCCCTGAACGAAATCCGAGATCCGCACCTGTCCGATACTGATTTGTACAAATTTTAAGGAAGATGGTTCAAATATTGAGAAATGTTCTCTCAAAGCATAAGATCTAATTTTCGTGCTAGCTTTTAAAATTTTTCAAATCAAAGAGAAATTTGACGGCTGATAACAGCGAATCAAATTTTAGGTAAATTATTTAAAAACTCAAAAAATCACAAATGGTCTAAAGTAAAATCTTATCGATATTTTTTCTGGGTGCATTAATTGAATCTATTATTAGGTTAAGAATCCTGATAGTTGACAGTTGAAAAAACCGTTAAATTACCATTATTTGTTAAGCAATTCAAAAAAATAACGGTTTTTTCCAAATGTCAATTACCAGAATTCTTAGCTTGATGCCAGATATAATTACTTTTTTTTTTGTTTTTTCTATCCGATGGAAATCTTCAAAAGACACTTGCTAAGAATCGGTATTGAGTAGTGTGGGACTCTTAACGCACTTGAGCCACCGGTGAATCAGGACCAATCTATGAAAGATGGATAAATGATTTTTCTTTCTTAATTTATAAATCACATTGTGGGAAGTTTTAAAGTTATAAAACTTTCCAATAGCTTTTAGACTATAACTAGACACTTAGTCTCCGAACATTGTCTCGTACATTTAAGACAGTCTCTATTTCGGAGTTGGTATGACTTTGCAGTCGCTGATTGTGTGATACAGCGTGTTTTTTAACCACTTCTGTAACCATTTCAATTTGAAGGTCACGATGCAGATCGCTATTTCTTATATACCAAGGGGCATTTATTATTCCACGAAGGACCTCTTGCTTTGGATTTTTTTTAAATTGGTTCAGGATTTGTTTTCTGTGTACAACCCAATAGTTGGATGCCATATGCCCAAACGAGTTTTAATAGTAGTCAGTACATTTTGCTGTACTCCAAGTTTTGTTCTTCTCTTTTCTTTTTTATGTGCTCTTTCCACTTAAGATTGGCATCGAAAGTCATTCCTAGGTATTTGGCAGTATTGGAGGAAGGCACTGCTGTACTGTTTATAAGAATTGGAACATTGTTTTTTTTTTTGTAAAGTTTATATGCGTCGCTTTTGTTTCATTTAGTTTTTTTGCGTTCAATCACTTACTTTATCGACTGCATTTTTCAGTTTTTGTGTAGCCTTCGTAACGGATTTATCTGCCACCAATATTGCAGTTTCATCAGCAAAGGTGGCCATGATAGCGTTGATGTCCACTGGAATATCCCTTGTATATAACAGATACAGGATTGGTCCTAGGACACTTCCTTGTGGTACACCGGCTTCAATTTTCTTTAGTTCCGAGTAATTTTGGTCGTATACCGTACTCTAAAGAGTGGGTTCGTAACGTAGGATTTCAGTATTTCGTAGTACTGCCTGGGAAGATCCCTATACAGTTTGTCTTCTAGTCCCAAGTGCCAAACGTTGTCAAAGGCTTGAGCAACATCTAAGAATATAGCCGAGCATACTCGTTTTTCTTCAAGTACCTTTTCCACAACAGCCGTAATCTGATGCATTTGGTCTATCATGGAATGTTTATCTCTAAATCCAAACTGATGGCTCGGAATTAGTCTTCTTTCTTCTATTATTCTGCTGAGTCTTTTCAGGAGCACTTTTTCGAAAACTTTTGTTATGATTGGTATTAGCGATATAGGTCTATAAGATGTTACTTCTGTTGGTGGCTTACCTTGTTTAGGTATAACAATGACTTAATTAATGCAATCAGAAAAAATATCAACACAATTAAAACTATAACTTTAGACTTTTTTGATTTGTTCATAGAGTCAATAATAAGGTCAACTGCATCTGCGAGCAGCTGATATTAGACGTTTTCTGTTGGAGTTGGCGAAGTACTTGGGGAAGTATTTGCCAGCTATTTTCAATGGAACACATCAAACTGCTTTCCCATATAAAATGTATCTACTCGCACATGAGAACATATGCAGTTGATAGTACTAGATTAGGGTTTTCATCTACTCACAAGTACTTTGCCGCTTTCAAAGGAAAACGCCTAATATCAGCTGGTCGTAGATGCAGTTGACTTTAGAAGATTTGCGTGACGAAAGACGTTATAGGTTAGGCAGAAGTTAAGAGCTCATTGCTTGCAATGTCTTGAGAGAGGTTAGTTTCTGTTATGGCCAAAACACTATAAAAAGTTTTTGACAGTTAAGGTATATTGCCGACGTTTTGATTCGAAGCCCACGGACATTTTGATAATAATATTGGTAAGCATTGGGGAATCGTGTATTCTTGTTCAGAAAAACTTGTTGGTGGAGGTTAAGAAACGTTTGTGAGGAGGATAGTCTGTTAGTGACGAAATTGCTATGGGTTTGCTTGAGATCTTTGGAAGTGTGATATTAATATAAGAATTAGAACTTACGCACTTTATTTTCACAGGACTAATTGGATTGCATATGGCAGTCAAAAGAAACATCCTCATGTTTCTGGATTCTCATCAATGTATAAGTAAATTAAATACACTCTTGTATCCTTTGGCTCCCCGTTTAATTCTCTAAGCAATAAAATTGAAAATTCTCTAAAAAAAAATAACCAAGTTGTTATTTTTATAAATTTTAATTAATTTCAAATCAAAATCAAGCCCCCCTCACTTTATCCTTTCGAAGCACAGAATATAAAGTCTCATTATAACATCATCGATGTAAATTTTTAGTGTTTTTTTTTTAAGGAAGAGGAAAGTAATCCTTCATCAATATATAGGTATAAAGATATCTACAAATACTCATGCCAAGTATAAGGAGCAACAATAAAGCTCTTTTCCTTTCAATTAGGAAATGAAATTACGTTCTCCGTTGGAAAATCTCCTTACAGATTTACTTAAATCATCTTTATTCAATTAAACTAAATGCCATCAACAAAACTCTAAACTGATTGTCAGTATTTTAATGCTCGAAAATGTAAAGCAGTTTCAATCTTTTCTTGATAGGTACAGGGACTCGGTGATTTAAATCAATCCAAAGGATAATAATCGTTTTTCAGCTTAACTGTCTCGCTTGCTCTCTCTTCGTTTAGAAGCATCATATAGCTTTGGTGTATTGTGTTGTGTGGAACTTGAAAATGCAAACTTATTTATCTACGAATTTATGGTAGGTAAACTATGATGCATATCTAGTATACCTGGATGTCTGAATCAGAATATTCTGTAGTTCATGCGTTGATAGCAGATATGAAGGAAGGTACCTGTCAGATTCGGGTGCTGGAAATTATTCTAGATTGTCTGTGGACGTGTGTATTATTTTAAGAGTTGTGGAAGCTGCATAGTGAGCACACATCATGCTGTATCGTAGGTACATATAGAATACCAACTAGGGGTTAAACATCACATCTCTACCTAAAGGTTTTATTAGTAAGTTGGCATCACTTCTTGTGATGAACATTTTAGAACGTCGTAGTTTGCCAGAATTTTGGATTGGTATAAGCTGATTTGCAAATATTTAATCTATGAATAATATTCATATGTATCTAGGTTGTGTACATGTGATATCACCATCACCACTTAAATTCTCACTGCAAAAATTAAGCAATATGTTGTGCAGGAAGAATATGAAGATAGTTGACCAACGTTGTTATCACTGTCACACATTCAGAGCAGTATGTTACGTAAAATAGTAGTGAAATAAAATTTTCTAGAAAATCTCTCTATCTAACCCAACTTAAACAGGGAATATGTTTGGCTTGCCTAATAATTTATATAAATTACTTATTTGATGCAAATTTTGACTATCATGATGCAATGTGATACCCAAAATAGTGTATGTATGTATTTTAGAGTATAGTCTGCTATAAGGAATTCTCAATTTACGGCACAATTTTTATTGGCTTTTGAAAATTAGACAAAATTTTAACTAGCTTGCAAAATTATGGGATGTTCTAAAGTGTAAAAATGTAGCCAGTTTTATTTTGGAAATGATTTTATAAACTTCCAGCATCAAGCAAAAATGCTGAGGGTGACACATTTACACAAATTGTTAGTATTTTGTGATAACTGAAAACACTATGCATCAAGAGGATAAATTATTAAAGCAGCTTAAGTGCAGAACATTTTTGTTTTGTCAAAATGGTCGTCAAACAGTTTGACCACCGGCAATTTTGTAAATAACATAATTTGTTACAAAAAAAATTTATTTTTTTCGGTACTTAATTTTCAAAATAATGTTTTCTTTCAAATTTAATGAATTTTAAAACAATTTTCACTCTAAAAATTGACAACTAACGCTGATAACAAGGGGTAAGGCTGGCCACAATACCAAAAAAGTCTCGGTATCGTTTGGTATCGGTATCGGAAACCGAAGCCATACCGAGACGATACCAGCTCAAAAGAACGAAACCGAGACCAAACCGTACTTTTGGGACCGAAATCTACCGATACTTTCAATAAGTAGTATCATTTGGTATCGGCAGAAAAAATGATTTTTAAATATTATAATAAATTAATTGCAAATAAAAATTATAATAGGTAATTGGTTTCTCGGAAACGGCTCTAACGGTTTGAATGACATTTTCAAAGATTTTTCTCTTTACTAGGGAGAAGGTCTAATCAATTACGAGTATTTACATTAGAACCACCCATTTCCATGACCATTTTTCTTTTGCTGTGTTCCACCAATAATTTAGATGAAATTTTCTTTTCTTTTGCTTTGTTTCTCTGAAATCCATCATTTCGATAACATTTTCAGAATTGGTTCTCTTTAGCTATAGGAAGTGACTTCAGTGAAATCCACCAACTGTCTCTCTTATTTTTTCCGTTTACCTTGGTTTCTTGGAAACGGCTCCAACGATTTTGTAACGGCATTGTGAACCAAGAACTTTTAAATTTTTAAGGCAATAACAAATTTTAGTTAAAAAGAGTGTCGTTTATTTACTTGGCATATTTTATGCCCTAACTAGGGCTGGTCAAAAGAATCGTTTTACATGGCTTTTGTAAGACCTCTACGAGAATATGCCTCCTAAGTCTGGTCACCATAACTATCCTCAAGTTCATATAGAACTTATCAAAGCCGTCCATGGCACATTTTTGCGGGGACTGAGATAGGATGATCTTTATAAACTTCCATCTAACGCTGACCGTCTTAAACCTTTTCAACCTTCAATCTTTCAATCAGCACCGTGATATTACCGACATTGTTTTTGTTCACGAATTATCTATTAAATGGTGTCACTGATTGTCCTTACCTGCCCCAAGAGATCTCTTTCAATCTAAATCCCCTCCCGTTAAGATCAGTACACTCAGAGAAAAAAACAGGTATAACCAACTAATTTCTGGTTTTTTATATCTGATTTTCAGGTTGTTATTTTTCAACTCGGTAGATCAGGTTAACTGCTTAACTGGATTCTTGATTTTAATGACATGTTAAATCAACGTTGGTTTCAGGTTATATCTGCATGATATCATGTAAATTTAACACTGCCTTAAAATAGTAAAACTGTAAATTTTACCTAAAAATCTTGCTAATTTTACCTGTAAATCTAGTTAACTTATATGAAAATCTAGTTCAAAAACATGAATAAAATGTTCATCGACCTGTAAAATTTAACATGATTTTCTAGTTAATTTAACATGATTCAATGTTGAATCAACACTGTATCCCGTAATTATTATGTCTTAGATCCATGCGTCTAGATTCCATCTCTAACGCTGCTTACCATCCAATTCATTTTGCATTATTCTGAATGTATACAAATTTGTTACTATGAATATTATTTTTTAAATATTTTATGATACTTTCTTAGTTTTGAACTGAGAACCTCTCACACAATGGGATAGCACGCATTCCCTGGGCCACTTCGCTGCATAAAAAACTTGTGCAAATATCAATAAGTTGAAACATATTTTGTTTGGATGGCTTGTTGTCTTGACTGTTGTCACGTTGAAATGAACTGGCATAGTGGTTCCTTTAACAATGGCTTGTGAGTGTGTTTCAATATTGGTAGAGGGCTACCTTAAAATGCGGCCAGGCTAAATTCAAATAATTTGTTCTGGATGGCCTGTGTGTGTGTGTTTTAATACTGGTTCAACGTTAAAACTAACTGGCAGAGTATTTCTTTAATATGATGCCAGGTTTAATTCAACAAGTAAACACTGTAAAAAAAATTTACAGATTTCACTCCTTGAGTAACAATGGGGACATTGAAAATGACTTATCTGTGCTAGAGAAATCTTTAATCTTTATAATTATTAATCTTTCTTTTATTTTGAATTTTATCTTTACTGGTTTCCAAGTACACCAATTTATACCAATTTTAATCATGATTTTTACTAAGATCAATCTAAAAATTATATTGAACTAAAAAAAATTTAAAAAAGTTTTTAGCCAAGCTTAATTAGCATACTTGCACTCGCATTTCTACCTTTACTTGCACATAGTAGCGCATAAATAGATTTTTTTTTCTACAGCTTTAAAAAAACTTAAGGAATTTGAAGCCATTTCATCATTCCCTATTTTGATCATTCTTGAGACATTGTCTCAACAAAAATTTTATCATCTGAACTTTTTATTCCTTCATACAGACAAAACTGAATAAAATAAATTATCAAATATTCAAATATACGAAGATAATACAAAACTTAAAATAAGGCTATACTATTGCATAGTGGTACCTCGTGGCATGATGGTTAGTGCGTAGAACTGTCATGCCAAAGGTCTGGGTTCGATTCCCAGCCGCTGCCACCTAAAAACAGAAATGTTTTTTTCGCGAGGTACTGCCTCTTGCGAGGAACTGACGAATCCTCCAAGAGTATACTTGTCATGAATAAGTGCTTCTCATCTAGCCGTTCGGACTCGGCAAAAAATTGTAGGTCCCTTCCTTTCCTGCCAAAAATACGCACACAGGAATGGTTGAGAGTTGTAAGTCACTAGGCCTTGGTTCTTCACGAGCTGTTGTGCAACCAAATTTATTTATTTATTTATACTATTGCATAATTTTCGTTTACTTTTTCTTTTAAAAATTCGAAATATGAAATACTTAATATTCCCTTTGTTCTATTATCAACAAAATTTTGACTACAGACAAATGGATGTTGACATGTATTGCTATTTTTTGTTTTGTTATTTTGTTATGTATTGGTTTTTTCCTTTTCAATATCTCGTTTTTGTTAACACTAGCTAAAATTTGGTTTTCCAAAAATACAATATTCAATGTTGGTAGTTGTTACGTCTCCACAACATACTATTTATCTTATTATCTTTGTGGGTCTTTGATTTTGTTTCATTTTAAAAATACAAGAGAGAACCTTCTTTTAAACAGAGAGGCTGTACACTTCCCACCTTTTATCATTTTACTGACCTTTATCTTTCCCGCGTGTCTTCTATCTTTAAATTTTCATTTTCTTTGTGTGGTAACTTTAATTTTGTTTTTGATTTAGCTTTGTGGTAACACCAACCAAAAATTCAATATTTCCGCTGATGTTACTTTTTTCTTGAATTTGAATTTATTTTTCGTAGCTCTTAAAACGTGTGTTGTAGGCAACGCTAACTAATAAATTGATTTTTCCCCTTACATA
Source organism: Dasysyrphus albostriatus (assembly GCA_946251815.1). NCBI lineage: Eukaryota > Metazoa > Arthropoda > Insecta > Diptera > Syrphidae > Dasysyrphus > Dasysyrphus albostriatus. Next base: position 59,350,841 of record OX276337.1, on the reverse strand, counting down.
TGCCTACAAACAAATATTCAATGCTGGTGAGTGTAACGTCTCCGCAAAATTCTATTTTTCCCAATTTTGTGTTTTTTTCTTTAATTTTGGGGCTTCTTGCAAGTCTATTCCAAAGAATTTGAATGGACAAAAGTCGATCATAATAGTCAAATATAAAAGTATTTACCAATTGAAATTTGCAATAACAATAAACCGACTTTTAGTCTATTCAACAAGTCTATTTTGAACAACTATCCCAATAAGGGCGTTTGTCGCATTTTCAAAAATAGAAAATACATTTTCAGTCAAATTTATAAGCTTTGTCTATAAGTATAGACAACCGTCCAACTCCAAAAATTTATTAATAAACTTTGTTTACTGCTGTCCTAAATTTGTCTAACTTGGGCAAAGGCTTCGGCTGTCTAAGATTTGTCTAAACTGACGTTTTATTTTACTATATCCATAAGGCATATTTTCAACTATTAAGGACTTCTAAAAAAACTGTCTAACTAGTAAACCTTATAAAAAAATTAATAAATAAAGCGGTTTACGTTTTAGCTTTCAGATTTCATTGACCTATGTATATTTGTATTTCCTCTTGTTTTTTTATTTCATATCTTTATTTTCTTCGTTAATCCGTCTAATTATACCTAAATATAACTCAAAAGTAAAATAATTAACAAAATAAAAACAAAAACAACGAATCTCACAAGCATCCTACCTAACTTACTAAAGTACCTACCTACTAACCAAACATATCCCATAAGGCATCTTACCCTTCTGCCTACTAAAGTATCTATAACCAAACGCATAAAATCGCATTCTATTAATTTAACTAGGTAGGTATTAGCAGAAAAAATAATTGCCGAGCAGCAGAGCAAACTACCCCCATCAAAGCATCTACACGACTGAACAAACAGTGAACAAGCAACAAGAACATTGAACGAGTGAACATGAATACTGAACTTGAATGAAAAGTCATTTTCTTCAGTAATTCACTGACAGAGAGACAAATAATGAAACAAATCAAAAAACATAATGAACAGAGAGAGAGAGACATTTTGAATGAACTGTGACACTATGGGAAATATTCGTGTTCTTCTTATTTGGGCTGATTCTCGTAACACAAACTTGCAAATCAACGATGACGATGAACTATAGAAATATTGATTGAATATTAGTACCACTTTTTAATCAAATTGTATTTTAGATTTGTGAGGCTTATGAAGAACGTACAGCTACGTTTGATATATCAAATTAATTGTCAATTATTGAAGGTGCGAATAAAAAAAAAAAAAAAAATTGTATAGGTGCACAGACCAAAGAGTTATTAGGTAGTATGTTAATGAACAGTAATATGTAATTATGTCATCTCAGATGCTTTTTAATATGACAAATTTACATATTATATGTAGATTTGTGTAATATATTACCTGTATGAATTTGAGATTTTTAATTGGAATCGTTAAAAAGATAAAAAATAAAACTGCCAAAAATCGATCGATAGAAATTCGTTTATTTAAAAAAAATATAAAAATATAAATAAAAATATTATAAGAATTTCCTGAAACGAGAAGCAATCAATTATTTATTATCTTTCTTAAACTATAAAATTTATTACAATCAGATCTAACTTTAATGTCTAGTAAATAATTTATGAACCATCTATTTTTAAATTTTGAAGTTACAACCTTCAATATCTCATTTTATAGATTTTTTGGAATTTCAAAAAATATAAACGAAATTGTTATATTAAACGTAACTATTGATAAAGAAAAAAGTTGTCACTCTAGCACAACTCATTTAGATTTTTGGTTTTCCGACCATTTCACATAAAAGCCCTACTTAAAGTTTGAATTAAAAAAAAAAAACATAATTTTGCACATCTAAATACATTTTCTTTTCAAACGGTTTTTTTTTTAACTGCCAACACTTATAGTTTAAGCTGCACAATTAACTGCTGACTGCATTGACTTTCACATTTTTAATTATAAAAATATAGAATTAAAATTCATTTATTCAATTTAGTAACACCAACCAAAAATTCAATCGTACCCTCCGTATACGCCAACGTTCATCTGTTCACTTTATTCATTCTGGTAACACCAACCAAAAATTCGATTGTACCCCCCGTATACGCTAGCGTTCATCTCATATACACATTTATTCACTTTATTCATTTTAGTAACACCATAATTTATCCAAAACGACCCTATAAACATTTTCAATGTTAAAAAACATATAAAACGTTACTTAAACCTGATTTGTGGTGATATAGAAATTTGTAACATAAAGTGTTAAAAAAACCCGATGTGAGTTAAAATTAGCGCTATGTTCTTGTCAAAATTTCTTGTTTAAAAGAATTTAGTGTTAAGATAACAGTCATCTTCTAAAATCAACTTGAATATGGTAATAAAGGCCATCAGGCTAATTTAACACTTAATATAAGGTTATTAAAATCAAGTAAATTTCTGAAATTTCTGTAACTTTATACGGTCGTATAATTTAACAGGCACAGGTTAATTATTTACCTGATTTTTGTCTCTAAGTGTACCTTTCTTCCTCATTAACTACCACCGTAATGAGTATGGTCTAAACGAGCCCTTGACTTGAATGCAACGTAGGGCGTACAAAGTAAATACCTTCAACCCCAACATTAGTAGGCCTGCTTTAAAACTAACCATTCTAAACTCACCCATTTTATAGCCTTGTTTATTCCCACCCTTCGAAAATTTCAACCATTATATATTAAAGTATATAGATTTAAGAAATTGTAGATTTATTTGTTTTAAGTTTAGCTTGTATTAAGCTAATTATAAAATTATTCGTCTATGCATTCGCATCCTAATATACATATGAGGAAAATAAGGTCCTAGAGATTTATTTCCTTCTTGTAGTTTAACCAGTTTTTACTCTCAAGAACATATCTTGAGTGTTGAGTGCAGAACATTGACAGAAATAAATATTTCATGTCATATGTCAACTTTGAGAAATAACATATTATACAGAATTTGTAGTCAATTTCAATTACTCTTCTCCTTATTTAAAAACAACTACAAATTTGAAGATAACCTCCACGAATTTGTAAACAAAACTACACATTTCGAGGTTCAACCCACCAGATTGACAAATAATGGGTCCAGTGTTATGTGAGGCAGAGGGATTTTGCCTTGTAGGGATGTTTCTAAAATACTTCCGTCAAGAGAAAAATGTTGAAAATACCATTTCTTATTTTATATAAAATATATAAAACCCAGCATAATATTTTCTTTTTTACTTATATATATCCTCAACAAATATATTCAATTGACCCTCAGGGCAAGCAATGCACTTAAATTTCAACGAAAGCACAATCATCGTTTCGTTGCCATCCAATCATAAGAAAATGATATTTTTGGATAATCCTCTATTATCCTGTCATGAAAATGACACAGTTTGACTTTGAATTGGGACTCATGAAAGAGCTTATAAATGTTAAGCTATATATGATTGGCGTTGTTGAATATAAATAATCTTTTACTCTGAAAATACATAGAGCGTATAGCATATCCGTAAAATTTATGACAACAGTTATAGATTAGGATATTTTTAAAGTATCAAAACAAAATCCTTAAGTCTTAACAATGTGAGTTCATAATATTGCAAGCATTTTTACATTGAAGAAGACTTAGCCATGCCAAATATAAAAAAGAGTTTGTTTTATGTTTTCAGTTTAAATTTCAAATTATTGTTAAAAAAATATATTTATACCGTCAAGTAAAATAAACCAAAAATGTCTATTTGAGAACTGTAAAATTGTTGTTCATAATAACATGGCAATGCACGGCACGTCTTTTTACAGAATAAATCCTTGCTAGTAAGCAGTGGCGTAGGTATCAAATCGGGAGTGGGTTGGAATTCTGGTTTTCAAAACTCTGTTTGGTAAAAATTCTGCTTTTTTTTTTGTAAATGCTGTCTGGTCAAAATTCTGTTTGGCCAAAGTTCGGTATTTCAAAATTCTGTATATCAAAATTCTGTATGTGCAAAATTCTGCATTTCAAAAATCTGTCTGGTCAAAATTTTGTTCCCAAATTCTGCTTACGAAACTAAAATTCTGTCTAATGATTCTCATCAAAAAATTTGTTTTATGATTTTACTGACGCACACATCAAATTTTGGAAGTAGATAGCCCTCATTTGATTCAGAACATTGAAAAACAATTTCCCTATTTTTTTCAGATTTTTATTTCACCCCCCCCTGGTCTCCCTATTTTCACTTTAAGGTACTAATTATGGGTAAAGGATTATTCTTATAGCACGCGAAAATAAATCTGAATTTATGGATTAGATTCAGATGAGAAAAAAATTGTATTGGAGGATGGGTCCATTCCGTGGGGTAATTTTCAAGAAATTTGACAAAGAAAAAAAACGGAAACACTTACAATGCCAGTCCCTAGCTTTTTTAAGGCCACGATTCCATTCTATAATATTTTTTTTGAAATGTAGTTTTTATTTTAAATAGTTTCTGAAAAAATAAATTTATTATTCATTTTTTTTTTTTTTTTTATTTTGAAAATTATTTTTCAAAAACTATTTGCAATAAAAACTTTATTTAGGAAACATATTATAGAATGGAACCGTGGCTTTAAAATGGTAAGTTGTGGCGTTGTAAGCGTTCCGTTTTTAAAATTTGAGTCAAATTTTGAGAAAATTACCCCTCCCGCCTCCAATACTATTTTTTCTCGTCTTAATCTAATCTATACCCTCAGATTTGTTTTTGTGTTATATTAGAATTACCTTAACTCTATAATTAGTACATTAAAGTGAAAATAGGGCGACCAGGGCGGTGAAATAAAAATCTGAAAAAAATTAGGAACAATTTTTTTATGGAGAGCCATTTGATGGCAGAATTATGACCCTACAGAATTTTGACCCGAAGTCTATCAAATCTAGATAAACCGTTTTACATGACGTTTGTACATTTGCCGTTTAGATTTATACTGAAAAAAACGTGCGATGGCATTGCCATGTGAACTAGGACTTATGATAACAGGTCCAGTGTATTTAGATTTTTAAATACATTTTTCTTTTCTTGAACTCGTTAAAGTACCATATAGAAAACATAAATCCCAATTTTCGACCATCAAACCCTTGCAGGGTTGCCACTATCTTGAATTTAAGAGTAAATTTGTTTTTCACAAATAAAATGCGTATATTTTTAATTTTCTTTAAAAAAAAATACAAATGCGTTCCTGACAAAGACGAGTAGGTTCTACAAATTTAAGTGGTATTTTTTAGTGTTTTGTATATCAAAACAGTTATTACCAATAATAATAAGAAAAATTGAGGCCATATAATATATTTTCAATTAAATTATTTTTTCAGTGCTACGTAAAAATGTTCTTCTGAAATTTCTTGAAAATACTTTAACCTACAGTTTTACATAATTATTTTTTTTGTCCTCCAAGCTGTTGTTTACTTAGATGGGCCTAACACCGGGCAATAATATTGTTCAGTATCAAGTTTTGCGCAGTAATAATTGACCATATAAGAATTGTATTCTGAAATAATTACAGTACGATTTGTTTTTTTTTTTTAATTTTTACGGAGCAATAATATTGCCTGGTGTAAGGCCCGCATTACTGTATCAACTGAAAAGCCTCCATAAGCAGAATCACACTTAAGGGCAAATCAAGTGACTTAAGTGGTTTTTGCATGTACTGCTAGATGGCGGGAGCAATTTCATTCAATTTTGAAGTTTTAAATTTCATTGTAGCAATTGGTTTAGATGTCAATGTTACCATATTAAATTTGATAGCTAATTTCGCTAATTTTTGTAAATTCGTTAATTGTTCTCAAAACGTTTGTATTTATAACAGGCAATCGAAAAATTCGAATAGACAAAAGTCGATCAGGAATTCATCAGGAAAAATACATAAAAATCAAATAGAAAAATATTTACAAACAGACTTGGGCATACCGATAGTCAACTTTAGGTCTATTACACTTAAAGTCTATTTTGAATAGACTTTCGCAAGTATTTTACAAATTTGCATGAATATTCTTAATATATATATCATTGGAAAGGTAATTTCACGTATTTTTGGTATTACAGGCCCTAGCAAGCCAAAAATATCTTCCATACCTGTTTGCGTATTGCAGGTTACTTTCCAGTGAAAGATTCTGCTAATTCCGCGATCAAGTTGGACTCGACTGGTCAAGAATTTCTATAATCGTTGAATAAGAGTGTTCTAATAGTCGATTTCCATGATTTTACGCTAAATTGTTTATTTCGTCCGGAACCATAGGAAAACCAAGATACCTGTGAAGATCTTCGTTTCTTATATACCACGAAGCATTTGCAAATGACCTAAGCAATTTATTTTCAAACGTTTGTAAGTTATTTAAGTTTGTTTCACAGGTACAACCTCAGAGTTGTATACCATAAGTCCAAACAGGCTAAAGTAAGTGCCTGTATAAAATCAACTTATTTTCAATACTAAGGTTTGAATACTTACCGAGTAGCCAGTTCATATCACTTTATTTACTTTTTAATTATTCGCAATTCTTTTTACCTGCGGCTTCCATTTTAATTTTGCATCTAGAGTCATTCCCAGATGCTTAGTTTCATTTGCAAATAGAACACGAGCGGTATTAAAAAAAAAGGTAGTCTACTTATTTTATAATACGTAAAGTCCACGTGGTCTGACGTGTTCATTGAGCGTTATTCGCTATGTTTTCTTCCACTCATTAACATTATTAAGAGCATTTTATAATTTAATTGTAGCATCGCTAGTGGTCTTGCCTACTGCTAGTATTGCAGTATCATCAGCAAGAGTGGCTACGATAGTGTCTTCTGTTTGAGGTATGTTGCGTGTAAATAAAAAGTACAGAACTGGACCTAATACACTACCTTGTGGTACCCAGCTATTATTTCTTTTAAATTATAAAAATAATTTCCGTGTCTTACACAAAAAAGTCTATTATCTAGATATCCACTTAGAATGTTATAAAATCCTTCAGACAGAACTTGTCTCAGTTTTAATTTGAGGCCTTCGTGCCACACTTTGTCAAACGCTTGTGACACATCCAAAAAGACTGTTGAACAGATTTTCTTTTCTTCAAGAGTTCTCTGACTTACGTCAGTAATTCTATGCAGCTGTCATTTGAGGTAAAATTCGTATTTATATTTTCATTGAGTTCTTGCCCATCGAACGGCTTAAATATTCTCAAGTAATCGGCGAATACCATCGCTTTTTTTTGTCACTTTTAGTCCATTTAAGCCGTTTTTAATAAGATGCGCTGGAAGCTTTGGTTTTTTTGTTACTTTAATAGGTTTCCAAAGTTTTTCTGCTGTCAAATTTTCAACTTAATTTCCAACTTCACTATTTTTGAAAACGAATATACTCGTTTTAAGCGTTGAGGAACACCGTTTCACTTCCATTTCTTGGGTGCTCTTAATTTGTCTTTCACTAAATCTTTTATTTCTTGCGGATATTTTATATCATTATAGCGTTGTTTGAACGAAGTGATATCTGTTTTTTTTAATCGTATTCTGTTGATCTCAAAGTCACTAAACCGGTTGAGCTCAAATTTTCAGAAAATATTTTGAATCTCCTGTTATCTGTTCCTAAGAAGTTTAGTTAAAATCAGTAAAGTATTTTTGTATGGGACAAAAATGCACACTGGATAGCTAACCATTAAAAATGAAGCGTTTCGGCGTTAAAATTTCTTATTGTTTATTGAATCGTGATGAAAGAAAAAATTGACTATTATAAAACTAAACTGATAGTAAAGTAAAGCCCGCTTATTCTGAATTTTAAAAATAATTTTTTTATTTGTTATATAAATTTTCATAAGAAACAAAGTACTTGCTTTTATATTCAAGACGCTGAAAATATATGTGTAGAGATATGGGGTGATATGAATAAAATGGAGCACGTACTCAGAGCAGGTGCTCCATGAGAATCAAATGAGGTGCTCATTAAAAAAGTACCTGCTCCCGTTTGTTATGAATAAAATTTTAAACAAGATCGAGAGCACCTCCTCATTCAAACGGAGTAGCTGCTCTCATACTTCAAGCCAAATTGAATTGTTTTTGACATTTAGAAATATTTTCAATGATTAATAATTAAAAACGGATATTGCAAAATGGAAATTATTCTGTTTTGACACACATTTTTTTTGTTAAAGATGAGAAATCATGGTTCTTTTTGTCCGAAACAACATTCAATATTTTTCCGCTTTATTTTTTAAGTCATGTTGACAAACATAAGAGGAAATAAAGCTCAATATGGTTGGACACATTTATAAACTAAAATATGTATGTACATGTGTACATATTTATTTATGTAAATATGTATATACATAAACAGTCCTCCAAAGGATTATCAAAAAAATAAAGATCAAAGACAAATCCAAGAGGGATTTGCTGGATAATGCTGTGGACCTTAAAATTTGCATCTTTACGTGGCTTATCAGGATGATCAATTTTGAATCCATGCGATTTACATCGACAGTTGAAATTTAATTGTTTTATTCATCGACGGCGACTGAGTATTCTTGGTCCTTATTGATCCAGACCATCGATCTAAATTATCGATCTGTTTTGGTAAGAAATAAGCTATTTTTGGTGAATCGGCAAAACTAGGAACTTTCGCTTACGCTACATTCACCATAAACAATTATTTTTTTTAAGGAATAGTTAAATGGTATTTATTTTCTTGGTTTACAATCTGCAATTCCAATCCAATTGAACGATCTTTGAGCTGCCGCAATTTCAAAACTATAAGTTTTAAGAACCGTGGACTGATGTACCTACCCAGCTCCACCTTAAAAAACCTGAAACTCCTATATAGACCACCCACTACCCCTACATTCTAAATTATTAAAAAGGAAATGGTCCCTTAAGATATCTACATTTTCTGAGCTGAATCTACATACAATACGATATTTGTTTAATTCTTGTCTATTTCTCTTCTAAAATTTGACCTTGCAGTAAAAAATGTATATTAAATCTGCTATTTATGAAGAAAAAAGCTATTAAACGCTATTTACTTTAAGGTTGAGCAACCAACTGAGCTAACTTACAAATGAGAAGCAGGTGCTACTCTCGAAAGAGCACGTGCTTCTGTTTATTCGTACCTTACAATAGAGCAGGTGCTTACCCTAAGAAAGTTCTCATCAAACATGTAGATGCTCAATCGTTGAGCACCTTCTCAAGTATTTTATTCATACCAAATGAAGCACCTGCTACGAAAAGTTGATTTTTGAGCAGGTGCTCTGTTTTATTCATATCACCCATGGAAATTATGAGAGGAAAATGTTTAAAAGCATGAAATACGATATTTAAAATCGCTTAAACAAATTCTTTGAGAGTTTGAGATACAAAAAAAACGCCTACTTAATTCTTGATTGCTTGATTGCGAATCTACGTTTTTATGTTAAAAAATTTCAATCGTTGGAAAGGTATCTTTTAAATTATTTCTTATACAGCAAATTCTTAAAGCATTTTTAAGGAAAACTTTTGGCTTGTAAATCTTAAGTAATAATTTATATGCATACAAAAAGAAAATTTGAAAAAAAATTGCTAAACCCTTTTTAAGACATCGAATTTTGAAAAAAAAGTAAACTGTCTTGCTACCATTATTTTTTCATAAAAATATTTTTTCTGGAAATGCCTAAGAAATTGTAAAAAAAAATCTTTAATATCAAATTTTATAAAAATCGACTTTAAAGCTTTCAAGATAGGTATTTGATTTTCAAAAAAAAAATATTTATTAGAAGCTTCTATATACCTACAAAAATGAAAATGAAATGAAAAATACCAATTTGAAGAAAATTAAATATAAAAATGGTTCTTCGGGGAGGTACCATTAATAACCATTTAAAAAAAAATATTGTCCCATCCTAAAGTAGCGTTCATGAAAAGATAATTAATTTATTGAATTTTTTAAGAAAATGTTCAGAGCCGTTTTTGAGATAATCAAGATTTTTTTAAATTGCCAAAAAAAATTGTATGGCAGGTACTGTAATTCATAGTTCTAAGAATAAATGATAAAAGGTATGAGGACAGAATCACCAAAAAACACTTTGAACCAAGTTTTAAAAAAAATCAATCCTGCCTGAAGCCGAACAGACAAATAGACAGACAAAATTGATCCACTTTTTAGTCTGGTTGGCAACATAAATTTCATTTATCTGCATAAACTTTATATACCCCCCGTTGTGAGCAGTATATTTCAAAACAAAGTCTATTTATTGACACTAACTTGAAGCTGATTGTTCGGTTCAATTAATTTGAGGGCATTCGTTGTTATTGCATTGCATTTATGGTCAAAACCACTACCACATCACACTCTCTCATGATGGTATTCATAAACTAATGTTAACGAGGTGGTTTCTGTAACTTTCGGTCCAGCTCATTGAGTGGTTCCAGATGGAATTAAAATAAATAAATTAGAAATTGCACAACACTGCTGTCGCAAACCACATCGCTGTATATTCATTGCAACTAGCAATAATAATTCCATATATAAAGAAACAAAATAAAAACCACAGCGCCCGATCTTATAATGGCTGTTTCATAATGCAATGGGTTGTTCCTTTCTATCCCCTGATAGTTCAATTAACATCTGACGGAATGCCATACCAGTTGTGCCAGATAACGCACTTACTAGAGAATTCAATTCAGCCAGACCCCATCCCATAAGCCCCAGCCCCACCAACACAACACACACAGACAGTTTCAGGATTTTAACCGAAACGCTTTGCATTTCAAGCGCTTTCCTATTTTATACAATTATTACTGTTATAACCTTATCTCTGGTCAGTTAGGTCTGGCATGGTAGGCAAAGGCGTGCTGGTTTAACATTTCGTTTGATTGAATACCGATAGTGAATAAGCATATCGGAAACACGATGGATGCTGTTGGATGCATGTTGTGCCCACCGAACGGGATGTGGCATTTATGGGAATAGTGGTACGTGTTAATTTGGACGTCGATTGTTATTATTTCCATCATAATGTGGTTGAATATATCAAAACGAAGGGAAATTATAAATCTATCTGATGAGTTGAGTGGGTTGCATTTGACAGCAAAAAGTGATGCATGCACGAATATGGATGTGGTAGGATAGTTTGGTTAAGTTGATCGATTTGTTTTTGTTAAAAATATATTTTTGAATTCTATATATTAAGTTGTGGGTGGTTTTGAGAAATAATATCAAAAAATACTTTGCATTGTTCTATTAAAAATTTGCTATGCATTCAAGGGAATTTAATTTTTTTATATTAATTTAACATTTTTAACATTTTCAAAGAACACAAAAATTAGGTTGGTAGTAGTTAACCTATATCAACATACATACGTACTTATAATAAGATTTTATTTTGTACTTGCCTATAATATTTTTCCATCTGTTTTGGCCAATGTGTCTGTCATTAGTCAAATTTTAGCTTAAGACCGGTTTCCACCAATATACATTGGAATAACGTATATTTATTTTAAAAGTTTAAGCCGTTTTTTAATGAAAAAAGAACAGGCTTCAAGAAATAGAGTAATACAAATTTACCATTTTTGAATAAAAACTAAGTTAAGTTTTACATAATTTTATGTAATGTAAACGTTTTTTTTTGGTTTGGAAAGGAACTTTTTCACTGAAATTTCAGTTTTCATGGGTTTTATTTTATATTTAAGTTCAGGGATTTTCTGAAAGAGACTATAAGTTATTTGTAGTCATTCTAGCGATAAATAGGTAAGTAGCTTACATTACACGAGTACCTATATAGCAAGTTTTGCATTCGTAAAAAAATAGAATTGGAGATTTTGATCAAACATGCTATTACGAAAATAGAGAATATGAAAAGAGTGAGTTTCATAGCTCTGTCCTTGGTTCCAAGTGTTTTTTTGGCATTCCCCTCACATTTTTCATTTTCTTAGGACCAAAAATATGATACGGTCATGCAATTTTTCTTGTTGCCATTTTACAAAATCTTAATTTTCCAAAAAATGGCTCCACAACTTTTATTAAAAAAAGAAATCAAAATATAATGGAATCGCCAATTTCGAAAAGGTCACATTTCGAATTTTCACAATTACATTTATTATATCAATGCCATCACAATGCTTCCCTGCACCTATTATGCTCAAAAAAAGAAGATCCTTAAAATGTTTACTGTCATTACCATGTACCTCAATAGTAATTTTCTAAAATTTTAAGCTAAGCTTTTGAAAATAATTAGTTCTTTGCATTGCCGGAAACACTTTTTATTTTCAGGGATGTGATTTTTTCGAAATTGGCCATTCAATTTATTTTTAGTGAAGGCTAGCTTTTGGCGAAAAATAACTTTTCCCACAATTTTTTTAGTAATAAAACAGTTTTTCTCAAAATCTGTTGCCATTACGAAAAAAAGGGTCCTAATCTTTTCTGTCCAGAATTTTATTAGCATCTCACTAGTTTTTCGAAAAGAAATACCATCTGCTGAGATATTAACAAAAAAACCGTTATTTGTCCATTTATACAGTACAAAATAAAAAGTGTTATTTCGATACGCTATAACTTCAAGATTAATAAGCTTACAGAGTTCGTTAATAACTCATATTTTAGATAATTTTACTGTCTAAATGTTATTCTGTCATGATTTTGTTGTAAAAGAAATTTTCATCGAGTTGCTGAACAAAAACCAAATCACTTTCTTTTTCAAGATGGCGGTGTTCCCCTTACCCCGGGCACCCCAAAATCTTGGTTTTTATTAAGAAGAGATGTAGTCAAATTCAAATCGTACAAAAATTTTAGCCCATCGATTAATAAAATTTTTATAATTTATTTTGAAAAATTTTACTCAACCTTGAAGTTCTTGCATGATTTTCTCCGAATCAATTGCTTGTATGAAAAAAAGTATGTTAATCTTTTTTGTGTAAAATGACATAAGCTACAATTTGTACCTTTATATTTTTCAAAAAAAAAAAACTTATAGTTTTCGAGAAACTAATTAAAAACTGAATTTTAGCACCTTAACCCCCCCTGAAAAATTAAGCCTGTCCATTAAATACTTAAGACATCAAAACAAAGCTTTCTACCAAAATTCAGCTTTGTCGGAATTTTTTTGTAGTTGTGCCATTTTTTTGTCTAATTTTCCCGGGCTATTACTTCAGCTTAAATTTATTTTTATTTTGTACAAATTTGTTTTGTATAGCTTTTTTATTTTTTAACGAAAAAGGAAACTTTTGGGCTTGATAACCAATATCTCAGCAAATAATGACGTCATAAAATTTCACGGAGAGTTTTTGGAATTTGAAAAACTAGAGATGTTTTTTTCACCAATCACAGTTGCGTTATTTAAAAAAAGGTACTAAAAACGACTTTTTATGGTCTTTCGGTAAATCCTTTGTTTTCTTGAAAACTTTGATTCCCTGAATTGCATTGGTTTGCAGATTTGTAGATTTTTTTTATATAATTAATATTTTTGTAAATTTTCAAATTGATTCGCCAATTACAGGAACAAATTGTGTTGTTTCTTAACATTGCTTAGTCCTTATCAACAATAAAATGGCAATTCCCGTCAAAATTTTTGAGAATTTTGCATTAGCTGTATACTTTTTTGACTTTAAATTTAGTTAAAGTACTTTTTTCAATAAAATTAAAAAAAAAAATAAGATTTTTATTCGAAAAATTTACTTAGTTTTTGTTGTTTTTTGTTGATTAGTCTAAAACGGTTTACCATTAAATAAAAATTATTATACACTAAGTCACTTTTAACAATAACAAATTTGTAATTTTTAATATTTCCACTATCGGCTTATGGAGTTTAAACAAAATTTTGTATGCAAACATTTCCAAGGAGTGTAAAAACAAAACATTATGTTAACTAAAAAAAGTTTAAAATATTTTAAAGTCAGGTTTCTAGTTTTTTTTTTGGGTACATAGTCTAATTTTACCTAGCGTATTGATAAAAACTTAAAATCTAATTAGGTCTTTTGAAAATTTTTACAAAAAATATTTTTATTTTTTTTGAAAACCCACCAAGCGATTTTCAATTTTTTCCCCATAAATTTATATTTGTTCAAGAATTCATGACATCCATTTTCTTCAGCTCAAATTTCTTGTACCAAATTTAAGAAAGAGTTCCATGTTTTTTTTTTTAATAATTTTTGTCTCATAACATCCATTTTTTAAAACTGTAAGCTCCTTGAATTCTCTCAAGAACTAAAGGATTTAAACTGGAAATTTTCTTATTAATTATTTGCTTTTCTTTAATTTTAAATAAAAAATATAAAGAGATTATTAAGGTGATGATAGGGTCTACCCTGATATCTCGAAAATCTGGAAAAATCAGGTATTGAAAATAAATAATTATAAAACAAAAACCTCGAATACCATAATCTATACTTAGAAAAATCTAGAATAAAAAAATTGAATTGAATTTGTCATTTAATGTCTTTTATGCTTTTTGGCTGATTTTTAACAGGGTGCTTTGCTAACTTGATAATGACTCAATAATCTGTCGTTAGTAAACACAGATTCAACTTTTTAGGCTTTCGCGGTTGTTAATAGACATAATAGATAATTTTTCGGATTAGCCGCGTTGTAAGAATTTTAAGAGTGCACTTTGGTACTCACCCCGAACGTTTCGGTCACCGGTGACCACGCTCAATGCAACTTGATGCGAAACGTTCTTGGTGAGTACCAAAGTGCACTCTTAAAATTCTTACAACGCGGCTAATCCGAAAAAAATTATCTATTATGAACACAGATTCAATTTGATATCGCATCAAAAACTGGAAAGGTGCATAATTTGTCGTTAATAAGTTTTACAAGTTACAATTTTGAATGTGTCGTTCTATTTTTTGTCTATGATTTATTTTTTAGAAAGTGGCTAAAACTATTAAAATTTGATATTTTTGCGCTTCATTATTTGCCGTTAATTAGACGTCAATTAATTGTGATAGTTAATTAGTCTTTAATAAATTGTGAAAAATTAAACTTGATCGTGCAATGCTTTCTATGTTATTTTTGGGTCCTTTGTTAGCTTAATTAGTGATGCACCACCTCATAAAAAGGTAAAAACTGCTTAAACCAAATGAACTATGGCTCAATAATTCATGTTTTATAAGTTTGACAATTTTGAAATTGTCGTTCTTTATTCTTTATTTTTTTTGCAAATAGTTGTAAAAATTTCTTAAATTCTTATTGCCACATAATACAATTATATGTGACAAATTTAATGTCACAAATGAAATGCAATGTTTTCAAACATTTTTTCAACGAAACTGCCTTATATGCTCTAATAAAAACGTTGTCACGACTAATAAATAATAAATTAATAAGCCATTAACCATTTTGTCTAAACAGTTTTTTCCTATTAGTCCTTTTCAAAGTGTTTTTTTTTTGATTTCCTGATATCAAGAAAATAACACAAGAAAATATAGTAAACATTGCAAGATAAATTTGAGATTGTCACAACTAACTAACGACATATTACCGGAAAAGTATTAATTTTTGATTTGAAAAACAAATCACCCAAAAGCACATTGAAAACATTGCACGATTAATTAAATTTGTTACAATTAAATAACGGCAAATTATTAAGCTTTCAAATATTAAAGGAAGGTCTTACAACTTAAAAAAAATACATAGAAACATAGAACGACCTCGAAGCTATCACAGCTAATTTACTACAAATCAAGCACCTTCCCATTTTTGAATCTGAGAGAGTTTCTTTGCTAACCTGTCACTCGTGAACAATGTTCATACATATCTATGTTCCATACGGAAGGTTCAATTTTGGATTGTTCTTTCCAGTATTATCTACAAGCGCCAGTATTCTTTTCTTCCTAGTCGTGAATTCTAGCTGACCTAAAGTGGCAAAAACTTTGAATTTACATAAGCTCTAAGCTCTAAGACATAAATTCAAAGTTGTGATATCAAACTATTAAGGTGACGAATTGACAGTTCCAAAACGTAAAATAAACTGCTCACAAAAATAAATAATGCCATTGTTTCACGACTTTTGTGAGATATATCTTGGTCTTGCAGAAACCAAATGTCACCAAATTTACAGGTTTTAGGCAGCTGAAAATCTGCAACTAAAAATTTGCTATCATGTTAGTGGTTGCCATTGATGGCTTTTTTCTGTCCTGCCTTTTTACAGAAACTCGACCGATGATTCCACCAGCCCATAAACCTCACCAAACAGTAAATTTTTGTTTGATGTATGTTGTTCGAGGCTCTCTTTGGCGAGTTCATTAGCCCAAAAAAGCAAATGTTGTTGAAATACCCTTTCAATGCTAGAAATGAGCACTGAACGAAGTTCATTTTCAGACAAGCAAACAGGGGTACATTTTGTTTGCTTGTCTCTCAGCATAGATTTTTATTTAATTAATTCAAACCAATAACAAATTTGTAATTGGCATCCTTTTCTATATTTATGTCTCTATATTTTATATAAAAATAAAAAAAGCCAATTAATTTAAGTTAAATTAAAATACCTACTGAAAAATTCTCAAATTAAATATTCGATTTTTTTTTTTAGTGTCAGCATTAATTTCACAAAAGTCAGTCAACCTCTTCGTGCTTCGAGGACAAAATTAATTTCCTTGAAAACCAATAAAACTGTCATGCAACCCACAAAAACCACTACTTCCACATGATGCACAACTTACCATTCCTTCCTCCCATTTCGATACCATTAGCACATCCAATTGACTTGAAACTTAATCCTTTTGGATCCAAGAACTTTTACTCAAAATGTCATCGGTTGAACACAATTTTCGATGTTGAAAAGTTTCCCAGGCGTTAATCGTTTTCTATAATTAGTTTCACCAAATCTGTAATATGTAATGTAGATATATGTTTTAAATAATCTTTATGTTTTATTCGTTTTTTTTTTTTTATAAACATACAGATTTACACACATACCCTTGCTCCCTATTCTTACATGAAGTAAAATACATATTTTTTTCTTATTTTAATTTACAGAAAGATTTATTCCTGAGCAAACTAGATCCGGGTTCACCACGAGGGGAGCGTAAACTTTCTGCTGCAAGTGCGTCTTCGATGAAAACAAAGTGGCTGAAAGCATTTAGAAGCCTAAAGCCGGCTTCTGGTTCCGCAGCACAGCCAGATAGGTGAGTAATATAACTTAAGTTTATATCTAATTTTAATAGTTTTATCGGCCATATTGTGAAAAGTTTCATATACATATAGGATTACCTTGTTTTTTTTGAGTATTATATAAGAGAGTATTTTATTTCCTTGTCTATATCCTCTATGGTTTATCGATTTTATCGTTTTCAATTTTATTTCAATTTAATTTATTTTTTTTTGTTTTAATCGCCTTAAAAGTGTGCATAGAGAGTGCACTTGTCATCTTTGTATCTATATATATATGAAATCTACCCATAGGTACATAAGGAATTTAAGAAGAGTTTTAGTGAATTCACTTTAATCTATCAAATTGGATTAAATATTAAGATTCATAATGGCAGAGTTCAATAGAAGAAAAAATAATATCAAGGATAGCAAACAGCAAAAAAAGATAGAGTGAACTAATTTTTTTTTAATTGATTTTTAATTTGAATTTTTTTGTGCATTTACTTCAGATGTATATAGGAACTGAGTTAGAGTGGTATTCAAGAATAGTTAATATGCATGGTCTTTAATTAGACAATAATCTATTTTATTTTATACAAATAACATTGGGCCTATTGGCACTTACCTTTGAATCGAAACATAAAGTCAAACAAAATATTTAAAAAAAATAATGTACGTATACGCCAAAGTGAGCAGTGAGGATATAAGGGTTTTTATTTATTCTTGTTTATCGATCAAGTATTGGTTTTATGACAAAAATAGTACTGACGACTAGAAATAATTTATAACATCACGATGATGAGAAAAAAGTCCGATAACGTAGATTTTCGACCTGGCTTATATAGATTTGCTTCAAAACTGGCACAAACCTTTTTCAATAAAAAAATATTTTCTCTGATTGGGTTTATCTTTTTATTCATAAATATTTGGATAGATATAAAAAACATTAGAGCTTCAGTTTTAGCTTGATGTAGTAAGAGTGATGGCTGCAGTATATTATTTCAGTTAATTTTAATGTTCTGAATTACAACTCTTCGGATTCTGATTAACATTCGTACATATTGAAAATAGAACAGGAAAAATGAATTAGAATTTTTGTATTTGCCTAATTTTTGATATACACTCGGCTAAGTACATCCAAATAGTAACTTAAACAAATTTTTATTTTTCCCTGTGGTGTTGTTATGAAAAAAAAAAATGTATTTAAGAACTTTACTAGAATACACGGTTTTGAGCAAATAAAAATAATTCTTAATACAATTTTTGGTAATGAATTCAAATCTATTTTCCATTTTCTTTCATCAACAACCTTATTTTTTTCACGGAGAGTTTACAAGAAATACTGAAAAAATTTTTAATTTTATCTTAATGCCAAAAATTACTACTTTTAGAAATCATTAAAAATTTAAGGATCAGTCAACAAAACCTAATAAATATAAGAAAAAACGTTTTTGCGTAATTTTTTTACCTGAATATTTTTAAAATCCGGGTTGATAGCGGAAAACATATAATGCATTTGAGTTCAGCGTCCAAAAATATTCTTGCGTTATTTTTTGAATTAAAAAAAAATTTAAAAAAATATATTTTTTTAGTTGATAGGTAGTTTTGACATTCACACTTCTATAGTGTCGATATTACAGTGCCAGTGGTTTGAACCACAAATAGAAATTTATGCAATTCAGCCATGCATTTATTTTCTTTATTCAAAGTCCCTTAAAACATTAAAATCTATTAAAAATGTACCTCCTATATTTTATTCAAGTTTTAGAAATTCTTACAATAAATCAAATATTATCTAATGAAAAAATGTAATGTATTCTGAATAAAACAATGTTTTTAATGTTGAGGTATGCAAGTATCCGCTTTCTTGTACTTTTAATTTCTTTTCTTTCGAATGACGACAGATATTATTTTTTTTAGATTCTATGTGGTGTAATAAATGTAAATATAAATGTATTTCTAAGCTATTTAAAAAAATTTACTCAATAGCTATTCGAAATTCTTCTGATAGAAGTTTTTTCATTCCAAATTCGAAATACAGTCGAGCTTTTATAACTCGAACTTCCTTAAATCAAAATTTTCTTTGATTTTTCAACTTTAATCTCATAAATTTTGCCCAAATTTTGAAAGATTCGGTACCTCTTACTACATTTGGATTTTTCAAATTTTCACGTGCGGTGCGAAAATATGACAACTCTAATAGAAAAAAATTGGGTTTCTAATTTTGAGTCAAAAAAGTTGAGTTTTAAGTATGCAAAACAGTACGGGATTTTTGCTTGTTATTTCTGCATCAAAAAACATATTCCGTAAATAAGTGGAGTTATCTGCTTTTTGACAGATGCTTTGCAATTTGAACCTTAGAATTTCTTAAAAAAAAACTAATACTTTCACGGAAATTAAGAAAAACTGAATTTCACGCCCCCTTTTTAGCCACCCCTAAACAAATTTATAGATATTTTTGGCAAACACTTAAAATGTCACAGTCAAGCTCTTCACCAAAATCCAGCTTTATCGGAATTTGTTCATATTTACGCCATTTTGACTTTCTAATTTTCCTGAGATATTATATGTTTTTACACCAAAAAGTTTTGGCTGGCTCCAAAACTATAAGGCAAAAATACCATGATGAACTTTACATTTCATTATTAGGTAAAATAAACCTAATTTTTGATTATTTCGAAATAACCTGGAGTGGGCTTGTACCATTATTCTAATGTGCCCTGCATTTATTTAAACATATATTTTGGTTTCTTGTACTAGGGTCGTATAAATCTTTGCAAACGGTCTTATTGAATAAATTGTTTTTGTAATTCAAGGGTCAAACGTAGCTTATTTATATAAATTTGCATTATGTAATATAAAACATATTATGCGACTTAAAATTTAAAACACCATAATTGAGTTTATAGAACTTCTTGTTAAAATTTTAAATTTCATTCCGGACTTTTTCAACATTTAACTCAAATAATGCGTAGTTCCTTTTGGGTTTTAGGTAGCTGGCTCCGGTTAAAGTATGTCCATTGTTCAATTTAACAGTTTCTTGGACAAGCAGACTGCTGGTGGGATGCTTACCATATTTCTTAGGAGGTGTCTAAGGGAATATGAAACAGATATAGAATGCTTAACAAAATGAAAGTCAAAGCGTACGGTTCGAATGCTTTAAATTTTTTTGATTTCCTATTTAATTTTCTGAGGTAACCTTTATGGTTACTTCCAAGGATATAACGGGTGATTTTTTAAGAGGTTTAGAACTTAAAAAAAAAAAACACAAAAATTCGAAAAAATTAATGAAATATTTATTTGAATCGATAGTTTGAACCTTGCAATTTAATGTTTAAAGATAATTTCATGCAAATGTTGACCGCGGCTGCGTCTCAGGTAGCCCATCCGCTGAGTCCAATTTTGGCATACTCTTTCACACACATCGGCCGGTATCTCACGAATGAATGCATGGATGTTGGCTTCCAGTGCGTCAATCGAAGCGGGCTTGTCCCTATAGACATTAGCCTTGACATACCCCCACAAAAAATAATCTAATGGTGTCAAATCGCACGATCTAGGCGACCAATTGACCGGCCCGAAACGTGAAATTAACTGTTCACCAAACTCGCCTCGCAATTGCGCCATTGTTTCGCGTGCTGTGTGGCATGTGGCACCGTCTTGTTGAAACCACATATCATGCAAGTCAAGAACTTCCATTTCGGGCAAAAAAAAGTTTGTTATCATCGCTCGGTAGCGTTCACCATTGACAGTAACGCTGCGATTCGCATCATCTTTGAAGAAATATGGCCCAATAATGCCGCCGGCCCATAAACCGCACCAAACAGTGGCTTTTTCGGGATGCATTGGTAGCTGTTGCAATGCTTCTGGCTGATCTTCACTCCAAATGCGGCAATTATGCTTATTTACGTACCCATTCAACCAAAAATGAGCCTCACCATAAAATGGAAGCAGCGCGCGATGAACATTTCGAACCGAGCACGAATTTTGATACTAAAATTCAATAATTTGCAAGCGTTGTTCATTTGTAAGACGATCCATGGTTAAATTGCAAACCAAACTGAAGCTGTTTGACAGTGACACAAGGTACTAAACACACGTCAGCTGTCAAAACCAGTGTTGCCAAAACCAAACCAGCTAAAAAATCACCCGTTACAAAAATCATAATGAAATTATTAAAAGTATTTTTTGTCAAAAAAATGACTTATAATAGGTTTTTGTAAATTTTGCAATTCAAGCAGGGTAAATAAGGATAA
Source organism: Dasysyrphus albostriatus (assembly GCA_946251815.1). NCBI lineage: Eukaryota > Metazoa > Arthropoda > Insecta > Diptera > Syrphidae > Dasysyrphus > Dasysyrphus albostriatus. The sequence continues at coordinate 59,329,535 of OX276337.1, read as the reverse complement.
ATAAAAAAACATCCAAAATCAAATAAAAACTGAGGCATAGTGAATTCAAAAGTGGTATAGCACACTCATGTCATATCATATTTTCCATCTTTAATTGATATTGAATACTCTTTTTTTTTGCGATTCAAGAAGGATAAGTGACATTTTTGAAAACCTTTAAAGAACTTTAGCTTTAATGACTTTTAATGCATAAATGTAAAAATTCGGCACAAAAGTATCAAAAATGCCAAAAAATGGGTTACAACACTTGCACTTACGGCCTCAACAATAATCAAAAATTATTTGTTTGTAATAAAAAATAACAAAGAATTTGTTTTTTTTTTGTTAATCGATTTTCAATTAAAATAATATAAATTGACGTCGAATTTGTAGTTCACCGTATATCAGAGGGTTAGGTTAGGTTCGGTAGAAGTTGCTATCCGTAAATAATTCTAACACACTTAGAACAAAGTTGGTATTATGTGATACCACTTGAATCTAGAAAACTCCTTCCTTACTCGTTAAATCACTAAGAGCTCCAGATGAAGCATATGAGGCTATTAATATGTGTGTTCACCTGATGATCTATAGGATCGTTATAAAAGTAGTCTCCTAAGTGGAACTTACGTCTACAGAAAAAAACAGGGCATGTACAGATAAGGTAAAGATTCGTTTCTTCATCCTCCTTGTTCGAACCTACAGCTTCTGCAAAAATCGTATGAAAGGATTCTAGGACGTTGCGTGTCTGCTTATTAAACAGTGTCCTGTTATGATACCAACAACAGAGCTGATGTTCAGTCTATGAAGAGATATTAAACATATGGATCGTTTTAAATAAAAGTTTGGCCATACTAGTTTTGTCGCAAAAGAAGTTCTGATGTTCTTCCACTTAATGTTTGTTCTCTCAAAAGTATCCGGCTTCAGCAAAAGTTTACACGTAGCGATTTATCTTATTAAATTAAATTAAATTAAAATTCTAGTGACTTCATCAGCCTTACAATTACCTGCAATGTAATTATGGCCTGGTACCCAACAAAGGTAAATGTTTAACTGCTGCTCCATCTCCAACAGAGATGCTTGACAGCAGGGTTGCCGTTTTAGCGACTTTGTCGCTATATCGAGCGACATTTCAACGTCAAAAGCGACAACAAATATTTTGATGTCGCTAGATTTTTTCTAGCGACTTATCTAGCGACTTTTAAATATGTGAGTTACGACATGCAAATAATATTTTCATTTTAAATTACGGCCCTGGTAAAGTTATATCCCTGGCCTTGGAATAATAATTTGAGATTTGACATTTCATATTTCCAGTTCCAGGAAACTGAAATTCACCACATTGCACACTGTATCCCAAATGCGAGTGCGAGTGAGCGCGGTAGTCTGCATTTAATCATCTATCTGTTTCAAATTCAAAAAAATTGTCATAACTATGAATTACCTGAAATTATTATAAAAACAAATGTTTTTAAAAATACATTAGAAAATATTGAAACCGATGTAGTCGATAGAATCGATGATGATACTACTTATTCCATAGACTAAGATTATATATGTATCTATGTATTTGATTTTTATAATACGAGTACATACATTTTTATGTATACTATAAAGACTTGTGTTAACAATGAGACTGAATTGTTTTTTTTTTTGTTTAATCATATTTTTTAAAGTAACATTAAAACAATAAATAAACAATAAAAAGGTTGGTCTAGCGACTTTTTTTCAGGTTGCGGCAACACTGCTTGATAGTTAAGGGCTGTTCTAGAGTTTATAGAGAGAGAGAGAGAGAGAGTGAGAGAGAGAGACTTAATAGCAGTCTGACTATCACAGAAAATGCGGAAATCCGAGGTTAACAATTAAAATCACGTTTTCTTTGGGCCAAGATAGTACTTCTTTTATCGCTAGAAGTTCCACCTGGAATACGCCGCAGTTATTAGGGAGATGGAAAGAGAGACTTTATTTTCATTATAAAACTTCAACGCAAACTTCGAATTTTGGCAGTGGGATTTATTATTTGGAATTGCTGTGATGATCAAAATTTCGTACATTTAGTACAAACTTATTTTCAAGCATTGAATTTTAATATTGAAAGAAAAAACAGCTTTTAATATTTTAAAAAAAAATCTCTGCAATATTTTTTTTGTAATGTTGGTTCACAAAATATCTACAGTTAAAATTTTTCGAAATAATATTTAAAACAGTTTTTAAGAAAATCAAAAAAAAAAATGGTTCTATGGATTTTTTTTTTTTTGTAAAAATCTTTGAAGCAATTTTTGAGAAGAATTTTTTAAAATTTCATAAGAAAATTCATGGCAGATATGGTTTTCCGGTTGTTTGGTTTTAAAAAAATTAGAAAAATGTGTAGGAAGATGACCAAATACTATGAACCAAGTTTGAAGAAAATTTATCCAATTTGTTCGTGTCTTTTGTTATGACAATTGATTAAAATCTTGATGGTTTCTTACGAATGTATAACTAAGTAAGAAAAAAATATAAAAATTGTTATTAAAATTCAACTATTGGTTTTTACACATATATATACTAAATTCATATAATAAACACAGTAAACAAAGCTTTCTACATACTTATGTATGTGAGCTTGAAGAACTTGATCGTCAAGTTTGACATCTAAAACCTTATTGTTCTTAAAAAAAACTGTTAATAGAAAAAAAACAAAATTTTCCGTTATGAATGCTGATTTTCGAACTCTATCTTTATTGATTCTCTAGTGTTTCCTAACTGAAATTCCAAATTTCTCGATTTGGTAAATTTTTATATAGAAATTTCTCCGACGATATTTTTATGACCTTTAAATATACATATGTAGGAAAATAATAAATAATTAAAACAAATTACTTCATACCTCTCAGCTGAGAGGTTGGTAGTCGTGTGGCAGGATCGCTATAGATGAACTAATACAATAAAATTCTTTGCTGCCGTGTAGTTATAGTTATGCAGGTAAAAATAGGTATAAAATTAAAAATAGCAAAACAAATTAAAGATATCATTCCATAAAAATAATAAGGTCACAAATTAAGTCCACTAAAATTACCCATCGAGAGTATAATATATAATATAATATACCAAGACAGTATCCAGTAGCAAGAATATGAGAGAGCTCTCTCACAGCTCATTAATTTAACAAAGTCTTAATTATCCATTAAAAAAAAAACATAGAAGTTTGTTTTTGAAGTCCTGACCTATTTTCGATGAAATCATATCACCTGATGAAAACCCACTGAAATTGTATTCAGTTGGAAATGAAATAAAAACCACTAAACCATCATCTTCCAGTTTTCGTTTTTTTTTTGTTCGCGGTAAATGTAATTTATTTAAGAGCTTTCACTGTCAGGTCAGAACTCTATATGAATGTTATATCACGATGATGCTGAATGTTGATGATGAGCATGACCTTTTTATTTTGTGGTTAAAACTATTTCTAAATTAGAAATAGGGTTTTTCTATTCAATTTCTTACACAATCTCCTTGATACTATTACATAAAATCACCGAAAACATCTATTATGAGACTATTCCCAGGGGGAAACCAAAACAAATACAAAATTGTCTGTGTAAACAGATATTTTGAGAACTTAATCGTAACCACAAGAACTTTTTTAATTATTATAATATGACTTCAAAGTACGTATATTCAGCAACTAAATTAAGTAATTTTTAAGTATAAAAAGGAATAAAACTGAAATTATAATCTTATTAAATGCGGGACAGTCGTCTTTTATAATTTTATTAAGTAAAACTTATTTTTCCCCAGAAAAATTTGGCAAACAAAGACAACTTACTTAACTGAATAGCATTTTTCTGCATTATTAAAACTACACAGCTTACATGAAACATTCATCATGCTAATGTAGTTTTCTCCTTTTAAGTATTTTACTTTTGCTAACTTTTGTAAAGTTTCAAAAAAAAATTTTTTTTACTTATTGCAAAACGAGTTTTCATATAATCGTGGGAGATAAGCATTTAACTTTTATTTCATGAAATTTTGTATTATTTATTATTATTTTTATATAGAGTTAGGGCTACAAATTTTTGGGGGAAAGGCATAGCTAAAAATGCATCTTTATATCAAATACAAAAGTCTAGCAGGATTTTTTTTTGGCGCCCATCGTAGGTACGAGGGATTGAAAAAAACTGTTTTCGGACTAATTATCTTAGGGATACAAGTACTTCAATTCATTTATTAAAAATAGGAAGTGATGCTCTGTTAAAAATTGCGTATAAAGGCTTGAAAATTATGACAGAAAATGTTTTAAAGCAAAAAATTTGATATTTAAATTGGGTTAGATAACACTTTTAATAGTTACAGTCGCAACAAAAAAAGAATGCCATCTGAATTTTTGAACAAATATGAATGTATTATAAATATTGAATCAGTAGACATTTTTTTAAAATTATTTTGTATACTTACATAAATTACAAAAATATAAAATTCTTAAAACATTTTTTAGCAAACTTTTTGTATGCAAGTATTTTTTTTAAATATTCACATAAATATAAAATAAAATATGAAATGAAAAACACAGTTTTTTTTAATTCAAATAATTTTTGTTTTTTAGTTAAGAATTAAGCTTGACATTTTGATCAGTCATAACAATGATAGGGAAGATGAAAAAATAAAGGTCGATCGATTTTCTTCAAACTTGGACCACAGTGGTTTTTGATCACCCACTACATATGGTTGCTTTTCTTAGAACCAAAAATAACAGTATCTGCCATATAAATATTTTGAGCAATCTTAAAAAATCTTTTCTTAATAACAATTCAATAAATTTCTTTAAAAAACGGCTACCTTTTTGTAGTACACAATTTTTCAAAAATTGATTTTCCTAAATGTGATAACTCCCAAAGAAGCATTTTTATTTGCAGTTTTCTTGAAAAACGGTGCAATTGATTTTAATCATTTCCTTATCCAAACTGTACTGCACACTAAAATTTTCAAAAAGATTTTTTGATATTGACTTTAATATACTTTTTGTTTTAACTCAATATTTCGAAAAGGTCTCAGACAATTTTTTGGGAACTTTATCGGTTTCTACACTTTTTGGAATATTTTTAAGAAATATTTGATTTTGTTTGCAAAAATAACGATACCTTACATACCAAAAATGTAAAAAAATCTTTTTTTCTCGAAAACGATTCATACGATTGTCATTGAATTTTATCTATGTGATAAAATTAGAACGGCCTCTTATGAAATATAAAAAATTATACCCTTCTAAGCCATAACTAGCAGTACCCCTCTCTAACTCACTGTTTTGGATTTTAAATTTTGTCATCATTATCTGATAAATTTTGAATAAATATTTGTATACCAAAATCTTCAAGTAGGATATAAAATACACGGCATAGCTATGAACCTTAAAAAATAAAAACTAATCTCAAAATAAATTTTTTGAAATTCGATATTTTTCAAAATCGGGTTGAAAATTTACTGTTTGTTTTTATTAATAAAAACTTTAAAAAAAATTTAATGTGTACCAATATATTTCCTCAGAACTATTTTGAAATTATAAAAATTAAATTTTTCAAAAACAAAAGATATAAAAAAAATGTTGTCAAATTTGTCAAAAAATTGAAATATTAAATGATAAAGAAGACGTCTGTTTGTCTTTTCGCCTGTTAACCCGTTTACCTACAGTCTAAATGGCTAGATCGATTTTGTTCTAAATTGGTACATTGCGATTTTCGGTCATTCTTTTGCACGTTTTTTTCTTCAGTTATTAAGAGTTAAAAATAACGGTATGATTTTTTTCTAGCAATTTGGTGTAATTGTATTTTTCTACAAAATTAAAATAATTACTTTAAGTATAGACTACACTTGAGTTGGTATTTGATTAAAAAAATATACAGAAGTCTCTAAAAAATATACATAGTAAGTGTAACAAAATAAAAATAAAAAATTTAGATCAAAAAAATATGTTCCACATTTTATTTTGGGAAATCACATGTTTCAAAAATGACTCGATCAATTTTTTTGACACTCGGTCCAAACGGTAAATAATTATTATTATAATTATTATAATTAAGAAAAAGGAAAATATTTTCTTTTCTAAAAACTGACTCCTAAGATTTTGATTAAACTTTTCCTGTATGCTAAGATTAGTGCAATCAACTACCAAAAATCTTGAAAATGTACTCGTACCCTTAGCAGTTGTTAATAACATATCATAGAACGGTTTTCTATTTTGGATTTTCTCATTATCGGCTTAAAGATTTAAAGTTAATGTTTGAATACACAGGAAGTACCTCGTGGCATGATGGCTAGTGCGTATGACTGTCATGCCAAAGGTCTGAGTTCGATTCCGAGCCGCTGCCACCTAAAAACAGAAATGTTTTTCCCGAGGTACTGCCTCTTGCGAGGAACTGACAAATCTTCCAAGAGTATACTTGTCATGAATATGTGCTTCTCATCTAGCCGTTCGAACTCGGCAAAAAATTGTTGGTCCCCTCCATTCCTGCCAAAAACACGCACACAGGAATGATTGAGAGTTGTAAGTCACTAGGCACTGGTTCTCCAGGAGCTGTTGCGCCACCAAATTTAAATTTTTGATTAATTTTGTGCTATAGTTTGAAGATACCTACATACATCGCAAGTAAAAGTCAGTGCATAACTGTAGAAAAAGGTGTATTTTTTGGTTACAAAATTTTCCAAAAAAACGTGACTTACGGTACCTTCCATATTGTTTTTTTTTTTATTTCTCATTGACGATTCAGCTGATTTAAATCCTAATTTTATGCCAAAACTCTTTCAAAATATCAATAAAATTGCATATGAAACATTTGAAAAAAATAAATTTTATATTTTAAAAGAATATTAAATATTTTAGTAAATTTATAACAATAAATACTCAAAATAGGCATATCTATTTTTTTTAAATGTTTCTTAATTCTTGTATATAGAAAATTAATTTTTTAAAAAATCGCTCCAACGATTTAAAATTTTTGTTTTTGCATACATACATACTTTCAAATTTTTAAAAGTAGACTCAGAGAAAAAAGCTGGTATAACCTACCAATTTCTGGTTTATTATACCTGATTTTTAGGATGTTATTTTTCAACTCGGTAGATCATGTTAACGGCTTTACTTGATACCTGATTTTAATGTCGTGTTAAATCAACATTAATTTAGGTAAAGTTAACACTAAAAAGTAAAACTGTTAATTTTACCTGAGAAAAACATGAATAAAATGTTCAACGTCCTGTTAATTTAACATGAAGATCTAGTTAATTTAACATTATTCAATGTTGAATTAACCCTGTATCCAGCAATTATTATATCTTGGATCCATGCTTGTAGGTCCCATCTCTAACACTGCTTACCGTTCAATTAATTTTGCATTATTCTGAAAGCATAAAAATTTACTACTATGTATATAATATTATTTTAAAAAATACTTTGTGATACTTACTTAGTTTTGAACTGGGAACCTCTCACACATGGAGATAGTACGCATCCCCTGGGCCACTTCGCTGCATAAAAAACTTGTGCCAAATATCAAAAAATTGAAACTGACCTTGGATGGCTTGTGTTTGAATGCTCTTTAACACTGGTGTCACGTTGAAATAACCTGGCAAATTAATTCCTTAACCATGGCTTGTGAGTGTGTTTCAACGCTGGTACATAGTTTAACAGGCGGTCAGGTTAAATTTAAATAGTTTTGTCTGGATAACCTGTGTGTGTGTGTTTTAACACTGGTGTCACGTTAAAATTAACTGGCTGAGTGTTTCTCTAAGATAAGGCCAGGTTAAATTCAACAGGTTAACATTGTAAAAATAACCATATAAAATGTTACTCTAACCTGATTTCTGGTGAAATAGAAATTCATAACAAGAAGTGTTAAAAAACCTGATCTCAGGTAAAATTAGCACTATATTCTTGTCAAAGTTTCTAGTTCACCGGAATTCAGTGTTAAAATAACAGTTCATCTTCTTAAATCAACTTGACTATGGTAATATAGGCCACCAGACATATTTAACACTTAATATAAGGTTATTCAAATCAGGTAAATTTCTTAAATGTCTGTAACTTTATACGGGATTATGCACCTCGTAAATTTAACAGGGCCCAGGTCAATTATTCACCTGATTTTTTTCTCTGAGTGTAAGGTATTCAAATGATAAACTTATTTTTTAGCTCTAAGTTATTCAACGGGTTAAATTTTTTTTTGTATACTTTTTCTATATAATAACTTGCTTATTATAAAAGCTCTTAAGTTCCAAGCAAATTGAACATAAGAGCAAATACCTACGTGCTATCCAGTCGTGTATTTATTTTCCATACAACTTTATTTGATCAAGAATTCAAATAGAATCCCCTTTTTTTCACCTCAGACACTTTAAGGAGTTGTTTAAACTTATTTAAATATTTATTTATCATTTATACATATGCATTTAAATTTGCATTTGTTTATCCAATATGATTCTTAGTATACATACTCCCATAAGGATTAAAGTCTTTTGAATTATGTACAAGCTTTATTTAATAAAATATTAATGACGTAGTTAATATTTAAGAAATAAATATTTATTTATATACAATTTTTAAAACCATAAGCTTCTTGACCATTTTATTTTAATTTGAAAAGGCATTGAAAAGTTATGTGAAAGCTAAATTACTTTATCATAAAAATATCTTTCAAGTTTAAAAAAGCGATACAGTAAAGAAGGGAAAAAGTGTACTAAAGAATTTAAATCGTTTTACGAAAGATATTTTGTGTTTCCTTCCAGAGTTCTTCTAACGGCCAGTGACAGCTATATTATTTATCAAAATATAAATTAATATCTGAGGTGAATGCACAAAAGAAACAAGTAATATTTTTTTTTTAATGCATATAATTTGTTTTAATATTATTAGGCGTGTTTTGCTTTGCCTGAAAACTTATGTCGTCTCAAAGAATTTGAGACAGTTGAGTAAAATGCAAGATTTCAAAGTCAAATAATTTCCAAATAATATAAAAACTAAATTAAACTGTATATCGTTACGGATAAAATACATTTATAAATAGGCATAACTTATTCAAGTTAAGGACTAAATCCTTGATAGTTAATCAATATTAATGAATTCTTTGCAAATCATTTTTTGTTAATAAAGATTAAAAAAAACATGCCTATTAATATTTTTTTTTTTTGTTTCATTAAATCTTATAAATCAATATGGTTATTTTTATATCATACTTGAACAACAGGAACAGCAGGAATTTTATTATGAAATAGATCATGAAAATGTACCTATATTATCAAAGTCCTAAGTAAAACTTAAACTATGTTTAGTAAACCCTTAAAAAGTGAGAAAAATATAAGTTCCCCTCGTTCCCTCAATAATATAATATTGCACTGATAGAGAAAATAAATTTAAGCTTTTAGAGATGTATAAAAAAGAAAAAAATATTATTTATATTATCCCTTATATGCTTTAATAATTAAATTTAAGTCACTCAAATATTCGATATTGCAAATATAATTAAATTAAATTAATTTTATTCAATCTCACCCCACATCATTTTGCCACAAAATCAAAATCAAATCAAATTCGTTACCAAAAATCTAAAACTAAAAAAAAAAATCTAAAGTCATCCCCGATCAAACCAAATGTATCACGCCGTTTCAACCGTATTAACCCTAAGGTAACAATCGAATTTATTTCTCTTCTTTTCATATGATAAAAAATAAAATAAAAAAAAACACTACATATTGATACATTGATATTTTTTTTTGTATTCATATAATTGCTATATTATTGTGTTCATTGCATTTGTTTTGTGATTTTATATGAATTCGAAAAGATTACAAAAATAAGATTAAAATAATAATATATAATAATAATATAAATAAATTTTGATAAAAGTTGTGTAATAATGATTTTATATTAAAAACTATATAAATTTGCATAATGATTTTATCACAAACGCTTCCACCCATATACCTATATTAATATAGTAGTTGCATTTTATATAACATGTTTAATTTCCATATTGGCTCCTTATGTTGTATTAAATTCTGTTCAATTCGGTTCAGTGCAATGTTTTGTAGATTCGTCCATTTAATTTGCCTCATTCCCAGTAGATTTGTCACTTTTGAATCCGACAAGCCACACGTGTGTTAAATTTTTACTGCATTTCATTCATTTTAAAGAAGATAACCCAAATTGAATATACTTACATAGAGAGTTGTGTGTGCGGACGGAATTTTTGTTGATATAAAAAATTTAACCAGTTTGTAAATAATGCTTAACCATGTCATGATAGTGTGTCTCATGTGTATAAATGCATGTTGAAAAAAAAAAAACAAAAATCATTTCCATTCCACCAACTCCCTGAAGCCTGAACAATATTGGCAAATTTAAATTGGAAACAAGTTTTGCGAAATATCAAATTAAGGTGAAGTACACTTTTGATATTCCAAGTGGACACTTAATTTATTTAAGGAAGTAAAAAGTATTGTATAAGTTCAACTACATAAAAGACAAAATTTTGAGGATTTTATATTATATAAAATGTGCAGTATGATTCGCATATGCTGTGACAGAAAACAAAAGCGTGTATGTTAGATTTAGAAAATAATAAATTAGTATAAGAGAGGGTCTATTCTCACCCAATTATCCGGCAATGGGGGCAATTTTCTACAAAAACTTTTTTAAGTTTAAAAAAATTATTGAAAAAACAACAGTAACACCTGCAATACGCCATGTTTTTTTTCATTTTGTAAGGCCAGAAATAATTTCTTTTATTTTTCTTTTAATTAGAGCAGTTTTAGAGAAAAAGTTTTGAAAAACTAATTTCAAAACTCAAAATTTTGAAAATAAAAAAAACTCCAAACAATTTTTTGAAATTTTTACTCGTTGTTCCGGTAATTTGAATCCAGCGACCTTAATCCGTTTTTTCAGTTGTTCTAAGAATCTTATTTTCACTTCGTTAACATAATTCTTTAAATCTAGGGAAGTTAAATCTGGTGATTTGTGGGGTCTCTTCTTTCGAGCCAACGGTCACCGAAATGCAAAGACGCAAGTGTGCAATGAAGCTATAGGGCAGAGACCTTATTACTGGTGGCAGGAAGCTCCGAGAAAGCGAATAAAGCTATATGACCGGATTGTCTCGGCTGTTCTACGACCGGAGTCAAAATGATAGTTTTCTTTTAATGATTGTTTTTAAGCATGATAGTTTTCTATTTGATATTTTGAAGAAAAATATTTGTCTATCATGATAAGTTTCTAACATGATAGTTTTTTATCATGAAAGTTTTCTTGCATGTTAGTTTTCCATCATCAAATTTTTCTATCGCAATATTTTTCTATGGTGATACTTTTCTAAAATGGTAGATTTGTATCATGATACTTTACAATCATGTTAGTTTTCTATCATACCAGTTCTTACCACAATAGTTTTCTACCATGATAGTATTTACCATCGTATTTTCCTATCATGATAGATTTCTATCATGACAGTTTTTTATCATGATAGATTTCAAGCATGATAGTTTTCTATCATGGTAGTTTTCTATTATGATAGATTTGTGTCATGATATCTTTCTATCTTGACGGGTTTCTATCAAGACAGCTTTCCATTATGATATTTTTCTATCACTATAGTTTTTTATAGTGATAGTTTTCTATCTAGTTAGTTTTCTAGCATGATATTCTTCTATTATGACAGTTTTTCAGCATGATAGTTTTATATCATGACATTTTTATATCATGATAGTTTCTTTTCGTAATAGATTTCTAACATGTTAGCTTTTGAGCCTAATTGTTTGCCATGATATTAAGACTTTCACCAATAGTTTAGATAATACCAAATTAAAATAATGTAGAGTGCTTCATTACACCCAATCGACTAAATCAGGGAAGGGGATAGATTCCCCTCCCTTACTATTTTTTTTTCTTAACCTACACCCTCTAGCTGTTTGTCACACAATATGCGAATCACCTTAATGTGTTTTTTTCGACGTGGCTATAAGAATAAGAATTAAAAATAGGGTAGAGTGGGGCTAGTTGGACCACTCTCTACTTGAAGTCTCATTACTCTTTACCTATTCATAACATATCAATTAAAATGACATTCATTAAAAGAATGTTATCTTGGCTATTTAAATAAATCTAAAAAAATTTAAATACATATCTAAAAGGAAACGAATAGGATTACTTCAAATGCTCAAAGTTCAAGTGGTCCAACTTGCCCCACTAGAAAAGGAAAGTTGAACAGTATATGGGATAGGTTGGACCAAAGCCTTGAAAATGGAAAAAGAAGCTCTGTAATGGACAAAAATGCTTTTACCATGAATTTGATTTGATCCAAAACTGAAACTGAATTCAAATCACTATAGTTGGGCTTTGATTTAAGTTTTATAACGTTAATTACCCCATGGCCAATAATAGAGAGTCTTGTATGGGCCGAGTAAGGTCTTAGAATATGCGCTTCTATAAACAACTAAAGCAAAGTTCAAGGACAAAGTTTTTGGTCCTTTTTGGAATTTTATTGGTCCAAAATTATTTTGCTGTATAAACCACTTATTTTTATTTCAGCCGGGTAAGTTGGTCCCACCTGGTCCAACTTATCCCACATCTAGCTTTATGAATTTATTTCGTTACTCTGAAAAACCACTTAGAATTTTTCAATTTCACAAATCGAACCCAAAAATTCAATAACAGAACTCACAACATTACTGCACTTTTTTGAAAAGTTCACACGTCTTCATCAGTTCTTTCACTTTTAGCCTAGCTTACAGTTCCCATGTGCAAAAAAGATATATGCATACATTCTTGCATGTCAAGAATAATTGAGGTGAAATGTAAAATTAATTGTTTGCACGATTGGTTTACCTACAGTTTCATGCAAAAAAAAACCATTGCTGTCATGCAAAATAAAGGACCGGTAATTGTTTTGCATGCGAAAAAAAAGTGTGGTGATTTAAATAATTTTTTTTTAATGGTCGATTTACACTTAAAAAAAATATATTTACCTTAAGACATTATTTGCATGCAAATGGTTTTTGTATACAAAAATAAATATTTTCCATTTTTAAGTCTATACTTTTATTTATGGTAAATTAAGGACTTAATGAGGGGCTTAGGCCAAGGAAAATATTTGTTGCCTTGAATCTTATACAATTTGGTGTGCAAAACAGGTGGAAATTTGTTTTGAAAATTTTGATTTTTTTTGCATGGGAACTGTTAACTATAGGCTTTTGTAGCCAAAAAACACATATTAGCGCGTGGTTCTTAGTTAGCAGTTAAAATTTACAATAAACTAGTTTGGCACATGTGATTTGGTACTTATGCTTCAATCATTTAGCACTTGTGGTTTCTGGGTTATGCACGTGGCGCGTGATCAACTTGCCCCATGGTCCAACTAGCCCCGCTCTTCCCTACGATAATTTTTTTTTAGTATTCTTGACATTGCGAGTGTGTTTGTAAATTCTGCAACCATTTTTGAGGCCATGAGGAATATTAGATTTGTATGTACAGCTTGTTACAAAATCTTTGATCTGTTGAAAATTTTAAGTCGGAAGCTTAAATTTAATTTTAGTTGTTCCATTTTGTTCATTCTCCATGAAATTCAAAGTCGTTATAGGACAATTTTCTTAAAAACTTGTAAATTTCCTATTTTAACGAAAAGTTATTGGAGATTGATAAATTTTTTTTATAAAATCTGACCTCTATGTCTAAATTTTAGACAACGCAATGGCTAAGAGTACCATACGAATTAATAAAAAAAAAACACTAAAAACTACTTGAGCTCTTTTAAAGCCCCAAGTAATTTAATCAACTCAATCAATTTAGCTGCTTAACTTAGTCTCACCACATTTTCATTTATTACCCTTCTTTGGTTATTATTCATTGCAATAAAGTAAATGAGGATAAGCCTTTTATTGCTTTATCCTATTCTTTATTGTATTAAGCTTAAAATAAAAACACAAAATACTTATACCATACTTTTAAAATACTTACACATGAAAAAAAAAATATAAAAAGAAAAATGTGCAAAAATAATCTTCAAAATTAAACTGCTAAGAGATATTTTTAATCAAAATTAAACCCCATATCCTTTATGTAAATTCAGCTCTCATGTGTATGTCCTTGTCCATTGTCCCCATATTTATATATAGCTCAACTGATATAATTAAAAGATTAAAGTTTATGTATGTTATTAGATAAAACCATTAGCTTATTCATTATATACATACGTTTATGTGTAGAATTTATTAAACAAGTGTTACGACCTACATACATTAATTTTAATTTATTAAGACCTAAGTACAAAAATAAAAAAAAAAAAATTTAAAAAAAAACTCCCTTAACTTGCAATTATAAACACAAAAATATTCACACAGTAAAAATAAAAATAATCGTTCTCCCTTTCCATTTGTGCGTAGTTTGTTCTCATTTTGCATTCATTAATAAATTATCCTTGTATTTGTTATATTAGCAGGTTATTTCCGGTGTAAATTTCGTTTTGTATGTCGCCCTAGTTAAGCGAGTAATTGTTTAAAAAAAATTTAAATACAATAAGTGTAATTTTATTTTTCTTAATACCTAAATACTTAAAATAAAAACAAAGCCTGTGTGATGTCCTTTCTATAGAAAAAAAAATTTACACATAATAAAACTTTGTTTGTATCCTTTGGAACAATTAAGACAAACACACAAAAAAATAAAAATAAAAAATACAATAAAACAGCACAACACAACATCACTTTACATTAACCCAACCAAACTTGAAGTATGCAACACTTTATTAGACACCACCTGCCACCGTTAACTTGAAAGAAACCATTGGTTTTTGTTTTTAGTTTTCCCGTTACCTTCCTTCCTTTTGTTCCTTGTATACTCCACCTGACTCCTGTTTTGCCTGTATGTAGTTGCATATAATCCTGTTCCTGGCAATGGATGGCGTTGGCAATATGGTGATGGCGATATGGCGACTTCTCTGTGAGCTAAGCTATATGACACGGAGACGAATGGACTGGTACTTGGTTCTATATGGCTATGGTAATGGTGTTTTAAAGTAGGTGCGACTCATTATTTGCGTGTGCGAAATTATACACAAAATGAAAGAACACTTCTTCCGGTGGTTGTGTTGAGTGAGTGATTTCGCTTCAAGGATTTCATCCGCGTTAAGTGTTAATTTTTTTTTTTATTATTATTTTCTATTTTAATGTTTTGTAGCTTAAAGCGAACGACGACCGACCGACCGACGATGACGACTACAATGACGTGTTGTTTGACTGTTGTTAACTTGCTTTTCAATTTAAGTCTTCCATGACAAGTTTTATGGAGTGGTGTGCAACTTTAACAGGAATATAGTTTGTACTTAGGAACCTCTACGTAGGTACCTTCCTCCTTTAAAATATAGAGCACTGCTTGATTATAGTACCGTTGCTATATCAAAGGAGTTAGTACACGGTTAACTCTTTGGGATGAATAATTCAGTTAAAAAAACTGGAATAATACATTAAACATGAATGAAAGAGAAAAAAAGGGATTTGTTTCAGAATTGGAACATCACGGAAGCCCCTTGTGTTATATTCAAATAAAAAAATAACAAGGAATTGATGATTTGAAGTAAAAACTTTACTTTTGTCTATGTGAAATGGATTTCTTTTTTGGTTTTTTTTTTTAATATTTCAACATTTGTAGTTTAAAAAAAAGACCTCCTTTCTCAATAAGTACATCAAATAGAAGGGATAGGTACGAGTATAGACATTAATCTTAAACAAAGATATAAATTTGAAAGGATTTGAATTTCTTAAGTGAATGAATGAAAAAATGTAGGTAAAGGAAGCTATCTAAATAAAAAAGAAAGTAGATACTTTATTTTTTATTTGTTCAGCTCCTTTTGGGAGACTACGAGAGTTTCATCAGTTGAGAAATACAGACATTCGAATAAACAAGGAAAGTTATCAAACAAGAAACGTGTTTTTTTTTTTTTTATTTTTTCAAAGATGTTACTGTCGTCGTTGATGCTACTTCCACCTACTGGATATATCTTTTAAACAATGATTCAAATCTAAAGTTAAAAGTAACATTACGTAAACAAATTTTCCTTGTGCACACTGTTTTTCGTAAATAAACTTACATCATGCATAGCACAATTATCTTATTCATAAAAATACTGTCTCAAGAATCTCATTATGAAATCACTTACGCACATCAAAATATAATCAAGAATAAATATTGTAGATGAGAAAAGTAAAATGTCAAAAATTTTGGATTTATTGAATACCAAAAAGGAATTACTCCGCTAAATGGCGAAAATTAGCGAAAACAAATCAATGCATAGTTCATGGTTCGGATATTCATCCTAATGAAACAAAAAAGTAAATGTAGACTAGACAGTCACATAATCTTTTTGTAGCCACATTTAAGTTGTTCAAGACTTAATGAAGGTGTTAACCAATTATCAGCTTTCTGAAAATTTTCTTCGAAGGTCATATATTTTTTTTTTTTTTTATATAAGGGGACTATTTTTCAAAGATCAGTATGTCTTCAAACATGAGATTTGATTTAAAATTTCATTTTGCTTTTTAATTGTTAACACTTAACTGAATTTTGAAAATGGCGCCCAATCTGCAGCTGGGTCAGGAAATGAAAATCTTGCGCTGTTTTTTGGGAGAGAGGCGGCTTACTTTTGTATTTATAATGATCTAAGAGTAATTGTCGTACTTTATTCAAAGTTTACGACTTGATAACAATTTAATAGTTATTGACAGCCTTTAAGAAATATGTAATGGTCTCAATACCAAAGATTGTAGACGGAAAATATAAACAAAGCTCTTTCAGATCTAGCAGATTAGAAGAAGAGTCTTACTTCGATTTCCAAACAACATCTTCATTTTTTCTTGGGTTAATTTTCGAATCCGATATAGTCAAAGTCATACACCCAGAAAAAAAGCAACGTAAAATCAAAGGAAACCACTTTGATTTAAATCCTTTTCGGAACGATTTGGTTTCGAAGACAAAAATTTTGAATTCAAAGTGTTTCCCACTTTAAAAACATATGTGTTCATAATTTGATTTTACCATATTTTCCTTTTCATTTGAGATGTCATCATCGTTAATCTTTAAAACAATATTTATCAACTTCGGCCAGACTATATAAGCATTGTGGATTGAAATGCATACAAATTAAAAAATACTACTTTAAAACTTTAATTCAACTTCGTCCACTTATCGATTTAAAGTAAAATGGCAACCAAATCATTAAAGAAATGTCAAAAATAAACATAAGAAAAGTAATCAAAATGTTTCCATTAAATGAAAGTGAATTTTGAGTGCGCGTTAAATTTATTTACAAATGTTTTGCAGATACTTCGAGAAATTACGAGGCGCTCCTGGAAATTTTAAATATAAATTAAAAAAAGGTTAAAAATCTTAAATTTAAGTTGGCTTAACTATGTAACACTTTTAAAGTACATACGTGCATGGAAATTTAAAATTCGATTTCGAAAAAATGTTTGCATGTTGCACTTTGAAACTACATTGAAAACGTTTCGCCTTGAAACTAGGTTGGTTTTGTTAAATCAACGTTGTATATTTAAATCAACAGGTTTTCGAGAACGAGATATTAAATAGCATTCATATAATATTTTTTCACCTTAAATCAAATATTTTCGATTAGATTCTAAGTTGCATTTTTTCCCTCAGTGTTTCTAATATGAAACCAAAATATTCAAGTGAGCCTGATGAAATTGGCAGCTTAATCTTGAAAAAAATTTATTTGCACAAGGGACGCGCCCCTGTCATTTTTAATCAATAAAAACTTTGAGACAGGAATTTTTCCTGAATGCCCTAAAACATCAATAATACCTATTCACAAAAAAGGTGACAAGAAAGAACCAAACAACTACCGGCCAATATCCTTGCTCTCTGTATTTTTAAAAGTTTTCGAAAAAATTATTTCCTTTCGGATGATTTAATTTATTGATAAATATAGAGCTTCTTATGGCCAATTCCTTCACAGAGTCCTAACACTAGTACCGGTCCTAGTCATAAAGTAAGTATTCACATTGGAATTAACTCATTTCTTTGCACAAGTACTGAGCACTTTTCCTGGCAATTTGGTTCCGAGCATTAGCTAGGACTCGGTACTAGGAAGCTCATGAAAGTCTGCTATAACCTGGCTACTATATATCAATTTTAACTACTTAAATCGGTACTAAATGATTTTTTCGATGAAGTTCTAATCCCAGGTGCTGTCAAATTGGTACCGAATACTTGTTAGGACTTGGTACTAGCTAAAACTATAAAATTGACAGTCTAGTCAGTGTTTTCTAACTTTTTTTGTGCTATGCCCCACCAAGAAAATTCAAAATGTTCATGTTCCCCCAACTTATTATGTTTAATTTTTAACATTCACAATTTTCAAATGTTCACTAAAACTTATGAAGAAATTACCAGAACCAAAAAATTAGTTTTTAAATTCAGCGATTTGTTTTCCAGATAGTAAGCAATCACATCTGTGGCAGTGTAAGTCTTTTCACATTTTCGAAAACATTGAAAAATGGCAAAATTTGAGTTGTAAATGATTGTCTGAAATACCAATAAGGATAACGAAGCCAAAGATCTTTGTTTTTGCTTCCGGAAGAGTCACATATATTTTTTCCTTGAAGTTACTTATTAAGGCTTAAGGTTTCTCACACATTTGGTTTCATTCGGTGCGGTCTGTATTCGGTTTATTTTCGGTCGGACCTGATAAGTTTGAACCGATGAAAACGTCGTCTCCTCGACACGAATAGGTTTCGTTCGGTTTTTTTTATATTGAATTGACAACTAGTGTTGAAGTTTATTAATGTTTTTTGGATTAAAAGTTTATATTTGTATAAAAAAAAAATTATTGGAACCGTATACCTTCATATGTGTGAAAATTAAAACTGAAATCGAAAACGAACCGAATACAGACCGAACCGAATGAAACCGAATATGTGTAAAACAAGCCTAAATGACTCTAGTTTTTCAAAAATATCGACTAAAACTCATAAATGCCTTCCAATTGAACGTTTGCAACTCTTTGTTTCCAGTGTATTGCTTGAAGGAATAAAAAAATTACACAAATATTTCAAAACAATTTAAGTCCCTCGTGCTCACATTTTGCTCCATTCAAAATACCTGGAATAAGCGTTCACAAATTGGCACAAGCCAAGATTGAATCAGAACTCTTTTTGAAAATAAATTAGTGTGAAAGTGATATATTTTTTGCCTTCAAACTCTTTTAATATTGAAATTTAAAATCGATGTGAAGCATCAAAATGTGAAATTGCCCCCCTGTGGGGCGTGGGCCCCACGTTGGGACACACAGGCTCTACCTAGGGATCCAAAAAAAATCTTGAAATCGCTTTTCAATTGATTGTGAACGCATTAGAGTATCAACAGATGCAGACAAAATTATCTTTATATTGTAGTACCGTACAAATTACACATTTAAAAAAAAAAACTGTCCAAAAAGTATTGGAACAAAAATATGTATCATGTTTTTTGAAACTCAGGCATAACGACTACGATCACTCAATATTCACTGGAATGTATTTTCAGAAAACTGTCTCTGGATTTGAAAAAACATACTTTCTTCAACATTTCTTTTAATAAAACTTCATTTTCAGCTAATTTTTAAATCACATTTTGAACAGAAAATCTGAATAATATACAAACTCTTGTTATTGAACAACTCCACACGCAATACATATTTTTCAGAACTATCAAAATAAGTATTTACCAATCTATTTTTAATAGGTAAAGGAAATTGCTATTAACACATTAATAATATTTAAATGCAAAAAAAACGTCAAAATCTGAATTATACCTAGTACTGTAATGTGAACAAAGATCCAGTAATATAGTGATATGAAGAAATCCTCTGGTACTTTTTTTTCGTAAGGTCCGAGTAATAGAGCTAGGACCAGCTCTAGCCAGGCTGGATACTAAGCTGCCCTAGTGGCTACTTATGTGAAAAAAATGGGCGTTAATGATTCACAATTAGGATTTAGGAAAGGAAAATTAACAGAAGAAACTATCATAAAGTTTCTACAAAATATTTTTAAGGCCTTAGACAATAACCAATTATCAGCTGGTATGTTTCGTTACTCAACTTTATCATTTGAATTTTGACATGCTTAACTATTATACCTTATTACGAAAACTCAATAGATTTGGTTTTAGAAGTAATGTCCTCTGTTGGTTCTCGTCGAATCTTTCGAATTTGAAACAATGTGTCTCTGCAAATGCAATGATGAGTAAGGTATTACCTTGCATAGAAGCTGGTGTTCCTCAGGGGTCAGTGCTTAGTCCTTCACTCTTTTTGATATACATAAATGCTTGTTTTAATCTGACTCTAAATGACTCTAAATAGAAATATTGTTGCATTAGCGGACAACCTGGCTCTTGCCTATTCTGCGGCTGATATAGTCAACGTAAAGCAATAAAAACAATTTGACTTAGCTTCATTGAACTTTTGGTTCTAAAATCATGATATGGTTCTTAGTAGTAAGCCTAAGGGCATGTCATTTTCGCTTTTAAAAATGTGCAATGTAGAGGAAGTAGAATACGACGTCCCAGGCTGTGATCTTTCAAAATTCAGTACCGAGGGCCAATGTCTTGAGCCGGTGAAGGAAAACAAATACTACGATGAGGATATATAACATCATACCCGAAAATGCAACTCATTCATTACGAATCTCGTCTTCGGTTTGTGTTCCTTGAGTAATGACGCAACCCTTTGGACGTTTTGTTAATATAATTACTTCTTTTATTTATAACAAGCTACAATGGGATAAATGCAAACAAATAGATCGTAAATCAAATATTTTCACATGTCTCTAAATATATGGCTACTTAATACAGACGATGTAGAGATATTGGTAACTATGTGATCAATAATTGACACTTCCAATTCCAATTTCAGGTACTTAATTTGTGTTTAGTAATTCTTAATTATTATTACATGTAATTGAAAATTTTCAATTGATAATTATTGGTGATTGAAAAAAAGTAATTGAATTAAAAAAGTAATTGAAAAAAACCGTAATGATTACTTTATTTCGTAATCACTACACCCCAAGTAACATCGTTGGAGCTAATAGAAGCAAAACTGTTCTTTAGCAGCTTGTAAGCAGTGAAATCTGATACCATAGTTCTAAGACAGATTATTTCACAGCTCCCAACATTTATTTAAAAATTTTGTTCCATAATCGAGTTTCCAATACACATTAAGCTCCATTATTTTTATAACGTCCCAAGATTTAAAAATATGCTCTTTAATAACGTTCAACGTTCTTTAAACGAGCAAATTATTAATATGAGCATATAAAGAAGCGTTATAGAGCTTCTTAAAACTCATATTAAAAATACTATTGCATGATTCTATAGAAATGTCAAAAAATAGCTGCACAGAATGCGGCTGTAGAGTTAAATTACTAATACATTCACACAAACGCATGCGCATTGGAAATCTCTCTGAGCATTGTTGAATTTCTCTGAGAATTGTGAAATTTGAAGGCTGAATAAAGCTACAACAAAACGAATATAGAGCTTAATACTAAACCTCTCTCATATTAGTAGGGTGTTTCGCAATAAAATACAATAAATATAATTTCACCGAGAAAAGTTAAACCAAAACTAGAAAATAAATAAGTTCCTTTATATTTCTAAGCAATACCAAGTATGCACCGTAATTGTCGAATTAGATCCGAATTTCTAAAAAAAAATTTATTAAAATCAATTGAACAGTTTAATAAAATGTTTTAAAATAAAATTAAATCAACGGTTGAGTCGCACAAGTGTTTGCTTGCTGAGAAACCATAATGCACTTCAATTGTTAATAAATAAATAAGAATTTTTTTCCACGATTTAAAATTATTCAAAACTTTCAATTTTCGAAACACCCTTCTTTTTTAGCCTTGAACACAAAACTCTCATTTTGTGGGAACTAGCTCTACAATATCCATATTGCAGTTCTATTGAAGACAAACTATTTTCACGATAAAAATATGGTGACAGAAAAAAAACATTGAAACAATTTTCCTTATTTTATTTGAAACGAATAAAAAACCTTTATTTTCAATATAAAACACACTAAATATTGCAAATATTGCAATGAAAACAAAAATATTTTATTTCAGATATTTAAATTAATTTTTGTAACAGATTTCTGTGTTGCTTAAGTTAATTTTTTAAACATTTCACTGCGTAATATAAAGAATTTCGAAGGCGCGTTGTAATTTTGCGAAGTACATTCAGTACATGTTTGATAAATCTAAGCGCGCACTAAAAATTCACTAAGATGGAACAGTTAAATAATTAATTTCATTTCTCACTTATATTTTCTATAGGAATATCTTACTAATTTGCGACATCACAACACATAAGTTCTCAAATCTCTCACACATATAATACATCGTTCCAATATTATTTTACTTTGTAATTTGTATTACACAAACTCAAACTAATACAAACAAAGTGCTGTCAAAAATGTTGCTTTAAAGATTTCTAAATATTATACCTAAGAGCTGCAAGGCCTTACAAGCCACTGATAAGAGCTGGTTTCGAGCAAATATTAGCTCTCAAACTCAATGAATTCGCTGTAGGCAAGCTCTGCACTTGCTTTAGAAGTGTATCTAGAGCATCTTTTGAAATCAACGAGCTCTAAGATTAGCTCTACAAACGCTTTTAGAGCAATTAAACAGCTAAAATTGTTTCTTGGGACATAAATGAAATGAAAGTTTACACAAAAAAATCAATTAAATTTAACACACAAAACCGATATTTTTTGTAATCAATTTTACAAAATAAATAATCATATTACAGGTTTTTTCAAATTCTTTTTTTATTCAATTACTCTTTTCCAGTTACATATACATAATTAAATCAAGTAGTAATTTTTTTCAACCCACCTATATGTTATTTATAATTGAAATTTCCAATTACAATTACAAGTAATCAATAATTGAACTTTTTCAATTACAAAATATTCTCCAATGAAAAGTAAATCATATAAAATATTTATTAACTCGAATATCCATCCTATTAACTATTTAAACCTATTGTTACCATTCACATTCATAGTTTGGTATCTATAAATATATTTTTAATTTCATTATACCGGATAAACAACATTTCCCTTGACATATAAATGACAAACAACAAGTCACTGTAAATGAATGTCAAATTCATCTCTCAGAGTGACAGTTAAAGTAACATATGTCACCCACTAAGAGGCCACTCAATGACATGACACAAATCAAACCACACGACATCACCAGACGTGAATACTAAACTAAGGTCCCCTACGGAGAAATTCCATTTGTCCATTCGTCCAGTCGTCGTATAGTAGTTGTGAAGGTTGTACAATTGTGCTGGGAGATGAATCTGTAGACAACATATCCTTTGTACAGTACAAATCCTTTTTGATTTGACTTACATATAGACCTTCATGTGAAAATTCAGACATTGCAATAAAAAGAAGACCCAATTCTCTGAAAATTTCCTTGATGTGAAAAGAACAAAAAAAAAATCCAACGGTAGGTAATTTAATCCTTTCAACATCAGACGAACTATTTGTTAATATTCACACACCTCTACCTATGCATGTGTTCAGTTCAGTAAACAAAATATAAAGCCAGTCCTCGCCCACACAGTATGTGCTATTGCAAAGGGGTAAACAAGCTATACCAACGTCATCATCATCCTTATGCCGCAATCGATTTTTGTTTTTTCCTTATTTTTATTTGTTGTTTAAGCTCCATAGAATCCAATTAAAACAGCTTAAGCACTTTCCTTTGCCTTTCCCACGAGCTTATTATTAAAGACCAAAAGCAAAACGCACCACTTTACAGCCAACGCGCGCCAACCAACATCCAAAGGAACAATAATTAAATGTCTGACATTCCTTTCACCTCCTCCCGCCCCTTCGTCGCCGAAACCATTCGTTCATTTATCCATCTATCCATCCATCCATCCATCCGACCATCCTTCCCAACCACACCTACTCGTTTACAACTTATCCCTTTTAGATAAATTTACACCTTCTCAACTTAACTATATGAGAGATATAAATCTATCTTTATTTCTTGTACCCGTATCTGCTATATTTATGTTAAAACTTGAGCTCTCTGTTTTTGCACATTGAATCTACTAATATTGACGAAATTTTGTATTGTTTTTTATTATTTGGCGTTTAGGCGAAATGGTGCCACAGGAAGTGCACCCTCTCAACCACTACGACCCAATGAAGATGGAAGTCATCACCTGCAAGAGTACACGTACAAGAAAATTACCGCATGTGACGTATGCTCACAAATACTTCGAGGTAATTAAAGTAATAAAATGGATGTGTGCTGCACAATTTATGGTAATAAAATATTGGTACCCGAATAAAGTTGGTATGGTGGTGAAAAGTTTCTATACACAATAGAACTATCAAAATTTCTTGGAAATGAATTCATTTCCAGGATAAGCCAAAAAGTGATTTGGTAGACTTAAATTTCCATTGTTAATCAAAAAAGATGAAAACTAAGTTGAAAATTCGTCAATCATTTGATATCATAACTATTCCATTCTGAGTAAGGTTTCTTTTACCAACTTATGTTCTTTAGATTCTAAGAAAAAAGAAGGTCCTTTATTTAAGGAAAACTTGTCCACAGTCTTATCATGGAAATATTCTTTTATTCGTACATGTTTTTTAGCCCCGCCAATTTTATGTTTAAATATATGTTTTGTGTTTTTTTCCATTTTTTTCATTTTTCTCGTTTCTCAAGAAATTTGCTTAAATTTTTTCTTTGTAAAAGTTATAGATCTCAGTTTTTGCAACATTTTGATATATATTTGATATTGATACGACACTGCAGTCCAAAGTTATTGACTAAAAAACGGAAAAACTAACTAACTGGAATGGACTAGATAGTTTTTGAGATATAATAATGAGAATGCAACACAATGAATTTTGCATATATTTTATAAGAAAAAAAGAAAACTGCCGTGCGCAATCAATATACAAATTTTAGACGGATTTATATTTTGGGAGAATATACTGAAATTTTGAAACCAAACAAGGAAAAATAAACATAACAGGGTGGCAGGATTGTAAAATAATATAATCTCTTGTGAATACAATCATTCATTTTAAGACTGTGATTTTCAAATTCTGCAGTTACCATTTATTTGGCATAGAAATGATTACAATCATTTTGTCCTCT
Organism: Dasysyrphus albostriatus; assembly: GCA_946251815.1. NCBI lineage: Eukaryota > Metazoa > Arthropoda > Insecta > Diptera > Syrphidae > Dasysyrphus > Dasysyrphus albostriatus. Next base: position 59,304,356 of record OX276337.1, on the reverse strand, counting down.
ATTCAAATGATTGCATTAATTTATTGTAATCGTTTGGGAATTTTGTGCACTCTTTGCATTCTTTTTGCACTTTTTGGATTTATTTTTGCATTCTTTGAAATATTTTGCATTATTTTGAATTTTTTCGCATTCCTTTTTATTCATTTGCATTTTTTCCAGTAATATTAATACTTCTGATTTTGATTTGATTTGATTTTTTTAATTTAGTTTAATTCTTTATAATTCTCTAACAATTTTTAATTCACATTCAATTTTTTCCTTTACCTCATTCGCGTATATAGGGTATTGTTTTAGACGCGTGGCTTTCAATCAGTCAATACCTTTTCCGGAGTTGGTCTTTTTGACAGCTGTCACTTGATATATGCTCAGTTTACCTCACAAATTCGATTTGTAAAAATATTTGGCCTAGGAAGGTTCAATGAAATTAATTGTTAATCTTCAAGATTTACAAAATTAATTTGTAGGGTAAATCTTCGAGATTTAAAAAAAAAATTTGAGGTAAGTCTTTGATAAATGAATTTGGTATTTGAACTTACTTTGCTTGAGGAACCTTCAAAAAGTTATATTTTTTTTAAATCTCCATTGAATAGCCTATTTCTGGGATAAATTATAAGAAAAAGTAATTTAATTTTTGCTACCAACAGTGGATGCTCCATCGATCCATATATGTTCTAACTAAATCGATGCTGAGGTTTTTCGGACACTTTCCTTTCTTAAAAAAAAAAATGTTACAAATCATTGTACGTACGTTACGTTTATGTGATTTTGTTGACTTTAATATTTCTTTCATTTTTGTCAATTTTTCATTAATGCTAATTTTGAGTATGTATTAAAATACATTTTCAAACCTAGCTTCAAAAAAATTCATCAACTCGTTTTTGAAATAATGAATTTTAAATATGTTTTAAAAATCCAATTTTTTTCAAAATTTTGATATGCAATATTAATATTAATATTATAAGAGAGCTTTTGAATAAGAATTTTGACTGAAATCATTTGAGCATATAATGAGGAAATCGAAAATTAAAAAAACTGTTATACGGCAAGGACCGTTAAAAACGGTTTTCGGTAAATTTGTTTCTTATCAAAAAGTACATCATATCTACAATAATACACTGATTTTTTAATCAAAAAATTTTCTTGCACGAATCCAAAACTTGCCCAATAGTACCTATATTGCAAGTAAACAATCCCTTGGGAGGGGGTTATTTTTCCCCCTGCTTGGACAGAAGGGGAAATTTTACTTAAAAGTTACAATTAATATTAAAAAAATGAATAATTTCCTTTTTTGTTTTGCACACAAGTTGTTTTGCGTAAAATCAGCCAAAAAAATTCTAAGCTATGAAGTAGATAGAAAAAAAAACTCCCAGAAGAGATAATATTTTCCCTCACTTGGGCAGGAGGTGCAATTTTATAAAAAAAAATAACATTGAATAGAAAAAAAAAATATTTTAATTTAATAATTTTTTTTTCTATTTAATGTAATTTTTTTTATAAAACTGCACCTCCTCTGTGATTTGTTTTCCTTTCTTACTTAAAAGCTTAGAATTTTTTTTGGCAGATTTTACGCAAAACAACTTGTGTGCAAAACAAAAAAAGGAAATTAAATTAACCCTTACAGCGACTAAAGTAAAATGGAGTTTTTTTTGCCAGAATTTTGATAGGAATAGTTATAAGTACAGCATAGAGCTAAGTTAACTCAAGCTCAGTTTATATAGTTCATTAAGACAAATTAAAAACTACTAAATGAAAAGCCAAGTCCACAGAATATTTAGTCAAATTTAATATTTCAAGAGAGTCCATGTTACGAGTAGCATAACATTAGCTTGGTAAGAAACCTCGTGGTTTAATGGTTAGTGCGTTGGACCGTCATGCCGAAGGTCTGGGTTCGATTCCCAGCCGCTGCCACCTAAAAACAAAAATGTCTTTCCCTAGGTACTGGCTCTTGCGAGGAACTGACAAATCCTCCAAGAGTGTACTTGTCATGAATAAGTTCTTCTCATCAAGCCGTTCGGACTCGGCAAAAAATTGTAGGTAACCTCCATTCCTGCCAACAACACGCACGTACGAATGGTTGAGAGTTACAAGAATTTCATGATGAAAAAACATGACATCTTCTTAAAACAAATACAATTTAATTAAATTTTTAATAATTTTAATTTTTTTAATATTGCCATTAATGTAATTTTATTGAAATGGCATACATTTTTAAGTTTTCTAAAACTTCATGTCCGAAAGTGCACCTTGTAAATTTACTCAGACATTTTTTGGTAAGTTTGGTTTTGATGTCTGTAGCTGAGTTTGATAACCAATCTTTCAGATAAGAAGGAAGAAAATCGGTCTTGTCTTAGGAACCTTTTTCATAAGCATTTTTTTTTTTTGATTATTTTAAGGAATATGTATTTAAGATTTTGGAAAAAAAAATAAACAAATTGTCGCCAAATTATACCAGTTAAAAAATAAAAATTATTTATTAAAATAGAGAAAGTTATTAATTTAAATTGGTATTTTAATTAAAAGAATTAAAAAAATATGTAATCAAACCAAGGAGGTAGGTGAGTATATTAATTTATTTAAAACTTAAAAATTATAACAAACCACCACAACGTTTTTTAAAACAAAATATCTTCCAACTTTATTCTGGTATCAAGATACATTGTGCATACACTTACAACCCATCATCGTCAAAAAAATATCACGCTGCTTGCAATTATAAATTAAAAAATGCATCAACCAAAGCCAAATGCTAATAGTCTTCGCAAGCTAGCATGAACGCCTTCTCGATTTTGTTCGTCATTATGGCCAGATTTATGGTATGGTCTTAGCTCAAGGCTCATCGTATCATGCATAAAGTCCTTCCTTAAAATAAAAAAAAAATCTTCGAAAATTTATTCTCGTATTATTGCATTTTTTATCCGTTTTCCATTGCCATAGTCCTCTTGGTCCTTGCTTTCGCTTTCTGCAACAATTTTTTTTTTCTTTTCTTATATCTGTTTCAACTACTGACAACAAACTCCTTCTAAATAATGATAAAATGTTTTATTCTTTCTCTTTACTATTTTTATATTTGTTTTTGTGTGTGTATTATTGTATCTTATTGCAATAGGACACACAAGACAAGGATTGCGGTGCAGAATATGCAAGTTGAACACACATGGAGATTGTGCACCTCAATTACCACGATGCCAAGCTAAGCAGAAACTCCTAAGACGCCAGAAGAGCACTTCAGAACTGGAGAATCGTGTTGATGTCGAGGAAGAAAGTAAGTTGAATTCCATTTTGTTTATTTCAAAAAATGTACAAATTCGAAATCTTGAGAGATTTATGTTTGTGTATGGATGTATGTGTGTATGTTATGTGGAAGTGAATACAGGGTGAGGTGGAAACTTTGAATATGATGGTCAGAAAAGATGTATTTATGGACCGTTTTTCAATGTGCAACACTATAAGGATTTTCTAGAACAATTAACTGCTGAAAAAAGTTAATTTTTATTTTATATATCTCCGTAATCGAAAATTTTTTTTACCTTTGTTATCTTATACAAAAGCCTCTAATTAAATCTATTCGGCACAAAACCGTAGTTTCTGTAATTCCTCTTAATTTTGAGCCAGGCTAATTCTATGGCTGCAAGTACGTATTTTGTAGAACAGTTAGATACAAGAATTTTTTATTATGGGAGGGAGGGGAGATTTTATAAAAAAAAAAACACTTGAATCGGAAAAAACTAAATATTAAGAAATAACGGTAATATATGTATCGGGTTCTTCAATAAGAGGGCTTCAAAAGTTTATTTTAAATAAACCAAAAGCGGTTTTGGATATCAATGAAATTCTTTATTTTTGTGAAAGTACATTCAATGCCATTATGTATGGTTTCGATTTCTTTTGCATGGCCACCACGGGCACGCTTGCAGAAGTCCAGATACTGAACCCAATTTTCAACGGCTTTCAAGCATAAATCGGCCGATACTGCTGCAATTTCACGTTCGATATTCGTACGAAATTCATCAGTCGTCGCTGGCTTGTTGGCATAGACCATAGACTTGACGTAGTCCCACAGGAAATGAAAATACGGCATCAAATCGCACGACCGAGGCGGCTAAGCGACTGGAACATTTCGTGAGATAACACGTTCTCCAAACTTGGTTTCCAATAAATTGATTGTGACATTCGCTGTGTTGCTTGTATCGCCGCGCCATCCTGTTGGAACCACATGTCCTCCAAGTCCATATCATCCAATTGGGGCCAAAAATATTCGGTTATCATTGAACGGTAGTGATCCCCATTCACAGTAACGTGCCGGTCTTGATCATCACGGAAGAAGTACGGCCCAATGACGCCGCCGGCCCATAAACCACACAAAACCGTATTTTTTTCGGGATGCAATGGTGGCTCATGGAGTACGTGTGGATTGTTGCCTGACCAATACCGCATATTTTGTTTATTGACAAAGCCATTCAGCCAGAAATGAGCCTCATCGCTGAAGATGATTTTTCGATGAAAATCCGAATCATTTTCAAGTTGTTGTTCAGCCCAATTCACAAACATACGACGCTTCTGGTGGTCAAGCGGCTTCAACTCTTGCGTCAATTAATCTTGTAAGGATGTAGCCAAGATCTTTTCGCAAAATTCGGCACAACGACTTCACAGAGATGCCCATCGCTTAAGAACGACGTGTGAGAGACACATTTGTGCTTTCTGCAACTGAAGCCTACTACCACTACTCACTGGCACGGGAACATTTTTTACTGTGCCTGTGGATTCAAATTTTCCACTAGACGCTCAATTTTTGATCTGCTAGGACGATTATGATGACCATAAATTGGACGTAGCGCTCTTAACGTTGAGGCCACTGACTCCGAATTTAGGTAGTAAATTTTAATAATTTCGACTCGTTGTTGGCTCGTATATCTTTCCATCATGAAATGGCAAACCTTACTGAAGAGGAATGTCAAAAGAGCGGCAATAAATATAGCGTCGTTTGCTGTCCCTGTCGCTCTACTTTTGTAGCGTCCCTGTTGAAAAACCCTTTTCATATATCTCACATATCAAAAGGGCTATAGGGAAACAAAATCTCTTCGTCTTTGCTCCCAGAAGAGTTTTATTTTTCTTTGATTTTGGATATTAAATGTATCTTGTTTTCGAAACCGTTCTCAAATTTCAATTCTCAGTGTGCTTAAGAAAAACGTTCCACAAATAATTAAAAACATTTTCAAGAGTCATCTTACTTTAGTGTGAAGTACAAGTGTCTTATGGTTTCATTTTGTTCTTTACAAAATAGCTTCAAAATAGTTCAAAATTTGACACAAACAAAATTTTTAACAAGCCAAGTTTGAGTCCGGGCTTTTTTTTTTTAAATAAATCAGTGGGAATGTTAGATCTTTTTTCTCCTTTGCACTCATTTAATTTTGAAAACTAAAACCCTTGTAAGGCATTAGAATATTAAATTGCCCCTCTTTTAAATCTTATTGGCCCTATGTTGGGAAACACTGTTCTAAGCAATAGTGGTTTTTCAGACCAAAATTTTCAAAAAATATTTTTTTTGGGATTTTCAAAAAATGTTTAGTTTTTGTGTTTTTTTTTGTAAAATAAAATACATATTTTGAAAACTTCATGACCGATTTTATAAAACTTGGTATTTAAGACTTTTTTAAAATTCTTTTTAAAGTAATTTAAGAAAGAATTGTACCTTAATGAAAAAATAACGGTTTCCATACAAGTGTTTTTAAAACAGCTCCTACGATTTGAATAAAACCTTGTCTGTGTTTATTTCAAAATTAGTGCGGTTAATTACCAATAACTGTAAAAATTTACAAAAAGCAACTAGCTATTTAAAGTAGAAGTTTTTTTTTTAATTTTGAACTTCCCACTTTGGACTGAACAGATTTATTTTTTTATATTATTTTTAAATTTTGCATACTTACTTATCAAAATTATAAACCATTTTTTTGAATTCTTAAAAAAGACAATTTTTTTTAAATCCGATAATTCTAAAGAGGTTGAAAATATTTGTAAATTTTATTTCTGCATACACATAACTAAATACATAAGATTTGCAAACCAAAAGTTTTCCTTAAAAATTTTAGATATAAACATATTTGTTTTTAAAACCGCTCCAAATATTTTAAGTTTTTTTTTTCCAAACAATCATTCAATCAGGAATTAAGATGGCGTTTTTTTTCATCTCAAACTCTCAAAGAAGTTGGTTTAGCTAATTTAAAAATTGTGTTTCATGCTTTTAAACATTTGTCTCTCAAAATTTTTATGTATTTACTTACATATAATTTTGTGCATTTTATTATTATGCGATCAAGAATCAAAAGAATCAATAATATATTTAGACCTACTATAAGGGAGTTCAATTAGGTACTATAGTGTTTCAAAAGAACAGATTTTCTCATCCCTTTTAAAAACACCCTTTAACCTTTGATATTTTTACAGACTTTTGACTTAATGCATACCTACCTTACCTACTATCTCAGACAAACTTTTTTCAAATTATTAAAAGTCTGGAATAATTAATGTACGAACTTCTTGCTCAACACAGAGTTTTCGGAGATTATAAACCCAAGTATTATTATTGTTTTTCCCAGAAGAAAGTTAACAGCACATTTAATATGAGGTGGATATTTAAACAGAGTCAAATATTAATATAGTGTTCAAAGTTATAGGTAACCTCACCCTGTGTTTCTTGATATGAGTGTTTTTTTTTTGTGTGTCTGTGTGTATTGGAAAATAGGAAAAAATACTTTTCTTTTTCAAAGGAAACTACCTACCTACCTATTTTTTTTTTTTTTAATTCTTGGAGATTTCTTTCTGTTTTTACTTTGATTTTTTTTTTGTATTTTATTTGTTTTTTGCTTTTTTGTTTCGTTCTTTTGTTTTTGGCATACTTACCGGAAAAAGTCAAAAGTGCATATGGCTTTTGCTAACGGTTTTTAAGTTTTTGGCCCCTCCAATAAACCGGATGCAGAAGATTTTTCTATTTTATTTTTTTATTTTTTTGTTTGAAATTTATTTCCTTGTCTTTTTCGTTAAGGAGTCTTTGTACAAAAACTGAAAAGAAATCAGATTGTCAATTTGTTTGTTTTGTTTTACTATTTTGTTTTTATTTTTCTATTATTTTTCTGTGGAAATAAAAAATATATTACATGCCTCTATATAAAACATCTTTATCTGAAAGTCTATGTCTTTGATTCAATAAAAACCGACCAAAAAAAATACGAGGTAATTGAAAAACTTTTTGAGATTGTTGTATGGGTATTATGGGTATTGTAGTATAATATTGTGTTATGTTGGGTTGAAATGTATTTTCGTTGTAAATCGGATTTCTCATTTAACGAGGACATTCTCCAAAATAAAAGAAGAAGAAAAAGTATGGCTGTATATGTACCAAATTCGAATTTGGCATTATTCTTGAAATTGATATGTCATTCGACAGCAAAACGAAAGACGGAATTTGGTTTGGGTATAGAAACGTATAGGTATATTCTTTTCAGAGATACATTTGTCAATGAAACTGTTGTCTGGGGATCAATTGATAATCATTGTGACATTGTTAGAGGATACTTTTGACTGAAGGAACAAAAATTAAATCCTAATAGAAGTTTTGTGGTGGATCTAAGCTCATTTTGATGCTATTGTTGGAGTGGGATTACCTTCGTGTTAACGTTTGTATCTTAGAAGATGATTTATATTTTGGCAACTGAAAATCAAATTATTTATCATTGGTTTTTATTTAATTTTCAATTTAATTTGAATTTGACTACTCTATAAATGCTTTTGTTATAATTAAAGAGGCAACTATGCCAATATGCTTTAATTGTACAACCTTTAATGCACGAAATTAGTGAAATCTCCATGTGATTATGTACGCACCTAGCAGCGTTTTGGGTGTTCAATCTCCCCCCATTGGAATAAGCTTTTAAGTAAAAAACAACATGTGCTATGAAACATACATAAGTTTCATTCAATATTTTAAAGATATCTTAAGTCCTAAGAGTATTGAAATTTTTAAAAATTACTGTTTCCGTATGCGTACAAATTTTGTATTCAAATTATTACCATACAGCATATGGAAAACCCCCTTTAAAAAAATTTCTATTAACTTAAACGTTAGTTTTAATTCTTAATTCTAAAACATAATCCATCGAATTCTGATGATAAAAAAAACTTTCAATTTCGTGTTACATGTTCGTGATGTGTGAAATCCTTTATTATTTCAAAGAATCCCATTTTATCAAATTCATTTAACTATCTCTACACACCTACTGTATGGAACGTTAATAAATCTATGTGTGAATGTAGGTTAATACATATATACAAAAAATGGACTTTCTGTAGTTCAATTTACTCTTCGTGACATGAAATGGAATTGAAAGGTCAAATTTAAATGATTGTTGTAAGCAGAAACAAAACCTGATAGCATAACATGATTGCTGAAGAATTTCGGCGCATGTTGCAATATTTGTTTTTCATTATTTTTTTAATTAAATTATTTTAAAAAATGATTTATAATACCCTTAAGCATTTAAGTAAAACAAAATTGTATCACAGTTTTTTGCTATATTACACTATTTGAATGCTAAACTTCTTTTTAACTTTCGTATCTACCTATTTTTTGTGGAATAAAATGTATATGTTTTATTGCTGAAGGCCTTGTTCGAACAGAAAAATATGAAGTACACAAATATGGTTTCAACTTTTAAATAAAATATTTAGCAACTTTCTGCGGCCCGAATTTAAGAGAAAGCGTATTTTACTATTTCATTTTTGTGCAAGATTTATAATACTAATAATTGGAACTAAAAACAAACATTGAAACAAAAAATGGAATATAAATAAATTGAAAATATTTTGCTAGGAAGTCAAATTGGCAAGAGATAGCCAATTTGACAAGAGAGTTTATTGCTTAGCTCTGTTATTGTAATAAAAGAATAAGATTTTTCAACGTTTGTAAATGCTTTTTGAAGAGCTGTATCTTTGTGATCAGTGGATGATATTTTTCTTACTATACGATGGAAAAGACCCTCGGTATGAATCGGTAGCGCGTAATGTGAGACTCTTACCGCATTCACAAATGATTTTTCTTTCTTAAGTATAAAGTTAAAACACTTTCCCATAGGTTTTAGCCATCAGCTCATGAGGCTTGGTTCTTCTTAATCTCCGAACATTGTCTCGTACTTTTAAGATGGTCTCCATTTCGGAGTTGGTATGACTTTGCGGTCGCTGATTGTGTGATACAGTGTGTTTTTTAGCCACTCTGTAACCATTTCAATTTGAAAGTTAAGATGTAGATCACTATTTCTTATAAACCAGGAGGCGTTTATTATTCCACGAAGGACCTTGCTTTGGAATTTTAGCATGGGTTCAGCATTTGTTTTCTTTGTACAGCCCCATAGTTGGATGCCATATGTCCAAACGGGCTTCAGTACTTGCTTATATAACATTAGTTTGTTCTGGATAGATAGGTCAGAGTTCTTTCCTAGTAACCAGTACATTTTTCTGTACTTCAAGTTTAGTTCGTCTTTTTTCTTTTTGATGTGCTCTTTCCACTTAAGCTTTGCATCCAAAGTCATTCCAAGGTATTTGGCAGTATTGGAGTAAGGTACTGTTGCACTGTTTATAAGAATTGGAACATTGTTAATTTTTTTGTTTGTAAAGTTCCCAAGTGCCAAACCTTGTCAAAGGCTTGACCAACATCTAAGAATATAGCCGAGCGTACTTGTTTTTCTTCAAGTACCTTTTCCACAACATCCATTATCCGATGCACTTGGTCTATCGTGGAATGTTTATTTCTAAATCCAAACTGATGGCTTGGAATTAATCTTCTTTCTTCTATTATTTTGCTTAGTCTTTTCAGAAGCAGTTTTTCGAAAACTTTTGCCATGATTGGTATAAGCGATATAGGTCTGTAAGATGTTACTTCTGTTGGTGGCTTACCTTGTTTAGGTATAACAATGACTTCTGCAATTTTCCAATGATGTGGCACATATCTTAGTTTAAGGCATGCATTTATTATAAATTGGAGTTTTTTGAAGGCTATTGAAGGCATTTCTTTCAAAACCTGAGCAGTTATTAGATCATATCCTGATGATATATTGTTAGACAACTTATGTTGTTCATGCTTCTTACTTCTTTGAGCGTGACAAAAAGAACTTCGCATTCGTCGTTTCTATCATCAAACTGTAAGGGATCTGTAGCTGTGCTTGATGGAAATGACCTGAAAACATAAGCGAGATATTCAGCGAAGAGATCAGCCTTTGCTTTTGGGTTTCTAATCCATTTACCATCTTAAGATTTTACTGGCGGGTTTTGTGTCTGTGGTCTTTTTAGGCGCTTAGCTGCTTTCCATAAGGAGTATTGCGTATACTTACGTATATTTTAAACTCACTGATTCTTTTCTTTAATTCATTGTAAGGATGGTTAAAAACTGCCTCATCTTCTTTTCTCCAATATCAGCTAATTTATTTCGACAGGATATTTTATTTCTCTTTCTCTTGAGTTCGAAGTTGCGGGAGTACTTTCTTCTGCAGCCTGCTGCACATCAGCAATAAATTGTTCCACTTCATAATCAATCTGTTCAATTGTTTGCAAAGGGGATCTTAGGTTTATAAAACTTTCAAGTTTATCTCTGAATTCGTTCCAGTTTGTTCTTTTGTTCACGAGCTTAGGATTTCTTTTTTCTATTATTTCTGCTTCGCTCAGTGATAATATTACTGGAGTACGATCTGACGATAAATCGTAGTTACTTTTACATTTAACAACGAAAAAGTCTATAAGATCTGGTATTTTGTTAGTATCAGATGGCCAATATGTTGGCAAGCCAGAAGAATAAAATTCGCAGTATTTGCGGCCTGCTTGATATAGCCGTTTATCTTTCATTGTTATGGGCCTAGATCCCCATTGGGTGTGTTTAGCATTGAAGCCTCCACTAATAAGGAAGTTATGTCCTAACAAATTAAGGAGTTCTGCATAGTCTTCTTCATTTGGAGAGTGCCTCGAAGGGCAGTATATAGCTGGTATCTTAAACTCTTTCTTTTTATACCAATAAAAATTGTTGTTACTTGCATGTTTTCATAAGTAAATTTAGGCTCTTCATAGAGTGTTAACCACTTTTTTATTAGTATTGCTGATCCTCCCCTAGCCTTGTCAAATGCGAGCGGAGCGTAATAGAACGTAATTTACTATCAAGATTTTGTTCTATAGCGAGGTGAATTTCGGGCACCAAACAAATGTCTATATGCTCTATTTCTAAAAAGATGTTTAGTTCTGATACATGTTGTAAAAGACCGTTTTGCATTTTATGTTGCGATTTTGAGTGTTTTGTCCCTCATTGTTTTTTAAGAGTGACTTCTTCGCTTAGCTGTTTTTTGATTAAATCCTGCCTGTCAATCCTTTTAAGGATAAATTCAAGCATTTCCTTAATAGACGTTTCTTCGTTGTTCCGGACATTTCTTACAATCTGGAAATAGGATTTACTTTCATCACTTTTGTTTAGTGCAATTGCTTTTGTTGGTTGACTATAAGTTTATTTTTCAACGGCTACTTTTTTGTTTTCAACTATTGATTTTGTGTTTGTTGAGTTTCTTAGCTTGTTCCCAATTTTGTTTTTTTTTCTTTTTGTGTCTTGAAATTTTTTAGCAACTGGACATCCTCTGTAAATGCAAAGTGGTTTACTTTGACAGTTAACACATTTCGCTTTCTGTTCTCTGCCCATGGGCTAATTTCAAGTTGCATGCTTGCCTTCGTATTTAACACAAGCAAACTCGCGATTGCAGTATTTTTATGTATGCCCATAAAGGTCTGACAGCGCTAAAATTGTGGAACAATTTTTGACATTTGCAGTGGTTCAATTTTGACAACTACGCCCATAATTGATTTAATACTGTAAAATTTGTCAGAGACTTTCTATATTTTCAAAAGTGAGCATAAATAAAGGAAGAGATCTCTTTGTTGTGGTTGATACCCCAGAGGAGTCTTTAATTATCTCATTTTTAGTAAGATTATTTTCACTAAGAGCTTGAAAGCCTTTATTTATAAGGTCTTCGATAATTTCTTTAGGAACACATGGTAAGTGAAGGCCTCTTGTTACTACTTGTATCGATCCTGTAGTTTTATTTTCACACGAGTGCCACTAAAATAGCTTTTTGTTCAATTTTTCAATGATATTTCTATACGCATCGGCGTCTTCAACAACAACTTTCCAATTGACTTTATTGAATGATGATAATTTAATTTACATACTTTATTAGTGCATTTATTTACTATGCTCTTAATCTCGCCAGATATTGCCAGTCCAGAAGTCATGATGGGAGATGGTGCAGTTTGCCCAGTACATTTAACATAAACTGCTTCTGATTTACATCTCCTAGTTTTTTATTGGATGCTGTCATTATTGTAACATTATCTGCCTTTGGAGTATTGTTTGCTGACTTTTTTGAACAGTCTCTATAGCCTACCCTCTGCTTTTCATTTCTTACTATCAGTTTCAAGAAAGGAGCTCTTCCTCATCAGTTCGAAACTTAATTCCAATTTTTTGTTGGCTTTTCACTACAAGTATATTTTTGGGCTTTTCTTGCTATCATTTGAGGTCTTCTTGTATAGCAAGCTGACTTTTCCTTCAAGTCTCTTCACTTGTTGCTGACTTTCAGCGAGGACTTCGAGTTGTTTTCTGGCTAGAACTTCTTTTTGTCATTCTTCAAAATAGTTTTCGGATTCACCTTGGTAAATTTACTTGTTTTTTGGAATACTTTTGCTCCTTTATTTCGATCTGTTCATAGGAATCGGTTAATTTTTCGTTTATAACTTCTAGGGCATTTGATTTTTGTGTAAAAGCTTTCGATGGAATAACCTTTGAGAGTATTTTTGAGTCCTTAGTGTTTTAGAACTCCTTCTATTTCCTGCTTGGTCCTCCCCAGAATCCGTAATCGGTCCTACGGCATAGAGTGGATTTACCAGCTTGCCTGAATTGCCACATGGGGTATTATATCTGTTCAATTTACTCATTGACAAAATTTCTTCTATTTAAGTTCTCAAATTCAGCCACCTCTATGGTATCAGACGCTGATTAATAAGCCACACATTATGCGTCAGACGCTCTTATGGGTTTCGTGAAGAGCTGGTTCTTCAGAGCGATATCTAATCTTTTGCTCCTTCTTCCTGAGAAGGTAACTCAGGTGTATCAGCTCTTGGATCGAATAGATCTAACGCTTGTCGTTAGTTCACCTAATGGCCATCCAGCGGGCACCACTTGGAAATGACGATGCTGTTTTGCTCCTCCAAAAAATAATTTTATTGTATTTCGTCCACAATTTAAATAAGAAATAAGTCCACAGGAATACAATTTCTTGAAGAATTTTTGTTCAAACTGACAAAAAACATGCTTGAACCTCCAAAAAATGGATTTCATTTTGAAATTCCATTGATCTCATTCCAAAAAAAATTGAGTATCAATTAAAACTTGGTGGGAATAAATATACTTCAAAGTATACCTACCTACAGGAAGCAATTAGTAAACAACTATTTATTTTGTGTAGAGTTTCCTGACTTCTGAAATGAGAATGGGTCTATAAGTATTTGAATCGAATGCTTATAGAATTTATATAATTTTCTAATATAAAATCTTTTTTTCCATCTAAGAGCAACGCTAAAAAATTCCTACCACCTTATACAAACAAAAGGACATTAGCCATTTCAACTGTATTGTATAGGCAGATCTATCGCACGTGACGTGATGATTAAAAACAAAATCAAAAAGAAATCGTTTAATTCTAATCGAAAATAAATTCCGCGTTTTATGTGAAACCCGCATAAATTATTCAAAACATTTCATTTTTGTATTCAATCGGCAAATAGACAACCAAAAAGTATATATACTGCATAGTAAATGGAAAAGAAAGTTCCCTCAGACTACAAAAAAAAAATCGATAAACCAAAATTAAAGTTAATGTTAAAATGAATAATAACTTATTCCGGATGATAAATAAGAAAAACAATCTTGGTTTCCTCTCGAAACGTGCTCAAATAAAACTTTAATCAATATTTTAATATTCGCAAAGTATTTTTGCTTTTTTTTCTGTGTGTTTTTGCCCTAACCACAATATTGTACACAATTCGTGACGAAAAATTCAAATAGCTTTGAGAGAGAATATAGAAAAAGTTATTTGATGAAATATTCGTCAGTGACAGGTGGTGTTAGGATTTGTTCTATTTTTTTTTTTTTTTTTGTCGAAGGGGCTTTACGATAGATCAAAATCGTTTTAGATATCATTCTGATGTTTTTGATTTTGTTAATCATTCGATATCATTTTTTTCACAATCATTGACTAAATAAATAAGTTTTAAATTCATTTCATTAGCGTTTAGGCTTTAATTTTAAGTTTGGTAAGGAATGTTCCCAACATCGTAATAAATAAAATAATTCCAAAACAGGGGGTTTATATGTGCGGTTTTTTTTTTTGTAATAAACTAAAAACCTTATTCATCATTTTATTCAAAAAAGGATTTGCATAAAAAACAATGAAAAATTTTCAAATCAGCGAGCTCAAAAACCAATAACTCATATCTACCCAACAACAATCTCATAATACAAATCTTCTATCTATTCTGTGGGCTGTTAGCGATCAAATCTAAATTATTTAATAACTATTTAAACGATATTTGACTTATATTTTATCATTTTAAAAATAAAAAAAAAGATTAAATTATCTACAAACCTAACCAACCATCAATGTTATAGGAGATGAGGCCTGTCCAATGAGTGTTTCTATTCGTCAGAACCTCCCTCGAGTCGAGCGATTAGAACAATTAGGTACACACACAAATTTTATTGGAGATATAAAACTAAAAAAAATCACATCTAAAATTGATCGCATTTTACTGAGCTTACATACATAAATGTATTGTTAAAACTAAAAATATTTAAAAAAAAAAACATAAAATTCAAAGCCTGTCTCTTAGTGCATGTGCATTTTAGACAGGCTATTGTTTCATTCTATAGGACACACATTCATACTTACATACCTACATACATACATATACACACATTTCGTAGAAATAGACACAAGAGTTTTGTTAAAGATGTTCAAGTCCATAGAATATTATAGACCAATGATTTAAGCACAATTTGATTTAGTTTTTCTTTTTTTTTTTTGTTGTGCGTTAAACCATCAGGGAATTTCGAAAAAAAAGTCTTTTCTAAATTAAATAAACTAAAACCAAAAAATAAATTTTATTACAAATTGAAAATGTTATTATGTTGTGTGTGCGCGATTATATATATAGAAATCACGGACATCGATCAAATCTATCGAGTCCTTAAGCAAGCCGGGGATGCTGGTAAATCCAATGCAGAAAAATCATCCGTCCAGCTAAAGCCCATTGGGGCATTGGATCCAAGTATAGCCCAGCAGCTTCAATCCCAACATGAGATACCAATTGTTAATGTTCCCGAATGTCCCGAGAGGTCTACACTTCCAGTACCATCATTATCTGGGAGTCGCCGTGGAGGTAGTTCCCATCGGACATCTGCAACAGCACCGAGTGCTCCTTGCGGATCGAGGGGTCTCGCGGCTCCAACACAAGATATCTCTAGTTCTTCAGGTCCGACATCAAAATCGTTTTCTATACAAAATCAAAAAACAAAAAAATTAGTACCTTTAAAGTCTGAAAAATCTTCTTACCTGTTCTTTTTTATGTTTTTGATTGTATATTGTTCGAAAAAGTACTATACTTGTCTCTAATTTTATTTGTGTTTTACAAAATTTAATTACACACACGCATTATATAAAAACAATAAAACCACAAAGTTAATTTAAAAATTTTCTATAATCTTTCCTCCTTCCGTAAGAACTAGCAAGAAACAATCGTAGTGTTGCAAATTTTGTATCTTCTGATGTTTTGTACTTCTATTTTATGCAGCTTTTTTGTACTATAATTTATTTTAGTTTTTTATTTTACCTCAGGCATGTAACACTCTATTTTAGTTTTTGCTTTTTACTTACAACCTAAAATATTTTAAGAAAATTACAACCAAAGATATTTCAAAAAAAATAATAATTTCTCAAAATCAAGTAAACTAAACGACGTAATTTAAATATATTTTTAAACACTCGTATTTCTTGTTTCAAAATGAAATTTAGTAAAAATTTTTACTCTTGCATTTAGTTTTTCAAGAATTTTTAAAAACAATAGATGTTATGTATTTATTTATAATCAATTTTCACCATTAAGTTTCTCCGGTAAAATTTAATCCAATATTTTGTGTAGGCCTGTGAGGAAAAATAAGTCAATCCAATTTTTGAGATATTCACAAAACTCTTGTTTGAATTCAGTAAACTAAAAAGTTTTTCTTAAATTTAATTTAAATCCAATATTTTCATATCTAAATAACAAAATATTTCCATATATTTTTTGCCTGCCATTCGTACGCTACCTACTAAAATGTGTAGGTAGTGATAGAGTTGGTACCTTTGTTTAATGATTGGGATTGAGTTCTTAAACACTAAGGAGTCGCTTGAGAGTCGTTTTTGTAGTCATATCGTTTTAAAGGCGCTTTGAAAAATAGCACCCAATCTGTAGTCTGGTCAGGAAACTGAAATGCATGCGCGTTTTGTGATTTTTATATCTGTAGTACATTTTTGACATGCTTAGAGTGAAATTTAACTTCAGACAAGTCATTTATGAAATCCTGTCGCTTCGATGCCATTTTCAAAAATGGCGCCCAATCTGGGTCAAATGGTAAATAACGGGCGTTTTATTAAATGAAAGGTGCTGAGCAGACGCATCGAAGGCAACTGGAATAGCTGCAAAATCCAATGATACGAGCACAACACGACGCAGTTGCAGATGGAGCTGCTGTCGCAGCTGGACAAGTTGGCCAACTTTTAACTTTTGCATGCAGTTTTTTGAAGTTGCAGAGGCGTAAGAGTTTCAAACTCAGATTGGACGCTATTTTTTCCTGATTAAAAAAAGATTCCTAAGCCTAATTTTATCGTTAGTACCTATTTAAGAAATGAATTTTAACCATAAAAAACGTTCCCCCTCTCAAAACAGCTGCCGGGATTCGGTTTTCTGGCCGGACTAACTCCATCAATTAGATTTTCAATCCCGGAAAGCCTTCAAGTAAGGGAGTATAGCCAAAAATTACCAAAAACTACTGTGGCGGAACATGCTCAAATCATTCGTTAAAGGCCTATGCACACTATTTTCCTATATATTTCACTATTTACCTACTCATTAAAACTAGAAAAATAATCTGACAAAGCTTTCTTGGAAGCCTTTATCTTGATGTTTCGAGCATGCCCTGAAAAATTTTCTTAGTTTCACCCAAGAACTTTCTTTTGAGGGGGGTAAAAAGGGGGTAAATATGATTTAACTTAAATTGAAAAATTTTTGAATGAACATCAACAACTTATGTGCATTACCACCAAGTATTTATTATAGGCTGGAATTATAGCTATTTCACGAGTGCCAACTCCATCATGAAACTCCTTTAGTAGTGCTTAGTCTGGTTATGCTCATATTAATTGAAAAACATTTTATCCGTCATCTGCAAGCGAACCATGAACCTTGCGATTCAGAAGCCGATGCACTACACAGACACACCGCGCCACTGAATGCACATGATAAGCTCAATCCTAATGCAGGTTTCGTTGTTTATCAATTGCAACTGCGACTAGCATTTTTACTAACATACATAAGCTTGCTATTGTTCAGTCGTTCTTTCTTTTTTCCCCATGCATCGATTCGTCAGTTTTTTCAGTTGAGGATTAACCTTATCTTGTAGTTGCCGAAAATCTAAGGCCATCGATAGGCGACACCATGGATACCCACCCTTCTACGCCTTTAACCCACCGGAAATGAGATGATAATAAGTTTCATTATTGAAATTTAGATGTCACGACACCTGAAAAGGCACTCAATTCGGTCCCTGACTCACCAAAGTAGAGGTGAGTTAACTTAGGATTTCAATTGACTGAAAAACTCATTTCTGGAATTAACCCAGGTTTAAACTCGAGACTAGGATGATCTCGCACTGAAAAACTATAAAACTATAAAACATTCCACAAAAAATTCGGTAATTTTATTTTCTACAAGTTTTGAATTGTATAATTTTCTGATATAAAAATATAATTATGGAGTTTTTTGGTGAAAAGAAAGTTTCTTGCAACTTCTAGCTCAAAAAAGTGAATTGAGTTCTATTTCATAATAAAGCCTTGAATACATAATGTTCATTGTACATATGTATGTACAGTACATAAGTATGTGCCAGGTTCATAGTTTTGCCATATTAACTTTCTAATAAACATTAATTTTTATTTAATAATTAATCTTCCAGTTTTTTTTTCAAAATTAATAGAATTAAAATACTTCAAGAAGATAATTTCCAACTTAGTTTTAAGTGCTAGGCCAAGGTTTTTCAATAAGCTTTATAGGATTTTTGAGCAGAAGTAAAGCCATTTCAAAGCTCTGGACCTTTGGCAACTCATATATGGGAAATTTTATATTCGTGAATGCCATCTAATTGGTCAGAAAAGGTCAAAAAGTCCTAGAAATTGGTCAGCCCTAGATAACTTGTAATAAAGGATTGAAGTTTGTCAAGGTCATGCGTGATGTCTGTCACCTCATTTAAGGGAAATTTACAAAAAGAGGATGCCATCCGAAAGATCTCGTTATAAAAGTTCAGCTTATTTCAGTAATTGGTCAGCTATGGATTCTTTTTTACAATTTCTTAAAGTTTTTTCAAGGTCACGAACGATTTTTGGCACCTCATTTTGTCAGCGATAGATTTGTTGTTATAAACGTTTATATCATTTTGCCAAAAAACGTTCGTGACCTTGAAAAAAGACTTTAAAAATTCGTAAAAAAGAATCTATAACTGACCAATTACTGAAACAAGCTGACCTTTTATATATTTTTGCGAATTTCCCATAAATAAGGTGCCGAAAATCTAAATGACCCTGATTCTTTTTTTTTAAATTCATTAGAAAATATGTATGCTTGACTAATAACTGAAAATAGCTGATCTTTTATCACCATGAAGTGGCCTTTCAAATGGTGTACTTAATTTCTTGGAACTACCCAAACGAGGTGCCAAAAGTTGTTTTTGTGACCTTGAAACGACTTTTCAAAACTCAAAAAACTATGGCTGACCAATTACAGTAAATAGTTGACCTTTTACCATAATCTAGAGACTTTTCGGATAGTATACTTTTTTGTAAATTATCCTCAAATAAGGTGCCAGAAATCGTGCGTGACCTTGAGCGACCTTGAGAAACTTAAAGCCTTTTATTACAAGTTGTCTAGGGTGGACCAATTTCTAGGACTAGTTGACCTTTTCTGACCAATTAAATGTCATTCTCAAATACCAAATTTCCCATATATCGGGTTGTTCAATAAGAGCACTACCAAAGTTTTTTTTAAATAAAAAAAAACGGTTTTGCATATCAATGAAATTCTTTATTATTGTGAAAGTACGTTTGATGCCATTATGTATGGTTTCGATTTCTTTTGCATGGCCACCACGGGCACGCTTGCAGAAGTCAAGACGCTGAACCCAATTTTCGACGGTTTTCATCCATAAATCGGCCGATACTGCTGCAATTTCACGTTCGTACGAAGTTCATCAATCGTCGCTGGCTTGTTGGAATAGACCATAGACTTGACGAAGCCCCACAGGAAATAGTCTAACGGCATCAAATCGCACGATCGAGGCAGCCAAGCGACTGGACCATTTCGTGAGATAACACGTTCTCCAAACTTGGTTTCCAATAAATTGATTGTGACATTCGCTGTGTGGCTTGTGGCGCCGCGCCCGTCCTGTTGGAACCAAATGTCCTCCAAGTCCATTTCATCCAATTGGGGCCATTGAACGGTAGCGATCCCCATTCACAGTAACGTGCCGGTCTTGATCATCACGGAAGAAGTACGGCCCAATGACAATTTTTTTCGGAATGCAATGATGAGTCAATGGAGTACAGGCAGATTGCTGCCAGACCAATACCGCATATGTTGTTTATTGACGGAGCCATTCAGCCAGAAATGAGCCTCATCGCTGAAGATGATTTTTCGATGAAAATCCGAATCATTTTCAAGTTGTTGCTCAGCCCAATTCACGAACATACGACGTTTCTGGTGGTCAAGCGGCTTCAATTCTTGCATCAATTTTATCTTGTAAGGATGTAGGCCAAGATCTTTTCGCAAAATTGGCCACAGGACGTCACAGAGATGCCCAACGCTTGAGAACGACGTGTGAGAGACACATTTGGGCTTTCTGCAACTGAAGCCTCAGCGGCTGCAATATTCTCGACACTACGGGCACTTCTTTATCTCACTGGCACGAGAACATTTTGTACTGTGCCTGTGGATTCAAATTTTTCCACTAGACGCTCAATTGCTGATCTACTAGGACGATATTGACGACCATAAATTGGACGCTCTTAACGTTGAGGCCACTGACTCCGAATTTCGGTAGTAAATTTTAATAATTTCGACTCGTTGTTGGCTCGTATATCTTTCCATCATAAAATGGTAAACCTTACTGAAGAGAAATGTTAATAGAGCGGCAAGAAATATGGCGTCGTTTGCTGTCCTTATCGTTCTACTTTTATAGCGTCCTGTTTGAAAAACCCTTTATAACTGCCAAAGGTCCAGAGCCCCATTTCAGCGTATTTAAAACAAATTTAAGGGTTAAATATTTCAGTCATTATAATAGATTTTATAGCCATAGATAACAAGAGTAGTTTGATTTTTTCCTACCTGGGTGTTAATTAGGAATATTGAAGTCATTGAGGTGAAACTTCATTGACTAATTCACATCAATTAAATTTCTATTGATTTCTCGGAATAATTTTCATTAAATAAATTTAAACCACTTTAAAAAAATACACAAGTCACCTAGCATGCCAAATCAAATCAATACATAATTCTTTAATATTGTTTAACACCAGTGAACCCAATTTTTACAAAAATATATTTACTACGAGTATAATAATATAAATACCTATAAAATACTATTACAAGGATATAATGAATATAATGGGTTCGGATTTTAATATCCTTTCAACCTATAATACCTGGTTCAATTTAATGTTTGTTTATATAAATCGCTTGTGTGAGCATTGCAAGTACACATACACATTTTCACCACATTAAACCAATACCTTACCTACTGTACTGAAGTAGGTATAAGTAGTATTATATAGGTACATAATACATTATATTTTATCCTTTGTTTACTGCTGAAAACAAAATTGAAATTGCAAACATAATACCAACCTTTGTATGTATATTATACCTTTATGAATATATAACAATATTTACCTTCACTATTATACTCTGTTGGGTGACTTGTAATTGGGTTAATATGATTATCGTTATGCATTTATATTTTAAACTCGTTATTTAATTTATTTTTAGCTACTGCGTCCATTATTTATTAAATATCCTGGTTAAGTATGTATTTACGAGTATAATGTGGAATACAAAATATTGTTGTTTATGAGGATGATTAATTAATTAATTATTTCAATGGTATTAGCTTAAGTTTTACGCATAGTTTTAATATTGAAAATAATGTTAATAGATTGATTAATATAGTTTATATCTGCTAACTCGATGTTTCGAACTAACATTTAGTGTTATAATCTTATATATAATATGTTGGTACATGGTAGGTAAGGTGCCTACATTTATACATCGACTGTGTGTTTTGTTTTATATTTTTGAAACACCAAAATGTTTTTTTAATAATTTGCTTTTTTTCTGTCTGATGGTTAATATTTTGCAATAGATTTTAAATTAGCTTTCCGATGAGCTAGAGATTTGAAAATTTTAACTTTTCAAGGCTTATGCAATATTTCCAGCCTCTAGCATCTAACTTATTGCCAGATTTTTTTCGATTTTAAAATTTGTAAGGAAACAAACAAACAGAATACAGACAATTTTCTTACTTTTAGATCCACAGAAAATCGCTTTTTGACAAAATTGATCCACATAGTGTCTCAGTCTGAGAAAATATGGCTTTCCATCCATTTGATGCTGAAGGCTCTGCTTTCAATTTTCAAATATCCTTACAAAGTGTTTTGGCATCCCTATGATAACTTTGTCTCTGTTTTAGAGGTTCGCACTTCCTCATCATCTTAAATTTTAAGAGCTGGAAGTAATTCTTAGCTGAAGCATTGCTTTTCATTCAAGCTGACGTGTTTTGACTTCTAAACTTGGCCGTTTTCGACAACGTTATCTGCGTCAAAAATGAAATTGCGGAATGTTCTTAAGCGCAAACTTCCAAAGTCTTCTGTTCGAAAATGCTTGTACAAATGTTGCTGTATAAGCAGTGTTTTTGATAATGCAGCTTGCTAAAGTGACATGTTCGAAAACCTCATCTGCAGTGCAGCTGTGCAGTAAAAAAAGCGGGTTAACGAACAAAATATTGAAAAGTCAGAAAGCGTCAAAACCGTTTGCAAGTAAATTAATTGACGTTGATCAAACCGATTTTTGTTCTAGCAAGGTGATTGCATATTTGACGATCGCAGTATCTGCATCAAAAAATGACGATCATTTGACCATCAAATTGACTTTGATTTGATGTTTTCGAAAACAGCCTTTATCCACATCTTGGAACAACATATAGAGTTCGTGGTTCTATTCATTGTCCACATACACATGGCTTACCAAACATCCAGCCAAGAACATTCGAAAAAGAACCAAGTATCAACTCCTCTCTTTCTGTTTATCGTGCAACTCTCCGTGCCGTAAGGCATAACTGGTAGTAAGAGAAGAGAATTTTACAGAGTTACCACATCGCTATTTGCGTTGGAAATTTTAGAACCAATTGTTTCGCCATACCCCAAAAGTAGCAGTTTTCTTTTTTTGGAACTCCACTATAAGGTGTCACTCAAGGACCAATCTTTGCATTTCTTCAGGGGGAATGTCATTGTTACCCTTGTATGATCATTTTGCGGGATCAACTGTCTCCCAATCATTGTCTCCTTCAGTTATTTTCCATCTGAGAATGTGTTCTATAAACGTGCTGGGTTTTTACCAGTTTTGATCCTTGAATAATATTTCCCGTTCTATATTTTCCACGTTTGACCTCCCATTTGCTGGAAGCAAAGAAGGTGTTTTGGGTATCGTCTCCTACAGTCTCCTTATCGGCTAGCTGGGTTGTTCAATTTCCTGATCTTATGGGGGAAGGCATGATGGTTAGTTGCGTTGAACTGTCATGTCGAAGGTCTGTGTTTGATTCCCAGCCGCGTTCACCTAAAAACAAAAATGCTTTTTCCAAGGTACTGCCTCATGCGAGGAACTGAAAAATCAGCCAAGAGTATACTTTTCATAAATAAGTGCTTCTCATCTAGCCGTTCGGACTCGAGACTCGACTAAAAATTGTAGGTCCCCTCCATTCCTGCCAACAACACGCTCACAGGAATGGTTGAGAGTTGAAAGTCACTAGTCTTTGGTTTTCCACGAGCTGTTGTGCCATCAAATCTAATGAAGGCGTTTAAATCCCCATATCCTGTGAACAAAAAATATGGCAACGTAGTAGCTTACTTCACAGTGTTTCCATTATTTCCACTCAGCTACATTCCCTATCAGCCTTACCATTCACCATCCTCTACTTTCCCAACTAAAGCACTCTTGCCACTTCTGTTTCGTGAGTTGCTTTGCCTCATCAGTTGCAGCTTCCATTTCATATTCCGTCTTTTTGTTGTAGACATACATATGTATATCCTTTCTGTCAATAAAATATCGATGGGAGTCTCCTCTGTGACCAAAAAGATGGCTTGTTCCAACACCGTTCAGTGGGACCTAGTTTTCACGGTACTGTACTGCTACAATTTGATCCCTATACTTTTCTTGTTCGAGTACATCTGGCCAAATCCTGTTTCCGCATATAGGAGGATGGCATGTACATCTGTGACATCAGCAATCATAAATCTGCTCAGTGAAGTTTTGATTTCGATGGTCGTTCGTTATATTATGTTGCCAAAATATCTCATTCCGAGATACAGTAATACTACTTTGCTCGTAATGAATTCGATTCCTATTTTTCCATAGGATGACTATCTCAGTATTTTTTGTGGCTTAAGTGGTTCCATATTTGTCCATTTTATGACCTGATTGAACTTTCCTTGCACGCATTCGGTATCGTTTTGCATTATCGCCGTGGCAATATAGTCTAAATTTATCCCAATAGGAAGGTGTGTGAGATGTTTCATAAGTCAGGTGCCAAAATGGATCCCTGCGCGCTGTTCCATAGTTGATCGGACCTTCTTCCTTCGACAATCTGTGATATTTTATATCAGCTCTCGGTTACTGAAATAGTTTTCCACTATCCACAAAGATAAAATGGGATGTTGAATCCTTCTCTTAAGTGCGTCCAGCATATTGTTCCACCTGGCTGAATTGAGAGCATTCCGTACATTCAGAGACACCAGCAAAACCATCTTTCTGGAGTAGTGGTTTCTCTGTTGGGTGGTTTGGGAAATCTTCAATGTTCTTTTTCTATGGATCATATCGAAGAACGGCCTTCCCAGAAGCTGAACTGTTTCTTTTTTTTTTGTTGTTTTAGGCGCTTGTTCTTTGTGCTGCAGTTGCTAAACATGGGTATCCGTGAATCGACGATGTGTTCTATCTTTTCTTCGTTATGGTCTACTGGACTGCTAGCTCCTGCATAGCGATCTTGTAGCCTAGTCCCCAGGATTAACTATTTATATATTTGCAGAAATCCTCCATTTTTCCCGCTAACTGAATTCTGGTCCCTAAGATGTTCAGTTTGTCTTCTTTTTCCTGGTGACTTTGCAAGATGTTAGCATCTTCTGCGGCGCACGACTATCCCCTCCGTCCACTAATATACTATTTCCCTGTTCCAGGGTATTTTTTTTCCATCACACCCTTAAAGAAATCTGGGGCCAAATTACCGCATCAGAAATCGAGCAATACATAACTGATTTACATGATTTTAGCATTACCGCTCACGTTTCGAGCAATCTATTATACCAAAATTTGAAGTAGTTACTCGTTCATTGATCACTGATGGCACTCACTCACTCGGTCACTGACGCGGTAATTTGGTTCCTGCATTGATCCTGGCGCTGTTATATTTCGGGTGGTGGTAGTTGCAAGCTAAGCTCGTTGGTTACCCTCAAGGTCAAAGACATTGTATTGGTGGTCGCTAGATGCATAATCCTTAATGACTCTGTAATTTTTCTCAATGAAAATATGGGGAATCTCGACTTGACACTTGTTGGTAATTTTCAATAATAACTTCAGAATTATTATTTGGTCAACCAAAAACCAAATTGGCACTCGCTGATTTAATAGCCACAGAAGGGCTATTGATATTTTCACAGTTAGTTGAATAAAATCTTTGAATAGAAGACGGTCTCGCGAGACAAAGGCGGTGAGTAAATGGCCGAATTGTTCGTTGGATCGACCGTTTAGAGGCCGCAGGTGGGCGTTGGCATGAGTCTTCTTTTTTTTGTATAATTTGAATGGTGACGCATTGAACCAGCTAGTCTTCTTGTAGAGGAATAAATAATTTATCAATTTTATATTTTTTTATTATTATTATAATTTCGGGAACGTTTTAAGGCACGTTTTGTCATAGCCAGAGCTATATTTCATCATCATTTTAGACATTTTTAAATCCGCAAGCAAATATTTGTATACACAAATGAAGCTTATGAGTCAAAGTATTTATGAATTATGTTCAGCGTTATACACGAAACGATTTTACTTAAAACTATTTTTAAGCCTTAATTCTTTACAACCATAGACGGAACTAGTTCCGTATCCTCACAGGAAAGCCAACACAAACTTATTGGCAACGTGAAATATAAATTTTGCAAAAAAAAAACCCCAAAATGTTTCCTTTCTCTCTCAACATAGTGTTAGTATTTGAATAATCTTTAATAATGTTAAATAATATTTTTAATAATTATAATCATCTATAAAATAATAAGAAAAAATGAAAAAATTATTAAGTATTTTGCCAAATCATCAACCATCATCATATTCATTGCATTTTACCTCTGTGTATAATATTACTTTAAGATTGCCGCATCCCATCAACGGCGGGTGTTGCAACAACAATATTAGCATCCAACCAATCCGTGGCATATCCAAATGATTCAGGACTAAGGCGTCGCTTGTTTGCAGGATTTAGACCACTATCTGGCCTTGGACGCCTTCGCAGCCGATCATCCCAACATCGATCAATATCATTGCCAGAAAGTAAATACGTGTCCACTGACGATAATTGTAATAATGCAATCAATAATTTTCTATCTCTCTCTCTCTCTATATATTACATATCTCCTTGTCGTCAGTTGTTTGCCATAATTTTGATGCAGCTCTTTGAATTCACTTATTTTGTTTTATTTAATTTATTTTAAATATGTATAAGTGTATTTTTAAAAATCATTCGATTTTTTTTTTTCAAATCTCAATGAAAATTTAAATGTCTTTTTTTTGTGGATCTTGCATCAAAATGGTATAAAATTTTATCTGATAGCATTTAAGGAAAAAAAAATACACTCTACACAAAACTCTACACCGATTCAAACAGTTGACTAGGTGCATTGTAAAAATCACAATAAAACCATTAGTGTACATTTTTGATGGAAATTATTTTATTGTTATTGTTTTTTTTTTTTCGAATTCACATAGTTTTGGTTATTTATTTTTATTTTAAGAAAAAAATTAAATCCTCTACTAGCTAGCTCATTCTCATTTTATAATTTAATAGTTTTTTATCTGCGCAAGGTAGTGAAAGAGGGCAACCATAGAAATGTATCCAGTTGCAGTATATCCGTCTGCAGTGTCATTATCCTGGATTTATGTTTACTTGTTTTTTTTTAATTTTTCCGGCCATGATTATTATTTTTTTAGTAATTTAAAAGCTCATTTACACTCTCCGGATTGTGTAACAAAGATGTCCTCTTTATCCTTTGTAATGCAGGACTGTTTGTTGGTAACTTTTTTTTTCCCTGCTATCGCTGTATACATCACGGTGACCTTCCGGAAGTGTAATTTTAAGTGTCTAAAAGGGCTTTGAGTGGGCAGATGATGGCGTTTTGTTTGTTTGAAAGTGTAAATGAGTTTAACAGTTTTTTGTGTTTTGTTTTTCAAATTGTTTTTTATTTTTTTCTTCATGTTTTATTTAATATTTAGATAGGTACCTACGGAATACGAATGTTGGTGTGATAAGTGTTTTTATTTTCTTTTTTTCAACAATCTGATTGTTTTCGTAATTAATTGCATTGGAATTTACATATTTGTTTTTGTACTCGATGTATGAATAAGTAACATTTTTTTTTTCAGAAAATACATTTAACACATTTTTAAATTAAGTAATTAATTGAATATAAAACTAAATTGTTATTTTATTAATATTCATATTTGTATAAGCAGGAATTTATGAATGATAATATTTTTGGGAAAGTTTAACTTTATATTGATTGAGAATTCTATTTAATAAATGAACCTTTATTTTAGAATCTAGAAGTTTTCCAAATTACATTTCGCTCCATAGTTATCACTTGTGTTTCTATTTTTGTGCAAGTTTTTTGTCGTTCTACCAAAAAAAAAATATCGCTCAATTCTGCCCAGGGCTGTAATTTGGTCAGCGGATTATTATTTATTACTATTAACTCAACATTTTTATTTAGTCAGAAAATTGACAAACTGAGTAAAACATTAAAATTTTTGCGGTACGAAATGGATTGATTTCTTGCTTTAAAAAACATTGTAAAGTATTTTCCTTAGGAGATTTGCTGCGTTGCCATTAGATCTGTTTTGGAAGAAGTTGCAGTTCAATCTACCCATTATGTTGTGAACTGGATTTTTACCATGCTCAATGCTAGAATCATAAACTCATAATTTGTAGGTAGTGTTGTCGAGAAAACAGTTACAAGAGGCAAACTACGAGGAAGGGTTATTACAGCTCTTCTCTGGGTCCTCGTTGTTAACAATATTCTTACAAAATTTAGGAATCAGGGCATTCAAATTGTCGCCCATGCAGATGAAATAGTAATTTTGATATCGGGAAAGTAATCTTCTCACTATCAAGGATATTATGGAATCCGCACTTAAAGATTTATCTTCTTGGACCGCACAAAACGGTCTCGGGGTTAACCCTACTACTAAGCTAAACTAGTTCTGTTTACGAAGAATAGGAAATTAGAGGACTTTACCCCTCCAAGCTTAACGGTATCCCTCTGAAATTTTTCAAAGAAACTAAATATCTCGGAGTAATTCTTGATTCCATTATGGAAAAGTAAAACAGAGGACATAATGAAAAGAGCACTTTGTGCGTCCTACACATGTAAAAACTCCTCTGGTTCACGGTGGGGTATGCGACCGCTGTTCGTCCCATACTTACCTATGGTTTTATAGTGTGGTGGAAGCTAGCTATCTTGGAAAAATAAATTGTCCTCATATAATAACAGGTACAATGATTGGCCTGTATAGAAATAACTGGAGCGCAGAGGTCTTTGCCACAAGCAGGGTTGAAAATGATTCTACACTTTCCAGTCCTGGACGAGCACATTAGATGCACAGCAACCAAAAGCGCACTTCGACTCAAAGAACTGTTCTCTTGAAAGCACAGCACCATGGGTCTATCTTGCAAAGATTTGGCACAGTTGCCGGACTCTAGGTGACGACTGACTACTTACCACTTCTAATAGATTTTAACTAAAACTTCTCTATTTTAATACCTGAAAGGCAGGGATGAGACTCCAACTTACTAATCAGTGAACAGGTCATCCGAAGGGTCAAAAATTGAAGAAGGAACAGGATCTGGGGTATTTTGTGAAGCTCGTAATATCAGAGAATCATTTAAATTTCTAGATGAATGTAGTGTCCTTCAGGCTGATATTTACGCTATTGGAACAGTGGCAGAAATGGTCCACAAGAAAAAACTGAGCTCTTTGGAGATCTTATTTTTTGGGGACACCCAAGCTGCTATCAAAGTAATAGCCAGTGAGACTATAAGATCCAAGGCAGTAGCAAAATGACGAGGCATTCTGAACAATATTTGCCACACCAACCAAATCGAACTCTGATGGGTTCCTGAACAGAGCAGACAGAGAAGGAAATGATATAGCAGATGAACTAACAAGGAAAGGGTCAGTATCAAATAGAAACAGTAGCAGTCAGTTAGATTTGGGACCAGACATCTCCATTGGCGTGATTAATAGGAAAATAGACCATAAAACGAAAGAGCAAATTAATAGCTCCTGGACGATCAGGAACGACTGCGCTACCTCAAAAAGTTTAAGGCCTAGAATTAATGAAAAGAAAACTCGGTACATTTGATCGCTGAGTAAAAAGTAGGTGTACTAACGGGTCACTGTGCCACTGGCACAATGACCACTAGAATGGGTGTATTCGCACCCGATTTCTGTAGGAACTGTCAGGATGTCAAAGAAATAAAAACCATTAAACATCTGCTCTGTGATTGCTCAAACCTCCAAACAAACTGCCTTCGTTATTTTGGAGACAACTTTGTTGGAGAACTGGATAATCTAGCGCAGATCTCAATGGCAAAACATGAGAAAATTCATAGACGGGCTGGTTCGAACACAAACCCGTCCATCTGAACCATAAGTTTTGGGCATATCTGCTTTTATTTTGTAAGGGGATCACAATGGACCGTGTATGTAACGACCTCCATGCTGTCCATACCCCTCCTAACCTAACTTGGACAATCGCTCAGGCCATGTCGTTTCGATGATATTGTTTGGTGGACACGGAACTGCGACATAACTCCATTGGATTTTCTTATGGGATTTATTGAAGATCTTTGCTAAGTAAATAATCTACATTCAGACTATTCAAGCACTATACAGATATATTGGTCAAGGCATTCATGAAATAAGGGAAAATATATTGAAAACCTACCTTGATGAGATGGTCTGTTACCCAGAACCAGGTCAGCTGACGTAGTCGTTTGAATAAAATTATTGCATTACCTATTCGCCCTAACCTTAGCAAGTCACTTGCATATTGCTTTATAAAAATTATCCTAGCCTATAATTGGGTATTCCAACAAGAATTTCATTTTTTTTTTTAGGAATTGATGTTCATAGGGCACGGTAATGATCAACCAAGTTCTGGCACCTTACACTTCTTACAGGTTCCAACTCAGGCCAATTTTGACCCACTTTTATCCTCAATAGGTACCTACCAATAAAGTCAAAAACTTCAAATTCGCAGTATTTGTTAAACTATTAAATTCTAGGTGCCTCACCAAATTTCAGCTCCTTACAGTTAGAGGTTCTTGGAGTACAGAGTACAGGAGTTTGAAAATTTTCAAAAATCATAAATGACTTACTCGTCACGCACTTACTGAAAAATCAACAAAATTAAAGAACTCTTTCGGACACGGGATAATCTTGATATTTTGCATAACAGTCAATTTGGTGCATACAGAAGATATATTCCATTTAAGGAGGTGATAACAACCATGTGATGTGCATCCACCCATTTAGCCAAACAAAATTACAAAAAATAAATAAAAACACATCACATACACGTTATGTATAGTTTGTGAAATGCCTAGGTGTCTGAAGTCACAATTTTCCTCTAAGTGTCTGTGACACGTTTGTTAAGTTAGAGTAACCATTTTCACTTAGTCCTTTTTAGTTTTGTTTGCATTTCAATTCCGGATTTTGCAGTTCCCTTAAAGTCGGTGTAACCGAGTTTACCTTCAGCAATTAAGCTAGTTTATTTTTTAAACTTTAATTTTGAAAAAAATTAGAACTCTCAGCATTTCTTCACTTTTTTTGATTGCCTACAACAGTTTTAATGGGGTTGTACTGTTTTACCATTCATAAGGTAGAAAGACAGATCAACGTGTTTCTGGACTTCATCTAAGGCTTCTTACAGCTATTAGAGTTCTTGATGGTTGTGTCTTCTTCTCCATTCTCTCTTCTAGCATAACTGACCAAATTTCCATCAAGTAAATTTTGCGCCTGAAAGTTGTATAAAACGTTTAGCAATATGCTACTAAGGTTCCTGCAGGATATAGAATTGTTTTTATTTTGCTAAGTTGATGATCTGCACTCCTGGTGAGATATAGGAATTTCTGGCCTTGTTATATGAGTGCTTACTTGACACTCATGCTTTTTATTGCTTTTAGCTAAACTTTTCTATAAATAGGTAGAACTATTCCCTTCTCCATGCTTTGGTGACTTAAGTTTCGAAGAGCATGGTCCCAGGACCAGCAGCCATTTTTGTTTTATTTATATAAGACCTGTTGCTGTTTTAATTTTGAGACTTTTCCATCTTCATGATCTCTTGTCTTGGCTTAAGACTTTTGTTGGTGCCACCCTGACTGTTTTTGCTTAAAACTAGTTATACCCTTACCTAAGTAAATGGGTCACGACATAAAAAAAAGCGAAGTCAACTATCAAAATTTGAAAAATTGACGATCCTTCGCTATTTAGGATCTTCAATTTTTAACCATATAAGTTCTCCTGGCATTGGTCTTGCAATATGATATGAATGACTCCAAATAAAGGGTGATTTTTTAGCTGGTTTGGTTTTGACAACACTAGTTTTGACAGCTGACGTGTGTTTAGTACCTTGTGTCACTGTCAAGCAGCTTCAGTTTGGTTTGCAATTTAACCATGGATCGTCTTACAAATGAACAACGCTTGCAAATTATTGAATTTTACTATCAAAATTCGTGCTCGGTTCGAAATGTTCATCGCGCGCTGCTTCCATTTTATGGTCGGCATTCTCGACCTTCTGAGCAGTCTATTCGGAAGATTGTGACCAAATTTCGCACCAAATTTACTTTGTTGGACATTAAACCACCAACACGTTTACGTACTGTGGTACTGTGCGTAGTGAAGAAAATATTGCGGCCGTATCAGCTAGTGTGACAGAAGACCGCGAAATGTCGATTCGGCGCCGTTCCCAGCAGTTAGGCCTTTGTTACAGCACTACGTGGAAAATTTTGCGGAAGGATTTGGGCGTAAAGCCTTTCAAGATACAGCTGGTGCAAGAACTAAAGCCAGCCGACCTACCACAACGCCGAATTTTTGGTGAATGGGCTCTTGGAAAGCTGGCCGAGGATCCGCTTTTTTATCGAAAAATTGTGTTTTTTTTTTTTTTTTTTTTTTTTTTTTTTTTTTTTTTTACACCTCAGAGAACTATGTCACACCAGGCTTAAAGCAAGCATTAAGGTGTCGACGCTCATCATCATAAGTGCAAGTGTTAGTAGTTAGTAAAAACGAAAGATAACACAAGCACATATGAACGTACAAATACAAATACAGATATATTAACTAAACAATAAGAACAATATAAAAATTAACATATACAAAATGACAAAATTAATACATAAATTAAAAAAACAAATAATTAAAAATACACTAAGATAACAAAAAACAAAAATAACATATAATAAAAAAAACTAAAACAAATAAATCATGCTGGTGGTGCACTGGTTTTTAATATATTTTTAATACAGATCTTACTGAAATGAAAATCTAATAAGCAAGAGTAAGTGTTATATAACCTACTCATGCGAGAAAGCGGCTCATGCATGCCGTAATTTGTTCTGTGATAGGAACAGTTAATTAAATCAAGTCTACGTAGATGGTAAGATCCCCCACGATAATTAAATGATATATTAGATAGCAAATCTGGAGCGTCGATGGAACCAGTAATGAGTTGATGAAAAAAAATTAAATCATTGTTTACACGCCTTTGGGAGAGTGTTTGCAACTGCAAGAGCTGGATACGGTGTTGATAGGGAGGAAGATTAAAGGGATCTTCCCATGGGAGGCCTTTAAGTGCAAACCGAATGAAGTTATGTTGGACAGCTTCAATTCGGGACTTGTGGATTTCGTAGGAAGGAGACCAAACTTGGGAAGCATATTCCAGATGAGGACGTACATAACAGTTGTACAAAGCCAGTGTCACATATGGGTCATCAAATTCCTTACACCATCTCTTGACAAATCCAAGCATAGAGTTAGCTTTACTAACTATTGAACTAATATGCTCGGTAAATTCTAAACTACAATTAAAGTGGACTCCAAGATCACGAAAGTTGGAAACCTGACTAAGAGCATGGTTAGATATTAGATAGGTGGTACTACTAGGAAACTTCTTTTTTGAGAATGTAATAAATTGGCATTTGGAAGCATTAAGGATAAGACCATTTTTATTACACCAGATTGTAAAGATTCAGCGATGAGGCTCATTTTTGGTTGAATGGGTACGTAAATAAGCATAATTGCCGCATTTGGAGCGAAGATCAGCCAGAAGCATTGCAACAGCTACCAATGCATCCCGAAAAAGCCACTGTTTGGTGCGGTTTATGGGCCGGCGGCATTATTGGGCCATATTTCTTCAAAGATGATGCGAATCGCAGCGTTACTGTCAATGGTGAACGCTACCGAGCGATGATAACAAACTTTTTTTTGCCCGAAATGGAAGTTCTTGACTTGCATGATATGTGGTTTCAACAAGACGGTGCCACATGCCACACAGCACGCGAAACAATGGCGCAATTGCGAGGCGAGTTTGGTGAACAGTTAATTTCACGTTTCGGGCCGGTCAATTGGCCGCCTAGATCGTGCGATTTGACACCATTAGATTATTTTTTGTGGGGATATGTCATGGCTAATGTCTATAGGGACAAGCCCGCTTCGATTGACGCACTGGAAGCCAACATCCATGCATTCATTCGTGAGATACCGGCCGATATGTGTGAAAGAGTATGCCAAAATTGGACTCAGCGGATGGGCTACCTGAGACGCAGCCGCGGTCAACATTTGCATGAAATTATCTTTAAATATTAAATTGCAAGGTTCAAACTATCGATTCAAATAAATATTTCATTCATTTTTTCGAATTTTGTGTGTTTTTTTTTTTTTTTTTTTAAAGTTCTAAACCTCTTAAAAAATCACCCTTTAGTAAAGATACCATGCTTGTGCCAGTTTTGTACTCGTATCCTTTAAGACTCCACTCAACAAAATATTTTCTGATTTCTAGAAGTTGATGTTCAACTGTCATCATTATATCGCTGAATCTGGTCGTAATCACGATGCAATCCGACGAAACAATGTGTATTTACCTATGTGTGAGTTCCAAATCTACTCCTTCTTGAAAATGGGAACAGAACCACAATTAAGTCTGGGCGGTTCAGGCATTCTGCGATGAGACGCCTCGTGATAAAGTCCTTAAACACTTCTTTTTCAACTCACGTTAATTTCAATAGACAACACCACACGAGGTGTAAGCCGCACATATGCTTAACCACAGAACACAAGCTTGTAACGAAGTGTTCCACGTTACATTCTTTTTTTCTACTTTCACAGTAAAGGTACAATTTGGGAAGCAACGTATACTACTTATCTACTTTTAAAAAGTAAAAAAATCATCAAAATACAATTCATATTCCCCACAGGCATGTGACGTCACATAAAAACTAACAGAATAATTATTTTTCGTTCATCCTCGATAAATTTGCACTCAATCTCTACCGGAAATATAACAAAGAGGACCTGCTCGGATAAAAGGAAACCACCTTTTTTACCATACCCCATGTCATCAGCAGCGTAGCTACCTTGGGGCGAACTATGGTGGTGCCCCAGGGCCATGACGGTTTGGGGGCCCCAGAGATTTCCAGAAACAGTTAAACAAAATAAATTAGTTTCCTTATTTTTAAGGGAGCGTATGCTCAGTTTGTTTTGGAAAACCTACAGTTTCCTTGGGAAAATACCTTGAATTTGAAATGAGTTTTAATTGATTATGATCCATTGTACACATATGTACATACTATTTCTACCTAAGGCTTAGCTAGTTCACTGCTGATGCCCAACGAAATTTTTCTTGTCATAGAAACGTTTCCGAAAATACAGCGACTATTGAAATAATAATAATTGGTGTTCCTTGCAGACACGTGAAATTTGTATTTCTTCTAACACTAAATTCTTACGTAATGTGAAGTGATTTTTAACAAGAATAAAATATTTGAGGCTAACAATTCTTATCAAACTTTATTTTTCAAAAGTAGAACCAAAATGTTTAATATTTTTATACCTAAAAACCTATTGATTGAATCCTACACATTTGGTTGGTTTCACAAACGTTTTTATAAGCATTTCACTAGTTTTTCTTTTCTGCTTATTTTTTGTTATACTTAACACAGCATGCTAAGCTCAGTTATAAATAAGCCTTAGGAACATGGTGTTTGTAAAGTATACCTTTAATATTGCCAATATACATATCTACTGAACTTTTTTTTATCAAAATTGAAACGAAAAAACGAAACCTATTTGTGTTGAGGGGCCCCATTTTATTTTCTGCCCCAGAGTCCTTGCGCATCCAGCTACGCTACTGAACGTCAGAAGGCAATATAGTTAAACTGGTTAGTTGAACTCCGTCCGCAAACAAGTCAAATCGTTTCAGTTACTTAGGTTTTGGCTATCTCGAAGCTTCGCCCACCAGTCAGTGGTAAGGGGTTTTGTTTGAAAGACTAATTAAGGCAGGAGATAAATATTTTAGCTATTTCCTACTAAGGCTTCCCCAACCAAAGGGGGTCATAGTTCTAAGGTAAACGTACTAGTTACCACCAAGGCCTCCATACCTGCTGATCAACCAGACCGAAAGTCTGCCGTGTCGAGTGCTACCAGGTGCCTAGTACCTGATGAATGAATGCCAGTGTTGTTGTTGTTCCTACTGATAAGTGCCACTTAAGACGTTGTACTTATAGAATAGGTCAAAGGCGTATTTGCTGAAAAGTGACACCACGGTCAATGTGCTTGCTGAATAGCGCCACTAAATGCGTTATATGCATGCTGAATAGTGCCACAAGAGGCGTAGTTCCTGCCAATTAGTACCACCAAGGCCGTAGCTCCTGCTGAATACCAGCTTGGGCGGTGCATTTGCCGAATAGTGCCGCCAGAACGTTGTGCATCCTAAATAGTGCCACCAGGAGCGAAGTTCCTGCCGATTAGTGCCGTCAGAGTTTTGTATTCAATTTCAACTGTCTTGAAGCTTTTACGTGAGCTATAATTGACACAGTGGCGTAACTAGGATTTTAGTCTGGAAGGATAAACATTTTTTCTAGCGGCCAAATTGTGGGGTAGTTTTCATTTTTACCTTGTATTATGCTTTTGGAGGTGCCGAATCTGAATCTGAGGCTTGTGACTAAAATTTCATGACTCAATATAGAAAAAAAAATTAAAAAATGCATTTTTTGGAAGTTTTCACTACTTGTTGCTTGAAAGCTATCAATTTCGATTCAAACGAAAAAATCCACTCGAAAACACTAATTAATTACTCTACTGTGTAACAAAATTTAAAAATGTGATGTGCTGAATTCTAATTTTGCCTTGGAATTGTTCTAGTTCTTTAAACTTTTGAATTATTCGAATTTAATTTTTTTGAAAAATTTGTTTTTTTTTTTTTAATAATTCAAAAGGTAAAGTATGAACATTTTACCTTCATTCATTTTCAAGAAATCATTATTTACCTATTGACTTTAGTCTAAACCTGACTAATGGGCTTGTGCGGAAACAGCAAAAATATGTAAAAAATTTCTTTTTCTCTGCAAAATAATCGATGATCTGATTGACATCTATTAAAAGATTTATCACCCACACTGATCATAGCTGAAGCTGTTTTGCAGTTTTTAGTATTTGTTTAATTTTGTTTGTATGGTTTGGGGAGCAAATGCCCTCGTTGTCTTCCCCATAGTTACACCACTGACTTGACACCTCACAAACATACATATATCGTACATTTTATAAAGGTGCGTATTCATAAAAAGACTGCACGTAACTCTCAAGTAGCTCTCAATTAGCTCTCAAGAGTAGAACTTCTAAGTGGGTGGACATACGAGTAGTCATTAAATAAGCTCACAGAGGGTTAGACAGCTGATTTGCAGAGTTATGTGTGATTTGTAATTTATTAACTTAAGAATTCATGTTCTATTTAAGAAGCTCATGCTCTTCTTTTTCCTCTGCCTAAACAATCACATAAGCGCTTATGTTCTACTTTAAAATTAAAAAATCAGTAAATGGGCCTTAAACCATCCATTTTCATACAAAATTTATTTTTCTTAAAAAAAAAAACTTATCAGAATAAAACTATCAAAAATAACAAAAAGTGAACTGTTGTGTAATTTCTCTCAAAAATCTCAAGGCCTATTC
The DNA here is from genome assembly GCA_946251815.1 of Dasysyrphus albostriatus. Classification (NCBI taxonomy): domain Eukaryota; kingdom Metazoa; phylum Arthropoda; class Insecta; order Diptera; family Syrphidae; genus Dasysyrphus; species Dasysyrphus albostriatus. The sequence continues at coordinate 59,267,172 of OX276337.1, read as the reverse complement.
TAAAGGAGTATACCACTTAAACAGTCTAAGCATGCTTATAGGTCGCACATAAACTTATTTGATGGTAGGAACGTTTGTAATTTTCTTAAGTCCTACACATTCCATAAGTCTCATTTTCTAAACTTAAACAAACATGTCTAGCATCGGTCTTTAAAGCAAAAAAAAAAAACAAACATCATTTACTAACTCATAAGACAACAAAAAATAGTTTTAGTCTTGACGAACGAACGTGACCACTATTAATGTTTTGAATACCACCCGCCCCTGAATTCAAATAGCATCAGCAAAACCCACGACCATAGATGATATTGTGATTATTTGTCTATTGGAGATATCTACAAAAATGCAATAATGATAACAATTTAATTATTCTATAAAAATAAAACATCCAATCCTGCATGTCTTTGTTTTTAACTTTTTTCATTATTTTGTTTTTTCTATTCCTTTTGTTTTCGAAGAATAATCCTGTCGAGGACGTGCACAGAAATATATATCAGACCAGTTTTCAACAACTTCAATTGTTTAGGTTGACCAAAAGAATGTAGTATTACACCACCCATATCCCTTCTCTCACACCCCCCGCCCCTCTCTGAAAAAAAAATATATAAAATGCCTAAATGTAGTGTAAAAATGCCAAGCTGTTACATGTTCGTTATACCCAAACATACACAAGAAATCAAGCCAATTGTCCTTTTTTGTTGTTGTACGATGCGATGTCGAGTCCAGATGAACAATAAGAAAATAAAACAACTAAACAACAAAAGCAAAAAGCAAGTTGCCTTGTATAGTATAGTTGTTATAGGTTCCATCAAAAGAATAGGTCAATTTATAACAAAAGGTCTGGGAGCTCTACTCGTAAAGTTGGTTGGTCTTTGAGTAACAAAAAAAAAAGTATTATTAAGATTAAATTTGGAGATTTTGCTGAGTCATCTATATACCTTCTATAAAAAGAAGGTATTTTTGGCCGAACGAAACACTGACTGTGCCAATTTAACTTAAGAAATAAACTTTAATTTCTTACCTTTGACTCTTAGCGATTCTATGGAAAGATATGTCCTTGTGGTGCCTTTGGCCTTTTCTTTTATTACATTTGTATATTTTTTTGAGGTAAATGTGCGCCTCTATTTGTTAAGGGTTTCTCATTCAAGAGGATTTTACTATATTTGTGTGTGATTTTTTGGAGTGAAGTAGAGTGTCCTGTCGGATGGAAAAGATGCTGAGCTAAAATTATTTTATTTTCCCTGTGGTCTTCAAAAACAAAAAGCTCGTTTTGATTTTTGGTATTTTGAAAAGCAAAATCTCGGCTAATTAGAATTTTTGTAGATGAAACTTTTTGAATTGCAATTTCCTTATACAAAAAGACTTGTTTAAATTTGATTAACCTGAAACAAAATGCAATGATGATGGTGAGTTGGTTTGGCATGGTATTAATTTTGTATCCTGCATTCAAAAAAAAAAATACTAATTAAAAAGAAAGAATCCAATTAAAAATTAACAACAACAAAAAAAAATAAAAAACAGAAACAAATATAATCCACTTAATTAAGAAAACAAAATATAATGATGAAATTTGTTATTATTTATGTGGCAGTAAATTTTACACGAATTATATTCATAGTTTCAGAAGATGACACGAAACGAAGTAGACCATTCGGTCAGCCACTTTTCCTGCAACCAACAGAATCTAATTACGAAGAGGATAGTAAATCAACGTCCACCACCATCGCCGCCAACAAGGGAGCACGTAAAAAGCGACCAAAATAAATTCTTTAAACATTATCCAACCATAAATTTTAATTAAAATTGACTCTATAAACTAAACCTCTCTTCTTTCTAACCTAATTACCCTTTCTGTTTTTTTTTTGTTTTAACTGCCAACGCGAAAAATTGATAAATAGAAATTGCTATAGAATTAAAAAATAAATAAATAAAAATGTATAAGAGAAGAGTTGAACCACTTTTTAAAATCCATTAATAAATTATGTCCCTTAAAAAGAATGATTTTTCACAAAAAAAAATCTCAAACAATAATTTTATATGAAATTTAAAAAAATATAGTTAAAAATAATTTTAATTTAAACTCAGTTATGTATAACGAACGAAAAGCCAAGTCAGTGAACAGTAATTTTCTAATAATTGCTTCTATTTATTATTTTGTTTGTTTTATTTTAGTTTGCTTAAAGTTTTTATTTGTCATAATATATAATTGTTATAATCATAAAAGTTAGTTAAATATTTTAAAGTTTTATTGTATTATTAATTTGAATTTAAATAAAAAAACATTCTTTAATTGTTATTTATTCATTTTTTATTAATAATTTTTTTTTATTTAAGTCCAATTATTTAAGTGAAGTGCTGTTATATTTCTTTTTTCTTATTTTGAAAAAGTGAAAAGGAAACAAATGAAGAATTCAATATATTTACACAGTAGCGTGTTGGTAATGCGAAGCAATTCACTTGTGAATCGAATGTTTTAATAATCCAGGTCTGCAAAATTATTAGATTCTTATTAGATACAAAATAATGTATTTTTTTTAGGTAACTGACACATTATAGAATAAAATTAAATGTTTATATAAGTTCAAACAATATCTACACACCTCAAACGAGCTAACACAAAACGGACCTTGTGAAAAAGGATTAGTTTTCAAAAATTAATTATCAAAAACTCGTTAGTCTAAATAGATAAGACGAAAAAAAATCAATAAGTCTTTGAACTTCAAGAATTCAGAAAGGACTTTGATAAAGTCTTTAAAAATGTTTGCTTTGATGTTTTGTATTATAATTTAATAATCGAAAAAGAATAAGAGAAAAAGAGGTAGTACCTGGTGGCATAATGGTTAGTGCGTTGGACTGTCATGCCGAAGGTCTGGCTTCGATTCCCAGCGGCTGCCACCTAAAAACATAAATGTTTTTCCCGAGATACTGCCTCTTGCGAGGAACTGCCAAATTCCTCAAGAGTATACTTGTCATGAATAAGTGCTTCTCATTTAGCCGTTTCGACTCTGTAAAAAATTGTAGGTCCCCTCCATTCCTACCAATAACACGCACACAGGAATGGTTGAGAGTTGTAAGTCACTAGGCCTTGGTTCTCCGCGAGCTGTTGCGCCACCAAATTCAATTTTTTTATCGAAAAAGAAGTATCTGGTTCAAAAACCAGATAACACCATAATTTTCATTTTCGACAAAAAACCAAAAGACTGTCTTAAAAATAAGACTCTCAACATTTGGTACCTCATTTATGGGAAATTTGAAAAATAAAAATGCCATTTAGTTGGTCAGTAATTTATCAGAAAAAGTCAACTAACTACTCCTTGAAATTGGTTAGCCGTAGATTACTTGTAATAAAGGTTTACAATTTCCCAAGGTCAATCAAGGTCACGCGCGATTTTTGCCACTTCATTTATGTGAGATTTACAAACAAATTTTAAACCATCTGAATCTTGTAATTGGTCAGCCATAAGTTTTTAAAAAAATTATCAGGGTCGTAGTGAATTTTGGTACCTAATTTATGGGAAGTTAAGTTATGGATAAGAATTACTGAAACTAATTGACTTGATCTAGCAACGAATATCGGATGGAATATTTTTTTTGTAAAATTATCAAAATGAGGTGCCAAAAATCTTTCGTGACCTTGAAAAAAAATTTAAATCGTTAGAACACACTGAACGCATGCAATTTTTGCAAATTTCCCATAAATAAGGTGCCAAGAATCACAATGACCCTGATTTATTTTTTGAATTCATTAAAAAATTATTAAAAAACATGTAGATTGGGTGAACAATTACTGAAAATAGCTGATCTGTTATAACCGTGAACTGGCCTTTAATATGGCATATTCCTTTTTTTTCAATGAACCAAATGAAGTACCAAAAGCTTTTCTTGTTACTTTGAAATTAATTTTAAAAATTCATAGATTTGTTCATTGTTCTGACAGCCCCAACATACTTGTGCTGTTCTGCTCTATTCTGATCTAGTTTTTCTTCATTAAACACAGCTTATTTGTAGCTTCGTCATTATTAAATATGTAACGTGATAAACGGATTTGAAAAAATGCCGTTTCGATGTGATTTTATTTTGAAATTTAAAGTTCAAGTTCACTCAGCCAGTCATTGTTTAAATAATTGCAACCAATATTTTGGAAAACTCTACTGATGGGTTCTTCCTTCGATGACGTACATTCACAAAAATTCAGCGAGAATGAAATCAAGTCAGTTAAAGGAGGGATTAAAGCCATTTCCAATTACCAGCTATTGTTTTGAAAAATCATCAGCTGATAGATCTTTCTGCAATTCTACTCGCATGTTCATCGTTAACTGCAACTTCTATACGTATTTTCCAGAAATTTGATTATCTCAGCCAAGTATTACGTTAATCTGCAGGCGTCGATCGCGGGGTGACCGTATACCAGTAAAGTTTTACGGAAATCGCTGGCTGATAATATCATTGCACCCCCAAAGCGTCTTATATTGTTCGGCAAATATTTTATTGTACGATCAAGTGCCTCCAATGGTCGCTTGTGTGCCATTGGGCATTCATCCCAGATGATTTAATTTGTTAAGGTACGATACTAATTTGCATCAATCGTTAGTTCGGAAAGATCAAATCTACTACTCAGTTGTTAAACTTGAAACTGAGAGCGGAACACAATGTTTTGGTGATCCAAAAATTTGCCGACTGTCAATGTTATGGTGTTTGTCATTTTCGTAAGACACAATATCTAACTTCTCTTTCCGATACAAAAAATAATTTTATGACACCTATGGTCAATTCCATCTCCGTGAGGAAAATATTTTGGCGATTGTCAATTCCCAATTCTTTAAATTTACAATTTTCAGCTGCGTTGTGTTTCAGTGTGGTTAAATACGAATCCAATAAAAATCTCCTTTCACATCGATAGTGTCTAGCTATCGTGCACGAATACAACAAGAATTCATTTTTATATGAGAAAATATGAATTTTCGCGTTTTTGACTTTTCTAGTCAGAATTCAATTTTCGGCTCTGTTGTGATTCAATCTGAATCCTTCCCTATTTTCCTAACGTTCGCACTGTGTTCAATCATTTTAAGGGTAGTCACAACCCCTTTAGTGCGTGCTTATTATAAAAAAAAAAAAACGAATCTAACGAAAAAAAAAAACCATTCCAATCGACATGTATTTAGCCGAGTTATAAATGCACAAACACAACGGGAATTCATTTTTCAGGAATTGGTCATAGATATTTTTTATGAATTTCTGAATTTTTGTTAAGATCATAGTAATATCAAGAGTAAGAATTCTATGACTGAAAAATTACCAAAAGCGTACACAAGGGGGGGCAGGTAGGGATGTTTGCCCCCCCCCCTTATTACAATATATTTCATTCATTAGGCAATTTATCTTCTTTTGAAAGCAAGAGTTCTGTACCAAAACTATTTTTTGAAATCCTGAAGGAGTTTGGGGGGGCCCTAATCGTAATCTTGCTTACGCCTTTGCCAATAACTGAGTTTTATGACAATTTGTGACCTTGTAAATGGCAGACTTTCTTAAAACTACTTAAATTAGGAGGACTTCAAACATTTCTGAAACAAAAGTTTATGGCTGACGAATTACTGAAAATAGTTGTCCTTCATAACCTTCTAGGAGTTTCTCAAAAATACACTACCTATGCCTGAGGTCCCTTTTGTATTCATTTAGGCAGAAGAGGCAATTCAGTAAAAGAATTTCTTAGTAAAAAATTAAAACAACTAAATAAGTTTTAAAATTTGTTTTTAAATCAAGTACTTTAAATTTGAGAATTTTTGAAAACAAAAACTTCATTTTATATTTTTTTTTTTTTGTTTAAGATTTTTTTTTTAATTTTCTTGTCAAATTGTAAATAACGTCAACTTTAATGTTTTCTTAAGAAAACATTTTTTGAGCCATGATGGTGAAAGTCAAGTTTAAAGGGTACTGTTATTGGCTGTTTTATTCATCACATAGAGTGCTTATTAGTAAAAAACAATATGGTGCCTTGTTTTCCTAATATCAAATTTCCCAAAAACTTAAGGATTTTATAGCTATTACCATTATTTAAAAAATATTTTTTTATTATTTTCTTTTTGTTTTTTTACAATTTTTCCTCATTTTGATCAAATCTACACGCTCTTACCTTATTGTGAATACAAAATGTATCTTATGGTTAGCATTTTTATATGAGCTCCATTTTTATATTCTAATTTATTGAAACAATTAAAATATGGAAGAGTTTTGAAAAAAATTATGATGACTTTTTGGCAAAGCTCTGCAGTTGCAAAATTAAAGTTTTTAGATTGACTTTGATCTTTTATGTAGAAGTTAGTTTTTTGTGAAAAATGACATATTAAGTTGAAAAATTGAATCACACCACAGCCAGAGACGGATCCAGGGGGAGGGGGCTATAAGGGCTGAAGAGATTCCCCCCACCCAAATTTTTCGAAAAAAAACATATAACTTAAAAGCTGTTGTTTTCCAAAACTTCAAGGAAATTGAACAAAAAACTATGTTGGGGCCTTACAATTTGTATGTTACTAAACTGTGTTTTTTTTAAGCCCCTAAAAAATTGCACAAAAGCAAGGCTACCAAAGAAAATGCAACATTTTTGTCTAAGCCCTCAGAGCATTGAGCATTGAGATAAGTTCTGTATTGAGTGAAACTTGATACTTTTTGCATTGAACATTTTTTTTTTTAGGTTATATTTTTAGTAGAGCATGCAGCTATTGCTTTTAACGATTGAATTGAAACTTATCACAAGAGAAAATATCATTTTTATTCCTAAGTTCGATTGTTGATATCTTTCAGGCTTACATCTGGACCCAAGAAACTTTTTGAACTTATTACTGTAAAAACTGTGTTTCCGGCACCAACAAATTTTTGGAATCGATGGTTTGCATGAAATTTTTTCGAGAAACCGAATCAAATAATTTTTGTTTGAGAAGATTAGTGTCCCAAAAAATTGAATCTATTTTTAATTGCGGTTGTTTTTGAGGCTCGAAGATACTTTTTGACGATTTGAATTTTCTTAACATAATGAAATTCTTTTTTTTTAATAATAAATTAATAAATTGATGAATTATTCATTAAATATTTTTGATAAGAAATGATAGGATCATTCACACAAAATGGCGTTGCGGTAAATGGTTGTTTCGCTGACCATTTTGAAAAAGCACGTTTCAACCAATATCTTTAGATCCCACTAAAATTTCAATCACATACAAAATTCTCTCAAAAATTTGGCCAAGTATTTAAACCCAGCAGCACGCAACTGTAGCTAAACTATTAAATTTTGATTTCTTACCAAACAGCATTTATTCATCCATCGGTTTAAATTTTGGACATGAAATAATTGTTCGCCAAATTATTCTCGAGTTTAATTGTGATATATTTATGAAATGTTAAAATGACAATCAAAAACGTGAAATATTCTAGAAAAAGATTTTATCAAAGCCAAACGGAATTCTATTTGATTCACTAGAAATATTGAAAACAAAAATTTTTAAAAGGTTTCGTAAAATTTTGTACTCAGAAAACAGGCGATTAATGAAAACTTTTCTCAACAAAAATGCTGTTTTAAAATAAAGATACAATTTCGAATGGTGATTGAATGCTTTAGATATGAAAAATTTGTTTGACTCTTGTGACCAGCCTACATTCTGAGTAAAGAAAATTGGAATTAAGAAAAATTGCGAATATATAATTGAGCCTTTTTAAATGAAGTGTCTAAAATAGGATCCTCAAGCCCTTTCCACAGCCAAATCCTAGATCCGCTACTAAACACAGCATATTATGTTCGTGGTTCAAGTAAAATGGAGCAAAATTATATGCTATGTAATATCAATAATTGGACTTGTCATTGTCAGTTTTGTGACAAGAAGCTTGATAGACTTTAAACGGTTTACTCTATGAAGTCCAAGTTGTACGAAAAATGGAAGAAATCGTGAATACATGATACTTGTGTCCAGCATTAGAATCTTAATATTATGCTGGAAGTTTCTTTATAAGGATAAGGAAGAACCGGTAATCGGACAAATAAAGATACCCAATATGATGAGTGACTACAAGTGATGGGGATGGGGCTCATTAGTTAATAGACAATTCCAAAACTCACAATAGAAGAAAAAGAAAATATTCTCTCGTTTGAACATGTTTTGATCGAGCACTATGATTATTATACTAGCTGCACCTTTTTGGCAAACCACATAGACCAAATTTAATAGAACTTCACAAAAACACTCCCTGACTAATAGGTGCCTGAAAAGACTCATCCAAATCGGACAAGCTGTTTTTGAGTTATGGCGTGTCAAACGGAAATTGGCAGGTAAATTAAACGAGTAAGTTAAAAATACTTCTGTCATTGTTGCCAAAAACTAGAGATAGAACGAAACAGACGCTAGCGACACACATATGCATCTAAGAACTTCAAATTAAAGAATGTATGTGCAAAAGTTTACATTTTGTAAGAAAGTATATGTGCAGTTCAAAAAATAGTCTTTGGTTACAGCAGAGTTCTTGTTGATTGTAGTAGATTTTCGTTAAGATTTTGAACTTAACGTGGACTAGCAGTTGATATTTTTATTGATATGAAATTTTAATTCGTGAACTAACTCCTAATGGTCGTTTTAGTTAATTTGTGAATTAAAAGATATCGAAGCAATTTTTATTGATAGGGCTGTTACTTACTTCATTTTTCACTATAACAAATTTTCACATAAACTCTATTGAACTTAAATAATAAATTTTGGTTTCAACAAATATCTCCAAATACTCTTGTAAACTATCAAATGAAAATTATTATTAGCTCTAAAATAATTGTTGGGCAACTTTAAAATATTTTACTCCCAATTGTCCCGGCTTTAGGGTGATATCCATCATCTGTTTCGCAATCTAAGGCTTTGAGAAACTTTTTCTAGGTGACATTCTTTTAATTCTAGTACAATATCAATGTAGTTTTATTTCAAGGAAATTCCAGGTTATTAAGGAATTTTCATCTTAAACAAGTAAAAAGCTAAATATTCACCTTTATTACAAAAGCCGTTTTACAAAAAACACCTGTACTTTGCTCTTTCTTAGTGAAAAATTTTTAAAAATGCTATATTGTCAAATGTTATTAAGCTATTCTCTCGAGAATTAAATTGCAAAAAGAATATAAACAAAAATAACAAAACGGATGTTTAAGTAAAACGACTTTCGATACAAAAGGTGAAGAAAAAGTCAGTGAGGTGAGTAAAAACTTCCAACAAAGTGGTATTAATAAAAAAAAAGTATTTCCGAAAAAGATTTTCTTGAAGAAAATTTGATTTTTACTAAGGTATCTGTTATTGAACTTTGTGTGAGTAGAACTTTGAAGAACTAAATTACAAATTAAACCTCAAAGGCTTTATCTATCTGAGCAATTGGAAGTATCTACTACAAATTTATCTTTGTATAGAATTCAATACAAATTATTATTAACTAATGTAAATAAAATAAACTCTGTAAGAAAATTCTTATTTTGTATTTAGATATTAATTTATGTTTGCTCTTTCTGTTTGTATATTTTAAACCACACAATTATACTTCTTTGTACTGATAAACACACTGCAATTTATGGAATGTAACCCACAAAAGCTTAAACGTCTTGTATGCATTATATATGTATGGTAAATGCATGTCTTTTTAAAATTAAAAAAATTACACTTGGCCTGTTCTACTCTTTTATTGTGATCAATTAATTGTTTATGTTCAATCAATACTGTACACAAATCTCTCTTCAAACACCGCACAATCTCTCTTAACAAACCAATTTCTAAACTTTAATCTTTCACCAAACTAAAACCAACCCAAAACACTTAACAAAAATATTCTAAATAATTCTCAAAAAACTAAACATGAACAAGTAATTAAACAACTTTTTTTTCTCTGTGACTAAAATCACACACAAAAAAAATTATTTAAAAAATAAAATAATCCTTAAAAAGCACTTCAATAACATTGCAACTTCATACAAAAAAAATCTAGCTCCCCATTCACCACGACGCCAAAAACTTAATCTTCGCATGAAATCACTAAGCTTGGACTCACCCGAGTCATCAGAGTTGCATGGCCAGATGCGTCGTAGGCAACCAGTTGCAGGGGCATCATCGTACTACCATGGAGGATCTGGAGGTCAATTGGAACACAGTACACCGCCATCAAACAACAGTCGATTGCATTGTAAGTACACCCTAACAAGAAAAAACATTTTTTTTTATATTTTATTTTTTCATTCCTCTGTGTCCTCTTGTGTCCCGTAAATCCTTCAAGTAACGAGAGCAGAGATATAAAAATAAATAAAAATGAAAATAAAAACACAAAAAACTTTGAGCTCAAAGGTGGATGATGCTTCAAGCTTGAAATATCAGATGTCTTGGTGGTCAACCGCGCTAGCTGTTTCCACCGTAAACTTGAAAAAATGTAAAACACGAAAAAAAACCTTAAGCACCATAATTTACATTTTTTTTTCGCCACGAGAACCGTTAAGATTTGTTTGAATTGCATAACGGAAACGGAACTACATGTACATTGTATATGCGAGTTCATATATACAAATGGAACACCAAATGAATATTTTCCCAAGCGAAACATCAACTCCAACAAACGCAGTTTCAAAAACAACAACAAAAAACTTAACATTTATTCACAAAACCCGCTTCAAAAAAAAACCTCTTAAATCTACCCTCACAGGCTGACCCACCAAAACACCCACTTACCGCACTACCACCCCAACAACTACTATCATAGACGAATAAATTTAGGACAGTACTACCTACAAAATCCAAACAACTATTGTTTTTTTTTTTATTCATAAAGTACACTGTGTTTACTTGTAGAGTTTTTTTTTTTGTTTTGTTTTGTAAATAAATGAGACTCAGAAAAACTTTAATGAATTCATCCTTAAAGCAAAAAACAGTTAAAAAAAGTTAAATAACGTAGCTTTATGTTTCAAGCTTTAAACAAAAAAAAAAAAAACAAATTTGTTGAACAAATTTAAATGCGTAACAGTAGCAAATAAAAAAAGACAACTTTGTTCATAGTTTTTTTGCACGACTCGCAAATTAGCTTTTTTAACTTAGAAATAAATTAGATTCTTTTCCTTCCCTAGAAAGTAGTTGGTAATTATTTATAATTTATTAATTTTTATTTTTTTAATTAAAATTATGAACATTTTTGTTTAAATTATTAAATTTTCTTACAGCACCATCTAGTCCATCTCATCAGCGAAAGCTATTGTATGCCAATCGAGGAATGAGAACTGGATCTGTGGACCTGCCAGACGACATGGAGAAGTCATTGTCTTCAGCTAGCACTTCACCGTGTCCATCACCAGTAAGACAAGTACAGGTAGCTTAGTGGCTTTTTTGCATAACAATTCATTTTTATTTATTTAGCTATATATTTTTTTTTTTTATTAACTAATCAGCCTCCTTCAATACTGTTGAAGTGACAACAAAAACATAATTGGTTTGTTAAGAAATATTTAAAGCATCTATTTTGTGGTGAACTTAATTAAGTATGAGTCAAAAAAAATGCTCTCTTGACCAATTGACAAGAATTCAAAAACTTACAGTTAGATCCATCAAAACAATCAGATTTAAACCACTTTTATGAATCGGTAAATTCATAAAGCTCATAAAATTTATTTACAGGAGTACGAGTAGATTAGAGGACAAAGATTTTTTTTAAGAAATAATCAGATAGAGGCAAAAGTACAATGGCAAACGAAAATCAATTTAAAATCGTATTTCATTTGCCATGAAAAAGATCAATTTTGAAATCTGAATTTACCAATGAAAACTCCTTTTATATGTTTCATTGTTAATAAAGTACTAAGCTATCCCAAAAAATTGTTTTGTGTTCAATTTTGTTCTTTGTTCTTTAGATACTCGTTTCGCAGAACCCTAGGTTTCCACGCAGTAGTTTCTAGGGTTCCGCAAATTTCTTGAAATAAAACCAACAAAAATATTTTTGAAGTTATTTAAAAAAAAACTTTCAAGTGAATTTTGGGTTTGGGCAAACTTCCTATTTTTTTTTTCTTTTTTTGTGTAATGCAAAAAAGTGCCAACATCTAGTAAAATCCACTTTCCACAGAAAATTACGACTGTGAGCTCTCTCACATGAAGTATTCAAACGAGTGAGTATCGTTCGCGGATAGCTTTTATAAAGCATAGGGTGTTTTTTTAGACTAATGCTTTTCAATCTGGCAATATTTTTTTTCTGAGTTGAACCTATTTTTGGTGACGCGTCAAATATTCTCTTCCAAGGCGTCAATATTCTCGGTTTTGCTTCACATACACCCACAAAAAATAACCCCACGATGCGATATAATGCACTTCCTTCAATAAATTCATTGTTTCGCGATACTTTGCGAACCGAACCATTATTTTGGTAATAAATTTGCACGATTTGTAAACGTTGTTCAAGAGTTAGTCTATTCATTATGAAATGGCAAACCAAGCTTAACATAAATCAAGTGACAACTGTCAAAAGGACCAACTCCGAAAAAAGTATTGCTAGATTCAAGACGCGTCGTAAAAAAACACTCTTCAAGTAAATTTTGAAAAATGATTTCTATTTTTTAATAAGAGATTATTAGCTAAATATTGAATTGTTCACGCTACAGAATTCTTTCTGTTTTTCTTTCCATGTAGCTACACCCTAAAGGGCTTGATCGATTTTTATTAAAACTAAGTAGGTACTTACATAGTTTTTACTTGCGATATAGATAGAAGGTAATATAGAGCAAGTTTTGGATTCGTGCAAAAAAAATTCGTGATAACAATCAAACATGACATTACGATGATAGAGAACACGAAAAAAGTAGGTGGCACAATTCTGTCTGTCCGTATATCGACCTACAGCCTAAACGACTGAAGCAATTTTCTTCAAATTTGGAACTTAAGATTTTTTTGTAACTCTCCAGAGGGGAAATTGAAGTTTTTTTAGCACCAAAAATAACGGTACTTGCCCTACAACCGTAACTGAAAAGCTTATTTATCTCAAAAATTTTATCGCAAATGATTTTGATAAAAAATATTAGTCTATAACTGCAGATATGGTGTACTTTTTGATAAGAAAAAAATTACAGGGAAAACTTTACTAACGGTACCTGCCATATAACGTTTTCTTAAATTTTCTCATTAACAGCTAAAACGATTTCAGTTAAAATTTGTATGAACATTTTTTTTTAATGTTGATAATATTGCATATCAAAATTTTGAAAAAATTAAATTTGGACTTTTAAAAAATTATTAAATTTTTTTTTGGAAATTCAATATTTCAAAAATGAGTTGATGAATTTTTTTGAAACTAGGTTCGAAAATGTATTTTAATACATCCTACAAAAAATTGACACACCAAATCTTATTTAGTTGTTTATATAATTAAAAGAACTATTTAAATGCTTTTTTATATTTTTCATATTTTTTTTTTTTTTTTTTGTAATTACTTTCATATTTTAAAAGTTCAAGCTACTTGAACATAAGAGCAAGTACGTGCAATCCAGTCGTGCATTTTATTTTTGTATTCTTCCTTCAACCTTTTTTTCCTTTTTTTTAGAACCAAAAATAATAGTACCAGGTATACATTGTTCTAAGCAAATTAACATAATCTTTTTTTATGTCAAAAAGGGCTCCACAATTTTTCTTAAAAACAAATCAATAAATTCCTTTTATAGTACAGAAGGGCCTTCGAATAAAAAAAAATTGGTACCACCATGAAACTTGGTGAAAACGTTTCAAGTAACATGAGAATGAAAAATCAAATAACTTTTTTCTCGAAGGGCGTATTGACTTGATCTTGCTATTATTTGTTTCAGCATTAAAAACTACCTTAGAAACATGTGTGTCACATGCTTAGGTTGTAACAAGGTTAATTTTTAAGTTTGATACACCACAACTTACCCCCCTCCACCCCTTAAAAAAAACACGCTTCCATATAAATAATTTTGATAGGCTCTTTTGATTCTTCAACGTTTTCACTAAGTTTCATGATGGTACTAGTTTTTTCGTTTTATTTATCCTAATAAACCTGTACTATTAGTCAAGTCTACATTTGGGTTGGAAACAGTAAAAATGAATTAAAATGGTTCCTAATTTACCAGCCTAAGAACACTTTTTTTTCTTTTCAATTTTCTTAAAAATAGCAGGAAAAACATTTTAATAATAAAATTTTTTTTTTTAATTTTAATAATTTTAATCATAAAAATTTACACCCAGAAACCTCTCTTCGTGTACCTCTCATAGAATGTTTAGAATGTTTTTGTTTTTTATTTTGAATTTTCCCACTATATAGGCTAAACGGATTATTTACGTGCGAAACAGTCGTGCATCATATTTTGTTCATTGAACGTTTAAAAACTTTTTTTAGGCAACTATTAACATTACATTAACAAAACATTTTTAATGGAAAACTTTGGAATGCAATATTTTTAATCTTATTGGAAATTTGTAAAGGTATAAAAAAATTATCTAAATCTGTTCAGTCAATAATTCAAAATTAAAAATTCGTTCTATGAGAGGTTGTCTTGGTAGTAGATCGAACTAATTTTAGCTTTTAGTTTTATAAAAATCGGAGAAACCATTTTTTAAGAAAAAATAAAATTATTTTCCTGAATGGTTTTTAAACATATGTGCAAGGAAGGCAGCGTTGTTTTTTTATATAAGGAAATTTTCTTTCTAAAAATTCTGTAAGAAGTAAGTAAGTTAAGTAAGTTTTCAAAAATTGACTATGGAGTTTTCAAAATGTTTGATTTTCAAAACTATTTGAATTGGTAATAAGCTTTTGTTAATTATTATTGAAAACAGAATTTCTGGTTTGAAGAAAATTGAAACTTAAATTAAATTAAGAACCATTTCTTGAAAAATGGTTATACCCACCCATAGGTAGTTGAATTTTTTAATGAAAAGTTGTGTAGCCTTTTTGAGTAAAATCAGATTTTTAAAATTGCTAAAAAAAATTGTGAGATATCTAAACACCGTTTTTTTTAGTCTTCAAACAAAATTGAAAAAACGTGTGGCTAGAATCACCAAAAAACACTTTGTATAAAGTTTTAAGAAAATAGATCTAGCCTTTTAGACTGCAGCCGAACGGACAGACAGAATTGTGACATTGCTTCTTCTGTTTCATCATAATGACAAGTAAAGACGAAAAAAAAACTCCTTTCAATCAGTCATTTCCAAGAAATTGGAAATTAGAGACATTTTTGAGAAATTGGACAGATACTTGAATCCGTTTCTTACCCTTTTTATGGCAATTAGCTCTGAAAATATCATCCAAATAGTTTGAGTAATTCCTGAAAACTCAATAAATAGTTAAATTGCGCATGCCAGTAGGTGGATTTTACTGAAACGGTCTTTAAATTTCTTAACCACTTGAAAATAAGAGAGTCCGGCTATTTATTTAAGAAGATGTATTAAGAAGAAAAGCAGCGTTTTGTGATCATTTTTCGGACCTCAAGAAATAAAATCAGTAATTAAAGGCCAGGGGACTGAGTATTTTCATAGTTTTTGCCACTAAAACATGTTAACGCATTGTACGAAAAAAAATAAATAAAAAATTATAAAAAACTTACATTAAAATACTAAAATGTATACCTGCTTACATATAAATATTTTCTGTAAACACTCATCAGGGGACTGAGAAACTGAACGGATAATCCATGCCCTCCATAATGTCAATAATAGAAAGTTTATTTTGGTTTTGGAACTTAAATAAGAGAACTGTAAGAATTTTTCTCTTCGAAAACGAGCAAGGTACATGTCAGAGGACTGAGAATTAGACCCTTTGAAGAATTTTTTGAGTATAGAAAATACGCCAGATCTTAATAATTTTGTCTGGCAATGTCGACATCAATTTGATTTGTTGCTATAAAAAAAATCAGATACTTGAACAGTTATTTAATTATCGACGGAACCGTCAAAAATTCCATCATTTGAAGAATCACCCATATACATATATCGGGGTTTTCAATAAGAGCGCTACAAAAGTTTTTCTTAAATAAAACAAAAACAGTTTCGGATATCAATCAAATTCTTTGTTCCTGTGAAAGTACGTTCGATGCCATTATGTATGGAAGTCGATTTCTTTTGCATGACCACCACCACGGGAACGCTTGTAAAAATCCAGACGCTGAACCCAATTTTCGACGGTTTTCAAGCATAAATCGGCCAATACTGCTGCAATTTCACGTTAGATATTCGTACGAAGTTCATCAATCGTCGCTGGTTTGTTGGCATAGACCATAGACTTGACGTAGCCCCACAGGAAATAGTCTAACGGCGTCAAATCGCACGACCGAGGCGGCCAAGCGACTGGACCATTTCGTGAGATA
The DNA here is from genome assembly GCA_946251815.1 of Dasysyrphus albostriatus. Taxonomy (NCBI): domain Eukaryota; kingdom Metazoa; phylum Arthropoda; class Insecta; order Diptera; family Syrphidae; genus Dasysyrphus; species Dasysyrphus albostriatus. The sequence continues at coordinate 59,250,830 of OX276337.1, read as the reverse complement.
ACACGTTCTCCAAATTTGGTTTCCAATAAATTGATTGTGACATTCGCTGTGTAGCTTGTGGTGCCGTCCTGTTAGAACCACATGTCCTCCAAGTCCTTATAATCCAATTGGGGCCAAAAATATTCGGTTATTGAACGGTAGCGATCCCCATTCACAGTAAAGTGCCGGTCTTGATCATCACGGAAGAAGTACGGCCCAATGACGTCGCCGGCCCATAAACCACACTAAACCGTATTTTTTTCGGGATGCAATGATGGCTCATGGAGTACGTATGGATTGCTGCCTGACCAATACCACATATTTTGTTTATTGACGAAGCCATTCAGCCAGAAATGAGCCTTATCGCTGAAAATGATTTTTCGATGAAAATCCGAATCATTTTCAAGTTGTTGCTCAGCCCAATTCACGAACATACGACGCTTCTGGTGGTCAAGCGGCTTCAGTTCTTGCGTCAATTTAATCTTTAAAGGCTGTAGGCTAAGATCCTTTCGCAAAATTCGCCACAACGACGCCACAGAGATGCCCAACGCTTGAGAACGACGTGTGACTGTGAGAGACACATTTGGGCTTTCTGCAACTGAAGCCTCAGCGGCAGCAATATTCTCGACACTACGGGCACTTCTTTATCTCACTGGCACGGAAACATTTTGTCCTGTGCCTGTGGATTCAAATTTTTACCACTAGACGCTCAATTGTTGATCTGCTAGGACGATTATGACGACCTTAACGCTCTTAACGTTGAGGCCACTGACTCCGAATTTCGGTAGTAAATTTAAATAATTTCGACTCGTTGTTAGCTCGTATATCTTTCCATCGTGAAATGGCAAACCTTACTGAAGAGGAATGTCAAAAGAGCAGCAATAAATATGGCGTCGTTTGCTGTCCCTGTCGCTCTACTTTTGTAGCGTCCCTAATGAAAACCCTTTATATAATAAAAGAATTATTAGAATTGACCACACTTTTAAGAATTTAAAAAATGTTTGATTATATCAGATTACGAGTATCTTTTTCAAAATCTATATTTCCTTCCTGATAAAAAAAATGCTAAATTAATGCAATTAATTGATTTTGTGTCAAACTTTTAAACTAAATTCAATTTAATTATGTAAAAAATCTGTTTTTTTCGATTTTCCTATAATTTGGACACAAAATATTTCTACATATATATAAAACTGTTTTCTTTTTTGCAAAAATTGATGTACCTGACACCTGAGGCGTAAAAAATTGATAATATTAATGAGACCAGTGGAACTTATAGTTAAAAAGAAAACACCGTTAAACCAAAAAAAGCAAATCATGAACCAGTTTATTAATCACTGTATGCATTTGAACTGATTTGTATATTTTTATTGCCACAGGCTAAACTGTCGAATAATTAAAACAATGTGTGAAGGTATGTTTTCGAAATTGAATTTTTACTTTACATTTAGGTTTGCAAGTTTGCATCCCAGGATTTCAGTTATTCGTATTATTGAAACACGAGGATATTTTTGGTCTTATAACAGATTTTAGAACAGATTTACCGATTGTTTCTATGAAAACGTTCAGTAAGACATTGTAATTTGTTTCTTTTGTGTAAACTCACTCAATTTCCTCTTAAGGAAATAATAATAGTCGGTATCAAAATAAAATTGTAAGGAAAGCAATCATAGACTATGGAAAGGTATGTTTTTAAATTCAATTTTGCACCCTGGATTTCATCTTCACCTAAAGTAATTTTTTTAGACATTTAAAAAAATTTTCAATTGTTAGAAAAATATCCTTACGGAAACATTGTGTATTTTATTAAACAAAATATCATGCAAAAGAATAACATAATAATTTGTTTCTATTAAATTCACAAATTTCTCCCTTTAATGAACCAATAACTCTTTTCTACTAACTAAAATCTTTGCTAATTCCAATCAAACCAATAATTTTTAATAATTCGAAAAAATTGCATTTGCTGCTTATATAGCTTTGCTAGAATTATCACAGAACTAAAAAAATTCTTTGAAAAGTTGTTTAAATTTACTCTTTATTTCAGAAGTCTCACAGGTTATTGCCAACAAATCTATACGTGATTCTTTACAACTTTAAAGCAAGACATGCGGACGAACTAGACTTGAAAGCTGGATATAAGGTAATTATTGATGTTCGATGTTTAAGAAAAATTTAAGGCATTTATTTTATCACAGTAGATTTTGACTGTAGAATTGGTACATTTTTGGGGACAAAAGTAAAGAATAAGCATTTTCTTCAACAATATCAAAAAATTATTATGTTTATCACTTTTTAGTGACTCTTGACTTGAATGCCTTTAAGAGAAATTTATTTCAAAAGCATCTCAGCAGCAATATATTCCCAACTTAATTTTTCCATCACAGTGAATTTTTTAAATTAATAAAAATAAACTTTTAAGGACAACTTTTATACAAGAATCTATTTCAACTTTAGTCAAGTCAACCAGAAATTATAACAAAACAAAAATATATCCACAATTTGTCTATGCTTTGGAGGTACACTTTTTATCTTAAAAAAGTTCGTTCAAGATAGCAACACAATCCGATGATTAATGACTCTGGTGCACATTTTGAACTTTTGCATTCGGATCACAATTGAAGTACCAACCTAACCTATACATTTACAAGTATAGTTGCATTATTTCACGAGAGTGCCAAACAAAAACATATTGAACAAAAAAAAAAGTTCTTTTGAAACTTTACATTTTTTATAAATCATTTTGACAGACATTTTATGACGGAAAGAACTTTTCATGAAACAGTTTTTGATGTCTAAATTGCACTCTAGCGTAATAAATACACATATTTTTTTATACAATAACAAATAATGCAGTCTAGCATAATGAGAACAGAAGTAAAAAGTTCTTTTAATCTACAAACACACACACGCATAGACCGACACACTTTTGCTCAAAGCCTTTATTCATATCATAAAGGTTGATTTCGCATCGAAATAAAAAAGTCCCACAAAGTTTTCTTGCGAAAATTCTATGCTCTCTTTATAAAATCAAGAATTGGGTTATGGAGGTGAATATTTTGGCTTTGTCGTAAAACGTTTTATAGCTTTTAAAGTCCTTGTATACGTAATTGAAAAAAAAACACTTAACTTGGTCGAACGTATTTGTTTCATTGGCTATAATAATGTGCAATGTGTAATCATTTAATAATTAGATACAAGTTTTACTAAGATATTTAATTTAAAATGTCTGGGTATATACAAATTTTTAATTCTTTCTTATTCGTCTTAAATTTGCTAAAATCATTTTTTAAATTAAATGGCTGGCTTGATTTTCCTTTATTATGGCACCTTGTAAAGGGTTTTAAAATAGGGGCAGTCCAATTTTGATAGTTTGTGGGGGCCATGTTGTTTTAGCGACGTCTGTCAAATCTATGGTTAATAATACTAGTTTGCAAAATGTTGGGTCATGTTATGATAGGATCCAAAAAAAATATATTTTCTGGACTGATTTTTGGTCGCTGAACAAGAAAATGAAAATTACTTTTTTTCCAAAGAAGCGCTTTAAGTAACTGCTATAGATTTCTTTAAGACTTTATCTTACTTACATCATAAAATCTTTATTTTCTGAAATAAAGATCTGATCTGTCTCCTTTTGACAATGTACTGCTTTAATAGGTCGGATTGAAATTTCATAAGTTACAGACACTCAAAGTTTGACAAACGAGTATTTTTGAAAAAAATTTTTGGTTGCTTTATATGGATAGAAAAAAAAAATATTTCAAATAATTTTAGGAACTCAGGTGAAAAAAATCCTTTTGATAAAGATTTGAGACAAACTTTTCCAAAATCAGACCATAAATGTAGGAGTCAAATCCATGGAAGGCAATTTGCATTTTTTAAATAAAGTCGAATACAGTATAATAGAATGTCTGTTATTTCCCAAAATAATTTTTTATAATATCAGAATACCCCTAAAATTAAAATTTTGTGACCTAAAATACAGTTCTTGACAAACAAAACTGTCAAAGGTTATGAATCGATACCTCTTAGGCCATTTCCTTTTTCATGCAAGAGAGAATTGAGCACAAAATTGGTGTCCCGCTAACTTCACAATGAAGTTAGCAGTACAACATTCTCAAATATTAAGATAAACGATTTGAAGAATTTTGTTTGTTGTGAAACAATTTATTGCGAATAACCTAGTTACGCAAAAAAAATAATTATCGCGTTTTTGGTTTGTGAAAAAATGGGTGTCCTGTTACCTTTTCATATGAACTTTACAAGAAGATTTTCTTTAAAAAAAATGGGTAGTCGATTGAAAAAAATTTGGTTGTTGAAAACTAATAAATTGCACAAAAAATCATAATTTTTTGTTCGTTTGCGAAAAATGGAAGGGACGATGGGAGTACTACGATTTTTGGGTGAACTTAGCAGGACAACATTTTTAAAACTAAGACAAGCGATCCGAAAAAAAATGTTTGCTGGTAACTAATTGATTGCGAATTAGTTACGCAAACTAAAATTTAAATGCAATTTTGGTTTGCAAAAAAATGAATATCCTGTCAAGTTCATATGAACTTAGCAGTACAATTTTTTTCAAAAATCAGATAATTGAACTGATAATAAGTTGGTTGTAAGTAAATATAGAACTTATTAATTGCAAATAAGTTACGCAAACAAAAATTCAACTGCATTTTTGGTTTGCAAATGGGTGTTCTCACGGTTGCCACGTAAAAATAATATGCGTGTTCAAAATTGAAAATAGAAATGGCCAATCGTTGCTTAAAATTATCTTAATAATTTCAGTCTGAATAGTTTTTGTAATCCCAGAATAATTTTTTTATGAACTATTTAATTGATAAATGTCTTATTAGGTTTTAACTTTAATTTTTTTTTTCATTTTGTGAAAACTTAATTTAGATAGGTATTTTTTCAGAGTGTTTTAATGAGCTGAATTTGAATCTGGCCTCAGACTGCACTATCTATAGCCACTCTTGACCACCCCTTAACTTTTTTTGACCATTCCTAAAATATTTTTTTTATTTTTGAAATTTTGTTTTAATTCGAAAATGGCCTTGGGCTCAACTTGTGCCATCTTTAACCTTAAATACTAAAAAAAATCGCAATTTGGCAAATTTTACTAATGAAAGTTTTTTTTTCAAATATCGTTGTTACTAAAAAATGAAAGTTGTACTGTTTTATGCTCCATTTGTGCTGCCATATTCTGAAAAGATAAAAAATGTCATATTTGTGAATATTGTTGCAACTTTTACAGCCAAAAAACAGTTTTCCGAAGCATGAAGTTAGCACCGCCATTTTCCAAAAAAAAAAGATGTGCTGTATTGTGTTCACCTTGTGCTACCTTGTGCCGTAAATATTTTTAAAAAATTTACAAATTTCCAAAATTGTACGTATAAACATTTCAAATTTAGCAATTTCGTAAAAAAAAAATAAAGTTGTGCTGTTTTGTGCTCACTTTGTGTTTCCATATTCTGAAGAGATACTTAAAGTGGCGGTGCTAACTTCATGCTTCGCAAAACTGTTTTTTGGCCGTAAAAGATACAAATATACTATTTTTGTTATCTTTTCGGAATATAGCAGCACAAAACAGCACAACTTTGCAAGGATATTTAAAAAAAAACTCATTCGTAAAATTTGCAAATTTGCGATTTTATTTTTTAATATTTACGGCACAAGGCGGAGGAACAAGTTGAGCACAATGAAGCACATTTTTTTTTGAAAATCCAAAATGGCGGTGATAATTTCACACTAAGAAAATGGGTACCCTCTAAAAACCAAGGCCTAAGATCGATTTTTTTTTTCTTAAAACGGCACAGGACAGCAAAAGTTGGGCACATTACAGCAAAACCTATTTTTTGAATATCCAAAATGGCGGTGCTAACTTGACGCACATTTAAATATTTCACAACAAACAAATTTGTTCAAATCGTTTATCTTAATTTTTGAAAAAGTTGCCCTCTGCTTTGTTCAATATGAAGTTAGCAGGACTCCTATTATCTCGCAAACTGTACAATCAGTTATTTTTTTTTATTTTGTGTAACTTATTCACAATTAAGTAGCAACTAATGATAGGATACTTTTTTATCGTAATTTCGAAAAATGTCCTGCTGACTTTATATACAGTATTTATTCATTATGTACTTGTACAGTACGTCTACCTACATCTTGTTTTGGAGCAAGTACACGCGACACACTCAAAACACTTAATAAAATTTGCCCGGGGACAGATAAAAAATTGTTTCCTAATATGAACATTAAATGAAGAACTTCTACGACAATGCTACAGCACCACGATACCGAATATGACCTATTATTTAAAAATATTTTATATGAGTATGGTATGGTGTCTATGTCATAAGTGAAACGTGATTTGATAATACGAGTTGTTTGCTATCGTACTTCAAAAGAAATGAAATTTCATTCTTATGTTATCCATTGTATATTAAATATTTTATATTTGTTTATTTCTGAAAATCTAGGTTTACAAATTTAAAAACATAAAAATAAGCAGAAAAAAGAAAAACACAGTAGGATGAAAATTCAATTTTTTAATTGTGATAAATGGATAATACTATATTTAATATGTACATAAATATGACAGTTGGCACTCGTAAAAAAAAAATCGAACTCGAAACTGAAGCTCTCTAAGTTCAAACTTGTTATTACGATTATAGAGAAGAAAAAAAATGGGTCTCATAATTCTGTTTATCTGTCCGTCTGTTCTTTGATCTACAGCCTAAACGGCTTAGGCTTGAAACTTCGTAGGAACAAACCGTTTTTTAGTCATTTCCAAAAACAAAAAATCAAAACTATCGGTACCTAGCTGCATTTACATTTTATTTTTCTCAAAAATGGCTCCTCATATTTTCTTTCCTTTGATAATTTTTGTATGCACAAGCTTCTAAGAAATATTCACAGTATTATGAACCACAATTGTATAAGGATTTTAAATATATATTCCAATTTCTTTTTTTTCAAACCTAATACAAATTTTTATATTTCAAATATGTCATAGTCGGTTTTTTGAAACGCAGTCTGGTATGAAATTAGGCTTGGAAGTTAATTTGTCTTCCTGATTTTTGTAAAATGGCGCCCAATGGTCCAGTCAGGAAGCCGAAAATATTTTTATATTTGTAACTATTTGTTTATATGAAGGGATGATAATCAAATCTCGGCATATCCATGTCAGAAAAACTCACTTTAACCAAACTTAATTGTTTAATTTTTAAATGAAAGTATGTATTTTTTTAAAAAAATATACCTAGATTTTAAATCTATTTCTTATAGTTTAAAGGGAAATTGTATGAAAAGTTTCTTCAAAAAGGTATTTAAAAATTACACCCAGCTGTGATGGGGTTTTTCTGAAATAGATATGGCGAGCTTTGGTTCTCATCACCTCATATGCTAAGAATGAAATTTAATTAAATTTTAATAAAAAAAAACTCCTAAATTACTTAGAAAATTTCCAAGATAACGAATGATGTCTTAAAACAAAGATGTTGAGTATAGACACACTTTCGGGTAAAATTTCAGTATTTCGGGAATATCCTTTTCTGACAAATTTTAATATTTTGAACATGAAACAGTTGCAAAAGCACCTCCCATAGCCAAACGTATATTGGGAAAAAACAACTAATAGTTGTTGAGTTGATGCGCCTTCGATTAAGTCAATGTTGCCACTTTTTGGGAGTACCCCTTTCTTGTGTCAAAGGGTGGGACTTCCTCTTTTTTCAATATTTAAATATTTTGAACAAAAAAAAGTTGCAGAAATTACTCCAGACACCAAACGTGTGTTCGGCAAGCATTGATATATGTATATCATAAAAGATGGGTGTTGAATAGACGCGTCATCGGTAAGATTTAAGTATTGCCACTTTACGGGGACATACTTTTTCAAACCTTTGCCGTCAAAAAAACTATGTTTTAGGTCAATGTGGTTCGCTTTTTTTTAAAATACAATTAATATTTTCTTGAAATGCGTTTGGAATCTGGAAGTGTTTTTGCAATCTTTTTCATGCTCAAAATATTGAAAATCACCAAAAAATGTTAAAATCTCACCCTTTGACATATCTAAAAAGAAGTAGCAAAGGAGCGTACATTTTACACCGTTATACAAATCAACACCCGTTTGGCATTTGGAGGTATTTCAATAACTTTTTTTATGTTAAAAATAGTAAAAATTACTAAAAAGACTGGAGAGTAGCAACACTGAAATTTTAACCAAAGGTGGTACTTCTTAACACCTGTTTTATAAGATATCAATTTGTTAGTTCTCGCGCTGGGCATTTGGAGGCGTTTCCATAACTATTTTAATATACAAAATATTAAAAAATATAAAAAAAGTAGAGTTTTCACTCTTTGACATCAAAAAAAGTATTTTCTGAAAAGTTGCTAAACTAAAATTTTACCCAATAGTGCATCTCACCAATCTTTTAAGATAACAGTTTTTTTTTCTAGGCATCTGCATTTTCAAAGTGATTTAAGATTTTTTTAATCTAACGCAAATTGGGTGCCATTTTTGAAAATGGTGCCCTAGTGACAGGATTACAACCAAGCTAAATTTCATCCTTAGTATGTCAAAAACAATTTTTCAAATAAAAAAATAAATACAACATGTATTATTTACTAAAAATTAGCGAAACATTTCGGATAATTAATCCATCTTCATGACGCGTCGCCAATTTTTTATTCATTGTATCATAACTATCGTTTTTTAACCAAAATAGATATTAATTTATAAACAATTTAAAACAATTTTTATTTTTCGCATTCATTAACAAAAATAGTAGGTACTTAACTTCAGAACTAGATTTAAAAATGTATTTTAATATATAATCCAAATTGGCATACCAAAACTTTTTTTTTAAATGTAAAAAAAATTTTATATATGAAAAAACAATTTTTAAGAAAAACTTTTAACAAAATGTTTGACCTATTTTTTAATTTAAATTTTTTTCAAAATTTAAAGTTTGAAAACTAAGTTTTCAGAACGTATTCACTAAAATAATTTTATTTAGAAATGAAATACAAGAAAGGATCTCTGATGGCCTTACAATAAAGTATAACATGTCTTTGTTTAGTGTTACCGTTGTTTGTTTACTAAGTTTTCTTCGTTCTTCTAAAAAAAATACTTAATTTTTTAGAAAATTGTGCCTCCCGTTTAGATGATAGACCCGCTGGCATACGAGTTTGTATCAATTTAAATTACATTCTCTATCTTTTTGTCAAACTGTAACTGAATAACTCTGCACTTGGTGCAGAATTTTTTTAAATATAATATTTCATTACAAAAATGATATAAATATTTATCTTTAAAAAAGTTGGACCTTCCTTCTTTGAAAATTAAAGTTCAAGTTGCTTGGAAATTTAGAACTTTTAAAATATGCAAGTAGTTATCGAAAATTTTTTATAAGAAAATCGTTCTTTTAATTGTATAAACTACTCGTTAAATAGCTTAAAGCTCAAAAAATACTACACTACTATTCCATTCGATTACTTGAAAAATTATGGATGAAGCAAACAAAATAAAAATTGTTTAAGCGGTTTTCTTAAACAAATAATTAATTATGTATTTATTTATTTATTTATTCAATTATTTATTTTTTATCTTTTAATGTTTCTTGTTTATTCATCAATTTATTTATGTTTTTCATTATTTATTTGTTTCTATTTTCTATAATTTTTCCTCCACTTTATTATTTTTTTTTTTTTTTTTTTTTTTTTTTTTTTTTTAATTTTTTTAATAAAATTAATTTTTTACATTCTAAATACTATTTTTATTATTAAAGTTTGTCTTATTTATAAAACTATACATTTATGATGCTAGTTGAAAGAAAATTAAAACAGTTGTCAGAATGTTCGTAAAGTAATTTTTTTCAAGAAACTATAACTTACCCTTATAACTCTACTTTTATTCGAATTGAAATGGATTTGATATTAAAATCTTTTTTATGATTTTTAAATCAATGCAATAGAAATTGAGGAACCTACTATGAATGCTTTGAAAGTTTTGAATCAAATGCAAAAGAAAGGAGAACATTTTATAGAATTGAATCACTCAACGACGAAGTGGTATATTGTATTTTGTAAGTTGGGAAGTTTTTTTTTTTGCATTCAAAATATTTTCTGTTAAGCTTTATGCGAGTACTATTTCAAAAAGATTGAAAGTTTAAAAAAGAGCAATAAAGAGTGTAAAAGTTGAATATTTGTATCCATTGTGGAAATTGCTCCATTATAGATGCTGTGACATTTAAGTTAAAGGAACATCAGTAATGGAAAGTTCACTTTGATGTGAATCACAGGAGTGCCATTCAGAACTATTTTTTCAGTTTTCTTCTTTTTTGAAACATTTAATAAAGAATTAGTGTCTCGAAAAGTAGTTTAATAATAAAAAGAAAATAAGGAAAAACTGCCCAAAAACATATTATTAAGTTTAAAAAAAAAATAATAACTACCATTTTTTTTATTTTAAATGATTTTTTTCAGGTAACCGTTATTGAAACTTCTGACCCTGATTGGTGGAAAGGAAAACTGCTGGGGCGTGTAGGATTCTTCCCTTCGAAGTATTGTGCTCGTCTGAATGCTGGTGAGAAACCACTCCAAGTAACACACAATCTACAAGTGTCAGATGGGGAACGTGGTGAAAATATGACTTTACTAAGGGATCAAATTGTTATTCAGGTAAAAAAAATCCCATATTTGGTCACAAATTTCCCAGAATCTCATAAGATTTAATTTTTTTCCAGACTGGTGATGAAGTTAATGGTATGGTTATGGTCCGATCAGCTGACAATCGCCAAGGCTACTGTCCAATCAAATACTTACAGGAGGTGTGACAGCCAGAAGAACCGCCAGCGGTTTACGATCGTGATCGTGACAAACCGAAATCATCTCTATCATCGAAATTGCTCGATAAGACCAAACGTAGAATAAGAATAGTTGTCACCGATAGCGGTGGCAGTACCACTAGCTATAATCATACCAATACTAATGGTAAAACTAATAATAATAATAATATTAACAATAGTAGCAGTAGTCGTAATAATTTTAGTCACGAGTATAGCTTAAATAATAGTAGTAGCTTAAGTAATAGCAATAAGTGCAAAAATGACAAAAACTGGGAAAACTGGGAACGAATTAGGGAACAAAAGCTAGAACGAATGAAAAGTATTTGTTTCGAAAGTTATCGCCAATCGAAGAAAGAAAAGCTACTCAATGCCAAACCTAAACCAAAGTCACTTGATCCGTCCTGGTATACCGATAATATCTATTCGAATAGATCAGAGGACCTGGATGATGACTATGTCCCAGATTGTCTAAAGTATGGAATGTATCGAAAGCTGAGGAATATTCGTGAGTTAGATGAGTCCTATGATAGTCAAGATGGTGGAGCTGGTCATAGCCTGCAACGATCTTCCAGTTGCAAGGAATTTAAGTATCCCAAGTCAAAGAGTTGTTGCTTTGGAGGCTATGACCAAGCCACTGTCCAGGCTCCAGCAGTGCCAAAATCGTTTTCTTTCAGTGCTGGAACTTCAAAGACTATGCCTTTTGATGTTATCGACTACGAACCACCTCCACCGACACGGAAGGACAAGAAAGCAATGCGAAAGTCTATGGACTACCATTGTGTCGATTCCCACACTCGCTGCTGTGCCAGGGACAGGTGCACAAGTTCCAAGTGCCTCCTGGAAGAAATCTACAACTATAATCGCCGGACTGTTCGGGATCGACGTAATATCGATCGAGGGCCGAGTACTAGCAGGCGCAACCTGATCGCTGAATGGGAAGAGCGGAATAGAAGGCCATCAATTCGCTATCCGACCTGCGATGAGTTCTGTCACCACCATCAGCAAGCAAGACACAGGCCATGCTATGGTTCGGCTCCGGGCTACACCGAGCACTTCGAAGATCACTACCATTGCAGGGCAGATCCGTATGATACTGATTTAGACCACTTTATCCGTGACGAGCGTGAACGGTTGATGTGTCAAGACAAGTTTCTTGACGAGGATGAGCACTTTTTGTCGAATAACTACCGACCAATGCGAAACAAGTCAATGCTGGAGGTGAAACCTCCCAGTCGATACGATGACGACACTTGCTCAGACTCCACCGAAATGGACTTGGAAGACTTCAATATTGACCTAGAAAAATACTGGGAAGAGCTCGAGAAGCCCCCAAGTCCCATCGACCTGGACATGCAACAGCGCAACATGAATAGCAATCTGAAAGTGAAGAACGTTAATGTTGGCTGCTACAACAATGGTGCCCCCATTGATTCTCACGATCGCGAACAAGAACGCATGATGATCAAAAAGAACCTTCTCGAAGGTATGCCTTCTCCACCGCAACAAAACAACAGTGAGTTTCATTTTTTTGAACATGCTGGCTCGCCCCTTCATCGTTTCTCCCAAAAAATCTATCCCGAATCGATTCCGACGTATAAGTACAACAACTTTTACCCAGAACACAGTTCCCATGGCCATCACCAAGCCAGTGGTGGTCATAGTGCACTGAGCCTTATCAATAATATCTTTTCGATATACAAACCGAACAAGTATTCACCACTTAACTGCCAACTTAATGAGACCAAGCCCGAGCCTTGCAAGAAAATGAATGTCCCCAGTACTCGACGCCCATTGGGTGCTCCGCATAGTGAGTATATGCATTCCATGAAACGCCCATTAATTGTCAGCACCGAACAGCCGCATTTTAAGATCATTCCAGAAAAAACTGGCCTCAAGATATCACCGTTGTATCGTTTTGATTTTGGTGACAAGCGAAAACACAAGTTAACCAGTACGGCTAGACCGTTGATGTTTCCGCACTGATGGTGCTGGACCTTTCCTTGGTAGGGTATGCTGCTGTGGGGCTACTATACTTTTACCGGGGGGAGAATGCACAAACGGAAGGAATTTTATTATTGGAAAAGAAAACTTTGGGATCAGCTTTGGAGGATTAGCTTGAGAACTTTTACATTCTTCTGATTTTAGTGATGATTGTTAAAAGAAAAGTTGAATACTCCGTCGAATTGGTATAGAAATAAGTAGAAAAGTATTGAATTAGGTGCAAAAGGTAAGATTTTCGTCGATTGAAACGGTGAAAGTTTTAAGAAAATCAGTATTTTACCGGAGCTTTACAAAAAATGGATAAGTACTTGGGAGATTTACGTTAGGGTGGTTCCTAAGCTTTTTTATTTCTAAAGTTGGATAGACATCAAATGGCTTGAAAAAAAGATCAACAAATATATTTATTGTTTAAATCAATTCTTCTTACTATTTCACATTAAGTGAAGTTAAGACTCGCGGAAAAAAATCAGAGACTATAGATTAGATCCAGACAAGAAAAAATTGTCGTGGATAGTGGGGGAAATATGTCCCTCCATTTAAGCCAGAGGGGAAATTTTTCACAAAATACTTTATTGAAAAAAAAAACAATGGCAACACTTAAAATCTTATATAATAGCTTTTTTTAAGGCCTTTGAAGTTCATTTTTATGTTTTATTAGCATATTAAAAACTTTTTACTATTGAATATCAGCTAGAAGCCCTGGTAGCTATTAGCTCTAAGTATTATATTGTACATTAATGTTTAATATAATAAATATTAATAATAATAATATTATTGAATATGTTTGTTCGAGGCAAGAGTATGCTTTAAACCGAATAGCTACTAAATTCACTTTTGCATTTCTCAGAGAATGGTCACACTGGTCACTTTTCAATATATTTAGTCAACACGGAAACTAACACGCATTTGACAATTTTGCACTCCACATGTTTTGATAAAGATTAAATTTCCTATTTAAAAAGATGGCTTTAAAGAATTTATAAAATAATCTTTTGGTGGAAAAGTTAGGAAAAAGTACCACTTAATGCGATTTTTAAAAGAAAACACTGATAAGAAATGGTAAGAAAATTAATAAAAATCAGTCAGCTTTGAACTAAAAGAGGATTTTGAACATAATCATATGAGCCTATACTTAATTTTATTTGAAGACATATTTATTGAGCGTAGTTTTCCTCCAAAAAAATGTATGCTGAAATTAGTTAAAAAAAATTGGAAATTTTCGATTTTTTGTTGGTTAGTTTTGTTAACTTTTCCTGCTGAAATTTGTTTATAAAATTTTTTAAACTATTAAATTCTACAGAAAATTAAATTTTGATCAAAAAGTTTTGAGGGCTCAATAGTTAAGTTCAACTAAGTTACTGAGTTATACCAAACATATTGAAAAGTGGCCAAAGTTATCATTCTTTCACACACACACGGTTGAATTTAGTAATAGTTTTGGTTTTAAGCGTGCTTATGCCAAGCATGATTTGTACTTCTCATTTTCTAAAAAAGTAATAATTTTCAATTATATATCTCGAAAACTAAAGAAAAGACTAATATTAAAAGTGTTGCCGTTGTGTTTTAATACTTTTTTTAGTAGCAATATTTCCATTCGGTTGGGCAGTAGGGTCAATTTTATAAAAAAAAAATAAATAAAATAGAAAAAATTAATGGCAAAACAACGCCAACACTTATTTTGCAGATTTTTGAAAAGCCGAAAGTCCATTCTTATGGTTTATTTTCAAATACATTTTTTTGAAGAACAATTTTGGCAGAAAATTGTTTAAACTCAATATTTGAAAAAAAAAAATCTATTTAATTTTTTCTCTCGAAGATAATTTTTGTTTAACCTTTGAATTTATAAAAAAGAACTTTATTTGAAAAGAAATCAAAAGAATACTTCTGGCTTTCCCAAAAAACTGTAAGTATTGCCGTTGTTTTTTTTTTCTATTTGACGTAATTTTTTTGATAAAATTTCCCCTCCTGCCAAACCGGGGAGAAATATTACCCCCTTCCCATAGGATTCGCGAATCGCCTAGTACGGGTTAGGTTAGGGTTTTTTTTACTGCATTTATAGTCGATTTAGGTCCATCCAAGATAGCTTTTGACCTTTGGCATCTAATATATGGGAAATTTAATATCTGAAAATGTCATTTTATTGGTCAGTTATTGGTCAGTTAGTCCTATAAATTGGTTAGCCCTAGATAACTTGCAATAAGAGCTTAAAGTTTCACAATGTCACTCAAGGTCACGCGCGATTTTTGGCACCTCGTTTAAGGGAAATTTACATAAAACGTAATAAAAGGTCAACTATTTCCAGTTATTGATCAGCCATTGATTTTTTTAGTGAAATTTTAACAATTTTCAAGGTCATATCGATTGTTGACACCTCATTTATGAAAAATTTGCAAAAAAAAACATCTGAAGGATCTCTAGATCGATATAAAAGGTCAACTTGTTTTAGTTATTGGTCAGTCATAGATTTTTTTTTTTTAAATGAATTTTTAAGTTTCTGTTCAAGATCATTGCGATTTTTGGCACCTCATTTAGGAAAAATTTGCAAAAAACCATCTGAAGGATCTCTAGATCGTTATAAAAGGTCACCTTGTTTTAGTTATTGGTCAGCTACAAATTCTTTTTTTACGATTTTTTAAAGTTTTATTTTCAAATTTTCGAACGATTTTTAGCACTTCATTTGAGAATTTAAAAAAATATATATAAACTCTCTGATAGGTTAATAGATAAATAATAAATCGTCAGTTAGTTTCAGTAATTGGTCAGCCATAGATTTATTGTTATGAGTTTTTATCTTTATGCCAAAAAACGTTCGTGACCTTAAAAAAGAATCTATATCCGACCAATTACTGAAACTACCTGACCTCTTATACAGATCTTAAGGTCTTTCAGGTTGTATTCATTTATTGCAAATTTCCCCTAAATGAGGGGCCAAAAATAGCAATGAACTTGATTTTTTTTTAATTCATTTAAAATTTATTAAAAAATATGTATGGTACTGAAAAAAGCTGACTTTTTTTCGGAATGACCCAATTGAGGTGCAAAAAGTTTTTTAGTGACCTTGAAACGAAATATTAGGTGCCTAAGGTCTACAGCCATGCTCCATTACTTTGAATTTCTGTGATTTTTAGTCCAAATTTGTTTTATAAAAAATGTATTTGTATTTTGACAGAACTTTGGACTTAAATGCCCAAAAATGCACAGAAAATCACATAATTTCTAAGTAAGGAAATATAAAATATTGTTTAAAAATGTTTACGTCATTTTGTATTGTTGCTTGCAACATATCTGGCTCTAAATTGGTTACTTTATCTTTGACTAGTTCCTTACCACGCCTACACTCAACACAAGAAATGTCAAAGAACAATGACATTTTTGACGTCATTTGGAAATATTATGGCCAATTTATATTCAGACATTACTTTATCATTACCTGTACTGTAATATTTTTTCAAAATAAATTATCTCATTTAAATTGCCTTTAAAGGCATTAAAAAAACGTTTGGTTGTAAAAATATTTTATATTTGCAATTAAAACAAGCGTTCCCCTAATTCAAAAATGTATAGGTGTACGAACATAATTTTGTAAGATGCATGCAGGTACAGTAAATGTATTATAATATAAGTACAGAAATAATTAATTATTTTCTAGTTTTCAAAAAGCCCACTTAACAGAGCCTCTAACACATTTATTACACCAGAATGACATTAATGAATACATACTTAAATTGAAAAGGTAACTGCCTTGGAAATCTAACGATTTGTTTTCATTCCTTTTTATGGATGAAAAAATATTTTCCACAGAGACATAAAAAATGAATAGCTGACTTCACATTTCACATTTTAATACTTTGACGTGTGCCACTTGTGAGTTTTATTAAAGTTCACTTAAGTAAAATAGTCATTTGTATTTTATGGCAAGAGAAAAAAATTCTACTTTCACAATAACAAAATTTAGAAAATTTCTGTAATAATCTAAGCACCTTCATACTTAAGTAATCATATACATAATTATGGTCTTTTCAAAAATTATTTTCTTTGTACTAGAACTATAGAACGATCCTTATAAACAAAAAACAAAGAAGGAAGATTGTTGAGTTAAATAAAACATTTAACTACGAAATAGAACAATTCGTTACTGGTAGTTTGTCAACCAACACGCCAGCAATGCTCATAATGCGAGATCAGAAATGAAACTTAACTTTTTTGTTGTCACGCGTGGACTTTCATTCTAAAAAATAACATTTTTTCGGTCAAGTTCTGAAAGAAACCTTTATTTTGTGTTATTTTTTTTGTATTTCGGTCATCACTGAGACAAACAAATAATCTCATCAATCAGAAAGAACTACATGTTTGTACTCAAAATCATCGTCAAGTCGGTTAACACGGGGATCTGAGTCGTTATTTTGTCGCTATAGTCTTATTTTGTTCTCGCCGTGACATTTACACCTGTTTTTTGGCATTCAGACTGTTTTTCCATTATCTCGTTTTGGTTTCACTACTGTCTCGCTTAAGTTCTCTTTTTTTGAACTAGAATTTTTCGAAAAGGATGCTAAGAACTTGGTTGAAAGTCCAAACGTAATTTTCAGTGTGTGTTCGTCTTGCTGGGAACTTGCTAAGACAAGCTTACACGGGGATCTGGTGTCATGGTTTTTATCGCTTTAGCCTCGTTTTGTTCTCACCTTGACATTTACATGTGATTTTTCGCAATTAGAATGGTTTTCCATCATCTCGCCTTTGTCTCGCTATAGTGTTGCTAAAGTTTTTATTGTTTGAAAATAAAAATTTTTCAAATAAGCAACAAATTTAAAACGCTTTAAATCGTTTCAAGCGTGCTCGTCACCAAATAAGTTAGAACTTCTCACTACAGCTAGGTATCGTTGGTTCACTCGAAAATGCACCGCACGAGACCAAAGCGAGATGACGTCAAAATATTTTGAATGGCAAAACCACGTGTAAATGTCACGGTGAGACCGAAGCGAAAACATAGCCTCAATAACACAATGACGACAGCAGTGAAGATCACATTTAGACTACAATGGCGAGACTTCAGTTCAAGGAACTAGGTACTTGACTGGTACTTCTACTTGAAAGTTAACAAGCGTGGTTAGTATGAATGTATTATATTTTGTAGGCCCTGCATTAAGAAATGCAGTTAATTAAATGTTTTAGTCATCGGTGAATACTTACTTGTGGATTTTGAGTGATTTTCTGCAATATACAGTGAAAACCATTTTTGATTTATTTTTAGCGAAAAAGGTTAAAGGTTGACCTTTTCCATTTATTTTTTCGTGAAAAACTCAACGATTGAGAGATATTTATAAAAATAAAATATAAATCTTACCCGAGAACCCAAATTTTTTTGTTAAATAAATCTCAAACCGAAATCTTTTTAAACGAATGTAGTGACTTTCAGAGACAAACCGATTGAAAAAAAAGGTTGACAGTTATTTCTGATCTCTGGATACAACCCATACAACTTTTTAAATTCGACATTAAAGCAGTCGAATTGGAGCCATTATTACATTTTTCTAATTTTCAAGTAGCTTGAAACTCAAGTAGGGCTGGCCATGATACCAAAACAAACGTATCGTCCTAGTATCATCAAAATCTTGGTATCGGTCTCGGTATCGTATAACAAAGTCTCGTCTGGTTCCGGTCTAGTCTCAGTCGCAAAACAACATGATGTGACTATTTAGTCGATGGTGGATTTTCATGTCCTAAAGCCACACTGAAATAGGCCAATTAGGTTGTAGACGAATGGCTTCAGTTCAGGCATTCACAAAGTACGGCGAAAAAGATCTTGTAAGAAATATTAAGGAGACTGATGCCTCTGTAGTTGCTGAAGTCCAATCCTTTAGACTGCACCAACTACAGAGGCATCAGACAATGCTGAGATTCTATTCATCGGCTATGCTTTCCTCGGAACATATTTTGCAGATTGGCTGGTGCATACTTCTATCCAATTCATCACCAGCTGCAGCTGTTAATGAGACGAACCCCACAATGGCTCAAAACAAAGATTAGCAAGACGAGTGGGTTACTTGAAAAGGTAATATTGAAAATTGACTCCTAAAGTGACCTTCCCACCAGACCCAAGGTACGCATTCATGTTCCGGGCCCGCGCTTCAGAAAGGAAATCCTTAAAGAACCTTCCCGGGGGCAGAATTTCAACTTCGCTAGTGACGACTGGCAAGTATTGTCCATTGAAGAGCATACCAAAACGGGTCACCAGAAATAAAAACCATATATCACAGAAACCGTCCAAAACCTAATAGACCAGTAATTTTTGTTTCATTAAGATCCGTTTTTGGCATAAATAAGCTTTTCTTTAACGGTTGTACGGAAGTACCGTTATCTTTGGAGCTAAAAAAAATTCAATTTTTCCCTCTGGAGAGTCACCAAAAAGTCTTAAGTTCGGATCCAGATACTGTTATTGCAGACAGGCAGACAAAATTGTATCACGCACTTTTTTTGTGTTCTCTATCATCGTAATGATGAGTGTCAAGTTAGCAAAACAACTTTGACAAATTGAAAAATGAAAAGATGGATAATTTGCCGTTAATTAGTTGGTAATTAGTTGTGGCAATTTTTCAATGTTTTCTTGCGTACTTTGCTAACTTGATGTCAAGTTACCAAAAGCACCCTGTCGAAAATCAGTAAAAACTTTTTATACCTGGTGGTATATGGCTTATAATGCCATATAATTAGTTGTGACAAATTCAATTTGATCGTGCAATGTTTTCTATGTTTTTTTGGAGTTAGCAAAAACTTAATATCAAATTAGTAAAGCAACTCTAACGGATCGAAAAATGGAAAGGTGCTTAGTTTGTCAATAATTAGTAATTACAATTTCAAATTTAACGTTCCATGTTTTCTAAGCTTTTTTTAAGTTGTAATATTTTCTAAATTTTAATATTTTAGAAGCTGCTTAGTAATTTTCCGTTAATTTGTCGTCATTTAGTTGTGAAAAAATCAATTTTGTCATGCAATGTTTTCTATGTGTTTTTGGGTTATTTGTTTTCTATGAGTGTCAGTTGGAAAAATCACATGATAAATTGATTTTGTCACAACTAATAACCGACTAATTAAAAGCAAATTATTAAGTAATGTAAAATGCTATGTCTAGAAGTTTTTAATTTTTGCGTAAAAAAGATAAAAACCTATAACGACAAATTCGAAATTGACAAAACTTGTCCACGACTAAATAACCATAAATTATTAAACCATAAATCATTCATTTTAAACAGTTTATACCACTTTTTGAGGTAGTGATACTCGTATGCTAACTTGATGTGAAGTTAACAAAGAATTAAAAAAAAAAAAACATAGAAAACATTGAACTACAAATTCAAAATTGTCACAACTAATTAATGGGAATTATGCACCTATCCATTTTTTGATTTCTCAATGTTGCTTTGCTAACTTTGAATTTAGAAAACAAACTACCCAAAAATACATAGAAAACATTGCATGACAAAATTGATTTTGCAAATCAGAATTTTTTTAGGTGAAAATAAATTACTTTTTTGTTTCATTGTGATGGCTCCCAAACGTGGTCCAGTCCAACCCCCAAGTTCAATATGTAATCATCGCCTTACCTTTGCTCCTTTTTGATATCATCAATACATTCCCAATCCGACGACTAGCATTCAACTGAAGTAATTTCCATTCATTTTAGCAGAAAATACATCTACAAAGGCTTATTTTCAAGAGAAATAAATAAGTGTGCTACAGAAACATTAAAAATCTTGGTTTGCTGTATTTATAATGAATTCAGTTTTTAAGTATAAAATGAAACATTTGTTGATATAATTCCACATTATATCATCTAGCACTTTCTAAGTCAACACATATAAAAATTTTATTATTTTTCTTTTCAAATATATTTTGATTTATAAAATTTTTTTAACTTTAACTTAAACTTAAACTTATAAATCAACAGTTTTTTCTATTAATTCGTAAATAAAAAAAATAAGTATTTATTAAATAAAACATAAAAACACCTTTCGTAATTTTTTAAAAAATCCCTTTTCTATTTTTTATACCAAGAATAAAAATAATACAAAAAGTATTAAAAACATCGTATGGAATAAAAATGCTAAAGTATATAATATTATTATTAAATTTTATAAAATTAAAATTTTATAAGAAATTTTATATAAAACAAAACAAAAAACTGTTATTGCATTTCAACTAATAAATATTATATTTTAAAAACTTATAAAAAATGTTTCCCGTTCATTAAAAAATATAAACAAATCTCATACTATTTTTATCCGCTAAATAAAATATTGAAAAGAAGTTAAAATTAATAATAAAAATAATTTAAAATAAAAAATCTGTACAAGAATCACATAAGATGATAATTGAAGTACTGCTTTCATAACATATATATTATATATCCACGGGCCTTATTTTATTTTAACTAAAGAAAAATCTAAGAATTTATTTACTTAGCCAGAGGAAAACAAAAATGATGACAAAAAAGAAGAAACATTTTAATAGAAATATCAGAGAGACAAAATATAGATAAATAAAATATAAAATGATTGAAAATAAAATTTTATGAACTTATACATTTTAGTAAAAAAAAGCCTTTGAATAACTATTTAACTAAATGATGTTATGTATACATAGAGGTATACATGAAAATATATTTGAAAAAAAAAAGCGAAAGAAAATGATATATAGATAAATTGATATTGAAATGCAAGAGACCACTTTATTCAAAATGTTTTGATTTTTGATAATTTACATCATAACTTACAAAATATTTGAACAAAAAAAATAATTAACGAAGAATACAAAAAAATATGTAAAAGTATTAAAACAGCTTATTGTAAAAAGGCATTTTAGAGGGGGGGGGAGAATTTGAGTAACACCTTAAGACTACTGTTTGAAATAAGAACCATTTGTT
Source organism: Dasysyrphus albostriatus (assembly GCA_946251815.1). NCBI lineage: Eukaryota > Metazoa > Arthropoda > Insecta > Diptera > Syrphidae > Dasysyrphus > Dasysyrphus albostriatus. The sequence continues at coordinate 59,229,083 of OX276337.1, read as the reverse complement.
TTTGAACTTGTTTTTTAATCATTAAAGTAATAAAATCTATTAGTTCCTATGTTCCGGGTATTGTGACTGTATATGACCTTGATCATCTCAGTCCTATTTTATTGTGCTGAACCATGGCAGGTGGACGAAGAAATCCTTCCACACTTGAAGCAAAAAAGTCTTCGGTAAATATTTAGTTCCTTTTGGGTGAATGGGATCTGAAGGAGATTAATAAACAAAAGACTTAACGATATGTAATATTGACATTTGCATATGTATAGTCAAGCGAGTATCATTAGCTTGTGGAGTTAATAAACACCAATACTCTGACCATCAAAGTATTCGAGGCTTACCAGGAGAGACAACATAAAATGGGAAGACCTTGCATGTAAATAAGTTGAGAATAAGTTGCTTCTACTATTGCTCTTTCCCGAAGAGCACGTCAAATAGCACAAATAAGTAGACAAAGACCCCACAAAACTAGAAGTACGTCATTAGATTTTTTGAATTTAAACAACAAAACGAACAGCCTGACATTGCCTTGCCTTAAAAACTTTTTTGAAATCAATGATATCGGTGAGGTGTTTGCTGACCCTGGTGTAGCTTGCTTTTTCTATCGTCATCCTGAATAAACAGACGAGTTTGACTGAGCCTGGTATGCCACAAAAGTTAACATTGCCTTATGCAGCTCACCTTGTTACACAAAAAATTGGTTTAAAAGTTAATAAAATCGGATTCTTAGACCGTAAAAGGTTTTGAAACAGGTTGATGGAACCAAAAAAAAACCAACATACATTTGCGACACATTGATATTTTCATTCAATGATTTATTTTGATCTAAAATACCATAAAATGGCATTTAAAGACTTACGAGGTTTTGACAGAAAGCCGAAAACATGAATTATTTTATAGTCCTTAACAAATTTTCACCTACCCTTGTCAACAGAAGCTGTGAGCAAGGCCGTCGGTTCCACTAAAATGTTCCGTTTAACATATTTGTAGGAGTTCACTTCAGGTCTTTTATTATTGGCAGTGTGTTTTGGAGACTCACCCAAATTTGTTTAACCGTAGTCTATGTACAAACACTAAAATTTAGTTGGATAGTTGGTTGGTTAGTCCTAATCCTTCTGTGTTTGGATGGATCTGGAACTCTCAAATACATAATACCTAACTTAAAGGCTCATTTAAGAAGCTCATTTCTGTTATGGTATGACATCTTATGATCACCCGCTTCCCATACTCCTTCTCTTTCAAAACTGTTTTGTGGAGACTTTTTTATTTTTGTATTTAAGTTTTGTAACTCATTTCTGCTATGCTTAAACATCTCTTGATCATCCGAATCCAATGATCCTTTTTTTTCAAAATAGTTCTTTTGGAAAGTTTTGTGGGGACATAAACTGTATGTTTTTTTTTATTTTTATTTAAGCTCATTCCTGCTATTTTATGACATCTCTTGATCACCCAATTCCCATGCTCCTTTACCCTCAAAATTGTTCTTTTTAGAGACCTTTGTGGAGACTTAACATTCGAATTGTTTTTTTATTCTTGTTTTTATCTAAGCTATACAAATAATTTTTGCTCTGTAATGACATTTTTTGATAACTTCTTTTGAAGAATTTTGTGGAGACTCTAGCTTGAAAACGTTTTTTTATTTTTATTTAATCTAAGTAAGATCTTTCATCTCTCGATAACATATTTCCATGCTCCTTTTTTTCAAAATGGTTCTTTTAGATACTTTTGTGGAGACTTAAGACTCAAATTGTTTTCTTTTTTCTTTTTCTTTTTTAAGCTATAAAGATTATTCTTGTTATGATATGACATTTTTTGACTACCCGCTTCCATATTTTTTTTTCTTTTAAAATTGTTCTTTTGTAGAGTTTTCTGAAGACTTAAGCTTAACTTTTTATTTTTTATTTAAGCTTAGTACGCTTCTGATGTGAAATGATATTTTTAGTTGGTCTCCAACAAGACAATAAAATGCTTACTAAAATGAAGCGGATAAATATTCATTGACAGTTGTACAAATTCCAAAACGCAAAACAGTTGCAAATGCAAAAAAAAATAAAGACAGCCATGTTGGAAGGAAAGAAACAACAAAAATAAACACGAAAAAACTCAAATGTCATTTTTTCACTAGCAATAAATGGTGTGGGTAGTTAATTTTATGCAAAAAAAAAAGAGTGTAGACTTCTCCAAATAATTTTCTACAGTAATCAATTTTGCTCATCGATCAGCGTACTGCAGAACAAAAAAAAAGAACTAAATTTTTCGTTCACGACTTCGCTTTGAAATTTTTGTATGGGGTTTTTTGTTTCACATCAGCAGCGTACTATAGACTTAAAGCTTCGAAGCTTGTTTCTGCTATGCTATGACATCTCTTGATTACCCACTTGCCATGCTCCATTTTTTTCCAAAACTGTTCATTTGGAGACGCATGTGTAGACTTTAGCCTCAATTTGTTTTAATCTTTTTTTACTTTAAGCTTTTAAGAAAATTGTTATTCAAATTTCTAAAACGAATGTTCCTTTTTATAACCAAACTACTCTACTCATTTTTATTCTTATTTCAAACAAGTCTTTTATAAAATCAGAAAATAAATACATTTTTACCAACAAAAAAAATCCAAGTTGAAAAAGTAGTTAAAAAAAGATACAAAAATTCTATAGATTTATTGTTCTTACAGTCTAGGTAAATTTAAAAATCAGAAAAGTGTGTGTCTTTATAAGCTTAGGTATATAGAATGCATATCTTCTATATAATTCAAGAAAATAAAAAATATTAAAACTTATTTTTAATTCCAGTAAAACAAAACAAACAAACAAATAAGAATATAATAATTGTTAAAGAAAAAAAAATAGGTAAATTTAAATAAAAAATGAATTATGTTGAAATACATAAACATAACATGCCCAAATCTTATGAAACAAAATTTAACAGATTTTAACAAAATTGCTGCAAAGTATATTTGTGAAAAAATGAATTAGTGTTAATTATATACCTACGATAAGTAAATAAAAATTAGAACATCAAAGAAAATTTAAAAAAAACTGTTATCACAATCATTCACGCATTTACAAAATAGAAAATTTAAAAATAAATAATTTAATTAATTTGAATTGCAATAAAAAACCTAACCTATTACACCTGTTTATCATCACCCTTCGAATGATTGTTCAACATGTGTAATGTATGTATATCGATTTGCTGAAATCATTAATTTTTAAGGATTGAAGGCTGGGATGACAGTTAGTAGCACGTAAATTAGAATAAATACCTACATAACTTATGCTTTTACTTCAAATCAAAAACAGAACCGTGACTTATTTTCAAATGATTTAAAATCTGTTGTCCTTGCACATTGCCAAAGAATTAATTGGCTTTAAATGTTTTGTATTTTGTCCATGGAATTTGAAAAAATGGTTCTATTTTTTTGTTGCCTAAATTTAATAGCTATATGTATTAACTTGTTAAGTTTTCATCACTTTGTTATAGTAGAATGTTCATTATATGAACATTTTTATTAAAAAAAAAATCATTGTACGAGCATGTATAAACATTATGTAAATAACATCTATTGATCGATTTGTGTATGTGTTTGTGTATATTATGTAAAAATGTGCATCTTAATGTTAATTTTTAAAATATTATTTGTTTTCACTTGCAGAAGCTAAAAAATGCTGTATTCCTAATGATCTTTTACTTTGTGAAAAAAGAAAGACTCACATCAAATTAACACATCACAAGAACACAAATACACTAAAGCAAAAAATAAATAAAAAAATTAATAGTAAATACCAGATATAAGAATCTACGAGTAAAAACAAAAAATTCAACAAAATCATTATTTGTTTAAGTGCTAAATAAATGTAATAAATGGAATGAAAGAAAAATTATCACAAATAATTATTTATACTGTTTTATTTTCGTAAGTTGAAAAAATATAATCTGAGTGAGGTAATGGACGTGTTAAATGGTATAAGGTTTGTTTCACACCGAGATTCAAATAGTTTGAGACCGCCAGATTAAGTTGTTTTTAGTGCGAACCCGTCCTACAAGAGAAAAATTGGGGAGATGGACACAATCCCGAAATTCTGAATCCAGTTAATCTAAAATCCCAAAAATCCAGAGTCCTGAGAACCCAGAATCCCGAAAACCCAAAATCACGAAAACCCAAAATCCCAAAATCCCGAAAGCCTAAAATCCCGAAAACCCAAAATCCCGATAATCCAAATTCCAATAAGGCCAAAATCCCGAAAATTAAATTGAAAAAAAATATATATAAAAATATATACATTTTAATTCTCTGGGCGAGCTTTAAGGTTCTCCCAAACCAACGCGAATGCGGAGCGATTCACAGCGAATCATTCACAATAGAAAAAAATATGACAAATACACAACGCTAAACACCATCAAAAATTCGCCACCGCCGCGAATTCGCGTTGGTTTGGGAGAGCCTCTAAGCCGAATTATCACTAAAGTTCTGATATCGACAGATAAAATATTCTTAAATTGGAAACATGAGTAGAATCCACGGATACTTTAATACGCTTTTGCTCCTCCATATTTTCCAATGTAAAAATATTTTTTGTAAGGATAGCGTTATAGTAGGCGTGTTTTGTTCATATTAAGCCAAACTTTTAGTTATATACAAAATTTTGAATTTAAAAAACGGCCGGGGTTTTTTGGTATTTCGAGATTTTGGATTTTGGGTTTTCGTTATTTCGATTTTCGGGGTTCTGACTCTAACCCAAAAAATTTGTACTCTTTTGGACCAAAGAGAGCGCTCACGAGAGAATACAAATTTCCGCTCCTTGCCAGATAAATTTCTTGTGACCATTTCGTACTGGTTGTCAAATGCCACGTGTTTGGTGTTGGTTGACTTATGATTGCCCTACGGCAGCTCTAGCCATAAATTTCGTTTGACGTGGTGCAAATTAGTGGCAAAACCTTTCCCGACATTTTGACAGTTTTATTTTTTCTGACAATATTTCAACCCCACTCGTCCCATTTGGACAGTTTGTCCGAAATATTGTGATTATGACAACATTTTTAGAACTAGGTTTTTTAAGATTTTAAATGTAAGCTATATGCCATTAATACTTGAAAATGAGCAATGAAACATTATTCCATTAGAACTAAAAATCGATCAATTCAATCGATTTTTTCACTTTTTTCTTGAAACAACATCTGGAACACAAAGTGACTTGTTGAATTTACTAAGTTTATTTTTCCTTTAACGCAGTTTTGCAGAAAACTCTGATATTTGCATTAATTCAAAAGCGTTTTATTCATGATTAACTCTGAACAGTGTAGTCAATATAGATTAAAAAAAAACATTGGAGAAGAAATTTTCTTGATTATGTTAAAGTACCATACAGAGAGCACCATACACCCATCGTAGGGTTGCCGCTATATTGATTTAAAGAGTGAGTTTGTTTTTAACGAATTATTTCCGTAATTTAAGATTTATCGAAAAAATAAAAATGCATTCCTATCATAAAGAGAAAGTTCTACAAATTTGATTATATAATGTATTTTTTCAAAGTTTGTGTATATAACGAGTTTAAACCAATATTTTAAGCAAAAAATATGAAATTTATGGTTTCGTGCCGCGGTTCCTCAAAAAAAAAACAAAAACAAAAGTTTTTTTTCTTTTTTTTTTTATTTTATTTTAATATTATTTATTATCATTTTTTTTCTTATTTATTGATTCTTAAAATTTTTTTAATTGCTAAAGAGAAGCCGCTGTCCTAAGCGAGGCTGCACTTCTCAGTAGCTTGGTGAATTAAAGACTAATTTTACAATTCTTATTTATTTCTAAGCTAAGTTCGGTATTGGGAAAAGAATGCACTTGTTGACAAAATATTCATATTTCATTTGAGTCAAATGAAATATGAGTATCAGTTTATTATGTGCAGGGAAGAAGGGGGTGTATCCGTTATGGACATGTTTTGCAAATAAAGCAAAAATGGCGTGCGTGTTATGGAATTTGTGGATATGCCGTTAGGCAAAGGGGAGTGTGTGGGATAATCGGGGTTTGATTATAGGTGGAGTCTGGGACGTAACATGAAGTTCAAACTTTTTTAGTCAAATATTTATTTTTTTTTTCTCTCAGTATTACACAAAAATTTCTTTTCAAAGTTCTAGAAATCACTTCAATTTTAATGCGGTTTTCGGTACTGAGTAGAAAATCAACCCATGTTTTCAAAAATACCTTTAAGCTTGCTACAACTTGCGTAAACTTTTTTTAATTTTAATGAAATAAATGGTGAGAAACGTCAATGGAAAGGTGTATTCAAACGCTATCGAAACATCCACGCTGCCGCAAATAACCAACCCTAATGTCTTTGAATGGCTTTATTTGCTAAACCAAGCCTTCAAAATTATTGCGGTTTTCAGTACTGAGTATAGAAAATTAATTCATCTTTTCAAAAATGTCAAAAAAAAACATTTGTCAGGGCCTGGTTAGTGACAAATTCGCTTCGAAAGTTACTTTACCGGATTTTAACGATTTTCTGCCTCCAACTACCTACCTTAATGTATTTGGATGTTGATATTTCTGAAAAAAAGCCTTAAAGGAGGTTAAAATATAAAATGGGTTATTCAAATTTTCCAGAGCTTTCCAAAACTAAAAATAGAAACCTACTATGAAATATGGTTTTCGAAACATAGGCATCCAAAGTGATATTCGATTATTTGCATTTAGCCTGAAAATGCCATTGGATAGATATATTTTCACCGCCAAGCCATGCAAATGGTTTCGGTTTTCAAATACCACATTATCTATTTAAAAGCTATTTATTTTTGAAAACCAAAAGCTTCTACAATGTCTAGTTTATTAAATATTTGCGTCCAATATAATTTTTTTATCTAACGAACCAAGCTTTCAAAATGGTTGCGACTTTCAATTCTGAATAGGAAATCCATACACCTTTCCAAAAATGTAAAAATTTTGTCACACAAATTTTTCATGGATTTCGGAAAAAACCATGGACTAACCCCTTGTCATTTTTTCAAACAAAAAAAAAACTTTTTTTCAAAGTTAATGAAGTAAATCGTGTCGTACGAGTACCTTTATGGAAAGGTCTATTCAAACGCAATCGACACATCGACACCAAATTTTCGTTCATCGTATGGTTGAGGAAATATTCACTCCAAACCAATTTTACTGATTTTCTGCCTCCAAATATCTACCTTAATGTGTTTGGATGACGATATTTCCAAAACCGAACCTTTAAGAAGATAGAAAAATAAAAAAAAATTGATAGAAATTTTCAAAAGCTTTTCAAAACTGAAAATAAGAACCATCTACGGTGTCTGTATCTCGAAATATACGCATACAAATTTACTTGCGTAGTCTTGCTTAGACTTGTGTAAGCTTGCGTAAACTTTTTTAATTTTAATAGAATAAATCGTGATATACGTCAATGGAAAGGTCTATTCAAACCCTATCGATGCATCCACTCCACATTGTTGTTCATGATCTGGTTTGTAAAATCTCGACTGAAGAGGCAAAGTATCTTATCCGTTTTATTGAACCGTGTTCCTATTTTTGGAAGCACTATTCTTTCTTATCACCATCCTGCTATCTCACTTCTTTCTCCTTTTATAAGCCAAAATAGTTTCGTCTTATGTCTGAAAATCAGATGTGAGTAAAATATTTTAAAACATCGTAAGATGTTATGATCAATCGTTTTCAAAAACCTTATGCAGAGTTAAAATGATTTTATCTTTAGAATTTTGTTTTGTTCTGAAATGGTAAAATATATTTTGTTGAGTTAAGATTCCTTGCCATGTGTCAGCAAAAAAAAATTTCCTTATGTCGATTTCAGATGAAAGCTTTTGAAAAACTATGGCAAATTGAAAAAAGTCAAATCATCCTGTGTTGACATAAGATATTTTTATAAATTTAAAACTGTGATTTTCCTTCCCTTAAGTAGACATAAGATACTTTGACGTTTGCAAAGTAAAACAAAAACCAACAATAAACTATGACATAAGATACCTTCAATGACAGTTTGGTTTCAAATTAAATTCAGCCCGCATGCAATTTACATGAGCTATGTAAAATTTCAGTCAAAACCTTTTAGGTAAAAAGAAATCTCTGTACCTAACGGAACAAAAATTAATGTAAGTTGTGTGCTTTTATATTGATATCTGAAGGAGCAGAATATTACGTTGTTTAAATACTAAAAGGTCAAAACATAAAAATACAGATTTTGTTAACACTTTTAACTCAAATCATACATACATATATAAAAAAGAAGAATAGCCACAGTTACTACAAGTGATGAGAATATGTTCTGCATAAAATGGAAATGATTCGATCAAAATAAGCAAAGAAAGGAAAAGGATGCTGGATTTGATTAACTATTAATCTATCAACGGAAAATTGATCGGATATTTAGCCAGATCTATAAGAAAACACCGAAGAAGAATCTAATCATATTCTAAGAATTGTGAATTAAACATTTTTAAGTTTTAAGTTTAAGTTAAACATTTACATTCGTATTTGCAAGAATTTCTTAGGAAAGTCTTAGACAGCTGTCATCGAGATAGTCATTGCCTAAATAGGTAAGCGATCCCTATATTTTTAAACGCATTCCGAAAAATGTCTTAATAATAACTCATTTATTCAATGATTTTGATTTAACTTTTGGGTACGTTCCCAAGTAGATTTTTATTTATTTCGAAACTAGTCAATTAAAAAAACTATTAACTTTTGCCTTCAACATTATTTTCATTGAACATTTCTTCTGTAATAATATTTAGACACGCAATTCCAGTGTCTTTGTTTTCCAAACTGTACAAATGTTTAAAAATGCTTTTGGAGTTTGACGAAAGTTCTAAAGTTAAATATTGCTTGAAATAGATTTAAAGTTACGAGTGTGACAAATTTGAAATAAAATATATCCTTTTTACTGTTTTATACAAAAATTTTCTTTCGTAACTGTTAATTTCAGTTCTTATGATTGTGACTTCAAAAAGCATATTAATAATTTCTTGAAAGAATGTATTAGGCGAAATTTTCAAAATTTTAAACTACAATGTTCAAACCCTTTTGTTCAGTTCCTATTTATTAGTGTATTTTAAGTAAAAAAAACATATTTTTAAGGGGATTTTGAGTTGAAATTCCCCTTCCATATCTTTTATTTCCCTTATATATGCAAATAAATATATATATAAATATATTTATATTTTCTCGATGCTTGTACAATTTTTTAAATGTTGCTTAATACAGTCATATAGTGGAAGGTCTATCGATATGTTATGTTTTTTGAAACTTTTAGTTTTAATCAGGTTGTATCTGCCTTGAATAAATGCAATGAAATTTCATCTTGTCTTAATTATTTTAACTTGAACATTAAGACTTTATTTTATTTTGACATATCTAAGAATTGCATTCTAAAAAAAACAAGGCACGCATCGAATATCTTGGACGTGTAAACCTTCCGAGGTGCAAATGTGGACTCTGACCATTTTCTTGTTGTGACAAAGTTCAGAGCCAGACTGTCCAATGAAAAGAAAGCGAAGACCGCACAAAGAAAGAAATTCAACATATCATGCCTTAGCACATCTGAAAAAGCCAGAGACTAAAGTGAGCAATTAAGCGGGAAATTTTCTGCGGCACCCCCACCCCCAGTGAAACTTGTATCGCGACATCATTAAAGCTATCATCCCCCTTGAAAAAAGAACCCGTGATATGATGAGAAATGCGCGGTATTGAATCAGGAGACGAAAAATGCACCTATGCAAATGCTGCACCGGAAAACAAGAGCAACAAGACAGGAGTACCGCGAAAAGATTAGGAAAGTGATAAAAAGGCTGCGTAGAAAGAAAATAGCATTTGCAACCTCTCAGCTCAGGTATCTCGACGAGTCTAGTATTGCCGCCAACACCCGCCGGCTCTACAAAACAGCCAAGCAACTGGCATGTGGATATAAAACCGGCACGCAAGCTCTTGGAAACAGCGAAGGGAATGTAGTCACCGAAGCACAGGGAATTGTAGACGTTTTTAAGCAGCATTTCCAGCAGCTGCTCAATGGACATTCTGTAGAGGAAGAGACAGGAGAACAAAGAACCATAAAACCAGTCAATGAAGATCCAGTCCCAGCGCCCAGTACTGAAGAGATTAAGAAAGCCTTCCAGAAGCTTAAGAACTCTACAAGTATGGAGGAAATGTCCTGGTAGGGTGCATGCACCAGCTCATCAACCAAGTGTGGGAGGAGGAAAGTATGCCTGACGGCTGGTCAATTAGCCCAATCTACAAAAAAGGCGATCCTATGTCCTGCAAAAACTACAGAGGTATATCCCAATCCCTGCTTAATGTTGCATACAAGATCAACGTACTATGTGAGCGTCTTAAACCTTTCTGTAACACTATGATTGGCACGTACCAGGGTGGCTTCAGGCCAGGCAGATCAACAATAGACCAAATCTTCACATTGAGGTAAATCCTGGAAAAGACCAACGAGTTTCAAGTCGAGGCCCACCATCTTTTCATCGACTTCCAAGCCGCATATGATACCGTAAACCATCAAGAGCTGCTATTGTCGATGTCCGAACTCGGGATCCAAAAAAATCTGATCCAGCTATGACGCATGACCTTACAAAATACATGGTACAACGTGCAAATGGGTAACAGCTCATCCGAGCTATTCCATAGACATGTACAGGGTTCAGGCAAGGAGATGCCCTATCATGTGACTTCTTCAACCTAGTCCTGGAGTAGATAGTTCGAAAGAGTGGTGTTAACCTGGAAGGCACTATCTTCAACAGGTCTTCGCAACTGCTTGGCTATGCGGACGAAATCGACATCATCGGTAGAAGCATTCACAGCTATTGATGAACAGGCGAAACGCGTTGGTCTTGAAGTGAATGAGGACAAAACAAAGTATATGCTATCCATCGCCTAGGACAAAACGTCACTGTTGGTAGCAGTAATATCGAGGTAGTCAAGAAGTTTACTTACCCCGAGACAAACATCAACCCCACGAATAACACCTTAGTGGAAATTCAACGAAAAAATTACCCTAGCGAACCGCTGCTACTTCGGTTTGGCCAAACAAATACAAAACGCTAATTTAACCAGTTCTACTTTACTGCGCCGAGTTCTGGACGATAATTAAAAAAGGGGAATTGATACTAGGCACCAGCGTTACCACCCTATAGATGATTGAGCGCAGTATATTTGAGAAAAAAGCGCAGTAGATTGCAATATGCCGCAGTAGATCCTACAATATATACAATACAAATAAAAAAAATTAAATTTGTTTGATTCCACAGGAAATCAAGTCAGCAATAACAAAAAAAAAAAAAAAAAACAAAAAGTTTTACAGGCTAAACTTACAAAAATTTACATTCTGTTTAAAGAATTCATAAAAATATTTTCTAACTTTCTTTAAATTCGCCAATTATGAATTTAAATTTATTGAAGAAGTCGGGATGGACGCGTTCACAGTTAACTTTGAATTATGTTCGAAATTCTTAAAAGAGGAGTAGATTCGTTTCACTACGCAGTAGGTTTTCATTTGGGACTAAACGCAGTAGATCTACTGCTAAAGGAGTAAAGAGGCAGCACTGCTAGGCACTTCCGAAAGAAAAATTCATCGGCGGATATTTGGTTCAATATGCGAGGAAGGCGAATGGAAGAGAATATTCAATTCAATCGTGAATTGTACGAGCTGTACCATGGTGTGGATGTAGTCCAACGAGCCAAAATACGTTGACAACACTGGCTCGATCCCATCGAGCGAATGGACAACAACGCTCCAGCCAAAAAAATCTTCGAATCCCATCCCCCAGGTTCAAGACGACCAGGAAGGCCGAACCTCCGCTACTGGGACCAGGCGGTCTCACACGCAAGAACGCTTGGCCTCAATGACTGGAGGAAGCGTGTGAGGGACCACAACCGATGGAAGACCGCAATATCTCAGGCAGAGACCCTCCGTGGATCGGGAGCCGGATAAGTAAGTAAGTAAGTAAGTGATTTGAGTTCCTTCTGTGTTTACTTATTCATAAGCTTCACAATGCTTTTAAATTTAATAATTGAAAAATTAACACCTAAATTTAAATTTTCTTAATATTTAAAATAGCAACATATACATACATATGTACATGGATGCATAATATCCATAGATACTTACTTATATAAATTTAGATAAACTCAAATTAAATTCGAAATCAATTGTACAAATAACCAGCATGTTTAAGTGATTGCTATAAATGTTAACACAAGTTAAAATGACCTTAAATCTATTATTTGTTCAGCTTATTTAATGCGACTGAATACAGATATGAATATAGATAAAAAAATTGAGTTGAATTGCAATACTGTATCTTTAAGGCAAATATACATTTTATCTATTGATGAATTCTTTAAAAAAAATAAATTCAATGTCATTTATGTTTACCTTCTCGAGAATTTCAAGGTTCATCCTTGATCTCATTTGTTTTTAGGAAATAAATACTTTCACAATGAAAATTACTAATAAAAAAAGTAAAAACATAAAACAGAACAACAGAAAACATAAATTTTCTTATATAAATTTTATTTCACATAAATAAGTTCATTTTATACTCTAATCTTTACAATTCTTTTCTATACTAATTTTTTTTGTTTTCGAAAAATCATTTTCTTTGATTCCGATAACAGAGTAGTTTTGCAATAAAGTTAATAATTATAAAGACCGACTTAAAAATGCAGGTCATTTTAAAACTTCGAAAAAGTAACTAATAACTAGAGAACACAATTTATTTTGTTATGTATTTTTTTTTTTTTAATAGAAAACCGAGATGTATGTACATTCCCAGACACTTTAGTCATATCACATACAATGCCTTTTGTTCATTTTTTTTTGTTTATAAATACAAAAAACTTTAACTAAAAGAAAATTTTGAAAAGTATCTGAGAAGACACAATTTCGAATAAGAAAATTAGAAATCTTATAACATTCACTCACAGATTCACAATTTATTTATAGACAACAACAACATCCATACTCGACACGCAGCACAGCTACAATCTATAACCTTACCTACATTTTATGTGTATTAATTTTTGTTTTTTCTTATTTTTTACAAACAAATAATTACTTAAAAAACTTTAATTAAAAAGCTGATGAGCATAATACTCGTAAGCATAAACAGTCAGTCATATAAAATCATTAATTACAATTTTCCTTATAATTTGTTTTTTTTTTTTTAATAAACTAATAAGGCAGCAGTAGGCTAGGAGGTGACTGTAATCTCGGTGGTTTCTGGCGATGGCGTTGGTGCTAATGGTGTTAACGTTGTCGTTGGCGTTGGCGTGGAGCTTGTGTTTGGCTCGGAGCTTGTACTTGTTGGCAATACAGATGCTGAAGTGACTGCGGTTGCATCCGCCTCAGGAGTTACAGCTTTTTGGTTGGGAAATAGCACCGAATAGGGCGGTGGGGGATCGAGTTCCTCATAGTTCGGTGGCGTCGACTGGTGCTCGATTGTGATGTTACCCTGTTGCATGGAGGCGTCAGAATCACTGTGGGCTGATTGCGATGCAGAAGCTGTAATTGTGTGATCGGTTTTGTTAAGGAAACAGCATTCTAGTTGTTGACCAACAAAAATGTAAAATACAAAATAGCACCCTTAGCCAGAGAAAATTATACCGAAAACCAATAAAATTAAAGAAAACACAAAATCTTACCCCAGAGACCACAAATGAGCAACGCTCCACCACACAGAAGCATGCCCAGCATTAAATACCCCCAGGGACCGTATTTCGAGAGGTCACTATTTAGACCCAGACGTGTTGAGTTGCGTCTTGTGTAACCACTTCCACTGGCCATATTTTCACCAACGACATGTGTTTTATTTTTTGCATTGCCATCGGATTTATCAGCAGTTGGTGATGAATTTTTGGTTATGTTTGCTTCGATATTTGGAGGCGGAGCATCGAAGGCGAAGAGATTTCGAAAGATTTCTATCGCCCAGTGTTCGAGAATGTCACTTTCGACACCGTCGTCAATTTTCTTGCGATTCCAACACATATCGTAGTCTTCGTCACTATCGTATTCATTGCTGTATGGACAGTGCCGTATGCCATCACATACTAGGGCTTTGGAAATGCAAAGTAAAGGTTCCAGGCTGCAATGAGAAATTAAAGTTTTTAAACTATTTTGTTAAAAAAAAAATATATAAAATTGCTTTCTTTTAAATTTATAACATCAAGGATGGCTACGTGCCCGGATAAATATACGTCAGGGTAATAGGGCTCTGTAAACTCTCGCACCATAATCGAGAATTTTCAAAGTTCTTTAGATCTTTTTGTTCCGTCAAAAATTGAGCATTTCTTCAGTATTTAATAAAATTGTGAAAATGAGGAATCTCTGAACTGCTGAAAGAAAATAACATCGTCTTTTCAATGAGCGAGGGTGCGGTGCCCTGCGGATAATTGAAAGGTGAGCTGATGATGATCGTTGGATCCATCAGAGCAATGAACTGTCAAACATGAGTTTCTTTCTCAGTGAAACATAAGGAACCTTTCACTACAAACATATACCTCCGCAAAGCATTGCACAAACCGCTTAAGGCTACACTGCTAACTGAGAACCTCATCAGTTTCAAAAAAACACATAATTGCTCATAAAGTTCATGAGAAAACAAGAACTTTCCACCACCTTTTGTTGACTAAAGAAAGGACAAAAAACCCTTGTTAAAGAGGAAGAAAAAACCACACCAACAGTAAGAGAGGTCGAAAAGATGCAGAAAAGCTTCAGCGGAAAAGAGTGAAATAATCTACATCGGCATTCATGAATCATTTTGAAGCCTGCAAGTAATAACAATGGGTACACCAACCGTGGTGGAGACACTCAGTCACAGCTAAAGATCTAAAAAAACACTACTTCGATCAATTTCTTAACAATGATGGAACTCATTCAGAGCTTTTGTCTGTAGATCACCTCCTTTAGGAGCAGAGAATACATCAACTCATCGTTAAATAGGGTCGCGGAAAAACTTGTCCAGTCATTGGAACCTTTGTACCATCACCACCACAGTTAAAAGTCGTATAAGCCTTAAAAACAGCTAGTATAAAACAGAAAAAAAGGTAGCAACACTATAATCGTCTGTTGGAATAACTGGCGGTACAATTTGGCTGAAGTCTTGGCACACAGTATCAAGGATTTCTGAACGTTCCAAGGAGCCAGCTTTGACTCGTCGTAGCGGAAATTATCGGATATCCAGACCAAAACCAAAACAAGAAAATACTGTGAGAAAATTCGAAAACGAAAGGCTACAATTTCAAAAAATCACCAGGTCCTTTTCTGATCAAGTCTCTCGTTCTCTCTTGAATACGAGTAGTTCTTTGTCACTTAATTCAATCATTTCGGGAAGCCATCATAATGCTGATTTTGACATATTGGGCCTCTAACTACAGCAAAACCTCTAGTTTGACGAACAATGCAAGCAAGTAAAAGGTATATAAAGAGGTGCTGCATAGAGGAACCAGCACCAGAGCTACTGGCAAAAAAAAAAGAGTGGACCACCGGCTTCCCAGAAGAAAAAATGAGCATCGGAAGCGAGTGATTGAGGAAATAGAGGGATGTTGTTGCAGGAATGAAGTTTGGTTTTACCAAAAGTAAAAAGAACTTCCTTGTGTCGTTTTTGCAAATTGTATAACGGTGCTACCGATCAAGAATCAAATTCTTTTGCCCTGCAGATTGCAGCATTCAACCTGTATGACGTAGGCTAACAATTTTGTCTAACCTTCCTTGACGAAGTGAAGATAGTTAAATCTATAGTAAAGCTGCCTGTGCTGCTGATGGTTTTGTGGCCAATCTGTTCAAAGTGGTGCGGTGGCTGGGAATGAATTGGTTAGGAGTATGCACCAGCTCATGTGAAAAATATGGTCGAGGGAAAGCATGCCCGAAGCATGCATGGAACCATAGCATTGTTTGCCCGATTCTAAAGAAAGGTGATCCTCTGGACTGCACTAATTACTATTTATTTACCTACGCTGACAATATCGTCAGCATAATTGAACGAATAGAGTTAGTGGTGCTTCATGAGAAGGAATCCAAGAAAATAGGTTTCACGCAAGTGAAAGAGGACCTCAACCAACTTGGGGTGTGAAACTGGAGACAGCTAGCTAGAAACCAAATCGGCTGAAAGAAGCTTGTTGGTTGAGACGCTGGCCATTTTAAGTAAACGTTAAAAATTTAAAAATTTCATATACTTAATGTTTTATGGCTTAATAATTTGCCCGGTAGATATTTAGTCTCTAATAAGTTGTGAAAATTATAATCTAATCAAGCAATGTTTTCTATGTTTTTTTTATGATTTTTGCTATCTTGATATCAAGTTAGGGAAAGTATCATCTAAAAGAGGGTCAGAAAGTGCTAATACCGAATGGTTTATGGCTTTTAACAGTTTGTCATTAATTAGTCTTTAATTTTTTGTAAAAATTTTGAATTTGTCATGCAATGTTCTCCACGTTTATTGTATTCTTTGCTAATTTGACATCAACTTAGCATAGCACAACCTAAAAAAGGGGTAAATGGTTATGGCTTAATTATTCATTGTTAACTAGTTGTTAAAAAGTTTTGATAGTTTCAAATTTTCGCTCTATGTTTTCTATGTTTTTTTTTCGAAAAGTGGTAAGAACTTCTAGAACATAACATCATAATTGCTTAGTAATTTGTCTTTAACAAGTCATTAATTAGTTTGTGACAGAACAATTTTTTTGTTTTTTTCTATTTATTTTTTTCTCTCTTAAAAACCTTATTTGACCTAGTGAAAGGTAAATAAAGGAATAAACAGTTCAATAAATCAAATCCTTTTTGAATGTTATTTCATACGAATTAAGAAATTTGAACAAAAAACATAGAAAACATAACATGACAATGATAAAACTGTCACATCTAATAAATTACTAATTAAAGATAAATTATAACTCTATTAAAATTGAAAATATTGCGTGACTAGATTAAAATTTGTAACACCTAATTAAAGACTAACTAATGGCAAATTATAAAGCCATAAGACTTTGAGACTTCTTATAGTTTTTACCGCTTTTCGAGATTTGCCAAGTAAACAAAGCACCCGAAGAAACATAGAAAATGTTGAACGACAAATTCAAAATTATTACAACTAATTAAAGACTAATAAAAGGCAAATTATTCACCTACCTATTATTCGATTCATCAAAGCTGCCTTGCTAACATGACACTCATAAAAAGCAAATAACCCAAAAAACATAGAAAACGTTTCACGATCAAATTTTTTTTGAACAGCTAAGATATTAACGACTAATTAACTTAAAATTACTAAGTAATAAATATCAGATATAAGAATTTTTTTTCTAATTTTCTTCGGAGTGCTTTTTTAACTTGATATCAAGTTAGCGAAGCACCAAAAAAACACGTACATACATTGAATGACAAATTCAAAATTGTCACAACTAAATAACAACTAATTAATTGCAAATAATCCATATTCCCATTTTTCGCTTTGCAAAGTGTATGAATGTCAATCATAGAAAACAAATAACCCAAAAAACATAGAAAACATTGGACGATGAAATTTAATATTTGCAACTAATTAACGGCTGATTAATTTTCAACAGGATGTTTGATGTTTAATGATATCAGGTAAGCAAAGCACCAAAAAAAAACATTGAAAACATTGAACTACATATTCAAAATTATCACAACTAATTAACGGCAAATTATCCACCTATTCATTTTTCGATTCGTCAAAGTTGCTATGCTAACTTGACAATCATCATTTTTACCATGATTTCTCCAATATGCCACAGGAAACAATTTTATGTAAAAAAAAATCATAACGACAAACAATAAACTGCAGCATTGTTACTTACCCAATTTTCAAACAAGGATGTTTATTATCGTCCTGGCATGCCTCACCTTTCCCCAGAACGGTTATCATCAATTTCGATGACAATACATGTCCACCATGTTCCCATACCACACGTAATCGTCCTTGAAATAATTTAACTGGATCTTCCATATCCACTGAGCTATCTTCTAATTGACAAGGATCAACCTGCCATGATGGTATTTGTGGTTCCAATGAACTAAACTAGAATTATAAACATCAACAATAAACACAAAAAAAAATTAATATCTATGCTGATACCTGATTATAAAAAATACAAAATTTCCATAAAATACAATACAGTTTTTTTTTTTAATTCAACCGTAAATAAAAAAAATATTCCTGTCTTAAAAAAAGTTTTATATAAACGCACAAACAAAAAAAGTTAAATTTTATTAAGTTTGTATGCAGATCACGTATGCAGATGTGCGGAATGAAATTAAAAAATAATTTCAACAAAATTGTTGTTGAATACAAATCAAAGTGTGCAAAATATAGGTATCTGTGTTATGTTTTATTTTTTTTTATTTATTTTTATTTTTTATATTTCAATTTAGATTTTTTGTTGTTTTTTGCCGCTCTGAGATGAGTTTGAGATTACCAAATAACAAGCCCAATACGAGAGTGGATTTTAAACAGTTTTGATTTGAAGTTTTAAACAGATTTGCATTTTTTTATTATCACATTTAATTTTTCTCTTTGTGTATTGTGTTATTGTTTTCATTAATTTGAAAAGAAGTCAAAATAAATAAACAAAAGTGGTTCTGATTGGTTTTGAATTTTGTGGATTCCGGATACAAGATAGGTAAGGTTAGGTTAATGGGCTGACGGTTGATTTTGTTACCTTCACACTTTAATCAATGTAAATCCTTTGTGATACCCTAGGTATTGTGAACCCCAAAAAAAATAAAACCTATGATAAATCCCATGACAATCAAGCTCGTTGCGGGTGTTGATGCTAAAACTCATGAACATCACCATCAGCTGTAGCCTGAGAGGTCGGTAAGTGTTTCTTAGTCATTCACGAAATGTCTGTCGTTGCACAATCACCTGGATGAGGAGAAGACGACGCCGTTTAAGGGTGTGGTTTACCCCCACTTAAAAGATCATCTCTCCACCAGGCCCGTAGCAGCAGTGGCTCCATATAACGTCTGGTGGATGAGTTTGGTAGATCAGTGATTAGTATATGTGTCCGTTTGTTCGGTCAGGATCGGTACACAGTCACTAGTTTGGAGAAGGAACGACGCCCTTCGAGGGTGTGATCCTTCCTTTATCCCCGCTTGAGAAATCATCCCTGCACTCGGCCCGTTGAAGCAGTGGCTCCATGCAACGACCGCTGGATGAGTTTGATAGGTCAGTGGTTGGTGTATATGTGTCCGTTCGTTTGTGGTTGGAGAAGTTTACAATTTCGTGGTTGGAAGGTTAAAAAGTTTCAAGATATTTGGTAGCGTTAATGAATTTCAACAGATTTTTACTTGAAATGTCAGAGAGTTCTTCCAAGTCGCTGAAGAATTCACTCCCTAGAAGCCTATTTCTCAGATGGTAAAGCGCAGGGTAGTGGCACCGGCAGTGAGAAATCATCACATCCCCTGCATAGGTCATCCAAACTAAGTTTCATCTTTTTCTTGTGGTAACCCAGGTGGTTGTGACCAGTGGTGATGCTCAAGAGAAGGGAAAGAGACTTTTTCTTTCGAGAGTTGATCCTAATCTTACCAGCTCGTCAGCGCTTTCATTATTTGGGACACCATTGTGGCCCGGAACCTAGCAGAGTCTTATGTTGTGCTGTGCAACAAGAACCAGAAGCTCTTCGCGACAGCAAGTTACAAGCTTCGATTTAATTTCAATTGCAGAAATCTTTATTATTGCTGCTTGGATATCAATAAAAAAGGTGATATCAGCTTGTCATTGAGACCTATCGAGCAGATTTTGTTACTGCCAGGACCTCAGCTTAAAAGACACTGCTGTAATCAGGATGTCTGAATGAGATGGCTTGTCCGTTGGTTTCTGAAAAGAGCCCTGAACAAACACCAGTACCATCTTGGAACCGTCGGTGTATATAGCTATCATTGATTCGCAAGTAGACGGCTCGTTCGTTTGCCAAACTTCCCTGCTAGGAAAGGTGGTTGTGAGCGGCTTGTGGAAGTCTAAACAAGATGCAACATAGGATCTTCAAATGCGCCACACTTAATTTTTTTTACTTTTATCTTGTAACCATTTTCGACGATCATTAAATATTTTTTTATCTCGTTAAGGAGTAAATAAGGAGTTAAAAAACAACACAGTTAGGTGGGGCTTATGTGCAATAATAGCTCTGAGCACCAGAGCGTTATCATTACAGAATGTATCTACAATTTAAACATTTTCTGAAATGACTAAATAAACGTTTCGTCGGTATAAACGATTAAAAATTCAGCTTGAATTTCATTGTTTTATGAGTACAAAATCTCATTAATAGCATACATATTTTGTGATGAGATATGAAAGGAATTTTGTCTAAGTACCTGGTACCCACAGTTTTTTTTTCAATATTTTAAATATATTCGTAAATGAAATGCGTTTTGAATTTGAATTATTCGTGCCGGAAATCTTAATCAGATACTCGTATATATACGTACTTAAACTACAAATAATAAAATTTACTACTTATGTATTAAAGTCAATGCGTGCATAAGTATCCAACATTAAATTTAAAAAAAAAAATAATCATAAATATTGGTATGTGGAATAAGTTAAGCGCCATAAAATTGCTAACTAATGACGTCTGTTGCGCGACAATGTGATTTTTATTTGAAAACCTTGCGCCAGAAAACGTGTCGGTTTTTTGCAGCACCACGCTTATATATGAAAATAAGTGTGCGCCCTGGCCAACTAAATGCGTCAAATAGTATAAATTCGTGTAGAATTTATTTCCTGAAATCTCGTTTTGAATATTAATTTGCCAATTTCTATATAAATTAAGGAAGTTTTTTTTTTACTTTTCTTCTATGTAACTTTATGTATGAAATATTAAATTTATTCAGCAATGCAAAATATTCTTTAAATGAAAATATAGTGTGAGAATGCAAATTTAATTATGTTAAGTAGATACAAGTGTATTACTAATAAACTTTTATTTTGAAAAGAAAAATAATTATTAAATTCCTGTTGACAACAAATTTTTTATTTTTACTATGCGAGCTGTGAGGTAGTTTTCATTTTGCCCCTCTTTTATGCTTTCAGGGGTGCTGAATCTGAATATGATGTTTGTGTCCAAAATTTGCAACATGCAAAAATTTCGCCAAAAATGGTACACAAATGAAAATTGACTGGATTTTTCAAACTACGTGGTCTAAGACAAAGGTTATCGATTTCTGAATGATGAACAAAAGTATTTGAAAAATTCGAAAAGAGTTTTAAAGTAAAACTTTTACACTTTAGAATGACTATAAACATTTTTTCGATGTAATTTTCGAATAATTAATAGTTTTCGAGCCATTAGTTAAAAACTCCCAAAAAATGCATTTTTGCATAATTTTTTGCATTTTTTTTTCCATGTTGCATTTTGGTCGCAAACTTCAGATTTGGAATAAAAAAACATAAAAGATGGACACAATCATAAGTACCCCACCATACCCGTGTTTTATTGGGAAAGCTATCGATTCCATAGTATAGCAGGATTTTATGCAAATAACAAAAACAATATCGGCAGTAGACTCACTGCCGATAAGATTTAAAGTTGAATCCTACTACGGGTAAACTTTTGACGTTTGTGCGAGTATCGAAATCAATTGAATAGAATTTTGGTGTTTCCTTTTTGGTACGATTGATACTTTTATGTATCTCGATGGCTATGTTCGTAGAGTAGAGTTATTTTGAGTGATTAGATTGTTAGTCATGACGATGGTTTTGTAGTTGAAATCGGTGAGGATAAAATTTAACAACTCATCGCCATTGGTGTAGTAAGCAATCACAGTCTAAACAGGCTCTTTTATAGGTGAATGGTTATCAAATTAGTTTTAACTGAAAAATGTACCATTTTTACGAGTATATCATCGTCGTTCAATGAAAACTCCTTAACTCCATTTTTGTAGAAAGCGAGGAACTTCTAATAAAAACGACATACATATCTAATAAAATATAAAGATTTTAGTTCTGTAAAAGGTCTCTTCATCCCAATTGGTCTATTTATAAAGAAAAAAAGGGTTTAAATCAAACAGGGTTGCAGTCAAAATTCTGGTAGAGTCAAAATTCTGTTTTTCAAAACAAAATTCTACCAATAATAAAAATACGGTTTTAAAGATGATAAAAAGCATTCACAGAATTTTGAAAGCAAAATTTTGATCCTGCAAGAATTTCGAGCCCAACCCATTGATTTTTTTAGTGGTTTTGAATGAGAGATGCCATTATTTGTTTTTTGATAAAAGAAAATTTTTAACTAAATCTGGCAGGTTTTTTCCTCAGTCTTTGGTGGAGGTGGGGGCATTACTTTTAAAAATAAGAAATGGTGCATTGGACCATCATAATTGAGGTGTTTATGGTTAGAAAAAAAAATAGAAAATTAAATTAGTTATTACCCTAACCATAAACAGAAGAATTGGCTGTTTTCAATCCCCCACACGTCCCAAAGGCTGTGAAAAAACATGCCAGGCTTAAGTATTTGATATCACGATACATGCTCTCATACTCAGATTTCGGTTTTACATCTACTTCCAAAATTTGCTTACGGTTCTTAGACTACTCGTATACATTGAGATTTAAATATTTTTTTAGATTCCAAAATACATTTTATTTTTGTTTTGTTTGAAACTTTGAGTTCGTGATACAATTTGAATTTAAGAGATTGTGCATAAAAGTCTGTTTCCAAGAGAACTGAAAATCAAAAAAAGAAGTACTCTCTGAGGTATGTACCATTAATAACACTTTTTAATCAAAAGGTTTCATATTGCATTGACTATTATTAATTAATACATATTTTAAGACAAATTTGTGAAGCCATTTTCGAAAAAAATAAACAACAGTTGACTCCCTCCAGGTCGAAATTTAACGGAATATAATAATCAGTTCCAATTATTTTGTTCAAGACCCTGAGAGTTTACAAAAATTGTATAAATAGCCGTGGAAAATATGAGAGATATGTTTAAAAAATCATTGTGGCGTTCTTTGTTTGTCCAAATATTTTTGTATGTATTAAATTCTTAAAACTATTTTAAGGAAATAATTTTGCAGTGCAAATCATAAATTTTTATTTAAACAAAAATGTCAACCCGTTTTTAAGCTTTCAGATTAAAAATTTGTATATACAAAAATAATTTAAGTCCCTTCAGCTAATTATGAAAAAATTCAAATAAAATAAACGTTTTATGGCAGGTACCTACTAATGGGTGATTTTTTAGCTGGTTTGGTTTTGGCAACACTGGTTTTGACAGCTGACGTGTGTTTAGTACCTTGTGTCACTGTCAAACAGCTTCAGTTTGGTTTGCAATTTAACCATGGATCGTCTTACAAATGAACAACGCTTGCAAATTATTGAATTTTACTATCAAAATTCGTGCTCGGTTCGAAATGCTTTTTTATCGAAAAATTGTGTTCAGCGATGAGGCTCATTTTTGGTTGAATGGGTACGTAAATAAGCATAATTGCCGCATTTGGAGTGAAGATCAGCCAGAAGCATTGCAACAGCTACCAATGCATCCCGAAAAAGCCACTGTTTGGTGCAGTTTATGGGCCGGCGGCATTATTGGGCCATATTTCTTCAAAGATGATGCGAATCGCAGCGTTACTGTCAATGGTGAACGCTACCGAGCGATGATAACAAACTTTTTTTTGCCCGAAATGGAAGTTCTTGACTTGCATGATATGTGGTTTCAACAAGACGGTGCCACATGCCACACAGCACGCGAAACAATGGCGCAATTGCGAGGCGAGTTTGGTGAACAGTTAATTTCACGTTTCGGGCCGGTCAATTGGCCGCCTAGATCGTGCGATTTGACACCATTAGATTATTTTTTGTGGGGGTATGTCAAGGTTAATGTCTATAGGGACAAGCCCGCTTCGATTGACGCACTGGAAGCCAACATCCATGCATTCATTCGTGAGATACCGGCCGATATGTGTGAAAGAGTATGCCAAAATTGGACTCAGCGGATGGGCTACCTGAGACGCAGCCGCGGTCAACATTTGCATAAAATTATCTTTAAACATTAAATTGCAAGGTTCAAACTATCGATTCAAATAAATATTTCATTCATTTTTTCGATTTTATTGTGTTTTTTTTTTTTTAAGTTTTAAACCTCTTAAAAAATCACCCGTTATTAACAGCTCTCAAGGGTTAATTTTTATAAATTTTAGTAAAAGATCACACTTATTCTAAGAAGACGAAAAAAATTTATAAAAATCTAGGGAGACTTAAAAAAAACATTTTTCCTAAAGGTTTCGTTATTTCTTAACAAAAGTATTTTTTTCATAAATATTCTAGAGTGTGTTAAAAAACCCTTAAACCGAGTTGAATTTGTAGTTAGTAAAAATAAAAATAAATAAAATATTTAATTAATTATATAAGTTCTCGTAGGCTGATAGTCCAAAAGTAGGCTGACAAAAGAAAAGTCTAAGAATAGAATTATTTTAAAAATATTTAATTTTCAAGAAAAAAAAGTTAACAGATTTTAAAAAACAAAACCAAAAGATATGTTTGGTATTTTATATTTTGTAGAAGCTTCTGTGTAGCAAAAATTATTGAAATCAGAAATACCGTTTCGAAGAAAATCGGAAGTACTAATAATAACCATTTTTTCAATAATGAATTCATATCAGAAAATAGCCTTTATTACGAAAAATGTATTGAAATTTTTTTTAGAAAAATTTTCGGAGCCATTCTTAAGAAAAACAAGATTTTGTAAAATTTCTAGAAAAAAAAAAATTGTATGGCAGGTACCGTTAATGTTGGTTCTAAAAAAATTTTTAAAATGTGAGCGGAGACTTTAAGAAAATCAATCCAGCCATTTTGTCTGAAGCTAAACAGACAGACAGACAGATAAAACTATGAGACCCACTTTTTTCTTTCTTCTTCCTTGTTATCGCAGTGAAAAGCCTGACCAAAATTTCGAGTTACTACATTTGAATTCTGGAACAAATATAAATTTATGCACACGAAATTTCAAAAATCATCGGAGCATTTTATTTATATTTTTTTTTTTTTTTGTGTAGAAATGCAAAATTTACAAAACATTTTTAATCTAAAATTTTGGTATGCAAACAAAAAAAACTAAATTTAAAAAAAATATCAACCAGATTTTGGTATATAAAATTTTCAAGAAGGTATTTTTAAATTTTCTTTTAAATTATAAAACACTTTTTTTGTCGAAAATTTTGGCATGCAATATTATTTAATTTTTTGGAGCTTTTCGGGTTTTACTAAGAAACTAACATTTTTTTTCTTAAATATCAGCAGCGTTATAGCTTTGAACAGTTAGAGAAAGTTTGTGCATTTTTATTATTTGAGAAGCCGGTACACAGTGCACTCTGAAGCAGATCTGTAATCTTTC
This sequence comes from Dasysyrphus albostriatus, assembly GCA_946251815.1. Taxonomy (NCBI): domain Eukaryota; kingdom Metazoa; phylum Arthropoda; class Insecta; order Diptera; family Syrphidae; genus Dasysyrphus; species Dasysyrphus albostriatus. Next base: position 59,203,713 of record OX276337.1, on the reverse strand, counting down.
CAGTAAAAGTATGAGTACCCAGTACCTTGTACTTTTACTTGTACTTGCTAAAAAACAAGTACCATGTACTTGGTACTTAAAACACACCAACTACAAGCACTTTGTCAACTACTTCGTTACAAATACACGTACTTGGTATTTTAATACTGCCCATTTCAATTACTTTTCAAGTACAAGTCCATTTGAAGTACTTTTCAAGAACGATTCGTTTAGTAGTCTCTGAGCTACCAACTAATGACTATTTCAACTCAAAAACACAATTCACGGTGGCTGATGGAATCTCGTTGTCTTGGCGTCATCTCGTTAAAGTTTCGCAATACTTACTCGTCATTATTCTATAGCTCAAACAGACTACTAAACGAATTGTACTTGAAAAGTACTTTAAATTGACTTGTACTAGAAAAGTAATTGAAATGGACTTGTTCTTGAAAATTACTTGAAAATGTATTAGGCAGTATCATAAAGTACAAGTATTTGAAACAAAGTACTTGACAAAGTACTTGTACTTGGTGTTTTTCAAGTAGCAAGTACATATTTTTTATTTAAGTCAAGTACAAGTAAATGTACAAGGTACTGGGTACTTACAAAGTACTTAAGTACAAATGTACTCTGAAAGTTTGCAGGGCAGAACTTTTAGTAGCGAATGTATTTGTTTTACAATGAGAAATGTCATTTTGTTAGTTATCACCAAGGAGTGCTGTAGTAGTAATTGGTCTATTCAGTAAGCCTTGAAGCTATTTAAAATTTCCTCCCAGAATGAAATAAGAAAATACCCGTCCAGTCATAATGAGGAAATTTTTATTAAATGAATGGAATTACTGGCAATTCGAAAAACATGCGTTAATACTCAGCCTCAGGCAAACCTTAGAGTTTTCTGTGGCAATTTTGATAAAGAAATAAATGGCGCAAAATCAATAGAAAGCCACCACTTAGCCGTTGTGATTACTTCCAATATCGCTTAGGTTTGCTCGAAGCTGTAGGTATTACCGTAATACTCAAAAATAATTATAAAGAATCTCAATTCTTCTTCCAAGCCCAGATTTCTTATAGTAAATTCAATTTGCTTCTTTTTTTTTGTCAAATTTGAGGTTCCTTGAAAACTTGGTAAAAATATCTCATCAAAAACCTAGAAACGTGTCATGTTCATTAGATCTTAGACGCACTACCCTACCCTACCATGATTGCTTAGTTTGCTTTTTATGCAATACCTCATCCAAATGTGACTTTTAAATTTCGACCATCATCTAAGTAAGAAAAAGGTGGCAGGCATAGTAGGTTCTTACATACATATCTGCCATGATCAAAACCTCTTCTTGAAAAGTTTCGCATCTTAACACCATAATTATTAAAATATAAAACCTAGGCTCATCTGAAAAAAGTTCCACACGATATACAAAAAAACATGAATGCTTGCTCATGAACAACGTTTAATTTTATATCAAATCTCTTTCGGAAAAATATTTAATTAACTTGGAACTTCATAAAGTCAATAACCTTATTTGAACCGAATAGGAATAATGGACCGCCTTGAAAGAGGTTATTGGCATGTAATTTCATTCGACCTCGCTTTATAGATCTCTTATAGAAAAATCCGAGATAAATTCAATGAAAATGGTATGACCTCATTGAAACAGATATTGGCTACTAACCTGTATGGTGATTCATTGGTATATCTACTCATTATAATTATTATGAACAATGATAATCTCAATTAACCACATTATGTATATGGTGTATTTCCAACCCATGTATCTTAACTTTGACAATCTGGCATAGTCAAGCTCAAGGTCAAGAATTCAAAGCCACGGTCTACAATAATCAATTATAGTTACAAAAGTGTTTCTGCAGTTACATTTCATAATGTGCTTAGGTATCCACGCGGAAATGTTATGAGGCGTCAAGTCTAGCCAAACGGAAAGTATAAAATTGTAATTAAAATTCAAATAGCAGAACAACAAAGAGAAATTCATTAGCCATTGTTGGCGAATAACTTTATCCATGGTATATGGGGTTAGTAACTGATGATTATGTCATTTTGAGCTAATTACGTGCGCAATGGTCTTATGGCATAAAATTATTGGAAATTAATTTATATATTTATATCATTTACGATAAGGTGCTATAAATTTTATAATTTGATTTGGTAATTAAAAATAATATTGTTATAACATCAACAAAAAAAAAATGCACTTACAATTTTAAGAGGGCAAGTTCGATTCCTTCTCACATTATCAAAATCCATTGGAGGTGGACCAGCGTGTGCATTGTGAAAAGTTTTACGAATTTTCGGTCTAATTAATCTTACAATGAAACCATGGGCTTCGGGAGCACTGAGAATACGCAAACACGATTCTTTTTTATTTTCTGGATTGAATTCCAATATCAGACTAGATTCTTTGCCTTCACTTTCAATAAAACGTTCTTGTTGATCGGAGCACATTGGCTCAAAATTTGGCTTCGACAGGAAGTTTACATCTTAAAAGAAAAAATATAGATAGTTAAGTTTTGTTTATTAATCTATATACTATATTATAAAGCTGAAACATTTATTTGTTTGTTTGTTTTTTTTTTGGTTAATTCTAGGGACTAAAATCGAAATTTTGTCCACAAAGTAACTAATTAGTCTTTTCGGGTGGATTTTCGAAAACAGAAAAAATACGTTAATTGATTCAAAATAGCTTTTAATGGCCTTTAGTCCTACAAATTAGCGTTTTGTCCGGCTTACTCACACTCACTTGGACTTATCAGTGACGTAGTGAGGGCCTTGTCAACACGTCCAATCCTTAATGCTAAGGCTTCTACTTAGCTCATTTATTTCAGTAGTAGAATTTGTATAACAAAAAAACTTCTTATAAATACGTAAATTTTCAACAACTCATAGACCAGGGCCTAGTGACTAACAACTTTCTACCATTCCTGTTTGCGTGTTGTTGGCAGGAATGGAATGGAGCGGACCTACAATTTTTTGACGAGTCCAAACAGCTAGATGAGATGCACTTATTCATGACAAGTATACTCTTGGAGGATTTGTCAGTCCCTCGCAAAAGGCAGTAACTCGGAAAAAAACATTTCTGTTTTTAGGTGGCAGTGGCCGGGAATCGAACCCAGACTTTTGGCATGACAGTCCTACGCACTTACCATTATACCAGGAGGTACTACAAGCTAATAAATACATTTTTTTAACACCAACTTTAAAACCTTGACAGCCAAGTTCTTCAGAAATTAGAGTTCACATCGGTTGAAAGTCATTTCTTTATAGAAGTAATTAAGGCTTAGTCCTGTCAGATTCGTACCGAGTATAAGTGGGGTCTCAGTATTAGTTTGAACATAGAAAATGGCATTCTAGTGATGTTAGTACCTGGATCAGAACGAACTTTATTCTCTTCGAATGATATTGTTTAACTACGAAGCCATCTTGGGTGTTTTTTTTATTATTGTGAAACGTGGATTTTTTGTTTATAGAAAATATTAATTTTTTTCTGCCAAAAAGTCTCCAGTGCATTTATGCGATATTTTTATCCAAAAGACAGCTAAATTGGCAGAATGACAGTTGCCATTCTCACATAACATAGTTTTTCAATGGTGTAATCAATTGCACCTATATATAAAATTACAATCACCTGGTGGGTCATTATTTAGTGAATCAAGTCTAGTACGTAAATCGAGCAAAGACAAATTTTAAGACTACATTTTTTCTCAAGATAAATTCAGAAGGTGTAGAGATAAAACAAAAGTCAAATGAGAACAGTAGCGTAGCTAAAAATTAAAAAAATATAAGATTTCCTTCAATTCAGATATTTGAAAATGTTAAATACAGAAATCAGACTCCTCCAAAGCATTTACAGAGCAAGAACAATTGAGGGCCTGCGCTTTTTGAGGAACAATATAATGTGGATGGATGAAAATACCTCTAAAAAGTCTGAAATTTGCATTTTTATTATTTCTTTAGGAAGGAAGGTAGGGCAATTGGTTGATATTTGGATTAAAATAACCTTTTTCCGTCAAAACATAGTTTGTCACCCATCTGTCAAGCCATTTACTGTCAAATTCCATTAAGGCAGGGCTATTGTGTCGTTGGTTAAAAAAATCTCTAAAAATTCCGAAATTTTTGAAGTTATTTTACTTCTTCGAAAAACAGTAATTTTATTGCAATTGGTAGACATTTGCATCAAAATAATCTTTTTCTGTCAAATTTAATTAATTATATATAATGTATATTAATTATAAAATTCTATTGAAGGATGGATGTGATTTCGATAGATAAAAAAAAAACCTGCCAAAATCAGAAGTGTTCAGAGTTTTCTACTGCTCCAGAAATCCACTTGATTTTTGCCAGATCAGTTTCTCGGTTTGGAAATAAATAAGCTACGCTACTGACTGATTTAAAACAGCTGTTCTATATATTCTATTCGCAATTCTGATGTCATCATTTTCTTTACCCATTTTAAAATTTATTTCCAGTCATTCGCCCTCAAAACGTTTTAATAATGGAAAGTATAAATCAGGGATATGATTTTAGTTTGTAAAAAGTGAAATAAACATAAAACGTCACAATTTGTCTAGAAGTTACGAACGTTTGCGCTGGAGCTGCGTACTGATTGGAAAAAAATCCGAGATAAAATTCCGAGATATTTTGATCAGACTTGTCATAACAATGATAGGGAAGACGAAAAAAGTGGGTCTCACAATTCTGTCTGTCTGCCTGTCTGTCTGTCTACTCGTTTGTACAGGCTTAACGGCTGGATTGATTTTCTGAAAACTTGGTACCAAGTGGTGTTTGGTGATTCTAAACACCTAATTTCTTCAGTTTTTAGAACAAAAAATAACGGTATCTGTCAAACAATTTTTAACGAATTTTACAAAATCTTATTTTTCTCAAAAACCCGCCACTTTTCTTAAAAAAAAATCAATACATTTCTTTCAGTAAAGGCTACCTTTAGAAAGGGAAATAATACTTCCAAAATTGGTTATTAATGGTACCTCCCAAAGAACCATTTTTTAACAATTTCTATTTTCTTCTAAACGATTCTGATTTTAATATCTTATATACAAAAAACTCTTAACAATACAAATAGTATTTCTTAATATAATTTTCAAAAGATTTGTTTTGATTTTTTTTTTAAAAAAGAACAAATTTTTTTTTGAAAATCAAATATTTTTTTTTTATAAAGCTCGAGGTTTAACGTTTTTTATAAATGCCTTAAAGTATTTTAAGGAAACAACTATTTTTAGGAAAAAATAACGATGTCTTCTATACAAATGTTAGAAAACCGTAAGAGAAAATATTTTTTTTTTCATAAAAATGGCTTCTACGATTTTTATTAAACTTTTCAGTTTGCTTTAATTAAAACGATATACAAAAAGATTTATAAAATTTTTACAAATAACAACTATTAGTAGTATCTCCCATAGAACGATTTTAATTTTTAATTTTTAATTTAGAATTTTCTCATTAGTGGCTGGATAGATTTAAATAATTTGTATATTCAATTGCCAATGAGATTAAAAATATTGCATCAAAATATCAACATTTTTCAAAAAAAAGTTTTTGAATTTTTAATATAATTTTCATTTTTTTTTAATTCGATATCTCAAAAATCTACAATTTTTTGGAAATTTTATTTTTATATGCCGTAGGTAAACACTTAAAATATTTCATACAAAAAGATACATGGAAAATTATTTTCCAAAAAAACCGCTCACTCAATTTTAATTTTTTTTTTAATCAGTTGTCAAGCTTTTAACCTTGCAACCCTACCAAACTATATTTTTCATTCTTAACTAGTTCCAAATCAAGCATACACAAAATTGTAGCTTTGTATCTAGTAGGTAATGAGTTTCTTTTCCATTCACTTCGCAACACGTTGTAAATGTGCCCTGGCTGACTAACTAATAACTAATTTCAATTACATTTAATTAGTGAATGAATTTTTTTCAATTACAATTACACATTATTTTAATGGAAAAAATACCTCTCCATTACATTACATGTAATTGTAATTGAAAAAATGTACTTCTACTTACAAATTCCATGTTATTGAAAATAGTAATTGATTTTTGAAAGTAATTGAAGGAAAGCACTGTCTTACTTAAATTTATTGCAATTTGTATTTGGATTATTGTTCATTTATTTACTATATGTTTTTATTAATTTAAAAATTTAAGTAATAATAGTAAAACTTAAAAAATGTATACTTACTGTTTGAGGCTAAACTAATACCAATAAACCCAACGAGAAATTTGCCCAGCAGTTTACTTTTATGAATTTATTTCCTTAAAAACACTTCTAATTAATTATTAATTTAATTAGTTTTAGACCACGCAGATATACAGAGATTTAGCCTGACAGGAAACTTCTTGTGCAATATCACAAATAATGTAGTTGACAAGAACAATAAATGAATTACATTTTGGGAAATGAGTACTGAAAAAAGTAATCATACAGATTTTTTGATGATTACTTTTATTTTCAATTACATTGATGTAATTGAATTACAAATATCTGACTCTTTTAAATTGCACGTAATTAGTAATTGAATTTCTTCAATTACATTTAAAACTAATCGAAAAAGTGTTCGGAGAATCCAAAGAAAAGTAATTGAAATTTTACTTTTTTTAATTTTACTTCCTAACTCTACTTGAATGAATATTAAACGGTGTCAGATAAAACTATCACTTGTTATGCGAAGTTATCCGCATCCTATGTAAGAAATTTGTATGTTTTTTTAGTATTAATATGTTCTAAGCGATGATTTCCTATATTTAATTAATCTATATTCATTGACAAGTTTTTTAAAACAATAGCCTCAAAATGACTTGGATCTTCATTAAATTCCTTATAACTCGGAACATTTGAATTTAAATTGCACCTGCAATTAACCTTTAAAGCAGTCAATTATTATCAACCATGATGGTATGTTTGTATATTTTCCAACACCAAGGAGACACTATGTAGCCACAAAAATCCAATAGCAGATAGTACATAATTTACTCAATAAATCTAACCACTTCCTAATTGAAAGCCACACGTTCATTATTTAACCACACGACTATCCACATTTCCGTGGTGGTTGTTGGCTAAAGATAGATACATAAATGCACTTATGTACGAATGTACCTACTTCATAGATGCACGACTAAATATACAATGTTCAAAAAGAGTATTTATTGCTGTGTTATAAACGGTCAAATGCAATAACTCCAATTGATCTTTTAATTGAATCTGTCTAGCTGCGTAAAGTCACGTAATTGGGTCAACATTAAATGGTGTCACGCGTTAGAATTTCTGTTGACTGACGCCCGAAACGTCACACTGCAAGTATAAATCCAGGTAAATGTTATTTACTAATAACCTGAAACACTAACTTGAGGAAGTGCATAATCAAGGTACTGTTTTTTTAACCACTTAATATCAATGCTATGGAAGAGCTATGTTATTATGTCAAAACTACTCACAAGCGTATATTCCCTATCCTCTATCATCCATCAAGTGTGTGCGTTGGTAATATCTAAGAACAATTTGTTATGAATAAGCTCTCAATCACTGCAAGCGTATCGTTTGTCGTCGTTATTTATAATGACTACACTGAACAAAAATTATGAAGAGACAGTTTATGGTTGCATTAAAACTATATTGTTCATACAAAGACGCGGTGCCATTTGAGAATAATTTCACTTCAAAAGCCTCGAGAAAAACTTTTCGATGCACTTGCAAGTTTTACTCCTGAGAGCTGCGTGAGAATTTCTAACAGTCTCTTTACTTTCGAGAGTTTTGTAGTAAACTTACTCTCAAATAAAAGCGCACCTTTAGGGTGCGTATTCATTGGTAGCAAATTGAGAATTTCACTCTCTAGAAAGCTGCTGTAGACCTTAAGAGATGAATGTTGTCTTTTTACTCTCGAGAATTTTGTAAAGAAAGTACTCTCAAATAGAAAGGCACTTCTGAGAAGTGTATACATTTGAGATTAAAAAGACCAAGCAAGCTCCGGGACTATCAGACAGCTCCGGGAGTAAGACTCGTAAGTGGACACAGCCATTAAATTACCTCAGAGAGGGAAGAATGCAATGTGAGAGTTACTTTAGAGAGTTCGGCAGTGGAAACTCACCTTTAGAGAAGATAATCTATTGAAAATAGTATGGCCCTCGTCCACCGCACATCAATTACTTACTTTAATTACTTACTTTTCAGGCTTCCATACCATGGAGGGTCTACGCCTGAAATATTACGCTTCTTCCAGTCGTCGAGACAAAGCGCTCTTGTGTCTATAACCACCTGGTCGGTATAACGGAGGTTCGGACTTTCTGGTCGAATCTGTGGGCTGGGATTAGTAGATTTTCTTGGCTGGAACGTTGTTGTCCATTCGATCAATGTGGCATAGCTAGTGTGGTCAACGTGTTTTGGCTCTTTGGACTACATCTAACGGAAGAATTTTTCTCCCAAAACTGTCCAGTATCAATTGCCCTTATTACTTATCGTCAGCATTCGGTACCGTAGGGTAGAACTGGCAAAATAAATGTTCTTTATAACGTGCACTTTTGTTTTTCAAGAAAAGAGTTTTCAGCCTATTTGTTTGTCCAAACTGAAGTAGCAGCGGTCCACTAGGGTAGTTCTTCGTCGGATTTCCATTACTAAAGGAGGTTTTCTTTTTCATTCAGAATAGAGCTCCGAACAGAGTCCGAGCATATCAGGCATGTTCTGTTTGAAACACCTCTGGACACTAGCTGTCCAAATATTTGTGTTCAGCATTTAACTCTGTCGGCTCGGTTATATTATTCTGAGCTCATAAAGCGTGCTCTGAATTAGCTCAGAACATGCTGAGAACAAAAAAAGAAACACAAATTGTTTCCTCTGAACACTCTGAGCTGAAAAATAAACACAATTTTTAATTTGACAGTTCACGCTCTGCTCTGAACTATAAAAAGAAAAACCCCCAAGGTGTTGTTCGTGGATTTGATGTTTGTTTCGAAGTAGGTGAACTCTTTGACTATGTCGAAATTACTGCTGCCCCTAGTTATGTTTTGTCATAGAACCTAGGTAATGGACAAATAAGGCATTTTTTGTTGAAAGCATATACTTTGTTTTTTCTTCATTCACTTCAAGACGCAACACGTTTCACCTGTTCATCAATAGCTGTGAATGTAGATTGGGTATATGGAGCTATTAAATCATTTGTCAGGCACACTTTCCTCCTCTCACTCTTAATAGATAAGCTGGTGCATGCACCCTACCAGGACATTTCTTTAATACTTGAATAGTTCCACAGGTAGGCTATCCAAGCCGGCAGATTTGTTGTTCTTAGGCTTGTGGGTGGATATGTTAACCTCTTCAGTACTGGGCCCTGGGACTGGATCTTCATTGACTGGCCTCATGCATCACTAAGCAGTTGCTGGAAACGTTACTTTATGCACGTCTACAATTTCCTGTGATTCGGTGACTAGGTTCCCTTCGCTGTTTCGCAGAGCTGGCGTGGTATTCTTTTAACCAGATGCCAGTTGCTCGGTTGTTTTTAGAACTGGCGGGAGTTGGTGGTAGTGCTAGATTCCTCCTTGAGATAATGCCCATGAAGCAGTTTCTGGAAACGCCGCTCAAATACGTTTACAGTTCCCTGTGCTTCGGTGACTAGGTTCCCTCTGCTATTTCGAAGAGCTTGTGTGTCGGTTCCAGGCCCAGATGCCAGTTACTCGGCTGTATTGTGGAATCAGCGAGTGTTGGTGGTGGTCTGCTAGACTTCTCGAGATACTTTAAATAAGACCAGAGAGGCTGTATATTCATCATTTCAATAACATTTTATCGTTATTTTAGCTTTTTTTAACCGAAAAACCTCTAATTTGTGTGTATCTATGTAGATATATTTGCATTTACCCTTGTGATCCCAATAGAAGTCTAAGTTGCTTTAATAGTTTCGTTAATGACACAGGTTTACAAGTAATGCGCTAACAGGAAAACACAAAAGATTGTTTTTAAGCATACTCGTACATTTGGGCGCTGAACTTAAATCCACCAACCGTTTTCGGCTCTCAGCTCGAGTTTTCAAAATATTTTTTTTAATTTTATTACCAAGCGAGGTAGGAAGTGCTACTTTTCTACTATAAAAATAAATTTAATTTTTTTCAATATCTTCTTAGCTAGGCTAGATTTGAGACTATGTAACAAAGTCAGTACATTTTTGTGTTATAAAATTAGTACCAAGCTACGATGCAAAATACAAATATTTTTCTTTGAATCTGGGTTAAAATATTTCAGATAACTCTCCTAAGAACTCCCTGTTGTAATAATTGGGGCCGTGAGAGCCAAAGCGGCCTAGCTTCATTATTCATTATTTTCAGAAGAGCACAAAGAAGAAATCGTTTATTTTCTGAAGCACTTGCCGTTTATAAAATTCCTTAACACTTCAATGTTATCATCTAATTGCAACAAATAAAAAGTTTTTGATTTTGTATTCATAATTTTTACAAAGTACAATAATAAGTGACCAGATAAGCCACACTTCCACTGAAGCTTTTAGTTTTTGTGTGGTTCACCTCTAGCACTTAAAAGTCTTATAATTATGGCATGAAGTAGTCAAGTTAAAAAGTAAAAATGCAGAAATATTGTCATAAATAATATTTCAATAAAATTGGTTCTCACGACCTCTCAGCAAAATACGTATTAAGAAATAATATTCCTTAATTTAGAAATGAGAGTTTGGGATCGCTTTGAGATTGGTTTCAGATCAGTTTCAGATCGGTTTGGGATCGGTTTTAAACCAATTCCAAACCGATGTCAAACCGATTCCAAACCGATCTCAAACTGATCTCAAACCGATTTCAAACTTATTTTTTTTTTTTTTTTTTGTTTACACCTCAGAGAACTATGTCACACCAGGCTTAAAGCAAGCATTAAGGTGTCGACGCTCATCATCATAAGTGCAAGTGTTAGTAGTTAGTAAAAACGAAAGATAACACAAGCACATATGAACGTACAAATACAAATACAGATATATTAACTAAACAATAAGAACAATATAAAAATTAACATATACAAAATGACAAAATTAATACATAAATTAAAAAAAACAAATAATTAAAAATACACTAAGATAACAAAAAACAAAAATAACATATAATAAATATCTCAAACCGATCTTAAACCGATTTCAAACCGATGTCAAACCAATTTCAAACCGATCTTAAACCGATCTTAAGCCGATCTCAAACCGATCTCAAACCGATCTCAAACCGATCTCAAACCGATCTCAAACCGATCTCAAACCGAACTCAAACCGATCTCAAAACAATCTCAAACCGATCTCCAACCGATTTCAACCCGATCTCAAACCGATCTCTACATTCAATGTTAACAACACCTCATTTGCTGATCCCGAAGTAATTGTTTACCTCTTTGCAAATTTTTTTAGTCAGTCTTATAGCGATGCTGTTAATAATGTTGATTCAGAATATTTTGAGTATTTGTCAAGTAGTTTGCAAACTTCGCTTGTTTCTCTTGATATTTCTCTTTCTTCGGTCAGTGAAAAAATAAGCTTGCTTAAAGATGACTTTTCTCCTCCATTTTTTCATAAAATGTGCTAACGCACTGTGCGAACCTCTCACAATTCTGTTTAAACTCTCTCTTTCGCAAGCAGTTTTCCCTACTTTAAGGAAAAACTCTTTTAATTTTCCAATTCACAAAAAGGGCAATAAGAATGAAATCTCTAACTATCATCCAATAGCTAAGCTCTCTTGAATACCCAAACTCTTCAAAAGCATTGTGTATGAATCTGTTTGTTTTAATTGTAAGTCATTAGTTTCTTCACTAGAACATGGTTTTATTAAGGGCAGGCCCACTACGACGAACCTAACTCAATTTGTTTCAATGACACTTTGTACTCTGGAAAAAGGCTTTGATATTCCTCCAATTTGCATCCAAAGGGTGAAATCTTACTTGGAAAACCGCCAATATAGATCTGTTGTGTTCAGATTTTCTGTGTCCATTCCCATTTATGCCACCTCAGGTGTTCCTCAGGGTAGTCATCTGGGGCTACTTTTATTTATCCTTTCCATCAACGATGTTGAAAGCATTATATCTTTCTCAAACCTGTCTATATATGCCTATGACATGAAAATTATGAAAGTAATATCTACTCCTATTGATTCTTCCCTGCTTCAAAAAGACTAAAATTGTTTTCTTACATGGTGTACTAAAAATTTCCTAGAACTCAGTCTGTCTTAATGTCAACATATGACTTTTTCTTGTAAGCGCCTGCCTTTACCCTCTCGTACTTATTTCTTTTCCAGGTTCCGGTTCCTTTAGTTTCCTTCATTTGCCCATTCACGATCTCAGCATTTTATGTGATAAAGAGCTCAATTTTAGTAAATACTATTGCGAAAGCAAGTTCTTCCTAAGGTTTTACTAAGCACTGGTCTAAAGAATTTTTAAACCCATACGTAACAAAGTCACTGTTCACCACGTATGTAAGACCTATTCTTGAGTTTGCCAGTCAAGTTTGGTCTCCTTATCAAACCACTCACTCATCAGAATTGAAGCCGTGCAACGTAGATTCCTCCGTTTCAGCTTACGAAACCTCCCATTGTCTGACCCTTATTTCCTACCCCCCTACGAGCATCGTTTACAACTGATCCACTCAAATACCCTTGAAAAACGTCGTGCCGTTGCAGACATACTTTTTGTTCACCAGGTCATCACAGGTGCCATCCATTCTCCACCACTTCTTGAATTATATTCCATTAGCACCAATCCACGTAACCTAAGATCTATTTCCTTCTTTCGCCATCCTACTCACCGAACAAATTATGCCCACTTTAACCCAATTTCTAGAATGTTACGTTTAGACAACAGTGCACAGCATCTCCTTGATTTCAACCTTAGTATCTCGTCCCTTAGAAGAAACCTTTATTCTAATTTTTCATAATCCTCTCTTTTAGTTTTAAGTTAGAATAAGTTCACTAGATGGTTTTAGTTTAAGTTATCTTATTATTGTCAATTATTATTCATGAGCTTGAATTAAGCAAATAAATAAAACAAGTATTCTTTCTTTGGATGTGTGTTCCCTTTCCTGTTGTTTCCACTTTGTCTCCTGTCTCCTGCTTCAACCACGAATTCATCATCACATATAGGTATCGTTTTTTCTTTCAGTGTTTATATCTTTTTACTCTCTCTTAGTTCATATTATGATTTGTTGAATTGTGTAGTCGAACTGATTCGCTGTTCCTAGATTTTGTCGGAGGCCAAATAATGTTGCGCTCGAACAATTTATTGTCGATGATATTGAACATTGAACAAACTGAATTACATCGCCCCATCATCGTTATTATCGGTTCTCTGCCTATAGGGTCATTGGCAGGCGACCTCAAGCCCGTGAAGTCACTATCTGCATAAATTTAATTACCGCAACGACTACGAACGTTTTAAGTGATAAATGGAGCAATTCTATGGGCAAAAGGAAAAGAGATACGCTTAACGAGGCACACGCAGCTGTGAAGCACACTATGTATTTCTGATAAATGAAGTTAGAAATTATTATTTAGTAGAATTTCATTTTCGAGAACTAATTTTTCGTATCTATTTTCGATTTGGTGATTCTTCAGCGTGGGTGTTACTCGATTTATGAACTGGCTATTGCCAATTTATTTTATATAAACTAAATGACGAGTTACCGCAGTACGAAGTAGGTACGTGAGAAGATTTAATTGGCTAGGTTAAGGTTAAATGATGTTTAATGAAAACTCTGAGTGCAAGCATTAATGTAGGGGTAATGTAATTTAATTAACACTGTGGAACGATCAATTAATGACCGGCGTGTATGTTGTCAACAATTTTATTTTTTAATTAACACCATAAACGAGTTTCTTTTATAATGAAATAATAATATTCTTACATTTTTTAATAATATATTTTAGAAACTTGTAATTTTTTTAGCAAAATTTTTAAGATTGATTGTAAATATTTATTGTAGTACTTATATCACCTTTATACACACTTATCTAATTTCTATAAGCAGAAATCAAAATCGCCTTGTTTTAAATAGTATAAAACTATGGGTCGTTAGATACACTCAAATGCACCTATAGAAAAAGATATATTTAAAGTTATCTAGGTCAAAGAGCAGACTAAGTAGGTTTGGTTAAAGGTAGTTGAGAATGCACTCACTTGTTGCATCCGTTTGTGTATTTGCCTTTCATATTATTTTACGATATTATGTATGTACATATATGCATGTCAAACCAAAGTGATGGATATTTAACTTTATGGTGACAAAAATTTTTAGATTTAAAAAATGAAATTGTTTATTTAGCATAATTTGTTACAAGAAAACTGAAATAAATTCTGTGACTCGACTCTAAACTAAATGAAAATACTCGTACTAACTGTGTTTGAGTTCGTTGAGAGTTTGAATTTTTTTTACCCGATGGAAATCTTCAAAAGACACTGAGTCTTACCGCACTAAAACCACCAGTGAATCAGGACCAATCTATGAAAGATTGAAAAATGATTTTTCTTTCTAAATTTATAAATCACATCGTGGGAAGTTTTAAGGTAATAACACTTTCCCATAGCTTGGACATGCGGTCAGCAATCAGACGAATAGGGGGAATAACATGTAGCATACGAAAACATGCACGTGCCGTAACTGTTCGGGACTGGTGGAAGTGTGATCATAGCCTCTTCGCGGTGGCCGCTAGAAACAAGCCTTTTAAAAAGGTTTGGCTAATATGATCAGGCTGGTTCCTCAGGTTGGCGACAGATTAATTCCCTGCCCCGTAAAACTAAGAGAATTATGAGACTGACAACAAGCCTCGGACACTGACAGATCTCACGACGACAACCTTTGCTATGAAAACAGACACACGATTTACGAATTTTCTTATGGAACGTTCGCTCGCTCTATAGAGCTCGAGCTGTTCAGCGGCTAGCCGATGCCCTGTCAGAATATAAAGCTGACATAACAGCATTACAAGAAATCAGATGGACAGGGAATGGTGTTCTATAAAAGAAGGAATATGACGTATATTACAGCTGTCATACAAAACACCATGTGCTCGGGGTAGGCTTCCTAGTCAGCGAAAAAATGAAGTCTACCATCATCGGCTTTAACGCTGTAAACGAAAGGCTATGCACTCTCCGCGTGCGAGGCAAATTCACAAACATCAGCCTCATTAACGTTCACGGACCTACGGAGGAGTCCTCAGACGAAGAAAAAGAGACTTACTACGAACAAGTCGAAAGGGGCCTTAAATCCTTGCCCAAGGTATGACGTCAAAATCATCCTTGAGGATTTGAACGCAAAAATAGGTCGGGAGCCGGTATTCAGGCATTACGCAGGCACCCATAGTTTGCATGAGAACACTAATGACAATGGACTTCGAATCTTAGAATTGGCAGCATCGAAAAACATGATCGTTGCGAGTACCAGGTTCCCGCGTAAAGATATCTACAAAGCCACCTGGGTATCACCTGATGGAGTCACTCGTAACAAAATAGACCACGTGTTGATAGACCGTCGTCACTACTCGAACCTGATGACGATACGTACGTACCGACGTGCCAACTGCAAGGACGGAGAGGGAAATCTGATCACCGATCTACAAAGCATACTGGAGCGATGGGAAGTGTACTTTAATGAATTGCTAAATGGTCAGCTCACAGCAGAAGTGGAGGCTCCACTACTTCAAGATGAACACCCTATGCTACCGCCACCAAGCATAGAAGAGGTTGAGAAGGCTATAAAACGGCTCAAACGAAACAAAGCCCCGGGAGCCGATGGCATACCAGCCGAATTATTCCACCACGGCGGGCCAGCCTTACGTCAAGCAATTCATGATATCATAGTGCACGTATGGGAGCATGAAGAAATGCCAGAAGACTGGCGAAAAGGTATCATATGCCCCATACATAAGAAGGGAGATGTCACAACGTGCATCAATTATAGAGGTATCACGTTGTTAAGTACCGCCTATAAGATACTCTCCTCTATCCTACAAGACCGGATAACCCCATACGCTAAAACAATCATCGGCCAATATCAGTGTGGTTTCATTCCAGGCAAATCAACAACTGATCAGATCTTTACCCTTAGGCAGGCGATGGAAAAATGTCTTGAATTCAACATTCCAACATACCATCTGTTTATAGACTTTAAGGCCGCCTATGATAGCATAGCCAGGGTAGAACTTTACATAGCCATGAGAGAGTTCGGCTTCCCAAATAAATTGACACGACTATGTAGGTTGACCATGACCAACGTAACAAGCCAAGTAAAAATAGCCAGATTGCTATCCAGTCCAATCAACATCTTTAATGGACTCCGACAAGGGGATGGTTTGGCCTGCCTCCTCTTCAACCTGGCGTTGGAGAAAGCAATCCGTGACTCTGGCACGGCAACAAGAGGGACCATCGTCAACAGGTCCAGCCAGATACTGGCTTACGCAGACGACATCGACATCATTGGAAGAACCGAACAAGCTGTACACGATTCCTTCATCCAGATCGAGCAGGTGGCACAAAATCTGGGGCTGCACATAAGTGAAGGTAAAACAAAGTACATGGTGGCGTCGAATGCGAGAAGAACAGTTGGTCAAACAATCAAGGTAGCGGAGCACGAATTTGAAGTGGTGCAATCCTTTAAATACCTTGGGTCAACAGTAGCAGCTGATAACAATATAGAAGAAGAAATACGCGGGCGGCTTCTCAAATCCAACAGAGCCTACTACAGTCTGTCAAAGCTATTCAAATCTAGAAATCTAACCATAACTTCAAAACTGCTGCTGTACAGGAACATGGTCCTGCCAGTACTCATGTATGGATCCGAGACTTGGGTGCTTAGCAAAAGGCACTGTGACCTCTTAGCCGCGTTCGAGAGAAAAGTCTTACGGAGAATTGTTGGCCCCATATGTGAGGAAGGACGATTCCGGAGACGGTACAACCATGAGTTGTACGCAATCTACCTTGAAGCAGACATAGTGACAAAAATTAAGCTCGGTAGACTCCGGTGGGCAGGGCACCTAGCTCGAATGAGCGAAGAGAAACCTGCTCGGAAAGTCTTTTGTGGTACATTCTATGGTAGACGGCAGCGTGGTAGACCATGCTTGCGCTGGAGAGATGGCGTAGTACAGGACGTCCGAAGCCTTGGGGTGCGCAACTGGATGGCGTCGGCTCGAGACCGGGATAGGTGGAGAGACTTGTTGAAAGAGGCCAGGACCGGACCCCGGTTGTCGAGCCGATGATGATGATGATAGCTTTTAAACCATCAGCTCACGAGGCTTGGATCTTCTTAAACTCCGAACATTGTCTCGTACATTTAAGATGGTCTCCATTTCGGAGTTGGTATGACTTGACTTTGCAGTCACTGATTGTGTGATACAGGGTGTTTTTTAACCACTTCTGTAACCATTTCAATTTGACGGTCACGATGTAGATCACTATTTCTTATATACCAAGGGGCATTTATTATTCCACGAAGGACCTTGCTTTGGAATTTTTTGGATGGGTTCAGCATTTGTTTTCATTGTACAGCCCCATAGTCCATGCCATATGTCCAAACGGGTTTCAATACTTGCTTATATAACAATAGTTTGTTCCACATAGATAGGCCAGAGTTCTTTCCTAGCAACTAGTACATTTTTCTGTACTTCAACTTTAGTTCTTCTCTTTTTTTTTATGTGCTCTTTCCATTTAAGCTTTGCATCCAAAGTCTATAAGATGATACTTCTGTTGGTGGCTTACCTTGATTAGGTATAACAATGACTTCTGCAATTTTCCAATGATGTGGCACTTCTTAGTTTAAGGCATGCATTTATTATTAATTGGAGTTTTTGAAAGCTATTTAATAATCTACTACGTGAATCACTTTTAAACTCACAGATTCTTTTCTTAAGTTCATTGTTAAGACGGTTAAAAACTGCCTTATCACCTGGAAATCTCGTAGCTTGCCATTTTCTTCGAGCTCTTCTTTTCTCCTTTAATCCGACAGGATATTTTATTTCTTTTTCTCTTGAGTTCAAAATTGTTGAAGTACTTGCTTCTGCAGCCTGTTGCACATCAGCAATAAATTGTTCTACTTCATGATCAATCTGTTCAATTGTTTGCATAGGGGATCTTAGGTTTATAAAACTTTCAAATTTATCTCTGAATTCGATCCAGTTTGTTCTTTTGTTCACGAGCTTAGGATAACTTTCTTCTATTATTTCTGCTTCACTCAGTGATAATATTACTGGAGTGGCCTGCTTGATATAGCCGTTCATCTTTCGTTGTTATGAGTTTTGCATAGTCTTCTTCAGTTGGAGAGTGTCTCGGAGGGCAGTATATAGCTGCTATCTTAAACTCTTTCTTTTTTATATCAATACAAATTGTTGTTACTTGCATGTTTTCATTAGTAAACATACGCTGTTCATAGTGTGTTTAACACTTTTTTATTAGTATTGCTGATCCTCCCCTAGCCTTGTCAGCTGCGAGCGGAGCGTGATAGAACGTAATTTACTATCAAGATTGTGTTCTATAGCGAGGTGAATTTCGGGCACCAAACAAATGTCTATATGCTCTATTTTTAAAAAGATGTTTAGTTCTGATACATGTTGTAAAAGACCGTTTTGCATTCCATGTTGCGATTTAGAGTGTTCTGTTCATCATTGTTTTTTATGAGCGACTTCTTCGCTTAGCTGTTTTATGTTTAAAAGTTTGAAATAAAAAAAAATTTCCTCTTAATTCTTGATTAAACATGGTATTGTATGGAAAAGAAAAACTTAAATCGTTGTAGCGGTTTTATAAAAAAATAATTTTTTAAAAAACATTTTTAAGGAAAACTTTAAGTATGCAAATCGAAGGCATTTATTTATGTGCATATAAAAAAAACTTGCACCCCTTTTAGAGATATCGAATTTTCAAACATACTTTTAACTTCACCCAGACAAAAAATCTGGTAAATAATAAATCTGGACCCTGTTGAATTTACAAGGTGCATAACCCCATACAAAGTAACAGACAGTTACCTGATTTAGCAACACTGATTATATTCAGTCTAAAATAAACCTGGTGACCTATAGATATTACCATATTCAAGTTGATTTAAGGAGATGAACTGTTTTTTAACACTTAATTCTGGTAAACAAGAATATAGCGCTAATTTAAGCTGAGATCCTGTTTTTTAGCACTGTTTGTTATGAATTTTTATTTTATTACAAATTAGGCTGAAGTTTCATTTAACATGTTTATTTTTACAATGTTTACTTTTTGAATTGAACCTGGCCTCATATTAAAGAAACACTGCCAGTTCAATTCAACATGACACCAGTGTTAAAATAGGTATGAGAGGTTCCCAGTTCAAAACTAAGTAAGTATCACAAAGTATTTTTACTTTTTTTTTTATTTTTAGTATTTATACTTTCAGAATAATGCAAAATGAATTGGACACTTAGCAGAGTTAGAGATTGGACCTAGATGCATGAATCCAAGACAGGCATAATAAATACCGAATACAGGGTTGATTCAACATTGAATCATGTTAAATTAACTACATCTTCATATTAAATTTAAAAAACGTTGAATATTTTATTTATATTTTTTAACTAGATTTCCATGTAAAGTTAACTAGATTTACAAGAAAAATTAGCAAGACTTTCATGTAAAATTTTCAGTTTTACTATTTTAAGGCAGTGCTTACTTTGAATGATGTCATTCAGGTATTACCTGCAACCTACGTTGATTTAACATGACATTAAAATCAGGTATCTGGTCAAACAGTTAACCTGATCTACCGAGTTGAAAAATTACAACCTGGAAATAAGGTATAATAAACCAGAGATTGGTTAGTTTTTGTATATGCAATATTTATCATTAATCTTTTTTAAAATTTGTAAATATGAAAATTAGTTTTAATCTGTTCAGCCAATAATAAGAAAATTCAAAATGTAAAAAAAAAACATTCTATGGGAAGTACAGTGGACTCGCTAACTTGAACATACGGTAACTTAAACAATCCAACAACTTAAACATGCTATTTTTGGTATTCTGTAACTTGAACAGGTAATTTTCAAGGCTCGGTAACTTGGTTTACTGACTCATTAAGTTGAACAATTGAAATATTTGCAATCTCTTTAACTTAAATTAAATTAAAAAAAAAAAAAAGTTTTTGAATAGTTTGGATTTCCTTTTTGTAGGTCTCTACGTTCATAAACGGTTTTTTTATAATTAGAATTTTATAACCCCATAAAGTTTCTATTGTTTTTTTTATTTTTGTTGGCCTTAGGACCATCTTGCATTTTCAAATGAATTTAATTAGAGGAAGTGCGTTGTGTTTTAATGTGCCAGATGTGTTGACGAAAGTCCACTGTAGTATTAATAAACACTATTTGTACATTTATGTAATTTTTGGTAGTATATAGCATTTATTTGAGCACACAGAAAAAGTTTAATAAATATCGTAAAAGATGTTAAAAAAAAATATTGTCCTTAACGGTTTTTAATAATTTGTATGGAAGGTACCGTTTTTTTTTCATTAAAGTAATTTTTTAAAATAATTTAAAGAGTATAAAAAAAATCCTTCAACAGCGAGTTTTATAAAAATGGACCATGTAGCTTTCAAAATATTTGATTTTTCAAAAAAAAATTTTTTTTAATTAAAAAAGGAAAGGTATTTCTATTGTTAAGAAGCTTCAATATAAAAAACTTATTGAAATTGAAATTACCATTTGAAGAAAATTTTAAACACAAAAATAATTATCATTTTTTGAAAAATGGTATCCCATTCAAAGGTAGCATTTACTGAAAGAAATTTATTGATTTTTTTTAAGAGCCTTTTTTAAAAAAATAACATTTTGTAAAAATGCAAAAAAAGAATTTGCGGCACGTACTTCTATTTTTATTTCAAAAATAAAATGAAAAAAACCTTTGAGTCACCTAAAACCATTTTGCACCAAGGTTTAAACAAAATCGATCCAGTCGTTTAGGCTGTAGCCGAACAGACAGAATTGTGAGACTCACATTTATTTTAAAATCACGCACATTGCATTATGTTCGATATGAAATTTAATTTGGATCAAAAAATTTTAAGTGTGAAACTGCCGAATTTGGCTTAGCTTACGAGTTATAGCAAACATATTGAGTAGTGGCCAGTGTGACTATTTTTTTCTTTTCTTTCGGCAAGACTTTCCCAAAACAAGTCTGCATGGGAGACAGGTCAGCACTCGAGTTATAAGCTCCAAAAACGAACCCAGGCCTTTTCTAACCTCCCCCATCCCGGACCACTTAGGTATTCCTTCAGGGAGGGGGTGTGACTTTGTCTGTATAGCGGGTTCAACAGCATCCCACTTATCGTCTTCTTCTTGTTTTCATTCTCCCGTCATTTTCGCTGTAGGTGCTTCCCGTTCCGTGATCGCCGCTTCCACTCCAATTTTCGTTTTCTTCTTGTAGACATACTTTTGTTTTACCGACAGAAGATCTGTTGGCAAGCGTCACTCCTACAACTACAAAAGCATCTATCTCCAACTCTAATACCGTGCGGCAAGAGAATGATATGAGCAGAGCAGTTAGTCTCTCGGTACTGAGCCATCTACCTCCTGACGTATTTCACTTGTTAAAGAGCATCTTTCCATATTTTGCTCTGCAGCATGAGAGGATTGCATGAATTGTAGGAATCCGGAGCATTCTTTTGCTTGCTATTGGGACTCCAATGCAGACCCTTAAACCTTCAAGTACAAGTACCCAGTACCTTGTATTTGTACCAGTACTTGAAAAAACATTTACCATGTACTTAGTACTTGCGAAACACCAATTACAAGTACTTTGGTTCAGGTACATGTACTTGGTACTTCAATACTGCCCATTGCATTTCCAAGTACTTTTCAAGTACAAGCCCATTTCAAGTATTTTTTAAGTATGTACAAGTCCATTTTACGTATTTTTTAAGTAAATGTCTATACAAGTACTAGAAAAGTACTTAAAAATTAACTGGGCAATATTAAAGTATCAAGTACAAGTAATTGGAACAAAGTACTTGTACTAAGCGTTTTTCAAGTACCAACTACATGGTTCTTTTTTTTCAAGTACAAGGTACTGGGTACATACAAAGTACTTGAGCACAAATGTTCTTAAGCACTTTACAACTCTGCTCCAATGTTTGCCATTACTT
The DNA here is from genome assembly GCA_946251815.1 of Dasysyrphus albostriatus. Taxonomy (NCBI): domain Eukaryota; kingdom Metazoa; phylum Arthropoda; class Insecta; order Diptera; family Syrphidae; genus Dasysyrphus; species Dasysyrphus albostriatus. The sequence goes on along the minus strand of OX276337.1, from coordinate 59,181,595 downwards.
TGAACATAGCTTTTAAAATCTTACATTGTCGTCACCGTGACAACATCATCTGCGTGTCCGACTAAGAACGAATCTTTGGGCGTATACATTCAAAATATATCGTCATAGGAGATATTCCAAAGATGTGATCCAAGTAAAGATTCTTGTACTACTTCGGCTATGATATCCTTTTTTCTCAATCTTAATGTTGTTTGGTTGGTTAGTTCCTTTAGGAATATTATTCCATTTTATTACAAGTTAGGAAAATTCACCATTCCTATTCACTTTTTATTAAAACAAGCAGATATTACCCAGATTAAATTTTATAGAGATATTTGTACTTTTCATTAAATTTCTAATCAATATCCAAAATCTTAAATAAGAATTAATCAATAGAACGGTTTTCAGAAATAAATAAATGAATAAAATGAATCGAAACAAATCAATTAAACAATAATAAAAAATGTATTCTAGATAGACAGATTTTCCTAAAACTCATTATCTTATAAAAAAAAAATAAGTTCTTTTAATTTTATTGTTCCTTACCAGATGGGTTATTATTCTTTTTAGAATAAAATTTAATTCCTAAATGGCTGTCAGTTTACCGAGACATGACACTTTTCTCCTCTAATTTAAAACAATTATCTTCAAACATATATTAAAAATAAAAATATTTTACTATCAAAATAAAATTACAACTTAATTTAATATACATATGAGCTCAACATATGCACTCACTGACCCAATTGCAAAACTGTTAATTACTATTATCTATTCACAATTCCACTGATGAAACGAACCATAAGTCAATTATAAAATGAATGAATATATTATTCTCCTACAAGTGAAATGGCATTGAAAAAGAGTATGAACCTACATGGAAACCTCTAATTTTTACAAGGTAACACCTTTAACTTGGGATAATGAATGAAGCGCTTTATAGCCTGAGAAGTTGTGTTGAAAATTGTAACACGCAACTTAAGTCTAAAATTTGCACAAAACATAAAGATTATCTTTATTTGGTTTATGCTGTTAATGTTTTTTTTCACAACAAATAATTTTAAGTTTTCTTAAAATTTAACTAGGATCTAATAGTTTTATTAGGAACATTACATTAATAACACAATTAAAAGATACGAGTACAAAGCTTCGGACCTTTGACAAAAAAATATCCAAATTCCATTAAAATTTTAAGAATACACACTTTCTCTTTCATCAACAGGAACCAGCAATAAATAGACTTAAAATTGTAAAGGACTGAGTTAAAGAGGGGGGTGAGGCTGAAAGGGTGAAAATGTTATATTTAGTTTGAATGCTTTAGGCTTTGAGGAACAAAAATATGCAAGGTCTTGCCTGGGTCAAGTTTTTGAGATATCAAAATCTTTGTTGACTTGACTAAAACCCATACAAAAATTAAGCATTATTAGGCTATTCCCAGCCGCTACCACCTGAGAACAGAAATCTTTTTTCCGAGGAACTGTCTCTTACGAGGAACTGATAAATCCTCCAAAACTATACCTGTCATGAAAAAGTGCTTCTAATCTAGCCGCTCGGACTCTGCAAAAAACTGAAGGTCCCCTCCATTCATCCAACACGCATACAGGAATGGTTGAGAGTTGTAAGTCACTAGGCCCTAGTTCACCACGAGCTGTTGCGTCACTAACTTTATTTTATTTTTGTTTTATTTTTATTAATAGGCTAAAAGACGAGTCGATATAAGATTTTAAATGAGACAAATTCTAACAAAAAGTTTTTTGATGATTTTTGGATCTAAGAAAAACATGATTACCAAAATCGGACCATCGGAAGTCACTTTTGTCAAAATGGTGACCAGTTACCCTGAAAATCCGAGAAAAATCTGTAACTTTCGTAATTTTTGTCACAGAACAACGATTTTTGTATCTTAACTAGGGTTTTAGGGTTAAAGAATTTCATTCAAAAAATAAATTTTGCCTATGTGGCATATTTTTGAACATGGTTTTTTGTGCGGTTTTTGTGAAAAAAAGGGGTTCCAAACAGTAAAAACTGAAAACGAAAGCAGTAAACCAAATATTATGGAATGTGTAGTTTTTTAATATAACAGGCATAAATTGTAACAAACTTTGAAACATGAACAGTAAAACCTATTTAATTGCCCACCTTTCAATAGATAGAAAGATAAAAAATACCACTATTCCTTTCAACTTTTTATTTTGATAGATCAAATGCTATGTTTATTTGGTTATAATACAAAAATATATTTTAAAAAATAAAAGCAATTAATTGGGCATGACTGTACATATAGAGACTGAACTTTTTGATCAAATGGTGAGCAGAACGTTATTCTCACTTTTATTTGATGGCAATCTGCAAAAAGACACACAGTAAAAAACGGTACCAAGTAATGTGGGACTCTTAGTGCACTAAAACCACCGGTGAATCAGGACCAATCTATGAAAGATCGACGAATGATTTTTCTTTCCTAATTTATGAGTCTCATTGGTGGAAGTTTAAAGTTATAATACTTTCCCATAGCTTTTAGACCATCAGCTCATGGGGGTTGGTTCTTCTTAACCTCCAAACATTGTCTCGAGCATTTAAGACGACCCCATTTCGTAGTTGATTTGGTATGACTTTCCAATCGTTGATTGTGTGATACAGCGTGTTCCTTAACCATTTCTTTTACCATTTCAATTTAAAGGTCACAATGTAGATCGCTATTTCTTATATACCAAGGGGCATTTATTATTCCGCGAAGGACCTTGCTTTGGAATTTTTGGATGGGTTCAGCATTTGTTTTCTTTGTACAGCCCCATAGTTGGATGCCATATGTCCAAACGGGCTTCAGTACTTGCTTATATAACATTAGTTTGTTCTGGATAGATAGGTCAGAGTTCTTTCCTAGTAACCAGTACATTTTTCTGTACTTCAAGTTTAGTTCGTCTTTTTTCTTTTTGATGTGCTCTTTCCATTTAAGCTTTGCATCCAAAGGCATTCCAAGGTATTTGGCAGTATTGGAGTAAGGTACTGTTGTACTGTTTATAAGAATTGGAACGTTGTTTATTTTCTTGTTTGTAAAGTTTATATGCGTCGATTTTGTTTCATTTAGTTTGATTCGCCATTTTTGCGTCCAATCACTAACTTTATCGACTGCATTTGCAGTTTTTGTGTAGCCTTCGTAACGGATTTATCTGGCACCAATAATGCAGTATCATCAGCAAAGGTGGCCATGATAGCGTTGATGTCCACTGGAATATCCCTTGTATATAACAGATACAGGGTTGGTCCTAGGACACTTCCTTGTGGTACACCGGCTTTAATATTCTTTAGTTCCGAAAAATTTTGGTCGTACCGTACTCTAAAGAGTCGGTTCGTAACGTTGGATTTCAGTATTTCGTACTACTGCCTGGGAAGATCCCTTTGCAGTTTGTACTCAAGTCCCAAGTGCCAAACCTTGTCAAAGGCTTGAGCAACATCTAAGAATATAGCCGAGCATACTTGTTTTTCTTCAACTGCCTTTTCCACAACATCCGTAATCCGATGCACTTGGTCTATCATGGAATGTTTATTTCTAAATCCAAACTGATGGCTCGGAATTAGTCTTCTTTCTTCTATTATTCTGCGTAGTCTTTTCAGAAGCAGTTTTTCGAAAACTTTTGCCATGATTGGTATAAGCGATATAGGTCTGTAAGATGTTACTTCTGTTGGTGGCTTACCTTGTTTAGGTACATATAACAATGACTTCTGCAATTTTCCAATGTATGTAGGTAAATTTTCCTAATTTCAGAAATTTATTATAGACAAATAAAAAAATGTTAATATGACATTGTGAATTAATGAATTTTTTATCATACAGCAAATCAGCGAATACTCTTCAATATGGATCAGGGTCTGATCTTAGATCTTGAAAATACAGAAGATTTTATTCATCATGCATAATATATTATGAGTTCTATGATTTAGTACTTTATTTATAGTTTCATAATACTGATGTAAGATTGTAAATAAAAAATATGAAAATTCAATCTAAGAACATATTTATAAAGATAGATACCTTTTGTCTCTAACAACACAATCTCGTCTCGTAATAAAAGAATATTTCTTTTATGACAAAACCAAGAGAGAAACAACTATGACACAATTTTTATATACGCATTTTTTTTTTTTTGACAAATCGTTCTTTATCTACCTTAAGATAATTACTGTAATAAAAAAATTTAAATGTGTTGAAATTCTATAAGACAAAAGGTAGACACAGCCAAAGATAGTGTTGACGAAAAGACACAACGAAAATAAATATAATTAATTTACTATTTGTGTCCACAAGCTTTATAGGTACATATAGGGTTAAGTAGTTTAAAAGTAGAGCAACAGTTATGGGGTTTAAGGGTTTAAAACTATGTAGGCATGTATCATTTATCTTTTACGTAAAAGAAAACCCATAACAACAAAGAATCGTTGTCCAAGAGGTTCAGAACAAAAACATACAAAGAAACTTAATTTAGGAATTTTTTTCTGATTCACAACAATAAATCGATGAGACAGAACCGGATGACTTTTTTGGTATTTGTTTCAAAAAAAATTTCCCACATTAAATAGATGGGTTTCTTTTCATATTCAATCAGGAGGGAAATGATGACTCAGAATTGACCCAGAATCACAAAATCTATTTGACAAAAGCATGAGATATTAAAAATAATATGGTGAAGGTTATCCTAGACAAAAACAAAACATAAAATAATTACAATGTATTTTAAGCTTAAGTTGATTGCTGATTGAAATATACCGAGAGAGGTCATAAGTAGGTGGTTCCGGTCATACAATACTTATAATGTTAAATACATCTTGATAGTTCTCATAGTTAAATTTATTTTTTTTTTTTTCAGATGAAATTGAAAGCAAGATGTGTGTACCTATACACAAATACTTTTTTTTCAATGTCAAATTCACAAAAAAAGGCAATGTGAATTTAAAGATAATAAAGTGTGCAGTCTCAGTCGTTATTTATTGAATTTTTCAATGATTTAGGGTTTACTCGTAGTAGGTACTCAATGATGCAGAAAATAACGATTTTTGGTTGTTTGGCAAAGATACGAAAGGATGAAATTTTACAAGTCAATTGCTTTAAGTCCTTAAAAAAGTCTTTTCTTACAAATAAAGAGGGGAATTTCTTTATATTAAATGGCATTAAAAAAATATGTAGAAATTTTAAACATTTGTAGTTCTATTTTTCGATCTTAAAACATAGATATTTTATCTGTTTTTAAGGCTTGTTTATTTATTTCTACTTTCATACAGCTGTATTAAAAAAATTAAACAAATTACAAATTAAGTAATCGAAAAAGGTAAGCTAATTTATTTAAACAACTTAATGTGCATACCTAGTTGGTAGTAGTATATCTATAATCTATAAAGATCAATAAGAAAAAATCTAGTTTATTCTGCAATCTGTAATTTCAAGTCATACCTACATCATTTTCTTAAATAACAGGTTAAATTTGTAGATACGAGTTATTTATTTTAATTTCTAGAAATAGAATACATTTTTTGACATAAAATTAACACTCATACTCAATATTTGAAGTTTAATGTGAAATAAACTTCTGTATTAAATTAAAAGAATCGTAGATGTATAGACATATTCATATACTATTCTTTTTTTTTAACATTAAACTAATGTTGAAAGGTGAAATGAGTCATCTTTTGACTTTTTATTTTATTTATTAAAAAATATAAATAAATTATGAATGGAAAAGAAGAAGTTATGTGACTACACACCTAAAAGTGTATGAGCACGCAAATGACCATCACTAACGGTCATCATGAAATCAGCATGGTAACAGGATGATGCATTTATGAGACAAAGAGAGATACGTAAGGTACCAAAGATGCTAGTGAATCATCTGACCATCAGATTTGGTAATTTCGTGGATTTTTGAAATATTTGTTCTTAATAAACCGTGAATCAGTCAAAAAGAGTATAAAAGTAACAACACAGTTTTTATTGTAAATTAAAAAATATTTGAGTAATGATGAGTTTTTGATTATTGTATATTAGGTCATCTGAAATTACTTTCACTTTTGGCTTATACGAGTATAACAACAAATGAACAACAAAAACAAAATAAGACGTACTTTTCCAAATGACTTTGGTTAATCTGTTTTTTTTATGAGACACATACAAACATATTTTTGTAAATATGTAAATGTGGGAGTAAAATAAAGCCAACTTTTTGTTTTTGTATAAGTTGTAGGGCTGGCCACGATACCAGAAAAGTCTCGGTATCATTTGGTATCGGTATCGGAAATCGAAACGATACCGGGACGATACCAAACGATACCATATTTTTTGGACCGAAACATACCCATACTCTTGGGAGTATCGTTTGGTATCGGCTAAAAATAAAGATTTTTGAATATTTAGGGTATTAACGCAATGATGTAAACTTTTCGACGTAGTAACTTTTTTTAATTTACTATGCACGTTTCATGAACACTCTCTTGAAACGGCTTGCGTAAACATCGTAAGTTGTTTCTTTAGCGTCAAATAAAAAGATACTTTCGTTCAATTTTGTTTTCCATTTTTATTATTTTACTTTTAATTTTATCTTTATTCAGCCATTTTAATTGAAATCTTCTTTTTCATTCAGAATAGTTTAAAAGTTTACCACGTTTACCATTTTTATTTACGATACAAATTCATGTAGGAAAGTTTTCGATTTGTTGGAAAAGATTTCTCATACAAATAGTAAACTTTCCGACGATGCATGTTATTATTAACTTATTACAAACAAACAATTTTTGTAATTGGTTTGTCAGAATAGGCTCTTATGATTTAGATGACATTTTCAGAACTTTTCTCTTTAGCAGGGAGAATACTTTGGCAGTAATTTTAATGACAACTGCCAGCCAATTGTCACGTCCATTTAACTTATGCTGAAACCAACAATTTGGATGAAATTTGACTTGGTTCTGGTTAGTGAGAAAGTTATTTAAATCCATAGAATATTTATGTCCATTGTTTTAATGTTAACTTATAACCCCATGTCAAAATTTTTGTGTCGAATTCCTAATCGGAACTTTACGTGAACATTGTGAAACAAACCTTTTAAAAAACTTGTTAAGACAACAAAAAAAAACTACAGTTAAAAAAATTGTATTTTATTATCATGTTTTATGTTTAGAATCTCCAAAAATACCAAGCGAGTTCAACATCAAGAACATATAACCAAGTTGTGCATTTCGTTGTGGTTTGCGACTCAGGCCAGACCGAAACCAGACGAGACCGATGCCGAGACGAGTCTTTGTTAAACGAGACCAAACGAGACTGAGTTATACGAGACCGAGACAGATACCGTGACGATACTGACATTTTTCGATTTTGACGATACCGAGACGATACTCACAAAAGCATCTTTTGGTTTGGTACCGTGGCCAGTCCTAATAAGTTGGTTTCTTCCCACAGAAAAAAATAGTTGGTTACGCGTACGAGTAGTTCTCGTGTAAAATTAAGGAAGTAATGTTGCTAATATACAACCTGCAAACTAACTCTGTGAGTAAGGTAGATTAAAAGAAATAGTTCAATTTAACAACATTAAAACTGTTAAAGTATTGAAAATTTGATTAGACTACTTTCAGAGTTAGTTTAACTTCAATTAAAGGGATTGGAATCAGTAGCGTTTAGGATTTGGCTGGATTGATGCTTGAGGCTTGTTTAATTCACTTAATCCTCATTTTATAAATGTGGGCCCAGTGATTAGAGTCAAACATGATTAATGGATAAATTTGTTATTGGAAATGGAACAGCTGTAATTGGTGTGCTATATGAAGAACGCACTTGAACCTATTCACAGAATGTCAAAATCGTCACACTATATAAAAAGTTGTAAGAATATTTTTAAAGACTCAAATTTATTTCTCTTTATAATGATATCTTTTTGATCAAGTGAATCTTTTAAAACAAAATGGGGTTTTCCCTTTAGCTATTTTTTCCCCTTAGAACCAATTTTCTTGTCAATACTTCGACTTTTATTTTACCAAAGTAAAGTTCACCTAAATCTCAAACTAGCCAGAGAATAATATGGCGAATATTTATTTTATTATTTCGTGCTTGAAATTTCGACAGATATATTAGCGTACACTAAGTAGACTTTGTGGAGCCTGTGCTACTCGGCTAAAATACTGGACACAATTTTGGAGACAAAAAAGAGGAACTTACTATAAAATGCGATTTGTTAGGAAGTTTTAAAAATGCCTTACAAATTTTCAAAATATCTTCAAGCTGATGCGAAAATAAAGTGCAATAAAAACACTAATTGAATATTAAACAAATGTTTAAGTATATATTTTAATAGAAAACATTTCATGCAAACAATCGATACCAAAATGTTGTTGGTGTCTGAAACACAGTTTTTATACTATAAGCTTTAGAAGATATCAAAAAATGTCCTAAAACTGCCATTTTAGTCGAATTTCTGTCAGTTTAATTTTTACTATGTTGACTTTGACAGAACTTTTGACTAAAATTGGTAGAAATTGGCAGTTTTAGAAGTACACGAACAGAACTATTTACTCTTGTGGTAAAATTCAGTAGTTTTTTTTATAAAAATTAATTCAATCGATATTTACAATTGGATTAGCCTATGTATATACTTAGGAAAAGGTTACCAATCGACTCGGTTGAACTATCCTTTATACAAATTGTAGTATCTTGTGAAATCGGTTGGATTTATCCTATCAACTCGTTTGTAGTAGCCAATCCACTCTTAAGCACGTTTATTAAAGAAAGAGATCTAGATATCATTTATTTCTTGTCTGGGCTCAAACTATACTTTCTATATTTTTGACATACATATACGTTTATTTAAATAATTTTATTTTTTTTTCTACACAACTTCACATGCAAAATATTACTGAAACTGAAACAGTCCTTATAAGATGTAGTACATCGTAGCATAATGGTAAATGCGTTGGACTGTCATGCCGAAGGTCTGGGTTCGATTCCGAGCCGCTGCCACCTAAAAACTGAAATGTATTTTTCCCAGGTACTGCCTCTTACAAGGAACTGACAAATCCACCAAAAGACTTCATGTGCATCTTATCAAGCCCTTCGGACTCGGCAGAAAATTGTAGGTCCCTTCCATTCCTGCCAACTACATGCACACTGCACACGGGAATGGTTGATAGTTGTAAGTCACTAGGCCTTGGTTCCCCACGAGCGCTGGTGCCACAAAATTTTATTTTTAGTTTTTAGTTTCTATAAGATATACTGCGTCAGCACAAAAAGAAAACAAAAAAGAAACGGTTTTGATACTTGCTAAAATCATTTCAAAAATCGGTTCGTTAACTTTATGGATCCATTGTTGTGTTGAGTTTACTTGGGAAATTTAGGCATACATAGGGCTGGCCAAAATACCAAAAAGATCTCGGTATCGTATGGTATCGGTTTCGGAAACTCAAATAGCTCCAAGGCATCTGAAACAATACCGAGCCGAAACCATATTTTTTGGACCGATAGTATCGTTTGGTATCGACTTTAATGATTTAGATGAAACTTTCACAGTTTTTGTCTTTAGCAGAGAAATGGTTTAAGCAATGATTTTAATTGTGTTTGCTGAGACCATTGATTTAGATGAAATTTTCAGGCTTGGTTCTTTTAAGCTGTAGGATAAGACTTAAGTAAAATCAAAACACTGTCCACCCTGTTATCCACAGTTGGAAAAATATGAATTTTTGGATTTATAGCTCATTCAATTGGACCATAAAAAAGATGTGCATTTATTTCCTGTGAACTTATGATCCTGTGCAAAATTGATGTATCGGAATTTTACTCAAGCATTACGAAAAGAGTCCTTAAAAATTATTTTTAAGTCAATAAAAAAAAAACCTTTTAAGTTAAAAAGATTGTATTTTATTCGTTGTACTCGAACAACTCGAAGGAGCATTCATTCTAATAATCTCAATTGAATTCTTATCTTTTTCTTTTATTTTTTTCTTTTTCCATTTTTGTCTCTAAATTAATTTCATTAAATTTATTTCAAATTTCATAAATTTGTATACATCCTACAATTTATATATAAGTATAAGTTTTTTTAATTTTATCATTTGAATTCCTCTGGTAATTCCATGTGAAATCCTTAAGAGATATATAGTCTTACATGTATTGATATTTTTTCGAACAATAAATATGAAATATGAAATAATATTTTATACAAAATTGTTATTAAATCTTAAAAATACTAAGCGAGTGCAACTGCAAAATCAAGAACATTTAAGAAAGTCGTGTATTTTATTTTTGCTTCCAACTAAGACCAGACCGAAAAAATTACAACAAAAATCATTAAATCTAAGCCTAATACACTGTTGCCATAAAATCAGATTTTTCTTGCGTTAATCAAATTTTAATCACGAACACGGACTACAACAGCGCAACTACAGTTTCACTTTTATGATAAAATTGCAATTAAGTTGTAAGAAATTTCAAATAAATAAAACAACTTATCGTTATTTTGGTTTTTCCAAGTTGAATATTATGTGTACTTGTTCTAGATTTATTTAAGGTTGGTTTGAAAGAAGTTATAAATATATGTCATATAATGCACCTTTGATTTGGTGTGAGCAATAAAATCTGGGAAATTACAATTATTAATTATGTACGATTGTAACGCCCGGTTTATAGAAAAAAAAAATAAAAATTTCATCAGCAATAAGACCAGTTTTTCGAGGTAAAACCTAACTACTCGTACCACCGATTTAATTGATTGCCTTACTCTGTCAATAATAACTAGATTTAAACAATTGGAGTTTATTGATCTTGTTTGTTGAATGAACAAAGTTGAAAATACTAAAACAATGTTACATATGAACACGTTCAATTTCAATTTAATGTCAATTTATTTAAAAATCCAATGTTAAAGTAAGACCTGGTCATTTTCTTAGTACTAAACAATACGGATAGTGATGGTAACACATTTAACTCAATATTAACCTAAAATCAAATATTTTCAGAGTATTTTTTTCTCTGTGTATTTGACTGTTTAATTATTTAATTATTTAATTATTTAAATCTGTTTAAATTTATATTTTTTTAATAAGTTCAGCGAAAATAAGAAAAGCTTGCAATAAGAAACAACAGGTTTGACGAATGCTGTCAAAACAACAAATTGCCAGAAGTTTCTGTGTAAAATGATCAGAACCATCATACTCGTAGTTTTAGAGAAAATCAGGAATCAGGGGTGGTTTTTGAGAAAAAAGTTCATTTGATTTTGAGTTTTGTTTTTGGTCGGTGTCTACTGTTATTTAAGGGACAAAGAAAATAATACAAAATTACGGGATAGTAACGAACAACGCTTTAGGCACTAACTTTAAGGAAATCTATACAGCTGCAATTTTAGCAAGAGGCAAAATTACGAGAAAAAAAATAGAAAAATATATTTAAAACAACGGCAACACATACAGTATGTAGATTTTTGGGAAGTCAGAAATCAATTCTTTTAGTTTATTTTCAAATAAATTGCATCCTTTTTAAACTTAATATTTTGAAAAAAACCGATAGTTAAAACATGTTTTTCAATTTTATCAAAAAAAAGAAGACATTCAACCGTATGCTTAGCATTCGAAAAAAAATGTATAAAATGATTGAAAACCTAAAGCCAAATAAGTACAACAGTTTAAAAATAAGCCTTAAGAAGAGGATTTTTATAATACAATTCTGTAAGTATTGTCGTTGTTTTTCATATATTTTTTTTTTTAATTTAGTAAATTTTTTTTATAAAATAACCGTTTTAAACATAAAGTGGTTAGAAATAATAACCCATATCATAGGATTTTTTTCTTTCCTACTTTCAGCCTACATACATGTCCTGTATTTTTTGGTGGATTCTACTTGAATCACATACTTAGCAAAAAAAAAAAATGCACGACTGGGTCAGACGTATTTGCTCTTATGTTCAAGACGCTGGGGGTTTAACAAAATTATAATGTAAGAACATGGAAATAATGAGACAAAAATGTTTAAAGGAAATACAATGTTTAGGGGCCAGTTTTTCAGTTTAGGGTTAACTCTGAGTTAAAGCAGAGTAAGCTAATATTGAAAATAAATTCAGATAAAGTTCTTCAGATGAGGATTAACTTTATCTTTAAGTTGCCAACAATTTAGGACCATCGATGTGTGTCACTATGAATATCTCCCTTCAATACGTCATTCACAGCTTTCATTTTTGAAATCGAGATGGCGTCTTAACTAAAAACGCACTTAATTTGGTCCCTGAGTTAACTCACCAAAGTAGGTGAGTAAACCAAAGTTACTTACACTGACAAATACATTTCTAAAGTTAACTCAGGCTTAACCCCGAGACTAGGATGATCCCGCACTGAAAAACTGGCCCTTTAATTAACCAAAAAATACTTCTTTGAGTGTTTGAGATGAAAAAAGAAAGCCATCTTAATTCTTGATTGAATATGATTGTATGGAAAAAATAATAGAAGTGGTTTTCTTAAAAAAATATTTTTTAGATATTAAATTCTAAAAACATTTGTTAGGAAAGCTTTTGGTGTTTAAATTTTAAGTATATAAATATAAATCCATATAAGAATAAAACTTCGAAATAAAAATGTCAACCCTTTTTTGAGATTTTGAATTATCAAAAAAATTATTTGAAACTTTTTTTAAAAATTCAAAAACTTTTTTTTTGAAAATTTGAACTCAAGAAAATGTTCTGCCGATACTAAGACAATTTAAAACTAAAACAAAATATTCTATAAGAGGTACTATTAATAGATGCCATTTGAAGGTTTTGAAAAATCGTAGAAGCCGTTTTTCAGAAAAAAAATATTTTCCCTTGCGGTTTATTAACATTTGTATGGAAGGTCCCATTACTTTTTGATAAAAGTAAAATTTATAAAAATTGACTGATTTACATACATACATTTTTACATACGTAGGTGGTTTTAAAATATTTAATTTTCGAAAAAAATTAACATTTTCTTAAAAATAAAAAAAATATATTTTGTAAATTGTTGGTAAGAAAAACGATTTGTATTATCTTAGATACTGTTATTTTGAGTACTAAAAAGTGGAAAAAAACATTAATTTAACTACCAAAAACCACTGTTTTACCAAGTTTCAATAAAATGGATCGATTTGAAAAAAATAGAGGATTATTTGTACATTTAAGTAAATAAATATATAAATTGTTTGTGTTTTAAGTTACCAAAATAACATCTTTAATTTATTAAAATAAACAACACTTTGAAAAATTCCACTACCAAGTAAATTCATTTGGAGCAGACTTAGACCCATTTAAATATAAAAACTAAAAACAAAAACATATAACAATCATCATGCACAGCACATAACTTCAAATAGAGAATTTTTTTTATTAAAAAAAATGAATACCGATTTCAAGTATTTAATAATATACTCGTATGTACATTAAAAAAATTAAAATTTAATAAAATTACTAACTCGTTTTTGAAATATTAAATTTTCACTGTTTTCAGCCAACAAAAGCTTGTTTTATAAGAAGGTTTTTTTATAAAACAAATTCTAAATTCACTGAAATAAATCAGTCGAGTATAAGACAGGATTGGTCTTGTTGAATTATTGATTCGAAATAGCTTTAAACAGCCTTCCGGAAAAGCTTGTTTTATTTGGTTAAAAAAGTCACATAATTAAAAACTTGCATACAAAAAGAAATTATTTCGCTACCAAAATTAATTTCATATGATAAATATATAAAACTTAGAAGTAGAAAAAAATTTATTTGCCGACCTGTATTATTGAATACCCAAAATTATTTATTTAAAATTATTTAAATTCCTTCTGATTTAATAAATAAATTAAATCACACAAACCGAAGACTACTCGTATTTAAATCCAATTAAATAAATAATTTCAAAATATTCTGGTTTCTTAAAAAAAAAAATTTAATTTAACCATAATAATGAAGCAATTTAATAATTGACTTCATATAAAACCAGCTTCAAATAACTATAAAGATCAACTTAAACCAAATATTGATTTTAAAAACGTGATTGGTTTATTATGTGGGTTGAATTATAATTCCCAAATGCAAACGTATTGTACTGACGTGCCGATGAAAACTTGCTTTTTGTCTTTATTTTTAAAAACCAGAATCGATGAGGTGATATGTGGTCAAAAGCTTAAAAGTAAGTTTATAATATGAAGGTAATTGTACTAGAATAATACAATATTATTGCTTGGTATTCTGTCAGATTAATTACCCCGGCAAAAAATAGTTCAAGTATTAATGCCGACGAGGATATCTTGACATATATTATCGACCTACTTTATATATGAATGCAGAATCCAGTTAGAACTTGCTCTAACTGCATTTCGCATTGAGGTTACGTAAATCTTCTGTGCGGGCTCTGCATTCTCTGACCCACAAAGGAATGCGACCCACACTGGTTTCGAGCATATGTGACTCAAAAAGTGTTCACCTACTTAATAATGACTTCTGGAATTTTGTTTTCTTTGTGTCTCCCGAAAGGCATAATGTCGGTTTAATTACTCAGGCATATGGCAGAGTTGTTTACACTTTTGGTTTGTATATAATTGCCGTTGTCATCAAGAGTCTGCATGATGATTTTATTGTAGCTTAAGTATGGTTGAGACATTTTGCAACTTAAATAAGATTTTTTGACCTCAGAACTTTGTTGAACTGGTCTAATTTTATTGAGTGTGTGTTGAGAAACCTTTAGATGGAAGCTTGTAATTTGTAAATGATGCTCTTTGTTATTACAATATTATTACTGCAATTGTAATAACAGAAAGTCATTAAAATATGTAACTGGGTCGTTATTTAATTTTATTCTTTAAAATCATTTCAACAGCTGTAAGACTTTCAGGTTGTTGACAGTGACGTTCAGTAGCATAATTTATTCAAATCAACCATTTCAGTGAAGAATTAGCTAAATCTCATACGTCACCCTGAGCCACATAAGCCAGTATAGGCTAGCTAGTTGACTATTCAGCTTCATGCATCAACTGTCAAATTACTGGCTCCTCACTTCACATTTGGCTAGCCAAAAAGCCAGTTGATAAGATTCAGGTTTGTATGTATTTGAAGTAAGCTCATGTGGCCGCAGGTTTCCCAAAATTAAAAACCCGTCAAAAATATCACCGCTGCCAGAATGTCAATCCGGTCAACGAAGACCTCTTCAAAGTGCTACAGTTTAAATTGATTGTTTTCGCTTTTACATACCAAGTGCAGCACTGGTGCAACGCACAGCTTGATAGAGCAATGAACGATTTATGTAAAAACAACTTTTTAAACTTCCCCATCATTGTTAAGCTTAATTTAAACCGCGATTTTTGTAAACACGAAATCAACCCATGTTATGCATATTTGTAACTATATACTTCCCACATGGAGCAATTAAAAAAATACTGGCTTTTTCACTAATTATGCAAAAAAAAAATAAATAAATTAAAACATTTAATTTATAGATCAACAAAATTTTAAGCCACACTTAAATCATTATTAAAATTAAAGCTTTCTTTTGGGATAAAGTGGCCATGAAATTAATAAAAAAAAAAACTCATTAAAAATCGAGTAGATCATTTATAAGCAAAAATTAAAATTAACTAAGCTTAACCGAACCATTAACTTCTTTCATGGACATAACCTCGAAATTATAACATAGGTCAAGTATACTATATCGGGCCAAGTTTTTGGTGCAACTTGATTTAGTTAATCAGTTAATAATGCGCTTTAATTTACAATTAAATATATAGGTTTTAACTTTTCCATTATTCCCATACACTTGATTAAACAAACAATTTAGCACAGACGATTATAATTATAACCACTTACCAATGATTTATTGATCTAATAATAATAATATCGGTGCATTAGATTTAGTAGGTACTTAAATTGTGATTTAAAAGATTGTGGGTATGAGGCCAACACTAGTAACCATTCTTTTCAGTAGCTTCAACTGGGCACCCTAGGGGGAATATTTGGCAGTTTGTTCACAGCTATTAATTTGTGTAGTCTGTAAACGTAGATACAAAATCTACTGAAACTGGAACTTTGAATTCACTGATTAGCATTTTGATTATCAAATACTTTTGACAGTTTACCATTTGTAACGGGTGATTTTTTAGCTGGTTTGGTTTTGGCAACACTGGTTTTGACAGCTGACGTGTGTTAAGTACCTTGTGTCACTGTCAAACAGCTTCAGTTTGGTTTGCAATTTAACCATGAATCGTCTTACAAATGAACAACGCTTGCAAATTATTGAATTTTACCATCAAAATTCGTGCTCGGTTCGAAATGTTCATCGCGCGCTGCTTCCATTTTATGGTCGGCATTCTCGACCTTCTGAGCAGTCTATTCGGAAGATTGTGACCAAATTTCGCACCAAATTTACTTTGTTGGACATTAAACCACCAACACGTTTACGTACTGTGCGTAGTGAAGAAAATATTGCGGCCGTATCAGCTAGTGTGACAGAAGACCGCGAAATGTCGATTCGGCGCCGTTCCCAGCAGTTAGGCCTTTGTTACAGCACTACGTGGAAAATTTTGAGGAAGGATTTGGGCGTAAAGCCTTTTAAGATACAGCTGGTGCAAGAACTAAAGCCAGCCGACCTACCACAACGCCGAATTTTTGGTGAATGGGCTCTTGGAAAGCTGGCCGAGGATCCGCTTTTTTATCGAAAAATTGTGTTCAGCGATGAGGCTCATTTTTGGTTGAATGGGTACGTAAATAAGCATAACTGCCGCATTTGGAGTGAAGATCAGCCAGAAGCATTGCAACAGCTACCAATGCATCCCGAAAAAGCCACTGTTTGGTGCGGTTTATGGGCCGGTGGCATTATTGGGCCATATTTCTTCAAAGATGATGCGAATCGCAGCGTTACTGTCAATGGTGAACGCTACCGAGCGATGATAACAAACTTTTTTTTGCCCGAAATGGAAGTTTTTGACTTGCATGATATGTGGTTTCAACAAGACGGTGCCACATGCCACACAGCACGCGAAACAATGGCGCAATTGCGAGGCGAGTTTGGTGAACAGTTAATTTCACGTTTCGGGCCGGTCAATTGGCCGCCTAGATCGTGCGATTTGACACCATTAGATTATTTTTTGTGGGGGTATGTCAAGGCTAATGTCTATAGGGACAAGCCCGCTTCGATTGACGCACTGGAAGCCAACATCCATGCATTCATTCGTGAGATACCGGCCGATATGTGTGAAAGAGTATGCCAAAATTGGACTCAGCGGATGGGCTACCTGAGACGCAGCCGCGGTCAACATTTGCATGAAATTATCTTTAAACATTAAATTGCAAAGCTCAAACAACTCGATTCAAATAAATATTTCATTCATTTTTTCGAATTTTTTTGTGTTTTTTTTTTTTTAAGTTCTAAACCTCTTAAAAAATCACCCGTTAGTACGCTGCAATTATTTATTATCGATTTAAGTCGATTAGATGTGAGCAAACAATCCCAATGAATTTCTTTTTTTTCTATCTATTTAAAAATCAAAACTTATTTATTCGATAGGTATCAGATGCATTTAAACAATTCTTTCTATCTGCTAAGGCTGTACTGGTAGGCTGGAAAGATTTTCTTCAAAATTGGTACATAGCTATGTTTGGTCGTTCCCCGCTTTTACTTTGTTTTAGAACCCTTAATAACTGTTTTTGTCAGAAATAATTTCTTATCAATTCTACATTATCGTACTTTTTTTTAAAAAAACAGCTTCATATCTTTTCTTAAAAATAAAAATTAATAAAATTACTGTTGGTAAGGAATACCTTTGGGTGTGAAACCATTTTCAATAAAACATTTTTTTTATTTTCAACTTTCTTGAGAGTAGCTCAATTGTAACTGATTTTTACAATTTTTACTTGCAATGGCAAGTTACGCATTCATTATAAAATAGAACTCGGGACTTAGATCAGACTTGTCATTACGATAGAAGGGAAGACGAAAAAAAGGGGCCCCACAATTTTGTTTTTCTGTCTGTTCATTCTATAGCCTAAACACCTCAAAGATTTTCATCAAACTTGGTACATAGTGGTTTTTGGTAATCCTGCCAACACGGTTTTTCATTTTTCTTAACTTTAATAACGGTATACCTGCCATACACTTTTTTAAGCAGTTTAACGAAATATTTTTTTCTCAAAATTGGCCTCACAACTTTGCTTAAGAAAAATTCAATACATTTCTTTTGGTAAAGGCTACCTCATGATGTGAAACCATTTTCCAAAAAATTTACCTACCCAATGAACCATTTTTTTATTTTCGATTTTCTTAAAAACAGTTATTCTAATTTCACTAATAATAATTATAGAGAATTTTCAAACAAATATTTTTTGGATTTAAAAGCTTTTTTGAAAATCAAATATTTTGAAAACTATATAGTTGACTTTTATAAAACTCGGTATTTGAAGGTTTTTTTCCACTTTTAAAAAGTATTTAAGGAAAACAATTACTTTTATGGAAAAATAACAGTAGGGACCTTTCATACAAATGTTTAAAAACCGTTAGGAAAATATTTTTTTCTTAAAAACCGCTCCTTCGATTTTTATATCGATATGCTAAAATTAGTACGATATACTACCAAAATTTATAAAAATTTACACTTTGCAACTAATAATACTATCTCTTCTAGAATTTTGTTTTTTATTTCAGTTTTTTCACTATCAGCTGAATAGATTTAGATTAATTAATAAAAGTTTCAATTTTTTTTATTCAATATCTCAACAACGGGTTGACAATTTTTTGGAATTGTATTTGTATACCAAAAATGTTCCATAAAAATGTTTTCAGAATTTAATTTATAAACAAAATTAGCGCTTTGATGATTTTAATTTTTTTTTTCCATAAAATTATATTCCATTGAGAGATAGGATTGCGTTCTTTTTTTCATTTAGCTTCTCAAAAAAGTCATTTTAGCTAATTTAAATATCGTATTTTATGCTTTTGAACATTGTTCTCAAATAATTTCTATGTCTTACATATAATTTTCCTAAACCCTCAGCGTCTTGAACATAAGAGCAAGTACGTGCGACCCAGTCGTGTGCCTAATTGTCTATGCAGAAGCTTCTAAGAAAATTGAATAATATAGTTTACCAAAATTTTCAAAAATATTATTTTGAGTTTTAGAAAATTTTCTAAAATTTAACGTGTTTCGAAAACAATATCGTGACTTTTTTATGTTAACTAAAAAAAAATATTTATAAAAAATGATGGTACATCCCATAAAAATGCAAAAAATACTATTGAGAACAATTCTTTTTTTCTCAAAAACAGCTTCTACGATTTTGATGAAACTTTTTCAACTACAAAACATACAAACACTTTCACATAGCAACTATTAATAGTACCTCTAGAAGAGGCTTTTATTTATTTTGAGTTTTCTCATTTTTGACTGAATGGAAATGGACTTAGATTAATTTTCTTCCTAAGCAAATTTCAAATTAATTTAAATAATTCCATTTATTAAAATTTTGAAAAAAATTGTTTTGAGTTTAAATTGTTGTTTTCAAAATTTGATATCTCAAAAATGGTTGTCAATACCAGGAGGATTTTTCAATAAAAATGTTTTTAAAATTTTATAATAAGAAATTATTTTTACATAATATTAAAATTAAAATTAAATTAAATTGTAATTAATTATTAATTTAATTGTAGGCGTGTACGTAAGAAATTAATAAAGAATTTCGCCACCCACTTTTTACGTGTTCTCTTTCATCGTAGTTTCATGTTTGCTTGTCATGTAGAATTTTTATTTTGAACGAACCCAAAACTTGACCTTAGTACTTTTTTATACCTCTCGCAAGTAAAAAACACAAGTTCTTACTCTGTTGTTTTAAAAGTAGATTTTGGATTGCAAGTCTCCTTTGCGGCGACGAACCCGTTGGCCTTTTTAAAAACATTATTGTCGTAAATACTTTTAAAAACTGACTTTGAACCCTATAGAATGAAGAGTCAGGCGCAAAGAATTATCTTGCAATAGGACATAGAGAAACATCATAATTAAGTTCTTGGAGGCTCAACGGGATGGCATATGGATCTTTCAGCAGGGTGGTTCTAACTTGCCATGCCGAGCATGAAACTTTCAATAAATTTAAATCAGCAACGATTTCCAGACTAAATAAAAATTGTGATGTCAACTGATGGCCACAAAGATCATGAACGATTTAACGTCGGCCGGCAAGTGCGTTTTTTTCTTTGGAAAATCTGAATCCCGAAAACTCAAAATCCTGAAAATCAGTTTTCGGGATTCTGGGTTTTCGGAATTCTTGGCTTTCGAGATTCTGGGTCTTTGGGATTCTGGGTTTTCAGGATTTTAGGTTTTCGGGATTTTGACCCTAACCCCAAGAAAACGAATCAGAAAAAAATTCAAGCGGATTATTTACAATGTTTTCATACGATTTGATCAAAGATGCTGAATCAATAACAAATAACGTTTTTTAGAAACAAAAATTTTATTTAATCAATTTTTTTTGTTGAAAATATGGGCTTTACTTTCCTTTACGACATCCCCGAATTTTGATACTCGGATGGTCTCATTCGATAGATATTCACTAAAAAACACCAAATATCACAATTTTAGGGTGAGGAAACATTTATAAGTATTTTTAATTAATTTTGCATGGAAAATAAGTAATGACTCAAATGTCATTGCATGCTAAGTACTGCCAGATGTACACTTTGGTTTGGGATGTTTTCTTTTAATCCATGTTTTTTAAATGCAAAAGAAACTTTGCATACACCAAACCTTGCCTTTCCCACAAGGGAAACAAAATACGTGTCTGGCAATACTAAACAGATCATTTGACATTTCTTTGATTTGTTATTGAAATGGAGTATTATGTATTTTCATTAAACAAAAAAATCTAAAATTAATTAAAAATACTTATAAATGTTGCCTATCCTTAAAATTGAAATATTAAGTGTTTTCTAGTGATAATCTATCCAATGAGGATATTCCTTGTGTAAAAAGTGCAATTCGGTAACAAAAAAAAAAACCAATTTTCAAAAGTTTAAACATTTTTTAATTGCAATTAGGGGGGTTTCCTCACCTTAAGATTTGGAAAATTTTCTATTGAGATAACTACCTACCCCTAAAAATAATCAACTCTGAAATCGGGATACCGTAAAGGAAAGTCGCCCCAAAATACGAGTATGTATGCATGTACATTTTATTAAATAGTTTAAATACATCAAACAAAAATTAAATTTATTCAATTTAAAATTTTTATTTGCACACAAAATTGAGTTATTTGTCATTGCTAGGGGTAGCATTTGTGTTTGATATCGATAGAAAATATAGTAAATATCGCATTTCCTTATCGCTTTAACTGGTCACTTAGATTCCTAGTCAAACCATCATCAACAATTTTATGAAAGGACCAATGGCCTGTCATTAGAGCCAGTGGGGCCATTTACCAGATAATTTAATCAATACTCAATTGCAATTATGTCTACTTTACAATACAATAAATATATCTCAATTCACTTAAATAATACGTACGTGTTTTTATTTTCAAATGAAATACCTAGTGCACTCTTACTGAGACACCCTTTATATACCTACATTCATTCCCAAAATTTTCTGTCGGCTTTTAACACAGTCATAATATAGTTAAAAGTAAAAAAAATTATTAAATATGCAAATAAGACTCGCGTATAATAAATAAAAAACTCAATCACACCACACTAAAATAGAATCTTTGTTTAAGACTTAATTAGCTTATTGTTCTATTTCTGGTATAAATTTAAACTCCAATAAACCCTCTGCTCTTAATAAAATACGATCTAGATAGATAAGTTAATTTTTTTCACATTATGTCTCATAAATATTGTATATGTGAGTTTATTATATCTTCCGCAAACGGTATTCCTAATTTATTCACATAAAACTTTACTCCGTTAAAACGGCGAAAAGAAGAAACAAAAAATAAGTATAATCTGTAACAATTCCCATCAATCTATCTTTAGCTTTTGATCATCATCATTTTTTCTACCGGCACATTCACCATAGTCTTTATAATATCACGGTACATTCACATTCGTCCCGAGCTACCGATCGCTGGCGTATACCTAGCTTAGTTTAAATGATACCTTACCTATGGTAAAAGGTATATACTCTCTTGCACACGAGAAATTATGTATTGTTTCTTTCTAGACAAGTGGTTTTTTTATTTTTTTTTTATTCACTGTTACCACGCGATCAGAAGACGTCAAATTATGTGCAGTTAGGTTATTTTTCACATTGCAGCCATTATTATTTCGGATAATTTATCATGCGATACCAACTAGGAAGATAAGGTAACCTTTCCTTAATGCTTTTACTTAGGTAAAAGCCAAATAGAAAACAGCTTAAAATCCGGAATTGGCAGCATTTAATTTATTTTTAAACTTTATGTCCCCGTTTCCGTTAGCGTTCCCAGTTTTGTTTTTCTCTTTATGCGCATTAGTAGTCGTGCTAAACCAGTTTAACTGCATAAATTAACTACTTACACTGTCAGTTGGTTGGCGCGGCGCATTGCAATAACAATATCTCCTATACTCTATACATATTTGGCCAAAATGCAAACAACAATCCACAATCCAGCTGGGCAAAGAGAAGACTCAAGCCAGCACCACCAGCAACAGCGCCAGCGTTATAAGTTTGACACACAAGGGGAAAGGAAGAAGATATTTGTCTCCGGTTTTCTATCGATAACAGTTGTTGTTACTGATGATATTTATACAAAAACAACAACAACATTCAAACACAAAAAAAAACAAACGGTACTACTTACTTGGATAAACCGGGCTACAACGTACTGCAACGCATAAGGTCAACAAAGACCAACAAGCGATCGTTAACCTAACATGATGGATATCCATTATGTGATGATGTTGTATAATTTCCGCAGAGATTTAGTGTTGAATATCTCTAAATAATTTATAACTCCTCGAACTATGGAAGTACTAAAACTGTGTTGTCAAAAAGGAGAATCAACTTTAAAAAAATTTTTATCACAGAATGCCTTCCGGAAGGGCTTATCACTTCTTCGCACTCAGGGTGTTAGTGGGCGAAACTACAAATCGTGAGCTCGTCGATCTGGCTTGCGCTAAATTGATCATTCTGGCAGCACCCAAAAGAAATCACTTCTATTTTTTTTTTCTTCTCTTCTTCCGAGACAAAAACTGAAGGAATTTAATATTTAACTTTAACACCTTCAATTTTGAAAGCTCAGGGACAGAATTTTTAGAGCCACTTTGAGCAAATAAAACTCGACACAACTGGTTATGTGTTTTTGTTTTCTTTTTTGGTAAAACTTAAATAAAAATATCAAATAGATTTTTAATAATCTGTCACTCCCGAAGAAGCGTGTGTCGTCTAACTTCTCACTTGCGTGCGATTCGAATTTGAACTGATCTTCATTGGCATAGGTTGGGAGTGATCATGGTATCTTACGGGCGCCGCCACCATATCCAGTGACGGATTAAGTTTTTTTTTATGAAAATTAGGTAACAACTTTTAGGCCCAATGTTTGTATGGTCTTTCTACACCGGAGAGTTTTACTCAGACAGTGATGGTGGTGAGCAATTCATTTCACGTTTTGGAGCAATGAATTGGCGGTTTAAATCATTATTACATTATTTTCAACGATGATTTCAGCCCTAAGAATATTTAATGTGGTGTATGGAAAACTGTAGGTTTTCGTAAAAATATGAAACTGGAGATTCTGATAAAACTTGACATTGCCATGCGAAGGAAGACAACACCAAAAACAGGTCTTGCAATTCTAACTGCCTGCCTTTCCGACTACAGCTTTAATGACTGGATCAATCGTGACGAAAATTTCAAAAATTGTTTCACATTTTTATTGCGCTTCAAAAATGAGCTTATAATTTTATTTGGAATTTAGTTTTAAATAAAATCAGATTTAAAATTCAATAAACACAGAACATTTAAGCCAAATATAACGGTACGTGTCATCAATTTTGTTCAAACAATTTAAAAAATCTTATTTTTCTCAAAAATGGCTGCACAACTTTTGTTAAAAAAAAATCAACTAATTAGGTAATTTTTTTAAAGTTAGCCTTTGGTTAAAACACACATTTTTTCAAAAAAGGGTATTAATGGTACCTAAAACCATTCCTTCGATTTTCCATTTTTTTTGTTACTCTGTTTGATATTTTTTGTATTTTAAAAATATATTTCAATTTTTTTTTAACTAAGTACATACCTTTTTTGATAGCGACATGGTCGTGTTTTTAAAAATTTATTATTTTTATGTTTCAAAAATACAAAAATATATTTTTTGGAAACTTCTTCCTTAAAACTAGTAAATAGTATTGCCGTTTTCGAAAGATGGGAAGTCAAAAGAATAGTTCTATGGGAGGTACCATTTATACCCATTTTTAAATGAGGTTTTAATTAAATGTTGATTTTTACAAAAAGTAATTTAAGATTTTTTTAAATTTCTGAATAAATTGATAACAGATACTGTTATTTTGGTTTAAAAAAATGAGAAAAAAGAATGGAAAATGACCAACAAATGTTAAATACCAAGTTTATAGAAAATAAAACCAGCCTTTTAGGCTGTATCTGAAAAGACACGGAATTGCGAGACATACCATTTTTGTCTTCTCTATTATCTAGAGCTATGGAGCTATGTTAATCGATCATTTCAAATGATCGAATAGTTCAAGATTTGATCACAAAAATGATTCGATCATTTGAATCAATTAATCATTCTTATTGCACTCAATTCATTATTCGATGCTGTTCTGATTCGATTTCGACTCTCCACCATTATTGTGTCTGTTGTTAGCAGAAATGGAGGGGACCTACAATTTTTTTTTTTTTTTGGGAATCGAACCCAGACCTTTGGCATAACAGTCCAACGCACTTATCATCATGCCACGAGGTACTACGCTGTTTTTTTACTGCTCCGGTAAAATGTAATTTTACGCCGATTGTTAAACATTTGGATCGAAATACACTTGTTTGATCAAAATATAGTTTGTCCCCTATCTGTCAAGGTGTCAACTGTCAAATTTCATTGAAGGTTGACTACGATGTCGATGGATTGAAAATCCTCTAAGAAATCAGAAATTTTTGAAGAATTTTAACTGCTCCGGAAAAAGGTGACTTTAGGGCAAATGGGTGAAATTTGGATCAAAGTACACTTCTGCAGTCAAAATGTAGTTTGTCGTCAATCTGTCGAGCCACCAACTGTCAAAAATTCATTGAAGGATGGCTAAGATGTCGATGGATTAAAGTTTGATCAAAATTCTGAGTTCGATTTTCTTATGAATGTATAACTTACCAAATGGACTCTATGTTGTATTGTGTCGGTATCTATTGACTGAAAATCATGTAACTTAGAAGGATTCAACAACAACTAAATGATGAGCCCAATTGCTAAACCTGGGCGAAACGCATTTGGGCTTAAGTTCACAAAAATCATAAAATTTAAACTCCATTCAAGAATTCAACACTTTATTGGGTTTTATTCTTCTTCAAAGTTTATCTTCAATTTTGAAATTTTCAACTTAAATCAACAAAGTAAAAATACCTGTAAGCTCTGACAGGCCCCTACATAACTAACTCCGTCTCTGACCGTTTAACTCATGCTCCATTCAGAGTTGGATATCTATGTCGTTTGAGAGGGGATTGGAATGATGTATGGAGTTCCAAGCTTAGCTTCTCTTAAAATCAAAGGGAAAGTTGTTGCAAGATTTATTCTCTTTCTTAAAGGAGAGATAAACATCTGAGTCATGCTTATTGATTGAGAGAGTCTTTTATGTATCTCTATACTTATTATTGATATATTAATTAAATAATAAAGCCATGAGAATTATTATATTGTTTTGATTATTTGCTATTCTTTTTTGTTTCGATATTCGAACAAAATAACAATACTATTTTTGCAGCACGTGTGTAAGTATCTAGCTTATCTATGGTATTATACTCATATTTAAATTTTGTTGAAGGTGTGATAATATAAAGGTGAGTTATGCATTCGACAAAAAAAAAATCAACTTTTTTAATTAAATTTTATAATTATGTAGTTATTTTAGTATGATGACAAGGAATAATAAGGAAATGATTGGTCATCCACTTTTTTTTATTTAGGTGTAGACGTTGGTAAGTATAAGTTATGTATGGGCTTTTGAACAATAAATAAAGTGATTTGCCCTTTTTGATTGGAGGCTGAGTGGCAGTTCTAGTTCTAAAAAGAAGAACAAAAATGACCTACTGTTGATTTGAATACAGAACCTAAGCCAGAAGCATTTAAAAACTATGTTTTCATTAAACCACATAAGTTAATTTCTTTGAAAATGTCCAATTTTGATTTAAATAAAAGAGAATTCCCAAATATAACATGAAACACCTTTTCTGTTACAGTTATCTTCGAGGTCACCTCATTTCGAAAAGTTATTTCTTCCGATTTATCATGCTTGAAAATAACTCCCAATATAGGGTAATTTTTTTTTTAAATTTCTTATTGAGAGCAATTTCATTTGACCTAAATGTTCCTTACATACCTACGTCCCTACATTATTTATTTAAAAAGAATGTCTACCAGGTTGGTAAGTATACCTTTGCTAATTCAGTAATAAAGTAACAATTTGTAAATTTCGGTATCATTTAAAAATTAAGTTAAAAATAATAATTAAACTGGGCCATGAGTTCGTGGTGAAATAAATAAATCGTGACAAATAATTACTCGTTTTCCTTTTAAAGACAAATGAAAAATGATTTTTTTTACTCTTCATATAGAAAATGAACGCAAGTGATAAAATATTCATGGTATTTTCTGTTGTCAGAAAAAAAAATATCAGATTGGTTGTCAAAATTGTCAATGGTTGCATTTTTTCTTCATAAAATGTGTGTTTGACAGATTTAGTTGTTAATATTTTACTACTGTTTATGTTTAATTGGATAAAAAAAGACAATTACGGTTTTTCAGTACTGATCTTAAATTGTTTTTTCTGAAAAAAAGTGATTTTTAATGAACTAAAATCATAATTCGACTGTCCTACATACAGTCAGTTATATTTCATATTTCCCAAATTTCATGAATATTCTTCAAAAAGCTTAATTGGTACTGCTTTTTAATATTCAGAAATGAAATTAGGATTGAAAAAGTCTTTTAAAAAATGTCGGAATCAAAATTTTTTAAGGGTACACTCAGAAAATAATATAAAAATTTGTAAGTGCAAGCAGATACACAAAAATATTTTATAAAGCATCAAATTTGATATTAAAACTTGATAAGAAAATTAAGTGTTTGAGATGGAAAAAAAGAATGCCGTCTGCATTCTTATTAAAATATGAATGTATGAAAAATAATCTACAGATTATACTGGGCAGCAGTAAAAAAGTATCATGCACTATTTCAACTAATTTTAACTCGTCTAGTCTAGTGCGAATAATTTAATAAATGATTTTTTCAAAAACGTGAACTAATTAAATTTTTTCATACCAATTTTCGAATTTAGCGCATCAAAAACTACAAGAAAAGTTACTTTCCATGATCAATACTGTTACAAAGTCAAAATTTGTTACCCAGTTGGAGCCGCTTTCTAAAAAATTTATTTACATTTTTATGATATATGTTGGTATGCAATCTTCAGTATTTAACAAAAAAATAAATAAATTAAATAAGTTTGGTAGCGCAATAGCTCGTAGAGAACCAGGGACTTACTACTCTCAACCATTCTTTTTTGCGTGTTGTTGGCAGTAATGGAGGAAGCCCACCTTTTTTGGCCGAGTTCAAACTGCTAGTTGAGAGTCATTTATTTATGACAAGTACAGAGTGTCCGCCCGGAAGGTAAACTACTTTGTTTGTCTCGCAGTAATCCCATCGTAATCTTGGCTGTATGTGATGTGGCACCGTCTTGTGGATACCACGTGTTAACCAAGCCCAAAGCATGCAGTTGTGGCGTTAAAAAGTTTTCAATCATACAACGATATCGCTCCCCACTCACAGTTATCTGAGCACGGCATCGAATTAAGGTTGATGGATTATTTTGAACATTTCTTTGAGCAGCAGTTATGTTTTCAGCCGATCTTGCAGTACTTTGTGGTCCATGCTTGGACCTATCACCTACAGACTCTGTTTCTTCGAAATCATTCACTACACGATAAATAGTGCGTTTTGATGGCACATTGTTTCTCCAAATACTCTTGGAGGATTTTTGCAAGACTTCGTCACAAGAAGCAGTACCTCGGAAAAAAATATTTCAGTTTCCAGGTAGCAGTGGCTGGGGGATGGAACGCAGACCTTCGGCAAGACATTCCAAAGCACTAACCATTAAAACCGTTTTTGAGATACGAATTCATAAAAATAAATTGAAACTTTTTTAAAAACGCAAACATTTCTTTTTGAAAAATTTTTATTATGATAAGCAATATTATTTAAAATTATATGATATTTCTAATTTAAATCCGTTCAGCCGATTATAAAGGGTGATTTTTTTGAGGTTAGGATTTTCATGCATTAGTATTTGACAGATCACGCCGGATTTCAGACATGGTGTCAAAGAGAAAGATGCTCAGTATGCTTTGACATTTCATCATGAATAGACTTACTAACGAGCAACGCTTGCAAATCATTGAATTTTATTACCAAAATCAGTGTTCGGTTCGAAATGTGTTTCGCGCTTTACGTCCGATTTATGGTCTACATAATCGACCAAGTGAGCAAACAATTAATGCGATTGTGACCAAGTTTCGCACTCAGTTTACTTTATTGGTCATTAAACCAACCACACGAATGCGTACAGTGCGTACAGAAGAGAATATTGCGTCTGTTTCTGAGAGTGTTGCTGAAGACCGTGAAATGTCGATTCGTCGCCGTTCGCAGCAATTGGGTTTGTGTTATTCGACCACATGGAAGATTTTACGCAAAGATCTTGGTGTAAAACCGTATAAAATACAGCTCGTGCAAGAACTGAAGCCGAACGATCTGCCACAACGTCGAATTTTCAGTGAATGGGCCCTAGAAAAGTTGGCAGAAAATCCGCTTTTTTATCGACAAATTTTGTTCAGCGATGAGGCTCATTTCTGGTTGAATGGCTACGTAAATAAGCAAAATTGCCGCATTTGGAGTGAAGAGCAACCAGAAGCCGTTCAAGAACTGCCCATGCATCCCGAAAAATGCACTGTTTGGTGTGGTTTGTACGCTGGTAGAATCATTGGACCGTATTTTTTCAAAGATGCTGTTGGACGCAACGTTACGGTGAATGGCGATCGCTATCGTTCAATGCTAACAAACTTTTTGTTGCCAAAAATGGAAGAACTGAACTTGGTTGACATGTGGTTTCAACAAGATGGCGCTACACGCCACACAGCTCGCGATTCTATGGCCATTTTGAGGGAAAACTTCGGAGAACAATTCATCTCAAGGAATGGACCGGTAAGTTGGCCACCAAGATCATGCGATTTGACGCCTTTAGACTATTTTTTGTGGGGCTACGTCAAGTCTAAAGTCTACACAAATAAGCCAGCAACTATTCCAGCTTTGGAAGACAACATTTCCGAAGAAATTTTGGCTATTCCGGCCGAAATGCTCGAAAAAGTTACCCAAAATTGGACTTTCCGAATGGACCACCTAAGACGCAGCCGCGGTCAACATTTAAATGAAATTATCTTCAAAAAGTAAATGTCATGGACCAATCTAACGTTTCAAATAAAGAATCGATGAGATTTTGCAAATTTTATGCGTTTTTTTTTAAAAAAAAGTTCTCAAGCTCTTAAAAAATCACCCTTTATATGAGGTCGTGAGCTCAATAGTGGCCTAACTGCATATTTGTATTGCTTTTATTACTTAAATTGACTATGTACCTATGTATTAAATAATATTTCTGCATATAAATTTTTGAATTGAACAGTTTGTGCCAAAGTAACATTCCTTTTTGCAAATTACCAAAATAGTGAAAGTCCTAACGTTTGACATACAAAATATTATTTTTACGAAAAGCGGCAACACTGTGAATTTACCCAAAGGTGCGACTACTTAACACTTATATTTTAGGATATCGAGCGTTATTTCCACAACACTTGTTTGGCTTCTGGATGTGTTTCCGTGACTTCCCCTGTCTTTTAATAAACATTGGTATCTGGATGCGTTTCCGCACCTTTTTTCCTGTTCAAAATTAAAAATTACAAGAAAATGGACGCCCCGTCTTTTCACATAATGAGAAGTACTTTTTTCGAAAAAAGACAACACCCATATTTACAAACCTATTATATCTCGTCACTATCGGCACCAACCTTAAAACTGATAAAAAGAAGTACAACCAATGAAAGGTTTTTATGTCACATTTAGCTTTCAAAGTTATTTCTAAAATGCAAAATTATCTGGATTATTTTATTGATGTCATTCACGGCATGAAATTTAATTTAAACCACTTTTTTCGGAAATGGTAATAAAAGAATTTATTATTCTTATATCGACATAAAAGAAATCTATTTCAAAGAAATTTGTTTGGACAACATATTTTTCGAGATTTATTATACCTGAAATAAACTTTCAGATCGGAACATCTTTCTAACAAAGTGATTCATCAAACTAAATTTTAGAGCCTTGTTTCTGAGTTAAGAAAACCATTTAGGGGACATTTAGCTTACATTAAATTTTTATCCGTATACAAATATTGGTTTTCGGGGAGTCATGCACGTTCTATTCTGGAATGAGGGACCAGTCCATAGTTATTTCAAAAAGATGTTGCATCGCTGTTTTTTTGGAACTATTCTATCTATTCTCCTAGGATCTAACAGCTACAATCTAAAGATTTTTTTTTAAATACGTCAAACCAAAAATCATTTGATCGTCAAATGATCGTCATTTTTTTGAAGCATAAACTGCGATCTTCAAATATGCAATTGTCACAAAATCGGTTTGATTAACGTCAATTAATTTACTTGTAAACACATTTGACGTTTACAAACACGCTCTCTGACATTTCAATACTTTGTTCGTCAATCCGATTTTTTTTCTGCACAGCTGCACGGCAGATGATGTTTTCGAAAATGTGACTTCACCAAGCTGCATTATCGAACACACTGCTAATGCAGCAAAATTTGTATTGGCGTTTTCGAACAGAAGACTTTTGCAATTTGCGTTTAAGAATATTCTGCAATTGCATTATTGACGCAGATGACCTTTTTAAAAAACGGCCTGCCTATGCATAAAGTAAATGACCCTACATATTTTCAATTACTTGTAGCTATATTATGCTGGTCACTCTTGTGAAATAAATCAATATAAAAATTTAAGAAATATCTGTAACCAAATTTAAACAAAATCAAAAAAAAAAACTTGAAAATTTATATAATTTGTCCTTTTACTTTTGTACAAGCTTCAGATAAGAACATTCATTAATTTTAGTTAACAAAATTTACTAAATTTTTTTTCTGTATAATTGTTTATACAATTTATTATTATTTGCTCTGAAGATGATTGTGACGATACATTCAGAAATAATCTGCGCATTTACTTCTCTCATCCATATAAGAGGTTTCCTTTGTAAAATTGCAACAAAAACAAAAATATTGTCAGATGCGAAATAAATGTAAAAAAATTAAACGTAGTTTTCTTAAGACCTATTTGTATATTATGGTATGTTTGTATATATATTATTTACATTGCTATTTTCAGTTGTATTTAGTCAGGCAAACGATTTACGCACATACGAGTATCAACACCAAATACCCAAGACCGAACACCAAACTGAGAGTTCAAAACATTGCAGTATTATTATTAAGCCGTTTAGCCGGTTTACTTGGGGGCTATAAATAGAGAGACAGACAAGACAACTGCCACGATTTTGATGTTGCACAAGATTATCTCTATGAACTGTTTGAAGGTGGGTTTTGTGGGTTTGTCTCGGTTGTTTACTTAAGTGGAAAGTTGTTTTGTTACGAGGACCCAATGCAAATGCAACATTCCAATCAAAGAGAAACTAACGACTTCGTCTTAAGAGATATACACATCTGAAAAACACACCGCTCTTAACTGTTTATTCAGAGTTAAAGTTTGAAGTTGAAAAGTATAATGTAGGTAAACATGACCGCAATCACGTTCATCTGTATTATTTATTTTTAAAATGAATTCAACATTGGATACTTATAAGCTTAGCCCAGTTAAGACAGACAGCTTTAATTTAGCTGTAAGGCATTCAAATATAATACTGCAGTAATTAGAAGTTATTTGGTTTTTTTAAAATTAAGTGGGAACTTTTTTTATTTTATGATGTAAATTTGAGCTTTTCAAGAATCCTAATTGACAGAAATTCAAATATTATCTAGTAAAAAAATAACAGTATGATTAGGTCACGCAATTAATTATGCTTATTAATTTGGTATAATTGAAAGCTGCTTAAATAAATATACATAATACGTAAATTATACCTACAAATTTAAGATTAAGACTTTAAATTTTAACTCCTAGTTCTATGTCAATTTGTTGTTCGATTATTTAAATAAAATTAAAATATGTATTTTCTTATACCGAAATATGTAGTACATATACATCATACATATTAGGCCTGCAACTCGACATTATTTTTTAGACTTAACTGGCACATGTGAGATAAAAGTTTCTAGCAAATATTTTTCAAAAATATGTTATAAAAGAGTTATATTGCCAAAAATTACTAAGAGTTACTGTGGCGTAATAAACTAAAATGGTGCCTTGAAGGTCCATGCACTTTTTTCCTTATCATTATTTACTCCTTAACACTAGAAAAATGGTCATATAAAGCTGAGTTTTGATGGAAACCTTTATTTTGACGATGAATTTTTTGCATTTTCATTTATTTAAACTTTTTGGATTTGAGAAAGTTTCAATAAACATTTCCCACTGCGATTTCGTTAGTATTGGCCACGTTCCGCCTGGTATCGGATAGGTTATCCAAGAGCCGATACTTTTGTGAACGAACAGAAATTCAATTTGAATTTTTTTTTTATTTCTAAGAATATTTTAACAAAGTTTTATTCTAATTATATTTACGCATTGAGTAGAGTCCAAGGTGATGTAAATAACCATTTTCTAGTTGCATCTAACTTATTAAAATTCCTTTCAAAAAATGCGACACTGTGAAACGCAACATGAACAACCCAAAATTCTTTTCACATATCAGGTGTTTTGAAATTTCTCCTCGGATTGCTGAGTATTCTAGAGTTTTTGGGATAACTTCAGATTTGTTTGTTGGTCACAGATGGTTTTGTCATCAGCTGTTTTTTAACAAGGGATCACAGCAACAAAAAGCTATCCGGATTACTGACAATTAACATCGGAACGCGTCCATATTCTTGTCTTGTTGTATACCAACTAAAACATTTTTTTTCGCATCAGCTGCAGCATACTAGGCTTAAAGTTATAAATTTTGTATAAAACCATTTTCAAAAGTGGAAACAAAATAATAATAAAAACAACGGCAAAACTTTTAATGCCATCTTATAATGTTTTAAAACCTCAAAGCAATTCTCTTATTTCTTGAAAAATAATTTTTTAATTAAGAATTTGGAAAAAAAAATGAAAAATGGTGTTTAAAAATTAATTTTGCAAACAAACTTCGATGCTAAGTAAATACATTTTTTTAGTTTGAAAATATTTTTTTTTTGTTTTAATTTTTAGTTTGAAAAATATTTTTTCAAAAATATACCCAAAAACTCCTTTTTTAGAAAAGAAAATAAGAGAATGGCTTTAAAAGTTTTACATAAATTATACCATGACGTTGTAAGTGTTGCCGTTGTTTCGTTTTTAATTTTGATTATATTTTTTTTTAAGAAAGCTTCCCTCCCGTCTAAACACGGAAATAAAACTCCCTTCCTTTACCAACTATTTTGTCCTTGTCTTGGTACTTTTTTGTCGCACCTTATTCATTTTAAATCTATGTTGTTGTTTTTGTTTTTATGTTATGGTCAGTTCAATAAATTTTTTTTCAACTTGTACCTTGGCTGCTTTGCTCAATTTATGAAGAGTATTTTTACAAAAAAAACTATCAAAATCTTTCAGTTTTAGTCTTAATATTCAAAAGTTAATATGCTTTACAGGTAAAATTGGATAAATAAATCAAAAAAATTAATACCATTATAAAATTTGGTGAAATCGTTTCATGTACTATGAAAATGAAGAATCAAAAAAGTCTTTAAAAATATCCGCCATGGAAGCGTATAAGGGGAAGAGAAAGAAAAGTTGTGGTGTATCTAACAGAAAAAACTAAACTAAACTAAACGTTGCCCTTGAGAAAAGTTGTTGTCATTTTCATGCAAAGATAGATAGTCATCTTTCAGTATAAAAGTTAAACGTAAAGTCTAGTTTATACATCTATTCGAAGTGAAATTTTCATATAGGAAAATAATTTTTTTCCTATGTGTGAAAAACCGCCAAAAACTAAATGCAATTATTTTGGCGACAAGGAGATACAAATTTGTCTTGAAACAAATGCCACTCAATGGACTTTTACAAACCAAATTTTTTCGACGAAAAAAATTTTTGTGAAAACCCTTTGGTGCATAAATTACTGATGTTTCATATCAAATTTAATTCCACTTCGCTTTAAAGTATAAACTAGGCTTTACGGGCTCGTTGATGAGACTTGGCATTAATGCCATAAAAAGCAATAATCAGAAAAATCCAATAAAATATCTGTGGTGAGAGAGTGTTTTTTTGGGGGGTGGAGCTATTTTGAAGATTGTTACCATAAGTCCTGAGACAAAAATGGTACCCTCATAAAACTTGGTAAAAATTGTTTTCTGAACCATCAGAATGAACCATCAGAATGAACCATGAATGAACCATCAGAATGAAGAATCAAAAGAGTCTGTAAAAATATCTATGGGAGAAGGGCGTTGTGCTTGTGGGTGAAGGAAAGTATAATATTTGTTTCCAAAACAAATTTTGTTTCCAAAAAATCAATGACACCCTATTACCAAACATCCTAAAACACCCTTTCAGTCTTGAAATTTTTGTAAACTCCATTAATTGTTCATTCTTGTAGTAACTGAAACATACGAGTAGCTATCTTCCAAGTTTCGTGAGAGCGCCATTTGTTTCAAAAATATTTGAAAAATAACCCAATATTTCCCCATCTCTCCTTCAAAAAACACCATTCCATAAGAAATATTTGCATAAATTCTTTCGATTCTTCATTCTCATAGTTCATAAAATGTTTTTACGAAGTTTCATGATACTCGTAGTACGAGTTTATTTTTAAAGACTTTTTGTACCATTTTACCTGGACTATAAAACAATTTAACGAAGTAAATAAGTTTATTAAATTCGCTCTTTATGCTTTTTACTACTAATACTTTAAATACTGTAACAAACTATACCATTCTGAAATCAACATTTGTTCCGCCATTTTTTTAAAAAGTTTGCAGGCGGATTTCTTTACGAATCCTTAATACCAGAGATGGTTAAACTTTTTCATTTTATTTTATTTATTGTTTTTGGAAAAAAAAACTTAATTTTTAATGTGAAAGAAGTCAAAAAGCTATTGACATTTTTGTAATTGAATATGAAGAAAATTTAAAGAAAATTCTTTTGTTTAAGTGGAGTGACTGAATTTATACGGATATTTTAAATTCTAAGTGTCAGAATTTAAACAATTTCCCTTAGAGAAATAAAATTCACAATGCTGTGATTTTTATATTTGTCGATATAAATTTGAAAGCAAGGTTGGCTTGCTGATGCCTGCTTTGTGATATAAAGTATTGTTCATAAAACAATGTTGATACAATCAAATAATTAATAAATTTTATTTACAATTTCACATTTCATGTGGAAAATTTATCAATTAACCGTTAATACAAATACTTTTTTTAAAATAATTTTTGGAAGTCATAATTTGAAAGCTCTCTCAATTAAAATTGACATTCCAGAGACACGAACCACACCTTCAACTTTTATTAAAATTTTAATCAATTTAAGGCTTCCCTGCTTGGCTTTTTACTCGAATTCACTTCCAAATTTGCCAAATGAAACTGAATAATTATAATAAGATAAGTCGTAACTGCTGCTACAATCTACAAATAAAATAAGTCGAAATAAAAATTAGTAAATAATTCTCCACTCTCATACTGACCGATGTGAATAATTTGAAATTCATTTCAAAGAATCCAGCGGCTGTGAAAGGTTTTTTCCTATGCATAATTTCCATTGAAAACACTTGCACCTGAAAATAGACTTTAAATTTTTAAATTCTATTTTACATGGTGATATTTTTAAATAATTAAATTGTTCCGTGGTTTATTCCAAAGTCAACTGTCAAAATTTATTTTTTTACGAAAATTATGTAAGGAAGTGTCAATAATTAAATAATTTGATATTGAATTTTTTAATGTTGCAATAATGTCATGCGTTAAGAATATAAATTCATAATGTAAAATAGATTTTTAGACTAATAAAATGTTTTCCATACAAATTACATCTTACGTACCATTTGTAGAAATAATCCATAGTCGTCTCTTGGCTTAAGTTTGTGCAAAAATATCCCCGTGTCAGCCATCTAGAATATTATAAAAATAATAATATTTTAGTCTCTTCATTTAAATAAGCTCATTAACACTCGACATAGAGAAGTATAATAAAAACCAGGCCTCTATCTTTATACTTTTTCGAAATTGTTCACTTTTACGAGCGGAGGTTTTAAAAGACTGAATTTGATACAAAATGCACATTTTGTTTGGTGTGAATTTTCTTAACATTTAATCAAAGCTTTAAACAAAGCTTACAGTTACGTTTAAAAAACAGAAACAATTTCTTGACATCCTCAAACAATGTTTAATGATATAAAAATTAATTTTTTGTATAAAAATGTCACGCAAAATATTTTTATTAAAAAAAAATTCCATTGTTATATAAATTTTTTGTGTTTACTATTGTGGAATGGTTCTTCTTATTAGAGCGTCTACTGTTTATCTGCGTGTTATTTGAATGCACAGTGTCTTAGATATTGAAATAATTGTATTTTTTTAAGCTCAGATGATAAAAGTCTATAATAGGATATTAGTATTTTGTGATAAGAAAAATTTGTTTTCAATTTAAAACAATAAGTTTATATAGAAGTATATATTAATATATGAATGATACTGGTAGATTAAGTTAATAAATATTAACATCGACTGTAAGGAGTTCCTTCAAGGAGGTAGTTTCGAGTTGAAAACACATCTAAGACATTCTATATCATCGTCTTTCTGCCAAAACCTCATAAGTCGTAAGTCTCTTTTGAAAAAAAGCTTAGAAGACACAAAACACCGATTTAAAAGGTAATAAAATGGTCAAAAGTCCGTAAATAATTTTAAAACTGATTGATAGAACCAAAAGGAACCATCACACAGTAACGAGTCATTAATATATTTGAACACGATTCATTTAAATTAAATAACACTCAATGTTCTGAATAAATTTCTCTATAAAAATTATATAATTTCTATAGAAACGGGCTTAAAAAAAATATCAAAAGTTTATGGATATTAATCAAAAATAAAAAAATCCGTTGGCATTCCTAAAAGTGTACAATACTTAGGTTCAAAATATTTGGACATTCCTGCCATCTGCAATTCATTTGCTGAATTCTCAAAATTTAATTATACATCTTTTAACCCTCAGGTAAAGGCAATTCTCTTTACTCTGACACTTCGATTAATATTAGGGGGATTTCTATTACTTCATATGAAGATATGAAGATGAAGATGAAGATGAATACAAAATTTAGAAACTATTTTTCTAACTCATTCAAGGCTCGCTCCGGTGTGCCCCAGGGAAGTCATCTAGGCCCATTTCTATTTATTCTTGCTATAAATGATGTTGTCTCTTGCATACGTTTCAGTGATATTCTTATATTCGCTGATGATATGAAGATTTTTAAAACAATAAAGGCTAACAACGACCGCATTCTTTTGCAAGCCGATATAGACAGCTTCGCTACTTGGTGTGTTATAAACGGTCTTTCTCTTAACCCTGCCAAATGCCAAACAATTACTTTCTCAAGAAAGCGACTTGCAAATGCTTTTAATTATTCTATTTCACAACACAAACTCTGTCGAGTCTTTAGTTTCAAGGACTTGGGTGTTAACTTTAGCTCAGGTTTAAAATTCACTGAACACATTAACTTCATTGTTAACAAAGCAAGCTCTATGCTTGGGTTTATAAAACGTTGGGCAAAGGAATTTGACGATCCGTACGTTACTCTTTCCTTATACAACTGTTATGTACGTCCTCATCTATAGTACGCCTAGTAAGTATGATCGTAAATTCATTCGCTTTGCTCTGAAAGGTCTTCCTTGGACTGATCCATTCAACCTTCCACCATATGAACATAGGATCCAGCTACTGCAGATTCACACCTTATATCAAAGGCGGGTGAATAATGATCTAATATTTCTTCGCCAACTTATAAATGGTCAAATTGATGCTCCTGATTTGTTAGCAAGTATTGGCATCAATTACCGCGGAGGATCTCGCCATCTGCGAAGATTTGAACTTTTACATGTAAATTTCCATAGAACTAATTACGGTATACATGAGCCTCTTAACCGTATGTGCAAGATCTTTCATATAAATGGCTCCTCTGTTGATTTTAACATTAGCAAGATGGGATTAAAAAAATCGTTCCGAACCAGTGCTCCACTTTCGTGATTTCTTTTTAACTTTTTGATTTTATTTAATTTAAATGTTTTATACTGTCTATTTATGTTTATTGTTTATTTGTTTAACTTTGTAATTGTATTATGTAGTTTATTCTTATACATAAGCTCGCATTATTTTACTAACCACTAACACATGCACTTATGATGAGCCTCTGATTGTAGGTTTGCAGCTTGCTCTAAGCTCACTACAACAAAGAATCTGAAGTGATAAAAAAAAAACTGCACTTCTAAATTTAAACTGTGACAAACAGTCTGGGCCTGATGAAATTCCTGCAATACTTCTTAAAAAATGTGCTACTGTGTTATCTGAGCCGCTGTCATATATATATAACAGTTCTTTTTCTAAAGGAGAATTTCTCTCCGAGTGGAAAAAGTCATTCGTTATACCAATTCATAAATCGGGTTCGAAGCAGGAAATATCCAATAATCACCCTATTTGTTAGATTGTCTACAATACAAGAAAACAAATTGGCATTTATGCTCATGGAAGTCATTTCAGCTTTCCAACATGGCCTTGTAGCAACCAAACAACCAACCTCGCTATATTTTCAAATTTTATTCTTAACAAACTTGAAGAAGGTTTTTAAATTGATGTGATTTACACCGATTTCACAAAAGCATTTGAATTTTGATAACAAAGATTAGTTTTTCACTTCAGTGTTTTAAAGTGGCTGGTCTCCAGTCTCCTATCTGGTAGGACGTTGTTTGGTTTGTGTCCATCGATAATTGTCTTTGAAGTCCAGGTTTTGTTTCGGCAGATGTTCCACAAGGAAGTCACCTTGAACCTCTTTTTTTCCTTATATTTCTCAATGATTTGCCTTAAATTTTGTTAACTCTCTTCGTTTTCTGTTTGCAGATAATCTTAAATTCCTAAGATGCATTAAAAATGATAATTATTGCAATCTTTTGCAAGAAGATCTTGAATGAATAGTCAATGTTTTTCTTACTCTGCGCACAAAATTGGTAATAATATTTTTGAAAGAGTTTTTGAAAAGAAAGAATTAGGTGTTGTGTTTGACGCTAAATTTAATTTTTTCAAACATTTTGAAGCTAATTCTATGTTAGGTTTCATTAAATGGAACTCTAGAGACTTCAGTGATCCATATACATACTCTTAAATAGTTATTTAGTGCCCATGTCAGATCTATTTTGGAATATTGTTACTAATATGGAATCCATATTAGAGCATTCTTTCCAAAAGAATGATTTTTTTTTTTTACATATTCACCCCTATTATGGTTGTCAATTATCAATACGATGTTTGATGTTTATCAACAAAATTAATAAATCGCATTATCGTTGTCAAAAATCAAATTTTTTGATGAACTGTGAACGCCTTTTAGATTGTTGATCTATTGTGAATGGTTTAGTTGACAGTCTTGGTATTATCGTTGTCAAAATTATTGTTTGTTATCAAATTTCTAGCCAATTGAAAATTCGACGTTGATAAATTATTCTGCTCGGATCGCGTACGCGTAAAATTAATTAACTATACGTAATGTCTACGATTGAACTCTTTTTTGGTCAATACGATGATGATGGAGAAGAAAATACCTACGAGCAAGCGAAAATTCGGAGAAGATTACGAGATGCTTCGAATCCTTTGGATCTGGAAGAACATATGTAAGTAAATTATCTTTTTATAATTCCATTCAAGCAATAATTAATTCGGCTTGGTTTTAGATTTTTACAAAACTTTAGACTGTCCAAAGAAGCCTTCCTCAATGTATTTGTGGATATAAACGATAAACTAAAACCAATAAAAAAACAACAATCCATCCCAAATATAATTAAGCTTGCAGCTGTATTAAGATTCCTTGCACAAGGAAGCTACCAGTTGAGCGTAGGGAACGATTTCAATATTGGTATGGCGCAACCAACGGTGTCGGTTGTTTTGAAAGAAGTTTTAATGATCATGGAAAGGTATATTTGT
The DNA here is from genome assembly GCA_946251815.1 of Dasysyrphus albostriatus. Lineage (NCBI taxonomy): Eukaryota > Metazoa > Arthropoda > Insecta > Diptera > Syrphidae > Dasysyrphus > Dasysyrphus albostriatus. Next base: position 59,141,051 of record OX276337.1, on the reverse strand, counting down.
CCTAAATGGATAAGATTTAACTATTCGCAAGAAGAAGAACGTCGGGCAAAGATATACTTCTATGAAAAGAGCGGCATTCCAAATGTTATAGGTGCTATCGACGGGACACACATAAGAATTATTGGTCCGAATAAAGATCTGGGGCATGTTTATTATAACAGAAAGGGATTTTATAGCCTCAATGCTATGCTTGTAAGTTATTTATTCATATATGTAAATTTCAAACTAATTGAGAATCGGTTTTAAGATGTGTGACCACTTAATGTGCATTAAATATATAAATGCCAAAAATCCAGGGTCATCACACGATGCCAATATATGGAACATGTCGCAGTTGAAAGCGAAACTAGAGGAGGACTACCGTTGTGGCCGGACCGACTTCCGGATTCTTGGTAAAAATAATAACTTTAATTAATTTTCTTTGAAGAACATTATGCTTTAGGAGACGGAGGGTATCCACTATCACCGTATTTGTTGACTCCATACCGCAATGCAGATGAAAACTCCGTTAGAGCAATTTTCAATAGAAATCATGCACAAGGCAGAAATATTGTTGAGCGAACAATTGGCCTGTTGAAAAGCAGATTTAGGTGTACACTACAAGCGCGAGAATTACATTACACCCCTGAAAAAGCAACGCAAATAATTAATGTATGTGTGGCTCTTCACAATATTTGCATCAAGTATAGAGTGGAAACCCCTGAAATATTAGAAGAAGAACCCAATAGTACCGTCGAAAGCATTGACGTTGATGTAGATTCCACAGATATGTACATCATTCAATGAAGGAAACCGAATACGGGACTCTATTGCAAGATTCATGTAAAAAAGTTAAATGAAATAATTAAATGCATTTTAATATATGTACATACATTATGTGTATACCTGTTTTATTTGCTTTAAGAGAAAACTTAAAATAAAAAAAAAACTTAACAGAACAATAATTCATAAATAGGTTCCTTAATAGCTACATAATAATATTAAAGATTAGGAATCACAAAATTTGAGGTGTTGAAAGACAGAAGGTAATAAATAATTAAAATTTTCAATTTATTTTCAGACTCTGTTTCTTTTTTTCAATCTCCAGAACCTGTATTTTTAAATTTAATTTAATTTTTCTATCATTTTCTTTGTTCCTTATGTATTGTTTTTTAAACTCAAATTTATCTCTTTGGAGATTTAACTTTTCTTTTTTTAATTTAAGAATTTCACGCTTTTTTTCTTTTTTTAACTGATAACATTTTTTAGAAAAGTATTCTATTTCGCTCAAATTCTTCTGGATGTTTAAAATGTGTTGTTTCATTTCATTAATTGAATCCACCATAGAACTATAAAATTTGTCTTGTGTCGAAGTTTGTTTTTCTATGAGTTGCAGGCGATGTACATCGTTTTTCTCTTTTAGTACTTTCCGGGTTGGAACTTTTGGTTCTACCACGGAGTCTTGTGACATCTCCCTTTCATCTTCAGCACTGGAATTTGGCTGTTCTAGGCCAAATTCGGTTCCTGGTGGATCGATACAGGAGTCCAAGTGCATTAATGCACTGACTGCTTCCTCCGTATCTGTAAGTCGGTGTAGTTTGTTGGGACCACCATCACCAGTCGCAACAATTTCTATTTTGTTCTGGGTCCTCTTCTTTTTTGTCTTGCATTTGAGGTCAGCCCAAACCTAAGTTATGAAGTTTTTGTAAATAAAGTAAAAAGCTTAATATTGGAAAAATTACTCACCCTTTGCCACTTCGTTGAATCGCGTTCTGGTGGTCCCAAACTGTTTAATTCAACAGTAATTTCTGCCCACTTTTTATTCATAAGTGGCTTAGTCCAAATACCCTTAGCAAAGTCTGGGCTGGCTTCCATTATCTCAACCAACCTGGAAAGCTGGTTTTTGTTACTCACGATTTTACTCCTTAGTGAAGAAAACAGTTGTTAGTAACTTGCAATATTTATTTAACAAAGATATTACTTACATTTTTGATCCAAAAAGAGATAAATATGTAAACAAAAAATTATTTCTGGCGGCACGGCAAATAATGAATTATAAAATGGAATGTCAAACGAAATTCACAATAGTTCACAATAATAATTCACAATAGTTTTTTCTTTGTTGTTCACAGTGGGTCAAAAATTTATCAATTGTTGTTTATAATACCGAATATTCAATTGGTTGATAAAATTAATCAATAATCAAATAATTGATCTTTGACAACCGTAATAGGGGTAATTAAAAAAAAAATCAATAGATTTGTTGTATGGAAACTTGGCTGGAATATCGAAATGCCCTCTTATTCCACCAGATGCCAATTTATTGGCATTTAATCACTTTAAAATCTTCGTAAATTTTTTCAGTAATGTTTATAAGCGACATTTTTTTTCCTCATATTAACTGTCCCTCTCTTTTGTCCTTAATAAATTTGTATGCCCCTTCTCGTCACATAAGGAAGCGTTTACTTTTTTTCGAAAATGAACACAGGGTAAACTATGCCCTAAATGCACAAGTAACCCACTGTGTCCGGGAAACTAATCATATTTCAAATTTATTGATTTTAATTTTCATCATAGTAAATTCTCTTGAAAAACCAAATTTTTTAACAAATTTTTTATTTATATTATATTTCATGTACATCCATACATATTTTTTATTTATTACTTACTTTTTTGAATAATAGTTTTTAAGATAATATTGAATCTGATTGATTGATAAATAAATGAATAAATCAGTGACTTGTTTTGATCTGAAATACATTTAACTGGCATTTTAAGACTTACGAGATTTTGACAGAAAGCCGAAGATAACGGGTGATTTTTTAGCTGGTTTGGTTTTGGCAACACTGGTTTTGACAGCTGACGTGTGTTTAGTACCTTGTGTCACTGTCAAACAGCTTCAGTTTGGTTTGCAATTTAACCATGGATCGTCTTACAAATGAACAACGCTTGCAAATTATTGAATTTTACCATCAAAATTCGTGCTCGGTTCGAAATGTTCATCGCGCGCTGCTTCCATTTTATGGTCGGCATTCTCGACCTTCTGAGCAGTCTATTCGGAAGATTGTGACCAAATTTCGCACCAAATTTACTTTGTTGGACATTAAACCACCAACACGTTTACGTACTGTGCGTAGTGAAGAAAATATTGCGGCCGTATCAGCTAGTGTGACAGAAGACCGCGAAATGTCGATTCGGCGCCGTTCCCAGCAGTTAGGCCTTTGTTACAGCACTACGTGGAAAATTTTGCGGAAGGATTTGGGCGTAAAGCCTTTTAAGATACAGCTGGTGCAAGAATTAAAGCCAGCCGACCTACCACAACGCCGAATTTTTGGTGAATGGGCTCTTGGAAAGCTGGCCGAGGATCCGCTTTCTTATCGAAAAATTGTGTTCAGCGATGAGGCTCATTTTTGGTTGAATGGGTATGTAAATAAGCATAATTGCCGCATTTGGAGTGAAGATCAGCCAAAAGCATTGCAACAGCTACCAATGCATCCCGAAAAAGCCACTGTTTGGTGCGGTTTATGGGCCGGCGGCATTATTGGGCCATATTTCTTCAAAGATGATGCGAAAACAGTAACGCTGCGTACTGTCAATGGTGAACGCTACCGAGCGATGATAACAAACTTTTTTTTGCCCGAAATGGAAGCTCTTGACTTGCATGATATGTGGTTTTAACAAGACGGTGCCACATGCCACACAGCACGCGAAACAATGGCGCAATTGCGAGGCGAGTTTGGTGATCAGTTAATTTCACGTTTCATGCTAATGTCTATAGGGACAAGCCCGCTTCGATTGACGCACTGGAAGCCAACATCCATGCATTCATTCGTGAGATACCGGCCGATATGTGTGAAAGAGTATGCCAAAATTGGACTCAGCGGATGGGCTACCTGAGACGCAGCCGCGGTCAACATTTGCATGAAATTATCTTTAAACATTAAATTGCAAGGTTCAAACTATCGATTCAAATAAATATTTCATTAATTTTTTCGAATTTTTTGTGTTTTTTTTTTTTTTAAAGTTCTAAATCACCCGTTATATACACTAGGTGATTTTCTTTTGAATCAGTCAGCTAAGCATGGCAGAGTCTGAGTTAAGCGAGAAAATAGACCAGTAAAGTATGATCACAGCTCTCTGATCCGATTTAATAATGAAACACACTTGAGCTCTGCATTCGTATTTCTTTTATTATTTCACCTTCTGCACCAGGGCATAGTATCATCTAGAATTTTAATAATTTTTGGTTTTTCTTTTTCACTTTAATTTCTACCTGTCAAAATATCAAATCAGCTGTGTTCAGCAGTTTTAACTTTGTTAACTCCGTTAAATTATTTTGAGCTCGCAGAACGCGCTCTGAACATGTTTTGAACTCTAAAAGAAGCTCCTTTAGAAAGAAAATTTGAAGCTCTGAACATTCTGACAGGTGAGCACTTAAAACCGCAAAATTTAAAAAAATATAATTCACAATTTTTACAAAAATGTTGACTATGAAATTTAATTTCCGGTGCTTTCTATGATTTTAAATTAATTTTTTTACATTTTAAGTAATTTTCTCATAAACTGCCCTTCCCCGTTTTTTTTTACGGGGGGATTTTTCACCTTAACAATTTTTACATGGAGTGATCCTAGAATTCATCTCCCAAAATATCGAGCACGAATTAAAGAACATCCTGAATAATAATTTTTCCTAACAAAGAAAAATGTTAAACATACGTGACAGTGGCCCTTATAATAAAAACAACTAAACAGACTTCTTTCATTTAGCACTGACGTAGTCACAGGAATTGATTAGTTATTTCATAAATAACATAAACTGTCTTATTAGAAACACTTTCGATTCAAAATGATTCCTTATAGCCGAAACATAAATTTAGAAATTTTACTTTTATTTGGTATATATTACCTAATCGCTGCTTTAATTTCTTAAATGTGAAGTTGTTGTTCTTAATGGTTAATTATTTATCTTATTGTAAAACAATTATTTGATCTATGTTAAACAACTTTTTTCCTTAAAATGTCTATTCTTTAATGAAATAGTGGGAAGGCCATGTTAAAATTTGTTTGACGAAAATACTGGTCTTATTAATGTTTTTGTCCAACAATTGCTTTGCGTTAAAGTTGTAAAGCAATTTGGCAGAAAGTTTTTGGTGATATAATTTTGTGTGTCTAGTACAATCTTATTCAGCTTATTTATTGAATCTCATATAATTTCTAGTCACTTAAGACTTTCACTGTCGCTCATTTTTGCTATAAAACTTTCGCTATTGCAACTTTGAACGTCAAGTGCATACATTTTGATCTTACACAATTAATTCGAATATATAAATATTTATACCAATAGATTTTTAGATTTAAACATCAAAAGTAAGACTATAAATGGCATGATTTCAAATATAAAAAAAAAGGCAGCTAACCTATTGTCATCAATATCTATCATAAAATTTTGTTTGTGAAAAAAAAGAAGAACATTTAAGCAATCAACCAAATATTTATTTCGTTTAAGGCTTACTAAATTACATTTAATGCAAATGAAAATCAACCGTACATTATGTACATCACACTTGAAATTGTCACCGGCGCTGCCAAATATTTTTTATTAAATGAAGAAGTCTTTCTTATCCTTTGCAACATGTTTATCTTTTATTCACTTGATAGTTTATTGAACTGACGCATTTAATAAATTAATTAATTAATGGATGAAATTTATCTAATATCAATAAATGCCAATAACTTTGGTAAAACAAAAACAATTTTTCGGTACAACTATAAATTAATTAGGTTTTATTTATTAAATGAGATAATCACATAAATTATGGTTGGTGAATTATGAAAAAACATAGTATTAGTATTAGTTTCGAGCAGTTCTTGCGTTTTTTTTCAAGAATGTAATAAAACCTATTGGTAGTGATCATTGGGGGTTTTGGAGCCACTTAAATTTCTGTCATGGGATGTACATATTTCGCACTTAGAGAGAGCATATTTTTGTAATCAGTAAGTTGAGGACATCAGGGTGTATGATGGTTATAGTGGTTTCCCTCACTAATTCTATTTTCGGAATAGTTTTAGGTTTCTTTTTAAGGATCATAAATACGAAAGTTACTTGCGAAAAACGAAAGTTACTGCAAAAAACAATATGGCGGTCACATGACAAAAGGTGCAGCAGTCCAAATTGTGCTCTTAAACTCATGTCAGGATGCTCCCTCGAATTCCAAAGGCAAACTTTGAACCGAAATTAAAAAAGACTAAAATTTAATTTTTTTCAAAAGTTTGCTGCGTTCAACGTATTGTATCAAAAAATAAACACTACCGGCCATTTGAATATGTTCAGTCATGTTGCCACACTATTCTTCTTCTCCCTTTATACTTATTGGACGTACCTCCCTTTGTTCAACCTATATATTGGAGTGCCATTTGTTACATCAAGTTTGAGATATAAATTCAACTTGGAAAATGCACTGTTATTTTGATATGCTACTTTGATTAACCAAACAAATTTTGTATATAAAATTCTAAAAAAAAAATTTAAAATTTAGGCGATCGCACTTGAGAAAAGGAAAGATTTTGCTTACATTTGTATGCATTTTGTATTTTCAACGATTATTGACATTCTTGACGAGTCGAATTTAGTATGCCGTCTGCGATGAACAAAACCTTCCGACTTGGTGCGGAAAGTAACCTGCAACACGTTACTTAACTTCGTTAAAAATAAATTGCTAGATAAGTTTCAACTTAGTTGCAATCGGGAAGTGGAGGTGGTTTTAGTGTAGTAAGAATCTCACACTTCTATGAGCACGCGTTTTTCGGTCCTCATAGAGCCTGAATAGCAGGTTTTGCACCTACCCACGGGAAAATAACCACAAAAAAAAACATTTGTATGGAATGTACCTACCTTTCTTTTCAAACAAATTGGATATTTTTTAAAATATTCTAAAAAAGGCTAGGAACCCTTTATGTCGAATAAATAAAAATAAATGAAGTGGCGCAACAGCTCATGGAGAACCAGCGCCTAGTGACTAACAACTCTCAACCATTCTTGTGTGCGTGTTGTTGGCAGGAATGGAGGGCACCTACAATTTTTTGCCGAGTCTAAACGGCTCGATGAGAAGCACTTATTCATGACAAATATACTCTTGGAGGATTTGTCAGTCCCTCGCAAGTACCTCAGAAATAAACATTTCTGTTTTTAGGTGGCAGTGGCTGGGAATCGAACCCTGACCTTTGGCATGACAGTCCTACGAACTAACCAGAAATAGGAGCCTTTTATGTACTTAGTTTCAAAAAATTCGGCAAAGTCGTTTTCGAAACACATTCTAAGCTTAAAAAAAACATCGGATTATTATTTTAAAAATACAAAAAAAAAACCTGTTTTTAATTTTGATCCCCAACACTATTTTTATCTATTTTAAAAGCTTTTGCATACAAAAAAACTTTATAAATTAGTTTTGAAGAAATTTAGAAGTAAAAAAAAATGGTTAGTTGGCAAATACCATTCCATTTTTTGAAAAATAATTTTGCTCAAAAGGTAGCTCTTACTAAAAAGTGTATTAACTTGTTTTAAGAAAAGTATAGTGGGGCCGTTTGTGATAAAAGTTAAATTTAATAACATTGATTAAAAAGATTTTTATGGCAGATGTTATATTGTTATTTTTCGTTCTAAATTTTTTTTTCAATTGGAAGAATGACCAATAAACGCTATCTATCAAGCTTAAAGAAAATCAACCCACACTGGCAACTTTTCAATATGTTTGATATAAATCGGAAATCAAGCCGATTTTGACAATGTAAGTAACACTTAAAACTTTATGTTCAAAATTAAATATCCCATCGAAAAGTATGGTTTTAAAAATTTTATACATTTTCCTGCACAAATGATTTTAGAAAAATGTAACAAGAACTTATACAAAAATCGAAAAATTTAAGATTTCTTTATTATTTACCTAGTTATTTTTTTTGCGCAAGAACTGGCTCAAAACAAGCGTAGAGGCTCAAGCCTCAAAATTTTTAGCAATTTTGGCTTGAAAGCCTCTTATTCGATACTACATTGCAAATTTCACAATCGTAAAATACAATATTATTGAGAACATTTAAAAAGTAGGTAAGCCCGCAATTTTGTTTTCTGACTATTTTTTAATGCTTTTCGATCTTCGAACAGAATGGCTGGGCTGATAATATAAGAATTGACACTAAGTGCAAGGATTGTTACATTCATAATGGAAAACCAAAAAACGAGATTTCAAGCAAAAAATGATAAGAAGTGGTAAAGTGTGAATGGCTATAACTCTGCCAATTTTAAATAAAAAATACTTTTTGCATATGCTATACTAAAGATTTTTAACTCTACTATTTCTTATTTAAATATGCTTTGAGCCTTCCTTTGCTTCGACAAATGCTATGCGCATTTTAGCAAAACAAATTAAAAAATCTTCAATTTTTTATTTTTATGTGTTGGTTTTTTGAAAACTTTTCCTGCTTAAATTTTATTTTTAAAGCCTCTTAAACCATCCATTTGTTGTAAGTAGTAAGTGTTAAACTGTCAAATTTGGCTTAGTTTCCTAGTTATATACAAAATATTGAAAAATGGCCAATGTGACCATTCTCTCAGAAAAGCATGGGTGAATTTAGTAGTAATTTCGGTCTTAAGCATGCTTAAAGTCCAAACTAATATATTCATAATAAAAGCCCGCTAATCACCCTGTACCTGAATATAAGTTCAAAGTTACATATCATTACAAATATTTTAGCGATAGATGGTATTGATTTAAGTCAATGAAAATGTGTAATTAAGTTAAATCTACCTTAAACAAAGGTCTTCTTGTATACAATTGGGCTAATGACGAAGGTTGATACACATGCGAGCCCAATTTTAAACACTGACAAACGGTAAACTAAACACCACGGTTTTTTATTTGAAGAATGTTCCAGACTATGTATATTTGTCGCTGTCCATACCCTAAAAATATAGACTTAATCTACCAACGGAAAATTAACCCTTTGTATAAATTCAGGATTTGGCTAAAGTAAACTCTTGACTAGAAAATAAGTTAAAACCCATTAAATAAAGACCTGAGATTTGTGTGATTTTTGATTAGCTTAATGACAGAGAACATCACTCTTTTCATTGAAAAAAATATTGGATATCTAACACTGATTATAATCTAGACTCACCGCCGTTGATGTCTGGCTGCAAGCTATAACATTCACTCCAATCACCATTATCTGAACGACAATCCATCCCATAGTAAATAAAATCTCATGTAGCTGCATAGCCAGCGAATGCATGATCAAGGCGAAGAGGTTATAACTCTGAATAGTAATGACTGCAAAGGACGTACATGTTGTCATCAGGAGGTGGTAAGCAAATATGTCCAGCACCTCATCAACACAATCAGCGACATCAGCATAAATTTCCGCCAGAACGCGCATTTGTTCAACTAATTGAGCGTCAGTTTGCGTCAAGAGCTCTTTCTCATCAGAACACTTTGACATATTTACATTAATCGACTCATTTTGCAGAATTTTCTTCTGGCAAAGCTTCTCAATTTGCTTATTAATCTTTCCGAACTTTCCCTTTAGTAGGAACATAATATTATAAAATTGGAGCTCCTTTAAAGTCAGCAGGAGCATGGGTGTGAAACAGATGAACCAATAGCAAGGAGAAGATATTCGAAACGTGTTGTTAATCATTATACAATTGACCATCGAGAGACAAGTTGGTATTAAAAAGGACACTGCGGTTTGTATGAAGAGTCTTCGCCGCATGGCACGGTAGGATATTTCCACACCAGTCATTTCCAGAGCAAAGTCAATTTGTCGAATCTTCACAAAGAAGTTCTTTAATTTGTCCAAATTTGTCCACGATGTCACCAGCGATACACATGCCAGTAAAAATAGTGAAAACACTTGTGCCCAATTTGTAATGTACGATATAATTGTATTGGCATCATGCAATCCCAAGCTCTCAAGATGACTCAGGACATGAACTCCTCTGCAAAAGCCAGCTGAAATTCAAATTAGCTAAGTACGTACATTATATTGCGGTCGTTAAAATTTATTAACCCACCAGTAAATCCAATAAAACAAACACCTGTAAGGAACACGAATGGACGATCCTTTCCGAAACTCACATCAGGATAGCTATCTGTGGAAGCTCCGACTGGACAAAAACCGGTGTATTTGAATATTTTGAAAAATGGATAAACAACAAACCAAATGTTGTTGTCCGCAAACCGACCAAGTAAAGGCTCCAATGGAAGCTTAAACTGTGTGAACAATTCAAAGGACATTGTTGCACTGTATGAAAACTGTAGTCCGGTGTTGTATACTCTCAGACAATATTTGTAAATTGTGACACATGCGTTCTGGGACATAATCAATCTACTTCTAATCCAACGCAATATAGTGGCTATATCGAATAACAGGTTAGAAAAATATTCAGAATTTCACCAGGAAGTTTGTTTGCAATTCTGAGAATTTTAAAAAGAGTTTCTTTAATGTGATAAAATCTAAGCAACTTTGATCCCATTTAGCTTAACCTAAAACTTATTTAATATATTTGGTATAAATGGGGCAGATTCTCAAAAATCACGCAGGAATTGAAAATTATATTTGACAATGTATGGAATAATTCACAGCATTAAAAATTTTCATTCTGTTTGATACCAAATTTCTTCAAGAAAATATATGTATTATCTTCAAATTTCTTTAGCAAAAAACTAAAATGAAAAGTAACCTAAAGCACGCAAAACTAATAATAAAAAAAATAAAAACGAAAAGAAAATAAGCTTCACTTTGATAGTTTCTTTTGTTATCTCAACTCCACTTTATCTTGATCTACTTTATCGAGATCGAAGAACCTGGAATTTTTTCTTCAATGCGAATTCAGGTTTTCCGAAAAAAGCCCTAGGGCAATCCTGGTGTGACTTTAAAGATTCATCTGGTCTCATCGAACAAACCTATTATCGAGTAGTTTCTTCTTTTTCTTTTTATATTACAACAGAAAATATGACTTTTGAAAAGAAATGCTCAAAATATTAATATGAACGTTTTTGCAAACACACTTTTTCTTTCCATCAAAGGTATTGAAAAACATCGACCAATTTTTCAAAAGGAAAAATGTTCTATAACTCCTATAACTCGAGGGAACATTAAAATCAAACGATATCTTTACGGCATTTATACATTCAATTTTGAAAAACAATATATTTTTCATTGCTTTTTTGTTCTGATTGATGGTTATATGCTTATAATTTATCTTACCTTATTAACTTGTGTAATTCACCTTTCCATATCCAAACATAAACACAAATTTGCAATTAAATCTAATTGATAAATTTATCACTATTGGCAGCAAAAAGTTTGCCTTTTTTTGAACGATTTTCGTTTTGTTTTTTTTTTTTATGAATTATTGACAATCGTATAAAATAATAAGAATCCATATATGTACTATGTACGTATGTTGGTCTAAGCATACAAAAGTGTTTAATTATAAAGTAAGTTGGATAAGTTGATTACATACATAAGTATGTATATCATAGGCAAAATCTTCCCTCAATTTCTTACTTACGATGCAAGTAAGTAATGGCAAGTTTTGCATTCGTAAACAAAATTGATCTTGAGATTTTGATCAGATTTGTCATTACGATGATAGGAAAGACAAAAAAAGGGTCTCATTCTGTCTATCTGTTTGTATGTTCGGCCACGGCTACAGTTTTTGGTGATTCTGCCAACACGTTTCTTTTTAAATTTTTGTAGAACTAAAAATAACGGTTGCTGCTGTACAACTTTTTTAGCAATTTTACAAAATCTTATATGTATTTCTCAAAAATGGCTCCGCAACTTTTCTTAAACAAATATCAATAGATTTAGTTAAGTAAAGGCTGCTTTTGAATGGAAAACCATTTTTCACAAAATGGTTAATGCGGTACCTCTTAAAGAACCATTTTTTTTATTTTGTTCGCAGTATTTCAGATGAATGAATGAATGAAGGATTTGGGGTATACGAGCACTGCGACCATTAAGACCTATTGTTGCCCCCGTCTAGAGCTGGATGAGGTTGCTTATACTACAGCACGTTCTTCAAATTTGTTTCCTTGAGGAACTTAAGTTTTTGGAGAGTTTTCTGCACTAGGCGCTTTTCTCTTAGCCAAGAATGTTGAGGTGTCTCCTAAGCTTACAGTGGCCTATGAGGACCCGTTATTATTCTAAGTTTGTTCCTATTGAAACTCATACAAGACTCGAATCGTATGGAAAAGTATTTCAGATTTCATTAATTTTTTATACTGAAGCTTCTAAGCAATATGAAAACATTTTTTACTAAAATTTTCAAAAAAAACATTTTTAGGTATTTTAAAAAATTATCAAAAATATTTATTTGAAAGCCAAATACGTGTTGAATTTTTATTTACTTAAGGCTCTCTCAACACTTTTTAAAGTGAAAAAATTTACTGTTATAAAAAAATAACGGTGCGTTCCATACAAATGTGAAAAAACCGTTGAGAAATATATTTTTTTCTTCTTTAAAAGGACTCCAATGATTTTTATAAAACTTTTTCTGTAAGCTTGAATTAGTGTGATCTATTTGGTACTATAAATTATGAAAACTCACAAAAAGCAACTATTAATAGTACCTGTCATTGAACGTTTTCCTAAAATAATTGAATATGAAGAAAATTAAAAAAAAAAATCTTCTGTTTGAGTGGAGTGACCGAATTTATAATTTAAGTTAAAAGCTGAGTCGTTTTCTTTAAATTTGAATTTTCTGACCATCGGCTGATCGGATTCAGATGACCTTTTCTTAAAAACATTTCAAATATAATTAAAAAATATTGCATACCAACATTAAAAAAAACGCTTTGAATTTTTAAAAAAGTTTTATTTTTTTTTTGAAAATTTGATATATCGAAATTAGGTAGACATTATTTTATGTAATCAATTACATTTGCCTGTAATGATTACAAGAAAAGAAATCATTACAGTTTTTTCAATCACATATTTTTTTTAATAATTTTTTTCAAATTACATGTAATTAAGCTAAGCAATTGCTTTTTTTTTTCAATTACATGTAATTTTTAATTGAAATTTTGAATTACAAATTACATTTAACCGTAATTGAGCTTTATCGGAAGTTTTTATCAAATAATTTTCAGGTTTGAAGCTTTTAAGAACAAAATTTATAAAAGTGAGGGTGTTGTCGTTTCAATTGTATCCTTTTTATTTGTTTCTAATTTTTGTTATTTTAGAAGATTATTATCTGTGCATTATTTGAGCTAAGTTTTAAAACATTTTCATTGTATTGCATGATCATTTATTCATTTGAAAAGGTGTTTGTGGTGAAAAAAATAAGGATTTATTAAAAAATATATTTTAAGTCAAACGATGGTAATGGTATGTGGACATTGATGTAGAATTTAATAATACAATGTATGAAACCCTATAAAGGCCTTAACTTGAGACAGATGTATACAAGCCTATGCAATCATACTGAGAGGCAAAACTCCTATCATCCCTGTACTGACAATTTTTGTTTTACAGAGAATAAAAAGATCTTGCGAAATATAGCCACGTCGTCTGCATAGGCAATCACTCTGTACCTTTCCGCTTCCAAGCGATTCAGCAACTCATAAACTACCAAGTTCCAAAGAAGCGGAGAAAGAACGCTGCCTAGCGGTGTACCCCTACTGACAGATCTTCTTACCGAGAAGCCACCCAGTTTTGAATTAATAAGCCTCCTAGTAAACATTTGATCAATCAATTCTCCAAGCGAGCTATCAACATTCAGAGATGCCAGCACAGATGCGATTGCAGATGTATTGACATTGTAAAAGGCGCCTTCTATATCTAGGAAGACAACCATTGTATACTCTTTTTTATGGAGGGAATATTCGATGGTACGTAGAGCCGTTTCCACCGACTTCCCTTTGCAATAAGCATGTTGAGCTGTAGACAGTAGTCTTGTATCAATGCTTGATCGTAGTTGGATATCAATCAGTCGTTCAAAGGTTTTTAGTAGAAATGATGATAGGCTAATAGGTCTTAAATCTTTTGGGTTTACGTGGGAATATTTTCCGGCTTTGGGTACAAACACAACTTTAACTTCTCTCCAAAGAAGTGGAATATGAACCAGACTCAAGCACCCATTGAAGATGACTTCCAGAATGGGCAGAATTAGTTCTAAATTCATCTGCAGCTCAGCTGGAATGATGCCATCCGGTCCTGCCGACTTGTATGGTTCGAAGCTGTTGAGTGCCCCTTGTAGTTTTTCCCTTGTATCAAGCCTTGTGGAAAAGTTAAGTTACTGCTTATCCTTTGTAGGGCAGCACTATTAATAGACTGTGAGCTGCCTGGAGAAAATGAGTACCCAGTAACAAATTTAGCGATTCTTCGCAAGAATTAGTCCAGGAGCCAACAATATTTTTGAGGCAACTAGGCAAGACGGGATTTGTGGAGAGGATTTTTCTTAGTCTTGATGCTTGATGCATTTAAATAGGAGGTACTATTATTTTTTCATATAAAGGTAATTTTTTTCTTAAAACACTTTACATGTCTTAAGAAACCCTTAAATACCGAGTTTTATAAAATTTTTTTCAAAAACCAGAAAAATATACTTTTGAAAATCGTAGAAAGCTTTGTTTGGAAGCTTCTGTATGAAAAAATATTGAAATCAAAGTAACTGTTTTGAAGAAAATGGAAAGTAAAAATTGTTATTTGGGATATACCATTGGTAACCATTTTTTAAAAAATGGTTTCCCATCCAAAGGTTGTTTTTAACAAACGAAATTTAATTAATTTTTGCACGAAAAGTTGTGGAGCCGATTTTGAGAAAAATAAGATTTTGTAAAATTGCTAAAATAAAATTAAATGGCAGGTGACGTTATTTTTAATTTAACAAAAAATTGAAAAAAACCTGTGGGCAGAATCACCAAAAACCACTATGTCCCAAGTTTTAAGAAAATCGTTCAAGCCGTTAAGGCTGTAGCCGAACAGGCGAACGGGATTGTGAGACAAACTTTTTTCAATGACAATGACAATTTTTTTACGTATGCAAAACTTGCCTTACTTATGTATATATTGCAAGTAAAACCTTCAGGAAGGTATACTTTGTTAAGACTTATATTTAAATAATGCGAATCGAAAAATAAAAACATTTCTATGGAGTAGATGTTTACGAGTACATACATACATGCACCATGATCACACAAAAATTTTAGAATCGATTTTAAACAGTTTTTGAATAGAATATGCCAGAAGATAAAAAAATAAGTAAAATTAAAATGCCATTAGTGTATTTTTTTTCCAGTTATTTTAATTAATATACAAGAATATTATAATTTTATAATATATTAAGCTAATTTTTTTAATTATGTACAAAAACATTTTTTTTAAGTAAATTTTACTCAAATTTTCTTAAATATTTATACCTAGTTTCAATCATTAAAAAAAATGTATTTCAAATGAAATCACATTACCTTCATAGTTGTAACAATTTCTTTTCGATTTTTTCACTGAATTGATTAAAAATGTTAATTAATCTTCTTGTTTTTTTTTCTTATTTTTTTTATTATTCTTATTCAAAAAAATTTAATTAAAAATAAAAGACTACAAATTTTATTTAGCTAGCTGAAGGTTTATGGTACATAAAATGGCGAATTTTTGTTTGATTAAATGAGCGATGTTTTTTTTTTAGTTAGCAAAATGTTTGTTTTCTTATAACTCCTAGTTCAGTCACACTTTTTTCATTTTTTCCATCATATTTTCTAGGATACTAGGATCTAAAGTTGAGGCATGATCTAGATTCTCTGCACTTGCATTTTCTTCAGCAACACTTACAAATGCACTGGATAGTTCTCCGTTAAGTTTATTTATTGCACCGTTTGTGATATCGTACATAAAGATTTCTTGATCATCAGCTGAAGATCTGTGAATAAAATAAAAACGAGGGTTATTTGTGTAAGGAACAATTACTCTGAAAGATTGCTAACTTTTTAACTTAAACTTTATACTCACTTTGCAACCAATAGTACCACCGATTGACTTTCCACATCTGTTCTCGATTCCTTTTCCAGCCATTTCTTGAAATTCTCCTTAGTTGGTTTCTTAATAAGCTGCTTAATGATATCGCCCGACAGGAACTTAACCTCTTTCGAATCGGTTGTATCTCGTTCGATTCTTTCATCATCAGCTCTGTCATTCTCAAGAGCTTGTAAGTTATCAACTGGCGCCAGCACCACAACACTTGAAATCTTCTTTCCTTGCAATTCTTCTACATCGGGAATTGGAAATTGAGCACCGTTTATTTTCAGCGGTAAATATCTATTATATTGCTTATCACCCAAATCAATTGGTGGAACAACTGTTGAATCAGTCTTTATGTGCTTATTGGTCACATTTTTCTCATTGTTAGCATTGAAATGGACGACTTTTAGATCGACATTTTGTTTCTTGTGGGGTAGACTGCTGGATTCCTTGACTCGATTGATATTTTTCTCAGAAAAATCAACTTTATCACCATTGGGCTTGACAACTGTTAAAACCTTATTTGACTCGGATATCTGTGCTCCACCACCTGCACCATAGAAATGTTGCAAGTGTTCAGCTGGGAGATTCTCCAAGGCTACGTCACCGACTTTGTCGTAATCCAGAATACTGATGTCAGCGTTGTCTAATATTCCAGAACTAAGCAGTTGTTGCCTCAAATCATCGGGGACCTCATCTGGAAGTTGCAATGAATTCTTGGCAGCATTTTTGCTCGTCGTTGTTGTTGTCGAAGGTGTTGTGGTTGGACTTGTTTTCTTACGTTCAGGTTCACTGGCAAAGTTCTTGAAATTCTGCTTGGACTGGATGTTAACGTTTTCCTTACCCAAAGTATTCTTTCGGTGTTCGAGTTCCTTGAAAACATCTGAATGCAAAGTGGACACACTGAATTGTGATGATTCCGATTGACGAGGTTGCTGATTGCTATAGAAATCCTGTTGCTTAGGTTGAGAATTGGGAATTATTTGTGGTTGAGTTCCAGATCCTGATGATATGAATTGTGACTGAACTTGGCCTTGATGGTTGTAGAAGCTGGTCGAAGGCATTGGAGTGACTATCTGAATCTGTTGGCCGTCTTCAGATTTCACGTACTGAGGAGCTTGAGTTGAAGGCTGGTATTGGATAGGCTTTGGTGATGTAACAAAGTTATTGAACTGCTGTTGGTGATGGCTACTTGATCCAGTATTGTAGTGACTGGGACTAGGGGAGTGCCCTGAAGTTGGGGTTGTTGGGCCCAGATTTGGTGCCGGTATATCATGAATCACTTGATTTCCTCCAGAGTAGGTCTGGTAGTTATTGTAACGATTGCCATTCACAGTCTCAGTGATGTGCTGCTCGAACTTAGGAATAGCCTTCAGAAGTTCCGTTTCCTTTGAAGGTCTAACGTCAAATACACTATGTAGTTGACTTAGGCTTGGGGGTTGATTTTGCCCAAATGAATTGCTCTGCGATTGTTTTTGATTGAATGGAAACTGTTGTTGGTTATAGCTCTGCTCAGGTCTATGGCTTGGAATTTTTGGACTCTGTTGTTTTTGATACCGATTACCATTCTCATATTGAGACCCTAGGGATTGTGGCAATGTTGAGTAAGTCGGTTGGTGGACGTGTGATGGAGGATGGTTATACTGCTGAGCTTGGGCTACTGGAGGTCGATTTGGACTCTCCAACTTCTGAACGCTTGGGACTGGGGTAGGACGGAATTTGACAGGTTGATAGGATGTTGAGCTTGGTCGTGCTGGAAGGTCTTGAGATTTTGGTGGAGGTGTTGGGAAGAAGACATTTTGCTTTTGAGCTGGAGCTGTCGGTCTTTGTTGATATTGTTGTTGGTGATGGTATTGCTGAGGATGAGCTGAAGGAACTGGGTGCTGTTTCGGATGTTGATTGAACTGGTAATATTGTTGTTGTTGCTGTTGTTGTTGTTTTTGTTGTTGCTGAAATGTATTTTGATATTGATAGTTTTGATATTGTGGTGGAGGAGGTGGTGGTGTAGGCGTTGTAGCTGGTGGCCGCTGATATTGTTGTTTGGGATGGCTCTGAGGACTTGCAGGTCCTTGATTATAGAAAGGTCTCTGTTGCTGTTGATGTTCGTAATGCTGCTGCTTATGCGTATTCTGTTGGAAGTTTTGATAACTCTGATGAATCTGAGGTGGTTGTTGTTGCTGCTGTTGGTTTTGGTGTTGTGATTGAGTTTGATGTTGTAGTGGTAATTGTGGTCGGAAAGTATTCAAGGTTTGTGTTTCTGGTAATTGTTGCTGTTGTATTGCTGGCTTATACTCCCTTTGACTATTTTGATTCTGATTCTGATAGAAAGATCCTGGAAATGATTGATACGCATCCGCTCCCGTTGCACGTGGGCTACTGAAATCAGCTCGAACATTTGCGGTTGGTGCAGGTCCTGAGTTAACTGGTAATGCTACAACAGATCTTTGAATGCTTTCTGCATTATGTTCCTGGAATTCATGACCCAATTGTGACTTATCCTCAGAGCCAAAAGTCACTTGAATTCCACTATTACTGTGGAATTTCTCAGAATCTGGATGAATCACTGTACGAAGGGTGGTTGTTTTTAATGGTGGAATAGGTGTTACAATACTCGGATAGTGAATAATTTCTTCACTTTCTTCATCGTTAGATGCTTCGTTTTCACTTAGTGAAGCAATCGGTTCGTCAAGGTGAAGCTTATTATTTTCGTCCTTCTTGTATTTGACATAATAAACGTGAACTTTTTCCTTTTTCTTTTTTTGCACAATAGGTTGAGGTGGTTGCGTTGCGACAGTTTCATTGCTGTCTTTTATGATGATTTCTATTATTGGCTCAGGAGCTTCAAAATATTGTGGGTATTGGGGAAATTGACTATAATCAGGCAGATGATTTGAGGTGTCAGGTAGAGAATATTGGCCTAAAAGAACGGGAAGAGTTAGTTTGAAAAGTAAATTATGAGAAATTAAAAAAAACTTACCAATAGCGCTTTGACCATTGTATATACCATCTGGAGAGTAGAAAGCTCTGGCATCAGAATAGCCTTGTCTGCGGTTACCAAAGTCAAGACTATAAGAGTAACCAGGATATCCCAAATTAGTTAACGTTCGTTTGCCTCTATTATCACCCAGACTTTTTCCAGCTCTAGATGTTTTATTTGTTGCCACTCTGACGGGGCTGCTGCTACTTTTAGTTGGGCTGGTTTTACTAGGCTCCTTTTTGGCAGTTGCAATTGATATGGAAATCACAAGAACCTGGAAAAATGATAAAAAATCCGTTAGATACTAGAAATTGAATTATGTTCAATAAGTAAGTAATATGCTTAGAAGTGGGTAAGGGATACGTTTTAACGATAGGTTATTGTTAAGAAAGTAAGGAAAATTTGTACTTGGAATTCCGAAAAAAATTATATATGTACCTCTATAACTATTTATAAACTAAGAAAATTAAAGTTTTCATAAAAAAAAATCAGCTATTGAAAGGAACGAAAACTTTTCTATTTTCCATATCCATTCCAATGTACTGGTTACGGTTATGCTTCAGAAGATTCCATAGCCCAGTAGAACAGGACACGACCATATATAGAATTATTATTTCAAAGTTATTGGTAAAAATTTCAGGGAGGAACAATACCAAAGTTGAAAAAAGCAAACCATCGACTACGGTCAGAATACGTTATCCACCCCAGATGATCAGGTAGAAACTTGAAAATAACTTCGAAAAAAATTTCAGTGATCGTCCATCAGTTTACTTCATAGATTTTCTGATAGAAGTTGATCCAAGGGTTGAACAACAGGAAAACCTCACAACAACAATAACTACCTACCACCGTCCTTCCAACCATCCAGACCAATCTAGCAAAAGTGAGTGCCACCACCACCATAAATAAATGGTTTTCCAATAGTGCCTTGTTGACGTTGACAGTCTTCGGCGGCCATATTGCTTTGGTAGCGTCTCTTAAATCGGTCACCTTGTTATCAGGTTTTGCAGTAAAAACGCGATCATAGCAGTTAGGCTTTAGAGAAAAACACTTGATACTGTATCCACTGCTAAATTTCCAACACGTCTATCACTTAAAAGTCACCTTGTCACCGTTGGATGCTTACTGGATTTCAAGAAAGCATCTGACAGCATATGGGTAAAAGCGCTCATTCACAAATTATATTCTAAATTATTTTTCAGAAAATTTTTCGTTTAACTGAACAACTGCACGTCGCACATATAGACCATATCAGAGACAGGAGTTACCTAAGGTTCAAAACATGGCTGCTTCTTATTCAACTTGATGACATCTGACCAACCTATCCCAACAGGTTATGAGAACCTTTTGCATGTTGCATTTGCATCTATACAACCAAATTGGAACTTAAGTGTTTCAGAGGACCCTCAAAGAGCAAATGCAGTCACACAAAACATTGTTCTAAAAATCCCATACGGATCTACCATAGCTACCAAACGGAACGTAAAGTTTACCTAGACGAAAAACTGATGGACTAAATTAACTGATGAAAATTTATGATGTACAAGCAACTCTTGCGGCCTTATCATCTATTGCCTTACAGTCCAGTTCTCAATTTCCAAAAAAACCATATTAAGGAATTTCAAATGTTCGAAAAAAATGCTCAGAATTTTCTCCGGGCAACACTTCAACCGGCAAGGACTGAAACACTATAGGAACGAATTCCTCTACACAGAAGTGACTACGACTTTCGAAGGGAATATCAACAATCACTAATCAGCTGACGAGAGGAATCCTCACCGGCACCGAGCAACGACAAAGCGGACCGAAGTACATCAGTGTAATGGAAACCCTGAATAACAACATTATCACTATGAACACCGAGGAAGCAGTGTCCTTCTTAGGTCTAAGCTGACACAGGACCAGCCTACTTCAACTGCTAAATTAGTGCCAACCCCACCAAAACGATCTATACAAAAAAAAACTTATGGGCAACTTGGATGGAACAACCCGAATTGAATTGAATCGAACTGAATTAAATTGAATGTAATTGAACTGAATTGAATTGAATTGAAAAAAAATTTAATTCAATTTAATTTAATCGGATATAATTGCTGTACTAAAACTTTGAAGCAGACACACTATTTTAAAAACTAATTTGTTCTGCCAAGGCCAAACGAAACCACCAAGAGTATCGATAAATTTTGAAATATTGTCCTGCCTGGGTATGATCTGGGTTTCCATCCAGATTCCAGGTGCCTTCGAACTAGTATCACTCCGATCTCTTCTTGGCTTCTGAAATTGATATCAAACATGGCTGGAATTTTCAAATCTCGTGCGTAGCTAGTCCTTAACCTATGTTATTAATTAATTACAACTATTCAATTCCTGAACGAAGTCCATCAACGGATGAATTTATATTAAAAAAAATGATTTGAATCATCGAAATTTTTCAATGAATTTGTGATGTGATTCATTGACATTTCACACTTTCACTTAATATACTACATATTGGTTAAAGATCTTACATTTTCATTGCAAACTCACATTATAGCCTTGAACCACAGACGCAAATGCGATTCAGACGTGCATTTCATATTAAATGTGTAATGTGTCGGTCGTTTACAGACTTGCAATTTTTCTAAAGTAACATCGAAAATATTATTATTCTTTAGTTAAATACTTATTTTCCAAAAAAATTTTCAATTTTTTGCTATGGACTTAAAATGAATATAAATGCTTACCTGATTATGTCAAGAAAAAAGGAAAACAATTGAAATTTTGATTTATGTCAATATTTTGTATTGACATGTTAAACACGTTCTAAGTTTTGTCTTCTTTGATAAATAAAATTGAACACTGCACCTTTACTTTCATTGTTTGTCTTACAAGGTATAAACTTTCTTCGGGTGTGACAAGTTAAAATAGTTTGTACGTACGTGCTTTCCACAGCAATTGGTATATTTGGTTGAAAAACTAAAAGGTTTGTAAGTCTATATAATATAAATATCAACAATACGTTCCACCTTATGACCAACGAAGATATTTTTGCATTGAAATATTAATTTCATTAATTGTTAAACAAACGACTGTAAAAATTATGATTGAAAGCTTGAGTTTGTTAATTTAGTTTATTTTCCTGTGTGACCAAATCGAAAATAAATTTCACTTTGACACACATAAGCGTTTATAATATTCCCATCGTGTAGATATTTTAAGTTAAATAATTAAGTTTTTGATATTGATAGATGAATTTTTAAATAGAATGTCATAACTGTCATAATTCGTCATCACTCAAATTGCAACCAATGTAAATATTGTGGAAGAAATGAAAAATATGAATAATAACGATATAACAACTATGAATTATGGATTTTTAAACCTATGCAGAGTGAAATCTTTGACAAGGAAAATATCCATTAAGAGGGAATATGTGTCATTATAATTAATTGATCTTATCAAAACAAGAGCTTTTCATTAGTACCGAAGCAAAGTATCGATTATATGTTCACTTTACAACTTAAAATTTGTTGTCTAGTTCAACCGCAGCATTTTCATAACAATGGGTTCATTAATATCAGTCAATGCTTCAGATCTGTCTGATTTTACAATATCAATAACTAGCTTTTGACAGCTTATGGTTGAGAGTTGCTGGAACCTTCAAAACCCGAAGAAAAAAAACACAGGTGCTTTAGGTGATTTGCATTTGAACGAAAACAGACAATTTTAAATACATATTTATTAATTATAGCTTGACACCGTCAAATAGATTATATTTTAGCTGTTCTAAGAACAAAACATTAACTTTCAGTTTGTAAAAGCTAACAGATCTTCTGATAAAACAATTTATTGTGAGCTTATTTTCTTAAGAACCTCATTTTAATATTTTCCTTCTGAAGATGCTAAAATACAAAATCTATTATTATTATTACATTAAAGTAATTCTACTTAAAAGCAGCATTAGTATAACCATTAATTATGTAATGGATTTAAACTTTCTAAAATCAATAGTTAAGAATTTTTAATTTCTTTCATAAATTAAAATTGTTTATAGAGCCATTTTAACAAAAAGTAATGATCGATCGAAATGAATACATGAAATAATAATAATAAGACATGTATAACTTATGCTTAAGCAACATCCTCAGACTAATAGTCTTTCCAGAAGCTCCTAATACGGTGATGGCCCTAGGTTTCAACGGCTAACAATCCACAAAGTAACGTGGCGGTCCCACCCAAATGATCAATACGCAAAACGAAATCGATTGTGTGCAATAGACGGAAGACATGCCTCTAATATCTTAGACGTGCGTACTTTTTGAGGGGCAAAAATCGACTTTGACCACTTCCTTGTTGCAGCAAGGCTTAGAGCTCGACTGTCAAATGAAAAGAAACTGCGAACCACCACCGCATAGTGGTAAATTTCGGCGCCAAAAATCTTTTCCCACGCCAATTCTTAGTACAAATTAATGACATTTGGTACGCGTAATGATTTGGAAATACTGAATTCAGTGGTACTGCATATTTTTGTCTACCTAAAACAGGGCCTTCACAATTTAGGTCAGAACATGGTTCCAAATTTCAAAATTTTAAATAAAGTATTGTTGAAGTCAGGAACTCAGTCAAGTTTATGTTATGTCCCAAAAATATGTGCCTGAATGTTTAATTTCTTATAAATCCCATACTGATTTGTACAAATTTTAAAGAAGATGGCCAAAATGTTCAGAAATGTTCCAAAAAGATAAGTACAAATTTAATTGCTAGTTTTTAAACTTTTTGGATTGAAACTTAAGTTATCCCAATGATTCTGAAAAAAAATTGACAAATTTTACGGCTGGAAGTAGCGAATCTAATTTCAGGTCAGTCTAAAAATATTTTCCAATCCAAAGCATTTTGTACAATTTGTACCTATCTTTTAGAAACATTTCTGAACATTTTGGACTATCTTCTTTATCGCATTCTTCAATATCGCTCTGAAACAAATAGTCCGGAGATCAGGCGTTAAGACTGAAGGTATTATTTCCAACAGATCTGTCTAAATCCAAAGGTATGTTGATGATATTGACAACATCGGTCGCTCCCAACAGGCTTTCACAGAATTGAAGAACAGGGGAAGTTTGTTGGTCTTCAAGTAAACGAGGATAAGACCAAATAAATGCTACCAACAAAGAAATGTAGTACCTCGTGGCATAATGGTTAGTGCGTAGGATTGTCATTCCAAAGGTCTGGGTTCGATTCCCGGCGACTGCCACCTAAAAACAGAAATGTTTTTTTCCGAGGTACTGCCTCTTGCTAGGGGCTGACAAATCCTCCAAGAGTATACTTGTCATGAATAAGTGTTTCTCATCTATGTGTTCGGACTCGGCAAAAAAATTGTAGGTTACGTACACAGGAATGGTTTAGTGTTGTTAGTCACAAAGCCCTGGTTCTCCATGAGCTGTTGGGCCACTTAATTTATTTATTTTATTTTTAAAGTGATATCTAAGGACATCCAAAAAGGAATTACCCTACCGAACGTATATAAAAGGCTTATAGTGCTCTACTAGTTTTGCTTTATGACACCGAGATTCGGGCGATAAGCAGGAATGGAGAGCTGATACTGGGCTTCTTCGGAAGAAAAATTCTTCGGTGGATATTTGGTCATGTGTGCGAAGAAGGCGAACGGAGGAGAAGATACTACCACGGACTCCTGAAAATCAAAACACGTCAACTCAGCCCCAAGGTTTGAGATAACGAATAAGACTGATCCTTCGGCTTAAAGACCAAGTCATCGTGGATGCCAGAAAAATGGACTAGATAACTGGAAGCAGAGTACTCGGGATCCTAGAGGATCGAAGGCTGTCGTGCCTCAGACCAGATAAGTGGTAAGCAATTTCCCAAACTATTTATTTAATTTAAGACTATTAAAGTTTACTTTTTAAACTTTCAGTTTATAAATATGTAAGTAATGATTTTATTTTGCTTCTCACGCCATCTGAGGGATTTTAAACTTAAGGTGTGGTTAGTAATTTATTTAAATTCAATCTGTTTAAATATTAAAAATAAAAACGATTTGTTTCGAGCAAAACCATATCATATAATCTGCTTGTATTGAAGAAAAGCTGCAGCAAAAAAAATTAAGAAGAAAAATAATTATAGGTAATCTACCTGACCTGGTCATTATTTTCAACATAATTGCAACCTAACGGACCACGCAATATTTAAAAAAAAACAATTATAAGACCGGGAAACAAAGTTTCTGTTCATAACTCTTTATCCCCATAAACATTGATTAACAAGTTGTAAAAAAAAATTAAAAAACCTCATATTGTAACACCCTAGAGGCACACTTATGACAATCGACAAGTCACTATACGTCTCATCGACTTACCGTATATCTTGAAACGTGCGAGTACTCTGACGCAACTACATATACACAGTATTCACACAATCTCTCGCCTCAACATCGGCATCGGCACACTTCCTGTTCAAAAAACCGACCACCTTATTCCATTGCATAAGCCGCAATTTTTGCTAATAAATATCACCAAGCAAATAAGTTGCAACTACTACAAAAAAAATGACTTAAAACCATAGCGTGCTTGTGATGTATTGTAGTGGCAGCAGAGGGGCGATTAACCTGTTAAACCACTGTGCGCACCCCGTAAAGTGCTCATCTCTGATGATGCTGCAACAACATCAGCTGCTGCAGCAGCAGGTTGCATCTTCCAGAAGAAAAGTGAAAACCACTCACTTTTCCTTCTGTTTCATTGGCTTGGGTTACAAGCGTGCAGTTCGGTTCATTAGCATGCATTTGACTCTTCGCCGCCCCCGGGTTACATAAGGCCTAAACTCCGACTATAGGTACAAAGAAAAATAAGATCGGTATTAACCGTCTATTTGGCCTGCAGAGATCTCTTGCAACCTTTGCAATGGCATACGACGAGATGTCGTCGCTATACTTAGTCAGGCCCGCAAAGCTTTCCTAAAGAAGATGCAGGTGCTTTACGATGTAAATGTAAGTCTGTTGTTGACAATGGGTGGAGAAATATATAGGCATCATGGCGAAATGGATATAGCAAAACCGCACAGGTATACCTATGTACTCTGCTGCTCCTTTCTGGGGCAGCTATGATCCCCACGCAAACTTAATTGGATCACGAGTGGTGTTATTACCTGAAATCTTTGGTTTAAACAATAAAAAAAAATTTAAAAAAAAAAACAGATAATGATACCTTCACAACAATGGGTAACTTGAAACTCATGCCTGCCCTGAAGTAAGTTTACTTGTATCCGCACTTCATGAAATTGGATCTGGGTAAAGAGTGTTAATTGTGATACAGTTTGGGTCTATTAATATCATTAACATCAGCTTTATCTTAAGAAATCATAAGGTTTTGAGGAAATCTTGGTGGTGGAAAAATGGTTTATTTGATGTTGGTTATTTATTTTTCAGAAAAGTTAAAATAAATAACACAATCAACGGGATCTTATGTGAAAAAAAAATCTTTCGACATAAGTTTATGTGTATATTTTTTATGTTATCCCCTCTACTACTCAAACTTATGTTTGTTATCAAGGAAAGGGGCAAACAATGCAAAAAAAAATTGTATGGCCTTACTGGGAAAAGCCTCATAAAGCATGAATTTATAAACAAAAAATTTAGTTTTCTTAATGTTTTTGTCAATAGTTTGTACTTTATATTTTTATAATTTTCTAGAATTGCTAATTCTAGAAAACTAGTTTTCTGCAAGGATGTATTGAAGTGAAATTTTTTGAGTTATATCAAAAATATAAATGAACACCTGGCGTGTGCTGCTATGCCAAAAAAATACAATATACGGAAGCCCTTAATTTTCGATGGTGGTGGAGGAAATTTTTCATAATCCGTGCCAAAGAAATGGAAGGCTTGAAGACAGAGCAGTCAATAATTAGCTCATTTGGATGCCTAGACAAGGTCCGTCTAAGTCTTCCTTACCCCTTACCCCGATAAATTGGCTCTACCAGGACTGAACATCTCTTCTGACCTACTCGTGGGACTTTCATTTATTTTTACCCCTAAACATAGATGAATTCGACAATACAAATTAACCATTTGCTGACACTGGGGATACACTTTTGACCTTTACTCAGGAGACCCTGGTGAGGCAACCTGCAAACTCAGGGGGCACTGATGGTACCAGCTGGAGTACAACTGTATCCGATAAACTATCAATACCGAACCTGAACCTTCATGGAACGATTCCGGTCAAAGCAGTGTTTAACGGGGTAGTAAAAGGAAATTTGCGGGTGCAACTTCTCAAGTTTTAATTCTAGAAGGCTTTTCTTCATTATCAGAAATGAAAAATGAGGAAGCTGGTGCTTTTCTTCAGAGACTTTGTTGATAAAATCAAGGACCAGAAGATTGTTCAAGATTACAACAGTCTTCTGGCTACACAAGAAAAAACAACAAAAAGAAGCTGTCAAACCAATTAGGTCTAGAGAACAGACCAACCAACCTCTAAAGAGGAGGAAAGTGATTACCAGAAAAGGGTATAAAAGAAATAACTTCCGAGGGTAGCACCATCACGTATTTTAATTGAGTTGTTAGAGATGACCTCGTAGTAAAATGAATAGTGCATTGGACTTTCATGCCAAAGGTCAGGGTTCGATTCCCAGCCACTACCACCTTAAAACGAAAATGTTTTTTATTAGGAACTGCCTCTTGCCAGGAACTGACACATCTTCCAAGAGTATTCTTATCATCTAGTCGTTTGGACTCGTCAAAAAATTGTAGGTCCCCTCCATTCCTGCCAAAAACACGCAAACAGGAATAGTTGAGAGTCGTAAGTTACCAGACTTTAGACCTTGAGCTGTTGCGCCACCAAATTAATGTTTTTTAGAGATAGATCACTTTCAGGTATCAATTGTGGATGAGCTCTCCACTAACAGTAGGAGTCTGCTAAAAGGGTGGAACTCCACCGAGGCAAAGCTCATGGAGATGGTATTTTATACTCTGTGATGGCATTTCGAGAGCCTCTACACTAGTTCGAAACGTGGTGAAATGCTGAAGGACACAGAATAATCGTGTGCGTTGATTTCTACTGTCTTGAAGCTCAAGCTTACTCCCTAGCCAAAGAAAACCGTCATGAGCATCAAACCAAGGAGCTGGTTTCTGGTCTTCACAGGCTTTATCCGCTGATTTCGATGCATCAATAGGTAGCCATGAAGACCGAGGAACCGCACAAAATCACAAAATCAGCGCTTCTTATCTTTTGATGATTAATGAGGAAGTCATATGGAGGCACTCGAGAAGGCTTACTTCAAACTCCGTTTAGTCACCAGTTAAGTGTGCCAAAATCAAGATTATGACAGGTCATAGAACAAACCACTACTAAGCTGATCGCAATGTTGAGTTTGACAATGTTATTGATGGAATCAAAGTACTCAGCGAGCCAACCGTTATGTTGCGCCCTCCTCGCAGTGATCGGTTTGTTGAATTTCGGTTACAAAAATCATTTCCTACGCCAGTTGTTAATAGAAATTTATGAAATTTGGTACACTTAAAGCTTTAAGGATGTTGAATTCGATGAGGCTGTTCGTTTTTTTTTCCTACTTCAGAAAGGGGCTTGAAAAATTAGATCAGAATATGGTCTCCAATTTCAAAATTTTAAATAAAGTATTTTCGAAGCTAGGAACTGAGTCAAGTTTATGTTTGAAATGCCCTTGAATATGACATGCCTGAATGTATACTTTTATATAAAAATTACTCCAATACTGATTTGCACAAAAGATGATGGTCAAAAATGTTGAGAAATGTTCCCAAGGGATAAGATTTGAATGTTATTTTTTTTATTGGAAAGTATTTTAAGACTTAATCGCGATTCTTAAAGAAATTTTAAAAATTTCGGCTAAAAGTTGCGAATCAAGTTTTTGGCCATTTACTCATAAACTCGAAAAAATCAAATAGATTTAACTTAAGTAATAGTTTTAATAAGGTTGATATTTTTTCTCCTTGCATTATTTGAATCTGACATCAGGCTTAAAATTCTGATAGCTGACAGTTTAAAAGCTCGTAAAACTACAGTTATTTATGAAGCAATTTAAATATTCTTATATTTAAAAAATAAAATAAAATTAGTTCTAATCCCTTGGAATCATTTTTCAACATTTTGGACCTTGTTCTTTAAGTTTTAAGACATTTTTAGGCTGTACCACTGAATTCAGCATTCCCAAATCTTTAAGTTTACCAAATTCCATTAATTTGTATTATAGATTGACGTGGGAAATGATTTTTGTCGCCAAAATTAAACTCAACAAACGGTTCCCTATGCGCCGCATGGATGGCTTACTGTTGGTTTCCGCGTATTTGTCCCATGACAGACTGTCACCCCCGGAAGAGTGGAGCATCGAAATAGCTGTGACCTGTGAAAGGGATAAATCTCCTCATTGAATTTGGTTCTGGGTGATATGCATAAAACGGAAGTATTTACTAGAAGTAAAAGGATAAAGTAATTATTATAACTTCTTGTAGAAGGTAAAATTTGAAGTATTTGAAGTATATAAAAATTAGTTTATACTAGCTGGCAAATACTTTCAGAAGATAGTAGATTCATCTAAGAAAATTCATCGGAAATTGATAGTAAATACTTATTTTCCATTACAACTGTCGTTGCAATAGCTGATTGTTACATTTCGGCTAAATTTGTTTTTTTTCTATAATACGAGTAAGTGAGGCTGGCGAGCAAAACTTATGTTACGTCCGTAAAAAAGCGATACAGCTAAGTAATGGAAGATTTTTTTCACTTGAGTACTATGGCTTATGTGTGCCTCTTTCCTGTCACGCTATTAGAGGTCATTTTCGTTGGCTCATGACATTAAACATTAGCCAAAGTGAGCCTCCGAATATTAAATCAACCTTAAGCTTTGAGACTATTTATGATTTAGTTAATACTTACTGCTGAAACTGACCTTAATGAGGATCAAGATAAAACGAGGCAAAAGAGACGATAGTGGTGGTTTCCTTTTTCAGCTGTGTCAATTGGGTCAGTAATTCGTTAAAATTTGATCTCTAGTCTAAATAAAAATACTTCTTATTAAACTTGATATCAAATCGAATGCGATTTCAATCCAAGTGACACATGCCCCTCAAACGGTAAAGTTGTTTAAAATAAGACTCTGAACACGATCTTCTACCATTATAGACTCTTTAAGAATTAATACGCACAAATTTCGGCGTTTCAGTTTCTATTACCTAACATTCCAAAAATAAAACACAGAGACCTGATTTTACCATAAAATTAGACTCAAGGCTCTTAATTTTTTGGTGAAATTTTCATGTTGCTATTCTTCAACCCTGAACAAATCAAGTACTTACTATTAAAATAAAGGACTTACTAGCTCTTATGCATATACTGAATATAGTATTTGCTAATAGAACTCATCCAAAAAAATTTAATACTATGGCCTGAAGTAAATGCTTAAATTTCGACATTTACTGCATTTTTATGCATATCAAAAATAGCATATACTTAAAAATTCTGTAGTAAAAGCATTTACTATGTTTTATGCATATTACCCTCTATCTGGGGTGATTCGAAGATAAATACAAAAAAGAGGATTAATTGAAAACAACTCAGTGATCTGTTACAGAGGTACTTCTTTCGTAGGGTTGGAGGTTGTACTAGACAACACTATTTTCAAAATTAATTTTAACTTTTCAGTGGAGAATATCCAAAAACATTCACGCTACACTGAGCAATTTAAGATTAAAATATAAACATCCAGTCCGACATCAAACCTTCTTCCAATTTGTCTGCAAATGTTTCTGATTTCTTTACCAAAGCAAAATTCCACTAAGACTCCGTGGCACACATTAATAAGCCTTATGCTGTAATTATTTTATAATTTTCATTAATTGTTGTTGTACCTACATGTAGTTATAAATATTATTTGTTAAGCAAGCAATTATTTATTTTAAATAAATAATTCTCTATTTATGCTGGTCTGTCTCTGTCGTGATTTGGCTGCCCACATAGTCCGAAGAGTTGTGCCAAAAACCTTTACAAATTATTCAAGCTTGTATAAGATTGGGGAAACAAAATCAAATCCAATTTAAACGAAAGTAAAAGTTCGTCTTCAGGCAATAATTTTACTTATTACCTTTCCTTCTTTATCTTCTCGTAAATTAAGTTTATACAAACAATTTCGATTTCAATTCAAATGTTGGTTTTGTTACTTTTTGTTGATCATCACCATTTTCATCATCCAAAACGAAAAAATGAATGGGTCTCACGCGGATGTGATCAGCTGACGTCAAAATGGAAAGCTAAAGGTACAAAACTTCAAGGCTAAAAGAAAGTAAAAATGTAAATGACGTCTTACATAACCACTCGTATGTATGTATCATAATTATGGTGAGTAATGTTGAATTCTTTAAAACAAGTTTTGTTTTAGGTACTCTCTATATTCTTCGGAGGAAGGTTGCATCATACTTTCAATTTTAAGATTCAATCATTTTAATTTATACAGATGTGTGCTTTTGTTTTTTGTTGTAATTTTTTTTTGTTTAACTTGCAATAACTCCATGAGCAAGTAAAGAATTCATACAAAAATGAATAAGGGATTTTAATTAAATTCTACATCATGTCTGTTTCGTGTATGTCCTTGGGTCCTTTGATTTCTGACAGCAAATTGTTATAACACTCAGAACTGACAAAAATAATATTTGGATTGTATCGATTAAAATTTTTCTTGTACAAGGGCGAAGGGCCCTTATAGTTATTGGCTTTCATCGATTGAAATCTATAGAGCTTGAATTTTGATATTGATTTCAACCCAAATTTTTTAAATGCGTACAAGGCAACAATAAATGTCGGAAATTTCTTTTGTACAAACAAATAGTTCTGTTAATCACTAATACCATTTTTTCAGCAATTATGTTACCAACTGATGCTTTTCATTATAAAGGATCTTGTTGAAAAGCAAATAATTTATGGGTCTACCCAAAGTGATATTGTTCCTCGATTGAGGTACCAAATATTGTTCTTCAAAATAAAATAAAATAAAATAAAATAAAATAAAATAAAATAAAATAAAATAAAATAAAATAAAATAAAATAAAATAAAATAAAATAAAATAAAATAAAATAAAATAAAATAAAAAATAAAAAAAAATAAAATAAAATAAAATAAAATAAAATAAAATAAAATAAAATAAAATAAAATTAAATTAAAAATGGGAATAATTAAATAAGGTCCTACAGTTATAATAAATACAAATTTCGAGATAACAATCAAACATAACATAACGATGATAGAGAACACGAAAAAAGTGGCTGGCACAATTCCGTCTGTCTGTTCGTATATCGATTTCCTGCCTCCTAAACCACTGAAGAGTTTTTCTTCAAATTTTAAACTTAGAGTTTTTTTAGCTCCAAAGAATACGGTACTTGCCATTGAACCGTAAATGAAAAGCTTATTCATCTCAAAATCGGCTCTAACGATTTTAATAAAAAAAACTCAAACGACTACAGTAAAAAATTTTATGCAAAAGCTCTTTCAAAATCATATCAAAATCTTATCATATTGCATATCAAAATTTTGGAAAAAATAAATTTTGGATTTTTAAAAAAAAATATTTAAAAAAAATTCAAAAACCAGTTGATGAATTCTCTTGAAACTAGGTTTAAAAATGTATTTAAATATATGCTCAAAATTGACAAACCAAAACTTTTTTTAAAAAAATGTTACCAACATTTTATATATAAAAAAATAATTTTTAGGAAAACCGTTCCAGTAATCTAAAATTTTTGCTTGCATATATTTATATTTTCTCATGGTATACTTGTTTCTAAGCTCTTAACTTTTTAACTAGTTGCTTATACATTTTTCTTCTTTTTTTCTATAATTACTTTCATATTTTAAAAATTCTTAATTCCACGCAATTTGAACATAATAGCAAGTACGTGTGATCCAGTCGTGCATTTTATTACATACTGATAGGTGTTTGGAGTAAAATGTGACGATAAAAAAACAGGTCATGAAAGCAAGAAAAAAAATTCCTGCAGGGGTTATATTTCTCTTTACTTTTGTAAAAACAACTGAATTACTTACAATATAATTTTGTAGCTTTTTGCAAATCCAGAAATATATTTGTATTTTTTTTTTTTTTTTAATAAATATTTTTTTGATAAACAGAATATATCGTTTTCAACACCTACAGTAGGTGGTGAAAATATAAAATCAGGAAAAATAAGGAATTTTTGTCTCCATTTCGAGTTTATTTATGCAAGTCCAAAATGTACAAATTCATATAAGAAAGGCCTGTGGCACTAAAACTTCAAAGTCGAGAATCTTTCTTTCTGACCATTGAAATCAGCATACCCGAATTATCTTAAGTAACGCCCTCAGTCGGTTTTTGAAACTAGCACAATGTAATGAATATCCAAAAAAAAAAAATAAATAAGGCCCCAACATTTTGAGAGCTTTTGTTGTTGTTTTTTTTTTTGTGCATTTTCCTTGAGCCATATTTTTTTTTCCTTTTTGGTCTCATATTCGTGGAGCCCAAATCAAAGGAAACGTCCTTGAATGCAATCAGTTTCGAATAGGGCACGGCTTGATTGGAGAAACGTATTAAATGGGGGATTTTACATAAACAATTATATTCACAGTAGTATTCAAAATGCAACAGCGTGTTAAATGGTAATATTGGGCGATCGA
This sequence comes from Dasysyrphus albostriatus, assembly GCA_946251815.1. Classification (NCBI taxonomy): domain Eukaryota; kingdom Metazoa; phylum Arthropoda; class Insecta; order Diptera; family Syrphidae; genus Dasysyrphus; species Dasysyrphus albostriatus. The sequence continues at coordinate 59,107,423 of OX276337.1, read as the reverse complement.
GTTATAGTGGGGTCTTTAGACCAATGGAAAATCTAAAAGTTGAATTTTACTATTTGAAATATTTTGACCGAAAAGTTATTTTGACATAATCAGTATGCACTAGGGTGGTCCTGAAATTGGACATAGTCTTGGATAAAGATTTTCTCAAACTTTCAAATTTTTATGTCACCCCTTAAGCCTGGTTCACATGGCAATGTACAGCACGGTTTTTCGCAGTATGTAAAATGAGTGAGAATGAACAATGGCGTATAAATTCTATATATATATATAGAACCTTTCACACGTGACGTTTGTACGTTTGCCGTTTGGTTTTATACTGCCGTTTGGATTTATACTGCAAAAAATACAAATTTCTTATAAGATTAAAAAAATTTTGCATATCAAAATTTTCCAATATGTATTTCAAACACGAGTTGTCATATTTTTTTCAAATTTTATTTTTATATGCACATAAATAAATACTTAAGATTTGGATACCAAAACATTTCCTTAAAAATGTTTTAAGAATTCTATGTGTAAATGTGTACGTGCGACCCAGTTCGGCATATTATTTTTAATATATTCATATTTTCTCAAGTAAAGAGATGGCATTCTTAATTTTGAGAAATAACGAGTTTCACGTTTCGTCGCAATTTTCCTTAATATTACTTGCATATTTTTAAAAATTCTCGGCAACTTGAACTATAAAAACTCATGTACATCCGATCCAACCCTGCTTTTTTTAAGATCAAAACATAAAAAACATTTTTTTATCATTCTTTTCTACAGGAATTTGGAAAGTTTTTAATCTGATGCATCTAAAAAACTACTTGAAGTACTCTTGAACCTTTGTAGCACTAAATATCCAAATGCCATTCATACTTCAGTCTACCCTTCCCATCTTTATCACCACGTTTCACATGAGGATTATTGGCCAAATCACAACCTCTCGTTCGGTCGGTCCGGCGTTAATAGGCGTTTGATCTACGATTGATTTATGATTTTATATGTGAAATAGCGTGATGCTAGGATTTGTAAAATGAAATTTAGCTTCAAATCTCGAGCGTTTGCTCACATTTCTATAACATCTTTGATAAGTACCTACTAAATTGTAAGTGAATGGGATTCATGCAGACGGGTTCAAAATTTCTGAAACAATATAATGACTTAAATAAAAACAGAACCACCGTTTTTTTTTTATTTAATTATTTATAAAAAAGAAGAACTTCAGTTACTTATGCACAACTTCTTTTACTTCAATTTCCTACTTTCAAATCATATTGGTAGACAATGAACTGTCAAACGCCCGACCAAATAGAAAATAGATCTACTTTCGCTTTGACCTGGTGTTGGTCTGACGTTTACGATATTACGATATAAAATGGTCACAACGCCTGAAGTAACATTTCCGATTGCTTGATAAGAGTCCATTGATTCTATTCGAAATGTCAAAGCCCGACCGACCGAACGCGAGATTGTGGTCTGCCTATATTTTCTACAACATCTTTAAAACAATTTTTATAGTTTTCTATACTTTTATGACAAGATCTTGAAACGATCGGTGTGGTGGCGACGTAGGGCATTGTCTTGGTTTGAGCGACGTTTTGCCAAAAACAAACTGCTTTATTGTTTTTCTTATTAAATTATTCCTCATGTCACTTTTGCTGAGAAATTATATTTTATTTGGGTGCAGATGAATAATGCATTTTAAAGTTTATTCATTTTTTCAAAAAGAGTATACAAGTCTATTTATAACCCACTTATAGACAATTTTGTTAAATTCCTTTAATTTAATTTCCTAATGGATTGCGAATGCGAACGTGCGTGCATGAATGTTTTTAAGAAAAAGCTTTCAAAGACACGATCGGTGGTTAATTTCTCCCTCGATTAAACTTTCTTTTAATTTTTTTTTTGACAAACAAGCCCATAATAAAGTGACAGCATACAATCATTTCTATTGATTGGGTGTAACTTTGATTGACAAAATAAAAAAATGATCGGCTCGTGCAATATACCAATAAATTCCTCCATCTATGTATACTGTCTACTTAAGCTGTCTAACTCAATAAATGTTTACTTAATTCTACGAGTACGTATTTGTTTATAGACTTGAACGTTATGTCACGACGGACATTTTAAGCTAACGTATAAGTCATTGTCCGTAGAACATATCATTATAAACGTCAGCGGTGGCGTCGCATTGTCGAGGAAATACCTCTTATAGAAACTTTCTCTCTCAATAAGAGGGATCGTTCAAACCAGTCCTGAGGGACTAATAAAACAAAAATATATATGTACTCCTATATGTCCCTCTACCAAAGCAAAAGCAAAAGTAATATACCGGCTTCAATTCGCTTAATCAAACAATTTTAAAGCCGTAAGAAAACATAAAGAATTGTGTATTGTCTACGGGTTTTTCGATGAAATATTGCTTAATCCATTTGGATTCGATTAATAGCTGACTCTTGCCAATTAAGCCACTTTTACAAACTTGTAGTTTTATAACAACACAAACATGAATGAACTGTTGAAGTCGCCAACGACTTGCCTCTACAGACATCACCCCCTCCTTCCCCCACGACGCCCCCCACAATAAACAATTCACTTGGACCATTCGAATAATCAAAAGAGCATCATGGCTCATCTTCTTGGATGCCAACACTACGATACCACGATTAACAGATGTCCAAAAAGTGAAAGGTATCTTCAGCGGTAGTGGCAGCGTGGTGGTGGCGCTGCCATGAAGTTGATGATAATGCTGAAGACTATACCTTATAACGATAGAAGATGATGGTAAATATGGTGAAGATATTTTGTTGTTTACTCGTTAAAATGTGGCTCGTGAGAATGAAGATTCCACTTTGACTTTTAATAAAAAAGTGGCATCAAGCGATAGGAAAAACATATATCATACAGTATTATGTTAAAGTTTAAGTACCTAGCACTAATTCTACCCTATAGAGCTGAGTTAGCAGAGTCAATTAAGGGGGGATTAAGCAACAAAAGGTCGAGTACATAATAAATTGTCTGTATCTTAAAAACTTGGAATTAACTGGAATTATTTTTTGCTTTGTGGACTTCATGAAACTATATCAAAATGTCAAACATTTTCTTAGTCTTTCAATTTCATAAAATAGACTTATGAATTGAATCGTTTTGACAGCTGATAGCTTCAGTTTTTAAGATTTTAATTGGTAATTTTAGTCTTTTATGCTTAAAACTTGAATCAAGTATGTACAAAGGCCATGCTGATACTACAATATTTCTTTAAGCTACCAAACAAACTCAACACACCTTATTATTTTTGCACAAAAAAAAGTATCGACTTGTCTCTGAGCGCCTTTAAATGTATTTTATAAAATTCGTAAGATACTTTTTTTTTTCTTGTGACATCTTTTTTGCTGTAGGAATTGTTGTGCATTTGGCCTTGAGTCAAAGAAAATCCAATGTAGGCAATTCAAACAGACTTAGTGAACATTTAATCATAAGGTCGATTCATTTGACCTTTTATTAGGTATAGTGAATTCTATTGAGCAAAATCAGAGTATGGCCTTGATAAGCTTGTCCAAAATCATATTATAGCTGAGATATGTTTTATTTGACAATGTTTGGAAGATTTAGGTTAACCTTATAATAATTGTTGATGGTTTTGTGAGAAATAAATAAATGATTAAAAATTATGGTTTATTGCACATTATGTTTGTGTTGCATTAATAAGCAAAATTAGGAACTGAAAATGTTAATACAATGTTAAATTTATGCCAAATCGATTTTTTTTACTCAAATATACATACATAATGTATGAACATTAATTGATTTGATGACAGAACCACGTAAATTAAACGTATATGAATTTTATAACTTTCATCAAATTTCTGTCATATATCTAACATTTAAGTACTTTAAGTAAAAAATTTAGCATTCATATAAATATTCAATAGAGGATTATGTGCAAGAGGTACCTACTCATTTTTTTATTTCATTTATTTTATAACTAACTTAAAGATGGAAAAAATACAGGGTATGCTGTAGTCACCACATATAATAGATATGAGAGGTGATTTTACGTCGATAAACATAAAAGGTAATTTTCTGGTTTTTATTTTTAAGTTTTGATAAATTAATTAAAGTCCTTGTACCCCTGTTACAGAAATTGGAAAACCCCTATTTTCAACCTTTCGTCCCCAACACGGGTGCCCAAAAAAGCTACCAGACATTTGTATTCGATAACAAGATGCATGCACCTGCAAATGAAGACATGTTTCTGCTAATGCTTCACTTAGTGATTCGATTTTTTGTTTAAATGTAGGTGTTCCACAAGGCTGAGTCATCGGACCATTGTTCTTCCTTATTTACTTAAACTCCATTTTTAAGCTTCATTTAAATGGAAACATAACAGCATTTGTTAATGATCTGGCTTTAATTTATGCTGCACGCCTTTTGGAGGACTTGAAGATCTTAATGAATGCTGACTTAACTGTCTTAGCATGCTGGTTTAGGTTTCATAAGTTGGTACTTAACAGCAAATCGAAAGCCATGTGCTTCTCTTTAACAAACGAATATATATTATGGAAGGAGTTGGCCTACATGACCTAAACTGTGATCGTAATAACTGCAATATCTCCTGCTTGCAACTGGAATCGGTTTCTGAATTTAAGTACTTAGGAGTTTCTATAGATAGTAAACTTAATTGGAAATCTCACATACAAACTGTGAAACAAAGCATTTATTATGCACTAAATAGAATATTTCACTTAAGGTAACTGGTACCATCATAACTTACTCACATCAATTTATTATGCGTTGGTTAATTCTCGTTTGGAATATGAGATCTCTTGCTGGGGTAGTGCATTCATTAGTAATCTGCAACCTCTTATAACAGCCCAAAAAAATATAGTCAGGATAATGCTTTTAAAAACAATATGGGAGCCATCATTTTCATTGTTTAAATCGATTAAAATATTGCCACTCAGACAATTATGCGTTTATAAAGTACTAAGACTGTTTTAGCTACGAGGTGGCTTTAACAATTTAACTAGAAATAATTGTACCCATTTATTAAGAGCCTCTTTTAATGTGATAATTCCTAGAACAAGATTTGCAAATAATATAGCACCGCATCTCTTCAGCAACTTTCCAGCCGTTAAAACCAATAATCCTGGACTTAACAAATTTCTAATAAATCTCAGAATATGGCTTTTATCAAGATCAAGTGTAGAAAACTTAATTCTAATAGTTTCTTAATCCAACATCCCTTACTTGCTTATTTAATGAATATTATATTTCTTAAAAACCCATTTTGCCTCTTTACTCCGAATCTCTTGAAAATTTTGTATCAATTTTTCCTTTTCTTTTTTTGTTTTTGTTTAATTTTGCTATCTGTTTTAATGCTTTTCTCGGCGTGGCTTTATTTACATTAAAATGAATATGAAAATGAAAATGAATGATTGGAGGATTTTTCAGATCCTCGCAAGAGGCAGTACATAGCAAAAAATAGTTGACAACGGCTGGGAATCGAATCCAAACCTTCGGCATGACAGTTCAACGCACTAACTAACGGGTGATTTTTTAGCTGGTTTGGTTTTGGCAACACTGGTTTTGACAGCTGACGTGTGTTTAGTACCTTGTGTCACTGTCAAACAGCTTCAGATTGGTTTGCAATTTAACCATGGATCGTCTTACAAATGAACAACGCTTGGAAATTATTGAATTTTACCATCAAAATTCGTGCTCGGTTCGAAATGTTCATCGCGCGCTGCTTCCATTTTATGGTCGGCATTCTCGACCTTCTGAGCAGTCTATTCGGAAGATTGTGACCAAATTTCGCACCAAATTTACTTTGTTGGACATTAAACCACCAACACGTTTACGTACTGTGCGTAGTGAAGAAAATATTGCGGCCGTATCAGCTAGTGTGACAGAAGACCGCGAAATGTCGATTCGGCGCCGTTCCCAGCAGTTAGGCCTTTGTTACAGCACTACGTGGAACATTTTGCGGAAGGATTTGGGCGTAAAGCCTTTTAAGATACAGCTGGTGCAAGAACTAAAGCCAGCCAGCCGACCTACCACAACGCCGAATTTTTGGTGAATGGGCTCTTGGAAAGCTGGCCGAGGATCCGCTTTTTTATCGAAAAATTGTGTTCAGCGATGAGGCTCATTTTTGGTTGAATGGGTACGTAAATAAGCATAATTGCCGCATTTGGAGTGAAGATCAGCCAGAAGCATTGCAACAGCTACCAATGCATCCCGAAAAAGCCACTGTTTGGTGCGGTTTATGGGCCGACGGCATTATTGGGCCATATTTCTTCAAAGATGATGCGAATCGCAGCGTTACTGTCAATGGTGAACGCTACCGAGCGATGATAACAAACTTTTTTTTGCCCGAAATGGAAGTTCTTGACTTGCATGATATGTGGTTTCAACAAGACGGTGCCACATGCCACACAGCACGCGAAACAATGGCGCAATTGCGAGGCGAGTTTGGTGAACAGTTAACTTCACGTTTCGGGCCGGTCAATTGGCCGCCTAGATCGTGCGATTTGACACCATTAGATTATTTTTTGTGGGGGTATGTCAAGGCTAATGTCTATAAGGACAAGCCCGCTTCGATTGACGCACTGGAAGCCAACATCCATGCATTAATTCGTCAGATACCGGCCGATATGTGTGAAAGAGTATGCCTAAATTGGACTCAGCGGATGGGCTACCTGAGACGCAGCCGCGGTCAACATTTGCATGAAATTATCTTTAAACATTAAATTGCAAGGTTCAAACTATCGATTCAAATAAATATTTCATTCATTTTTTCGAATTTTTTGTGTTTTTTTTTTTTAAGTTTTAAACCTCTTAAAAAATCACCCGTTATTATTCCACGAAGTACTTCACTATTTTGAATTTTTGTATTAAATTCAAAAATTCTTTTCTGAGAATTTCGATATGTAATATTATATTATCCTTTTACTACATTTTGGGTACAATTATTTAATATAAATCCGATCAGCCGATGATGATGAGAAGATTCAAAACCGAAAATAACTACTGTTTGGGAGGTGCTGTTAACGGTTGCTAAGGGTTAAATTACTGATTTATTTTTTTAAATTGGGCTATAATTATTTAAGCACATTTAAGCATATACAAACATATATACATTGGAGTGATCGTTTTAATGGTTTTTTTTATTAGTTTTCATATTTGGATGGGCTTAAATTAGCTGCAAACAAAGAAAAAAAATCCCTAATTGTTTCATCTCCTATAGTCTCTGTTGGGGTTAATTTAATTTCCTTTCTTACTTGCGATATATACATAGGTACTACATATGTTTATGTATGGCAAGTTTTGCATTCGTAAAGAGAATTAAATTCGATATTTTGATCAGACACGTCGTTATGATGATGGAGAGGACGAAAAAAGTTGGTCTCACAACTCTGTCTGTCTGCCCGTCTGTCTGGTTCGGCTAAGACCTAAACCACCTGATCGATTTTCTCAAAGCTTGCCAGCACTTTTTTTCATTCTTCTTAGAACTAAAATAACTATATATTTATAAAATTTTTTTCTGTTCGGTAAAGTAACCAAAAATCATAAAAATTTACAAATAACAATTACATAGTAATAGAACCTCTCAAAAAACATTTTTTTTTTAAATTTTTGATTATCGGCTAAACAGATTTAAATAATTTTTTTATGTACAAATTTCCACTACGATTAAAAAATATTGCATATGCAAATTTTCAAAAAAAAAATCTTAGAAAGTTTAAATATCGTTTTTTGTTAAAATTCGATAATTCAAAAATGGGTTGACAATTTTTTGTTATTTTTTTTTTCATATACACATACATAAATAACTAAGATTCGCATATCAAAAGTTTTCCTTAAAAATCTCTTAAGAATTTTATATATAAAAATATTTTTTTTTGTAAAACCGCTCCAACGATTTAAATTTTTTTCTTTACAATCATATTAAATTAAGAACTAATTTCCATGTCTTTACATACAATTTTCTTAAGCATTCAGCATCTTGAACATAAGAGGACATACGTCTTTTATGTATTTCATTTTACAAAAATGAAAAAAAAAACTTTAATAAAAATTACTTTTAATAGTTGCTAATTTAAAATTTTTTGTAGTTTTCTGTAGCAGATCCCATTAATTTTAGCACACAGAAAAAGTTTAATTAAAAATAGGAGTAGTTCTTAAGAAAAAATAAATATCCCTAAATGGTTTTTTAACAATGATTGTCAAAAACAATACTACGTACCAAATTTTAATGGATTTAGTCGTTTTCGAAAAAATCGATAAAATTGATAAAATCAAAAACTTAAAAAAAGATTCTATAGAGGAAGTACCATTAATAATTATTTTTTGAAACATCATTTCTCACCTTAATATAGGCTCTACTAAGTAGTGAATTTTTGGTCAGAAATATCCTCGAAGCCATTTTTGAGAAAAATATCTAATATTTTAATACACATATTTCTAATCAAAATTATAGGGCAGGTACCATTAATGGCAAAAAATTATTGAAAATTGAATATTTAAGAATAAGATTCTTTACTATCACTTAAGCTAATTGCACACCATTACGTAAAAATAAGCTTAGTAATGGCATAGAGAAGGATATTTATTCGATCTTTATGTAAGAAATACTAATTTATTTATTATTAAACTAGAAATATTTCAAAGAAGACTCTCGAGCTGTATTTGTGTCACTGACAAAAATAAATTATTTCTCCCATACTAAGACCAATTACTGCCATATAGTCATGTTTATGACTCAAAATGGGTTCATTATGGCAGAAATTATGGCAATTTGTCGGTTGTATAAAGCCACCATGCAAAGTACTGTCCGGGTTATGAATTATCTTCAATAAATAGGGATAGTAAATAATGATTCTTTTTTCTATACCTATTACATGCTTTAACAGGTGAAATCATAAAACGAGAATTGTTAAAAAAAATCGGTCGAAATGAACCATTTTTAAATTTGTTAAAATCGGATTCATTTACATTAAAATTGTGTTAAACGAAATTCTGCATTAAATAGAATTCAATTATTTCCACAATTTTGTCAAATAGAATTAAAAATAAATGCGAATTTGTAACAGCTGGATTTAAAATTTTGAAGAGGTAAATTTACGAACAAAAATTCCTGACCCTTTGAGAATTTTGACTCTAAGCTCTCGCAAAGCCGATAACAGAACTTTTTTGTATTCATAAATGTCTTTTCAAACAGATTTAATTTTCAAATAATGGCAAGAGTCTTTGGTAAATTGAAACTCCCATTTAAAAAATTGCGAAAAAAAAAATAAGTAAGGGGTTTTTAAATTGTAAAAAGTTTAACAAGAAAACACGGGAAAGTTGTCTTAAAAATAGATAGAAAGAATCAAAAATTGAAATAAAACTGAACACGTATCAAGAGTATTTTTTAAATATCAAAATTATTTTTCATTGTATTATTTAAGTCTTTTTTTAATTTTTTTTTTTTTCAATTTTTAAAATTTAAAAATAAAACAAAATTGATTATTTTTAGACACAAACTTACCAATAGGATATAAATCCTCATCTTGATGATATGTATCCAAAATAATCCTTTGAGGTTAATTCAATAATTTCTTAGATTATGTATCTAGATATTTATATCTTTTCTTAAATAGAAATCACAGCTCAAAAAATTATCTATGCAAATATACTTTCTTTATCCATTTGTTATAAATTCAGCGAATGAATTTTTGCTCGATGTTACACTTTATTATTTATGCCTTCATATACATATTATTCTTCACACCCACTATATGTTTTGAAATTCAGATAGATATAGTAATTTTGCCACTTAAACTACCAAATTCCGACCGCTTGACGGTATAGCTAGTGGTATACTAAATAATTTTTTAATCAAAAAAAAGTTTCAAACACCTTAAATTGACAACAACAAAATAATAAATAAATGAAAATATGCAACAAGACGACAAGCGACCAACCGATCTAGCCAACAGTCCGACGAAGAAGATTCAATCCAAAGATTGACTTTACCATTTCCAGCTGAAACCGCAGCGCACACAAACTACACAATATACCTAATATCAAGTGAAAAGTTGTTGGGCATAGTGACAGCAAAAATAAGCTTGATGGCTATAAGAAGTGAAGAAGAAGCAGAGCTCGAGATCCCAACGGAAGCTTTGCGCCAGTTGCCCATATCAGCCAAGTTAACGTGCATTACATTACCCTGCCCGTGCCTCGCCGTTCGCCAGTCATCGCTGTCGGTCGCACTGATTTTACTTTCTTTCCACGAAGCACAAGCGCTTAGCATTCCATGATTGTCTTATGGGGGCCATACAATGAGACATATCCGACTTGGAAGGGTCCTAAAGCAGACACAAAGTAAACAAAACAAAAAGAAACGTACAAAACCTATGAGGAGTTGTTATACCCCTTACTCCCATCAGAGGCCACATTGCCGCATAGTCGTCGAGACGTGAGCTGCCGCTTCTACCACCACCGTGTCGGCGTGTCGGAGAAAGGTAAGAAACGAACGCGAAAACCCAACGCGTCTTAGTAAGTACCAACCATCTTAGACGTATCTGTATCTTTCAGTGGCATTAACAGTGACTTACAAAATTACAACAAAATCAAAAAACTGTAAAAAAAAAAGTATCTGATGGGAGCTTGAATTCTGTAGGTGAGCAACTATTTTTTTGGAAAACCCGTTGCTCGCCCTTAAATGAGACATGAAATGTGTCATGATCGCGTTCATTACTATGTATCCGTAAGATACAAATTTGAATTACAATTCTGTCTTATTCCAATCTTAGGACAAAACAAAGGCTTTCTCATAATTGACCTCACCAGCCACCAGCTATATATGTGCAGCATTGCGATGCAGCATATAAGAATGAGCGCGTAAATCGCAAGTTCATTTTTCTTTCCTTGGCTTCAGATTTAAAATTCAAATATTGTCGTTGAAAACTTGGAAGTTGATGCATTTACGGGGCACAAAAGGGGGAAATAAAAAGATACTGCACTTCGTGCAACAACTTTCGCTAGTGTTACATAGCGATCCAGTTTAAGAGTTTTTTTTGTTTGTTTTTATTTATTTTCTACGCCATATTCGGAAGTTCAAAATTCCAATGCACATTAACAATACTCCTGTGGCAATGGCAGTGGGATGGCGGCTAAAAGAGGCAATATATTAGTGGTCAAGAGTATTATAAGTCAGTACCTATAAATGATAGCGGAATCGGTGGCAAATCAGATGGAAAGTGGGATGGTTATTGGCTTTAATTGGCGAGAGAAAATCATGAGCGTGTCAAAAATAATATAAAATGTGTGGCATAGTGTGATGCATGGAATATATGTGGGAAAATTTTTATATTTTTCCTATTCGTAAATGGTAATGCTGACGGAAATGCTCGTATTTGTAGTTAGTACACGAAGATTCTCTAGAAAGTTTAAGTTTCAAATAAATTCATCGCATTATATGGCTATAGGATGGAGGGAGGAAGTTTTAGAAGAAGTGAACAGTCCATTAAATCGAAAAGACAAAAAATCCCAGATCCTGATAAGTTGTTAAATGTATTGGCTTACGATTTCTATAATGTTATATTTATGACAAGCTTGCTCTTGGAAAATGTTAAAGTATGCTCAATGTTTGGGAGTAGAGTAGTGCAATTTTATAACACTCATACGCCACAGTGGCCAATTCTTGAAATCGCATCGTATCAAAAATAAATCTCGGCTTACTCACTTGGACTGATCAGTGACGTAGTGAGAGCCTTGTCATACCTAATTTGTATTAAGTTCAGTTCAACTTACATGAATTCTTTTACCAAAATCCACTGTAAACTATATCCAACCAGATTAGAATTCCTAAACATTAAGCTGGACATTATTTTGCCCGGGGCCTGGCATAGGGCTATGTCATACTAAGGCGTATGACAAAGCCCTCACTACGTCACTGATGAGTCCAAGTAAGTAAGCTGAACGAAATGCTAATTTGTAGGACTAAAGGCCAAAGAAAGCTATTTTGAATCAATAATTCAACAAGTCCAATCCTTAATGCTAAGTCTTCTACTTGGCTGATTTCATTCAGTAGTATATAGAATTTGTATTATAAAAAACACCTTCTTATTTAATTTTGACAGCTAGAGCTAAAAGTGCTAAGGCTCACCAAAGCTCTCTGTAGGTTAGTTTCCCAACTAACAATTTCGCTTCTATATTACTCCATAGATGCTTTTCGGTTTCCTTCAACCTACGCATATAACCAATGCATAGAACTCCATAGAGTGAAAAAGGCGAACTTTTGTAACTCCTATTGTACCCTTATGGAGTTAATTATGAGAGCCTGAAAGAAGTTCACAATTAATAACATTAAAAATAAAACTGGCAGGTCCAGGAATCGAGCCCATGTCCCTCTGAACCAATTGTCTTGCTCGCTACCCGCTCCACCAATCTCAGATATATAATTCAATGCATTAAATTGGAATCACTTTTATCTTGAATTGTCTCGTTTGAGACAAAAAGCTTGCATTAATAAGAAAAAAACTTTGTTCAAGAAAAATATAAAATAATAGATTTGTATGGCTATAACAAACACATATGTTAATGAAATAAATAGAGGTATAATTGATTAATTAATTAATTAATACCAACTATAAACACTGACAATAATAATAAATATATGTGCTTGGATGCTGAATTGAATATAAAATATAAAATGGCTGATTATAGCTTGGTGACGCCATATTTACTAATACAAGCAATATAGAAACAAAGACTAACATATAGATTGTATAAGAATTTTATGGGATGACTATTGTTATTTCATAAGAGCATTATAGAGGGATTAAAGAAACATTGATATATCGCTTCTATCAAGCTGATATAATTTGCACCAGAAAATATTTAAGGATTCAGTAATAGTCCAATAAGGTATTTACTTTCTGTCAGAGGGCTAAATGGAGCGCTATAGAAACAAATAACACTTTAATGTCTGAAATGCGAAGCAATTTTGTTAGTTGGGTTGTGTCATTTATGGTCCGGAAGATGGAGCTTCTTCATGAGAGATTCGTTATAGTACAAATGTGAGAGTCGTTACAGTATTATAGAATTAAAAACTACCTTAAGCGTTTTGCTTACTGGCATAACTTACATTTCACAGCTATAAGTTCAGATGCGCATAATTAAGGTCTAAGTGATAATAAATCTGGTAATAAGAGGAGTAAAAACTTGGAAGGTCCACAAAGTACGTAATATATAGTAAGCATTCCAACGGAAATAATTATATGGTTGTCCCAGGATAAATTTCGATTAAAAGTAACTCCAAGGTTACGCTTGGTGCAATTTCTACCAGTGTGTTCAATTAGGTCCAATGGGCAGCTTATATAGAGTTGAACGTTATTGGCATACAAATGAATAGAGTAGCGTCTGATTATCGAAGGCAGTTCTGCAATGTACAGGGAAAACAATAGTGGTCGTAATATTGAACCCTGAGGAATTCCGCTCACAGTATGTAAAAATAAAAAATTAAATTATTGTTTTATTCAACATCTTGGAGCCTATTGCTCAAATACGATGATATCAACAGATTTATGCAGATTTTAAAGCTTAGTTCATAAAATAGTGTAATCAACGATATCAAATGCCTTCTAGAAATCAAGCAGAACTAGAAATGTTACTTGATTTTTATCCATTCCAATTCCCAGGCCGTTTCCCAGTTAAAAAATGCTGTGATTCAGCTGTGGTTCTTCCGAAAACCTGATTGCATGTAATTTAAAATATCGGTTTTTCTTATAAATTGACTTATTTGCGTTTGCAGAATTTTTTTCAAATGCTTTTGATAAGAATGGCAGCATAGAGATGGGCCTAAAATCATATCTTTTTGATGATGGAGAAGTCCAAAATGGTAGTTTTCGTCAAACTATATGTCGATGTCAATCGTCTGTGTATCTGTTAGCCTACACGTCCACTGTTTATCAATCTTGAGCTTTAGAAAATGGACCAATTTGCCTAAAATTTGGAAGAGAGCATTTTATATGAAAATATTTTATTAAGCTCATCGAGAACTATAATCTGATATCATTGACACACCTAACAGTCCAGTAACTATATACATCAGACCTTGCGTCAGATCCGGCAGTTCAAAATTGTTGCTGTATTTTTTGTAATGTTGGCCTAGTAAATAATCCAAGTTTTTGACCTCTAGGTCGTTCAAAAATGAGTAATCTTGGATAGAACCAAATTGGCTCTACAAGAGGAAAAAAATGTTAGTCCCTATAGTCTCTACAGATACAGAGGTAAATTAAATTACGTAAAATCAGCCAAAAAATTTAGAGCATATAAGTTGAAAGTAGATAAGAAAAGAATCTCTTCCCAAGGGGGTAATATTTCTATTATTTTAAAAAAATATAGAGTTAAAAAACAACAGCAACAAAAACAATATTGTTTTGTAACTTTTTGCAAAGCCAGAGATTCATTTAATTCAATTTTCTCAGGACATATTTAGCGAACAGTTTTCAGTATTTAATTAAAAATTAATGAAGGTATTGAATACTGGAAAATAAAAATTGTAGTTGATTAAGTAAAGTTTTTTCAAAAAAAATATAAGTTTTAAGAAAATCACTCATTTAAATTTTTTTTATTATGAGTTTGAAAAAAATTTGTACAAATAATATTTACCAAAACAATTTTTGTTAAAGTTACGAGTATTTGAATAAAAGATAGTTCATCTTAAAGAAAAGATACAGTCCAACATTGAAAGTATAGCCGTTGATTTTTAATATTTTTTTTTTAACTTTTAAGTCATTTTTTTAGAAGATTTGCCGCCCATTTCGATGATTTTTTTCTTGCCTGACTCCAACTTACACACACTTTTTGTCACAGGTTTTGTAAAACACTCTGTATTATAGCCAATGTTTTGAACATGGAATCCAAAATTATATGAAATTCATTTGCACTTCGATAATTTATCACAAAGAAATTTTCTATCCGTTTCCGTACCTCGAATATAATTTCATTACATTTATCAAGTGATACCTTGCTAATTGTTGCCACTTATGTTTTTGAGAACTTGACGCTTCAATATTTTTTTTATTTTAGTTGCGCTTATTTTTTTTTTTTGTTCATCGATTAAATAACACATCTAAAACGAACATCAATTAAACAATATAATGGTTTTTAATAACAAACCATACCTTACCTACTGCCGGAGTGTTGATATTGCGAATGGCTTTATTCTTCAGTGTTTTGTGCTAGCAGGTAACAGGTAACATACTAATAAACATTACGCTACACTTGCTTTCCGTGCTTCCTTCCGCAAATTACATTGTTTCGCTCGTGCAACTCATTGTCGTCGTCGTGTTCGTCACGCAGTTTATCCTAAAATACAAAAATTCAAATATAGTACCTACTCGCATCATTTGACTTTATATTCACGTTTAGACGAAAGAAGTTATGACTATGTGTGTGCAAAAAGTATAAAGGCTGCGGAATTTTGTCATTAATCATTCTTAACTTTGAAGGTTTTAGCAAATATTTTGTATACAAAGTTTTTGGAATTGAGCAAAAATTCATATGAAAGGTGAAATGTTTTATTTTGTATGCCACAACATATATAAGTCTTCTATTTTGTATCATCATTATAACAAATTATATCAGGTGTTTTTTTTTTAAATTTTTATCTGCTTCTTAGATGTTGATTAATATCATAGCAATAGAAGCAAAGAAAGAAAGAAAGAAGACATCATGCATATGTAAGACCTACGTACATATGTACATAAATGTGCATATTCATTTCTATTATTCAATGTGAAGCTTGAAATATATGCAGATTTCTTCTATGATTACTGCTACAGGTAGGTAGGTACTTATAAGTGGGTCAAAACCTTATTATTTCTGCTTTTAATCCATCCAGAGTCTAAGAGTTGTGATTAATATCAGTAGTTTTCTAGGCTGATTATACCAACAATAATATAAATGAATAAAAAAAAATAAATAAAAAAATTATAAAACATACCAAAACACTAAAAAATTATAAAATCCTCAAAAATACAAAAAAATCATAAAACCAGAAAATGCTTGCTGTGGCTGTTCTAGTTTGTAAGTCTGTACGTAGCTTATAAGTAGGTTGTAACTAGTTTATAATTAGTTGTAAATAGTTTTAAGTAGCTTTAAGTAGTTTTAATTAGTTTTATGTAGTTTGTAAGTTTTACATAAAACCAAAAAAGAAATATGGAAAATGATACCGAGTTTTTTGTAAATTTTTCTCGGTAAAAAATAAAACCGACCTGGATTTAGTATTAAGATAGTTCTTAGGCCGAAAGGTATTAGCATTAAGTTATTGTAGTTTAACTTAGAGCGCCCGACTGGGGCCAGTAAGTTAGTCTTAAGATATTGATAAGTAGGCTAGTTTTTAAGAAAATTGAAAAATAAAAATGAATTAAAAAAAAAAAATTAATAACTTTCAGTATTATTAATTTAAATACAATAAAACATCTAAATGTACCTACCTACATCATTACAAAACAAGCAAAACTTATTCAAATCGAGCCATTAACACCAACCCCTACGTGCTATATATGTATCCATTTGTATGTATATTACTCCCATGCAAAAAACTACACTATTGTCCCTTATGTGCTGTCTTATTCTACCTTTAAAAACAGGCCAAGAAAATATAAAGTGTCTTAAGGTGTCTTAATTTAAAATGCACTATTTAAATTTTGTGTAATTTTTGTATTCGTACAAGTGGCAGCTCTGAAATTTTACAGCTGTCACCCATATTTCAAAATGGAGCCTCACGCATGACAATAACGCGTTATCATTCTGATGTTAAAAAAACGTGATTTGAATGCCGATTTTTCAACAAAAAAGTCACCTTTACAGCCTGTAACATAAACAAACGAAGCTGTCGAATTTGGGCCTCAGGAAATTGTCGAAATGCAGTACTTTTTCTGCGTTGAAATGGATTTTTGAGAAGTACCCACAGCCAGGAAAAAAAAAAAAACTGATCTCGGAAAAACTGAGACTTATGTGGACGCAAGAAACATGACCCTGAACTTTGCAGACAATTTCATAATAAAACTTTGGACAGTTATCAGCGGTGTTAAAATGGTTTAATTTTGAAAAGTGGAACAGTAAACGATTTGTCATGACAAAATCTCGATACCACTTATTTTATTTACAGAAATAGAAAAGTTATCATGGAAAAAGTAGAAAGTGCAGACAGAAAAGCATTAATTTTGTTTAGACTGTCACCAGCGCACAGCGGTCGGAAATCAATATTTGGCGTGAACTAAATCAAAAATTGAAGGTACAAATCATTATATGAATAATGCTGTCGTAGAATACATCCACGTACCCTAAACCCAATGATGACCTTGGTTTTTTTAAAGGTCGAAGATGACAATACAAGATCCTATTTTTTGAGTAATTTGGTATGTTTTGAACACTTAAAGCTTGCAACTTATTTTTCCAACACTTGTTTGACATCTGGAGTTCGATATCGTTAGGTATCGGTATCGGAAACGGAAATGGTACCCAGACGATACCAGCTCCAAGGCATCCGAAACGATACCGAGACCAAATCGTACTTATGGGACCGAAGTTTACGAATATTTTCGGTTTGGAATCGGCAGAAAAAATTGATTTCCAATTTATTAAATAAATAAATAAATTGTAAAAATGTAAATAAAGTGTTTAAGCAATTATTAAAATTAAAACCACCCATTTCCACTCCCATTTTTCTTTTGTTTGTTTCTTTGAAACCAGTCATTTTGATGATATTTTCATTTCTTTTGCTTTGTTTCTCTGAAGCTGATCATTTGGATGACATTTTCAGACTAGCGAAATCCACCAACAGCATCTTATATTTTTTTCTTATATCTTGGTTTCTCGGAAACAACTCCAATGATTTTGTAGCAATTTTTCTGCTATAATATTTTGACGCAAAAATTAAAAAATTAATTTCGGAAAACTAATAGAACTTTACTTAGACATTGTGGAACAAGCCAATACAATACAAGCACTTTAGTTAAAAAGATTGTAGTTCCCTTACTATTCTATTTAATATGATGATTTTTTACTACTGATTATTTAATACCAAGCGAGTTCAACTACAAGATCAAGAACATGTAACCAAGTCGCACATTTTATTTTTGTTTGAGACTGAGACCAGATCGAAACCAGACGAAACCGATACCCATACCGTGGCGTAGAGGAGACGGAGGGCATGTGCGGTATGGGGGCCCCGCGCTTTTACGGGCTCCGCAAGTTGTCAAAAGGTCTTCACACTTCAAGATTTTTTTATTTGGGGAGCATAATTTTTCTTTTGAAATTTTTTTTAATTAATTTTTAATTTTTAATTTAATTTTATGTAGGTACAGAAGAATTATTTCTTAAAAAATCGCGTAAATGATATTTAAAATTTCATTTGGAAAAATTACTTTCTTTTCAGAACTCAGATGCCATTTTTTTTGCTCAAAAATAAATTGTAAACAAAAATTTGGTGCTGCAATAGCTCTGTCTTCGAGAAAAAAGTCGACGTAGATTAGAAGAAAAAAAGGAAGTAGACTGAGAAAAATCGAAGTAGATGAAATTTCTTAATACAAATCTATATTAAAGAAAAATTAAATTTAAAAAAAATAGAAATAAAACAGAAACATATATATTTCAATTTAAAAAACACACTATAATTTTGAATTAAAACTGAGTATTTTTTTTTTGTTTTAATGGAAATTCTGGGCTTACACACTTGAGTAAATAGAGAGAAAACAAGGTTGTAGATGTTACCTTTTTTGTAAAATTGAAGTAAATTGAAACAGAGATTTTTAAAATGAAGTAGATTTCAAATATGCGAAGTAGGAAGTAGATTTAATTTTTTTTTTTTGAAAAAAAAAAGGTAGATCTACTCCAATAGGAGTAAAGTGGTTGTACTGCTTACAACTATTAAGCATTTCTCTTGTTGTTGGCATCAGGGATGGAGGAGACGTACAATTTTTTACCAAGTCCGAACGGCTAGAAGAGAAGCACTTATTCATGAAAAGTATACTATTGGAGGATTTATTAGTTCCTTGCAAGAGGCAGTACCTCCAGAAAAACATTTCTGCGAACCCAGACCTGCCCAACGCACTAACACTCATACCACGAGGAACTACTTTTTTTGCTCAAACTATTAGTTATCTTAGAGCCAGTTGTGCAAACATGATTCAAAACTGTATCTGTTGTTCAATAGTTTTGAGTAACGGATGTTGTCGGGTTAGCTGGTTCAATTGTGGATAATGGCTTTTTCCACATACTTATCTACTTGAAACTTGAACCATGGTTGAACCTCGGTAAATGGTCAAAGTCAGTGAGTTTAAATTGCTGAACCATGCTTCAAATATTTGACCCAATTTTCACAATTGACTCTTCGCAATCAAGAAACAAGTTTTATGTTTTTGAACATGCTTCGAAGAAAACATGAAATTACAATTTAATTTGAGTCGATAAAAGAGGAAAATTGGGATTGGCTTGTAAACTCTTTAGAGGGAATGAATACCCAATAACAGAATTATTAAAGTAGTCAGAGTAGACACTGTGATACAAGCTTTTTATCTGCTGATGCAAAATAAAGAACCCCATCTAAAAATGAAGTGAAGTGAACAATGACCAGTGGATAAAGTGATTTTTTGGCATTTCTCACAGGTACAAACTTGGGAATGTGTTTTGAATGTTTGACGTTTAAAACCACAATGCTTTAATTGACTATACAATAATAAAAGAGCAGTCATCCAAAAAGCACTTTTTTAAAAAAATTTCGAATTCATATGCATACAAGCGAGGAATGCAACAGACTTTTTCTATTGTAATCGAGCTGTCAAGTGTTTAACAATAAGCAAAGAGTCTCCGTACATTTTTAAGGGGAATCGCTCGTAAACGAAAACTCTCCATTTGTGTCTCCACCACAAGCACGTTCTCGGGTGAATAAAAATGAGAGTTATAAATGGATTCACAACTCATAATTCGTAAGTATGTACTAAGCTATACCTTTGTGTGTTACGAAAAAAACGCCTTAAAACGTGCAAGACATTTAAAGGTCTTAAACTTAAATGTTTAAGCTAAAAAAATCTTTGTCTATAAACACCCCTTTTTACCAAGGGCCCCGCAAATTGGATCTTGTACACGCCACGTTTTGTTTTAGCACCGCCTCTGCCGAGGCGAGACTTCGTTATACGAGATTAAACGAGACTGAGTTATGCGAGACCAATCCCGATGTCGATGTCGACAATAATAAAATTTTTCGACTTTGACCATACCGAGACGATACTTACAAAAGTATCGTTTAGTTTGGTATCGTGTCTAGCCCTAATCTGGAGGCATTTTTGTATCTTTTTTTATGTTCAAAATATTTAAAACTACCAAAGAGGAGGAGGTCTCACTCTTTAAAATTAAAAAAAGGTATGTACTCGAAAAGTAGTGGTATAGCAAAAATTTTACCCGAAGATGCGCCTACTACTAACTAAGTACTTAACACCTATCTTTTAAGATACCAATCGTTATTCTTACCATTGATTTTTCGAAGTAATCTAAGATTTTCTTATTATTTTTCTGTTTTCCACACATTTTTGAAAATGGCGTCCAAACGACAGGGCTCCCTAGCGGCAGTGACTCCTAAGCTAATTTTCATCCTTAGCATCATACAAAAAAATTACAAAAATAGAAACAAGGTCCCCGGGCTTCGATCCCCCGGTCAAGCTATAAATGGCGCCCAACGATTATAAAAATATTCTCTCGAACTTAATTAAATTAACTCCAATATAAAAAAGGTCCCCTTCCCTAAGCTCCAAAAAGCGTACGGGATTCGGTACCCTGACAAGACTATAAGATTTTGTGAATTTTACTATTCGGGAGGAATATGTTGAAATTAAATGCATTTGATCAGGCTTTTCAAAATGGCGAAAGTGTAGAAAATTAGAAAGAAAGTCTCTTTTCGTACTTTAGCGAAACGCATACTGGAATTGAGATCAATTGAACCTTAAATTGAATAAGATATATTCACTTCCTTCACAGAGGTCACTAAACTGCAACTGCTGAACAGAAGTAAATTTTTTCACCGTTTCGTCGGTCGTTTTGCTGTAAAACTATTTTCGGCTCAATTGCTTCAGAGGTAATTTTCAAGCTCAATATTATATGCGTTAGATTATAAATAGATGCTATGTTTCCAAATTTTGACGAATAAAATCCAAATCATGCATTGCATTGAGCTTTATTTTCAATGCCGTTCTCTGAAATCCCAATAGCATGAACAGGGTTAATACATTACTTCAATTTATTTCATCCCACAACGTCGACAGATTCCTTAATCCTTCCCCCAAAGAAAGAATCTACTTAACTCAGTATTTTTTTCGTTATTTAATTTTTCTTTTTTGATGACTTCATTTATAGCACAGTAAATGAAACGCTTGGCTTACATCTTATTTGTAACAAAATAAAATTACCATTTCACATTCACATCAAACCACTCAAAATCTAGCTTCAAATTTAATTCTAAATTGAATTTTCACCCTCCAGTTATTACACAGCCTTAAAGGTATACCTCATAAAAAGAAACGCAAAATTAAACAACACTTAAATAAAATTATTTTGAGTATATGCATAAATGAAGTAATTTGTTTGTTTACTACATAACACCAGTTATAGAAGTTATGATGTGTAAAAATCATTAACACTCTTCACATCGAATCCCAAAGAAGTAACACGCATTAATGTGTGATTTCACATTGCAATCAATATCACATCGACGACGACGTCAATTAAAACGACCTTAACATGAAGTGTCATTCAAACAACACACCTCCTTTGTAACTGTTACCTTTCTTGGTTATCGATATTGCAGTTTTTAACGGTAGCACTTTGGTATTCATATCAAGATGGATATGTATCTATCGTTAATTTTTTGTCACATGCATCATCACATCAATCATATCCAACTTCTTTATGGAGTTACGTGAGTGTAAATAATTGTGAACGCTTTATCTCTCGCTGAGTTTTGACCTTAATTCCATTAATGTACAAAAGGAAAAACCCCCGCACCTTCTTCAACTGCACATTAAAAATGATTCTGCAATTGGCAAATAGCCAAAAATTGTTGAGCGTATGAGTTTTGCGGTTGGTAGCTATTTTTTTTTTGCAAAGCGATTTCAACACCTTACGATTTCAAGTCGATTAAGTTGTACAAATGTACATACCTATAAAATTTTCAGAAATGTAAGTACCTACTACTCGTGTGATATTCGCCAATATTGGTCATCGGAGATTTAAAAATTCGAAAGTTGCGTATTGCGTGCTAATTTTTTCGAGTAGAACCGAATTAACAATACTGGACCAACTAGTTAGGGGTTATTAAACTGTTATTAAAAGGTTATTCAGTTGATTTAATGATAGTGATGTTACGCAACGATTAGCTGTGCAGCTTCCATTCGGATTTGCAGCCGGATGGCAGTACAAATCTGCGTCCATGGGCAAATTATTAAGATTTACGCAATTTTTTTGCATTTGGCAGATGACTTTTAGTGAGCCATTTACTTTTACCACCACCAACACGAAGCTGAGCCACTTCTATATGCAGTGGGGCATTTAAAAAATTAAATTAAAATAAACCCACAAATGAACATAAATTTTTTTTAATATTTTAACTTAAAAGGCATAAG
Organism: Dasysyrphus albostriatus; assembly: GCA_946251815.1. Lineage (NCBI taxonomy): Eukaryota > Metazoa > Arthropoda > Insecta > Diptera > Syrphidae > Dasysyrphus > Dasysyrphus albostriatus. The sequence goes on along the minus strand of OX276337.1, from coordinate 59,084,768 downwards.
AAATTAAATAAACAACATGAATTTTATTGTGAATAGTGAATAGTGAATAGTGAATAGTGAATAGTGAATAGTGAATAGTGAATAGTGAATAGTGAATAGTGAATAGTGAATAGTGAATAGTGAATAGTGAATAGTGAATAGTGAATAGTGAATAGTGAATAGTGAATAGTGAATAGTGAATAGTGAATAGTGAATAGTGAATAGTGAATAGTGAATAGTGAATAGTGAATAGTGAATAGTGAATAGTGAATAGTGAATAGTGAATAGTGAATAGTGAATAGTGAATAGTGAATAGTGAATAGTGAATAGTGAATAGTGAATAGTGAATAGTGAATAGTGAATAGTGAATAGTGAATAGTGAATAGTGAATAGTGAATAGTGAATAGTGAATAGTGAATAGTGAATAGTGAATAGTGAATAGTGAATAGTGAATAGTGAATAGTGAATAGTGAATAGTGAATAGTGAATAGTGAATAGTGAATAGTGAATAGTGAATAGTGAATAGTGAATAGTGAATAGTGAATAGTGAATAGTGAATAGTGAATAGTGAATAGTGAATAGTGAATAGTGAATAGTGAATAGTGAATAGTGAATAGTGAATAGTGAATAGTGAATAGTGAATAGTGAATAGTGAATAGTGAATAGTGAATAGTGAATAGTGAATAGTGAATAGTGAATAGTGAATAGTGAATAGTGAATAGTGAATAGTGAATAGTGAATAGTGAATAGTGAATAGTGAATAGTGAATAGTGAGTTGTGAATTGTGAATTGTGAATTGTGAATTGTGAATTGTGAATTGTGAATTGTGAATTGTGAATTGTGAATAGTGAATAGTGAATAGTGAATAGTGAATAGTGAATAGTGAATAGTGAATAGTGAATAGTGAATAGTGAATAGTGAATAGTGAATAGTGAATAGTGAATAGTGAATAGTGAATAGTGAATAGTGAATAGTGAATAGTGAATAGTGAATAGTGAATAGTGAATAGTGAATAGTGAATAGTGAATAGTGAATAGTGAATAGTGAATAGTGAATAGTGAATAGTGAATAGTGAATAGTGAATAGTGAATAGTGAATAGTGAATAGTGAATAGTGAATAGTGAATAGTGAATAGTGAATAGTGAATAGTGAATAGTGAATAGTGAATAGTGAATAGTGAATAGTGAATAGTGAATAGTGAATAGTGAATAGTGAATAGTGAATAGTGAATAGTGAATAGTGAATAGTGAATAGTGAATAGTGAATAGTGAATAGTGAATAGTGAATAGTGAATAGTGAATAGTGAATAGTGAATAGTGAATAGTGAATAGTGAATAGTGAATAGTGAATAGTGAATAGTGAATAGTGAATAGTGAATAGTGAATAGTGAATAGTGAATAGTGAATAATGAATAGTGAATAGTGAATAGTGAATAGTGAATAGTGAATAGTGAATAGTGAATAGTGAATAGTGAATAGTGAATAGTGAATAGTGAATAGTGAATAGTGAATAGTGAATAGTGAATAGTGAATAGTGAATAGTGAATAGTGAATAGTGAATAGTGAATAGTAAGTAGTGAATAGTGAATAGTGAATAGTGAATAGTGAATAGTGAATAGTGAATAGTGAATAGTGAATAGTGAATAGTAAATAGTGAATAGTGAATAGTGAATAGTGAATTGTGAATAATGAATAGTGAATAGTGAATAGTGAATAGTGAATAGTGAATAGTGAATAGTGAATAGTGAATAGTGAATAATGAATAGTAAAAATAGTGAATAGTGAATAGGGAATACTCAATAATGAATAACGAGTAATGAATATTGAATACACCACAACAACGACTTAAAATTATGTATTGCAAAAATTAATGAATAAGTAAAAAGAAAATCCACTGTTTTTGACAAAAATTTAATTAAGCGATAAGATACATTACGGGCCTAATGGGTTTTGGTAATAATCACAAAAATGGTGAGAGTATCAATATATTATATAAATTTGAAGGATATGGGTTAACAGTGGACGCACAAACCCATGAGCTCTCTTCTTAAGGACATCTTCAGGTCATTTACTATGTCCTTTAATGATGCCCTTACTTGTGAGGCATACTTTCGTTCACCTTAAACATTTTTTTGAATTTTTCCAGTATATACCATATAGTAACCCCACTGTACCCACGCAGTGCAGTCACCATTTGAATCTTCTTCTTGGATGCCATGATCTGTTTTTTTTTTTTTTTTTTTTTGTGGTTATGATGATGATACTTCAAGCCTTTCGAATTTCAAAGCAGTCACCTCAACTGCACTGACTCTTCCGAAATATCAGTAATTGTAAATCTGTTGTGGTTTATAACCTTGTAGATTTGTAAGTGCAACTTCACAGACAATCTCCATCTTCGGATCGATAAGTGCATCATCGTTTGAACTGAATGTAAAATAAACTACAATGTATACTCGTGTGTATACATAATACATACATGTGTTATAAGTGAGACACTAATGTAGTCACAACTTCATTAAACTTATTTCAAAACTGATTCCTTTTCCAGTCTCAATTGTAAATTTGAATTAATTGAAGATGAAAGTGACGAAGATCAGATGAATTGAAGACCAAGATAATTACTTGGCGCGTAGCCAATCATGTTCAATCGCAAACTCAAGTGATATTTGTATAAGAAAAGTATCATTGTTTGGTTTTATTGCTTCTGTTTTGTTTGCAGTTGATTGAAAAGCTTTAAAAATAGTAATCACTATCAGTGTACATATTTTTTGGAATGATAAATTTTTTGAGTGTGGATTGAAAATTTACTTGATTTTGTTTCGATAAAGCGTGGAGTGTATTTTAATATTTTTATATGTTTATTTGTATGTGGCATTGTTTTATTACAAATTTTGTCTTATTGTATACACAGGGTGTCCCACAGTCGCCACCGCAGAGAAAAACTATGGGTTCCTGAGGGCATTTTAACTCGTAAAGCCTTAAAGGTAATTTTCTATCTTTGCCATACCCCAACCGATTCTTAAATTTTTTTTTATTCAAACAACAATTTTCAACGGTTTGAACGGTTGAATATTATTGTTGAAAATTTTAAGAATCGGTTGGGGTTTGGCAAAGATAGAGCCAAGTAAAAGAACTGGGTACTAAAATCATAAGATTCGTTAAAACTGCCAAACGAAGCGAAAACGAGAAAATTACCTCTTAAGTTTTTCGACTTAAAATAACGTCAGAAATCTCTGACGTTATTTATAATTTCTCTGCGGCGATGACTGCGGGACACCCTGTATACAAATTTCAAAGTATAGGTAGAGCAATGTAATTGCATGTAAGGCCATTGCAACAGAGTCGAATCATCCTAAAATCAGCGTTTATGCGATATTTTGTGCAATAAGCCAGCAATAAATCTTCGCTCCAGTAAATAGTTTAATTCCAATTAGCTGGTAAAATTTTAAAATTTAGAAACACAAAAGACAAAAATGTGATATACTCGTTCCTTATAAGAACTAGCAATTTACACAGAAAAGAGCTCTCTGTTATGATTAACGAACCCATAAAGTGTGAAAATATTTGTTGTTGCTCAAAAACATCAGATCAGAGTATTATGACATTTTATACTCGCTCAGACTCGTTTAAAACTACATAAATATTTTTTTTTTACTTTGAAGGTAAGAGCATTTTATAGAACTTTTGACTACAAATATTTTTGACATCTCCTTCAGATGATAACTTTTCATTTGAAGGAGATGTCAAAAATTACTTGTAGTCGAAAGTTCTATAAAATGATCTTACCTCAAAAAACTGTCAAAATTTTTGAGTGAAAACTCGTTTTTAAAGTTTATCACGCCTCTTGTTCAAATGAGCGAAAAATAACTTCAATAATTTTTTGAAGAGCACGTAATTTTTAATGATTTTTTTCATTCTGAGTATCTTTTTAAATGTAAATTAGTTACATAAACAAAAATCTAATTGAATTTTTGGTTTGCGAAAAAATGGGTGTCCTGCCAACTTCATAGGAACTTAGCAGGACAACTTTCTCAAAAATGAAGATAATCGAGCTGAAAAAAATGGTCGTTTAGAACTAATTGCAAATTAGTAACGCAAACGAAAATTCAACTGCATTTTTGGCTTCCGAATGGGTGTTATCACGATTGCCACTTGCAAATAATATTCGTGTCCAAAATTGAAAATGGAAATGACCAATCGTAACTTAAAACTACCAAAATAATATAGGACTGATGACATCATTTTTGAAAGCGCAGAGGCACCCTTTTTTCGCAAATCAAAATTACAATTAATTTTTTTGTTTTCGTAACTTATTCGCAATTAATTATTTCACAAAAACAAATTTGTTCCAATCTTTTTCCTTAATTTTAGAGAAATTTCTCCTACTAAGTTTCTAATAAAGTTTGCAGGACACCAATTTTTTCGCAAACCAAAAACACAATTAAATTGATTTTTGCGCAACTAAAGTCTAGTACGCTGCTGATACAAAACAAAATGTTTAGTTGGTCTTTTACAAGACAACGAAATGCTTACGAAAACGCCACGAAAAAATATCCATTGACAATTGCACCAATTCAAAAAATCTAAACAAATGCAAATAAAAAAACACAAGGAGCCACAATGTAATGAAAGAAACAACAAGAATAAAGACGAAAAAACACAAATGTCATTTTTGCGCACATAATAAATGGTTTAGTAATTAATTGTGTGCCAAAAAAGAGTGTAGACTTCTCTAAAAAATATGCAACAAATAACAATTTCGTTCATCGAACAGCGCACTGCAGAGCGAAAAGAAAGACTAAATTAATGGTTTATGATTTCGTTGTGTCATTTTTGTATGAGATTTTCCGTTTTGAATCAGCAGCGCCAGCGTATTACGCTTAACTTGCAATTAATTGGCTCTCACCAACCATTTTTATTTTTCGTTTTTGTTCATTTTTGAAAAAGATCACTTGCTTAGGTCATAAATGAAGTTAGCAGGAAAATTATTTTTTCGCAAACCATAGAAGCAATTAATTTTTGTTTACGTAACTTGTTCGTAATTACTCGCAAGTATGCGCTGTATCAAGATGTGGATGTGGAAAACTCTTAAATCCAAATTTACAGTGAAATTCTTAGATCCTACAAGAAATGAATACTGATCGATAAATCCGAAAAGAACAATTACGAGGAAGGGTTTTTCAACAGGGACGCTACAAAAGTAGAGTGACAGGGACAGCAAACGACGCCATATTTCTTGCTGCTCTTTTGACATTTCTTTTCAGTAAGGTTTGCCATTTCATGATGAAAAGATACTCGTATACGAGCCAACAACGAGTCTAAATTACTAAAATTACTACCGAAATTCGGAGTCAGTGGCCTCAACGTTAAGAGCGCTACGTCCAATTTATGGTCGTCACAATCGTCCTAGCAGATCAACAATTGAGCGTCTAGTGGAAAAATTTGAATCCACAGGCACAGTACAAAATGTTCCCGTGCCAGTGTGACAAAGAAGTGCCCGTAGGTTCGAGAATATTGCTGCCGCTGAAGCTTCAGTTGCAGAAAGCCCAAATGTGTCTCTTACACGCCGTTCTCAAGCGTTGGGCATCTCTGTGACGTCGTTGTGGCGAATTTTGCGAAAATATCTTGGCCTACATCCTTACAAGATTAAATTGACGCAAGAACTGAAGCCGCTTGACCACCAGAAGCGTCGTATGTTCGTGAATTGAGCTGAGCAACAACTTGAAAATGATTCGGATTTTCATCGAAAAATCATCTTCAGCGATGAGGCTCATTTTTAGCTGAATGGCTTCGTCAATAAACAAAATATGCGGTATTGGTCAGACAGCAATCCACACGTACTCCATGAGTCATCATTGCATCCCAAAAAAATTACGGTTTGGTGTGGTTTATGGGCCGGCGGGGTCATTGGTGTTATCTCACGAAATGGACCAGTCGCTTGGCCGCCTCGGTCGTGCGATTTGACGCCGTTAGACTATTTCCTGTAGAGGTACGTCAAGTCTATGGTCTATGCCAACAAGCCAGCGACGATTGATGAACTGATGATTGAAATTGCAGCAGTATCGGCCGATTTATGCTTGAAAACCGTCGAAAATTGGGTTCAGCGTCTGGACTTATGCAAGCGTGCCCGTGGTAGCCATGTAAAAGAAATCGAAATCCATACATAATGGCATCAAACATACTTTCACAGGAATGAAGAATTTCATTGAAATCCAAAACTGTTTTTGTTTTATTTAAAAAAAAACTTTTGTACTGCTTTTATTGAAAAACCCGATATTTGAATTCAATGATTTCTTTTGATTTAAAAATTAAAACACATAACCTCATTAAACGACTTACGAGATTTATATTCTGAAAACCAACGACAAAATGATTCACGTTTTGTGCCTTTTTAAACTATCGATTTTCTGCATATTTAATCCTGTTGAGGTTGGTGAATTTTTAAGAAAAAAATAAAAAACCACATTAATTTTTCCATTCCTTGTGATCGAAGACCTAGATTACTACATAGTTATGAGATCCAATCAATTTGCAATAGTTCAATTGAAGATGATGATCGAGTTCGTCAAAAAAGTAATTTCTTCAAAGAAGACGATTTCTCTGGATTATATATTTAATTTATAACCTTAATTACTCAATGGAGTTCAAAATCACAATGCAAATTGATTAATGAAAATTATAACACCACTATTCCAAAATTTGCACTTTGAACACTATTCAGCAATCAGCACTCTTAAAGTTTATTTAAGTAATATTTTTCCAATGCTAGCCTTGGGCAACATTTTCCATTTTCTTTTTTTTTTCAAGATACAAAATGAGGTGTCTGATGTGACAAATGGTGACGATTTTGACTCACAACTCAATCTCAAGTTGTTGATGATGCTTGAGATAATCTTAGCATATTTGTGATTTGCCCTAGATCAACTTTGTTGAGTTATCTTTCATTTGAAATTCAAATCATGCGCATCTTAGAGGCATAATTATAATATTTAATTATTTCAGTCTTATCAGATTTAATTAATATTAATGGCTAAATAATTGTGAAATATTAATTGAATTACAGATGACTTTATTTTTAAATACAAACTTCAACTTTACAAATTTCAATGCCAGTCTGAACTTTTAGAAAATAGGTATTTTATTTTAAGTATCTGTTTTGGTTTGTTGAACCACAGTATTCATTTTTTACTTGGGATATTATATGAGTTCGACTAGGTGGCTAGGTACAACAAATAAATACAGTTTCAAGTTTTTCATTCGTAAAATAATGTAAATTGGTCACTAAGGACATTACGATAATAAAGAAGGAGATAACAGTGGGCTTCTGGTGTATCATTGGTCTCAATCCGACTTACAGCCTACTTGGTAGTCCTCAAGGTCACTCGGCCAATTTTCTTCAAAATTTGGTACGCTTCGGTGGTGTTTGGTAAAAATTTGATAACTCCAAGAATATTAACAATGTTACTATCAGGAACTTACTCAAATTTAACATAATTAAGTTTAAGCAATGCGTATACACGTAGCTATGTATTTTCAATTTTTAACGATTTTCAAACAACTTTTAGAAAGTGCTTAAACAAATAAATAAAACAAAAATAGTTTAAACTTTGTGCTTGGTTCAACTGTTCTGCTGAACTTATGTTTAAACAAAAAGTGGGGTTCAAACTTCGGCTGTGAAACTCGGGGTTTTGTAGTAAAAACTTTAATACTCGTAGCTTTGATTTTTGATTTTGATTTTGATTTTTTAATTATTTTTTTTATAGATATATGTAAAAATAACTCTGACGGAGAATATGGTGTAACTTCACCCGAAACGTCATCCCTTGAACGATTTTAATAAAACAAGCAATCTCAATCCCGTGCGATTTTTGGAAGGACTTTTTTAATGCTTGGAATTAATTTCTTATTCACTAAGGATTTATAGTTTCAAAACTCTTCTATTCCACTTTTTTCCTATATTTTTTGTACTTCAAAAGTGGTTTTTTTTTAAACAACACAATTAAACTCAGTCGTTCAATTCAAAACTCATCTATTTCCATACAAATCAAATTCCGCACCAAAACTCTTCTTTTTCTTTGTAAAACAAAGTAGTTGCTTTTAGATTTTTAAGTTTTTTTAGTAATTAAAATAATTTTCGTTGATTTCATTGATTTTGTATTCTTATACTTTTTTAGTAATTTCTTTTTAAACTAACTGTGAACTAGCAACGTTTTCGAGAAGTCATTTTAGTATGTCTGGCTTTTTCATATACACTCCTCGTCAACTGAATACGCACAAACATTTTTTAATATACTTTATCCATTTTTTCCAAACAGTGATGGTTATTATGCCATCTGTTGATGCTAACTATTCCCTTAAGATGTTAAGCAGATAATTCCGAAAGAATTATCCAAAAACAACCGTGAGTTTTTCTTCGACCACTTGCAAAGTGTTTTATATGCAAAGTAGGAGTTTTTTTTCTAGTCAACTGAATAGGTACAACGCCATTTTCTTCGTTGTTTATAAGTTTTTTGGAGTGCTTGACAGTTTAAATTAACGATTTTAGTGTTTTCAGTAAAATTTAATTCTTGATTTCAAATTTTAAGAAAAATGGGTAGATCTACGTATCTTAACAGTGTTGAAAAAGCTAAAATCGATTTACTTAGAGACCAAGGCCAAACTGGACGTGCAATAGCTGATAAAGTTGGCCGAAGTTTTAATGTAGTTTATTCTTACTTGAAAAATAAAGATGCATACGGCTAAAACATGAAGGGAGGTAAGAAAACAGCAACAACAGCAGCTGAGAGACGATGAATTTTAAGATATGCATCAAATTCTTCTGATTCTGTGGCAAAAATAAAACAAAAAGTCGGCGTAAACGCAAGTTGCTCAACAGTATTAAGAGTAATCAACAACTCAAGCCATCTTAAACGAATGAAACTTAAGAAAAAACCACCACTTGACGAGAGACGAAAAATGTTGCGATTAGATTTTTCAAGACTTCACATGAGTTGGAAAAAAGAATGGTATCACGTGGTTTTTTCAGATGAAAAAAAGTTTAATTTCGATGGCCCTGATGGGTTCAACTTCTATTTTCACGACTTAAGAAAAGAAAAAAGATTTTTAAAGCGCCATCATAGTCGTGAAGGAGGTGTCATGATATGGGGAGCAGTCAGTTATTATGGAACAGTTGAGCTCGAGGTTGTAACATCAAGAATGACAGCAGCTGGGTATAAAGTAATTTTGGAAAGAAATTTTCCTAAATTTTCTAACATCTTTGGACCCATAAACTGGACCTACCAACATGATAATGCGCCTATTCACTCAGCGCGCATAATAAAAACATGGATAGAGGAGCAACAAGTGCAGTTGCTTAATGGCCGCCGTACTCACCTGATCTAAACATCATAGAAAATGTCTGGGGATGGTTAGTACGCAAAGTTTATGAGGGTGGTCGTCAGTTCGAAGACAAAGAAACCTTAATTTCTGCAATCAAATTAGCGTGGAGCGAAATTTCGTTAAATTACATTAAAAAGCTATACGATTCCATGCCGGATCGAATTTACGAAGTAATTAAAAATAAAGGTGAAAGTACCCACTACTAAACTTAAACAAAAACTTGTTTTATTCCATTCCAATACTAATTTTAATTTTTGTACCTATTCAGTTGACTCAAAAAAAAACTTCTACTTTGTAACGGGTGATTTTTTAAGAGGCTTAGAACTTTTTAAAAAAAAAAACACAAAAAATTCGAAAAAATGAATGAAATATTTATTTGAATCGATAGTTTGAACCTTGCAATTTAATGTTTAAAGATAATTTCATGTAAATGTTGACCGCGGCTGCGTCTCAGGTAGCCCATCCGCTGAGTCCAATTTTGGCATACTCTTTCACACATATCGGCCGGTATCTCACGAATGAATGCATGGATGTTGGCTTCCAGTGCGTCAATCGAAGCGGGCTTGTCCCTATAGACATTAGCCTTGACATACCCCCACAAAAAATAATCTAATGGTGTCAAATCGCACGATCTAGGCGGCCAATTGACCGGCCCGAAACGTGAAATTAACTGTTCACCAAACTCGCCTCGCAATTGCGCCATTGTTTTGCGTGCTGTGTGGCATGTGGCACCGTCTTGTTGAAACCACATATCATGCAAGTCAAGAACTTTCATTTCGGGCAAAAAAAAGTTTGTTATCATCGCTCGGTAGCGTTCACCATTGACAGTAACGCTGCGATTCGCATCATCTTTGAAGAAATATGGCCCAATAATGCCGCCGGCCCATAAACCGCACCAAACAGTGGCTTTTTCGGGATGCATTGGTAGCTGTTGCAATGCCTCTGGCTGATCTTCACTCCAAATGCGGCAATTATGCTTATTTACGTACCCATTCAACCAAAAATGAGCCTCATCGCTGAACACAATTTTTCGATAAAAAAGCGGATCCTCGGCCAGCTTTCCAAGAGCCCATTCACCAAAAATTCGGCGTTGTGGTAGGTCGGCTGGCTTTAGTTCTTGCACCAGCTGTATCTTAAAAGGCTTTACGCCCAAATCCTTCCGCAGTAGTGCTGTAACAAAGGCCTAACTGCTGGGAACGGCGCCGTATCGACATTTCGCGGTCTTCTGTCACACTAGCTGATACGGCCGCAATATTTTCTTCACTACGCACAGTACGTAAACGTGTTGGTGGTTTAATGTCCAACAAAGTAAATTTGGTGCGAAATTTGGTCACAATCTTCCGAATAGACTGCTCAGAAGGTCGAGAATGCCGACCATAAAATGGAAGCAGCGCGCGATGAACATTTCGAACCGAGCACGAATTTTGATAGTAAAATTCAATAATTTGCAAGCGTTGTTCATTTGTAAGACGATCCATGGTTAAATTGCAAACCAAACTGAAGCTGTTTGACAGTGACACAAGGTACTAAACACACGTCAGCTGTCAAAACCAGTGTTGCCAAAACCAAACCAGCTAAAAAATCACCCTATATAAGTTACACTTTGGAAGTGGTTGAAGGAAAAACTCACGGTTGTTTTTGGATAAAACTTTGAAATTCTGTTATTTATATGTTACGAACATTTTTACCATCAACCGATGGCATAATAACCATCACTGTTTGGAAAAAATGGATAAAATATATTTAAAAATGATTCAAAATAGCTTTTTATGGCCTTTAGTCCTACAAATCGGCGTTTCGTCCGGCTTACTCACTTGGACTCCGGCTTACAAGCCGGACGAAACGCCGATTTGTAGCTTTTTATGGCCTTTAGTCCTACAAATCGGCGTTTCGTCCGGCTTACTCACTTGGACTCCGGCTTACAAGCCGGACGAAACGCCGATTTGTAGGACTAAAGGCCATAAAAAGCTATTTTGAATCAATAATTCAACAAGTCCAACTTTAATGCTAAGTCTTCTACTTGGCTGATTTATTTCAGTAGTATATAGAATTTGTATTATAAAAAAACCTTCTAATAGAAACTCTGCCTGGCCCCGGTCAAAAAAAAAAATTTCCAGCTTAATGATTAGGAATTCTAATCTTGTTGGATATAGTTTACAGTGGATTTTTGTAAAAGAATTCATGTAAGTTGAACTGAACTTAATACAAATTGCGTATGACAAGGCCCTCACTACGTCACTGATGAGTCCAAGTGAGTAAGCCGGACGAAACGCCGATTTGTAGGACTAAAGGCCATAAAAAGCTATTTTGAATCAATAATTCAACAAGTCCAACTTTAATGCTAAGTCTTCTACTTGGCTGATTTATTTCAGTAGTATATAGAATTTGTATTATAAAAAAACCTTCTAATAGAAACTCTGCCTGGCCCCGGTCAAAAAAAAAAATTTCCAGCTTAATGATTAGGAATTCTAATCTTGTTGGATATAGTTTACAGTGGATTTTTGTAAAAGAATTCATGTAAGTTGAACTGAACTTAATACAAATTGCGTATGACAAGGCCCTCACTACGTCACTGATGAGTCCAAGTGAGTAAGCCGGACGAAACGCCGATTTGTAGGACTAAAGGCCATAAAAAGCTATTTTGAATCAATAATTCAACAAGTCCAACTTTAATGCTAAGTCTTCTACTTGGCTGATTTATTTCAGTAGTATATAGAATTTGTATTATAAAAAAACCTTCTAATAGAAACTCTGCCTGGCCCCGGGCAAAAAAAAAAATTTCCAGCTTAATGATTAGGAATTCTAATCTTGTTGGATATAGTTTACAGTGGATTTTTGTAAAAGAATTCATGTAAGTTGAACTGAACTTAATACAAATTGCGTATGACAAGGCCCTCACTACGTCACTGATGAGTCCAAGTGAGTAAGCCGGACGAAACGCCGATTTGTAGGACTAAAGGCCATAAAAAGCTATTTTGAATCAATAATTCAACAAGTCCAACTTTAATGCTAAGTCTTCTACTTGGCTGATTTATTTCAGTAGTATATAGAATTTGTATTATAAAAAAACCTTCTAATAGAAACTCTGCCTGGCCCCGGTCAAAAAAAAAAATTTCCAGCTTAATGATTAGGAATTCTAATCTTGTTAGATATAGTTTACAGTGGATTTTTGTAAAAGAATTCATGTAAGTTGAACTGAACTTAATACAAATTGCGTATGACAAGGCCCTCACTACGTCACTGATGAGTCCAAGTGAGTAAGCCGGACGAAACGCCGATTTGTAGGACTAAAGGCCATAAAAAGCTATTTTGAATCAATAATTCAACAAGTCCAACTTTAATGCTAAGTCTTCTACTTGGCTGATTTATTTCAGTAGTATATAGAATTTGTATTATAAAAAAACCTTCTATATTCAAAAATGTTTGTGCGTATTCAGTTGACGAGGAGTGTATGTTCTGATAAGTAGTCTAACTCAGGCAATTGCGTATGCCGACGATCTAATTGCGTACAGAACAGCTCCAAAAGTCGAGGTCATCAGGATTCTTTTGCAGCGTGACTTCGAGAAGATTCAGCGATATTGCGATGACTGGAAGTTGAAAATCAACTTTCAGAAATCAGAAACTATCTTGTTTAGGACTCCGTTGCTTAGAGCCACAAGGGATACGAGAAAGAACTGGCGCAAGCTGGTGATCGTAGGGCCAAATGGACATCCACTGGCGAGTAAAAGTGTAGTAAAGTACCTTGGCATCTGGATGGATCAGTATTTGTATTTCGACAGACATATAAATGCTGCTCTGGCCAGGGCTAGGGGAGCTTTTGCCCTGACAAAACGGTTGTTTTATAGCAGCCGGCTTGACAGCAGGGTGAAGGTGATTTGCTACATGGCCCTTATCCGGCCGATGATTGCCTATGGATGCCCGGTTTGGTTCAACGTTGCCCCATCTCAAATGGAAAAGATTCGGGTGTTTGAGAGGAAGTGTCTTCGACGCTGCCTTGGATTGCACAGAACACCAGAGTCGGAGTACAAACACTACTATTCCAACCTGGCTCTATACAACGGGGCCAACATAAACAGGATAGATAATTTCTTGCTGAAGCTTATTCGAGGTCACATTGCAAGAGCGATGTCCTCGACTAACAGCTTAATTTTCGGGGCTTATTACCCTAAATACGAATACTACGAGAGTGTGCGTCTAAGCGGCTTTATTCCGCCCGATGCATTCCTCCACCTAGACAGTCGAGGGCTGATCCAGGATAGAGCGGCGGTTCCGCTAATCTACCACGTCGGCCGTAGAACTGTAGATCGGCGGCTCCTTTACAGTCGAGACGTCCTCGCACAAGACGGAGTTGAGCACCTTCGGTTCAGTAGGACTGTGTCCGAACGGGACCGAAGAGATAGGGTAAAGCAGGAGAACCAGTTCTGGTGGTTGAAAAACGAAGATGAAGTTCCTTCAGACATTTTATAGTTGACCTTGCTGTTTTCTTTTGTATGGCCGACTTACATAGGTTTAGGTAGTTAGTTTTAAGTAGGGACAGTCAGGGTGGCACCAACAAAAAAAAAAAAAAAAAAAAAAAATTATAAAATCCACAAAAATACAAAAAAAAAATCATAAAACCGGAAATGCCTGCTGTGGCTGTTCTAGTTTGTAAGTAGTCTGTAAGTAGCTTATAAGTAGGTTGTAATTAGTTTATAATTAGTTGTAAATAGTTTTAAGTAGCTTTAATTAGTTTAATTAGTTTTAGTTAGTTTTAATTAGTTTTAATTAGCTTTAATTTAGTAGCTTGTAAGTTTTATATAAAACCAAAAAAATAAAGACATAGATACCGAGTTTTTTGTAAATTCTTCTCGGTAAAAAATAAAACCGACCTGGATTTAGTATTAAGATAGTTCTTAGGCCGAAAGGCATTAGCATTAAGTTATTATAGTTTAACTTAGAGCGCCCGACTGGGGCCAGTAAGTTAGTTTTAAAATATTGATAAGTAGGCTAGTTTTTATGAATTTTTGTCTAGCTTTAAGATAGTTTTAAGAAAATGGAAAATAAAAATGAATTTAAAAAAAAAAAAAAAAAAAAAAAAAAAGGAGTGTATGTTCGTAACTATAAGTTTGAAAAATGTAATTAAAAAACAGACTTCTTGCTCTCTTACTAGCTATAAAACATTGTTGAAGCTTTTCCGTTTTTTTTTAACTATTTTTGTTTCGTTTTTTTTTTTTTTTTTAAGTGCCTTTCCCCCCTAAAAGGTAAGAGATTCGACCCCCATCTAAAGTAATAAAACACTTTTCTTCGTCATGTATATGAAGACACTTTAGGAAATTACGGTAAAAAAGTATCCTATCATTAGTTGCTCAGGGTTTGCCTGAGAGTGAAGATTTGCTTACCCAGAAGCCACACTGGTACTTGTCGACTATCTCTTTGATGATATTGTGATACTGGGACCACTAGTTTGTTGGCGTCTGTGGCAGGTGAATGCATTAGTGAAGAGCTTCTTCTTCAGGTTCTCTCTGTATGGTTTGGTGACTCCACACCCCGGTATGCTTCAACGACCAACGTCGAATTTCTTTACTTTTAATGGTTCGTCGTTTTTTTTTCAATTGACGCTCCAAACATTACCGCAACCGTAGAAACAAGTGCTTCCTATTACCAAAAAGGCAAAACTTTTATATCCTACTCCGAGCTGGCTCCGTAGGTTCTGCCCAGGAGGTCATAGAACTCATACTTTAAAAACGTTCAGTATTATGTTGGAAATTGGCTTCAATCCGAATCAGAGCAAGACGACCACTTATCAGTTTGAAGTAGATGACTTTCCTTTTTGTTCTTAACCGATTAGCCACGATAAAGCCGCATCCGAACATCTGCAGTCTTTCATAATTGTTGTTATAAATGTCGGTTGCAATTTTTCACGAGAACGAAATGGCAGATAAACTGGCCAAAGCGGATCTTTTCTTGATCCGAGCCAAATCGAAGTCTCGTTGCTCATGCCACTGGAGTACAAGAAAAAGTAGAATACACCAGGGTTTCTTAGAAGCTGCAAATGTCAGATGGTCATCAAAAACTGAATACCTACTCAAGTTAAGCAGACCTCAATTATCACTCATAGTTGGCGTCCTAACGGGACACAACTCTATGAGAACCCACATGAACAGAATGGGCATCAGCTCATCGGACTAATGTAGAGGGTGTCATGATGAAGAGGTGGAAGAAGGCTCCCTTTACTTCTTGTGTGAATGCCCCAGCCTAGCTAGAATCAGAAAAGCAGCTCTAGCAGAATACTTTTTCGACGAACTGGGTGACATCTCTGTCTTGCCACCAAAAAAACATCCTAAAATTCATTCAGAACTCAGGATAGTTCAGGGAGGCCCCCCACACCTAAAACTTCTCCCTTACCCTATCCCTATCCCTTCCTCACCACCCACCTTTCACCCCACCTTGCAATGGATCCACCAAGATCCGACTGAGATGATGTGGCCTGCCGTATTATCACCCCTACTAACCTTACCTAACAGCCCCACTATATCGAATTTGGAAATTTTCAACGAAATTACCTCATTTGGTCTAATGAAAACGTTTTAAGTCCAAATTATGGGAGACATTTAGTTTTTTAATGATTATACTGATTACAATTTGGCAGATTAACTTTGCTATTTTTTCTATTTATTACTTAATTACCCACACTATGGACCATCAAATCAGTGACCTTGCCAAGTTTTCATCACTTTTTTTTCTATTCCAATGTATTATATCTTTGCCAACCCTTAAGTAATACCAAAATTATTAATTTTGCCAAGCTAGCACCTGTCAAGACAGACAACAAAAATATTTCATAATTAATTGCTTGTAGTAAATCCAAAAACACATATTTAGCAAAACATCAAAATCAGTCATAGTCAATTTTGGTGTAAATTAACCAGTCGGATGTAACACTTTAATCAATATCTTATAAAACGGCTGCAGCGAGAGATGAATCCGTCAACAAATCTCTAATAAACAAAAAGAAACTTATGGGAATTAACTTAAAACAAATTAACATAACGTAGAAATCTAAGTCCGACAAAAAGTCAAAGATTTCCTTGCTTAAGTCGTAAAAGCCATTTAATTACTCATAAAAATTCAGAAAAAAAAACAATTTGCCATTAAATTTTAGTAGAAATATTATTTGTAAGAGTGTGAATCTTTCCCATGGCCGAACCGAACATGTTATATAACACAGCCACTCATCTCGATTGTCTAAGGTGCTAGACGGCCCCCTTTTTGTCTATGCCGTTGCCGGAGAGATACTCTGCCAAAAAAATAGTGTTAACTCTTCGTCATTTTGCCACCTTTGGAATGGATGTACAAACTCCCTTCTGGCATCAAAATTTGATTTGAAAACATAGTGAAGTGTAGGTACTTAAGCTTCAGGGAGGTCTGTATACATGAAAAACCATCTGAAATTCGCATCTAATTTGGAAACACTATATTATGGAATTGGCCCTACTTCCGCTAATGAGTTTGACACGAACTAAACCGTAATAATAATGAATTAATGTGTTAAGGATGGTGTCATGCTTTAAAAAAAAGTTTGCTTTAGTTTTAATAAAAAAAAAAGTATAAGATTACTTAGCAAGATGGAATAGAGTAACACTTCGGAAGTATGTAGGTTAGTAATTCGATTTTTTATCTTACGTAAGACTGCCTAGGAAGTTTTGAAAGTTAATTGAAAGTAAGTAAGTAGTCCTTTTTTCCAATCATGCAATCCATCGTTAAATAATTGACTTATTTTAATGTGTGTATTTGTTGCATAAAACATTAAACAAAGTTGCTGCGGGCCAATAATGTATTAGATAGTAGACAATTTGATACAATAATTATATTGGTCTTGTTTTGATCGGTCAGCAGTGGTGATCAGTTAATTGGTGGTTGGATCGAAAATGCTAGATATTATTCATTTGCAGATTGAAAATAACAAAAAAGTGATTATAGTAGGTTATAAAACATAATATCATGTTTCCTATGTGATTAAAAGGAAAGTAAGCGCTAAGCGGATATAAAAAAGTGGTCTAGGTTGTATTAACACGTTGAGTATAATAATAAGAGTTGATTTATTACAGCCCTTATTAACTTGTAGCACAAGCTGAGATAGGTTATTTATGTCTGTGGATAATCTCCATAAACTCCATAAAAAAGAGAAGAAAGGAATTTTACAATCTTTTTATTTGTTTTTCATCGAAGTTTAACGAGATAAAAGCATACGGATGAGTTCTGTGCACTGATCTCTATATAACACTGGATAGCGTGTCGACATAAGAAAGTTGCTTCCATTCGTCGGTGTTCACATTGGACTGAAAAACTAAATTTTTTTTGACGTTTCAGTATTTACATCTTACTTTACTGAAGAAGTGGGAGCGTGATATGAATACTGAAACGTCAAAAGAAATCCAGTTTTTCAATACAATGTGAACAGCGTCTTTGAAGAATTGTTATATTATGGAGCTGTATAACTATATAACTGTATAACAAGTTATATAAAATAGTCCACTATGAAGACGTCATTAATGTTTTTATTAATCATTTTTTGTAAAAATGTTCAGAACAATTAACTTCCACCAAGTGGCTAATCATCGTTTAGTTTAGTTTAGTTTAGTTTAGTTTATTGAATTCAATGAATACCTACACATTAAGAATATACTTCTTATAAATTAGTGTAAGGCTAAATATTATAATTTTGTGAAGAAAAGCTACTTTGATATAATTATACATATGTGCGAAGTTATTTTAGAACATTTAATTTGAAAGGTTTTACTATGTATTTTAATATATATTTTAATAAGTATCCATTTTAGAAAAAAGCAATCGGAAAAAGATTAAAAAGTTTGAAGTTAGATACTAGAAATAAGTTAAAACCCTCACCTTTTATATAAAAAAAGTAATAAAGAGAACAAAAAATAAATCAAGAAAAAAAAATAAAATACAAACACATCTCAATTGAAAACAAAAGAAATATTATTATTTTAATTTTTAAGTTGAAGAAACAGAATTAGTTTTGAAAATGAGTACGTAGTGCTCTACGAAACTGGGATTCACCACTTACTCTCCTTATGTGCCTCGGAAGGGAGTTCCAAAGTCGTATGGCATTGACGAAGAACTGTCGCTCCGAGTAAAGACATGCATAACGGGGATGTCTGAGATTTTGGGATCTATCCGAGGAGCCAAATTGTATCCTATTGAAAAGACTACATGGTTCTTGAGTATGTATTATTTTAAATAGCAATATGAGGGTTCGGAAGCGCAGTAAGTTATCTAGAGAAATTTTATATATTTGTATTGAAAAATTTGAAACACGGTCCATTCTACCCAACCCGAAAATATAACGAGCGGTATTGTTAAAGGCTACATTAAGTCTTCGCCTGCTGACAGCGTCACACTTACAATATATCTCGCACCCATATGTAAGCATTGGCACAACTAACGTTTTCGCCAATAACAAACGAGTTTTAAGAGGAGTGTAATATTGCGAACACCATAACTTGCGGAGTACACCGTATACTTTACCAACGGCAGAATTTATATGAGCATCCCAAGTTAGTGTGCTATTGAATAACATACCGAGATTTCTTGCAGTAGGAACATAATCAATGCGTGAGTTGTTTAAGTATAAGTTTGGAAAATAGTCTAGGTTTAGAGCCTTCCTACTAATAACTATGCATTTGGATTTCATAGGGTTCAGAAAGAGACCATTAGATGTTGACCAGCGAGAAATTTCTTGAAGGTCCTTATTAATTAAGTAGGCGCAATTTTCAATAAGCCCAAGGGGACAACTTTTGTGTAGTTGAACATTGTCAGCATACATTTGGATGGACGATCCATTAATCTTTTCAGGAAGCTCATTAATATAAATAGAAAAAAGGAGTGGTCCTAAGATCGAACCCTGAGGGACACCTCTAGTTGTTGGAAGGTAACTTGATATGTCATTGCCAATCGAAACTGCTTGTTTTCTATCCCGAAGGTAGGATGATAAGAGCAGCACTGCAGAAGGTGAAAAACCATAAAAAGCTGTCAACTTGTGACAAAGGTTAGTGTGATCAACAGTGTCGAATGCTTTAGAAAAATCAAGCAGTACCAGGAAAGTTACATGATCATCATCTAAGGCAAGTCGAATATCTTCAACAATGTTGATAATAGCAGTAGTGCAACTATGTTTTTGACGAAAGCCAGACTGCTTAGATGAGAGGATGTTTTGAGCTCTGAGGTGGATGTTGAGTTGTTTTTGTACAATCTTCTCGAATACTTTTGACAAAAAAGGCAGTATAGATATTGGTCTAAACTCATTACTCCTCCCATTTTTCGGTATTGGCAATATTTTAGCGTGTTTTCATTGAGTTGGGAATATACCTGTCATTAATATTGTGTTAAATGTATGAGTTAAATATGGCAAAATAACAGGTAATAAGGACTTTATGAATACAGGATGTATACCATCAATGCCTACGGCATTGGATTTGACAGATAAAAGGCTTTCAACAATGTCCGTACTTTCCTACCATCTAAATTCGAAAGAAGCATCTGTTGCGAATCTGTTAGAAAAAACGTCATCTATAAGAGATGGAGGGCAAGAAAGTGCTGGGAAGGGTAACGCAACGAACTCCTGTTTGGTTTAAGAGAGCCCACAGAAGTTCGAGGTGAGTGAGTACTTTTGGTCTTGGAGTTGGATAAATTTTTTCGCGGATCGATTGGTCCAGACATTAGTCAAGTTCGATTGGTTTTAAGTTCTATGGTACAAACAAAGGATTTATAAAGTTTTATAGGTGAAAATTAAATAATTGAAATTTAACATTAAAATCAATTGTTCACTAAAATTATTTACACTTTTGTACACAAAATTAGTCCAATTATCAAATGAAAGTGAAAAGCATGTTTATTTGGGAACTTAATTAGTGAAAAAACAGATTAAGAATCGCCCGCCAAAATCACACGTCTAATCAGTAGCTCTCTTCATCGTTCTAATCACTAATTGTAACCACAAAATACATCAGCAGTTACTGTGATGTCTGATATTGTTATTTCTGTATATTTTTGTAACCCTTTAATGAAATTCACTATTTTTAAACGAATGCAAATACACGGAAAGAATTGAAAAATCACCAATTGAAAAATTTGCAGTCGCAATTTACGAAATCAAGTTTTATCCGTAAATCAAGGCATTTTGATCCCAAACTAAGACAAAAACTGGTAATTTAACATTCAAAACGTAGCAATTTGCAAATTTTGTGTTTTCATGATTTGCAATTTAAATTGGATTCAAGCTTGTACTTTTCATAGCAAAATACAACTTTTTTGGCGTAATTTACTCTCCAAAAGAATAATTTCACAAACAGCATTTAAAAATATTGATTTGCGATAAATATCTAGTAATTTACATTGCTCAATCACAGATTTACGTTTATTCTGTCGCAATTTGCAACTCCATGAGAATAACTGCAAATCACCAATAAAAAATTCTTAAACCACGACTTTCTTATCGCAATTTACTTCTCGAAGAAATAAAGCATCGCAACATGCTTTATTTATCTAATGATTAATGTTTGGCACCAACGATCTGTAAGGCAAATTGGCCTAGTCGTTGCATGCTCGCTCCGCAACTCGAAAGATTTGAGTTCAAATCCAAGTAGAGTCAAGCGTAAAGTATTTATTTCAAATGAATTAAAATTGAATGTGTATACCTGCAATCAAAGTGTAGAGAATGAAGATTGATCTTTCAAAGTCGCAATATCATGAAATAAAAGTAGTGATTACAAATCTTTTTGCAAATTGGCGATTGAGGAATATTTGGTTCAAATTGCTGTTCGCAATTTTTGAGTTGATTTACGATTTTTGAGTATCAATATCTTCATTTTGCTCAGTTTTGCAAATTGCAAACAAATAGTCGTAAATTACGAAATCACGAGCCAAGGTATAAATCGGGATTCATGTTTCGTAATTTGCAGCTCATTTTTCGTGATCTGATCCAAGAATTCTTTCCGCGTACATATATAAAAAACAAAAGAGGTAAAACGAGTGTATCAATATTTCCCAAAATGTGTTTTTTTTTAATTTTTGCCTGCAACTTTAAGACCAATGATATATGAAGGTGCCTATCACTTAACTACATAGTGTATAGCTAAAAAAATAGTTTGCAAACAATCTTTTTTGGTAATGGTTAGACCGAAGGTGTGCAAAATTATCCTAGCTACACGCAGGGCCGTTCCTAGAACACCTGGGGCAAGCTCAAAGAAGCCGCCTTTTTCGCTACAAATAATACAGAATTCATATAAAAAATCTAATATTAAATCGTATTACTTCCCCCGTCTTTATACCGAATCAAAACTAGTACCAAAATATTTTAGGATAGGTTTCCTGCGAATTACCGGCAAAAAAAGGCGATTTAACCAGTTGAAATGTCGGTTTATATCGACTTTTTTAGTTACTAATTCATAATATGTTTACCTTAGCTTAGACAAAGTAAACTGTCTTGAAAGAAAGTCGAAAGAAGCATTGACTTTTATCGACTCGTCGATATTTTTTCCCAACACTTAGTACATACGAAAAAGTCGATATAAATCGACATTTTAACAATTCGCCATTTTTTCTATCGTTCATTCCAACTTAACTTAAAATACAACGCTCTGCTTGGAATATTTGCACGGAATCAGCAAAAACTCAAACCATCTTGTCTAACTTTATAACATGAATATAAAAGTTATTGGATTTTATCGAAGATTTTAGATTTTGTTTAAAATATATTTTCTTCCCATCGCCTTATGTAATTGATGACAATCGAAAGCAAGTTAAGCAGGCTTTTAAACATCGTTCCCTAAACTATGAACTGTCAAAGTCAAAGTCAATTTGATTGTCAAATGATCGTCGTTTTTTGAAGCAGATATTGCGTCATGACAACTAGAATGTAACCGCCTTGTTTGCAGAAAATTTGTTTGATTAACGCCAGTCAATTTACTTGTAAACGCATTTGACGTTTACAAACACGCTCTCTAGCTTTTCAATATTCGTCAACTCGAGTTGCACCGTAGACGATGAATTTAAACATTTGACTTTAGCAAACTTGATATTGGCCGTGTTTTATTATCTTCTATCGGGATCCGGATCTGGATCTGGATTAACTTTTACACGTAACACAAAAACAAAATAGTGGGAAATTTTCAAATTTGTTTTTGTAGTACGTGTTAAAAGTTAATCCAGATCCGGATCCCGATAATAATAAAACACACCTAATATGAAGATTATAGTAAAATATAGAAATCAAGATCAAGATTAGTAAAGACGAACATGTTCATCTTGATTATGGCATCTTCGTCTGTATCTGTGTGCACATGTTCATTTTGTTTATGTGTGAATGGGTTTGCTATAACTTTTTGGCCTGGTTGAAAAAAAAAATAAAAAAGGAGTGAAGTGTCAAAGACAAAAAAAAAACAATAGATATATGAAATATACTAATTTACTTTCGACAGTCGAGGTTTATATTTACCAGCAGAAGTCAAGTATAGTTACAATATGATCCTATACGAATCTCTACTACTTATATGCTCCACAGGTCAAGAACCGTTATCCGTATTAGAAAACTTTTAAGGGAAAAAATATAGATAATTGAAAGGTCTACAACTTTTGTTTCTACATTTTTTTTTTAGAACAAAAAAAGATATAATGAATATACAAAAATCAACCCTTCCTTTTTGAAGAAATTGTAGTATAACTTTTTTAAAAGCACTTATCGCGAAAAGTTACTTAAAATATATTGTAGAAAATATGATTTTCTATACAAGTTTGTGCTACAAATGTGGTTTTCGACTCGTGAATATTGAAGTCAAACTGCATGTCTGAATTATTTTCCAGACCACCATATTCTGAAATCTGCTTACCCCGTACTAATATAGCTCTCAGAAAATAGCTTGTTGGTCGTATAGAAGATATAATATGCAAAATTTTACAATCCAACAAATGTAGGGCTGTGTTTTCTTTTTAAATTTGTAGATAGCATCGTTTATCGTTTGAAGTAAAAGATTGAATTAGTTGATATTTGCTTTGAAATTATTGCAAATTTATTCGCATTCACTTTAGTTTTTCGTTTTTATTTTGTATTTTGAATCAATTACCTGTTATTATTAGGTATTTTTTTTCTTTTTTGAAAATATAAATAGAAATTTGAAAATGTATATCTTTATACTGCAAAAAAAATTAAATGTACCTTCTGCATTTTTATTTAATCGGAAAGTGTTCCGATTAGTGCTCACGCTGGTGAACAACATAAACACAGACAAGAAACTAGAAAAAGTTTAAAAGAACTACCTTCACATGGAAATGGGATATAATTTCTTACCACTATTGGGAAAATATTTCACTTTTTTTAAAGTTAAGTTTATTCCAACTGGATGTGGAAAATATCTTAACTCATGTGAGTTAAAATCATTTGAGCTTGTCAGGAAAGCAAAATTTGGTCTTTACGCCTCATATTATACTCCCTTCACCTATAAACAAAAGAACATAATACCAACTTGTTCTTAATGTGAAAGAGTTTCCCACAAAAAAGTTAAGATATTTTCCACATCCAGTTGGAATAAACTTAACTTTAAAAAAAGTGAAATATTTTCCCAATAGTGGTAAGAAATTATTTCCCATTTCCATGTGAAGGTAGTTCCCGTGATGTAAGTTCCCTGCACCATAATTGAAACTTGGTACGATCGACTGCTTTTTGTTAAAGCAACGAAAAATAAAAAAAACTTTTCAACTGCTCTTATTAAATGCAACGGAAAATAAGAAAAAACAATGATCGACAATCTTGAAACCAATAAAATAAACATTAAAA
Organism: Dasysyrphus albostriatus; assembly: GCA_946251815.1. Classification (NCBI taxonomy): domain Eukaryota; kingdom Metazoa; phylum Arthropoda; class Insecta; order Diptera; family Syrphidae; genus Dasysyrphus; species Dasysyrphus albostriatus. Next base: position 59,060,582 of record OX276337.1, on the reverse strand, counting down.
CATACATATACATACATGTAAGTTAATGTATTTATTAAGATAAATATAGTTCCTCTCAAATCTCCAATTATTTTTTATAGATTGGTAATTTAAAAAAAAACCCGTTGAAACATTTTTTTAATTAAATTTTGAATTTCCAAACTAATTAGAAACTTAAAATTAGCGCATCGACATTTTAAATATTTTATATTTAAAAATTAATTTTCTAATAAACGGAGATAAATTAACCAAGCCTTAAGCTTCTCATCTTGTCCTTGCCTTGAGTGAATATTTTTCGGTTACCTTCATTATATTAATTTATTATCATTATTAATGTTTCCACTTTCTTTAATCTATTTATCACATTATATAACATGACCTATGAATGACCCATGGCTTGAGATATTTAACCCAAATAATCGCAAATATCTTTTAGCTTTATAATTAGAAAAGCACGCTTGAATATTTATTGGTCTGACTATGCTAATCACTGTTATAGGAAGCATTTGAATAAATGACACAACTCACAATCACATTTTTGAATGTTTTTATTTTGATCTTTTTTTACTCTCACTTTCTTTTTCGTTTGGCTCATCGAAATTGATTCTGAAATTTCTTTGAAAAAGTTTTTATAATAAATCCGACTTAATGGATACATTTTTTATGCTTTTTAAACTTTTTATTTCATTAAGTCTTTGTACTGAGAGATGTGGTATTGTTAATAAAGTGTGCTTAATGTGAAATTTTTTTTCTTTCTAAAGACAATAATTGCCGGAATTCATACGAAAAAACCACTCTATGTTTAACACCAAAAATAGCCCTTTGAGTTAAGAGATGTTTTTAATTTTTCTGTCCGTATCCGTATCTAATAAAACAAAATTACATTCATATCTTAAGAGCCGTCTTACTATGATTTCTGGTTTTAATTGGAGCAGGAATGAATATAGGTGACTTGGTTAATTAAAGCTCTTATGATTAATTTATGATGTTGTTCTTTGTTTAAGTATATTGCGGAAGAGGGTGTAAAGTAGAAGAAAGTTTACTATCTCTTACTTACTGCCTGGGATTTTAATGAAATTCAGCTAAAAGTGATGGTTAGGTTTTTGCGTAATATAAAACGTAAAAAACTTTGTTTGCCTTTATTGTTAAGTAGAATGCACCATCAGTGGCGGATTCAGGGGGAGGGGGGTGTAGTAGCTAAGGCCCTCCCACAATCGACTTATAATTTCTTTATTTACAGTAAATGCATATAGAAGTGATGCAGAGATAATTTTATTTTTTAGCCATTGATTTTATTTGAAATATTTATTTTGTTGATACATCGCAATGCAAAATTCGTATGTTTGCATTTTCGTTATAGGAAATTATCAAACTTACCATTATTGAATTAAAATGCGTGTCTTACCTAAGCTTCGAAAGTGAAGCTTTGGTCTCACTCAATGACTGAGTTTTCCTTGGAATGACATAGATATGTGTTTTCAGAATGGTCGTAGAATGAGCTGGTAGGGCCCTGGCGCAAAAACATGAGGCCCTATTTCTGAACAGTACTTTCTTTAATTATTGGGGACTTTATACTTTCAATGGTCGCAAGATCTCAGAATCGGTTTGTATTTGGAAAGTACACTTAGGTATAGGTAGGTGAATGAGCTACGATACAAAATTAATTTCCACAAGAAATATCATATTTGTTTATATTTTTTTAGTTAATCCAATTATCTTATATTTTAACGCCCATATTATTCACTCGTTTAATCCAGATTAAAACTTAAATCCAGATTAAAAGCCATTTAATTCCATATAATCCCCCGGAGGTCAGTTTAATTACTTAAATCCAGAATAAAACTCGGTTTCTTGTAATTCACTTTTCTTGACATTTCAAGTTTTTGATCGTTTATGCACTCCCAGAAACTTACCAACATAGTGAAATAAATTATTTTAAGTAATTAAGAAGAAAAAAAAACAGAAATTACTTTTTATGCGAGAAAATACACTTGAATTTTTTGATTATTTTGTTATTTAATTTTATTTTTTAAAACAATCAACAAAAAAATTATAATTGCTGAGCTTGATTGAAGCCTTTTCCTAGAAGATCCATTTTGTGTTATAGCATTTGTCTTTCTATGAGGAGTGTTTCCGGATTCCACTGCAGAGTATCTTATCCAAAAGGGAGCATTTCTGTAAGAAAATTGAATATATACAACACAAAATGCATCACAATAACAATACTATTTTATAATTTACATAAACAGTTTTCGCATTCATTAAGTTTGATTGTGATTTAAAAAACTTTTAACTAACCTCAAGAACTTTCACGGATGAAATTTGACGTTTCGCAAATTTGACATTTGGATTAAACGATCTTAATCTGGATTGGAAACATTTTGCATCTGGATTAATGGCACTTTAAATCTATTGGATTTCAGGCATATTTAGAGTGAATAAAATGAAACGTGGATTTAATAAATCTGGATTTAGCTGTTTGGATTTAAAACTCACTTAAATCCAATTTAAATCTAGAATGAATAATAGGCGGGAAGCCTCGTACTAATTTCGAGTTGAAATGAAATTTTCATACAAAAACGCCGGTTAATTTACAGCGATGGAATTTGCATCAAGAGGTGAGTAATCTGTGTAACTTATTCAAGAGCGATATAAGAACCGGTTCGTTATATGTTTCAGGACATGATTTTCAATTCTCAACGTACAACAACTAGGAAAAATGATTGAGATGTGGAAATATTTTACATTTGTCAATTAATTGGAATTGGCCTAGTACTCACCTCTTGCAAAATGAAAATTTTAACCCCTTAATTTCGAAAAAAAAGTCGTCTTAAGTCGTCGTGTAATAGGGCACTAAGAATTTTTAGCTGAATTTTGAATTTAATTCGCACCGCTGGCTTAAAATGACAAAAATGGAAGAAAGTGAAATTTACACGAGTGACAAATTGTCATAATTTCCTCCATTTTAACGCCATTAATGACATAATCGTGTAAATGAATTAAAAATTTGCCATAATATTCGTCATAAAAAATAAAGGACAGAGCTAACTGGCATTAAATATTGTCATTAAAATGAAGCCATGAACTTGTTCATTCCTTGAGTATAATGGCAGAGCATCAGAACGACATTATTTTACCTTCGTATTAATGCATATGTCAGTGATGATTTGATTTTACTATTATTTTGCCACTTTAATGACGTAAATTAATAACAATTTGTCACTCGTGTAAATCCGGCATAAGTTTTTTTATCTCAGTTCAGATTTAATAAATCTATTTGGTATTTTCACCACAGAAAAAGATTTATTGTGACAGCACCTTTAAAAATAAAAATGGTGTTTCATTTTATTTCATAAAGTTGAAAAGAGATAGAATGTTTCATGCGTAAAGGACTGAATTCAGCCATGAATGACTCATTCAGCGCCTTTTAGGAATAAGTTAGTTTGGTTTGTTAAATTATTTGTCCTAGGAAGATTTAACAAGATTTACGAAATAAATTTGTATGGTAAATCTTCGAAATTTGAAGAAGATTTGAGGTTAATCTTATAAAATCTCAGATTAGTGTTAAGTGGAAATCTAGTGTTAAGCACATCGTGGGTGAGTAAAAAATCACGTATGATATTTTTGTACACCTATTCCAGTAGCAGCTGCAGCTCCAGTTGCAGCACTCCATTCTATGGTCAGGCAATAAACCGCTTCAAAACACCTATATTAAGGTTATGGTGTTCGCAATTTGAGGTGTTACTGTTAAGACCTAGTGCAAAAGAAACTTTGCTTACACCCAACCTCGCACCTATTCCAAATCCTGAAGTGTGTCCAAGCAGGGGGTTTGCACCGTAATGTATAAGCAAGGAAAAATCTAATATCCCATGAAAAGTACTTTCAGTAATTTTCAATTTTCTCAAAAAATAGAAGACATAAAATCATCAGTTTTCTGATTAAGAATTAATTGGCCAGTTTATATTTCTTGAGCGCTCAGCGCTCAGTATTTTTCCTCAATTTTTTGACAGAGCAAGAGAATAAACAGTTTTCCTAACATAGAAGTCAACAAAACAACTCTCTTTTTCTTTTCTGCTTATATAATTTACTGCGATAAAAAACAATTGAGCAAGTGAATACAAAAAATTTTAGTCTCAGTTTTAAGAGGAAAAGTGAAGAAAATTTGAGAGGAATCCTGTTTATATTTCTGAGCGCTCTGAGTCCTCTGAGATCTGAGAAATATAAACTGGGTAAATGAAAGCCACGAATTTCATAAAAAAGAAGTATTATTTAATTTCACAGTTTTGAAAAAATTACACTTGTAATATTTTTGCAAATTTTGAGTTTGAGATTGTTTTTTTTTTAAACTATGAAGAGATTTCACACTTGGTTTAAAAACTAGCTAATAGAAAAATGTTGGCTTTAAGAAACCATTTTTTAAAAATATTTTTTCCATTTGTAGTACTTTTTTCTGAAATTGCCCTTCCTGTCCAAACGTGGGGAGAGAGATCCTCCTCTCCCATAATCAAAAGTGCTTCTATAGAACTGTTCTACAAAAAACCGTTATCATTTCTTGGCGCCTAAGTTATCGTACTCTTGCCGTTAGTTTAAAAAAAAAAGTTTGAACTACGACAAGTTTAAGAGATACCATACACAAATGTATATCAAAATTTCAACTGAGCCCCCCTTCCAGTAAAAATCCTGCATACGCTACTGCAAGAAACTGCTGGATTTTTATTAGTTGAATTTGTGAAGAACGCTAAAAAACTCACACCAAATGAGAATAAAGAATAAACTCTCAGCAAATTTACCGTTTATTATTCAATTCAGCTGCTCTATAATCGATGGCTGACGCTGATTTGGCGAGTTTATAGTAGTTCTAAGTGCTTCCAAAAATATTGCTTCTTCACATTGCATTTTAAATAGCAAAATAATTAAAATAAAATACTAACATGATTATATCACCGGTCTAAAGGTAAAACACACTAAGTGCAGACAAAAATGTTAAATAAAATGTGAATGAAAAGTATTTTTTAATCAAAAAGTATCATTTTGCACGGTTTTTATAAAGACATAGAAAAATATACCCGGGAACTGTATTCAAAAATTTGTTAAACGTGACTTTTCAGCTTCAAAGAAGTTTTAATCTAATTTCCTTCTAAAGTACAATTCGTTAGTTATTGAGATTTACCTTTTACCGACGATATAGAAATAAAGAAATCAAAACCAATTTCCTATTTCTGTATTGCGTAAATTCTCACTTCTTTTATTTGCACATTACACAGTGCTGCCAAGATTTTTATTAAATCCCCTATTAAGTGCCTTGAGTATGAACTGCTGCGAATAGCGAACTGCGAATTGCAAATATTAGTTGTTGTTTTTTTGCAGCTCTAGTATTCTGCCTAAAAAAACGACCGCAAAACAAAGCATTTTACATGTCAAATACAACAACAGCTAATGCGGTCCATATAATTAAGTGTATTTTACTTTTGTCCCGAAAAAACGGTACTGCCATACTACTATTGGCGTTGTGCTATCGATAATTTGTATAAAAATGTCAATTGTTTGTTGGTAAAATTATTCAATACAAAATCGCCAATTTCCATATGGACATTCAAAAAAACGCAGCTATTATCATGGGTTTTAACATTTCTTTCAAAATTGACAGTTCTCTTTACTGTTTAAGCGATTTGTACATTGTTTATATAGAAAAAAATACGAAAATACGGAAAGTGCTAAAAAGAAACGTCAAAAAGTCTCGGAAATCTTACCCCACGACGCACTGGGCAACTAGTCGTGTATCTCATCTTTTTTCTCTTTTGCACTCATTATGGTGGATTTACATGTATCTTGATCTTGATCTTCAAGAAAAGAAGAGCGGGTCAGATATAATGACAAAATATGAACGTATGATAGAGATCAAGGGTGGTAACACTATTTTAATTACTATAATATGCTAGAATCTGTTTGGCTGTCAAAAACATATGTTTTTGTTATTTTCTTATTTAATTTGTAGACTAAGATTCGGTTGATAATAGTTTGTATTTTCATTCAATACCTAATTTAATTTAACAAAATGTTTCGTTTTTTTCACGTTTGTTCATTTATTGCTTTGCACGGACATCTTCAAGGCTTTAAAAAAAATATTTACACTTTCATATATCAATTATTGTTTTTTTTTTGTCTTTGACACTTCATTTCTTTTTTTTTTTTTAATCTAGCCCGAAAGTTATACCAAAACATGCACCTGTCCACACAAATATAGACGAAGATGCCATAATCACGATGTTCAAAAAGATTCAGGCGCAAGGAATCATCGTGTAAAAGGGGACTAAGCAGAATCACCGAACTAGTTTCTTTCGTCCAATTATCCCCGGGCTTAAAAAACACCTATCATCCTCAAAAATGGATGAGGGAAAGCCTAACCATAATTCTGAAGCCACTCATTTCACAATTTTATTTAATTTTTTCTTCACTTTTGAAAACATAATCGGCAGAATTTTAGTACAGCCAACAGTTTTTTTTTCTGAATTTTGTACTAAACTTACCAAATGATGGCAGTGCCCTTTCCACTGACTGCACTTCACTATCCACATTCACCAACCTCTAGAAATAAAAAAAAATTTCGAAATTGCCGACGACACCGCATCACCGGGTTGTTGGTAGCACTGTTTAGACTTCGATTGACTCAGCGCGGTGGACGGACGACGGCGAAAAAAGAAAAAAGTTCAGCAACCCAGAAGTTCTGTGCATCACATTTATTCATACAAAAAAAATAATTTTTAAGTGATAAATCACCTGAATTTCATCTATAAATTAACTACCAATTATGGCTGATTCGAAAAAGTAAGTAAAATCCAACAAATTGACAGATGTGAGTGCTAAAATTATCGAAAACCAACTTACGACAAAGCCGACACGGCAAACCAAGAACCACCTTCAATTTTGCTTGTCATCTTCATGCAATTCAGTATTCAGCAGCAGCCAGCTTTGCACAAAGAATCTGATGGAAGAATTGTTAGCTTGCCGAAAATTTAAACCAAAGGGTAAAATTTCGGGAAAATACGTAAATAAAATTGTCATAATTTTCTTCAAAATTATTTCATCATGGTTTTTCTAATCTTTGTGATGTGGATTGTGGTGTGTGAAGTAGGTAGTGGCAATTAACTAGAAGCTTCTGTGGCCTTTGTTTCGTGACCAACTTTTTGGCAAAACTCATACGTCCTTCACACTGTGCTTTTGCAAAAATATTTCTCTTTCTCCAAGCAAAGTGATCCTTTAAAATTGTTTCAAGAAATTACTTAAAATATTTCTTCTATCGCTGTTGCTGTTTGCTCGTTTTTTTGTTCTTTTTTTGCTGATACCTTCTGGTCTGTAGTGGGATTTAAAATGGCGTTCAAAGAAAAAGAAATACATGCAGCAAATAGATGGTCGTATGTTTTTTCGTTCATATTTATTGCAAAATTTTTTTCTTTATCTTGATTATTTAATTGTGGGTTAATATGTTCTTTTTAATTCCTTTCTAGTGATGATCTAGCTACCGCAATCCTGAAGAGGAAGGATCGCCCAAACCGTTTGATTGTCGAGGAGGCCATCAATGATGATAATTCTGTTGTTTCATTGTCTCAGGTAATTTTATTTGTTCTTAATTCTTCCTTTATGGTTATATTTTCTGATGTAGTGTAAATATCTTCCGATGTTATATTCAGTCGTAGGATGGGTTACATTTAAGTATACCTACCATGGCTGTGTGCAAATGAAAATAGAAATTAGGTCATGAACCTTTCCGAAGTTTTTTTATCTGCTGGATAACCCAGATATAATTAATAAGTTTTTGACTGTATTTTTTAAACACAGGTACAACAGAACAATGAAATGTGTTTTTTTTTTTTTTGTTTCTTGGTCAATTTTTTTTCTCGTTGTTATGTACCTAATTATTATCTGGTTATTATGTACCTAATTATTAACATACTTTGAATAGTAATTGATATTGATGTACCTAAATGTCGGTGTCATCAATGCTTTATTAAAATTTCCCAGGTTATCTTATCAAAAACAATCATTTTGTTCGGTGTCTATGACCCCACAAAGAATCTGACTTTCGGGGTTTCAACTTCAAAAGAATAGAGTTTCATGCATCGGGAAATTGTAAATAAGTTAGAATCATAGGATGATGATGGCACAAGAAGTCAAGGAATACAATTTTGGTCAGGGAATGTCAGGAAGTTTGGAAATCGGTTAGAGATTTGTTTTTCTATATCAATATTTTTAAAAATTCGCTTAACTCATTTTAAACTTTTTTCTGATTGAAAATTTCATTGTGATTTATTAAAAAAAAACTTAAATTTATTTATTACAACGAAAATCAAACTTAGCAAATCACAGCCTTAAACGCATTTTATTTAGTCAATACAATGAATTATGCGACTAAAAAATAAACATTTTTTAAATTCGTGCAGTTATTTATTTTTCACTTTCAAAACAATCTGTGATTTATTACCTTCAAGTAGATAGGCAGATCTTTGAAAAATGCAAGTTAAGTTCATTTGGTTCTACATAACTCGATTTAAATATAGTAAACGCTATTAAAAAAATTAAAGTCTTTCAGTCCACAACCGGGGCCTTAGTGAATAAACAGTTTTTTTTTAACAACTTTATTTCATTTAACAAACTTAAAGCTAATATTCTTATAAAACAATAATTGCTCAAGATAAAAAAAAAACCGAAACTAGCCTTAGTTCATTAAATAAAATAGTTAGGAACATTCAATTAGCAAATGGTAAGAGACGAATGCACCATTAACTTAACACTAATTCTGAGATTAAATTGATGAGGATCAATTGTTATAAATTCAATTTTTTTTTGTATTCTATTTAAAAAAAAAAATAACTAGGAACAATATTAAGCAAGAAAAAAGTAATATTCGTTCAATAAACCTATTCAAAAAGATAACAATAAATTAATATATTAAGCATGCACATGTTTATTAATATTATATTAATTCAAACTGTAATATTAACTAACAAATTTATATGATTATGATCAAATTTGACAAGCCAGTTTTTAATATTTTTTAAAAACACCGATTTAACTCTCTCGCATCTTAGATTTTCAGGAAGATTATTAAATAGGCGAGTGGAAATTGTTCTATAGAAAAGCGCATAGTGCGATTTTTTAATAGAAGGTACAGTTACCAGATTATGATTGTTCACATGTACGTTATAAAACCCGTATAGTCTTGAGGCGGAATATCCAGAATTATCAAAAAATGTTTTAAGAACTTTGTAAAAATATAGGTGTTTTAAAGGCAAAATTTCTAGGTTTCTAAATCAAAGCTGTGAGTTCTCCGGTTAACTTTACTTAGAATTCGAATGACATGCTTTTGTTTAGTAAGAAGAGGGTCAATTTTATTACGGTGAGTGCTACCCCAGCAGGTTAACCCATACTGAAGTCTTGATTTAAATAGGCGATTATAAACTAATTTTAAAACGGTTTGGCTACAATAAAAGCTAAGATGATAAAAATGTCTCAAAACCATATTAAAGTATTTAGTAAGACATGAAGTGTGTTCTTTCCAACTCAATCTACGGTCTAAAATAACTCCCAAATATTTAAAACTTTCAACATGTTCAATAGTAAAGCATTCAACACAACAAGATTTACTTTGATTAAAAGTATAGGCATCTGAATAATGCTGGCAGGAGTTTTCCAGGGCATATTTAGGACAGCTTGGAGAATGAAATTGGAATCCCAAATCATTATAAGTGGCACCTGAAAGGCTGTATAACATGAATTTTGTTTTTTCACTTATACAAAGCTTATGACGAAAAAACCAATGGCGGAGAGTTTCTAAATATCTATTGGCGGATACTTTTAAATCAAAAAATGTTTTTGTAGAGTACGTTAATGCTGTGTCGTCCGCAAAGGCCGTTATTTTGCCCTTAAAGTTTTGAACAAAAAGCGAATTGACATATATTAAAAACAAAATTGGTCCCAATACAGAATCCTGAGAGACACCTAAATTTAAACATTTTTCATGACTAAACATATTTTGAATTCTTACTTTTTGTCGGCTGTTACTAAGGTAAGAACTAAACCAGTTACAGACGAACCCACGAAAACCGACCTTATACAATTTATCGAGCAACAGTGCATGGTCCACCGAATCAAACGCCTTAGTTATGTCAATGAATAGGGAAGCCGAAACCTCAGAATCATTTAGGCTAGTATAAACTTCATCACAAAGCTTCCGAACAGCATTTTCTGTAGACCTTCCTTTCCTGAACCCAAACTGTGAATTACTGAAAAAAATATTCTTAAAATATAAATGCAACTTCAAGAGTAATCATGTTAGCTGACCTGAAATTAGTTCTCAAAAAAAAACATAAAAAATTATTTATGGTTGACCAAATACTGAAACTACTTAACCTTTTATGACCAATTCAGTAGCAAAAAATTTGTCTGTGACCTTGAAAAAAAACTTAAACTTATACAAGAAATAATTGCCGAAAATATTTGATTTTTGAAAAATTTCATATTTTGTTGCAAAGAAAAAAACAAGAAAAGTAATTCACGGCTGTTTTAATATTCTTATTATAAAAAAATATAATACATATTCTGATATTCTTATTATAAAAAAATGGTGGATTCTGGACCCGTTCATATTTGCGGACGTCTATGAATCATAGATGTTTGACAAAACGAACGGTCTCATAACTAGCTATTTTTTTTTATTTTTTCAATTCTGGTATCTTTTTGTTGGCCGTTTTCATACCGTGCAGATTTAATCCGACCGAATGTCAGAACAGGCCCCAATAGACAGTTAATAACATGAAAACCATCATTTAATGGACTTATCTTCAGTACTAATTATTGTAACTTGTAGGCCTTTTCAAAATGCCTTTTCCAGTTGTTGTTTTTTCAAAGCTAGTTTTATAAACGCGAAGAAAACTTTAACAAGAAACCCACCAGCTAGATTGGAAGAAACTGTTCACAAGGCTTTTATATATCTATTTTTTCTTAAAGTTTGACAAAAACATTTACTGTTTTGCTTAAGTTATAAAGCAATGGCTGACAACAAGCGGATTCTGAGCTTAGATGTTGTCACCCTATCCGACGAGTTCCTCTTTACTGGTCAATTTTATTAATATTAATAATACATAATGTATTCACCCCTATAGTTGTCGTTTTATAAAAACGACAAATATACGTCAAGGGCAGTGTCTGATCTGGACTAGACTGTTATAATAGCCATTTTCCTTTGAAAGTGGCAAGGTACTCATGAGAACTTTGCCAGCTTTTTTTCAGTGGAACACATCAAACTGCTTTCCCATATAAAGTGTATCTCCTTGCATGTACAGTTGAAAGTACTAGATAAGGGTTTTCATTTCAGGATCCACGTGCCGTACTATCTCCGTTTATCCTTTTGTTTCTGTATTTCCTTTAATCTATTCTCCATTTTCCGTCAGAGAAAAAACTAATTTTTGCTAGAAACAACAGTTCGTGCTCAGAATAGATTTATAAATCCAAAAGCAACGTTGGATTTTGTGTTGTTTTTGTAATATATTTATTTTCATATGCAAAATCCAATCCAGATCATATCTGGGGAAAAATAAAATACAGCTTATTATGTCTGAATTGAAAACGGTCCATTGTTACATTTCTTTGGTCTATACACGGTGGTCTTAAAGAGGCGGCAGGTTTCACTAAAATGGATACCACTTATACATCAGACCTTGCGTCAGATCCGTTAAATCTGAATTTTTTTGAGCTGTTTTTTGTTACTGATATTGGCCTAATAATTAATCCAAGTTTTCGACCACGAGGGCCAACGCAGCATTGGTAAAAATCAACAAAAACTGCAAATTTTTCAATTTAAATTAATTTTTCCAAAACTAAGAATTAAAAGAACTTTATTTTAAAAGAAATTTTAAGAACTGATTTCTGTCTTTAATAAAAGCTATAAAATTTCAGTCTAAAGGTGTAATCTTAATTTTTAACAATTAATTTTCTATGTTAAGTCAGTTTTTTTATGAAATTGACCCTAATGTCTGAACGGGCCAATATAACCCCCCTCTCCTATTTTTTTCTTTATTTGACCCAACGCACACGCTTAAGTATTATAATGCATCATATGCTTAGCACCCTGTATTTGTTCTTATACTATTTAATATACTACTAGTTGCTTTAAATTTATTATTGCCAAATTTTGAAAAGTTGTCTCATTTAAACTCTTGGGTCTACAGCGACGGTTTTGGTATACAATTGAAGCTTATGCAATTAACTTGAATTTGCAAAACAAAGTTTTAATAAAAAACAGTCTTCTAAGGTTCAAATTGGCAAAAACTGAATAAAGCGTGATTTTTTTGGATTCCTACTTTTTTATACAAATATTTTGGCTTTAAAATTAAATTTCTCAAAAACACAAGAATAGAATCATAGATTTCCAAAAAGGTATAGAACATTACAGTGTGATGTTTCCTTGATTTTTAACAATTTTTTCCCAGCCACGTCAAAATGCCTTCACGCATATATACACTATCTTATAACTCAAAAACGGGATCAGGTACGATTTTGACGTTTTAAAATTTAGAATCCTGAGATCATTTCCAACAAATCTGCATTATAACTTTTGGGATCCATTTTAATGGAACCTGTCGCGTCTTTGAGACCACCGTGTGCCGCTGCATGCAGCTTAAAAAAAAAACTTGCATAGTTGTTATTCTTTTTCTTTAAATGTTCAATTGTTAAATAAAAACGGAAGAAGTTAAGAAAAGTTTACCTTTTAACATTACAAAGACAACAATAATAAACGAAGTTGAACAAAAAATCCTTAAAAAAGAGCGCTGCTCTGGGAGAGGGAATATCTCACCTAGGTTATTTCACCCTTTTGAGACACAAAATCCATTTTTTTTTTCATCAAACAAAACTGCAATTGATGCGTGCAAAAAGAATTATAAATCAGTGGTGGAATCGGCTAAGTTGATTTGTGATAGTTAACAGTAGTATCCCAATAGCATTTCTGTTGTCTTGTGACTATCAACTATCAGAAATCACCTTAGCCGATTCCACCCCTGGATTTTAAGTTCAAGGTAATGATTTTTTTATTATTTATTCTTATTATGTATGTCTCATGGTCTCATTATTTAAAAGTTTTGACCGAAGACTAAATTTGTGGGTAAGAGACAAAGCGAGCAGATAAAACCAGAGTTAATTTTTCAAACTATCAAGCACCCTTTTCATCCTGGAAAAGCTAATACTAAGTAACAGGATAATAATCATAAGCTCAAAAACACCAACAATCAAAACTTAAATTACCTTTATTTTTTACATAATAAAATTAAACAAAGTGAAGCCAAAAAAATGTAAACTATTTCGACAAAAACATACAAATTGAACAAAGTGAACAAAAAAAGTTATATAGCAAGGTATTGTACATACAACTTGCATTCACTTCTCTAGTCATTATTATTTCCTGAATTCTTATAGAACACGAGAACACCATTATATAACTTCGCCTTATCTATGTTTCTTCTTGAAAGATACTAGTTGGTAGTGTACATTTTTATATGTAAACTCACTAATCTTTGGGATGGAAAATAATTGACCTTAAACATCACTTGACTTATAATGGAAATTCATAGTTAAAGGAAAATTTTTTTTTTAATAAAAAAAAACTTGACAAAAATTTAAAACTAATTAGCATTTTTTGTGCGATAAGTATTTTTATTAAAAAGCGCCATTTCAGAAAAATTTAAATATTTTGTTGATTGACTTAAAGAAATGTTTTTACAAAATAAATTTTTAACTTTTCAATCATGAGCATTTCATACGAAAAAAATGTTTGTCTGAGCAATAAGAAGTTTTTCTTCCATTTTTAATTTGACGCTTGTAATGTTCTTCCACTCACCGGTTTAATTATATCATCGCATTTAATTTCACTGAATTTCAAACCTTCAATTATTTATTTGTAGACTAAGATGGATGAATTGCAACTCTTCCGTGGTGACACTGTTCTCTTAAAAGGAAAACGTCGCAAGGAAACCGTTTGCATCGTCCTATCCGACGATAGCTGTCCCAATGAGAAGATTCGAATGAATCGTGTTGTGCGAAACAATCTGTGTGTTCATCTTTCGGATGTTGTGTCTATTCAATCATGCCCCGACGTTAAGTACGGAAAGCGTGTACGAATCTTGCCTTTTGATGATACCACCGAGGGTGTTACTGGGTAAGCACTAGAAAACGAACACCCTTCCATTAAACTTATGATAACCAAAAACAAAACTTTTCATTAATTTTCAGAAATTTGTTTGAAGTATACTTGAAACCGTATTTCCTTGAAGCCTATCGTCCAATTCACATGGGTGATAACTTCATTGTTCGTACTGCGATGCGTCCAATTGAGTTCAAAGTGGTCTTAACTGATCCCGAGCCATATTGTATTGTCGCACCGGAGACTGTCATTTTCTCCGACGGAGATCCAATTAAACGAGAGGTAAGTTTCAGAACCACATCCTTAGCTCCCTACCCCATGAACTAATTGAATGACTGTCTAATTCTTTAGGAAGAAGAGGAATCCCTCAACGCAGTTGGGTATGATGACATCGGAGGTTGCCGGAAGCAGCTGGCTCAAATTAAAGAAATGGTTGAGTTACCACTTCGCCATCCATCGCTTTTTAAAGCGATCGGTGTGAAGCCACCTCGTGGTATTCTTATGTACGGTCCACCTGGTACTGGTAAGACATTGATTGCCCGCGCTGTCGCCAATGAAACCGGTGCGTTCTTCTTCCTCATCAACGGCCCGGAGATCATGTCCAAATTGGCTGGTGAGTCAGAGTCGAATTTACGTAAAGCCTTCGAGGAGGCTGAGAAGAACTCGCCAGCAATTATCTTCATCGATGAAATTGATGCTATTGCCCCCAAGCGTGACAAGACCCACGGTGAAGTCGAGCGTCGTATTGTATCGCAGCTGTTGACTTTGATGGATGGTATGAAGAAGAGTTCTCATTTGATTGTCATGGCCGCCACTAACAGGCCGAACTCAATTGACCCCGCCCTTCGTCGTTTCGGACGCTTCGATCGTGAAATCGATATTGGTATCCCCGACGCCACTGGACGTCTTGAAGTACTGAGAATTCACACCAAGAACATGCGTCTGGCCGATGATGTTGATCTAGAGCAAATAGCTGCCGAGACACACGGTCATGTCGGAGCTGATTTGGCTTCATTGTGCTCGGAAGCAGCTTTGCAACAAATCCGTGAGAAAATGGATCTGATCGATCTGGAAGATGACAAGATCGACGCCGAAGTGCTGGCTTCTTTGGCCGTCACCATGGATAACTTCCGTTATGCCATGACAAAATCAAGCCCATCGGCACTTAGAGAAACGGTTGTCGAGGTACCCAACACAACCTGGACCGATATTGGTGGTTTAGAGAACGTCAAGAAAGAACTGCAAGAACTTGTGCAATATCCAGTCGAACATCCGGATAAGTTTTTGAAATTCGGTATGCAGCCAAGTCGTGGTGTGTTGTTCTATGGACCACCTGGTTGTGGTAAGACTTTGCTGGCCAAGGCCATTGCCAACGAATGCCAGGCCAATTTCATCTCGGTCAAGGGTCCAGAACTGTTGACGATGTGGTTCGGTGAGTCCGAGGCAAATGTACGCGACATCTTCGATAAAGCACGTTCAGCTGCACCATGTGTCCTTTTCTTCGATGAATTGGACTCGATCGCAAAGGCTCGTGGTGGAAATGTGGGTGATGCTGGCGGTGCTGCTGATCGTGTTATCAATCAGATCCTCACTGAAATGGACGGTATGGGAGCCAAGAAGAACGTGTTCATCATCGGAGCAACAAACAGGCCCGATATCATTGATCCAGCAATCTTGCGTCCCGGACGTTTGGATCAACTTATCTATATTCCACTTCCGGATGATAAGTCACGTGAAGCTATCCTCAAGGCAAACCTGAGGAAATCCCCTCTGGCGAAGGAGGTCGATCTCAACTACATTGCTAAGGTTACACAAGGATTCTCTGGCGCTGATTTGACTGAGATTTGCCAACGTGCTTGCAAGCTAGCTATCCGTCAAGCGATCGAGGCTGAGATTCGTCGGGAAAAGGACAGAGCTGAGAACCAAAGCTCGGCCATGGATGTAAGTTCTCAGATTTTGTTGACGCTTAAAATTAATTTCAATAATTTTCTATGTTAAGCAGATGGACGAAGATGATCCGGTCCCAGAAATCACTCGCGGCCACTTCGAGGAGGCAATGAAATTCGCCCGCAGGTCGGTATCCGACAACGACATCAGGAAGTATGAGATGTTTGCACAGACGCTTCAACAATCTCGTGGTTTCGGATCAAACTTTAGGTAAGAAAATTATATTACTTGTTTTTATTCTTTTCATCTAATTGCATGTATAACTTTCAAACAGATTCCCATCAAGCTCAGGACCATCGTCTCAAGGAGCTGGTCCAAATGCTCCCGTGAATCCGCCAGGTGACAATGGTGACGATGACCTCTACAGTTAGATCTTTCTCTTAGTTTATAATTTTTTAATAAAACACAAGTAAAAGTAATCCCAATTGAATACAAGAATAAAACGAAAACAATATTTAGTAATTTGTATGTGGTAAGGCGGTCATTAAGGCAACAATATTTGTTATAAAAATAAGTAACGGAACAAAATACATTCTACAAAACACCATAGTTAGAAAACAAAAAAAAAAATATTATATTAAATATTTCTACTAAGCATCCATTCATTCAAGCGCTGAAACCCAACAACATTCAATTGTCCTTCTCCCATTTGGTATGCAAATGGAAAATATTATTTAATTAAAAAAATTACATGTATAATTATTATAAAGCAAGAAAAAAACATTTTGGTAATAAATTATTTAATTTGAGAAGAAAAAAAAAAGCATTGGTGTCTTGTTAAGATGTTATTGTCCCCCTCTTCTTTTTTTACAAAAAGCACTTTTCCCTTCGCTGGATAGTTAGTTGTACAAGTACCCGCCTTGTTTTATTTTAAAATTAGTATTTTAATTTTAATATTATTTGAAAATAAATCGAAAATGAAGCCATGTGTGCGTTTCATGAAGAGAAAAAGGCTAATTTTTAATTTAGAAGAACTCGTGGCATTTCTTGTGTGATTTGATAATAAATACGTCTGGTGGTTTGTTCACTTCGGTTGAAAATAGGAGTTTTTCATTTTTTTGCAGGGCCCGTATTACGAACTACGAAATTAAAGGCAAACAAAACGATAAGCCACAACATTGACCGATTATGATTTATGAGAATGAATACTTAAAAATATTGCAAGATAAATGAAATCCCAAAAATCTTAACTAAACAACAAACAAAGTGTGACAGCTACATACAGTCATGTATAAAAAACGACTGCCAAAAGCAGTCGTAAAATAAAGCGAGTATCGTTTGAAAAAACTACTATCGTAAAACGCAATCGTAATAGACCGATTGCAATGGATTTTGAACGATAATCGTAATTTGTAATACGGGCCCAAAGATACGACCACTCAATTCATTTATTAGAAACAGGAAATGATGCTTTATAAAGTCCAGAGGCTTTTAACGTTATATCAATAGAACTAGCTATTAAAACTTTTTCGTTGATCCTTTATAATTTGTCTGTTATACCAAGAGACGACAGCAGATTTTGGGAGCGGATGTATGTATATTCAAAATCGAAGTATGAGGGATTATAGGTACATGTATCATGATATCGAATGCAAAAGTCTGGCAGGTTTTTTATCAGCCTTTGGTGGGGGTGGGGGTTTTAAACCAGCTTGGTTTCGTATATACGGTACCTGATAAAACATTCGCAACTAGAAGTGAAACCAAGCTTCAAATTCATAAATGTTTTATTCAGAAAAATGTCAATGCTGTTGTGTCTCCTCCCATACCTACCAGAGGAAGTCGTCGTGCGTTGAACTCAGCACACTTCAATTGTGTTGTTCACTTTGATTGTCAATTCGGTATCATCTTACGGATATTGTTTTGGGTCAATCAAAGTGCAATCATACAATAGTTGAATTGTGCTGACTCTTTAAACGTGCCGACGATTATCCACTGCGAATGTTCTGGCTCGCGACCACCGAAATGACACGACAGAGAGTCTTGAATTGTACTTCGTGTGTTTCACTTCGGAAATAATAAATATAACATTGGCGCAGCCGGTTCGCGAATCTACCGCGACCTTTTAGATTAAAGAAATAGTAAATAAAGTACAAAAAGATAAAAAAAAAAATATTAAAAAAAAAAAAAAAACCGCAAGTGACGAGTGACGAGTGTACTGTGTAGTGCTAAGTAAAAATAAATACAAAAACGAAAAAACAAAACAAAAAGACACTGCAAAATTGTGTTTGAGAATAAAATAAGTTTCACCAAAAAAAAAAACAACGCAAACAACGCCAACGAAACCAGGTGAGTATATGAAGGTATCTATAAAAAAAGTTACATATACATATATTTAGTGTACTCTTTTGAATTTTATTTTTCTTATTGTGGTTTTGGAAGGTTCAATTTTCAAGGTAATTTTCATATTTTTTTTGTTTTTATTGAGGTAGGTCAGATCAGTTTAGATTCGATTTAATTTTTGTTTGTCATTATTGAAAAATTGAGTTTTATTTGTTGGTGTTAAGTTAATGGCCAAAAAGCAAATAGAGGCGCAACTTAATGATCTAATTGAGGAGTCAGAGTTTTTGAAAAGAGAAAAGAAAGAAAACCAACGGCAGTTAAGGTTGTTGAACGATTTTCTTCTTTCAGAGCTAAGGGAAATTTTGAACCCTGAGGTTTATAGACTAGTCGGTTCTGAATTCAGCTCTCGGTGGGGTAAATTTACGCGTGTGGAAGCTACAGACGCTATTCTTACGGAATACGTAAATTCAGTCCACGAGTTAATAAAAAAACACACCAGAGAGACAGAAGAACTTACCAAACAGCTAGAAAAAAGTGAGCTTTGTCGTAGAGAAGCTGAAAAACGACTTTGGCAAGCGACAGAAGAAGCCGATCAAGAAATAGACCAGCTAACTATTGAATTGAACAAAAGCTTGTCAGCTCAAAGGGAGCTTAGAAAAGAAAAAGGTTCAACATCAACTTTAGCGGGTAGTTCAAGAAACTTACTTCCATTGCTCTGTACTCCTCAGCATACTTCTACACCAAAAACATCTCTGGTTAGAAATTCTGTGGACACAGGAGTTCAAACCACAGCAGTAGAGGTAGTTAGATCCGCCAACAAATCACGATCAACTCAAACAGATCAAACAACACAAAAAGTTTTGGCCAATATGTCTTTAGAAAATATAAGTAAAATTGTTTCAAGATTAGTTCCCATTTTTTCCGGGGAAAGGAATCATGAACTCTCGCGTAGAGTCCATGAGTTCCTAAATGCTTGCGATCTGGCATTAAGAATGGTTAAGGCAGAGGAGGAAGAGATTTTAGTGTCTCTTATTTCAACACGGTTAGTGGGTGATGCGTTTGAACTAACTCGTTCAAACTCGATCAAAACAATTGCAGATTTGGCAAAACTGTTTAAAGACAATTATTTAGTGCCAAAAACACTGGACAACGTGTTGAACGAGTTGAAGCAATGCCGTCAACAGCTAGGGGAAGACTTTAAAGCTTTCTCGAGGCGTCTAGCGAAATTGCAAACTACGTCGCATGAAATAATTGACTCTAGGTATAAGGCAGAAGAGTCGGTTGGTCTGAAAAAGGAAGTTGCCAACATGACTTTGACTACATTTAAAATAGGACTGGTCGATCCAGCTCTTCGCCAGTTTATGCTAGGCAGCAAAAGCAGCAACCTCAATGAAATAACTGAGGAAGCTCTGAAAACTTATATGCTTATCCAGCCTAACGCGATGAGTAGCATGGGACTTGGAACGACAGCAAACGTACCATTTCCCTTGGACTATACCAGGTCTATAAATCAAAATCCTGCCATTTATCAAGCCACACTGAACAATAGTCTAAACAACGCATACCCATCTTTATCTACCCTATCTCAGCCCCAACCTTCTAGTATGTACACAACCACATACCCACATACACTTATCCAGCAAACAGTTCCCCATCTCGTTCAAAATTATAATCCACAAATTCAATCATATTTCCAAACACCTACACCACAATTCACTTCGCCACCTACACCACAATTCACTTCACAACTTCAAGACTCCCCCCACTCTAGCAATAGACAACCAACTGGGTCTGCAAATTCATTTGCAATAACATGTGGATTCTGTGGAAAGCAAAACCACACCTATGTTGACTGTGCTATTCGAAAAAGGACACCATACTGCGACACTTGCGAGGACTATGGGCATAGTCAGCACAGTTGTAGCCGCTCACAAATACGAGTGACCCAGACAACAAGACAAAAGCCTAGAGTCAAATGCAAGTGGTGTTCTAGGGTGGGGCATGTGGAGGACGATTGTTTCTCTAAGAGGAATTACCTCAAAGACCAATCGGGAAACGCCCAGGGGGCCAATTTAAATCACTAAATTGTGCCCCAAAAAATGCGCCCTCCACAAAATCAACTACAAAAAAGAAAATAACGAAAAACAAAAAAAGCAATGTAGACGAATTAAAGCCATCAGCGCCTGTATTAAACGATCGACAAAAAGAAAAAAGAACACGAAACGTTGACTCGAAGGAGTTAAATTTCTTTACTTTTGAGTCGATTCGTAACACGAAGCAGAAATCAAGGCCACCAGTTTCTGGGACAAATATAAACCTAGGTCAGTTTGGTCTCTTATTTCTGATTTTTAATCTTCGTTTCGTTTGGAGTAAGTGCTATTCAAAGGTAAAATTCGTTTATAACTTTTTGCATGATTATTTTAAGTGTTTTGTTTTGAAGTGTTTTAACCAGTATGCTTTGCCAAGAAATAAGAAAAAAATATTGTATGCATTTAGGAATCTTCGTAGGCATGATGTGTTCGTCGAGCTGCCTATGTCAATGGCCAAGTCCGAAAAGGTACTTCTTCTGGTCGACACAGGAGCAGACTCGAGCTTACTAAAAAGAAGTTCATTAAAAAATGCGACCAATATAAATATAAATGAAACAAGGCAACTGGGTGGTGTTTTCGGTGGAGTAGGTATGACATTGGGAACAATTAAAACCAATTTACTTTTTCCTAGAAAATTTTGGACTAAGTGGAATGTGGTAGATGGACTAGAAGACATACCTGCTGATGGTATACTGGGTCGTGATATCCTTTGGAATCACACAATCATCGACGCGGTTTCCAAAAGAATACAATTTTTGGATGGAAAAAAAGAAGTTTTAATTGATCTCCCCCTCAAATGCTTGCCAACGAGTTCTCTTACTATTTCTTCATTGAACGTTGTGAAGTGTAAGATTGGAGCTCGTACCCAAACTATTGTGAAAATAAAAATTCCTAACTCCAAGTCAAATGAATTCCTGATACATTCACAGGAAATTGATAATGGAATTTATTTAGGAAACACAATAGTTAAGGCAAACGACGGTTACGTCCATGTCCCTGTTTTGAACAGCACAACAGAGGACTATTTCATGGATACAAGCTTCATACCTACACACTCAAATTTTAAAAATTACAAAATCATAAATAATAATCCGGGGACGAAAATATATGCGAATTTTCAACAGATTCACATTAAAGAACGGGAAAATGACCTTCTATCTTCACTTAAATTAGATCATAACTTAACCAAGCAAGAACAAAAATCCATAGAAGATTTATGCATTAAGTTTAATGATGTATTTCTACTAAAAGGTGATCGTTTAAGCTATACACCCGTGTTAGCCCACAACATACCAACCAAATCCGACCAAGCACCAATTAATACCAAGCAATACAGAACTCCGCAGGTTCATAAACAGGAAATTGAAAGGCAAGTGCAAGAAATGCTTGACCATGATATAATTTCAGAAAGTAAATCTCCTTGGAATTCACCATTGCTCATTGTGCCCAAGAAAATGGTTGATGGTCAAAAACGGTGGAGGGTGGTTGTTGACTTCAGAAAACTAAATGAAGTCACAATCAAAGATGCATTTCCCCTTCCTAGAATAGAAGAAATACTTGATCAGTTGGGACATTGTCAGTTTTTCACCACATTAGATTTGGCAAGCGGCTATCATCAGGTGTTGATCGATCCAGCCGATAGAGCAAAAACTGCGTTTAGCACCAGTACAGGACATTACGAGTTCAACAGAATGCCCTTTGGTCTAACCGGTGCTCCGGCAACATTTCAAAGGATTATGAATCACATTCTGACTGGGTTGCATGGAATTGATTGTTTCGTTTATCTAGATGATATTGTTGTCTATGGTAAAAATCTGGAACAACATAATCAAAAACTTTCTAAAGTCTTGGGAAAACTTAGGCAGCACAATCTCAAATTAAATACCGATAAATGTAACTTCCTACGGCGTGAAGTAACATATTTGGGACACGTATGCTCTGAAGCTGGTGCTTCACCTGACCCAGCTAAAACACAATGTGTTACAGATTTTCCCAGACCCAAAACAATAAAACAGGTGCAATCATTTCTGGGACTTACGAATTACTATAGAAAATTTATACCGCAATTCTCTAAAATAGCAGCCCCAATAACAAAGCTGCTGCGTAAAGAAAATAGTTTCGAATGGTCTCCAGATTGTGAGAAATCATTTAAGTTCCTCAAGGAAGCGATTTCCTCACCACCTGTTCTCATCTATCCAGATTTCACACAACCGTTTATCCTGACTACCGATGCCAGCAACGAAGCTCTGGGAGCCGTTTTGTCTCGGGGCAAAGTGGGTGAGGATAAGCCTATTGCGTATGCTAGCCGTTCGCTGAACAATTCTGAAAAAAATTACTCTACGATAGAAAAGGAATTGCTTGCCGTAGTTTGGGCGTGTAAGCACTTCCGAACATATCTTTTAGGTAGACCATTTACAATTTTTACAGACCATCGTCCTCTTATAGGAGTATTTAATGTAAAGGATCCAACCACAAGACTTATTCGATTCCATCATAAGTTGTCTGAATACGATTATAAAATCATTTATAAGCCTGGAAAAACCAACTGCAATGCAGATGCGTTAAGCAGGATACATAAAGATAATGATTGTATCAAAATTGTACAGACAAGGAGTAAGGCCAAAAAGAATAGAGAAGTTCCTAATATTACAAACAACATAAATATTGAAAACGACGTCGTAAGACAAAATGGTAAGAAAGGTAAGAACAATCAAGGAAATAGAAATAACTTCCAAATTCTTGAAAATCCTGAAGACATACAAACAGTCCTTCGTGATTTCCACAACTCCGCACTAGGAGGGCATCAGGGGATGATAAAAACTTCTGCACGGATTCGTCGTCAGTTTAGATGGAAAGGCATGAAGAAAGACATTGCAAATTACATCAGGAATTGTGACAAATGCCAAAAGAATAAGTCAGGGAAAATGACCAGAATGCCAATGGTATTGACAGATACCCCATGTTTTCCGTTCGAAAAGGTATACATGGACATGGTCGGCGTTCTTCCACTGACGTATTCAGGCAATAGATATATTTTAACATTCCAGGACGACTTGACGAAGTATATGACCTGTGTTGCAATTCCTGATGCTGAAGCATGTACTGTAGCAAGAGCCTTTTACGAAGAAATTGTTACAAGGTTCTGCATACCCAAAGTTCTAGTCACAGATAATGGAACAAATTTTACATCGAAGCTTTTTTCTGAAACTTGTAAGCTTCTGGGAGTTAAAAAGATTCACATTACCGCCTATCATCCACAAGCCAACGGTTCACTTGAGCGCAGTCACAGACCCTTAGCGGAATATCTAAGGAGTTTTGTTGACAATGATGATCAGTGTTGGGACCAGTGGCTGAGACAGGCAATGCATGTCCACAACAACACTGTGCATACCGCCACTAAACTGACGCCAACGAAGAGCTTGTATGGTTTCGAGTTCGAAATGCCGACAAATTTAAAAGGAACACCTAAACCTCTGTATAATGATGAAGATTATCCGAAACTTCTTCAACATCAACTTCAGAAAACTCACGAACTTGCGAGAAAGAATCTCGAACTGGCAAAACAAAAATCGAAACAGCAATACGACCGTCAAACCAACCCTGTTTCTTTCGCAGTCGGAACAAAAGTCATGCTTAAAAATCCAACTAGGAAAAATAAGTTCTCCTCTATTTGGTTGGGCCCCTACGAGGTGGTATCCATAAATAATTCTGTAAATACCAATATTCGAGTAGGTAGGAAAATCAAAAGGGTGCACAACAACCAACTTAAGGCTTATTTTAATGATTAAATTTGATTTCTTTTCTTTCTAGATTGTTGACTGACTGGTTGGCGATCTTGCCATTTGTTATTAAGATAATTTTTTTTTTTTTCAATTTCACATTAGATTAAAACATATTAAATTATTGTTGTTACACTAAAGAAAAAAAAAAAATGTACGCAATACTAAATATCAAACGAACCCTTTTAAATGTTTCTTTAATGTGTAAACTAAGCTTTATTTTGCTCGTGGCAAACATACCGAACGTTACAGCATCAACTCCTTATCAAATAGAAAACCTCACTTTAACTCCGGCACTATTTGAAGGCATTGGGAATGCTGTATTCTTTAACAACAAATGGACCATATTCACAAAGATAACACCCATGGATTTTTCGAAAGTTCTTAATTTTGTAGACAAGTGTGAGGCTAAGATCAAACAGCTGTGCGTACCTCTACAATCGAAATTCCAAACAAATTGCAACATGAGAACGAACGAATTGGAAGCGATCACATCCAACCTTCGGCAAAACAACAATTAAAGCATATGGTCTCTCACCGAAGAAATAAGAGATCCATAGAAACAATTGGACATTTCTTCCATTGGGCTTTTGGAACTATGGACAAGGAGGTTTGTGATAAGATTTATGACCACCTAAGCAACTTGGATACCAACGAAAATGAAGCGCTCAATTTGATTACGAAACAGATAACGGTGGCAAATTCCAATTTTGATAGGCTCTGTAAACCTATCAAAACGTTAACAGAAGAGGTGGAAAAAATTGAAAAGAGTTTCGAGAACTTCACCGCTGATATTGAAAATTTCGCGACGGCAGCAATCAAAGAGTTAGCTGCGACGAAATTGAAGATGGAGATAAACGAAATGATCTCATTAGTTACCTCTAAACTGCTTGAAGTCCAAAGTCGCCAAACAACTGAGCTATCAA
Organism: Dasysyrphus albostriatus; assembly: GCA_946251815.1. NCBI lineage: Eukaryota > Metazoa > Arthropoda > Insecta > Diptera > Syrphidae > Dasysyrphus > Dasysyrphus albostriatus. The sequence continues at coordinate 59,035,390 of OX276337.1, read as the reverse complement.
TTTTTAATGATTTGTACCAAAATAAGCTTCATCCTTTTATCTTGGACGCAAACAATATATCATCAGTGCTGAAGAATTCCAAGTATGAAAGAATGGTTCTTAATCCAGCCGCGTTGTTCCAAGTTGTTCAGCTGATGACCTATCCTCAAAGAGATTCAATCGTTTTAAAGATCACTGTTCCGCTACCTGAAGCCGCAATGTTTTCCTTGTTCAAGGTATACCCAGTGCGAACAAAACTCGATCATCATTGGGACTTGGTTTTGGACGTTAAGACTGAATACATCGCAGAAGCAGACGATCATGCTTTATTTGTCACCATGTCGCGTACAGAGTTGATGCAATGTTCCGAGGTCCCGTTCAATTCGTCCATAACGATAAAGGTATGTGAACATCAAAAACCCATACATACCAGTGGAAGCTCTGAGTGCCTAGTAGAGCTGTTGCAACACTCTGCTACCTCACAAATGAACTGCAACTACGTCGCCTCACCATCTACAAAGGGAGTAATCACGAAGATGTCCACGAAAAATCAATGGCTTTTCAATATGAGAGAATCAATTGCTCTCAATTTTAATTGCGATGGGGAACTGTATGCTCCAGTGCTCAAAGGATTCGGAATTCTGCACATTCTACATCCTTGTGAAATAAATACGAAGGAATTGCGTATACCATACGAGCAGGTTTGGAGTTCAAAGCTTAAGATCCATCAACCGAAAGTGAACCATTCGGATCTTATTGAACTGCTAAGGGAAAGATATGCCAATCTTACAGTAAGGACCTTTTCAAAACCACCACCACTATCCTTAGGTAGTCATAGCGATATGATTGCGAGTTTGGAGGAGGGGAAGAAGTCGTTAGAAGATCTACAAGAGGAAGCGAATCAGATCGACAACAGGAAGCGTGTGAACAGTCAGCGATTGGAAGTCGACGTTCATCGATACTCTCTTGTGTCCATCAGTGTGCTCATAATAGCAATCGTGTTGTTCAAATGGTACCTTTCAAGATCATCCTACCGGCTGCGCCAATGTTATATTTATTATTTCCGAAGTGAAACACACGAAGTACAATTCAAGACTCTCTGTCGTGTCATTTCGGTGGTCGCGAGCCAGAACATTCGCAGTGGATAATCGTCGGCACGTTTAAAGAGTCAGCACAATTCAACTATTGTATGATTGCACTTTGATTGACCCAAAACAATATCCGTAAGAATGCTCATATATTTTAAAAGCTGTAGTGTATATTCATAAACCTCAATTGTTTCCGCATCACTTCTTTTTTTTCGATGCTGATGCTTGATGCAAGCTGATGCTTATACAATTGCATCAGCAACAACGTATCAAAAATATTCTTGATTCTAATTTGTTTGAAATTTGACCCTTTGTTTTCGATGACTGCTTTGCATTTTCGTTACATTGATTCAATTATTTTTTTTTATAAAATTAAGTTGAATCTCATTCCAGTCCATCTTTATTTTTTTTTAAAAATCGACTGCAATTTTGACATTTTCCCCATTAATTTAGCATTTGACGATCTCCCAGTGACTTTTTATTCGGTTCAAATCTAGTGGATACGATGGAAAATTCATAACCAAGAAATTGTGATCATTAAACCATGTTTTGACTAGATACGGCGTTTGCTTTGAGTCATAATCCTGCAGAAAGACCCAATCCAAAGGCGTTTCCCATGCTCCATTCGGCTCACCATCCTCTAAGATATTTATATACACATATTGGTTTTTCCATTATTGCGATGCAGTAACCCTTCTTACGTGCGATTTCCCATCACTACTCATGATATTGAATTTGAATTCATCGCTTAAAAGGACTTCACTCCAGAGAAGTATTGAACCAAAATTCAATATCATGAGTAGTGATGGGATATCGCACGTAAGACGATCACTTCGCAAGCGACTTCAATCATATTATTTCTCAAAAAACTGTTTTTCATGACGGAGGGAATGTTATGGTTGGTATTCGCCTTGAAGTGAATATACATATATTTTTTTTAAGTGTAAACCGACCATCCAAAAAGATAGTTTATTCACCACTTTCTTTCATATGCAAATCAATTTCCGGTCCATTGTCCATGACAGCAATGATTTATTTTTGCATGAAACTGTAAACAAATCATGCAAAAAATAATTTCTTATGTCACCTCAATAATTTTTGACATTTGCAAATATTGGCATATATTTTTTTAATAATTGACGTGAAATGCAAACTTAATTTTCATAATTGCTTTACAGCTTCATGCAAAAAAACCCATGCTGCCATACAAAACAATGGACCGGCAAATGGTGAACAAAAAATTATATATATTCACCTCAAGGCATTTTTTGCATGCAAATTGTTTTTGCATCCAAAAATAATTATTTTCCATTTTTAATCTCATAGTTTATTAATTTTGGGTAAATTAATGATTCAATGATGGGTGAATTAGGCCAAGGAAAGCGTTTTGTGCCTAGAATATTATACAATTTGGTGCACAGAATAGGCGGAAAATTGTTTTGAATTTTTTTTCGCATGGGAACTGTAAACCAGGCTTAAGCCCAAAAACAATTAGCACATCGAAATCAAAATTGCACTTATTAATTTCCATAAGCATGTGCATTGGCTGGCCCTAAAAAGGGAAAAAGTCTTGGATAGCCCTCATTCGATTCAAAACATTGAAAAATAATTTCCCTAATTTTTTTCAGATTTTTATTTCATCCTCCTGGTCTCCCTTTTTTCACTTTAAGGTACTAATTATGGAGTGAGAATTATTCTTATAACACGCGAAATAGAAATGTATAGATCAGATCAGATTCCGGAAAGGGGTCTATTTCCCCAGCCGCTCAGGCGGGAGGGGTAATTTTCTAGAAATTTGGCTCAAAACAGAAAAAAATTATCAAAAAAAAAACGGAAAAACTTGCAGTGCCACGCTATAGCTTATTTTTAAGCCATTGTTTCATTCTATAATATACTTCCTAAATAAAGTTTTTATTATAAATAATTTAAAAAAAAATTAATTTTCAAACTTAATTATTAAAAAACAAAAATTATGATTTTCTAAGATTAAAATCATTTTTTCAAAAAGGATTAATAATAGAAACTTTTTTTTTAGAAAGCATATTATAGAATAGAATCGGCTTTAGAAAGCATATTATAGAATAGAATAGTGGCTTTACACAATTCACGGTTGCCAGTTTTGGCTGTTTTCCCCAGATTTAGGAATTTTTTTATCGTTGGGGGGAAATCTGGGGTCATTATTTTTAAAGTTAAAAAAATTATAAAATTGTATGACTGCTTAACTTTCTTCATTCTAAAAATTACGTCGTATGGAAGTTGAAACAGTTGAGGCCGTGAGTGCAAAAGTGGTGTAGCCATATTTTGGAAAAATTAATACTTTTGTTTCGTAGTTCTCATTTATGCATCAAAAGTCAGCAAGGCGAAAATTCTTAATTCTTTCATATCTAAGCTTTTCCAAAATATGACTTGTCTTCGGTCTTCAGCAGCTGATCACAGTTGCATTATGAACATATCGAGTCTTTCACCCCCTTTGTTGGCTTCATTTGTCGGATAATATGCCTTTCATATGAAATATTTAGTTTTGGCTCCAAAAAAAGCACAGAGTTTTATAACCGCTTACTCATACTTGTCTTCTTGCTCGAGGATATATCCAGGGGACCTAATCTGATTAGAGCGGCGGATTGCTTTCAATGGCGGATTTGTATTTTCCTATTCTCAAAAGTGCTTCGCTTTACATTCAACTTCATATGGAATGCTAAAGCTCTTTCTAACTAAATAATTTCATTCTATCGTTTCAAAAGCGATAGATTTGAAGCTGACGAATTATAGTCCAGGAAAATTAGACAAAACAATGACAAAACTACGAAAAATTCCGACAAAGCTGAATTTTGGTGGAGAGCGTTGCTTTGACGTCTTAGCAATTTGCTGAAAAGTTCTTTAATTTTTTTGGGGGTTTAAATGGGATAAAAACTATTTTTTTTCTTAGTTTCTATAAAAATATAAGTTTTTTGAAAAACTGTGAAGGTACAAATTGTAGCTTATGTCATTCTACACAAAAAAGATTAACATACTTTTCATACAATAGATTCTGTGAAAGTTATCCAAGAACTTCAAGATGGGTCAAATTTTGTCAAAAAGTTTATTAAAATTTCCATAATCGATGGGCTAGAGTTTTTGTACGATTTAAGTTTGGCTACATCTCTTCTTTAAAAAACTATGTTTCTGGGGTGACCGGGGTAAGGGGATGACCACCATCTTGAAAAATAAAGTGATTGGGTTTTTGCTCAACAACTCGATGAAATTTCCTTTTACAACAAAATCATGAAAAAATAACATTTAGACAATAAAATTACCTAAAAAATGAGCTATTTACGAACTCTAGGTTTATTAATCTTAAAGTTATAGCGAATCAAAGAAACCCTTTTTATTCTCTACTGTAAATGGACGAATAACGGTTTTTTGTTAATATCTCAGCAGATATATATATATATATATATAATGAGTTTATATTAATGCTCATAAAATTCTGGACAAAAAAAAATATAACTCTTTTCTTCCTAGGAGCAACAGGTTTCAAGAAAAACGTGCACAAACGTTATAATAAGAGCTTTTCACTGTAATGAATTTTTGTCTCTTCATTTTGCCTTGGTGAAATAGGTATTGAGCGCTTTTGTGCACGTTTTTCTCAATTCTATTGCTTCTACGAAAATAGTGTTGTAATCTTTGCTGTCCAGAATTTTATGTGCGTTAATATAATTTCATTAGTTATTGGCTGAGATATAAACAAAAAACAATTATTTGTCCATTTACAATAAAAAAATAAAAAGCGTTTCTTTGATACGCTATAACTTCAATAAACCTACAGAGTTCGTTAATAGCTAATTTTATTGTCTAATTTATATTATTCTTTCATGATTTTGCTGTAAAAGGAAACTTCATCGAGCTGTTTAACAAAAACCAAATCACTTTTTTTTTAAAGATGGCGGTCTTCCCCTTACCCCGGGCACCCCAAAAACATGGTTTTGACAATATTTAACCCACCCTGGAGTTCTTGGACAATTTTCTCAGAATCTATTGCTTGTATGAAAAAAAGTATGTTAATCTTTTTTGTGAAGGATGACAAAAGCTACAGTTTTTACCTTTACATTTTTCAAAAAAAAAACTTATATTCGAGAAATTAAGAAAAAACCCATTTAACCCAATTTAACCCCCCCGCCCCACAAAAAAAGCGTTCTTTTGATTGTTATTTTCATATTGTGTGGAATTTTTCAAATAAAAGAATTTTTTTATTCATAAACGATAGTCAAAGGCGTTAAGAAAGTCATAATTTAAATATTCTGTGGCCCCTAACAATGTTTAGTAAGATGGTGTACTGAAAATGGTACTAATGCAAAGATTTAGCTCCACAAATGAAATTCATATAGGTTTTTCCATAATTTAGGGGAAGGCGATTCATTCAAGACTTTTTTTTATTTTAGCGGGCATAAACTGGGGTTTTTGAAATACAACTTTTTTTAGTTGAATTTTTAATTTGACTTAAAATTTGTACTGATTTTAAAAATTCAACCCAAGAAAAATTTCCTATAAACATTATTATTTTTTTCTAAAACTTTATTTTTTTTATATGTCCAATAAAGGAAAAATCAAAAAAAAAAATCAGATAACTATATATAATTATCTCTGGAGTATGTTTATTCTTTGCTTCGATAATACTGCGTGTATCTACTTTAAAGTCCAAAATTTTATATTTATATAATTTCGTGAATAATACCTTTATTGTTTTTGCCAGATAAGCATAGCAAAATTTTGATTTCTGCCCTACCTCTTTCTATCGCTGCCCTACTTTAAATCTGATGCTAGCTACGGCCCTGTTGCTATCTCAATTATATCCCTTAGGAATAATAAAGACAGCTATGTTCAAAACGATATCGTCCGATCGTTTTCATTTTACGAGATCCCCTGATCAAACACAATAATACATGTTTCAATTGAAGATGGCTATTTGTTTTAATAATAATGGCCCAGCGTTTAAGGGGATCAACTTTTTTTTTTTCAAACAAAGCAATAGAACCAGACAGTATTTTTATAATGCTCTACCTTTTGAGCTTACGACAACTTTTTCTCCAAATCCAAATTTATTGAAACTGCGAGTATTTGTCTAATTATCCATTTATTAGAACAGCGAGTATTTGTTTTTTTTTTAATGCTCCATCTTTTGAGCTACATTATGTATGCATAGTATCTATTTATTTTCATTGAGTCAGATATTGACCAATTCAACAAATTTGTGCTCTTTATTAAGCCACATCATGTTTAATTACTCTTGTTTGGTATCTTCTGCGGGTTCTGCTCCTCGTCGCCAAAAGTTATATTCTAAATAAAAGATATCCGTATCATTCTGTTCTGTAGTCACAGATGTAATCATAATTTTACTACATACATATGTATTTATGTGCATACATACATATATTTTGTTTAATAGACATAGTTAGTTGTTTGTTTAGTGTCAAATAAAAAGATACTTTCGTCCAATTTTGTTTTCCATTTTTATTATTTTTCTTTAAGTTGTATGTTTACTCAGCCATTTTGATTGAAATATTTCTCGTTTTGATGTTTTAATTTTTTTTTTCATTCAGAATAGTTTAAAAGCTTACCACGTTTACCATTTTTATTTACGATACAAATTCATGTAGGAAAGTTTACGATTTGTTGGAAAAGATTTCTCATACAAATGTTGACAGCTCGTTTACGATGTATTTAGTTAACTTTCCGACGATTACGATGTTTACAATAGTTTTCCGACGTTGCAGAATACCCTTATTAATTAATACTTCTGGCAATCTTTAGAAACAGTATTTCTCGACATTACAATGTCTGGGTCGTTAATTGTGTGCTACAATTATCAATTTTACTCATCGAACAGCTTAATAATAAACAAAACATCCATATTTCATTAAAATAATATTTTATTGCGATTGGAAAATAGGTCATTAAGTGTCGAAGTTGAAAGTGCATTGAATTTGCTGGTTGGCAGTAAGGTTATATAATTTTCTATGCTTTTTATATTATAATTCTGCACCTCATGTAGTTTTGTTTTTGTTAAAATGTATTTCATACTTCATTACACTAATAGTAAACAATTGATATTTTTTTTGTTTTTATTAATTTTTTATTTAATTCATAAAAATGAATTTTATTTTTCTTCTTTTTTTTTAATTATGTAATTCTAAATGGCAAGATGGACATGATCATCATTATACATCTAAAAACATATTCAATACCATGTTCATTTTTTGTGATAGGCATATAAACAAAATCTTTGATGATGACTGATGTTATGAAAAACTCATTATTGTAATAAATATTACATAATAATTGTATTTTCTGAATTTATGTTGTGGTGTATGTAATGATTTTTGTTTTTAAGAAACATTTAATATTTGTGTTTTTTTTTGTTTTTTTTTTTTAGCTTCTACAATTTTGCTGCTTTTGTTTTTTGTTTTTTGTTTTCTTTCTGTTTGTGATTAATTTTACTTATTGTTTAACACAACACAACAATACAGTTTTTTTTAGTTCTTACAAAATAAAATATAATTATACCGATATAATATTTTAAACATAATTTTTCTCAAATTTGATTTTGTAACTTTAATTACATGTTTTTTTTTTGTTGTATTTTTTGTTTAGTGAATTTTGGAGAAAATGTCCAGCACTTTCTATAATTCTTAAGTTGGTATGTTGTGAATTCTTTCTTTTTTTATATTAAAGTCCCACACAAAGACTAGACACCAAAGAATAGTATTTTATTTTTAGTTCTTTTTGTTTTTTTATTTTTTAATATAAATATTTGTTTATGTATAATACATCATTATTCAACATAATATTTTCAAATAACACTTGCACCGATAAGTATTTTATTTTATTAAGAAGATTTTTTTTTAATATTGATGATTAAGCTCTTTTTGTTAAGGGTGGAGAAGTTTACATACATATTTTTTATTCCTTAAACTATACACATACCGTAAGGCTAGAAAAATGTGTCTTATATTTATTTTTTTTTCTCTTTTGCTTACATGCTTTTATGTTTTTCTTAAATTTTCAATTTGATTGCAAAAAAAATGTACAGGAATCAGTACATTGTACATGCAAAGTATAAATAAAAAGTAATTCTCTAAGGAATATGTTAATAAAAATTGTATGTTGTAACAACTTATTATGAATATTGCTTTAATTTACTGCAATTATTTTTCTCTAATTAGTAACAACTAGGATTTTTTTTTTTAATTTGTATAAAAATAAATAAAGTAAGGAACAAAAGCTATAGATTCCACCCTATTTTAAAAATAACAACAACAAAAAAAATATTAAATAACATAATAAATTAATAATTAAGACGGGGTGTTGAAATATTTTTGTTATACTTAACAAAATAGTAAACAATACAAAAATACACACATACATTTATCATCTTTTTTTATGGCAACTCTATTATCTATACTACAAAAAATTGGTACAGCAAAATTTTGAGCCATGATTGTTTTCGTTTCAAGTTATCTGTTGAGTTTTTTTTTTAATTAGGTTTTTTTTATATTTTTGAAGTAGGAAAATTACGCAATGTTAGAAATTATCAAGAAAGAGGAAGCAAAAATGGGAGCTAAGATAATGCTAAACGCTTAAGCCTTCAAGTTCAAAAGATTCCACCCAATAAATCAATAAAGATGGGCATTTTAGTATTTTTATTTAAATATAAATTTAGTATAATTTCTTTGAATTGGAGACTTTTTTGAAATAGTTTTTAGAATTTCACAAGATATATGAACCCGTATTGAGTAACAAGGTATGCAGTGCATTTTGAATTCTGTTTTTCTAATAAATAAAAGATACCCATAAACTAGGTTCAGACGATTGTCACATATTATGACATATCACAATATTGTCAAGTCTGTCAATACTCTGAAAATGCTAAATTGCCAGAGCACATGGTTGGCATCTTTTGTCCCAATTTCATTCTCAGATGATTGGCCTGGTAAAATTATAAATTTGGTGGCGCAACAGCTCGTGCAGAACTAGGGCCTTGTGACTTACAACTCTCAACAATTATTGTGTGCGTGTTGTTTGGCAGGAATGGAGGGGACCTACAATTTTTTGCCGAATCCGAACGGCTAGATGAGAAGCACTTATTCATTACAAGTATACTCTTCGAGGATTTGTCAGTTCCTTACAAGAGGCAGTACCTCGGGAAAAACATTTCGGTTTTTAGGTGGCCGCGGCTGGTAATCGAACCAAGCATGACAGTCTAACGCACTTACCATCATGCCACGAGGTATTATAAATTGGCCTAATAATGGTTTGAAAATGGATAAGTTCAGATTCGAATTCAAAGCTATATGGATAGCTTTGTATTGTTGTAATACGAAACAATAACTCAAGGTATGTGAACAATCTTGGTATAGCTACAACTTTACAAATCTGAACTCAGAAAATGAAAGATCTAACAATGAATTTTTCATTAGTGTAGTATTCAAAGTTTAAATTAAAAACAATATCTCGAAAAGGAGAAAAATGCTTGAAAAGATTCAAAATTAATTTAAAAGTAAGAAATCATTACTTTTACACGCCATAACGCAATTTTTGCTTCAAACAATTTCTAGGTGTAACGTTAACGTAATGCTCAGAAAAACTAACAAACGATTTTTCGAACTGTTTGAATCCAGTTCCTCAAAAACTTGAGCAATTCTGAAACCAGCATCTAGTTGAGGCAATCAGCACTAGTTTTTTGTTTGACAACAGTTACCACTGTTTTGAAACGTTTAAGCCAAAAAACTCTTTTAGGAGTCAAAATATTGCTTGGCGGAAGGAATGCAGTCTTCGGATACTAGTATATACATTTTTCAAACCACATTAAATATATGATGTTTGTGCAAGTAATCTTCACATTTTGTACGTAACAATATAGTAAATAACTTCTTTAACATCAGTTTTGTTTATGCAATTAATAGACTTCGAAGCTTTTTTAAAGTTTTTGCTTTCTCTTTCTTACTTTTTTTCTATATCTTGAGTTTTTTTTGTTTACATATTTATATATAGGTACTTTAAACACAAACATTTAATAAATAACAAAAACTAACATAAAATTTAATTTTTTTCTTATTTGTTTTAACTTTGCATTGCTTTTGTTTAGTTATTAGAACACAAATTATTGTTAATATTTTTCATATATGGAAATATGTTTGGATTTCATTTCAGTTAAATAACAATTAGACATCTATAACAATATAGGACTACTATCTTTTGCAGTTAGTTTTTTTTTAGATTTAATTTGTTAAATAAATAAAACAAACAAAATACATTTATTATTATTTTTATAACTATATATTTATGCAAAATTAAAAACACAAACTCATCATAAATATATATTATTATTCAGGTAAAATGAATGCTAAAACTAGTTTATATTTTATTTTTATAAAAAAATGTTTCTTTTTCATTTATATCTATATTTTTATATATATAATTTAGTTAATATTTTTTTTGTTTTAGTTAATATGTATATTCACTTATTGTTTACTCTACTTGAAATTCACATTTATTTAATAAATTAGTCAATATGTTTATTTTTCTTTTAATTATTTTATTTTTTTTTTTTATTAATATCAGAAAAAAATGTTCAACATTATTTTTGTTTTTATTTTATTTATCTATTATTTGTTCTACAATATTATAAACAAATATCATTCTATATAATATAGATACCTTCTTGCATTGTGAATAAATATATGTATTATTTGTGTTTTATTTTACATTCACATAAATTAGATTTTAATTAAAATGAAAAAAAAATTCACGATATAAGTAACCATTTTCTATCTTGCTACATTCAATCCCATTTTGTATCGATATTATAATAAGTTGTTCCCATGTCTAAGCATACTTTTTTTTTGGAACAATTTCACTTGTTTCTTCTCATTTATTTATGTATTTTTATTTGTTATTTTCTTTTTTTTTTAATATTATTTTTAAAATAACTTTAAAAGTGATTTAATGGTAATTGAATTTACACCCCGTTAAATGGAAATTTATAACTAAAAAGCGTTGTAAATTTTCTTTTTGTGTTTAAATCTTTTTTTATCTAAAAAGTTATTGAATGATGATTTTTGATCCTCTTGTTTTGTGTGTCAATATTCTTTTTTTTTGTTTTCTATTTTATGCGTGAATAAGTTAATACATTTTTTTTTATTTTTCCTAAGACTTCGGAACGGTTCCTAATTGTTGTTTTTTGCGCGATATTATAATAAATACTTTTAGTTTTAACTTACGCTTAATAAAAATATACATTATAGATGTGAAATGTTTTCTTTTTTTTTAAGAATCATACTGTTTTGTTGTAGGTGTGTTTGTTTTTTTGTTTTGTTTTATTTTTTTTTTTTACTATTTTTTCTTCAGACTTATCATCGAAATATGATTTTTTGTTTAGTTAGATATTTATCGTGTGTCAGTGATATTATTTTTACTGCCGAATATTTTAATCAGCTGTGTTTCATAGTCATCAATGCTACGCTTCATGATCTCCATGCATGGTCCTAATAAACGCTCAAATGCATCCACATCCAAGACTGAAAATATTTATAAATGTTTCAAATATTTTTTTAATGTTTAAGTTTGATTGTAGAAGTAATTTTTTTTAATAACATGTAATTTTAGACAGGTAAAAATTTTGAACCTAGTGGTTAGTTTTGGGGTTGTTTAAAACATAAACATGCATACAATTTGAACGTGCTTTCCTTTTTAAATTAAAAATACACAAATACATATCAACCTACATAAATACATATCAATATTATAAAAAGTAGTTAATTTCTCATACACTGACGCAATTACAAAATCATCTTAACAAATTTACTTAAATGCAATGGAATTGTTTTTTATTACAGTTCGTCACAGTTTTCTGATAAAGCAAACAAACGGAGCTTAGGAAACTGTGAGTTTTCAGTATGACATTTGTGTTTGTATTTGTAAGTCTACATTTGCGATACATTCACAGCTGAATCAAAGGTTCGTTCGTTGTAGTTTACCCAGGGATGATCCAAGTTTTCTTGACTAATCCAAGAATTGTCAAAAAAAAAATATGTTCTCAAAAAACACCAAAGTTATATATTTCTATTTGTTGTTATTAAAGTAAATTTATGTATTCCTTGAATTTCTATTTCAAAAACAAAAGAATTTAACCCACGACAAAAAAATGATTCAGAGCTTATGCCACTTTGACAGTTTATCCTTAACTCAACTCGCCCACGCAAAAAACCTAGAAGCGGAGAAGGCACCCTATGACGATGTATGCGACAAATATAACGCACAATGCACACAAAAACAAGCAAGCTTTTAACTATTTTCAAGGATTGCTCTAGACTATCTCTCCCTATTTTAGTTTGAGTTCAATCAATAGCTGAATTGAATAACACGATGTTAGGGACGATGTTAAAGAGTAGACAGTACACATAATTATATGTGTTCAGGAAGACAACAGTGTCATCCACATCGAGAGAGAGTGAACGGAAGAGTTACCAAGATAGAATCAACTATGGCGTCTACAGTTTTTATAAGAAGCGGTTAATGAGACTCATCATCTTTGGAGTTATACAAAGGGACTTGGAATGCCTTTGACTGCTACAAAGCAGATATGACCGCCATCCAAAAACTGATACGGTACTGGGCGGGTATAAGAAATCCGAAAAAACTGCAATATTTACTAAATCGACTGTTAAGCTAAGTACATACTTCTTTGTGAAGTAACAATCGTCAGTAGAGAAAGTGATTTTGGCATTTCTCTACTGGTACAGACTTGTGAATGTGTTGTGAACGTTTGACATTTAAAACCACAATGCCTCAAATGACAAGTAATCGAACTATCAACTGTTCACGAAAAGTTACCGTACATTTTGCACGGGAATTGCTCGTAAACGAAAACTCTCCACACAACTTCACGAGCTCGTTCACGGGTGAATATAAATGCAAATTTTGTATGGAATCACGAATCACAATATAATTCATAAGTATGTACTAGGCTTTACTGGGCACAAAAGAAGCGTTTTTTTGCAGAAATACTTAAGTTTAATTGTGACTATGAATGAGCACCTCACGACAAATCGAATCGAGGCTAAATTCACCAATATGCACGCAAGCCATACAGGATGATGAAACCAAAAACAAGGGGTATTTTCATGCACGATTGTCTAAAGGTAGCACTTTAACTGTCGGAATTCGGAATTCGTCGTCCCTTTTGACATTCCTATTTCACAAAATAGTTTTGTTCGTTGAGCCCTGAAATCACCCTGCCTAACCCTGACGAACAAATATTCATTTTTAAATCAAATTTTGTTTCTTGCTTATCTCAACAACACAATAAAGAGCCGTTTGGAGTTTTTTGAGAATCGAAAAACCCAGTTTTGTTTTGACAATTCTTGGTATTGTCAAGAAAACCTTAGTTAACTCAACTCTGGGTAAAATTTAACGAACAAACTTAATGTCATGTTTACTTAAGTGAGGTGCACTCTGGAGCCCGCCTCACTTCCGTAAGCAAACTGTAACGAAACTTGACACTTGAGCAGATTTTCGATGTTTATGAAAACTCTCATGTTCTATGAACTCCTGTAAATGACATTTGAGTCATGCACTGTATTTCATCAACTCCAATATTGGACTCAGGTTAGAAAATAAGGAAAATCATCCGTCAAAATGATTGACCAAATCGACGTAAGACACTCCTCCAGTATCAAGGATGTCGGAACGTTCCGGAGGTCAACATTGGCTCAGACCAAGGTAATTTTTCGTATATGCCGATTAAAGCCAACAAGCGGCTATAGTCACAAAAGATCGCCAAGTCTCTGAAAGTTCAATGCCGCTATTATCAAGCATTGAGAAACAGTGAAAACCAGGGCTGCTTGCGACTTCTAAGAGCTGGGGCCGATTTTGGTTCTGTAAAAAAGTGAATGGAATAAAAATAGTTATCATATTCGCTGCCGAGCATTGCTTTCACTTCTTCAATTCATTTGTCAATTGTGTGTTTTGAAGACAACAGAGAAAGGCATGAGATAGAAATACTTTTTTCTTTATAAATTTAACAGAGAAAGAGATATGATCGAATTTGAAATTGTTTGTTCTTATTCACGTTTTCATTTTAGATATTCACTTCTTAATGAGGGCGTGAAAAAAATTATTGATATGAAAGTTTTTGATGTTTGGTTTCACATTTTTACAGAACGGGAATCTAAATTAGTGTGAAAGCAGAAACAAATTATTGATTCACTTTGCACAGAACCAGAACCGGCCCCAGAGGTGGAGTGGAATACTGGGGTGGAATCGGCTAGCGATAGTTGATGGTTGATCATCAAAATAAATGTTTTTGCTCCACGTAAGGTGATTATCAAATTGACTATCGCTTTTTTCCTATGGTTTTTTGTGACAGCTATTTAGGTGTCACTTTCATATATTTTGTACAATTTTTTTGAGAAAGATAAGTTTTGCCAGCTTCAGTTCCACTTAAAATCGAAAGTTTTGTAGAAAAAAAGAATATTTATCAAAGTTAAAATACAGTATAAGTGAATAGCAATATATATTTGTATTCCAATTTTCTATGCGGCGCAGTACGAGAAATGAAAAAAATTACTACAAAAACATAAATAATTGCTCAGAATCAACTTAGCAATAAATCAAATATTTCGGCACTCCCCAACCCTTGTTAATATAAGATCTTCTATGGATGTTCACCAATGTTATGTTTACATATAAATTATAATATTTTTAGCGATCACTTCACGCAGAATAAAGAAAATGTGATTATCAAAATTGACAATCAAAACAGTGACAGTCAATTATCGCCTTAGCCGAGTCCACCCCTGGTTTATGAGTAAGAAAGTATAAGAAGCGCACAAATAGACAAACTCTATAACAGTCATGAAGGCTACAAGGTAGGGACCAAAGACTACAAGGTCGATCAGGGGAACATAGTAGTATGGGATCGCATTTTGTTTCAATTTTTGAGGATATGGAAAAACCACTTCCGCAAATTATATAACGGCGATGATGGCTCGGATTGTGCTGCCAGACAGATTGCACCATTCAACTAAGACAAAATAGAGCAATAACGTTATCCGCACGGTCACGATAGCTATATACCTAGAGTGAAGTCGAATAAAACAGTTGGAGTTGATGATGAGAGTAAGACAAAGTAGCGTCATCAAGGAAAGAGGCTTAAAACCTTTTAAATAGAGCCTAAGCTTGAAAGTTAATAAGATGATTTTAAAAAATGGATGAAAATTCTTTAGACTGTTTTGCGAAGAAAATTATACGGATGGCTTTTGCTCTACTCTGCACGGATGGGCAGTGGAAGAGAAAATGAAAAAAACAAGCTGTACGAACAGTACAGTAATAATAAACTAGCCAAACAAATGAACGACTGAAGTTGCTGGCTGGTTCATTAAGAGCAAATAGACCTAAATGCTCGAGCCTGGAACATCTTTTAATACGACCCCGAAGGAAAGCGCAGTGAAGAAATAATGTGAAAAAGTTGGTGCCCGTAAATGGAAAAGGATCTTAAACAGCTTAATGGGCAAAACTAAAGACATCTACTTATAGCGACCGTGCTAGCTGGAAAATGCTTGTTCGATGAAGCCCTGAACTACATTGGATTGTAACTTTATCTTAAATAAGTTTCAAGTATCTGTTAACCACTAAGGGCCAGTTTTTCAGTGCTGAATTAAATTTGAATTATTATATCCTGTTAAGATGAACTGCTTTTTCTGCTAGTTGGACTTTTTGATTAAAATATTTAGAACTCAACAAAAATATACTGACGTGATTTTTAAAATAAACACTAAATTAAATACAAAATATTAGTCTTTGTTTTAGATATAGGTGCATTTTAGATGTCAATAATTAATTTTTATAAATGTGAATGTATATTGTACAACAGTCTTGATTTTGTTATGTTATTAATATTTTTGTTTATAAATAAATTAAAGAATAAACAAATATAATGATAAAATAAACACCTAAACCTTTTTGTCTTTTGATTGTTATTCATATTTTTAAAATTATTTATTTATTTATTTATTTGCCGTTTAGAAACCCGATTCCCATCTCATGCGTTGGCATGCGGATTATTGTTATTCTTCAAGGAAGTGTCGAAATCTTACCACTTAAATTTTGAATTAAACTTCATTATTGGCCAAATTATAATCAGTTGTGTATAAAAATTCTTGAAATTGTTTAAGTTTTTTTTTTGTAATGCTTTGCAATTTTGCGCATACCGTTGGGTTTTTTAGTAAAAGTCATGTTTTTATATAATACTTAAATTTAGATTTTATTAGTTCAAAAATAAAATAAAAAAAATAAAATTAAAATAAAATAAAAATAAAAATTGAAATTTAACAAAGTTTAAAATATTAACAACAAGTATTTCTCATCATTAAATTTTCCAATGTCTCTTCATATACGTCAATATTTCTTTTCATTACATCCACAAGAAATCCAAGCAAACGATTAAAGGAATATTTATCTAAAACTAGAATTAAATTTTTCAACAAATTCATACACAAAATAATTTATTTTATTAGAAATGAAACAAACAATATTGAACGTTAAATAAAACTATGTATCTACGAATATAATTATAATAAGCGTTTCGTAGTTTTTGTAACGACTATATTTTTATTAATAACTTGCAAGTTGATTTTTGTAAAAGAATAAATCTTATGTGGCATTAACTTAATCGAAATCTTGAGCGATTGATGGAATACTACGTTTCCACCGAGCACTACTGAAATTTAATTGAATTTATCCTAATTTTGTTTTCAATTCAAATTTATTAATATTTATAACAAAAAACCCTAAGTTCAAAATTTTAAGAAAATCGCTTTGGTGGCATAATCTGTAGGTCGAGATACAGAATGGAGCTAGTAGTAGGTAGAAGTTTTTCTAAAACTCATACGTAAGCGGGGTCGGATCCGGAAGATTCAAATTTTTGTTTAAACCCAAGTTCTACCGCTAAAGTGCATCACAAAGCTAGCACATGGAAGCTTTTTTTTTAAACTTGCCGAAAGTTCAAATTATTCTTTTTTAAATTACTTTAATTGTTTCCAATTTAAATCAATCATTTTTAAACCAACAAAATTAAATTTAAAGAGTAACCTTAAAAATTAAATGGAAACTATCGAAAATAAGAGTATGCATTATTTCACATTTTATTTGGTTTGAAAAAAAGTGTACAGTTAAGCCATTAGTCTTGAGAAGCGTTATATGTTTACACCAACATTTTTTTAATTTTTTATAAAAATGAGACAATTATCAAAACACAAAAAAAATAATATTCATTATCTTAAAGCAATAAAATCTGCCAATGACCGGAAATTCGTTCTGATCATTTCACTGTGTGGACTCCGCAAGACGAAAGACATTTTATATAGGAAAACATCTGTAAATTTTTGTACAAACGTAGTGACTTATACGGTTAAAAAAAAATGGTGTAGTGAAAAAAATTTAAGACAGTTGTTTCCTTACTTATCCTCGTAGACATAAGGAAAAATAGACTTATTTTAACTTTTATTTTTGGGTCTTAACCTACAAATTAAATTTTACTAAAGAGATTGGGAATGAAATCCCGAAAGCCAAAATCCCGAAATAAAATAAAACCACGAATGTCAAAATTCCGAAAAACATAATCCCGAATAGACAAAATCCCGAATGGGAAAAATCCCGAATGGCTTAAGGACCATCCACAGGAGAGTGAACAACGAACGACGAATAAACGAAAGAACGGGATTCAATACAATTATGTATAAACCTTATTCCTTCGAAAAAACTAGAGAAAGTGGTAGAAATCTAATTGGAAATCCATGTTGAGCTACTAAAATTTGCATTTTAGCGGATAATATAAAAGAAATTTGAATTGGAAATTGGCTGCGCGAATTAAATTTATTCGCGATGACCAATTCGTTTACTAAAATTTCTCTTATATTATCAACTAAAATACAAATTTGCAATATTAGATTTAATAAGGTTTCTACCATTTTGTCAAGTTTTTTTGGAAGAATTCAGGTTTATAAATGTGTTAAATCCCGTTTTGTTTGTTTATTCGTCGTTCGTTGGTCTCTCTCATGTGAATGGCCCTTTAGTACTGTTTTTAGTACACCAATCGAGGTTCTGTCTCTTAAATTATTCTTTTATTGTGCTAGTTAGTAGATACAAACGTAGATACTTCTTGTTTGGTGGTATACAATTCGTGATTTTTGTATATATTAAATTTTTTTGTTCTTTTGCGTTCGAATCTTGTCATTTGAGATAACTAAATGAACGGAAGTTAGCCCAAAAAAAAGCAGTTCGGTTTCTTTGAAAGTACTAAAATATTACTAAAAAAGTTCCAAAATTCCGGATTATATTTCGAATCGATTCGAGATTTTTGGCATTTGGGATTTTGACATTCGGGATATTATCTATTAGGGATTTTGGCATTCGGGATTTTGGGCATTCAGAATTTGTTTTTTCGCAATTCGGGATTTTGTACCCTTCCCATGCCAAATGCTAAGCTTGGTCTTAATTATATAAAATTAAAAACAAATAAACGGTTTCTTTTATTTTTGTATAAAAGCCTTAATTTGAAATAACTTGACTTGGCCACCGATATTGTACAATTTTACGCAGACATTTCCTTTGGAAGTTATCTTAAATCATAGTTTATAAAAAATAGACCGCAAACAAATGATGCATTTCAAAATCTATATTATAAAATGCCGCGACATCCAGCAAATTGAGTTAGATTCATGTAACAAAAATTGAATTTCTCGCCTTCATTTCACAACAAAAACAAACAAATTAAATTTTATAAAGCTCAATTTACCATACATATATGTATATGTATCCACCTACATTGAATTATTATTAATATTTTCCAATTACCAAAAGTATGATTTGTACCAAAGTTGGGTAGTAATTATTATATTTTATAATTGATTGATTACAGGTGAGATTACAAATATTATCAGTAATTGACTTTTTCCAATACAATTACATGTAATTTGCAATTGGAAATTTTCAATTACAATCACATGTCATTTTTTAATTGAAAATTCTTACTTAATAATTACATGTAACTAGAAAAAAGTAATTGAACAACAAAAATTATTATCATATGTATTGATTACTTTTTTTGTAATCATTACGAACAAATGTAATTGATCACACAATTATCAAATGCATAACAACACAAATGTAAATCATATTTTTTGTAATCAATAAGGTAAATTTATGTAATGTAATGAATAAAAGTAATCATTACAGATTTTTTTCAATTTTTTTTGTTTAACCCTTTTTTGTTTTCAATTGTATGTAATTAAATCAAACACCTAATTGTTCTTTTTTAGTTGCATACAATTTTCAATTGAAATTTTCAGTTACAATTACAAGTAATCAGTAATTAAATTTTCCAATTACAAATTACATGTAATCATAATTGATTTTTTTTAATGATTACTATCCAACTCTGATTTTTAAACTTATGCATAAGTAACATGTGGCTGATTCCATCAGAGGAACTTTTTAAATTTCTATGAACTTTATTCAAAACATCTATGTATATATAAAATTAAAACTATATGTCTGGTTAGGTTTCATACAGCTACTCAGTTAAAATAAGCTACATATTGTCGACTTTATGTCAGAACCTCGTAAGTCCAATTTGAAAAATTGCTTAGAAGACACCAAAACCGATTTAAAATGTACAATAAAATGGAATTCTTAGATAGTAAAAGGTTTTAAAATGGTTGATAGACCTAAAAGGAACCATGACACAGTAAAGAGACATTGATATTTGAATTCAATATTCTTTTTATCAGAAATACATTAAAATGTCATTTAAGGACTTACGAGGGTTTGACAGCAAGCGACGATGTATTTATGTATAATAATACTAACAATAATAATAAACACAATTTTAAAAATCTAAAAAAAAAAATAAAAGCTTGTATTCCTTGCATAATTGTATGTATGTCATTTATTGAGTGCATATTTGGTTTAAATTGGTCATGATAAAAAAATAAATTAAATTCTACTAGGAAAATCAAATTATTAAAAAAAAAAAATTTAAATTAAGCATTTGTCAATATGTACTGTTAAAACTTAATTCTAAATGACTGTCTTGTTTGTCTTATATTTTGTTATTTGCAATATCCAAGCGTAATTCATCGTCAATATAAGGATAATCGCGAATACCACGTTTAATTAAGTTAATACATTTGCCCAAAAGTCGCTCAAAGCATCCAGTCTCTAAAACTACAGGAGGTGTGAATTAAACAAAAAAAAATATTTATATAAATTAAAAGAAAAAAGGGAAGGAAAAATAAAAAAAAATATATATAAATCAAATCAATACCGATATTTATGTATAAAGCTTGAATAATTAAAAGAGTATCTTAAAAAAATAATAAGCTACGTGGATATGGAGAGAGTGATTTTCGGGGTGAAATTATCAGGAAAAGTCAATATACATACTACATGTGTATCTACAGCAGAATACTTTCAAATCACAATAACTTTATGTATCAATACTGAACAAAATGCGTAAACGTCACACATTACAATAGATATACTTTATTTTTAAAAGCGATAAAGCCAAATAAATATGTGAATAAATAATTTATGGAATACTTACATGCAACTTTGATGTCATCGATAGCATAAACAGATGCTGCCCTGGGTCGATGTGTAACCAAAGCCAATTCACCAAAGTATTGACCTTTGCTTAGTTGTGATACCTCAACTTCACCGCCATCTTGTTCTATTCGAACAGAAACTTTGCCCAATTCGATGAAGTACATGCCGTCAGCAACATCACCTAAGATAAACAAAGATATTATTTATTTAAATTTGTTTTCAAACCTTCATAGACTAATTTATTAAAAATTCCATTCATTAAAATTTTCCAAAAGATACTTTAGAAAATTAATATCTAAGACCTGATTCGCAAGGCAATGTACCGCACGGGTAGATTTATACTGTAAAAAACGTTCGGTACATTATCGAGTGAATCAGTCCTAAAGTAGACCTTGTCCGGTTATGCTTAAAAGGCCTTATTCCTGACTATTAGGCGACTATTAGGCGAAGTTTAGGAAAAAAGGTGGCTGGTGCTCTGCAAGTATGTGTTATTGGTCCCGTCCTGTTCCACGGTGAATTTAATTAAGGAATCAGAATTGAGTTTAGCGTTTTTATTATTAAAAAATTAATAAAATAATATGGCTGACAAAGGATGAGCACCAGTAAGCAAACATTTCTGTCAGTTTGTGTTATAATCATGAACTTCTGCCTCTTCCACCGCAGTTAATTAAATATAATTATAGCAATCCAGAATTGCCATATTCGCACTACTACAGATCTTGGAAGAAACCCAGGAGTTTCAAATCGATACCCACCACCTTTTCACCTATTTCAAGACTGCGTATTACAGCATCTATAGAGACGACTTATATAGAGCAATGTCAAGTTTTGGAATCCTTCCCAAACTTGTCCTTTTGTGCTGGATGACAATGGAGAATGCACACTCCTCTACCAAGGTGGTGCGCTGTCATGCCACTTTTTCAACAACGTCCTTGAGAGAATTGTGCAAAACCCTCACGTCAACACTAGAGGCACAATTTTTCAAAAGTTGGACGGCCAACTACTCGCTTACGCCGACGATATTGACATAATCTTGAGAAGGAAAGGAAGCCAAGAAGATGAGTGAATGAAAGCAATACCAAATACATATATGCTGTCAACAAGAAAGTACACCCATGTTTTGGTGAGAACGTCACTATAAACTGTTTTAAATTTGAGGTGGTAAGAGACTTTGTCTACATAGGCTTCGTTATAGACAAAGCGAACGATACCAGTGCTGAGATCAAACGAAGAATTAGTCTTAATAATCGCTGTTTCTTTGGGTTAAGGAAATTTAGAAGCAAAGCCCTCTCTCAAGCAACTAAAGTGTCTCTGTATAAGACGCTTATCATCCCGGTCCTGATGTATCGTGCAGAGGCATGGAAACTATTAACGGTAGATGAGAACGCTTTAGGCTGTTTTGAGAGGAAAATTCTCCGGTCATTTTTGGTCTCGTTTGCATAGATTAGGAGAAGAAAATACAACTACGAACTGTACGGTCTGCACAGCGATCTGACTAAGCTAGTAAAGTGATAAGCCACGGACTGAGATGGCTGGGTCACCTAGAGAGACAACAATGCTCCGGCCCGGAAAGTCTTTGAATCCAACTCCGTGGGATGGTGCAGTATAGGAAGAAAGCGCAACAGGTGGCGCACGCAAGTAGAAGAGGACTTCAATCAACTTGGCTTGCGCAACTGGAGACCACTCCTTCACAGGGTGGTACGGATCTCAAAAGGTACAATTATTAATGACTGATGTCATTTTATATTTTTGATATTTCGCATAGAAAGTAGTTGTACCTCTTGGCGTGCGTTGGACTGTCATGCTAAAGGTGAAGGTTCGATGCCCAGCCGCTACCTGCGAGGAACCGAGTAACTCGTCATGGTGATTTGGCATCAGTGACTAAATAATGCTAGGTTTCCACTTGTCTTGGGATTGACAGTTTGAAAAATCACCATTTGGACTTTGAGCGAAAAAGATGGGAGTTCATTTTAACTTATGTCTTTAATTGACACAAAATGTTGTTGTTGTTGGTCTTTTTAGAGCCGAAGAAATTTTGGAAAACGCCTCTGTCAATTCATTGACAACTATTTCCAATTGCGTCGTCTTTGTCAATAACCAAATTTTCACAACTGTAAGTCATCTTCAATAAAATATGAGTAAAGGAGTGCGAAGAATTTTTATTTTTGCAATATATTTTTATAGAATTTGTGGTTTTAATCCGAAAAATTATTAAATGTTGGTACCTTGTATATCAGCGATTTTGGTTCCATTTACAATTTTCACTTCATTGTTGACTCTTTTTATTTTTTTAGTCATAGAACATTATCATCCTCTGAAATGGATGGAGTATAGTTTATATTGTGGTCACTAATCTTAGGCTTTTTTTTTTTTGTAAACTATTTTCTTCATTTTTGATACAAAATCGGCTTAATTTTCAAAATCACGTTCAAATTGAATTTGATTAGCTGTAAAATTAGTGCCTTCTTTCAATGACAAAGAATTAAAATACATTGCCAAAAAATTGTCTTTATCTGTCAAGGATATCACAACAGATTTGACACTGTTAAAGAACTGTTATTTCAATACACTTTCGGTACCAAATTACAATAAAACTTCAAGATCCAATTAAATGACCATAAACAACATCTCAATTTCTTTTGACCACTTAACTAAAAACACACTCTTGACAAAGTTAACCAGCCTCATATTTCATTTCGACACACATAATATATTAATATATCCAGATAGTTTAACACCGCCCACCTGTCCCCATAAACATATATTCTTAATAGTCTCCATTTATCTGTAACATTTGTTCTTTCCACAACAATACACAACAACAACAACGGCAAAAACAACAATAACAACTTACCCTGCTTAATAACTCTTTCGTCTTTTTTGTAATGCTTTGTGATAAGAGCGTCAGCTAAGTTCATTCGTTCGTAACTCTAAAACGACAAATAGAATAGATTTAGATTTTTTGCTTTTGAGTGTGTGTGTGTTTGTGTATGAAGGTGTTGTATTTTTGTATGTATTTGTAGTAAATCTGTGCTGTGATTTACAAAGGAAAAGCTATTTATGTATGCGAATGCACACATAACCATCCATTGTAATATATATTTCAGTTCATATATTTACCTGTAGTGCCTTTAACATAGGAACACTGTCCAGCAGTGTTTCATACATTTTTCGCTTTTTAAATGCGGATTTTAGCAGGATACGACGGAACGTTTGACGGTCCATTGCCCATAGTCTTCCTTCTGTTTCTGCTTGTATGGAAGCAGCTCTATTTTGAGCAATACATAAATGATGAAAAATGAAAATTAAAAAAAAGAAAAAAATAGAAGAAAGTTATTGAGGAGAACCACGATTACGGCTTTATGTAGACATAGACAGCCATGATACTAAAATACTATTAAGGCCTTAGAAATTTGAAAAAAAAAAAATTAAGAGAGAAAGAGAGGTAATACTAGGACAAAGTAAGTTTGACTTGTATTTTTTTTCTAATAAAATTCATATTGATTTGTTGGGACTTGAAACAAAAGTTATCAAAAGCCTATGCATATCGCTTCATTTTTTTGTTGACAACCTCAGTTTTTCGATTTTACTTACATATTTTGAAAAAATTCCGCTTCCAAGTGTAATTCTCGAGAAGTTATAGCTCAATGCTAAAATGTTTAGTCTAATAACTGCATCTAAAAGGGTTTCTCAATACGGACGGGTAGATGTTGACAATATGTGGCGGCCATGCCTTTTTAGAGGCGTGTGTCAAGTCTGTTGTTTGGAATTCAGTCGATGATACCAAATCACAAAGATAAGTAAGACGATGTAGGCAAATTTACGAATCTGTCAACGTCAAAACTGACAGCTATCATTGTTTGGGAATTGTCAAGTGCCAAATTACATAATAAAAATTAAAAAACGCGAAAATAAAAAGTGGTCTTTAAGCTGTAATGAAGTTCATGCCAACTGTTGATACATAAAGTGAAATTTTAATTATTTAAATCTTGCAATCCATCCTAAACACCTTGAAATACGAAAGCTCGCAATTAGATGCACACATGTCACAATGATAATTCCAACACAATGCTGATTTTAAAGTAAGTAAATGAATCAGAGAGCGATATGTTGCTCTTCTCTAGTTACTTCGACTAACGGAGACCTCTAGTGATCGATGATAATTAATTTCACATAGGACAGCTCTCTCTCTGATTTGAGGGTAGGATTAACTCTCGCGGATGTAGGTCAATCGGCTCATGCGATTTGACCGCATTAAGAGCTGGAAAAAATAACGGTTGATGTTGATCAGCAAAGACAAAAGAGCCCCGGATTTTTCAACTGCATGCAGGTCTCTGTGCATTGCGAACAACACGGGAAATCTCATGCATTAGATGCTGAATACACGACTCAGCGGCAATAAAAGAGGCAGGTGACCAGTCACTGTTGTAAAAACACTACGGCTTAAGGAAAGGCCGCTCTACTATCAAGGCTATCGAAGAAGTATTTAATGCCTCCAAATCACCCGATTATTTTGCTGACAGCTCTGGACGTACGGCTTTCAAATCAGAAAAACATCCTGAACGACATCGATACAAGGTCGAACTAACATTACAGTCAATCTATTGCAGATAGTGAAGTATTATCTCAGAGATTGGAATCTGATCTTCAAAACCACAGAAAGCCCACCAAAGCAGGAAATAACTTCTGGAGCAACACAAGGCAAGATGACATGCTCCGCATAAATTTGCTCGAAGATACCAGTATGATGACAGCACACGAGCAAATTTTTAGGTTGGGTGAACATAATCTTAGCTTGGGAACTGAGAATACGGAGATATATAGTTCTACTGACGAAGAAGTAGATTCCTTAACAAATCGATTTCGACATCGGCATTACTTTTTGTTCATACTTCAGGTGGCGTTACAGTAAGGAGGGGACTGGGTCCTCAATCAACAACCTTTTTCCAGTCGTCTCGGTTTCTACATAGCTATTTCCAGTTTCGCACGCCAAGTTGGTTGAGGTCCTCTTTCACTTGCCTGCGCAAACTCTTACGCTGTCCTCCTCTACCAAACGGTACCAGGGACCCTTTAGTTGCTCGAGAGAGAGCTTTACTTCTCAATTGCATTCTAAGCCCAATGAAACAGTGATAGACAAGAGTAATTCTTCGTTTGATCTCAGCACTGGTATCGTTTGTTGAATTTATAAAGTCATATAAAGTAAGGATATGGTGAAGTATTTGGGGCAAGAGCTCAGAGCTCTGGCAACTGACAAAAGTAGCGACAAAATGGCTGATGGAAAGTGTAGGTGAAAGGAAGACTACTGATAACAACAGGTAGATATCGAGGCAGAAACGGAAATAGAGGGCAACAGTGCAAAGACCAGACGTCTTTGTAGTAACAGGAGTAACTCCTATCGGTCGTTTGGAAGCAGAAAGGATGAACATCTACAATAAATGGGCAGAAATTGAAATGGAAGCGGCAGTTGATGGGGCAAAGGAGCCCAAGAAATGGAAGCGGCTAGACCCTTGGTGCTCAGAGAGCAGAGGAATATGGACAGCAAGCTGATCAGGCACGTGGGTGACTAGAGTGGATGGAAGCACGGTGAGGTTAACTATTACGTCACCCAGTTACTCACGGATACGGCTTTCCTCCCAAAGAGCAGCAAAGAAGCAGCAAGAAGTATAGGTATCATCACACCATAAAAAATAGTCGAATGATACTGGCCGGCGAGCAAAAATGGAAAAAATACGTCCACACTTTTTTGTCTCGTTTGAAAGGTATTTTTGTTAGTTTTAATTACAATACAAAATTCAGTAAGACAATTCTTTTAATGCCTTGCCCTTCTAGTCAAGTCTCTTCTGTAACGTTTTTTACGAATGCCTTTAAAGTGGAATTATGGGAAATTTCTCCCAACTTATAAAACACACAAGATAATAAAAATGAAAATGTAATAAAATGAAAAGCAAAAATGGTCACACTGTTGCCGTCATGTCTGCCTGACTGAATTCATAAAAGATTCAAAATGTAGTTTTCGTTTTCCACGTGAATTCGCACACACAAAACAAAACAAAAAAACACCTTATGCCTTCAGCCTTTTCCTTCCTCTCTCTCTTTCTTTAAAACATTTTCTTTTGTTCATTTTTATATCATATTTGTATATATTCTCTTACCTGGGCATATTGTACAAGAGCGCCAATTCACCAAAGCTTCCATTGCTATTATAGCTATGGATGAGTTTATCGTTGACGAAAACATTATAGACCCCACTGTAATTATAGAAAAAGAAAAAAAATTGATTATTTATTGATTTTAATTATGTATATCTACTTTCCTCAGTTGACAGACTATAAACAAAACTCTTTGACAAAGGACTTAATAGCGATAAGAGATAAATATACCCCAGTGGAAGTGAGAGTGGAAGTATTTCAAGAAGTATCTAACCAACACAGAGAATATATAAAATACCTATAACTAAGGAATAGCAAATGATAGTCAATTTATTTGTTTTTTATCAGTTCCATCTACACCGTAATTGGGGTTATTACTCACCTAGCTTTTTAATAAGAGAGATTTATTGAGAAACTTTAGATATAAAGCACCAAATTCATGACCTAATTTGTATATCGGTTGGGTCGAAACAATTAATAAAACAAACTGAGATTAGGTTCGTCAATACACCGACAAGATAAATTCAATTCGATTGGTTTTCATTGACTCGTTATTATTGTGATAAGGTTGTGTTTATTACTGTTTGTTGCCTCCATCTAAGCTAGATGTAAGGTTTGGGGGGGTTATGTCTATATGGTGTTTCTGCTAAGTGTTAATTTGTTACAATTTCTGTATGACTTTATTGAAAATGAAAACGAAAAACTTTATGAGTCGCTTTCAAAATATGTACTTTTCCCCACCAGGAATTTGTTCGGTTGGCCCAGAAAATTCTATAATCGACAAATTATTCAGCAATACTACATATCTTGGAAAAAATACAGCACGTCAAATCGACACTCACCTTTTTTTTTCATGAAGGAACGACAGCATCTATAAGGACATTAAACAACGATTGCAATTTATCACGCGCAAGAGTGATCGAAAAGTAAACTCTTCTGGGCTCAAGTCTTTTAAGTCAATTAAAATACATCTAGCTTTAGGCAAGGATGAAGTTCAATTTAGATGTCGAAGCGAAAATCTTGTGAATAGTTTTTGAATTCTCTCGATTCTAACTGAAGAGTTTTTTTTTTTAAATGTCGACCAAACAACGGAGAAATATTCAAAAACAGGACGCACTAAACTTAAAAAAAGATACTTCAGCGTGAAAGGATATTTTGAATTCCTAATCAGGAAACCAAGCATGGAGTTGCCTTTAGAAACAATGTAATCCACATGCATCTTGAAGTCTAATTTATAGACGTATATTACTCCTAGATTTTTATGGTTAAAAACTCATTTAGAAGGAATGATCAGAACGATCTTCCGTGTCTTAAGCTTCAGAGAACGACGGACAACAGAGACGTAATTCTGACAGCAGGAATAGATCCAGAGGACGCCGTCTTGGACGATGACCTCTTTATTGTCGAAGATCCGCAGGAGAAAGTGGAGGCTGCTTTTCAGCAAGTGAACAAGGTGAATGCGTGCATCCGCCCGAATCAAGACCTGGAAAACAGAGCCTTGCTCCATCACTTCAACCTTCGGAATGACATCACGCAATGGTTATCAGAGAACCTTGGTTTCACCGGGTTCAATGAAGATCATTTGGAAAACGCCATAATCGCCGAGCGAAATGGGCCTAGTTCCCTGTTAATTACGAAGGTGGAGCTCCATCTCATCTTCGATTCATTAAAGTCAGCAGGAGTCGATGGCATATCCAACGTTGTACTTCGACATTTACCTCAAGAAGCAGTAGACATTTATACCACTCTGTTTAACAACGCATTGAATAATGCATATTATCCAGTGCGGTGGAAGACAGCTGTGGTGCATCCTCTCCCGAAAAAGGGAAAGGACGACTCCAATCCGGCGAATCTCCGGTCGATAAGTCTTCTTCCGAGTATCAGCAAGGTATTCGAAAAAGTTATCAATAGAGCTCTGTCTAAGTGGGCAGAGGACAATAATATCATACCGGACAATCAGTTCGGTTTTAAGGCGGGACATGACACCATTCATGCCGCGTCGAAACTCGTTTCTGATGTCCAATGGAACAAATCAAAGAAGGAGTGTACGGGTGCCTGTCTGGTTGATTTGGAGAAGGCCTTCGACACCGTTTGGTTAGAGGGTCTTTATCTAAAGCTGACCAGACTTGGCATTAGTAAACCACTATTGTATATGCTTTATGATATGCTCAATGGCAGAAAGTTTGTTGTCAAGAGTGGCAATGTAACTTCTGCCATAACCTTTAGTATTAAAAATGGTCTTCAGCAGGGAGCGGTCAACTCGCTGATTCTATTCAGCATTTACACCAGCGATCTGATAAGTAGTCTAACTCAGGCAATTGCGTATGCCGACGATCTAATTGCGTACAGAACAGCTCCAAAAGTCGAGGTCATCAGGATTCTTTTGCAGCGTGACTTCGACAAGATTCAGCAATATTGCGATGACTGGAAGTTGAAAATCAACTTTCAGAAATCAGAAACTATCTTGTTTAGGACTCCGTTGCTTAGAGCCACAAGGGATACGAGAAAGAACTGGCGCAAGCTGGTGATCGTAGGGCCAAATGGACATCCACTGGCGAGTAAAAGTGTAGTAAAGTACCTTGGCATCTGGATGGATCAGTATTTGTATTTCGACAGACATATAAATACTGCTCTGGCCAGGGCTAGGGGAGCCTTTGCCCGGACGAAACGGTTGTTTTATAGCAGCCGGCTTGACAGCAGGGTGAAGGTGATTTGCTACATGGCCCTTATCCGGCCGATTATTGCCTATGGATGCCCGGTTTGGTTCAACGTTGCCCTATCTCAAATGGAAAAGATTCGGGTGTTTGAGAGGCAGTGTCTTCGACGCTGCCTTGGATTGCATAGAACACCTCAGTCGGAGTACAAACATTACTATTCCAACCTGGTTCCATACAACGGGGCCAACATAAACAGGATAGATAATTTCTTGCTGAAGCTTATTCGAGGTCACATTGCAAGAGCGATGTCCTCGTCTTACAGCTTAATTTTCGGGAATTATTACCCCAACAACGAATACTACGAGATTGCGTGCGTCTAAGCGGCTTTATTCCGCCCGATGCATTCTTCTATCTAGACAGTCGAGGGCTGATCCAGGATAGAGCGGCGGTTCCGCTAATCTACCACGTCGGCCGTAGAACTGTAGATCGGCGGCTCCTTTACAGTCGAGACGTCCTCGCACAAGACGGAGCTGAGCACCTTCGGTTCAGTAGGACTGTGTTCGAACGGGACCGAAAAGATAGGGTAAAGCAGGAGAACCAGTTCTGGTGGTTGAAAAACGACATTTAATAGTTGACCTTGCTATTTTCTTTTGTATGGCCGACTTACATAGAACTAGGTGGTTAGTTTTAAGTAGGGACAGTCAGGGTGGCACCAAAAAAAAAAATATAAAATCAACAAAAATACAAAAAAAAAAAAATAAAACCGGAAAATGTTTGCTGTGGCTGTTCTAGTTTGTAAGTAGTCTGTAAGTAGCTTATAAGTAGGTTGTAATTATTTTATAATAAGTTGTAAATAGTTTTAAGTAGCTTTAAGTAGTTTTAATCAGTCTTAATTAGTTTTAATTAGCTTTAATTTAGTTTTATGTAGTTGGTAAGTTTTATATAAAACCAAAAAAAAAATAAAGACATAGATACCGAGTTTTTTGTAAATTCTTCTCGGTAAAAAATAAAACCGACCTGGATTTGGTATTGAGATAGTTCTTAGGCCGAAAGGCATTAGCATTAAGTTATTATAGTTTAACTTAGAGCGCCCTACTGGGGCCAGTAAGTTAGTTTTAAGGTATCGATAAGTAGGCTAGTTTTTATGAATTTTTGTCTAGCTTTAAGATAGTTTTAAGAAAATGGAAAATAAAAATGAATTTCAAAAAAAAAAAAAAAAAAAAAATGGTTAAAAACTCTCTGCAGTTCATTGCTTGAAATTTTGTAGCTACAAAATATAGGAAAAGGCGATCTCGAAAAGAACAGAATACGATATTTCTTGATATTTGAAGATAGGTCTCTCCAATTACGCCATTTAAAAATTGTATCTGAACCCTCTTGAAGCAGAAAGCGGTCAGCAAAAGATTTCATTGTTCCAAATATCTTAGCATCATCAGCAAAGACCAAACAAGAGGAAATAAAGAGAG
This sequence comes from Dasysyrphus albostriatus, assembly GCA_946251815.1. Taxonomy (NCBI): domain Eukaryota; kingdom Metazoa; phylum Arthropoda; class Insecta; order Diptera; family Syrphidae; genus Dasysyrphus; species Dasysyrphus albostriatus. Next base: position 59,004,410 of record OX276337.1, on the reverse strand, counting down.
GCAAGTCATTAATAAAAAGTAAGAACAGTAGTGGACTAAGATGACTGCCTTGGGGATTTCTCTGGACCAATTTCGACATATTGAACACGATTTGTTAGATAACTCTTTAACTAGCTCAATAAATGACCATGAAAACCTTAATATTCCAGTTTTTTGAGCAGAATTAGGCTGACTTGGAGGGAATACAAAATTAAAAAACCGTTGGATGAAGTGTATCGAGCTAAAAGAAAATTATGCCGAGAAGAAAAAAAAGTCCCTTCTTTTAATTTTCAGGAACTTATTGACCCGCTCAGAACAGAACACAGATGTTTATAGCAAACAAACCCAGTGGAAACCCTTTTTATGAGCTATGAATAGAGCCCAATCGTTATGTTAAGTAGGTTTTGGTTTGAACTTTGGAATGCCTCTTCAACTTCTATTCTGAATCCGCATTTGAATGACAGATAAAATCCTTTAACACAATCGAATATCCTGCAGAAAAGAGGTCTACCATAGAATTGTTATAAAAATACATTAAATTTACCTTTGAATATCTTTAGATTATGAGGTCTAAAATCAGCCAATACTCTTGGTTAATTTAATTTGTATGCCAAATTCTAGTATTATTAAGAATTTTTTTTTTATTAAATCTACTTTAATCCTGACCACTGAAGTATGTATCGAGGTTGTTGTTTAAATTTGATGGAGATGAAAGGACCATCAGGTGATGGTAATATAATATAGGTAGGTAATAGGGTGTAGATTTTCTGAAACGTGACTAACTGATTTTCGTAAATAAAATGAACAGAATCCCAGATGTTTACAACTTAAGAGAAAATTTATATGTTAAATGTGTACGTGAGTCTTTATTAAGATTGAGTCACACGCAAAAGGGTCATATCATAGACTACAGTAGAATTTATGGAATAAGACAGTATTGACGCCTGAAATAGAGAGTTAAATCAGAGATTTAATGATCCTAATATGAAATCAGTCACCATTGAATAAAGGATGTTATATTTAAGACATCAGAGTAGCTACATGCATAGCACTTGAGTAGATTTTGGTGTTAATCGAATTGAAATAATCTTCTCTTTGTGTTTAGTTAAAAGTCTAAAACAGAAAATGTTATTTAAGGAAAACTATGTAGGTACATAATAAATTGATGCGAAGGAGTGAAAAGTTCCCACTTTACCACATAATTGGATTTGTGGACAATAGATAGTCTAATTCAAGATTAACAAGGCGTTAACTCAGTATAAAAATTAACTGAAAGAAATGTTCCAGAAGTTAACCCTTAAACGAGGATGGTATCACACTGGAACACAGATCTTTTTAAGAATCACCTCAAATTTAAGAATTCTAATTATAAATAGAATTTTTTAAACATCAGAAAAAATACTTACGATTCAATTACATAAAAGTTATCGCCATCATTTCCTTGTCGAATAATGTATTCTTCAGGTTGAACTCTTTTTTCAAACATTGCGTCCAGCACTTGGTTCATCTACAAAAAAAAAAGTACAATAGTATTAAAAAGTATCAATACCTATACTAAAAGATCTCTTAAGCTGAATACTATAAACAATTTAATATATTTTATGGCAATAACCTTAAAAATGTCTAAACATCATAATTTATTTAATCTTTTAGTGTAGGTACCTATGTGCATAGATATTTTTGCTCTGTTTTTACTCTTTGTAAATTTCTTTTCTGTTGAAAACTCTTCAGTCGTAAATGTTGTGCGAGCAAAGTTTTATCCATTAAAATCCCATTTTTAACACTATCTACTTCAGAACAAAAAAAAAAAAACAGAACTCAGGAACGAAACAGAACAGAGAAAAAAAAAGTTCTTAATTGGGAATTAAGAGTAAAAACATTTTTGTTTAAGTTTTTTTAAAGGAAGGCATAAAAAAGACCAAAAATTTATAACTTTTCTACTTAATGAAGGAATAGCTTTTCATCCCTTCCTTATTTAAAGGAAGAGGTCCTTTTATCTTTATTTCTTTTATCTTTTTTGTTTTAGGTTTTTTTTTTCTTAGGAATTCTTATGGTTATAAAGATAAAACATAAAGTTCTGAAATTTTGATTTAAAAACAAATTTTAAGAATTAAAAAAAAAAAAAAAAAAAAAAAACTTCAAACAGATATCAATTAGAAATTATTGAGGAAATAGCTTAAAGAAACCACAATTTTGATTGCTTTATTGTGTAAACATTTTGAAGGAAAATATTCAAAATTCGAAGGGTATAGGAGAGCTAGAAAAACAAAAGGTTAAAGTGAAAAAGTGAGAAAAGTAGATACATATACTATCTAGTAAATTTGTCCCCTGGTATAAAGCCAAATATTGGTGAGACGTGAAAGACCTTATAACACTTTTGGAATGTGGCAAGTGGTCAATTTTGAGCATGTGAGGTTATGTCACTTTCGAAAAACAACAAACACTTCTGACTGCCGTCGGGGTAGGTTTTTTTAAACAATATTTTGATAGCTTCTGAGCAATTTTTGTTGAAAGAGTTTTAAATAATTATCTCGAATTTGAAACATGTTAGAAGGCTAATTTTCAATATTTTAAGAGCACCATATAAGTAAAAAAGTAAGTAAGCTTATAGCCTTGGTGGAATTTTCTCAAAATCCTTTGCTCTCATGAAATAAAAAATGCACATGTAATTGCTTTTATGTTAAAAAAGCTCAGAATTTTAAAAATAACAAATATAAAAACAACATTGATGTTATGAAAGAAGAATAGAATTCGTTCTTTGAAATTGCTAAAACAACTCTTTTAAACTACTTGAGGTGAAAAAATAATGATTTCTTGAAAAATATGAATTAATGCAAAAATAAAATGCATTACTGGGTCGCACGTACTTGATTATATGTTCAAAAGACTGAGAGTTTAAGACTATTGTACATAGATAAACCAATGGAAATTATGAGAGACAAATATTTCTAAAAAATCAATACGAGATTTGTGGAAGAAATAATACCAAAATTTATTGACTTTTATTTTAAAGAATTCGAAAATATTCATGATTTGGTATTATAATTTTTTTTTGTGAAATAATATGAATTTAGGAGCGAAAGTCCTTTAAGAAATATGATGATCTTATGTACATAAATTAAAAAGAAGTATTTTTTTTTTTTTTTTGAAAATGGGCGGGTTAGTGGACGCAAATTATTTTAAATTAATTTCTTATCCTATTTTTGATAATGCCGGAAAATTTTATCAAAGTTCAGATTTGAAAGCAGAGACTGAAACTTGATATAAGAATAAAAAACAAAATCTTCAAAAAACACACAAAAAGTGGGAGTGACAAGAAAACATTGTATGGGTGAATTATTTAAAAGAACATTATATTTAAAATATTGTGAGAATATAGCCCAAGTTTCCTTCAATTTTAGGATTATTTTAGGTTATCTTAAAAAGTGGGTGTGTCAGTGGGCGGAAATTTTGTCTGGTGATGTGTTATGACATCTTTTATTATATCTGTAAGTTTCATGAAAATCGGTTGAGTTGTTGAGATTGTATTGAATTATGACTGCTTCCCCATAAAAACGGAATCGCTGTGCGCCAGTGCTGCCTTCTAAGTTCTTGATTAAATAAGATTGTATGAAAAAAAATCAAATCAAATCGTTATAGGGATTTTCCGAAAAAAAAGTTAAAAGCACGACTGAATTGCAATTACTTGCACTTATATTCAAGTTGCTTAGAATTAAGAAATATTAAAATATGAAAGTAATTAGGTATAGAAAAAATATTAACAAATATGTAAAAAGGATTTAAATCGTTCTGTTAATGGAATAACCAACTTCGAATAAGTCACATCTCGCATATTTTGACAAATACGTTTTTTCATAACAATGTAATCCTTATGCTTTCCTGCACCTATTATTCTCAAGAAAACTTCATATTTAGTATTAGTTCTTCTGTTATTAACATTGTTTAACCAGAAATAATTTCCAATTGGTCAAAACTCTAAGAGATGTGTTCTATTTTATTGCATTAAAAATACTTAGAACGAAAAGTAGCTAGAAAAGAAGATACCTAAAATAAAAATTTCCTTAAATTCTGTGTACTCAATTCCTTTAATTTCGAAAAGGTCACATCTCATAAATATTAATTATCAAAAAATATATATAAAATAACGACCGATTGCTTACTCACTCTAAGATGTAATTCAAAAATAAATTGAATTACTTTAAAAAGTATGCTAATTGATTACTTAAAAAATATGACTATGTGCATATATTGGGCATTCCATGCCAAATCGGACAGTTTGAAAAAAATTAATTTTTGATTTTCCTAATTTTTTATATTTTTAGTATTCATCGATAGACACTTCCTGGTAAGGTTTGAGATTTTTTTGATGGCCCGTTCAAAAGATATCGAATTTTGAAAAAATCGCTCTTTTTTGATTAATTGCTCATAACTTTCTTAATAATGGTCCAAATTGAATATTTCTTTTTCAAATAGAGCTTTTCTAGGAAAATAAAATTTTGTTAAATTGTAAAAAAAAAAAAATGGTAAAATGCGTGTCGTGAATTGACGAAAAACTCGAAATTATGATCAGACTTGTTATTACGATGATAGGGAAGACGCAAAACCTACAGGCTACAGGCTAAATTTAAACTATAAACACATTGGTTTTGGTCATTCGCCCTCCACGTTTCACTTTTTTTTAGAACCAATAACAACCGCCTTCGATTTTTTTTTGTAACTTTACAAAATTTTATTTTTGTGTTTTTTTTCTAGAGGTATAGAACTTTAACTTGGCAACACTTTTTTAACAGGCGGCCATTTTGTCAGCTGTCAAGTTATTTACTTTAGTTTGATTTGGCATTTCAACATGAATAGACTGACGCCTGAACAACGCTTGGCATAAAATAAATGACAGAGCTAACTGGTATTAGATTTTGTCATTAAAATGAAGCCATGTAAAGGCACACATTTAGCAAATAATGACAGAACAAAATAAAGAATGAACTTGCTCATTCCTTGCCAGTATGATGACAGAGCATAAGAACGCCATTATTTCGCCTTCGTGTAAATGCTTGTCATTGATGATTTAATTTGATTTGACCATTATTTTGCCACTTTAATGTCTTTAATGTCGTGAATTAATGGCAGTTTGTCACTCGTGTAAATCCGGAAATCCATCCACAAAAACTGACTGTTTAGAGTGCTTTATGGGTAAGTGGAATAATTGGTCTATACTTTTTTAAATACGATGCTGGCCAGAACGTTACGGTCAATGGTGACCAATATAAAGCTATGATTACTGACTTTTTCGTTCATCAATTGAACAAGCTTAAGTTTCTACAAGACGGCGCAACATATCACAAAGCTGGTACCACAATTGATTTATTGAAGGAAAAGTTTGGTAACCCTATAGTTTCACGTCACGTACCCATGAATTGGTCTCCAAGATCGTGCGATTAAGCGCCGCTTGACTATTTTCTGTGGGAAAATGTGAAGTCGCTAGTCTACGCCGATAAGCCCAAAACGATTGACCACCTGGAGGAAAGCATTCGCCGGGTTATTGCCAATAAACAGCCACAAATGTTGGAAAAAGTCATCGAAAATTGGACCTCCGTTTAAGACAACGTCCGAGCCAGTCGTGGCGGTAATATGCAAGAAATCATATTTAAATAATAATGCCAGAAGATAACATTTTGAATAAACAATTTAAAAAAAAATCGTCTCTGTTTTATTTTATTTCAAAGTTATATACACCTCTAAAAAAGTTAGCCTTTAGTAGGTACCACCCAAAGAACCATATTTTTGATTTCCGATTTCAAAAAGTTTATTTACTACTGTGTAGCTAACTTTTCAAAAAATTCATAATTTTTTTAGAGCTCAATATTTCGAAAACCACACCGGCGATTATTTTGAAATTTGCTATTTAACAGTTTTTAATACTTCTTAAAATATTTTGAAATAAATGTTTTTTAATGCAAAAATAATTATGTATAATCAAAAATAACCATACAAGACTCAAAAAACCGTAATTTTTTGGCACAGCTAACTTCGAATAACAAGAAAGTCAGAAAGCTATACAGCACATCGTGGGCGAGTAAAAAAATCACGTCCGACATTTTTTGATAGATATTCCAGTTGCAGGTGCAGCTCCAATTACAGCACTCTATTCTGGTCAGGTAGTTACCATAGTTTCGGAGCAAGTTGACCCATTACAAGTCAGACCGCAAATTTAAGAAAAAACTATCTTAACACTCATATATTTAAATTTTAATATTTTATTAATAAAGCTTAAAAGATGATCTATCTAAGAGAACTTAGAACTATTCGACCTGTCTCTACTTTGTTTGTACAAAATAAAATAAAAATGTTGAGTCTACTACCCCAGTCTCCCCTAAATCCCATAGAATGTTGTTTTTTATTTCAAATTTTGTCATTATTATTGTCTGGTCGGATTTAAATAAATTTTTTTTATAGGAATACTATCAAAAAGTAAAAATAATAGTGCATATTAAAATGTTCATAAAAATATTTGGCGAATAAATTAAAAAATCACAAAATGAATTTGAAAAATCGATATTACAAAATTATATTTTTTTTTTTTCAAACCTAATTTTTATCTGCATAATAATAAAAACTAAAAATGGTCACACCAAAATAATAATATTAAAAAAATGGTATCTTTATTGTAAAGTATTATTTTTTTAAAAAACTGCTGCAATGATTTTCCAAATTTGTTTCATAAAAATTCAAATTTATTAAATAAAAGGAAACCATTAAAATAATTATTTTAGCATTTAAAAGAACGAATTCCTGCTTTTAACCATTTTTCTCTCGCCATAATTTTCTCATTTTTATATTACTCGTTATTATCTTGAACATAAGAACAAGAACGTGCGACCTAGTTGTGCATTTTATTTTAGAAAGATTTTGGTAAGCTTGATGAAAATCTAAACCAGTTGAGATATTGAAGAAAAACGTCGTTGGTGGGCGTTACGTTGCAGTCGAGTGGCTGCGTAGGGCTTCTGTAAACTGGCCTACGTAACAATGGCTTCATTAATATTTTTGTAGGTAATTTTCATTATTTATAGATTTTACCTCCTACTGAGTTTTGATATTTTTTTAAAAATAAAACTTAACTGATTGAATTATAAAACAAATACGAGTCGAGTATGAATGTATTTTTATTATTATTTTTAAGTGCAATTTTTCTGATTGCAATTCACTCTCTATTCTATGTATAATAAAACTAATTTAATCAAATGACCGTGAATAAGACAATGTTCAGTTCATATTGCAGTTTTTATCATTTTTTTTTTATTGCAAACAACTATCACCACTTATATTTATTTCCATACGCAAAACTAGTTCGTGTATATACTTGAGTATGGAACAATTTTTGTATGCAAAAATCGTACGCCCGCTGTGTTTTTCTTGACGTCACTTGTCCCTCAGAGAAATATTGAAAATTATTTTAACCCAGCTCAGAGTTGATCTGCTCTTCTCTAATTAATTTAATTTCCTCAATCTTCATATAGATTTATTTATGCTCCCATGTTGGATGTTTTAATTGTAAACATTATTACATCTAACTTGGTTTAAAAGGGATGTTTTGTGGTGGGAAGGTAGGTATGTGTACTATACGCACGTCTGTCATAATTGACTTTTCAAAACTTCAACCCCCCAACAACATAAATAATAACATCATCAACAACAACAACAACAAGAATTACAACAAATATAAGACTATACGTTGATTCCTGTTATACAGGAAAACCATGAAAGAGGAACAGGAAAGGGCCCTTATTTTTCATCGACTTCATCCACATAGGGTGGAAGACTAGGTGCAAGCTATATAACCGACGAGTAGTCAGCCTATACGGCATAGCGGCATAGATAGTAGTTTTCACAAATAGAATTGAATGGCGATGAACTTTTATAATATGCGCAGTGCACACTGCGAGTCATTCGATTGAGGTGGTCTTATTTGAATGAGCTTTCTTCGCGATATACAGAAACCTGTTGAAGTGTCTCATACAAATTACAGCTCCATTAATAATACAAAAAAAAACATCCCCTTTAATTGTTAGCTGACACACGGATATAGAACTTGTCTGGTTTGATAATTTTCTTATTAAACGTATATTTTTGCTTTATGACATTGAAACGACATTCAGTATTATATGAATAAATATAACGAATATCGTGAGGAATGACCCTTTTGTTTTAAGGTCATTTGGCATCACTTTCAACTGACTAAGTCAAAGCTGTCAAATTACACTGGAAAAAAAATTTCCAGATATAAGAGCTAGCCTCAGAAACATCAAGACAACACATTTGAACACGAATCTGGATTAAATTGAGCCAACGAGAAGCACATAGTTTGACATTAGATAATAGATAGTGCAAAGGTAAAATTAGTTGTTTGCAAAATTTAAGAGAAAAATTAAAGTGATTTTAAATAGGAAACGTTCACTTTACATTTGAATTGAGAATAAATTAGTATTACGTGGTTGGTATTGAGAAAAAGAAAAATAAAAAAAGTTACTCCCGAATCATAAAATACGATTCTTTATCGATCTTCTTACGAACCATACAAAATATAGTTCCTCAACGATAGTAATTTCGATCAATACAAATTTATAGCTCGCTCACGAAAAAATTATATTCTTTTTTGTCTGTATCTCTCATTTGTGAGAGATTGGAAAAAAATGGAGTTAAAATCAGTGCTGTCGACTGTACTACAATTGCAACCTAGTGCGTACTGTCGTACTGCTCACCTCTATTTTGTACTGCATTTTGCTTTTTGTATTGCGCCTTTTTGTATGGTTTTTTTTTAAATTTATTGTTCACAATTAAATGTATCGAACAACAATTGCAATGGTATTTCTTTTCATATTTTTATTAAACATTCCATTTTCGTTTGTAATTTGTTTGTTTTTGAATTGTCTAAAAAGAGTATTTTTGGTGAATTTGTATGTATTATCAACTATAAGTACAGTCGATCTCGTACTGTGGAAGTGTGTAGACGTTTTCGGCTTCCCAGTTAATTTAAACTAATTATTTCGGAGTGACGTAGTCAAATTCAGTTTTAAGCAAGCAGATATTAATTGTGTTAATAGCACAGAGGAAGAGGTGGCAGACCCACAACCTGAGGATCACGGGTTCGAGTCCCAGTCGGGGAAAAATTATTTAGCTGCTTTTTTCCATAATCGAGAAGTCGAAAACTTCATCGAGTGGGAAAAACAGCAAATGGCATCGAACAACACGGCGGGGACATCGAAAGGTGTCCCAGCAACAACAACAAAGCCAGCTATGGCACCACCAGCAAAAGCCGTAGCAGCAACAACAACAACCAAGCAAGCGATGGCACCACCAGCCACGCCATCAACAAGTGCCGTAGCAAGAACGGCACAACCACCAACGGCAACAACAGCCGACATTAAAAACAAGAGGAGGAAGAGGATTAGCTGTGCGCCGAACCTCGTGAAGCGCCGCTCCACCATCACCTCAGCCCAGCTGCCAGCTGGGGTGAAGGAGACGGCGCGCACAGCCAAAACCACAGCAGCAGCAAAAATACAAGAACAATTGGATACCTCGCCATCCGACGATGACATCGAATATATGTCAGAGGGTGGCGAGGGATTGTATACAACGGGGGACAGCAACAGCAATCTGCTTGTTGACCTCACTTCACCAGAGGCGTCCTCCGAAGAGGAAAACGAGGCGCAAGAATTGGACGAGCAGGCCATCAGCCAAAAAATAGATGTCATTCGGGGGGAGATGGAACGTCTCAATGCCATCGTGACCCCACTGATAGAAGCGCTCAGACAAAAGCAAGAAGCTCGACGCGAAAGGGAGAAGCAGGAGCGCGAGCAGAAAAAAATATTACAGGCGCCACAAAAGACAGCGCCACAGCCTGAGCTGCCACCGAAAAGCCAGCAGCCAGAAGAACAGCAACAGCAACTGCCACAGCAAAACCAAAATAAGCAGCAACAATAACAGCAGCCAACGAAACAACCACAGCAGCAGCCGAAGGAACAACGGCAAAAAAAGAAAACAACACAGCAGCAGCAGCAGCAGCCACAGGAGCGGAGTCAGCAGAAGCGGAACGAGCAGCAGCAAGGAGAACACCAGCAGCAGCCACAGCCGCCTCAAAATAAAAAAGAAAAGGTGCCACCAATTAACACCTATAAAATGGAGCTACAGGAAACCATAGACCTGTGTAAGTCGGCCATAGGCCAAAACTTTTTTATTAAAAGATTAAGCAAAGATAGACATGCTATCCACTGCTCCACAGTGGAGCAGCACAAAATAATAAAAGAATTATTAAAGAAATCCACTACTGAGTTCTTCAGTTTTACCCCCAAAGTGGATAAATACCAAACGGTCCTCTTGAAGGGCATAGATTCCTGCACGGAACCACAGGTGCTCTTAAATGAGCTCCGTCAAAAAGCGAGCGACGATCTCGACTTTATCGGGGTCAAGCCGTTCGTTACAGTCAGAGCCAGACGGGAGAAGCGGTCTTTGCCGTTCTTCCTAGTCCAGCTATCGCCCAGCAGCAAACTGGATAGGTTGAGAAGTATCTCCGTTCTCAACTACCAGGTTGTAACTTGGGATAAATTAAAGAGAGGCGGCGACATGCTTCAATGCAAGCGCTGCCAAAGGTTTGGCCACGCTGCAGCAAACTGCGAAATGCAGTCACGCTGCGTTAAGTGTGGTGAGGACCACATTAAGGGGGAGTACAAGCTCGGTGAAGAACGGGTCGAAGACATGACCCAGCTTAAATGTGCACTTTGCGGAAAAGAGGGGCACCCTGCTAATTATCGGGGTTGCTCAGCTTTTCAGCAAATAAGAAACAACAAAGCGGCTAAGCAGACAGCGGTAGAGATACGCCCATCAACGCGTGCCAGCAACGCCCGTTAATCCCCAAATTTCCTACGCCCAAATGGCGGCAGGAAGGGGAAAAACGGTACAGCCTGCAGCTAAGGCAGCCCAACCGGCCCTAGTGCCAAAGGCGCCGGACGCTCAGGCCGAAATAAGAAGCATGTTGCTGGCAATTCAAGGCCAGTTTACAGGACTTCACAACCAGATAAAGGAGCAGGCGACTAGGGTAGACTATCTCTACTCTGTTTTGCCTAGCTTAACGCAAATTAGAGGTTAAAGGCGCGCTGTCGGAGAGGCCTCTTAGGATCCTTGCTGTGAATGTAAATTCACTGATTAGGACCGAACGTAGAGCTAATCTTTTCCAATTGTTGAAAGACCAAAGTCCAGATGTGTTTATGGCCAGCGAAACTAAGCTGAACCAGAAACATAAGTTGACTAACAACAATTACAATATCGTTAGAAGAGATCGACCCAACTCCACTCAAGGGGGGGGCGTCGCAATCTTTATACGAAAAGGCATTAATCATAAAGTTATATACAATAGTGATCTGCGCAGATTTCGGCTGTTAGAGGCGTGCATCGTATGCATTCCTCTCCAACAGGGGAAGAGAATGTATGTGATCGCGGCTTATGCACCGGCATCACCTCAGCCAACTGATTTTATGACAGAGCTTGAAAAACTTTTTGAGTGTCTACGCTTGAGCTTGGAAGAAAATTACTTTCTCATGGCCGGTGATTTGAATGCCAAACACCAAGATTGGGGAAATCAAATTCAAAATCAAAGAGGTATTCATCTTTTCAATTGGATGAGTCGAAACAACACTGAGTATGGTGTCGACCTGCTGGCTACGGATCGGCCATCGTTTCCAAGAAGCGGTGCCTATCTGGATCTATTGCTAATAGACGCAAGACTGACAATTACTGACACTGTGGGTCAAAGACCAAGAAACTGTTTACGAACGATCGAGTACGACAGTGATCACTGCGGACTCGCCGCCGTAATACAGCTTCCGAACGAGCTCGTGGAGTTGGATGAGTATGTACCTGTGCATACTTACAATTACAGTAAGGTGCGCTGGCCACGCTTTACCAACGCCTTATCGAGCGAAATCAGTTCGAATAACATATCCCCACCAAATGACAGGAATTTGACAAATAACGAAATAGACCAATACTTAGATCAAATGGACGAAACAATCAAACGAACAATGAACAGAACAATACCGAAATACAAACAACGGGACGCAACCGACATGTATCGGAACGTGACCATTGACGCACTACACAGACAAAAAAGTGGACTGCTGACAAGACTAAAACTCTTGTACCGACGGTTTACTGACCCTCACCATCTGGAGATTAGGACACTGAAGTCGTCGATCAAAAACATCAACCAACTAATTAAAGAGAACTATCGGTTGTCAATTAATTTGTATTGGGACAACAAAATTCGGGCCGTTAATGCTAGCGACCCGAGCATGTTTCCGCAAATTAACAAGATATTTAGAAGGAATGATCAGAACGATCTTCCGTGTCTCAAGCTTCAGAGAACGACAGACAACAGAGACGTACTTCTGACAGCAGGAATTAATCCAGAGGACGCCGTCTTGGACGATGACCTCTTTATTGTCGAAGATCCGCAGGAGAAAGTGGAGGCTGCTTTCCAGCAAGTGTACAAGGTGAATGCGTGCATTCGCCCCAATCATGACCTGGAAAACAGAGCCTTGCTCCATCACTTCTACCTTCGGAATGACATCACGCAATGGCGATCAGAGAACCTTGGTTTCACCGGGTTCAATGAAGATCATTTGGCAAACGCCATAATCGCCGAGCGAAATGGGCCCAGTTTCCTGTTAATTACGAAGGTGGAGCTCCAGCTCACCTTCGATTCATTAAAGAAGAAGAAGTCAGCAGGAGTCGATGGCATATCCAACGTTGTACTTCGACATTTACCTCAAGAAGCAGTAGACATTTATACCACTCTGTTTAACAACGCTCTGAATAATGCATATTATCCAGTGCGGTGGAAGACAGCTGTGGTGCATCCTCTCCCGAAAAAGGGAAAGGACAACTCCAATCCGGCGAATCTCCGGTCGATAAGTCTTCTTCCGAGTATCAGCAAGGTATTCGAAAAAGTTATCAATAGAGCTCTGTCTAAGTGGGCAGAGGACAATAATATCATACCGGACAATCAGTTCGGTTTTAAGGCGGGACATGACACCATTCATGCCGCGTCGAAACTCGTTTCTGATGTCCAATGGAACAAATCTAAGAAGCAGTGTACGGGTGCCTGTCTGGTTGATTTGGAAAAGGCCTTCGACACCGTATGGTTAGAGGGTCTTTATCTAAAGCTGACCAGACTTGGCATTAGTAAACCACTATTGTATATGCTTTATGATATGCTCAATGGCAGAAAGTTTGTTGTCAAAAGTGGCAATGTAACTTCTGCCACAACCTTTAATATTAAAAATGGTCTTCAGCAGGGAGCGGTCAACTCGCCGATTCTATTCAGCATTTACACCAGCGATCTGATAAGTAGTCTAACTCAGGCAATTGCGTATGCCGACGATCTAATTGCGTACAGAACAGCTCCAAAAGTCGAGGTCATCAGGATTCTTTTGCAGCGTGACTTCGACAAGATTCAGCAATATTGCGATGACTGGAAGTTGAAAATCAACTTTCAGAAATCAGAAACTATCTTGTTTAGGACTCCGTTGCTTAGAGCCACAAGGGATACGAGAAAGAACTGGCGCAAGCTGGTGATCGTAGGGCCAAATGGACATCCACTGGCGAGTAAAAGTGTAGTAAAGTACCTTGGCATCTGGATGGATCAGTATTTGTATTTCGACAGACATATAAATACTGCTCTGGCCAGGGCTAGGGGAGCCTTTGCCCGGACGAAACGGTTGTTTTATAGCAGCCGGCTTGACAGCAGGGTGAAGGTGATTTGCTACATGGCCCTTATGCGGCCGATGATTGCCTATGGATGCCCGGTTTGGTTCAACGTTGCCCCATCTCAAATGGAAAAGATTCGGGTGTTTGAGACGAAGTGTCTTCGACGCTGCCTTGGATTGCACAGAACACCAGAATCGGAGTACAAACACTACTATTCCAACCTGGCTCTATACAACGGGGCCAACATAAACAGGATAGATAATTTCTTGCTGAAGCTTATTCGAGGTCACATTGCAAGAGCGATGTCCTCGACTAACAGCTTAATTTTCGGGGCTTATTACCCCAACAACGAATACTACGAGAGTGTGCGTCTAAGCGGCTTTATTCCGCCCGATGCATTCCTCCACCTAGACAGTCGAGGGCTGATCCAGGATAGAGCGGCGGTTCCGCTAATCTACCACGTCGGCCGTAGAACTGTAGATCGGCGGCTCCTTTACAGTCGAGACGTCCTCGCACAAGACGGAGCTGAGCACCTTCGTTTCAGTAGGACTGTGTCCGAACGGGACCGAAGAGATAGGGTAAAGCAGGAGAACCAGTTCTGGTGGTTGAAAAACGAAGATGAAGTTCCTTCAGACATTTAATAGTTGACCTTGCTATTTTCTCTTGTATGGCCGACTTACATAGGTTTAGGTAGTTAGTTTTAAGTAGGGACAGTCAGGGTGGCACCAAAAAAAAAAAAAAAAAAAAAAAAAAAAAAAAAAAAAAAAAAAAAAAAAAAAAAATATAAAACATACGAAAACACCAAAAAAATTATAAAATCAACAAAAATACAAAAAAATTATAAAAACCGGAAAATGCTTGCTGTGGCTGTTCTAGTTTGTAAGTAGCTTATAAGTAGGTTGTAATTAGTTTAAAATTAGTTGTAAGTAGTTTTAAGTAGTTTTAATAAGCTTTAATTTAGTTTTATGTAGTTTGTAAGTTTTATATAAAACCAACAAATAAAGACATAGATACCGAGTTTTTTTGTGAAATTCTTCTCGGTAAAAAATAAAACCGACCTGGATTTAGTATTAAGATAGTTCTTAGGCCGAAAGGCATTAGCATTAAGTTACTCTAGTTTAACTTAGAGCGCCCGACTGGGGCCAGTAAGTTAGTTTTAAGATATTGATAAGTAGGCTAGTTTTTATGAATTTTTGTCTAGCTTTAAGATAGTTCTAAGATAATTGAAAAATAAAAATGAATTTATATAAAAATCAACTATAAGTACTAAGCAAACGGCAATCTGTGTCTCAGTGTGTCAGTGTAAGTGTTGTCTTTCCACTAAATTTGACTCTTTTTTTTTTAGTTATAGGTACTTCAACTCCTTTTCAGGTTTTTTTTTCTGAGAGAATTTTATATCAGCCAAAGATCTCGAAACATCCTATACAATAGCATTTTTTAAAATAACCATTTTTATAATTTTAGACATTTATTTCAAGGCTTCAAGCTGAAAAAAAATTAAGTGGTTTTTGTATGTGTCCAAATGTTATGATTTTTGAAACAAAAACAACAATTTTGGACACAGAGTGCATCAGGTAGCCAAAAACTTAAACAAAGAAAACGAAAATATTGCGTATTGCTTTTGTCTTAAAATTTTGGAATTATTTTTTGGAATGTATTGCCCTGATCGTTTATAAAACGACAGCACTGGTTAGAATATTGTTCTCTCACGATAAGGATCTAAAAAGATTAGTAAATGGAATCATTTTTCATCAAAGAGCCATTCAGTACGGTTGTGAAGTGATTTGTTTTTTTTTTTTTTTTTAAATAAATTTTTGTTGAAATGTGGCAAGTTAAATATTTGTCTTATGATAAAGAAGCTAGAGCTAGTAAAACGTCAAAAAAAGTTTGTCCCAACCCTGTCAAGCCATTCACTGTCAAATTCTGTTGAAGGATGGGTTTGATGTCGAGGCAATAAAAAATTCTAAGAAATCATAAATTTCCTCACAGTTTTTGTTTACTGTTAAAGAAAAAGAAATTCCTTGACATTTGGATATTTTCAAAACAGGCTGTTTCAAAAATATGTCAATATTTTGCAGCATCGTTGTTCCATGAGCGATTTCATTAAAATTCACGTAGGTTATAGCCTAGACAGAATTTTAAAAAAATATATTTTCAAAAAAAATATCTGTATTCCGTAATTTACTTTCCTTCGAGCGATTTAAATGAAATTAATACAGCTGATTGTTGAGACCGAATTATAAAAAATTTCAATATTTTGCAACTTCGTTTTTCCTTTAGCAATTTCAATTAATTTGACTTAATATGTGATTGCTGATATAGAAGTTGCTATCACCTGTGTCAATTCAATTGAAATCTATCGAGAAACAACGAAGATAAAAAATATTGACATATTTTTGAAATACCCTGTTTTGATTATTTTTTTTTTTTTCAAATTTCGTGTCAGCTATCACCTGTGTCAATGGAACAACAAAGTTGCTAAATTATGACATTTTTTTAAAACATTGTGGAAAATATTTTAGTCTTTTTTAAATTTGTGTTTGGACGAATTTGAACAACAAATTTAAGTCTCATGTGTCAAATTACAAGAAAACTATTTTTTATCTATCTACCCAAAAAACAAGTGTGGAAGTGGGTGGAAATCAAACATTTAAAAATAATATGCTTAGTAAAACAACAGATAGCTTGTTTTCCTGTTAAGCAATTTCCATTTATGTATGTTCATAAAAAGGGGCGTGGAAGTGAGCGGGTTTTCTTTAAATCAATAAGACGCTTTTTGTTACAAATTTCAATTTCCCCGAAAGGTACAAGAAGGGTCAGCTGAAATTTTGCATGTGGCTAGATAAAAAGTAGAGGTTCAAAATTCTGTTCATAAATGCTCACGATCTATTCATTTTTTTTGTGGTTCTATTCAAGCCTCAAAAACTCTTCCAAAAAGGTATTTTTTTTAAGCCTAGTTTACAGTTCCCATTCGAAAAAAAGTAGAAACTCCCAAAACAATTTTCCACCTATTATGTGAAAAAAATTGTTTAGTATTTTAGGCAAAAATGTTTGCCTTGGCCTAAATCACACATAGAGTTAATAATTTGAAAATCTCGAAATTAAAAAAATTCTCTTTATACAATCACGCAGTAACATTTTCGCTTAAACAAAAAAACTCAACATCTTATTTATTTATAAAAAATATATTTTGTATTTATTAGCTGCAATCTAATTAAATTTTGCGAGGTTTTCTTACTTCTGCAAAATAAATCGAACAACCTACGTGACCATAATATTAATATTCACGATTGTTATTGTTTATGTTTTAATTGTTGTTCAGAACAAGAAAGGCGCCATACAAATTATAGGTACATCAAGTTGTTACGTAGGGTAAATTTTTTAAAGAAAAAGTTTTTGATTTTCGAGTTTCTTTGTTCGGTTCGCAGGATTTTTTGATTTCACTTCGCCACCTAGAGCGATGTTACTGATGTAAAATTTGAATTAGCGCAATTTTAATTTGAGCGATGTTAATATATGCGATGTTAATATATGCGATATTTTAAATTGCATAATTTCGGTTGATATTTGCGAGATATTTTGGTGCGAGATGTACATAATGTATATGCAAGATTGCTCAAAGCATGTATTATTAAATTGCGGGATTTCATTTTCCGAAGTTTTTGTTAAAAAAAAATGTAAGATTTCTGTTTGGAGGATTTTGCTTTATTTATAGGGGGCACGGGCAATTGTATAATTTGCAAAAATTACTATGCAATTACTCAAAAACTTTTTAAGTTCACAAACCAGTTGTTTTTAGCTTCTCCGACGATTACATGTGCTATGGTGTTGGGTTTATCGCACAGAGCAAGTTATTTATCAAGCTTCATCAACAGCAGACAAACATATAATTAATTATTTTTGTTCAAAGTATTTAAGGGCGGATGGATAGACACATGTTATCAGTTAGTTATCATATCACTATAAGGCATTGCATTAGTTGTAGATGATAATTTATGTTGATAAAGTTCAAATGGAGTTTAGATCTATAATTAATTTAGATTAATCGTTTGTTTTGGTTTAAATATTTTTCAGTTTAGAAATTTTATTGTTGATTAATGATAACTGTAATAAAGAGTGTCCCAAAATTTTCATTTGCCAATTCTTGTGTTGTAAAGTGTTGGTAACCCTACAAAAAAAACAACGTCACAATTGACAGTTAAGAGTTATGGCCTTTTCAATTGGCAATTCGGAAGAATTCTGCGATCCCGAACGTCAATAAAACAAACAGACACATGCAGTTTGATTCTTAAGTTTTGTATCCCCTTATTTGTGAAACTTCACATGCGGATGCCGAAACAGTTCTTTACATTTGGGAACTTGGCGGACATAAGTATGGGTGAGTATGATAATATTCAATAAGGAAAATGGAAAAATAATATTAATAAGAGGCAGTAAAATTTATGAAATTTACTTATTTTTAGCAAAAAGTTAACGTTTTGCAATATTTGTCAACACTTTGAGAAGAACTGTCATTCTGGGTTCTACTAAACACTCAGAAGGGTTTCCACGTATTCCGCACACAAAGTAATCTGGGAATAACTCTAGACGCGAAATTGAAATGGAAGCTGCAAAAGAAATGCGAAGGGTTAAAAAGAAAATTAAGAGATATGAACTCGTTACTCGGTAAATATTCAAAGCTTAGTATTGAAAATAAGTTGATTTTATACATGCAGGTACTTATGGACTTATGGTAAACAGCTCTGGGGTTGTACCTGCGAGACAAACTTAAATAACTTACAAACTTTTGAAAACAAATTGCTTGGTCATTTGTAAATGCTCCGTGGTATATAAGAAACGAAGATCTTCACAGGGATTTCGGGATTTCTACGGTTCGGGACGAAATAAAAAGTTTTGCGCGAAAACATAGAAATTGGCTATAAGAACAGGCTAATTCAACGATTATTGCCATTCTTGACGAGTCACTGAATTTAATACGCGCACCGTCTGCGAAAAACAACGCCTTTTGACTTGGTACAGTGAATAAAACCCGCTTTAAAATCGAGAAATAAGTAGGAATTTTCACTGGAAAGTAACCTGCAACACGTAACTTGATTTCGTTAAAAATAAATTGCTAGATAGTTTTAGTTGCAATCGGGAAGAGGAGGTTCATTTAGTGTAGTTAGAATCTCACACACCTATATGAGCACGCGTTTTTCGGTCCTCGTTGAGCCTTATGCAGGTTTTGCACCTACCCACGGGAAAATAAATTATTTTAAAAAACCCATTCACAGATCGAGAATTGATCCCCTGGGAAGCTAAGAATGTGATCATTTAACTAAATAAAGCGAGATGATCCTAAACTTATGGTCCACATAGACTAGTTCGTTTGCGAACCAGCTTGTACTTTCTGTGAATTTTCTCATATTTGCTATTGAAACCTGCGCCCGTCCACTTCTGAAACAAACCTGTTTCTGAAATAACAGAGGCAATTTGTAAGGAGGTTTCGACAACCGCAGAGCAGGTGTTTAACTATTTCTTCGTCCTCTTGACGGGTCTTACAGAAATCGGGAGTGAATACACAGTCTAGTGGCCATTAAGCCAATGGCGCAATGACCCGTTAGTATCCCTATGAAATTTCTAATATATTTTGTATTCCTTTATTAATTTTAGGCCATAAACTTTTAGGTAGTACCTCGTGGCATAATGGTTAGTGTTTAGGACTGTTATACCAAAGTACAAAAAACAAAAATGTTTTTTCCGAGATACTGCCTCTTGCGAGGAACTGACAAATCCTTCAGAGTTTGACTTGGTAGTGTAATATTATTCAGTATGCATTGGCATTTTTCTACTACCTTCGAGCTTATAGTTTCACTGGCTATTGCTTTGATAGCAGCTTGGCTGTCTACGAAAAACGTCATCTCCGACGAGCTCAGTTTTTCTTCACATCATCGTCACATCAAGTCATCAAGTCCGGCCACTGTGTCATTCCCTTGCAAGATAGACCCGTGACCATGAGTTCTATAGTTCCAAGAGCTCATTTCGAAGTCGAAGTGCTCTTATTTGGTCCTCCAGGGCTGGAATATATAGAATAATTTTCAGCCCTGCTTATGGCGTAGACCTCTGTGCCCCCGTAATTTCTATACAGGCTTGTCTCTGTACCTTTTTCAGGTTTTTGAGATAGCTAAAATTTTCAACAGCCTTCCACCAAACGATCGAATCATAAGTAAGTATGGGACGATCACCATGTAATCGACTTTACGATCTGCAGCAGGGCTGTGTCAATCAGGAACGATTCGATTTTTTGATCTATTCATCTAAAAGTATCGATGATAGAAATCACAAATTATCACTGCAATCGAACCCAATCTCAATTATTTCAATTATTCACGATTTTCACCCCCATCTCAATCATTTGTGAAGAATCTCAATTTTTCGTATCAATCTTTTCAAAAATGTCAGAGTTCTTAGAGGTTTTTTATAGTCCATCGACATAGTAACAATTTTTTAATGGAATTCGACAGTTTATAACTTGACAAATAGGAGACAAGCTATATTTTGACAGAAAGTGTGTACTTCAATCCAAATTTTACCAAATTTCACCAAATTGCCCTAAAATCATCTATTTCCAGAGCAGTAAATGTTATTAAAAAAATTCTGATTTTTTAGAAGTTTCTAATCCATTTAGATCGCAGCCATCCTTCAATGGAATTTGCAGTTGATGGCTTGACAGGGGAGCAACTATATTTTGACAGAAAAGGTGTATTTCGATCCATATGTTTCCCAATTTACCTAAAATCACCTTTTTTCCGGAGCAGTTAAAATTCTTCAAACACGTCTGATTCTTAAAGCTTTTTTAATCCTTCGACATCGTAGCCATCCTTTAATGTAATTTGATAGTTGATGGCTTGACAAATAGGGAACAAACTTTATTTTGACGGAAAAAGTGTATTTCGATCCAAATATCAATCAATTGCTCAAAAATCACAATTTCCAGGAGCAGTAAAAATAATTGAAAACTTTTTTATTTCTTACAAGTTTTTTAATCCTTCGATATTTTAGCCATAATCGCATAACCCACCGTGCACCGAGTATTTTTTTGCATGTGTAAAAAGCACAAAGTGCTTTTTTCAATTTGTGCTCTGTTACCTGTGCATATTACCTCGGATCCCGAGACCGTTTTGTGTTGCCCTTGAAGTTCAGATTCCATAATATGGTGGTAATGGTAGATGCAAGCCCCATATCAAAATTACTATTCCGTTTGCACAGGCCACAATTTAAATGCCATGATTTCTAAATTTTGTAAGAATATTGTTAACAACGAGGACTCAGAGGAGAGGTGAGATAACTCCTCCCTATGTTGTGTGCGTCTTGTAACTTTTTCTCTTTAGATTTTAACTAATTTAATTCTATAATGAAGCAATAGATTTATATTATTTACTTACTTGTTCCTTATCTAACGAACGGAATAATAGAATATTTTTAACGGCATCGATCAATCGTGATCGCTGTTCATCTGTTTTTGGGAAAATAGCGGTGGCACCTTCATCTTCATCGGCATCATTTTCAGGATCATACGCTTCGGCGAACACAGATTTGCGTCTTCCAGAAAATCTTTGTACAACAGGTTCTAAAATTAAATAATTTAAAATATTGCATTGTTAATTTTTTGCCTATAAGTTCATGACATTTACTACATATTCTTAAAAAGAAGTTATTTTTTGGACTAGAGCGTAGATACATAAGTATGTACGTCAAAATTAAGAAACATAAATACCCTAGATAAAGTTAAAAAAAAAAACTTCTACATTCTGAAAATTGAAACAAAAGATTTCTTATTGAGGAATTTTATCAAAAACTTAGAATCCACAAATCAAAAGTTATGACAGAAATGAACAATATATTTCTAATTCAAAAGTTTTTTTTTGCAAGTTTTCAATCCTGTAAACAAGAAATCCTAGTAAAACTTAAAAGGTCAAGTTTATTTTCATATCAGATTGGCACAGCTTATTGCCTGTAAGGAACACAAAAGAAAAATCATATCTATATATTTACTTGAAGATAAATTCTTTTTTTTTCGGTTTAAATCTCAGAAATATAATTAACTCACATTTTGGAAAAGTGTCAGGATTTGAAATATATTTATTGCATGTTCTCGAGTGTTTTTCCATTTAAAATTAAATCATTCCTTTGGCAACATCATCAAGAGTGTGGTGCTCTTTGGCATCATAGCTCAGCTCAGACGTATTTATATTTAATATAATCTAACTTATCGAGTGACGTAGTTTGTGAAGGCCAAATTCAAGGCAAACAATTATTGTTTACAACATCAAAGGTGCACACCCGGAGAAAACTAATTCTGCACTCGAGCAAGGATAAATATATATGATTGTATGTACCTATAACAAATCTCGTTTGCAAAATATCAAATGGATTATTTTAAGCGTTATTATACTATTTGTGTACAAGACAATACAAAAAACAGAAAATGGAATGGGGGATTGTTTCCATTATACAGAGACTGAGAATTTGAACTACACACAGAACAAGATATATTCAATTAAATTTTGTGTTATTTTGTTCGGTCATAATCGGATTGATGATGATTGAATGTTGAAATTGGAATGCCAAGCTATTCTCGGGGGTGTAATAGAAGCCTCCTTGAGCTTTAAAAATCTAATAAATCATATAACTAGAGGGCTCGCGAGGTACCTTTCCGTTGGAAATAAAAAGTTTGACAAATATGACAGATCAGATGTGAGAAGAGTCACTATTTAGGATTTCAGTTTTTGGGATTTATGTTTTTATGGTGGTATTTGATCTGTTTTCAGTCGTATTTATAAACTTTGTCTTACTTTAAACAGCCGTCCAACTCCTAAAAGTAATCAATAAACTTTGTTTACTGTTGTCCTAAAGTTGTCTACATTGGGCAACGACAGCGGTTGTCTAGGATTTATCTAACCTGATATTCCACTTCTTTAAATAACGCATATTTTCAACTATTAAGAACTTTTAAGGAACTGTTTAACTAGTCAACCGCCTTAAAAATCTAATAAATAAGGCTGTTTATATATTAGTGGTGGAGTATTATATCCGAATAAAATAGAAATTTGTCGTTCTTCTACATGGCATTTGCTCGGAAATTCCAAATTCATGGAGGGTAAAAGCCTGATACACGACAACCTTCCATCCTCTACAACTCCGAGCACACATTTTCCAGTCATCTGGCAACCCGCGATAGCTTGGTCTTTAGGTAAACCGGCGCGGCGTGGTTCGGCCTTCTTCGATCTCTAGAACCTGGGGCTCAGATTTAAATACTCTTTTGGCTGGAACATGCATTATTGTTCATTCAATCGATCTGACCGAGCAAATGAAATAGACGTATTTTGATGTCTTGGACAATATTCACATCTTGTCCAGCTCAGAGAGTTAACGGTTGTATCTTCCTTGCATTTGCCCTCTTCGCACACAGGACCAAATATTCGTCGAAGAATTTTACTTTCAAAGCCCAACCCAGGAGCTCTTTTTTTATGTCATCATCCATCACAAGAGAGCATGCAATTCCTGTCTTTTGCTGCGCCAAACCGGAGTAGCACCGCGGTTCTCTAGGGTCGAATCTCCAATAAGATGTCGTTAGTAGGAATTATGTTTACTCCGAGGTAGATGAACTCCATAACTACGTAGGAGTTGTTTTCATCAATCGTAACGTTTTGTCCTAGCCGTTTAACAGTTCTTTTATTGTTCGTTGATAGCATGTATTTGATTTTGTCTTCGTTTACTTGAAGACCAACAAGTTTCGCCTGTATATATACATTCAATCTTAACGCCTGCCATGCTCCAGAACGAGATTGAAGAAGTCACAGGATAGAACATCTCCTGGCCGAAACCCTTTGCATGTTTGGAATTTTTCGGAAGAGAGTTTTCCTAGTTGCACATTGCATCGCGTATTCTTAAAAGTCACGTGAAACAACTGGATCAGTTTTTCCAGAATCTTTAGTTTAGCCATCGCCATATAAAGTTGAATGGTTTCATATGCGACTTTGAAGTCGATGAATAGATTATGAGTCTCGACTTGAAATTCGTTTATCTTTCCAGTAGGATTTGCTTGAATGAATATTCGTTCTATGGTCGATCTGTCTGGCAGAAGGGCTTTAGTTGCTCGAACAGTACGTTGAAAAGGATCTTAAAAACGATGGGACGTTAATCAGGGACATGCCTTGATAACTCTTGCAGGACAAGGAATCACTTTTTTTGTAGATGTGACATATGAAACTTATAGAACAATAAGAGTCATCGGGTTTGCTTCCTTCAATCCAAACATGGCTGATGCATGCACCTTTTCAACACACCTCCTTCGTGCTTGAAGAACTTCGCTGGTAAACCATCATATCCGGCACGCGGCTTTGTTTTATACCTTAGTCTGCCTATCCTATATTTCGTGGTGTTTTTTAAACTGGAGGTGGGTTCTCTTCTTGTCCAGATTTTCGCTCTACTTGATGTCCATTTAGCAGCTGCTTGAAGTGCTGCTTCAATACATCTACATTTCTCTGTGTTTTGGTGACTAACTGCCTGAATATAATGGGAAACGGAATTGCAATAGATATCAAAAAAGCTGCAGTGAAAGTTCAAATATGTTCAACTCTTGCAGCGGCAGCTGCAGCATTTTTGAGATCTATTCCAGCTCCCTCTCCCATTCTGTTCAGGCAGTAAGTTAGCTACACCGTTAAAAACAGGCTGCGTTTTGGGTTTAAAGTCAGCACCCGTTTGATTAGCTTTTCCATTAAAAATTTGTGTGAAAAAATTTTTTGATCGCGTCATTGTAAATCAGCCATAACTCACCACATCTTCCAGAATCCCTTCAATATATCCTCCTTATGCTCTGTCTCAGACCAGAAATCAGTTAAGACATGGGTCAGTTCGCTGAGATAAGTCACGATTGTGACAAGACGAAAAACTGAAATTTCTCGGTCCATCATATCATTTGAGAACCTTTAGACAACAGCAGAAAATTTGCATCTTCCTAATGATAAACTGGGGACACTTGGATCCAATAGATTTTTGCTGAATGCACCATTGAAACACTAAATCTGAATGCACCATACAACTGAAAATCGATTCCCCTTCCTAAACTAATTTCATGAGGTATTTTAATTCGGTTTTATGGGATGAAATTTAGCGATTCGGGTTTTTAACCTGACAACCTTGCTCACAACCAATACCATTCTAAGAATATAATCTTGACTTGAATTTTATTGCACAACTTTAACACAACAACAACAACACAACTTTGGTGGTATACGACACTCCAGAGACACATCACCAGTGACTAGAACTCTCAAAAAAATGTCTGCAACCTATAAACGCCTCAGCAACGCTTCATTTATCTCTACCACCTCAAACAGTAATTTTCAAAGCTCAGAGCTGAGAAAAGATAGATACTGCAATCTAAAATCTAGAATTTGCTGTCACCAATGCCCCCAGTGAAAAGTAACCAAACATATCAGGGGTTGGATATCAGTATTTGCCTGTAAAAACCTATACCACCACAGATGTTTTAGAAGAGGCTCTAAGCCATTTGACCATTTGTTGAGATGCTTTCAAACATGAACAATAAAAAATAAAAAGTCATCAGAAACCAATGGCAATGTTCAAACATTGGAGAAAAAGTTAAATTATTTGCTGATCACTTCGAAAAATACTTCCTATAAAAGCCAGTTTCTTTGCCTTGCAATATCTGGGAATATCCCTTCGCCCTGACACCTTTAATTGTTGTGCAACCTCAAACAGAGATGAACAGAGTTTGAAGAGGCCTTTGTATATGAAAATCATAGTACTATCATGGCGGCGATTCAAATAGTAGAACAATAGGTCTATGGCGGCGCCACTTTCGACAGCATTTTAAGCGTTGGAGACTTGTAAACATAGAATCATAAAGAATGGAAAATAAGTAGTCAAAGCGAGAGGAAAGTATTATTTCGATTCTGGTAAGAAGTAAATGGAGTAAGAGAGAAAGGAAAATCAGCTGTTTATTAAATGTCAAATAAAAGAAAAAGCCAAGGAAAATAAGAAAATTATTTTCGTCTCCTCTTTAAAATGACTATTTTCTTGTTTTATTTTGGAATTTTATGCAGCCAGAGAAGCAATAAAAGTTATATGAAGGGGGTGAAAGAGATACTTGCGTCAGCTGCTTGCGTCTGTGCCGTAGCAACGATGTTAATACTTTCAAAGATTTTGTTTTTTCCTCGGTCAATGCGAGAAGAAAAATATACACACATAGATATAATCATAAGTGTATTTTCTTTCGTTGTTGAGGGTAGGTTTTGCTTTTGCAATATGCTTGTTAGACTTTGAGGATAGTCATATAACTTTTGGTAGGTATGTATTTGTATTGAAATTTCCTTGAAAGATTTCGATGGTAGGCAAAATTAATATCTTTTGGTAGGTACATATTTGATATTTAGGTAAGTATTTTGTTTGGTAGATCTGTTTTGCGAGGATGGGTAGTTATAGGTACATAAATCTTTTGTGACCTACATACCTACATATATGTATGAAAGTTTTATATTATACTTATGTACCTATAGTTAATTTTTTGCTAGATTATTATTGATAGAAATGTACTTATTACTTTTGATTTCGAGGATAGGTTGGAATTAATAGGTGTGTATGTACCTACATATGTAGGTAGGTAGGTATATTTTAATTAAAGTTTTTATGTAAATTTGGGTGGTGGGTTTAGATAAAGGTAAACGATCTCTTTCGATAGGTAGGTAGCTATATATTTTAATAATCAATAGTTTCAATAGGGATTCAGGTGAAATGAAGGAAATTATATTTTGGTCACAATTTGTTTCATTTGACTTGAAGCCCGCTAGTTAAAGTTGTTAATGCAAAATTAGGGGGTAGATTAAGGTATAAGAAGGTTAGTAGCCAGATATTTTTTTTGTTACGTATATACATATATACATATAGGTACTCACCTGAGAATAATAAGGTGGTATCTCAAAACAATTAAAAATCGATGTTTTACATCATTTAAAATATATACCTACCTAGGTAGGTTTCAGCATTAAAATTAGAGCAGAAAAAGCCAGAAAATCAAGGGCGTAAGTAGGTATATCTAGGAATTTAAATCATTTTTTAGTTCATGGTCGTAGGTATGCAGGAATGTCAATGAATTTTTTTAACTTATTAGGTAGTCGGTTTTAGCTTGTTATTCAATGGGCTATACTTATTTTATATCAAAATAATTATTATAATAATAATTATTATACTATCGACAAAAAAGTTGGCAATGTTTTTTTGTGCAAACAATGTTTTTTTGCGCAAACAAAATGCCAAAAAATAACCATTTTTATTTCGGCATTTTGTCAATTTGTTTCTTTTCCCAATAAATTTTAGGATGCATGTACCTACCTAGGTATAAAAAATTGCAGTTGGTACCTTTTCTTAGTTTTTTCCTTTAGATCATTTAAGTCACAGAGATTTTGTCCAACATACAACTATGAACTTAAAGAAAATTTGTTTTTTATCAAACAAAAATTATATAATATTATATATATTATAATTATTATACATGACCATTAAAATTATTCATTTTTTTTAAGTTACCTACGTACCTACCTACTTACTATAAAAAATCAAGGAAAAAGAAATTGTATAGATCGTTGGATATATAGGTATATATGTAGGTACCTACTTACTAATAATTATATTATTATTGATAGAAATATATTATTATTGATTTCGAGGATAGGCTGGAATGAATAGGTGTTTATATGTACCTATGTATGTAGGTAGGTATATTTAAATTAAAGTTTTTATACATTCATTTATATTTAAATAAATAAATAAAAAAGATCGTGCATCTCTCCCAAATGTTACGTGAGTTACCATGGAATTGCCCATAGGTATCTAGAAATTTAAATCAATTTTAAGTTCAAGGTCGTAGATATGTACATATGTGAATGAATTTTTTTAACTTATTATCTGCCTATTTTTTGTGGGCTAGGTACTTACTTCATATCAAAATTATTACTTATTTACCTATACTATCGAAAAAAAAGTTGACAGTGTTTTTTTTTTTTGCAAAAAAATTAAGAAATGCCAAAAAATAACCATTTCTTATTTCTGCCTTCTGTCAATTTTTGGATGCATATATAAAAAATTGCAGTTGGTACATTTTCTTAAGTTTTTCCTTTAGATCATTTAAGTCAAAGACATTTGTCCAAGATACAACTATGAACTAAAAGAAAATTTGTAACAAAGGCGTAGGGTTATGGGCAAATAGAATGAATATATCAATTCTAAAACGATAAGCATTCGACTCATTCATTCATTTTATAACAAGCACTTAGTGTAGTGTACACTTATAAGAATGAGTTTTTTAAATAGTTAAATAGTTGTACCCACAAAACTAGTGTACACTGTTCTAAGTATACTGGGTCCACTGAATACACTGAGTACACTGAGTGCAAGTAAACCTCTGTAGTATATAGTGAGAACATTAAATAGAGATTTAATGATAAATAAGAAATACGTCTGTCACAAAAAATTATATTAATGGCTTAGTATGAATAAAGAAACAAATTAAGTATTTTTTTTTTATTAAATTTTGTTCTTGTTTTTTATTTATGCATTTCTTAGAAAAGGAGTTTAAAATATTATATAGGTATGTAATGTATTTATTTTATATATATGTATAAAACCGATAATCTGATGTGACTAGGAAAAATCTAAGTATGAGGCCTTAGGTGCCGGTTATAGCTATCATTGAAACTCATCATTAAAAATTTTTATGATTGATCATAAATTATTTTTATGGACAAATAAACCTAAGGACTTTATTAGTATTTCTATTCAAATAAAATTTCAAATAGGACTAACTTTCCTCATAAAGTGACTTTTAAGATCTCAATGATTATTGGTAAGGTTGTTCAATTATTGAAATAAATAAAGTCTTTTTTTGTGAAAAGTTGGGCCTTTTGAAATTTTTTTTACTAGAAATATTAACTAAGTCTTGAGCTTTATTTGTCCATCAAAATAATAAAAGATTTTGCTTTCTCAATGTCTCAAAATCAATCATTAAAATTTTCAGTGATGAGTTTAAATGATAGCTATAACTGGTGCCTTAGGACAAAGAAAAAATTGAATGAGATGTTAAGCCTTTTTCACCTTTTTAAGACAGATGAGGCAAATTACTAAAAATTGAGCCTATTTTTTGCTGAAAAAAAGTAAGAATAAGAAATTATATTTCTCAAAAAGTATTTAATTAATCAACTTGAATAAAAAAATCTTTTTAAGAATACCTATGTATTATATATCATTTAAAAAGTATAAATTCGTAACGCTCCTGCATATCATTTTTCGAAGATCACCGCTTAAGCAAAATTCTCTGGTAAATTTTTTCATAATTATTTTCAGAGTATTTTCAATTTATTTTTGCATGAAATTATCAAAAATAAATTGTATTAAGTAATTAAAATCTCTATTTTCGACACAATATTTCTTTTTAACATTTTTGGCATAAAAATATAAAAAATTTGTTATGAAATATTTATTTTAATCACAACTTTTCATGATTTTTCCTTTTCAAGAAAACAATATATCAAACTTATCCTCAATATGATTGATATGATTATGAATCAACTCCAATAAACTTAAGTTTTACAATTTTAAATATAATGTGTGTTCCTTTACTCTGAATTTCTGTAAATTTAAGTCAAAACTTATGTCAAAAATTGTTTTTTATATGAATTTTGACAGAACTTTGGACTAAAATGCACAGAAATACATAGAAAATCACAGAAATTCATAGCAAAGGAACAGACCTATACACTTTTTTCTTTGATTCTAAAACACATTACTTAAAAAAGTTTGAATTGTTTGTATTCTTTAAATCTTACAAAGTGTTTTATGCCACTAGCGCTAGATGCACCCTAACCCATTTTATGAAGCAAAAAGGATATAAATAGTCAAAAAAGTAAAACTATACATTTTTTCACAAAAAAAAAAACATTCTTACTGCATGCACATTAAAAAATAAAGTTTCCCTTTTTCGAAGCTTCTATTTATTAAACAGCAACAGTTTTTAAAATATAATGCATGAAGTTAAAATGTTTGTTGTTTGCTAGCAACATAACATTAATATATACAAGAAAAGAATTTTGAAAAAAATTGACTTTTGGCCATATTTTTGGAAAATTGAACAGTGTGTTATTGCATTTCATTACTCTCTCCTAATACACTGAGTATTCACAGTGTACTCGGTGTAGTTTTTTAAAATGTAAATTCTTACAGTTCTCTTATTTTTGTTCAAAAACCAAAATAAACTTTCAATTATTGACGTTAGATAATATATCTTTTATGATATAAATAAATATTTAGTACCATTATTTTATATTACAAAAAAAATCATTGAACTTTGCCCCTCGGATTTCTAATCAGTTCTCTGACTGATTGAAATAGTAAAAAATATCCTTAACTTTGAAAACTACCTACTATTCTTATATAGGCTTAGTAAAACCTTAATTATATAATTTTTTTTAATTTTTGCTACAATGCGTTGACATGTTTTAGTGGTAAAAACTATGAAAATACTCAGTCCCCTGACCTTTAATTACTGATTTTATCTCTTGAGGCCCCAAAAATGCACACAAAATACTACTTTTCTTCTTAAAGGCCACTTATATATCAGACAATCATTGTCACTAAAAATCCTGGCTACCCACGGTTGAAAAAAAAAATAAAAACCAACATAAATATTCGCATACACCTACCCCTTTCCACTTTACACACTCTAAATCCAACAAACTTACAACTTTTGTTATTTTGTTTTGTATCCCTTTATTTTTCCTTCACATACAAAAACGTAAACAAAACTAATAAGGGGAACCCAAAGCTAAATTGGTTACTTTCTTTATTCTGTGCTTTATTATTTCCTTCATTATATGAATATTCATTTGCAAAAATGGCTTATACCTGCCTCACTCGTCCTATCATAAATTTAGAATACCTCTTTCCCGTTCTATTCTATTTTTTGGTTCTCATATTCTCAAATCTCCACCGAAAATAAAAAGTCTCCGGCGAAGAACGTAACAAATGTAAAAAAGATGACGCTACTATCGACAGCCGCCATGATAGTACTATGATTTTCATATACAAAGAAGAGGCCGATTCCAGAGCTTTCACAGAATCTTGACTATCTGAGAAGATGCAGATATCTGTAGCTGATATCCCTTTTTCTATAAGCCAAGACAAGGGCTTCTTGAACCGCCATAAGTTCTGCCTGGAAGACGCAGAAATGGTGACTTGAAAGTTATTTCAGAACTGCAGTTTTGGGATGGTGAAATCGGTATCACTCAAGAGTGATCAAAATGAATTCAGAATTATGGAAGGACCAATGTTACCTTTGGTTCATTGTGAAGAAGCTTTTGAGTGAATGGCTGTATTTGCAGCCACTTTTTTGCTGAAAAATGCTCAACAAACAAGCCAACCGTTGGACTTTGCTTTGTTTTTTGCAACTAACCCGCTATATTCAGAGCAGTTTACAATCAGAATTGGTTTAATCATCAAAGAATAAAGTCAATGAGATGATGAAAGCTCCATTTGTTCCCAACGGCTTTTGGGCATAAAAAAAGTGCCATTCTGGCTTTTTGAATTTTTCTTAGTTTCCGACTTACCTTTTTACCTAAAATAAGACCCCAATAATTTGCTTGATCAGTGAATGTTTAAAAGGAATTTCTTTGATAAAAGTGTGTAAATAGAACAAGTACTGTTTAATGAGGGTTTTACAATGAGACCACATCGGTCAGCCCAATTGATTAGCATATTCAAAGTAATTTTTAAAGAGTTGCTTTTTAAGATTGGAGGATACTTTAATGATTCGGCAATAGCAAAATCGTTCCAATAGGCAAATACTAATAGCTTTCCGTTTCCAGGCATGTTAGCAGCTCATTTAATACCAAGTTCTTGAGAAGGCGAGATAGGACTTCGCTTTGCGGCGTTCCTCTATTGACCTTCTGGCAGAAAAGCCAACCAGTTTCGACTTGTATAATCCTGCTAGTCATCGTTTGATTAATCAATTCACCATGCAAACCATCTATCTCAGGATCAGGGATCTCAGTGCAGGTAAGATTGCAAAAGTGTCGACATTGTTAAAAGCACCTTCTATATCTTGGAAGGCAAACAAAACTTCAAGTATCTGGCAGCAAAATTTAACGAACTGTTACGGTTATACTCTCAAGCTGATGCCCAGCCTAAGAAAAGCCAACTTTGCATATCAAAATAGGTATTCAACCTCTGAAATAAACAGACTCAACCAGAACAAAAGAATCTGGTACATACGAGGAAGTCAATATAATTCAACAAAACGAATATAACCCTGCATAAATCCAGTAGAAGATGCCAACAATTTTTGTTAAACCCGAACCGGAACCCACTGCCCCACTGAAAGAAGGGATTGTTGCAAGCTAGGTTAGACATCGACGCATTTCCCTGACATTTTCAAAGGTTAACTTACTATAGTTAATTCAGCAATACCTTCTACAATACAACTTACAATGCAATGAAGTAACCTTCCGGTCCAATAATAATTGAATTTAACAGATTTTCGGGCGTCAAAAACAACCGACATCAAATATTGAAATAACTCAAATACCCTCCAGTAAAATGCTGTCAGTAGAATTGATCAGTGGAATATATTTTATTTTTTTTTATGAATATCTGGGTGTGCGCAATTCATTGCACATTATGTCGACATTAAAAAAGAAAAAAAATATCCACACATCAGAACCGTTCGAATATTTTTTTTTAAACTTGTTGAAATCATCAGTCATTGCATTCGTAAAATTACTACGTCAATGCCATATCATCGTGGCCGGGACTCGTTCATCAAAAAAAAAAAAAAAATTGTTTGTTTATTTATTTTGAGGACATTATATAGGATATCACAGATACAAATAAAATTCGAGGTCAAAGTAGGCAGGAAGGAAGGAGGACGCTTAAAAAAAAAATCAAACGCCTCAGGAGTCGGGAGCAGATCTGGTAATTCGATTTTCAGTTCTTCCTTCCATTTTCTGGAATTTTCTTTTTTTTACGTTGGCGTTGTCACGGAAATGGGTCAGTTACCTGAATACGGTTACAGATATATATCGGAATATTCTACAACTATACCATATGTAGGAAGTTATAGCTATGTGACAGAATCACATAATTAAATAACCATGGCTACTCGAGAATAAATTATTGACTGGGGCTTAAGAGAACGGAAATTCTTGGCATCCTCAAGAGGTCATGGTTGAAAGTTATTGATATATTGTGGACGGAAACTGCTCAAATTTTAATACCTTTAGGACAATTTTTTTTTATGATTGAGGCGACGATGGAAGAGGAATGGTTATTTGGGTATTTTTGTTTTCGTTTTCATTTGCATTTTCAGTTTTTTTGTTTTTTAATATGGGCATGACTAATGAAGCATAAGAAAATTTGACAAGGAAGCAGCGTGCTCTGGATTTGGATTGTATAGAGGGTGAAATGTCATGGTGCATCAGCAAGCGACCCATAAAGAGTAGAATCTGTTAAGAAAGTAAGTAAATTTTGGCTTTGGCATTAAATATTCGTCTATTTTATTTCTTTTTATTTTATTTTATTTTATTTTTATTTAATTTAATTTAATTTAATTTTATTTTATTTTATTTTATTTTATTTTATTTTATTTTATTTTATTTTATTTTTATTTTATTTTATTTTATTTTATTTTATTTTATTTTATTTTATTTTATTTTATTTTATTTTATTTTATTTTATTTTTAAAATCTAAAGAAAAAAAAGGAGCTTTTAAAGTCTAAAAATAAATATGATTTTTCGATGAAAGAAAAGAAGTTTTATTCTTAGGTATATAGAATTATATTGAAAAGAGACGCAGTCATTTTTTATCAAGAATGAAAAAACCAGCAACCTAGTCGTGCATTTTTGGTAGGTAGACCCACGTATTTTTGATAATACTATAATTGTACTAATTTTTTTATAACACATTTTTATATTATCAAAGTACACAAATAGCAATCAATTAACTTGTGTGGCAAATAAATTAAAAAAAAAATAATTAAATTTTTTTTTGAAGTCAATAACTTACCAATCAATAAGGCAATCGAAGGTTGTAAAGTCATCTTATCCAAACCAATTTATTTGTTTATGATGTTAATTTATGAAAAATTCTTTGCACGTTCTATTGACACTATCAATAATAATTCAAGTCTTTTTTTTTTTGTTGAAAATTTATAAGTTCAAAAATAAAAATATAATTCACAAAGCAGCGGCATCTTTAAAATAAAACAAATCCTTTCTTAATTGCAACCCAGTTAATTTCTGAGGCAGGAATGTACTTTGAAAAAGTTAACAATTAAAACTGCTAAAAGAGCACATACAAATAACATAACTTCAACCTAACCCTATTTTATATTTCATTCTAACAAACAATGCATTTTAAGCAGCTCCCTAGACCTCCAAGAGACAATAGAACTTGCACACCCACAAAGACGCTTGTTTCATATATAAAACCGACTTTTATAACTCATTTACATACATGACAAGTAAATGCTTAATTAAAATTAGATTATATTTACAAAAGGATGAAATTTAAAAAGAAAATATATTCTAGGTACATAGTTTGCTCATATGTGTACGTATATTTATGTATATTATGATTAATTAAAGTGTTTTGTTTAAATGCTTAAAATCAATTCCAACAAAACGATACACACTCACACACAAAATATTGTGTGAGGGGATGAGGATGCTGGGATTATTGAATTTTTGTAGAGGAATTTTATAAACCTACACTCAGGGAAAAACTTTACAAAGAAACTTAATAAAAAAACTAACTTAAAATATTGTTATTTATTGAAAACAAAAACTATTTTTTTGATGTAGCTTCTAACTTCTTAAGGGTTAATGCTGCGAACAAACTTCGTTTGAGTTTTTTATGGGAAATTACCTCAGCTACCTGTTTGTAAGACAATTTTTCTTTCTACAGTTTACCGATTTCGAGATATTTGTCAAAAACATATTTTCGTGACCTTTGACCCTTTATTACTGACCTAACTACTGACCTAACGATCATCGGATTTTTGAGGACTTTTCTCAGATTATGAGTAACATCAATTCCAACGTTTATATCGAAAATCAGCCTATTACAATTTTTTTCCTTTCTTTGGTATTTCTATGTCTATTCTTATATAGCTATAAGTGGACATTTGCTATCTGTTCTAAAGTTTAGTTTACCGTTTTAGTTTTAGGGTATATAATTTTTTTTATCAAAATCGAAGGAGTCGTTTTTGAGAAAATGAGATTTTCTTCTATGGTTTTTTAACATTTGTATGAAAGGTACTGTTATTTTTGTATAAAAGTGATTTAATTTTTGTTTGTATATGTACGTACGCATGCTTATATTCATTATAAAATATTTTTTTTTTACAATTTTAAAAAGTGTTTAAAACGGCAAATACTCAAAAAGTCGACTAAGTAGTTTTTGAAATACATATCGAGTTTTCAGAACAAATTTTTTTCTTAATTCGAAACACACTTTTTTGCCTACTATTTTATACACAATACTATTTGAACTTTTTGGGACCGTTGGCATAAAATATATGATTAAAATCAGTCTCGCCATTCAAGAAAATCGAAAATTAAAAAATGGAGGTACCTTTAATAAATATTTTCTGATAAAAGGGTTATCCAGTCAAAAATTGTTACTTAAAATATTTTTTTAAGGGACAATTTAATAAAAGACTTATTGAGAAAAATAAATGCTTACAAAAAAATTCTATGGCAGGTACCGTTATTATTGTTTCTGGGGAAATAAAATGCACGACTGCACCGCACTTGATGCTCTTATGTTTAAGATTATAAGAACTTAAGGCCTTTCTAAAAAAATCGCAAGTAATTACAAAAACAAGCAAGAAAAGCGATCATTTAACAGTATAAACATTTTGTAAAATAGCATAGTGCTCAAAAACAAGTATGTCATTTGATTATATAATAGTAAAAGTAGTAAAAAATTTTGGTCATTTGTAAAAAATATTAGAAATACAACTTCGTCTTCGGTTCCAACGCTCGTCTTCAATGACTCTCCCTACGTAAGCTCAACAGAGAAAGCCAATTTGCTTGCAGCACAGTTTGCTGTTAATTCGATTAATTCTTGATGTACACAAATCCGCTGGTCCGGATAGTATCCCCCCTATTGTTCTGAAGAGGTGTTCTTTAACGCTGGCAAAGCCACTGCGTAAGCTTTTCCATCTTTCCTACTCTACTGGTCTCTTTCCGAGTGGATGGAAAACAGCATTTGTCCAGCCTGTCCCTAAAAAAGGTGTATCTCTTCTCCCTCTAACTATCGTCCAATTGCACTAACGTCCCTTCTTTCCAAGGTCATGAAAACGCTGATTAATCATCAGCTTAAGAAATATCTTGAAGAACGAAAGCTTCTTAATGACCGGCAATATGGCTTCCGTAGCAATAGGTCCACTGGTGATCTGATGGTATATCTCACCGAGCAGTGGAACAAATCTTTACATCGTTTTGGAGAAAGTAAGATTATTGCACTTGATATTTCAAAAGCGTTTGATAGAGTTTGGCATCAAGCTCTCTTATCGAAAATGCGTGCATTTGGTATCGATGAATCTCTTCTTCGTTGGATTGGAAATTACCTTTCGGGCCGTTCAATACAAGTTGTGTTGGATGGGTTCAAGTCTGACATTCATAAAACAAATGCTGGTGTGCCCCAGGGCTCTGTTTTGTCTCCGACTCTCTTCCTCATTTTCATAAATGATCTTTTGTCTGAAACTTCCAATCCATTAAATTGTTTTGCAGACGACAGTACCCTCAGCTTTTCATATTCGTTTCCAGATTCACTTCCTTTTTCTTCGGATGTTGAATTTGAACGGCAGCGTATGATAAGCTCATTAAATTCTGATCTTAACAGCATTGTCGAATGGGGAATAAAAAATCGTGTAGAATTTAATGCTTCGAAAACTCAATGCTGTCTTCTGTTGTTAAAGCGAAATCCACCCTCTTTGCCACTATCCATGAGTGGCAATTGCATCGAAGAAACCGAACATCTTTCAGTTCTAGGTATGTGCATCACAGACCACCTTCTGTGGAATGATCATATATTCGACATCGCCAAAAACGCTGCAAAATGTTTAGGTTTTCTTCGAAGATGCAAAAAGTTTTTCTCCTCTTCTGATCTGGCTGTAATTTATAAAGCCTTCATTCGTCCAAAGCTTGAGTATAATTCTCATATCTGGGCGGGTGCTCCTAAGACCCAATTAAGTCTATTAGATAGAATTCAAAATAGAGCTTTAAAAATGATAGGTGATAGAGCTACAAAGGAAAAAATTGCATCTCTCGAACACCGCCGCAATGTTTCGTGTCTATCATTATTTTATCGCTATTTTTACCGGCAATGTTCTAGTGAATTAGCCAGTTGCATTCCTCCCCTTAAACAATTCCGCCGTAATACTCGTACTTCTAGGAATGCTCATCAGTTTACCCTTGAGCCCAATTTCGGACGTACTGTTAAGTATAGAGATTCTTTTCTTAGTCGCACTACCCGAATGTGAAATGCTTTACCTGACTCTGTATTTCCCTCCCATTTTGATATTCAGAACTACAAAACCAATGTGCATCGGTATCTCCTCTTGAATCCTTCCCTATTTTCCTAACGCTCGCACTGTGTTCAATCATTTTAAGGGTAGTCACAACCCCTTTAGTGCGTGCTTATTATAAAAAAAAAAAAAAATTCAAATACAAAAATAATTTTTTTCAAAATGTAAATACTATACTATTACTATATAAAAATAGTTAAGAGTCGTTTTTGTGATACATAAGCTTTTCTTTAACGGTTGTTTGGCAACTACCCATGTTAAGATCAAAATTTAAAGAAAATCGTGTCAGTATTTTAGGATGTAGTTATTACTTAGATTTTTTTTAACGAATCTATAATTTTTGTATGTACTACTTGTACATGAAGCAAAAATCAAATTTGATATTGCAGTTTATAGATTTTGTTTCTGCACTCGGTTTAGGCCCAGTAAAATTTCTTCGAACTTGGTAACAACATTCCCACCCTACCCCCCCCCCCCCATTTTTTTAGGGCAACTTTTACTCACGCAAATGGAATTTGCAGTTTTTTTGGTTGCATTTTTTTGTATTTCTATTCCCGATTTGGCAGTTTTCCAAATAAGGTTGTAATCGAGTGACCTGCCACATAGTGAATCTGTGGAACCAAGCAAGCTAGGAACTCGCAATAAAGCTCCAAATTTGAATTTCAAGAAAAGACTACTTGCTTTTCATAGCATGCTTAGTTCCTGAGAAACACCATGTGACTGGCTAACTTAACTGTAAAGTTAGTAGGTCAGCATGAAATTTTTTTTTAAAAAAAAGGGCTTCATCTGACCTTAAAATGAATTTGGAGCTTTACTACAAGCTCCAAGCATGCTTGGTTCCTGAGATAAGCTATGTGACCAGCTGACTTCACTGTGAAGTTGGCATATCACTCGATTACACCCTTATTTTGTGAACTGCAAAAAAAAATGCAAGAAAAAAACTGCAAATTTCTGTCAAGGTCCCATTCGTGTGGGTGAAAGTTTTCCTGCTTACTCTACAGACGTAATAATTACGGCACCTGACATATATATTTTATCCATAGGTAAAAAAATAAAGTTCTTTTTTTCAAGAAAACTACTTTAATACAAAAAATTATCTTTTTATCTTGTACACAAAATTTACAAAAAAAAAAAACAATTGTTGATTTTTTTAATAATAATAAAACATAGATTTGATATTTCAGACGCTGACGAAAAATAACATACATTTTTTTAATTTTTTGGAAAGAGATTTTTTTGAAAACTTAGTAGATATGCCGACACAATTGAACCGATTATTTTTCGCCCTTAGGGGTCTCTGGAGACTATCTATATCTAAACGATTTTTTCAAAAACTTATGTTTACGAAAAATATATAGCTAGGTTAGGTACTCATACAAAATAGCTTTTTATGTCCTACAAATTGGTGTTTCGTCCGGCTTACTTACTTGGACTCGTCATTAACATTGTGAGGGCTTTTGTCATTCGCAATTTATATTAAGTAGAGTTTAACTTTTTTTTTGACAAAAAACCACTGTAAACTATTTCCAACATAAATAGAACCTAATTATTAAGCTGGAAGTTTTTTTATTTCGGTAGTAAATAGAAATTGCATTAATAAAAAGCATTCTTAAACTTAAACTATGCCTGGCCTCTGGCAAAAAACGTTAGATGTTCTAAAATGCACTCTTTCAACACGCTTTTTAAAGTGACTATTTATCGGAGGTTTTTTTTGCCGTTTTTGCCCATTTTTCTATGCAACGTGTTTTCGGCTTATCAAAATTTATAGCAATCATTCTGGGACACGTTTAAGGCATTAAGTCCAATTGTTTAAAATATTGATTAAAAAAAAAAAAAACTAAGCTCTTTCGCAACAACAGATATTAAGCTGTTGCCAAAATCATAGGAATACTCATTACTTTCACAAACGGTATTTCACTAAGCGATAGTCACGTTTGAGTGAAGTGGAAATAATAGGTGAAAATTAACTTTTCTTTATACAAGCAATAGCAGTTCTTTCCTTCAACAAAAACAAGGAAGAATGCGATCAGTTGCAATTATTATACCTAAAGTGATTAATTTGTCTGGCCAATAAAATAGGAACACTCAAAACAAATTTTACTAACACGACATTTTGATCTTATGACAAATAAAATTTTGGTAAATAATGGTACCCTGATATTCTAATATTGGTTATGTAAATCTAAAAATGAGCGAAAAAAAAAATTCGTTGAATCTCAACGAGAAAACATTTTAGTCTTACGCAAAGGCGAAGACTCAATCCAAAACATTTTGAAAGCAATTAAAAATTCTTCGATTCAATTCATTCCAAGCAAGATAAGTTCTTGAAGCTCTTGATCAAGCATGGTTTTATTTTATAGTTTCAGACAAGAAAGTGTATGATGCTTAGTCAAAGACTTAGAAGCAGTTTTCAGTGCATATTCAGTGCAATTCTGAACATCTAAATTTCGTATCACGTTGTTCCAGATTTTTTTCATGATAGTCTACATCGTTTCAAATGGCAAATATTGTGACGCATGCAGCTAAGAATGCCTTTTTTGTTGTTTATTTTGCATAAAACTGTTTATTTTACGATTTAAACGACTCGAAAATATTTTATAAGAAAAAAATATTTTCCACAGTGCAGTATAGGTCGTTGTTTCAATTGCAAAGTATAATATTTACAAAGCAACATACTTATGTTAAATGGAAAAATAAAAAAAAATCTTTTTAAACAATTTGAGGTACATAACAACATTGTGTACCAATACCTTTTCGGATATTATTCATTTCCTTGAAAATGCGTGGGAACTGTGAATGGAATTAAAAAGTTTATATTCAGATTGACTTGACGAGTTTTTTTGTATTCTATTTAAATGGCGAAAGAATTAAGTTTTTATACAAAACTTGTATTCATTTGCTATGAAAACGATTTAAAACAAGGTAGGGCTTTCGCTAAACGAAATTCTCGTGTTAATAATGAAAATTTGTTCAGCAAAAAAACACAAAATACGAGTTCCTCTATTCTTTAAACAGATTACATATGGTAAAAATGTATCTATGAATGTATGAATGTTCATAAGGGTGGTTAGAAAAAAAAAACGTTTTTTTAATGTTATGAGATGACCCGCCCACCACAAAATCTTGCTACCTAGATAAATTGTGTTATCGTCACAAAATTTCAAACTCCTAATGGAAAATGGTGCTCAAGCGACTTACTTTTCTTAACTTTTGCTAGAAAATCTCCTGTAAAAATGCTCTTGTAAACTTGGTGTCTTCAAATTCACGATGGATGTTTTGGGAAATGATTTTTGAATATATTCTAAGAAAAAAATGTATGAGGAGAAAATTCTATTTCTCCCGTTCAATGCAAGGTGGACAATTTTTGACAAATTGAAAAATAATTATATCAAATCAGCGAAAGCACATACAATAATGTGTTATAATTTATTTTGAAGCCAATATTGCATTCTTTTATCTGTTTTTTTTTTTAAGCACGAAATACGATATTTAAACTACTTAAATAACTTTTTAGAGTTTTAATTAACAATTGAACAAATTCCGAACTCAAGAGAAAAAGAAATAAAATAAATACAAACTGCATAGGGATCTTCCCAGGCAGTACTACGAAATACTGAAATCCTACGTTACGAACCGACTCCTTAGAGTACGGTACGACCATAATTACTCGGAACTAAAGAAAATTGAAGCCGGTGTACCACAGGGAAGTGTCCTAGGACCAACCCTGTATCTGTTATATACAAGGGGTATTGCTGTGGACATCAACGCTATCATGGCCACCTTTACTGATGATACTGCAATATTGGTGCCAGATAAATCCGTTACGAAGGCTACACAAAAACTGCAAAATGTATTCGATAAAGTTAGTGATTGAAATGAAACAAAATCGACGCATATAAACTTTACAAAAAAAAAAAAAAAAACAATAAACCAATTCTTATAAACAGTACAACAGTAACTTATTCCAATACTGCCAAATAAGTTGGAATGATTTAAATGGAAAGAGCACATCAAAAGGAAAAGAGAAGAACTTAACTTATATTACAAAAAAACTGTACTGTACAAGGAAAGAACTCTGACCCATATATCCAGAACAAATGTTATATAAGTATAATGTTAATCTTATAAAAGCAAGTATTGAAACCCGTTTGAACATATGGCATTCAACTATGGGGCTGTACAAAGAAAAGAAAAGCTGAACCCATCCAGAAATTCCAAAGCAAGGTTCTTCGTGGAAATATAAATGCCCCTCATACCAACTCCGGAATGGAGACCGTCTTAAATGTACGAGACAATGTTCGGAGATTAAGAAGAATCAAGCCTCATGAGCTGATGGTCTAAAAACTATGGGAAAGTCTTATAACTTTAAGACTTCTCACAATTTGATTTATAAATTAAGAAAGAAAAATCAATTGTCGATCTTTCATAGATTGGTCCTCATTCACCGGTGGTGTTAGTGCGGTAAAAGTCCCACAGTACTCAGGACCGATTCTTACCGAGTGTATTTTGAAGATTTCCATCGGATAAAAAAAAAAGAATGCCATCTTAGTGCTTGATTGACTACGATTGTATGGAAAAAAATATTTAAAATCGTAAGAGCGGTTTTCTTAAAAAATAATTATTTATATATACGATTCTTAAAACATTTTTAAGGAAAATTTTTAAGTTTGCAAATCGCAAGTTTTTATTTATATGCATATTAAAATAAAAGTTAAAAATTGTCAACCCGTTTTTGAGATATGGATTTTTCTAAACAAAATTTAAAACTTTTTAAAATATTCAAAAACCAATTTTTTTGAAAATTTGTATATGCAATATTTTATAATATTATTTGAAATTTGTGCATAAAAAAATTAATCTTAATCCGTTCAGTCGATAATGAAGAAATTCAAAATTAAAAAAGAAGTACTATTAGTAGTAGCTTTTTGTAAATTTTTATAATTTTTATTTGTATATTGCACTAATTTAAGCATAAAGAAAAAGTTTTATAAAAATCGTAGCAGCCGTTGTTAATACAAAAAACATATTTCCCTTAATGATTTTTTAACATTTGTATAGAAGGTACCGTTACTTTTTTATAAAAGTAAAATTGTTTCTTAAAATACTTAACGTATAAAATAACGCTTAAATACCGAGTTTTATGAAAATCGGGCCCTTTATTTCAAATTATTTGAGTTTCGAAAAAAAAAATTTGAACATTTTTAAAAAAATCCAAAAAATATTTGTTTGAAAATTTCAGGTAGAAAAACTATTAACATTGTTTGGAAGCAAATGTATTAATAATATTATTTAAATCAATATAACGGTTTTGAAGAAAATCAAAAAAAAAAAAAAAAATGGTTCTTTGGGAGGTTTCACATACAAAGGTTCACTTTTACCAAATGAAATTATTGAATTTTTCTTAAGAAAAGCTGTAAAACCATTTTTGAGAAATATGAGATTTTGTAAGATTGCTATATAAAAAAATAATGGAAGGGTACCGATGATTTTAGTTCTAAGCAAAATGAAGAAAATGGTAGGGCAGAATCACCAAAACCACTATGTACCAAGACGTTAAGGTCGTAGCTGAACAGACAGACAGAATTATTGCCACCCACTTTTTTTAAGGTTCTCTGTCATTGTAATGTCATGCTTGATTGTTATCTCGAATTTTTTTTGCACGAATCTACTTATAATACCTAGGTATATCGTTAATAAAAATGCATACCTAATTATTTATTAGTTGAAATTATAAAAGAAGATATAAACAAATTTTCCTAAAATTCTAAATGGCGCCCAACGCGCACTTAGAATAGAATATTATGAAGTAAAATTTACTACTAAACAAAAATATTTTAATTTTAATACCATTTTAAGTATTTTACAATACAGAATACTAAAAAATTTTCTAGATTTGCGACATTAATGTCTTTAAATTATATTAAGGAAACTGTCAGCTCAAATTTGACGTCATTATCATGGAAAGTGGAATGTACGTTGGAATGAAATATTTTTTTTTCTTCAAACACTTTAAGTTTTTATTCGTTGACGCATTAATTCAGTAATGCACTTCTGGAACCATGTAGCGATAATTCAACCGAAGTGTCTACTCATCAACTCAAAAATAGGAAAGAAAAGATGATTTTGGTGAAAAGATACTAAAGAGATACCTGCATATCTTTCGTAGGAAAAAACTTGAAAGGCCAGGTATGTACCTACATTAGATACATTCCACCCCTTAACAGTGTCAACTTAACTAAAAAAAATACCTAGAATGGCAAGGAAGCCCTATACCCTCCGTAGGTTCTCTCACGATTTCCACTTCTTTGTGCCTTTGTTACTCTGAGTAAAGTTAAAAAGTTTTTAAAAACAGTGAACACGTGAAAGTCACATTTACACGATATGGTTACGCCGGTAGCGCCCCTGGCAACCACATGAATTCTTTTTCAACGGAAACGAAAAGCTTGTCAAACAATGGAAAAAGTATATTAAATAGGAGAGAGTATTTTTTTTAGAAAATAATGTATCCATTCAACTATTTAGCCGTTTACTTGTTGAACAATCTATTATTTTTTTTTAATATATTTTCTAAAAAAAAATAAATAAATTTGGTGGCACAACAGCTCGTGAAGAACCAAGGCCTAGTGACTTACAAACTCCCAACCATTCCTGTGTGCGTATTTTTGGCAGGAAAGGAGGGGACCTACAGCTTTTTTGCCGAGTCCGAACGGC
The DNA here is from genome assembly GCA_946251815.1 of Dasysyrphus albostriatus. Lineage (NCBI taxonomy): Eukaryota > Metazoa > Arthropoda > Insecta > Diptera > Syrphidae > Dasysyrphus > Dasysyrphus albostriatus. The sequence continues at coordinate 58,960,320 of OX276337.1, read as the reverse complement.
TATATGAGAAGCACTTATTCATGACAAGTATACTCTTGGAGGATTTGTCAGTTCCTCGCAAGAGGCAGTACCTCGCGAAAAAAACATTTCTGTTTTTAGGTGGCAGCGGCAGGGAATCAAACCCAGACCTTTGACATGACAGTCCTACGCACTAACCATCATGCTACGAGGTACTACTATTACTAATATATTTTCTATATGTTGAAAAATATTCCACATACGCCATAGTATCCCTTCATAATTTTTTTTATTACAAAATATACATATGTATAATTCGTATTTATTGCAGCAAGATGAAAGGATGCGTGATCATGAGAAAAAAAAAATTGTTGTTACCGAGGACCAATAAAAATGACAGTTATTTGTATTACCAGATGAATTTTAGAAAATAAAAGGAGACTGTTTTTATTAATGGACACTCAAAAAGTACACACAGCAGATAGAGACGATTAAAGGTGATTTGACCGGATTTAATGAATATAATTTCTATTGTCGATATTTAAAGATTCTATTTATGTACTACAAAGCAGGGTTAATAAATTCTTAGATAATTTTAATCTAAAGCACAAAATGTTCTATTTTATGGAATCTCTTTCAGCAGTTTAAACTCTTCTTCTTCTTCTTCAAAAAAACAAAAATACAAAACCAAATTATAAATTACAAGTAACTCAAATTCAAGAAAATTAATTTTGTTTTTCAAGTCGAACAACACATTTTAACAAAACGACAACCTGTCAATCATTTACTTTTCACAAAAACTTCATTTGTTCAACTTTTAACGCCCACATCCTGACTCTTAACACAACTTAAATAATACTAAGTGTCGATTTAAAACATTTTTACCAGGAAACCAACATTATCTAATTGAAAATTTGAATTTGCCGCATGTGTGTGTGTTTGAAGTCAATTAAAACAAAAAAAGAACAGTAGGTAAGTAATATACCTGTATACATAAAAAACAAAAAAAAATATTACCACCCACATACTATTTTACATATAAACAAAAATTAAGTTTAAATGCCACCGCCTTCCTGCTATATTAGTTGCCGCAAAAGGAGTTCGTTTATTATTTCGTCAAAATAGTAAAAACTTTTAGAGCTCTCAAATGTGAAATTAATTAGGTATAGCCGTGATGCGGTATAGTTAGTGGGTGGCCTGATACGTTTGTAACACCCAGTGCGTGCGAATAAACACTACACGTCGTTTGATTGAGGTCTTAATTTAGAACAATATTTTTTACTTTCGTTATACATATATAATTGATTTTCACAGATAACGTTTGTAGAAATGTGTGCTTTTTTGAATTTCAACTTACAATCTGAAATTCTATACCTATTTCAATTCAAGCCAAAATAAGATTCTACACAGTAAAGAAGAATTATGTAGTAATTTTTTGCTGGCTCTAGGTTTTTACTGCAGTCGAATTTGGCAAGTTTTTGTCAAGTTTATTCAAGGCCCTGAAAAAGCTTCGGTAGGGGCAATCTAGACAAGGAAAACTTTTCAAATACTAGAGAGGCCCTTGCTAGAAAAAACTTGTTGGATAAGTCTTTTTATCCCATCACAAATACCTCATATATAACAAAAAAATATATATTTTATACCCATCATACAATACAGAAAAATTAAAGTAGTTATATAGTTTTTCACTTTCAACATTACACAACTGTATTGCGATATAGCTCAGTGGCTAGCATGTTGGACTGGTTAAGAGAAGATCGCAGGATTAAATCCCAGTCGAGACAACTTTTTAATTGTTTTTTTTTTGTTGTCTCACTAGGCAATGGGTAACCTAACGGACAACGCCCTAGAAAAAATCTATTGTTATCCTTGCTAGACCTTTGTTAAAAACCAGTTTATTTTTTCAGGTGGGATTCAATACAATAAGTTGAGTCAATAAGGTTTTCTACTACCAACTTTTTAAGTGAAATTCCGATTTTCAGTTTTGGCAAGATGTTTGATTTTTAAATTCAGAAACTTTCTTAAAGGGGCTCTAAACAATTTAGTTTTTTTTTTAAATACATTAAACATTTTAATTCAATTTTTTTTTCGTAACATTGATTGAAATTTCAATATTTACTGATTTTTAAAATAAAAAAGAAATTAGTAAGGATTAAGTTGGGTAAAATGTTGCATTTTTCAAAAAGAAGTAGTTCAAAGTTTTAACTACATATTTATGTGTTTTATTGATTCGACAAATTAAAAAAAAAAATACGGAAGCTTATAATTTTTAATTAAAAACGTGGTTTTATATAAAAATTAATCATAAATAAATTTTGTTTGAGTAAATTTGGGACGTTCTTTATAAAAATTTGTTTTTTAACATGAAGTCAGCTTCTATGGAACCTTATTCCTTATAACAAGTCAAGTCAAGTCAAGTCAAGTAACTAAAATACGAGTATTTGATTTAGGTTAATACTGTTCCTAAAAAAAATACCTAAATGACCTCGTTGGATGCAAAATATGTAAATGTGTCTAAAAAAATTAAACTCGAAATTTTGATCAGAAAAAAGTGAGTCTCACAATTCTGTCTGTATGTTCGTCGACCTCTACAGCCAAAATGGCTGGATCGATTTTCTTAATACTTGGTACATAGTAGTTTTTGGCGATTTTGCCCAAATGTTTCATTCATACTTCGAGAGCTTAAAAGAAGTGCCATATAATTCTTTTAAGCAATTTTACAAAATCTTATTTTTCTCAAACACGGCTCCACAACTTTTCTTAAAAAAAAAATTCAATTTGGCATATATTTTAGATCTTATAATCTTTTGTGGCTGACTTTTTACGCAAAGGTTTTTTTTTTGCATAAAGGAACTTGGCTCTTTTTTACAACACTTATGTTTTTGTAGTGATTTTACTACTTTTTGCAAAGATTTTATTTTTCCAGGCGAAAATCAAGACCTCTCGCTCTACCTAATTCCATCATTCTTCAACAACTAAAATTGCTCCATATAAATATCAGCAATTCTGAGAAAGTGGGTGGATGTCACGCGCCCTAAGTAGAAAATCCCGAATTGCTTGATTTTTCTTTTTGTATGTATCTCAAGCCCTACCTTTCTGCCAATTCACAACTGTTCTATAATTGATAATAATTTTAAGAATTTGAGAAGATGCCACGCCCCTAGGTGGAAAATTCTAGATTTTTTACTTTTAACCTTGTATGCACTACCAATTTGTATCGTTCTACAACAGTCGGAAGTCCATATAATTATTACGAATTTTTGAGAAAGTGGGTGGATACCACTCCCCCTGAACAGAAAATTTCTGATTTTAATTTTTTTCTTTGAGTTTTATATATTTCAAGCCCTACCACTCTATCCATTTTCATCATTCTACAGCAGTTGGAAGTGCCCCATATAATTTATATCAATTTTTGCCGTGGATGCCACGTCCCCTGAATATAAAATTGTAGATTTTAGATTATTCCCCTTGTTGTAGCACAAGACCTACAGTTGTGTGAAAAGTTCAAGCTTCGACGGTGCCAGGAACCGCTCTATAATTTTAAGTCAGTTAGTCAGCTGTCTGTTACGTTTTCAGCGATTTTTAAAGTCTCATATCTCAGAAACTACAAATTTTAAAGAGATAAAATTAAGCAAGTCGACTGACTTTTTGGCTTTATTGGTACTGAAGTGGTACTGGAGTACTGAAGAGTCGAAAATCGCTCGAGTTTGTTCCTATAAAAAGAGTGTAGTAACGCGAACCTGGCTAGTCACTACCGTGCCCTTTGATCTCTCCCAAATAAAAAAAAAACAGCATATTAAAAGCTTAGTCTTTTAACTTTTAAATTTTAGACTGTTTTTGTTCCAAAAAGTGTTGAGTGAATAAAGATCTTTCATTTTGGTGATTATGCCCATTGATTTTTGATTTTTTTAGACCCAAAAATAAAAAATACCTGCAATACAATTTTGTTTAGCAATTTTACATAATCGAATTTACTCAAAAACGGCTCGACAACTTTTCTTAAAAAAAACTAGTAAATTACTTTTAGTAATTCCATTGGGTGGAAAACCATTTTTCAAAAACTGGTTATTAATGGTACCTCCCAAAGAAACATTGTTTTAATTTTTGATTTTCTTCAAAACGTCATGACTGATTTCAATGGTTTGCTTTTACAGAAGCTTCCAAAAACTATAAATATTTTTGTATACTTAAATTAAAAAAAAATATTTTTTGGATTTTTAAAAAATGTTTGAAAATCAAATATTTCGCAAACGATATGATCAATTTTTTTCAAACTCGATTCTTAAGAGTTTTTTAGTACTCTCTAAAATATTTTTAGAAAAAATTTATATATATAAAAAAATAACAGTAAAAAGTTAAAAAAACCGGAAAGGAGAATATTTTTTTCTCAAAAATGACTCCTACGATTATGATTAAACTTTTTCCAAATACTAAAATTAATACATATTATAAAATTTTGCACTTAGCAACTATTAAGAGCACCTGTTAAAGAACGTCTTTATTTCGATTTGTCTCACTATCGGCTGAACGGATTTTGGATATTTATTTTTAATATACAAATTTCAAATTAGATTAAATAATATTGCACATCAAAATTTTTGAACTTTTTTTTTGAAAATTCGATATTTCAAAAACGGGCCGACAAATTTGTTTCAAGTTTCATTTTTATATGCACATAAATAAATACTTTAGATTCACATACCAAAAACTTTTTTTAAAAATGTTTTAAGAATTTTATATATAAGAAAATATTTTTTAAGAAAACCGCTCCAACGATTTAAAATTTTTTTTTGCCCATACAATCATATTCAGACAAAAATTAAGATGGCGTTCTTTTTTTTTTCATTTCAAACTCTCAACGAAGTTTTTTTTAGGTAATTTAGATATCATATTTCATGCTTTTAAACGTTTATCTCTCATAATACCCATGCCTTTACATATAATTTTCTTAAACCCTCAGAATTTTGAACGTTGATAAAAGAGCAAGTGCGTGCGAACCAGCCGTGCATTTTATTTTGTTAGCTTTTCTGATTTTTGTTTCCTTTTCTTTTTTAACACAATTCTTCTTAAGTTAAATTTTCAAAGTTGCGTCGGCCTAGTTTTCGAGTTACACCAAAAATTTTGAAAGTGACCAGAAAAATTATAGAAAAAACTTGCGTGTTTTAATTTTAAAGCATGTTTAGGGCGTACACAAACATACCGTCGTTTTCTTTATTGATTATTTATTATTTTTTGCTTGCACTTTTATTTAAAATAAATAAATTAAATAAATTTAATGGCGCAACAGCTCATGGAGAACCAGGGCCTAGTGGCTAAAAACTCTCAACCATACTTGTGTGCGTGTTGTTGGCAGGAATGGAGGGGACCTACAATTTTTTGCTGTGTCCGAACGGTTAGATGAGAAGCACTTAATCATGACAAGTAGTATACTCTTGGAGGATTTGTCAGTCCCTCGCAAGAGGTAGTACCTCCGAAAAAACATTTCTGTTTTTAGGTGGCAGTGGCCGGGAATCGAACCCAGACCTTTGACATAACAGTCCTACGCACTAACTATTATGCCACGAGGTACTACAACTTTTACTTTTATTTTCTAAAACATATATTCACATAGGGCCAGAAAGGGAAGGGTTACAGATAAAAATTTGACAAATTTTGTTTTTACACATATGTATAAGTAGTTCCCGAGCCTACTTTAGTCTTCAGTTGTAATTCTGACAGCAGGAATGAATCCAGAGGACGCCGTCTTGGACGATGACCTCTTTACTGTCGAAGATCCGCAGGAGAAAGTGGAGGCTGTGGGGGCTGCTTTCCAGCAAGTGTACAAGATGAATGCGTGCATTCGCCCCAATCATGACCTCGAAAACAGAGCCTTGCTCCATCACTTCTACCTTCGGAATGACATCACGCAATGGCGTTCAGAGAACCTTGGTTTCACCGGGTTCAATGAAGATCATTTGGAAAACGCCATAATCGCCGAGCGAAATGGGCCAACGTTGTACTTCGAGACTTACCTCAAGAAGCAGTAGACATTTATACCACTCTGTTTAACAACGCTCTGAATAATGCATATTAACCAGTGCGGTGGAAGACAGCTGTGGTGCATCCTCTCCCGAAAAAGGGAAAGGACAACGCCAATCCGGCGAATCTCCGGTCGATAAGTCTTCTTCCGAGTATCAGCAAGGTATTCGAAAAAGTTATCAATAGAGCTCTGTCTAAGTGGACAGAGGACAATAATATCATACCGGACAATCAGTTCGGTTTTAAGGCGGGACATGACACCATTCATGCCGCGTCGAAACTCGTTTCTGATGTCCAATGGAACAAATCTAAGAAGCAGTGCACGGGTGCCTGGCTGTTTGATTTGGAGAAGGTCTTTGACACCGTCTGGTTAGAGGGTCTTTATCTAAAGCTGACCAGACTTGGCATTAGTAAACCACTATTGTATATGCTTTATGATATGCTCAATGGCAGAAAGTTTGTTGTCAAGAGTGGCAATGTAACTTCTGCCATAACCTTTAATATTAAAAATGGTCTTCAGCAGGGAGCGGTCAACTCGCCGATTCTATTCAGCATTTACACCAGCGATCTGATAAGTTGTCTAACTCAGGCAATTGCGTATGCCGACGATCTTATTGCGTACAGAACAGCTCCAAAAGTCGAGGTCATCAGGATTCTTTTGCAGCGTGAGTTCGACAAGATTCAGCAATATTGCGATGACTGGAAGTTGAAAATCAACTTTCAGAAATCAGAAACTATCTTGTTTAGGACTTCGTTGCTTAGAGCCACAAGGGATACGAGAAAGAACTGGCGCAAGCTGGTGATCGTAGGGCCAAATGGACATCCACTGGCAAGTAAAAGTGTTGTAAAGTACCTTGGCATCTGGATGGATCAGTATTTGTATTTCGACAGACATGACAGACATATAAATACTGCTCTGGCCAGGGCTAGGGGAGCCTTTGCCCGGACGAAACGGTTGTTTTATAGCAGCCGGCTTGACAGCAGGGTGAAGGTGATTTGCTACATGGCCCTTATCCGGCCGATTATTGCCTATGGATGCCCGGTTTGGTTCAACGTTGCCCCATCTCAAATGGAAAAGATTCGGGTGTTTGAGAGGCAGTGTCTTCGACGCTGCCTTGGATTGCATAGAACACCTCAGTCGAAGTACAAACATTACTACTCCAACCTGGTTCTATACAACGGGGCCAACATAAACAGGATAGATAATTTCTTGCTGAAGCTTATTCGAGGTCACATTGCAAGAGCGATGTCCTCGTCTTACAGCTTAATTTTCGGGGATTATTACCCCAACAACGAATACTACGAGATTGCGTGCGTCTAAGCGGCTTTATTCCGCCCGATGCATTCCTCCACCTAGACAGTCGAGGGCTGATCCAGGATAGAGCGGCGGTTCCGCTAATCTACCACGTCGGCCGTAGAACTGTAGATCGGCGGCTCCTTTACAGTCGAGACGTCCTCGCACAAGACGGAGCTGAGCACCTTCGGTTCAGTAGGACTGTGTCCGAACGGGACCGAAAAGATAGGGTAAAGCAGGAGAACCAGTTCTGGTGGTTGAAAAACGAAGATGAAGTTCCTTCAGACATATAATAGTTGACCTTGCTATTTTCTTTTGTATGTTAGTTTTAAGTAGGGACAGTCAGGGTGGCACAAAACAAAAAAAATATAAAATCAACAAAAATACAAAAAAAAAAATATAAAACCGGAAAATTCTTGCTGTTCTATTTGTAAGTAGTCTGTAAGTAGCTTATAAGTAGGCTGTAATTAGTTGTAAATAGTTTTAAGTAGCTTTAAGTAGTTTTAATTAGTCTTAATTAGTTTTAATTAGCTTTAATTTAGTTTTATGTAGTTAGTAAGTTTTATATAAAACCAAAAAAATAAAGACATAGATACCGAGTTTTTTTGTAAATTCTTCTCGTTAAAAAATAAAACCGACCTGGATTCAGTATTAAGATAGTTCTTAGGCCGAAAGGCATTAGCATTAAGTTATTATAGTTTAACTTAGAGCGCCCGACTGGGGCCAGTAAGTTAGTTTTAAGATATTGAAAAGTAGGCTAATTTTAATGAATTTATGTCTAGCTTTAAGATAGTTTTAAGAAAATTGAAAAATAAATATGAATTTATTAAAAAAAAAAAAAAAAAAAAAAAAAGTCTTCAGTTGTAAGATTTTCTGCAGTTCTAAAACTGATGTATGCAGTTGTAAATTTAGATTTGTCTTGTTCATATTTTCACAAATATATAATCACTTTCTATAATAAATTAATAAACACGACACTTAACACTTAAGCGCATTCTTCGCTGGAATTTTATTTGATTCATATTTTATATTTAGGCACTTTTATGCAGTTTTAAACCATAATTATAATTTGATGAATGTGATTGCATTCTTTGTTGATCTAATGATAATGTATTGAAAACATCTAATGGAACTGCAGTCTGATAGTCACACACCGTTTTCTGAAGGTTTGAAAATCAAAATTTTGTCTGTGGATGAAAATCCGATTTCGCCTCAGTTATAGAGAAAAAGAAGCAATAACAATATTGTGCAAAAAAAACATTTAAGAATTATTTTCAATCCGTGAGAATATCGAACGAAGGGGGCTAAGCAAAATAAAACAAATATACTGCCACTGAACAACCGGGACTGAACAACGCGAATGCGACAAAGTCAAATATATTATAAATCTTAGTTGTATTTTAAATTTTATCAACGTATAATTATAGACCCCTTATCTGCAAAGAAATCTGATTATTTATCAATATTATTTAAAGATATAAATAATTTTTGTATTCAAGCCAAACGTAAATAGAAATGTTCAATAAAACAAAATTGATTGACCACACAAAACGAATCGCAATTTCAACTAAATTCATTCAAAAACCATCGATCATTTGTTAAAATTAATCGAGATAGTTTTTCTGTTTATAAATTAAGACAAGCTTAGCCCTAGATATGAATTTTCTTAATTTTTTAGTTCAGTCAGTATCAAGAGGATTAATAATAAATTAGACTGCAAGAAATGCTTTCGCATTTGAGAACCAGCGAACATGTTTCAATGTTTCGACGGTTTGGCGTGCAATGAGTCGCTACTCTACGAGTATGTACATATATTCAAACGGTCATTTCGGTTAAGGCTGTGAACATCATTTTTTGAGTACTTATTGAAACTGACAAAGATATTTTGAAGTGAATTTTAACATGCCACTATTTTTAAATTGAATCCGAAAGAAGCTGTCTTAGATAGGTAATGAACAAAAAACGCCAATATGATTTGTCTATTAAAAATGAGAGGCTCAACGGCGACAACAACAACACCGACTTTTTAATTATGTCTGTATAGCATTTTTTTGTTTGTTTAGCTTGCTAAAAAAATATACATTCCAAAATGTTCGTAAGTTCTAAAATTTCATTGAAACAGGCTCCCGGGTATAATATTTCAATATTTGCATCAAAATCATGCATTATACAAATTTTTGAAACACAAAATTTGTAAATTTTGAATTTTTTCAATATATACTATGACGAGAGGTACCTACCTATGAGCAAACAAGTTAAAAACTAACAATATGTGGTCTTACTACAACATAATCTAGGTATCAAAGTTGGGAAGTAATCATTACAAAAAAGTCAATTACGATTACATGTAGGAAATTTGAAATTGAAAAAGTTTAATTATTGAGTACTTGTAATTGTAATTGAACATTTCAATTAGAAATCGCATGTAATTGAAAAAAAAACAATTACTCAATTCAATTGCATGTATACATAATTGGACAAAAAGTAATTGAAAAAAAAGATAACTTTTTTTGTAATCATTACACACAAATGTAACTAATTACAAAAAATATCGATTACATTTGTATTGTTAAATGTATCAGTTACATTTAACATTTAAATTTAGTGTATAATCAATTACATATGTGTGTAATGAGTACAAATATTCATTATAGGTTTTTTCATTTACTTTTTGTCCCTCAATTACTTTTTTTCAAAAATAATATGTTATAATTAATTGAAAATTTTCAATTACAATTACATGTAAATGTAATTGGAAAAAGTAAATTACTGATTAGATGTTATTGCAATCGATCCAGTTATCAAGTACAAAATGTAAAAATAACTACCCAACTCTGCTAGGTATTTTGTATTTAAAACGTTAATCCTGTTTCGAAAAATAGACCTCCACAGCTATACCCGATTAAAAAGAATAGTAAACAAAATCCTATTTCCTCTTTTAAGAATTTGCTAAAATACCTTTTGGTATCAAGTTGGGTTGGGTAGAAAATCCTGAATGCCAAAATCACAAAAAATTTAGAATTCGAAAATTCCGAAGTCAAAGTCCCAAAAGACGAGATTCCGAATGGAAAAAAATCCCCAATGGCAAAAATACCGAATGCCAAAATCAAAAATCGCCAGCTCGATTTTTAATACCAAAAACAGTAGTACTAAGCCATTTGGGGTTCTAGCTTTCAAATAGAACTTTTTTTGTACTTATTAGTAGATACTTGTTTTATATTCAAAGGGTTCAAAATTTTTTGTTGATATTATAATATTCGTGATTTTTGAACTTTCGAGATTTTTGTTCGATCGAAATTTTTGCATTCGATATTTTAATATTTTATTTAGAGATTTTTTGCATTGGAGATTCCTGTTATAAATAGAAGTCAAGTCAAAAAGTAGCAATTTGGTTCCCTTGGAAGTACTGAAATAGTACAAAAAAGCATTAAATTTTAAAATTTTATCTGGAATTTACAAGTATTCAGGATTTTTGTCATTCAGGCTTCTGTCCATTCGGGATTTTGGCATTCGTTATTATGGACATTCGGGATTTTGGGTATTCGGGATTATGTCATTCGGTATTTTTTGTTTGGCTATTCGGGATTTTGTACCCTTTGAAAAAATTAATTCGAACCATAAGCCTGATGAAATTTGCGACCCAGCTACCAGCATCTTTTTGATGAAATATGTATATGATGCAAAAACTGCAAACATAAAATACTGTATTTTTCGAAGTAGTTAAAAAAAAAACCTTCGTTGACTTTTAATTTGAAAAACGAAATTTTGTATGTTATGTTCTTGGTATATAAGGCCTTTGAATAGGCAATTATTTTCAATGGTATATGAAGTTACGAAGCGGTCAAAACCCTCGAAGCTAAACCTTGTCCAATAAGTTCTTTGGTTTTCAACAGCGGATAGCTTTTGAATAGGGAATGTAGAATTTTAAAACCGAAATTAAAATCACAATAAAGGTTTTGTGCAAGCTGTAATTTAAAAATTAACCAGAAAAATCACTGAAATTGTTTGGTTCGCTCTAGCAGTCTCTCAAAAAATTTAATTCGATGCCTTTAAACTCTGTCAAATGCCATGTTTTTTTTCAATACTCAAAAATAAGGAGCTGTTTGGTTTTTACACTGAATGCTTCAATTCTTGAATGTTTTATTTGAAGGAGTAGTCATTTTTGTTTAAATTTCGACTTTTTTGGGAACGCTATAGTTTAATATAAATTGTTGCTCATTTTGTTTTATTAAAAATTTTTATAATACACTTGCACATATCAATTTATTTTTTTTTTTTCTTACACTTGGTACAGAGGTACTCTATTAAAAAAAATTAATTTTTATTAAAAAACAGATGTTTTATAAATCACATAAGGGGTACAGCTCGAAAGATTTTGATAAAAGTATAATTCAAGTTTAGTCAAAAGCCACATCTATTAATTATTTTATCAATTTAACACAATTAACTTTACAACAACAATACAAAATACAGTTACAAATTATTTTGCCGCTTAAGTTAAAACAAGTATTGAAAATAACAATTGACCTCAATCAAGTGACGCCGAGTGTGTATTTAGCTTACAAAAAAAAAATGTTTTTCAATGCAATGTAGGTATGCAAGAATTTATAAAAAAAAAAAAAACAATTCACGTTCACAAAATGTTGATATAAGAAGCTGTCAAAATTTTAATTGTTGACATGACTTCGCTTTATTAAATATAAATTACCGGCGAAGAAGCCGAGACACACGAAGTCAAATCTATCCGGGAGAGAAGATCTTGACTGACTGACATACCTTGTTAGTGTGGCGCTTTTAATTACGAAAACAAAAAACATTTAAAAAAAAAATCACTAATACCACTTGAATGACACAGCAAGGAGCCAAGAGCCAGCCAACACTTATGGTAGTAGGTATATTCGTCCTCCTTTTCTCGTGGCCATATAGCTATTATCATCAACAGCAGCAGAATCTAGCATCCACTCATCATATTCACTATAGAACATCCCCAAGGGTCGGCGACAAAATTGACAACGACAACACCGACAAAGATCTCTAGTTCCTAGGTATATTGCTTTGCTGTGCTGGACCACTTTCTTTCTCTCATCGCTGAACACCGAGGATAAAGGTAGGCACACATCCAGGGACGGACTAAGTTATGTTTCTTGGCAACACAATATTCGAGGCGCCAGCCCCTTGAATACCTTAAAAAATAACTTCTATTGTCATTGGCCTCAAACTCTTGTCTAGTTGTCAAACAATTGGTTACAAAAATTACCTAGAGAAGGAAAATTCGGTCGGTCAAAATTTTGTTCGAGCCTTTTTTCCCAAAAACAAATTTGGAATTCACGGTTTTGGGCTCAAAGAAATAAATAACAGTTTTGACAAAACAAAACTGAACTCGACTTTCAAACAAGTTAAATTACTTTGGGAGATATTTACTGACAATTTCCAACTGAACAAATTTTTTTGCATCCGAACCTGTTCCACTACCAACACAAAACTTCCACTGACTTGATTATTGAACCTTTATAATCCAATATAAAGAATGCTCCTGCCAACAAATACATTAAAACACACACAACTGGCACAAGGAAAAATCCTGACAGTTGAGGGACCTATAGCGGAGATAAAGTGATGTGCGATATAATATTGAAACAACAACAACAAAGGCCGTATACCTACGGCATATCCTTGATGGATTCAGAGGAGATATATATTTTTTTTCTACTCAATATTTCACACGGGCACGTGTGTGGGGGTTGGACAGTAAAGAGTCCATCTTATGTACAAAAAAAAAGAAAATATGAAATCCTTTGCCTCGAATTTTATTTAAACATGACAGAGGATTCCACCTATTTCAATTTTGGTATAGGAAGTTGGCAAAAATTCAAAACCCCGGTTCGGTTCGATGGGTTTTGGTGTTGTTGAGTGTTAAGTATATATCCACCAGTTAGTGGTAGCGAAGGCAACGATGATAATGATGATGATGATGGCGTTCGACGACGGCAAACCTGTTTGAATAGGTAAATCCTTTATTTATTGGAAATAGAATTTTGGTGAAAAGCTTTAATGCAGTTTACAGGATATCTGGGTTTTGGATCAACATTCCGGAAAGAGCCTTTTGTCTTATTAACTTTTCAACATGTTGACCGATTGGGTTGTGAGTTGGGTGGGGGTGGTATAGTGGCGGTGGGAAGTTCGAGAGATGATGTGAATAAATAGAAAACGATGATTGGTTGAAGTATATATGTAGGAAATGAATTTACATCGAACATGAATTATATCCTCTTACAATAATATAAGGTACTTGGCAGACGAACTTTTATCCTGGCAGTTTATCTTCCTATTATTTTCGATTTGTAAATTTTGTATTCTATATTTTTTAAGTTTTATATGGAAATTAAATGCATATTGAATATTTACGAGTTTATTTTGTCAGGGACGTGTCTAGAATTTTAAAAAATAAGGTGGGGAGGGGTTGGTATTAACATAACCATTACAAGAAGATGAAAAGAACCAACGAACCGCCTTAAAGAAGAAATTTGACGTTGGTCACTTTAGCATACCTGAGGTCGCTAGATTCTACAGTGAACATCTGAGCGTGATGCCAGTGATCCCAGTATCGTGAGGTCATCAAAGAGGCAGTCGAAACTGCAATAGGCTACCAACCACCTCCGAAGAAGAACGCGTGGTATGGTGGTGATATCAAGAAGGCGAAAGAAGTTGCATATGCGAATATACTGCAGCGGAAATCAAGTGCAGCGAAAGGGGAGTATCAAGCAGAGAAAAGAGTGGAGAAAAAAACCCTTCGTAGAAAGAAGAGGGCATGCTCAGACGTCCAGTTTAAGAAGATCAAAGAGTTTCGTGACCGGAACAACACTCGGAAGTTTTATAAAAAAGTCAAAGAACTGGTTGCTTGTTTCAAAACCAGAGCGTGGGCTCTTCGAAACAGCGAAGATATGTAGTCACCGAAGCACTGGGAGTAGTAGATGTATTCAAGCAGTATTTTCCAGCTGCTGAATGGGCATCAAGTAGAGCGAGAAATAGTGCACGAAGCGAACCCAACTCCATTTATTAAAGACCCAGTACCCACCACCCAGCATAGAACAGGTAAACTTAGCTATAAACAAGCTCAATAACAACAAGACTGCCGTATGTGATGGGTTACCAGCGGAGCTCGGTGGAAATATGTTGAAAGGGTGATGCATGCATCAACCCATCAATCAAGTTTCGGTGGAATTAAGCATGTCTATCAGCTCCATATTTGACATCAACAAAAAAGGCGATGCTATATCTAGCAAGAACTATGGAGGCATAACTTCGATAAACGTGGCATACAAGATCCTATCCAACGTACTGTGTGAACGTCTTAAGTCGTTTGCAACACTTTAATTCGCAAGTACCAGTGTGGCTTCCGGCCAGGCAAATCGACCATAGACCAAATATTCACTCTCCGGCAAATCCTGGAAAAGATCAAAGAATTTTTAAGTCGAGACACACCATCTATTCATCTTTGGCGACTTCAAAGCTGCATATAATAGCATTCATCGTCAGAAGCTCTATATAGTTATGGCTGAGCTTGGGATCTCGTAAACTACGCGTTGCAATGTGCAACGAAGGAAAAGCTCTTCCGATAATATTCGAAACATGGATAGGGTTTCAGCAAGGAGATTCGATATTAATTGATTTCTTCAATATCGTTTGAGAGCAGTGCAGGCGTTTGGTTTTAACAGATCTGTCCAAATTCAAGGGTACAACTTGTAGGTCTTTAAGTAAATGAGAACAAGACCAAATAAATGCTATCAACAAACAATGCAAGATCTATCAACCGGTTAGGACAAAACTTCACTGTTGATAGCAATAACTTCGCAATAGTTGAGAAGCTCATCTGCCTCGCTATGCACGCTTTATAAAACCTTTACATTGCCAGCCTTGCCTTATAGCACCAAATGTTGGGAAATTATCAGAAAAGGAGAGCTTGAGAATAATTCAAAAAATTTAATTTTATTCGATCGCGAATCTTATATTTCGGTTCCTCTAAAATATAATTCGTTTTTACAATCGAATCAAATCGGTAAAATATGGTTCGTTCCCGAATTTATCATGCGAGAAGTATTGAAGATTTATTCACTAACCATTGAAATAAGCGAATAAATGCAATTTTACGAAAGGAGAAAGTTTCAGAAGGGTAAAGTTAAGCAGGATATTTCTGCTAAATGTTGCCTACAAGATCCTATCCAATATATTTTGTTAGCGTCTAAAACCTTTCTGCAACACTTTGATCAGGTTGAAGCATTCACAGCCATTGAAGAACAGGCGAAACGCGTTGTTCTTGAAGCGAATGAGTACAAAATAAAGTATGTAATTCCTGTCAACAAACAAAGCCTCATATGTCCATCGACTAGGACAAAACGTTACTGTTGGTAGTATTAATTTCGAGGCAGTCAAGTAGTTCACCTACCTTGGAACAAACATCAATTCCACGAACGACACCTTAGTGGAAATCCGACAAAGTAACAGCGAAGAGCTACTACTTCGGTTTAGCCAAACAAATGGGCTCAAAATTTCTTTCTCGGAAGACAAAGTGCACGCTATACAAAAAGCTAATTTTACCAGTTCTACTCTACCGCCCGGGTGCTAGACGATAAGTGAAAAAAATTCTTTATCAGGATTTAGTCCTATATGCAAAGAGAATGGAGGAGAAGATTCAATCGTGTATTGTACGAACTGTACCAAGATGTAGATATAGTCCAAAGAGCCTAAACACGTCAACTACACTGGCTCGGCCACATCCAGCCAAGAAAATTTTCGAGTCCCAGCTCCCAGATTCGAGACGAATAGGAGGACCGAACCTCCGCTAGAGGGATCAGGCAGTTACAGACGCAAGAGAACTTGGTCTCGACGACTGGATAGGGAGCGTCGTAAATGATTGAAGACCACAATATCTCAGACAGACCCCCAAACGGATTGGGAGCCAGATAAGTAAGTAAGGATGTAAGTAAGTTGTTCCCTGTAATTTAAAATATGTGATTTTTAGAGTTTTCTCTAAGTGTTCCGGACTAACTACTACTTGTGTACAGAAAATCTTGTTCTCTAGGACCTCGGTTCCCAAACATGTGTTCCTCGGAAACTTTGAGTTCCGAGAAGCATTATCCAGGATTATGCGAGTTTCTTGAAGTAAAAACAAAAAGTTATTTTCTTCAGTAGTTACAATTAAAAAAACTTTCAATTGACTTTTGGTAAAAATTTCTTGTATCTTTTTTTGTATTATTGAAACACATTACGAAAGTTACCGGTCGAGATTGGTAGGTCCCAACATCTTTGAATACAGTTTCCGGACATAGAACTAAGTCAAACAATTTATTAATCAAAAATGGAACAATTTTATATTTCGCAGTAGCTTTGATGGAATATCTAAGATAAGAAACAATTAGATTTTTAAATTTTGTATCTTTAATTTTTGGTTATCGTTAATAAATTGTTGCGGGTTCCAAAATATATTTTGACCATTTTTAGGATTCCAAAGTTTGGGAGCCGCTTTCAATCTCTCAACATTTTAATTGAGTGAAAATCACCAATAAAAGTGAAAAAAACTAGTTTTATCGGGTTGTTCAATAAGAGCGCTACAAAAGTTTTTTTTTAAAATAAAACAAAAACGGTTTTGGATATCAATGAAAATCTTTATTCCTGTGAAAGTTCGTTCAATGCCATTATGTATGGAACTCGGGCACGCTTGCAAAAGTCCAGACGCTGAACCCAATTTTCGACGGTTTTCAAGCATAAATTGGCTGATACCGTACGAAGTTCATCAATCGTCGCTGGCTTGTTGGCATAGACCATAGACTTGACGTAGCCCCACAGGAAATAGTCTAACGGTGCCAAATCGCACGACCGAGGCGGCCAAGCGACTGGACCATTTCGTGAGATAACACGTTCTCCAAACTTGGTTTCCAATAAATTGATTGTGACATTCGCTGTGTGGCTTGTGGCGCCGCTGTCCTGTTAGAACCACTTATCCTCCAAGTCCATATCATCCGATTGGGGCCAAAAATAGTCGGTTATCATTGAACGGTAGCGATCCCCATTCACAGTAACGAGCCGTTTTTGATCATCAGGGATGAAGTACGGCCAATGACGCCGCCGGCCCATAAACCACACCAAACCGTAATGTTTTCGGGATGCAATGATGACTCATGGAGTACGTGTGTTTTGCTGCCTAACCAATACCGCATATTTTGTTTATTGACGAAGCCATTCAGCCAGCCAGAAATGAGCCTCATCGCTGAAGATGATTTTGCGATGAAAATCCGAATCATTTTCAAGTTGTTGCTCAGACCAATTCACGAACATACGACGCTTTTGGTGGTCAAGCGGCTTCAGTCCTTGCGTCAATTTAATCTTTTAAGGATGTAGGCCAAGATCCTTTCGCAAAATTCGCCACAACGACGCCACAGAAATGTCCAACGCTTGAGAACGACGTGTGAGAGACACATTTGGGCTTTCTGCAACTGAAGCCTCAGCGGCAGCAGTATTCTCGACACTACGGGCACTTCTTTGTCTCACTGGCACGGGAACATTTTATACTGGCCTGTGGATTCAAATTTTTCCACTAGACGTTCAATTGTTGATCTACTGACTCCGAATTTCGGTAGAAAATTTTAATAATTTCGACTCGTTGTTGGCTCGTATATCTTACCATCATGAAATGGCAAACCTTACTGAAGAGAAATGTCAAAAGAGCGGCAAGAAATATGGCGTCGTTTGCTGTCCCTGTCGCTCTACTTTTGTTGCGTCCCTGTTGAAAAACCCTTTACTTATAGAGCTGTTTACACTAGTTGTTTCGGCAAAAGATGCTTATGTACACAAATATGTAACGTTTGTAGGTAAAACTCAACCAAAAAGTATTTAGTTTGTTTATGAGAAAACTATATTTTGTACGGTTCGTGAGAGTGATAAAGAATGAAATAGATCCATTATTTATGATTCGCGAATATAGATACGAATGCTCATAACAAATATGATGTTTGTCTTGAATTTCTCCCAGAACGGCATCTCTCCTGTAGAAAGACGTTTAAATAAAAGATTTCAAACCTCTACATTCAATTTCGCCTATTGTCTGCAAAATCAATGATAGATATCAATTATTTAGAAATATCATATTTTCATTTTTAATGCACATTTTAAATAAAGTTTAAACTGACTCGAATAGATTTGACTCGGTGCGGTGCTTCAACACGGACATCGCATTATCTGGGAGATAGTGATGAATACTTGAATATTTTTAAAACTTTATATACTGAATACACAATGAAGTTCAGAACTTACTTATATTGACAAGAATATTCAATTAAAAGTAACAAACGAAAGTTAAAAACTTTAATAAAAGTTAATAAAGTTAGTTTAAAAGTTTTTTTTTCATATTCAGATTAAAAACATGCACAACTTATGCAAATCACAATTTTAGTTTTCTGTTGATTTAGTTTAAGAGTTTTCCCCCTTATCTATCCATAAAATGTTTGAGTTCCATTTGAAAATAGTAAAAGCACTCGAAAAGATTTTTTTTTATTTTCTGGACAAATTTTGATGGGTAGATATCTTTCATAGAACAAGATAAATTTGTCAAGGTGAGTGCTTGAAAAATCGGTAAAGTACACACACAAAACATAACATTCCCAAGAAGATATATCTAAACTTGAACAACACAAAGTGTTAAGCAATAGATAAGCAGGAATTGTTGGGTGAAAATGTTATATGCGATGTCTAGGATCCAGGAGTGCCTTTCACTTGAGAGGGAGAGAAGAATTTGACTGAAGTTTATTCAACAAACATGTCAAACTCAGTAAAAACGTCCTTGTTTGGAGCTACATATGTATGTAGTACATGCTTTTTGTTGGTGCAAGGAGTTATAAATGTTGATTTATTTTTAAGTAATTGAAAGAGATTTTTTTTTGTAAATAAAAAACAAAAATATAGAAAACAATTTATAGACAAAAACGAACTTAACAAGATTTAAAGTATGTTATTCAGTGAAGGTATAACATACAAACATAACCTAGGGGAGACATGGACTCGAGAACAAATTTCAACAAAAAATATTGAAAAGTTATTTTAGTATCTTTTTTTTCAAACTTTCCTTCAATGAAATTCAAGTTGATTGAATAGAAATTAAGTAGAAATTTAAGTAGGTACCTACCATGTATGTCTGTATATTCTTGTGTAAAAAATAAACATATTTTTATTATAAACATACATAAATGATCCTTAATCCTAAGATTTATAAGCCATACAAAATAGATTAAGCAAAAGATATTCCTGATGATGCAATAGAAGTTACCACATTTTTCTTGGAAATTCATCTTGAATAAAAGTATAGAAACCAATTTCGATTCGGAGAAATTTCAGTTCGAAGAAGTTTCCTGCGGCGGATTGCATTTGGAAATACAAAATATTAAATAGTGACAGTTTAATGCTTATCTCAAGCAAGTCTTGCGAGATTATTTTAAAAGTAGAACACTAAAGGATAATGATTTCTGAAAATTAACAAGTTATTTGCCATTTATTTTTTAAAGAGAAAACACTGAGCCGTATATATAAAAATAAATTAAAAAAGAATCCATTTCAAAGACTCCTAATAATTTTGCATTTAGTGCAGTAGGCTAAGCAAAATAAGTTCGCTTATTTCAAAATTAGTTTTCCTGAAAAAATGTTATTGAGGGATAAAAATTCGTTGGATACAACATATACAGTGTAATTTTAATGTTTTCTTAAAATGGAGGACATATTTATTTAAATTTTGGTAGAAAAGAGTATTTAATCAAATATTTTAAACTTTTTTTAAAGCCCAGAAGAACCGAAGAACTTCCAACGACAAATTTCAAACAAAATCGAAGCTCCGATGTCCCCTCCGGCTCTGGACTTTTGGTACCTCTTATATGGGATATTTGATATTTGATAACGCCACCAAATTGGTCAGAAAAGGTAAACTAGTCCTAGAATACTAGATAACTAGTAGATAAAGACTTAAAGTTTCTCAAGGTCCCGCGCAATTTTTGGCACCTCATTTACTATATGGGAAATAGACGTATATCAACTGACAGACCTCGGATAAAAGGTCACTGAAAGATCTCTTGATTGGGATAAAAGATCAAATATTTTCAGTTATTGATCAAACATAGTTTTTTTTATGAACTTTCAAAATTCGTTTCAAGGTCGCAAAAAAACTTTTGGTACCTCATTTGGGTCATTTCAAAAAATTAAGTATGTCATTTGAAAGACCACTTCACGGTGATAAAAGGTCAGTTTTTCTCAATAATTGGTCAACCTTACATATTTTTGGAATTTTTAGTGAATTTAAAAAAAAGCGATTTTTGGCACCTCATTTATGGGAAATTCACAAAAATCTTTCGTGACCTTGAACAAACTTTAAGAAATCGTAAAAAAAGAATCTATAGCTGACCAATTACCGAAACTAGCTGACCTTTTACTGATAAAGATCTTAGGGCCTTTCAGATGGTATTAATTTTTTCCAAATTTCCCATAAATGAGGTGCCAACAATGGCTCTTTTAAATTCACTAAAAATTCATAAAAAAAAATATGTAAATACTTAAATTCAGTAGAGTCATCCTTCCACTACTAAAGAAAATTAATCACTCTTGAGTAAGTCTCGACAGGGAGCCTAACTCAGCGGCGCCAGGGTTGTGCATAATGGTCTCCTAGTGGCTTTTCTCCCATGGACGTAATGTTAAAATACGCGGGATAGGTCATCAACGGACGTCTATAAGGTCAGGCGGGCAGCCGCTAGGATTATCAAGACCTTTGGTAATATCTTTATGTTGGAGGTTGAAAGGAAGATGGAAATGGACGCCAGGATACGGATGCTTTCAGCAGGAGTTTCATGAGGGAAAACCCGGGATCACCTCATACCAAGGGTAAGTCAAACTTATGATGGTCAGAGATCGTGCGATCTTTATAAGCTTGCTGTCAGCAGGTAAGACCTCTATTTTAGTTCACACGGCAATGCACCGTAAGTTTTTCGCAGCATAAATTCATAAATTCTTCATAGAACCCTTCAAACGACGTTTGTCCGTTTTCCGTTTGGATTTGTACTGCAAAAATGTGATCTGGTTAAGTGCGAAGTTGTTGCTAGGGAAGACATCTCGTGCAGACCAAGAGAATCCATAGGGATACCAGCCGAGCCGTCTTGCATGGAAAAAATACTCTAGATATTCAAACTAAGAAACCCCTCTTTAACGAATCATGACTGGAAAGTAGCAAAACTCCAGGAGGTAAAGGGTTTCTATAGAAGCGCGATCATGCTGTTTAATAAGAATTCCTTTGCTAGGGCAGACTAAAGACATGATTAGGTAAGCGTTTGATACGGTCTCCATTAAAATGTATAAAAAAAAGATGATTTTGAGGCGGATACCGACAGTCCATATAATACTGAAGCTGAGTTTGTGGGAGAGGACCATGCTGCACCCATCACTCTTCCATCGAAGGTTGGTGAGGAATCTATGTCATCATCAATCACAGTATTTTCTAAAAAAAATTTGCGACATATGTATGTACAAGAAAAAGATAGAATCGATTCCACAATTTCTATGCCCTCATTTTGCTCAATCTCATCAAAGACGAAAATTCCATCTTGGTGATTCAATAACCATAGACATAGAAAGTCTCTTATACGCTTCATAAGAAGCTCCAAATAGTTCACCGAGTAGGAAAACGGGTTTCCAAGATTCCTATGGTATCACAATGAAAAAACGTAAATGTGTCAGTTTTATGACTCACAGCCACTTCTACCTAACCTTATCTACTTTGAAACTATAGCAACGAATTGAATGCATTTTTTTTTTAATTTTCCGCTTTACACAAATCCATGACACTTCAAATAATGGAGTTTTTTACGTGTCACACGGTTGATGTCACGAAGGACATTCTACACGCGGAGGTGACGTGAATTGCCAGTGTAAAACTTGTTTCTTGTGAAGTTTTCTGAAGTCGAAGGTCTATGCCAATAAACCGCAAACGACTGATGCCAAACAACAAAGTCAACAAAACTAAGGACACCGATCAAATTTTGATCATTGAAAACCACTCGGATTCTCGGATTCGTGCCATCTCACCGTGCGAAAACGACGTACAACTGAACTATGTCATATTCGAACATGGACCTTAATGTCAAAAATGAAGAGGTAGTTTTCTTGTTTTTGCTTTGTTTCTGGAGTTATAATGCTTTTTATGTTTCTTGGTCTCGTTTTATTTAAGTGGCTTTACC
The DNA here is from genome assembly GCA_946251815.1 of Dasysyrphus albostriatus. Taxonomy (NCBI): domain Eukaryota; kingdom Metazoa; phylum Arthropoda; class Insecta; order Diptera; family Syrphidae; genus Dasysyrphus; species Dasysyrphus albostriatus. The sequence goes on along the minus strand of OX276337.1, from coordinate 58,937,790 downwards.
TTCGCCAATGTACTACGGATTCTTAAATTTTTGTTTTCATTAAAAACAAGAACTATTAACCGCTCAAACTTGGGTTGCAAATATTCCTTATGTGCAGAAAACGATTTTCTTGCAATTAATTTCCAAACAGAATAATTTTCTCCGCAAGATATTTTTCATGCTTTAGTCAAGGCTTTAGAGAAGCAAGCGATCGAGGGATTAGAGGGATGCCATTGTAGGAACGAAGTTCCAGGATTACAGGGTCCGAACCTAACTCAGAAAGGACGATCAGGGGAACATTGTGGTGGAATCGCAGTCGGTGCTGAGCATATGGAAAAATCATTTCTGCAAATTGTATAACGGCGATGAAGAACCGAATTCCGCTGCCATGCAGATTGCACCATTTAACCTGGAAGACGATGTAGGCCAATAATTCCGACCTTTCATGTCAAAAAAAGTTTAGACAAGGCGACGAGCTGTAACGCGACTTTTTCAACATCGTTTTTGAAGGATTTGTGCAAAACTCTCACGTCAACACTAAAGGCACAATCTTTCAAAAGTCCGTCCAACTACTTGCTTTTGCGCACGATATTGACATAATCGGAAGAACAAAACGTGATTTTAGTGGTGCTTTCGTGGGAATTGAGAAGGAAGCAAATAAAATGGGTTTAACGGTAAGATGAAATATATTCTTTCAACAAGAAAGGACACCCAATACCGACGTCTCGGTTAGAACGTCACTGTAGACAGCTGTTATTATGAGGTGGTCACAGACTTTGTCTACCTCAGCGAACGATACCAGTGCTGAGATCAAGCGAAGAATTACTCTTGCCAAAAGCCATTTCCTTGGGCTATGAATTGAGAAGCAAAGCAACTAAAGTCTCAATGTATAAGACGCCGATGATCCCGATCCTGATGAATGGTGCAGGTGCATGGGCACTATTAACGGTACATGAGAACGCTTTAGGATGTTTCGAGAGGAAAAGGTGATTTTTGGTCCTGTCTGCATGTATGGGTAATGGAGAAGAAGATACAAATACGAACTTTACGGGCTGTAGAGCCACACCAACCTAGCCAGTACAGTAAAATATTAACGGCTGAGATGGCTGGGTCACCTAGAGCGAATGGACAATAATGCTCCGTCTCAGAGTCTTTAAATCCAACCCCGTGGGTCAGCGCAGTAGTGGAAGACAGCGAACAGGTGGCGCCTGCAAGTGGAAGAGACAGCTAGACTAGAAACTTAGCCGGCGGGAAGAAGCTTATTGGTTGAGGCCCTGGTCCATTCCATACTGTAGCGCCACCCTAAGTATGTAACGCTTACAATTATCTTGTCAATATTATTTTCATATTATTCAAGTTGTCTAAAACTACTCAAATTAATTACATTGAAAGACGACACATAAAAAACCAAACGGCGAAAAGATCCATCAATATCAAAAAACAGGAATTTGTAATAAGAGATATATTAAATTGTTAAGAAATATCAAGTGAAATAGCTTTGCTTTGCGTTTCTTCAAAACTCTATAAGGATTAGTTTTACTTTAAAAACTTTTAAATTTGAATTGCTTTTCTCTTAACAGGAACACTTTTAAAAGCACACAATTCTAAACATTAACTAAAGGGATTTTTCACTTTCATTCAAAAATGTACAAATCAGCTATTTAAAAATACACAAAACTTCCTCCAATCTATTCACTTATAGAAAATTTTGTTGAAACAGAATAATTTTCATTCAAGCATCTCAAAAAGGGGTTTAAAAAATAAACGATGAATCTATTTGAATACGAGTACCTTTACATTAACTAATTGCAATGAGAGCTTATACCATCTAATTAACTGAAATAATACCGACTAGCTAACTTATACAAATTATAGGATAATTACAGCATCAAGTGCGATCAAATAAAATACCGACTTGTATATAGTGCAACACATCACATTAAGAGGTGTGTCGGAAGTATTTTCTACAAAAGTTTTATTTTTGCACAAACCTTACAAACCTTTCAGGAAATACCTATTGCAAGGTTCTTTTTGATGTCACTATATTTGGCATTTCAATTGTAATTTCTTTTTCAGTCTTCACAGACCATATATAGAAAAAACAAACCTCTTAGAGTGTTATTTTTTTTTTTTTTTTTTTTTTTTTTTTAACGAAGCAATATTGTTTTCATTTTTATATATATCCATCTGACGCTTGAGATAGTGTATCTTCTTATTATTCAACCCACTCTAAATAATGTCATTAAAATGATTATTTTTAAGGCTAAGGAGAGAGCAAGTGTGCTGCCTGTGTATACTCTGTGCTGTGTGTTGTGTTGTGTTGTGCTGTTCTGTGCATCCACTTTGTCCAGCCAAAGGTCATAATCAACTAAAGTCTAATTAACTGAGGCACCAGCAAACAACAAACAACGTAACGTAGGTTGATAAGATAGATATACACCCGAACCCCCTTTAGTATCTGTACCTCCCTATACACTTTTAAATTCTTTGCTCTTATTTTCTGAAGCACAAATTCAATTGCAAATAAAATGCATTGACTAAGTCGAATGAACTTGCTCATATAAAAAATATGGTTGGTCAACTTTTTTTTTTTTTGAAAAAAAAATCTGTTGAATTGAAAATCTGTAAGGAAAACTGCTTTTTGATGATTGTCAATTATAAATTGATAAATATTGGAATTGGATATTAAAAAATTTACAGCCTTATTTATAAGATTTTCTTACACGGTTTATTTAGTCAGTTTCTTTAATATTCTTTATTGTTGGAAATATTGTTTATTTAATTAAATAAAATGTCAAATAAGTCAAAATTTAAACAACTGATTCCGTTGCCCAAGTAAGACAACTTTAAGACAACCGAGAATAAGGTACAATGGATAACAGTTTTGTTAGGTTGTTGGAAAATACCGGGAATTGGTCAAGTTTTTTTTTTTAATATGTCAAGAATTTTCCGAAAAATCTGACCTATTTTTTTATGAAACGAAAAAAAAAGGTATTTAATGTTGACGCAGTGTGAGTTTAATTCAACCCAAACATACGTCGATCTACCGGGAAAACAAAGTTGGAAAATAATCACGGCTGTTCTGAAATTCGGTAAAATTAAATCCGAACGGATTTAAAACGGGTTGTGCTTTTATTCGATTTGCCGAACGTCTATGAATCATAAGTATTCAGCAAGATAAATGGATCCACAATCCGCCATTTTTTTTTTAATTCTAGTACCTTCTTGTTGTTCAATCCGTATGAAGGATTCAATTTGACCGTATAGCAGAACAGCCAGCAATGAATATTTTTTGTAATTTATTTCCACTTTAATTTCAATTACACGTAGGTAATTAGTAATTCAACTGTTTCCATTACAATTACACATAATTGTAATTGAAAAAAAGGATATTTCCATTAATTGTAATTGTTGTTAAAAAAATCACTTAAAAATTACATGCAATTGAAAAAAAAAGTAATGGGATTATGCAAGTAGGTACTTCAAGGAAAGCACTGTGTAAATTACATTCGATGTTAATGATTTTTTTGCATTGTTATTCAATACAAATTTGTATTAATTAAAAATTCCTTGAAATGTTATTGACAAAACCAATGAATTAATTATAGTTTTGGTCGGAATCATTATACTGCTTTTTTGGTGATAACTTTTGTTTTCTGTTAAATTACTCTGATTGAGTTGGAGGTAATTAGTAATTGAATTTGTTCAATTCTAATTAAAAAAAAAAGCCTATAGAAGTATAAAGAGATTTCAAATACAATTAATTGTTATAGATTTTTTTATTATTATACTATTTTACAACTCTCATGAGTAATCAGGCTAGTATACACATTTCAAATTGTTTGGGGAACGTTGACACGGTTAGTTTTCAATTTATGAAAGTAATGCATTTTGCAATTATTATGAGTATTTATAAACCCAACTGAAATCAATGGAGAAAATTCCATTTGATGATAGGGATTTGAACGATTGATCTGTTCTGACAAACTCGTACAGTATAAGACAAATACAACACGTGCACTCAAGCACCTAGGTTATTCACTTCAACTGTTACCTAAACTTTGATAAGTCATTTTCATTTGTGTTTAAATATCCAAGTCAAAAATATATTAAGGGCGGTATTCATCGAACACTAGTAACTTAAGATTTTCATAAACCTATTCTTCAAGCAAAAATAGTGAATATTTATGAGCGCTCATAAAAGTTTAGAATAGTCCCCACTAGGGCTCTTGATTTTACCCGAGTAATACCCGCTTTTACAACTTCCCCGGTAGACAAATACCCGGGTACTACCAGAGTACCCGAGTGGTGAGTTTTCGGATATCCGGGCACCCGCGTGCCCATGTGTCATCCAGTACCCGGCTGTTTCGAGTATACTCAGGTACCAGGGCGGGTCTTTGCGTACCCGGGTTTCAAGAGCTCTAGTCCCAATCACCCATAAAGTTATGAGCGCTTTCTCTGAAAACTTATTCAAAAACCTTCGAAGTAACCCCATAAATTTAAATTCACTGAAGCATTATGTCGGTACTTCTTGGATCCTTACACAAATGAGTGTCGCAAGATCATTGCTTGTTTTAGTCCGTTTTGTTGTGCAAAATTTAAAAAATAATCAGACAATGTAACAAACCCGTCACTTCCCTTCAATCAAACGAGTCCGTTTTTGATCCGCAAACGTAGTAAACAACGTATGAACGACAGACCTAGCGAAACCAGAAAGTTTAAAACCAAAAAAGTATTAAACATAAAAATTATTAAAGAAAAATGTGGAATTCGTTGTTTAAAATTTTTAATCAGCTCTTTTAATAGTTTGGGCTTAAAAAAAAAAAAACGGTTGATATGCAATATTATTCATAATTTTTGGAAGTTTTTGTATACAAAATTTAACGAAATAAATAAAAATCAAAAATAGCATACTAGGGGAGGTACCTACTGTTAATGGCGGCCGAGTGTAATTTTTGTTGAAAATTGTATCAAAACTTAGTTGTTTTTGAAAAAATGAGATTTTCTTCTACGGTTTTTTTTAACATTTGTATGGAATGTACCATTATTTTTGCATAAAATTAATTTTTTTAAATATGTATTAAGAAAAATGCTAACTACCAATTTTCCAAAAAAAAATTATTGCATCATTTTCGAAGCATTTAGTTTTCCAAAAAAAAAAAAAAAAAAAAAAACAATTGACATTTTTAAACCGAAAATTGTTTCTTGGGTTGAGGTACCATTAATAACTTATTTTTACAAAATGATTTTCCAACCAAGTATTTAATTCATTGAATATTTTTTTACGAAAAGTTGTGAACCCGTTTCTGAAAAATATGATTTTGTAAAGTAACTAAAAAATGTTATTATTTGAAAACCAAACATTATTTTTTTCAAAATATTGTAATTTAAGAACTTTCGTGTTGAAAATTCAATTAAAATCGGTATGGCAACTAGCGCAGAAGTAAAAATAAATGAAAAATACCGTTATTTTTGGTCCTAAAGGAAACATTTTGACAACCCTTCGTTAGAAAGAATTCTATTTAATTTTTGTATTTCAATTTAATTTAATAACTTTTTATTTAATGCATTGAAATTAAAAAAAAAATAATTATCTAAAAGATTTTAATCTTAATATTAAGTTCTTTAAAATAAATAAATACAAATACAAATACTTTTTCCGGAACAAATACACGAGCAGGACTAACTCAAAAAAAAGGGTTTAGTCTCTTAATCGCTAAATTTTAAATGTCACACAAAAATTATAAGCTAATTTGTAAAATAAAAAATTAAAAAAAAATTAATTTAAATTAAAAAATTTAAACAAATTTTGTTTGCTTAACTTTTTTTTAATTTTCTTGACCAAATTATATTTTCAACAAAAAGTTTTCGAAGCTAAGTTCCCAAATTCGGTTAAGGTCTCGATTTTTATACTAGAAGGATTGAAAAATGACAAGTGTGATCATTCTCTCAGAAACACAAGTGTGAATTTAGGAGTATTTTGTATTTTCAGCATGCCTAGGTCCTACTTAGAACACACACAAACATATTAAGGGCCAATTGTACAAAAATTTGACCCTTGGTCCAGACATTTAATATCACTGAGGTTCAATGATGCATTAAATTGGCTAATATAACATATTTGAACATTGAACGAACCATCGTTGAACCTTAGCAATTCAGCCGAAATCAGCCAGTAAAAAATTTTGAGCAACGGATCGAAATTTGAGCCACCTTTTTACAACCGGTCCTAAATAATGAAGGCAGAATGCAACTATGCATGTCTTACCAAAAAGTCTAATCACTTGTGTCGATTCGAAAACAAATCTAACGAATACGATTATAAATTTAGTCTAGTCTTCATTTTTTCGGCTTTAAGTCTCCATAACGGTAAATCTTGTTGACCCTTTTCTTTTGTTTTTTGTTTTTTGATTTGATTCAAATTAAGGAAAAAAACAGATATACATGTGAGTTGTTCGAGAATTCAAAAAGCTATAAAAAGTATTGCTGAATTGTTTCAGCAAATGCTTACCTCAAATGCTTTGAAAGAACGCCATCCTCATTCCTCGAAATGGAATTGCGCCTTTCCTTAAAAAGCCCAAATAGAGAAGTGATAGCGAAGCGGGTGGTAATTTGTTTACAATTAAGTCAATACGGCCTTGTTAACGAATAATCCAGGATCTTTGTGCGAAATTATTTTCAGCCGCATCAACTGATGTACATACATGTTCTAATATCTTTGGCATGTTGAGGTCCTCGGACTTAGGCAAAACTTTGGCAAAAGCTACAATATTCTCCGTGAAGTGAACATCGAATGCGATAATATGTAAGGTAAGCAAAAAACTAAAGCATTCGAAGGAACATAGTTCACAAACTTGCGTACCAGCAGCTGCAGTTGGTGCATTATTTCGACCGAAATTTCTATCCAATATTCGTACTGCCTTCGGCAGCTACTTTGGGCGTTACATTTCAATATTTCACGACTTTTTTCAAGCGTGAATCGATGCAGAAATTCGAGAAATAAAATACAGAGTTTCTGTCAATTTTTAGAGAGCACAAGAGCAGCTAATATTGTAAGTGATTCGAAATAAAAGAACGATGTCTCACCCTATATTAACTGACTGAATTTAAAGAGAGTGATTTCTTCCTATTTTCTATCTTTATATGTATTTTATCAAACTCTCAAGTTTTATTTCATTTAACAAAACCATTATTTGCCCTTACACTAACCATTTAGCAAGACTAAATGTAACATATTTCTGAAAAGAGCTCACTCTCACCATAACCATAAAGTTACAAATCTGATTTAAAAAAAAGAAGCAAATAAAAATTCCGTTTTGACGATGCATAAGGCAACTTGATTAAAAAAAGCTTTTACACCAGTTGGCTGTAGTGATGTTTTCCTTGTATACATTTAACTTTAGGTGTGTTCGAGCTACGAGAGCTAAGAATATATAATGGAAGATGATAATATTTAATATTTATCCTGTAATATATATATAACAACGTTTTCATGTTATTTCTTTTTTGCGTCAGTAGCCTAACATCAATTAATTTCTTTTTCAAATAGAATTATAAAAAGAGAACTACGTTAAGAATAAAAGACGATATTTCAAAACTTTTTTTTTTTCATTTACTTATTTAATTTATTTATTTGCTTTAACCAGTTAAATAAAGAATCTTTTTGAAAAACTGTCCTACTATATCCAGTATTGACACAAGAGTACTGCAAAAAAAAGCCCGTCACCATTTAGCATGTTAAAATGTCGCGTTCACTGTTTAAGTCTAGGTATTGATAGATAAATAATAATGAAAACTGATAGCCACAATAGTTCTAGCTCGTAGCACTATCAAAGTAGAGAGGTCTACAAACAGTAAACAATGCTACAATGTGAAGCTGTAGATGAAGTAACAAGACATGTATGTTGTAGTAGAGATTAAACACACTTCAACTTGGACAATGAGCTACAGCTACATTCACTTTGTCCAAGGTGTAAGTTTTTTAACTTACAGCACTCTAAAACTTGCAACGAGAGCTTTATGTACCGAGTACAATTTACGTATACACTGTAAAGCGTTTACCCATTGCATAAATTATAGACCTAGTACACGCTTTAAGTGCTGAAATCGGTAGTGAATACAAACGATATGTGCACAAAGCATAACTATGTACCAGGTACAGTGAAATTTGTAATGACTACATGTATATTTAAAACCTATAATTTGAATAGAAAATGTATTCACCAAAGCAAGTTATGTAAATACCAGCAAAATGTTTTGAGTCAGTAAATATATATGAAATAGTATGTGATTATGTGTATATTGTAAAGACATCTCACTTGACCAAACTGTTTATTGGTTGCGTGCTTTGGAAGGACCCAAGTTAAAATCCAAGTTGCTAAAAGTTGATTTTTTCGGTTATTCCTAGATTAGAGGGGGAACCCGCTGCGGGATAAGCAGCAAAGTTAAGACAAAACTACTCACAAATATGTAAAGAGTACAAAAATCTGTTCCCATTACATAGTATAAAAAACACATTGTTATGTGTTGGGTAAGCTTTAACACAGCATTGGGGTGAATACAACGATAAAACTAGAGGCATCGTGGAACTTGTTTTCGCGGAAGAGACAGCCATGGTCGACATGTCAAAGTGAAGTAGGATATGACTACTAATAATCCTTATACCGAAGCATTTCAAGCGACTCCACTTTATTTCACTTTGTTATCATCAGTGAGAATTGTTATTTAACACACACAATTCACGTCATGTGTGGTCTCATCAAAATTTAAAATATTATCAATTTTCGTTTATCACTTCTACAGTTCACATTCAGTCTTTACTGAAAATATATAACATGAGGACCAGCTTGAATGAACAAATACTATTTGATTTTATTGATTATTTTAACTCCGATCGTAGATAAATTTAGGCAAATTGTCTTTAATAACTTTCTTGGAGCTTCCCTCCACCCAAGGTAAGAGATTTCGTTGAAAGATAAAGTTAAGAAGGTATGTGTTATGTATGTACCGTGTTTTTTTTAGGACGACTCTGGCAAGGTGAACATACCAACGACTGAAAAACAAACTGTACATCACCTCCCTGCAATGAAAGAGTCTTTATACCAAGGTATTCTTGAAAAGACTCGGACCACTACCTCGTTGTAGCCAATGTAATGCCACGGATATCCAGATCAATCCAAAACAGAGAGGAAGCTCAAAGTTGAACGGCTACGGTCGCAAGGAATCGCTAGGACCTTTCAATAAGCCGCCAGTGGAAGAATTGCCAGGAAGTCATCAAAAATGCTACCTCTGACGTGATGGACCTCGCATGGACACCACAGCGAATTCCCTGGTTCGAAGGAGAATGTCAGCAAATACATGCAGCCAAACAACGGCCATACAAAGCGGGGCAGCGGTGGCGACAAGGCTCTGTATAGAAGCTGCATAGAAAGACCGGAACAGCTCACGAGCTCTACGACTAGAAGAGGAGAGCAACATCGAATTCTTGGAAGGAAAAAGATCGTGCAAATTGTATAACGGTAAGGAGGAATCAAATTATGCTGCAATGCAGATTGCAGATTGCACCATTCAACCTAGGCGACCTACCAAAGTAGGCCAATCAACACGAAGTGAAGACAGCAATGTTCAAGTCTAGTTAAGCTGCAGGAGAGGATGGCCTTGCGGCGGAGCTGTTCAAAGCGCCTGGCAATAAAGCGGTTAAGGGCATGCACCAGCTCATCTGCGATATATTGTCGGAGGAAAGCACGTCCGATGAATGAAACCTCAACATTGTTTTCCCGATCCTCCAAAAAGGATCCTCTAGACAGCAGCAACTTCAGTCTCCCTAACCCTAACAGCGCATACAAAATCCTCTTTGCCGTTCTTTGTAGCGCCTGAAGCCATTCGTGGACAACCTGATAGGTCCATATGAGTGTGGCTTTACCGATACCTTTGCCTTCAAAAAAGGTTTAAGGCAGCCAAATTTCTGCCATACGACTTCTTCAAGATTGTCCTAGAAAGAATAGCGCCACACACTCATGTCATCACTAGAGGCACAATCTTTCAAAAGTCCGTCCAGTAACTCGCTAACGCTGACGATATTGATATAATCAGACAAATAGAGCATGATGTCGTGAGCATTAATAAGAAAGCCAATATAATGGATTTAACGGCGAATGCAGGCAAGACCAAATTTATGCTGTCAACAAGAAAGGACACCCAACACCGAAATCTCGAACATAACGTCATCATAGAAAAGCTTTAATTTCGAGGTGGTCAAAGACTTTGTGTAAGGGGACTTCTTCATAGGGAACAACTAAAGTATCTCTATATAAAACACTTTTTATTCCGGTCCTGATGTATGATGCAGATGCATACACAACTTCACGTGCAAAACTGGAGACAGTTAGCTGGAGACCGAGCCGTCTGGAAGAAGCTCGTTGGTTGAGGCCCTAGTCAACCCCATACTGTAATGCCGCTTTAAGAATAAGCAGATAATGGTGACAAAAAGTGGATTTAGCCGCTTTTCACTCAAAGCCGACGAAATGTATTAAGTACACGAATCTGTACCCATTACATAGTGTCATGAATTACACATTGTGATGTTTTGGTTAAACTTTCACATAACACGTTGAGGCTTACTGTGCCTACTGTTATGAAACCTAGGACTTACATATGCCATCGCGGAACTCAATTTTTCTGAAAGAACCTACATGATCAACAGGTCAAAGTAGAGACGCCAGTGGCGTGAATAATTTGAAAAGGGAAGACGAAGCAAAGAAAAATACCTGCAAACTTAAGAACCTTATCTCACTACAGCAAGATAGTAGATTTGCACATCTTTTTCCCTACATTTATGTAGTTATAAAAATAGAAATTCTCAGTCGTTTTCTATTTCAGGTTCATTTTTGCATTTTTGAAGATGGTTATTTGAACTTCTACAAGATATGTTTGATATCTCAGTATTTTTATACAAGAATTTATATAAGCTCGGTCCAATTTAAAAAATCCTTTTATAGAAAAAAATTATAACTGGAGTTTTATTGGTCGGATCTTCAAGAATAAGGTCTTGACGGGAAAATATTAGGCTACATTTATATTCAAATTTGATGTTGTTTGGTGGACATTTATAAAGGGAAGATGCAATGAATCGTGTTGTATGGATGCCACGCCACTGCTATATACTAATAACCCTGTAATGAAAGAGTGTTCAAACCAAGGTGTTAGACAGCACCGTTTTTGATAGAATCAACGGTGTTCTACCGGTGTTCACCTTACGAAAACTACTTTTAAATATTTTTAGGTCGGTAAAGATTTTTCAGCTCTCATCAAGGTTCTATAAAAAGAGATGGGGTAAAGTAAGGACAGATTTTATAACCTTGTAGTGCGTAAGTAGCATCGGGAAGCAGATAAAATTAACAAAATTATTTGACAGCTAAAAATTTCGCTGTCGCTACAAATAATTCGCATTGTTTTGGGGTTCAGATTAACATAATAATCAAAATGTTCGTTTGCAACCACACATTTTAAAAATGAAGTAACGACCGGTTTCTATACAAATTAACAGTAATAGTATGTTCGTTTTTATCGTTGTAATAAACGAAGGAAAATTCACAATGAAGTAAACAAATTCAAGGTGATTGACGTTTGCAATATTAAAATGCCCTTCAAATGATAAAGGGGACGAAGAGTTGGCTAATTTTGCATTGAGACATGCATATTCATTAATTTAAGAACTGAAAACGGAAAAACGAGAGCCCAAGGAAAGCAAAGACTTTACGCAGAACATAGTGAAGTCAATGCTGATTTCTCAAACATAATCGTCTTCTTTTCACACGACACTTTTTCAACGCTTTGAGTAAAATTGTTAACAAACAAAATTATCTCAAAAACTTGGGAGGGCAATTATCCTCATTCTACGAGTATTGCATTACATTTGCAAAAAGTGACTACATAATATGGAATATGGTTCATATTCTGGCCAGGCAGCTTAAAAGTGATTTAATTGTTTTTGTGTGAAAACGAGGAATGAAACAGTAAGCCATTATCCGTTCGATTATTTTTTGCACGCAATCGAAATTAAAAAAATGTCAAAAATTATGACCTCAACAAATCAACGCAAGTTTTCTTTGCGTGCAACATTAAATAATTTATATGAAAAGATTAAAGTGTTTTTAAGATACTAAAAATACCTCACCACCCATTACTCATAGTTTAGAAAATACAAGAAACAAAAATCCTTTGATAGATTGATATTCAAATCATGTACCTGAATAAGCAAACTTTTTATTAGTTAAATACAAAATCACTTGAGCTTATATATGAATTCAAAAGACAGCCTTTCCAATATCCTCTTACAAAAGGCAAAATACTGAATCTAAACAAAGAACAAAAAAGTTTAGCTTTTAACCTGCACAAAAATATGTAGGTATATTCAAATAAAGACAAAATAGAGACTTGGATTTCCATTAGAATAAAACTTGCTGCATAAATTCCAAAGTCAAATAAAACACCTCTTCAAATGCGTTCTTAATTCCAAACTTCAATTTGTGGCATAAAATTCAATGCTATACCCAAATATTCACCAATTAATTACTTGACCAAAACCTATGAGCCGTATTTTATGTCTATGTAGATACAGAGATACGGAGATACGCACAACACACTCCATGTCACTTGATTGGTGATTTGTTTTGTATTTCTTTTTATCGATGAAGTTTTTTTTTGTTTTAATTATTCCGAAAAGTATAAAAAGCCATATTTCATTGATAGAACTAAAAGCTAGCTTAGAACAATTTTTATCAAAGGATGGCTACTTACCGGATCAGTTGAAATTAAAAAAAGCAAAAAGACGTTAATGTTTCGGTTTTAGTGTATTTTGGCCCCAACCAATCAATGTGTTCCATTTGTCAAATGACTGATCTGATTTGTTTTCAGCCAAATACATTGTTATTGAGAAAGAAGGAAACGCACCTGCAACCACTTTTCTATTATGTTCCTAAAGAAGTTTTTGTTGCAAAAACATTCTATGAACCTGTGACAAATACAAAAATATTACAGCTCCGATTGAATGATTTTTCGGTGAAATGTCAAACTGGAAACAGCGAGTTTCTTTGTTGACACTTAAGAAATCCTTAACCTTTTAAAAACCTCAATAGACATGTCTTCAAAAATGAAGAAGTAATGTTTTTATTTAAAACATATTTTTTATCATGACCTCAATCAACTGATCCATACTGTATGAACTCTGTGTATCTATGATCGATATTTAATCGATTTGGTCTTGTCCTAAATGTTTGAAATTCTTTGCAATAGGAATTTCTTTGGAATACTAGAACTAAACATTGGGGTAGGTTGGTTCGTCGATGGACAGTTATAGGTAGGTACTCGTAGTAGGTATGATGACAAAGTTGATATAGTAGGTATGTACATCGGGAGAGATAGATAAATATTGAGAGATGCTATGAGGTAAACTACGAATACCAGATATTAATCGTACTTGGGCATATCGGTTTAAAAAAAAGACATGTATACATTATATCGAAAACCTACACGCACAATCATTGACGTCTTCTCGTAGGAATATATATTATAGATGCACTTGAGTTGAAAAAAACTCGTCTACATTCTTCCAAGATTGAAGGTACTTTTGCAAACTTTGAAAAAAAGAAAAGTTGTTTTTGGCACTAATTATGCCCTCTCTATAGAGTTTTTAAAAAAGAGGGAGATCAAGTAGGTTCAATTTTGGGTGTATAACAAGTCTGTCATAATTTATAAAGAATTGTATATATGTAGATCTGAGAAAACTCCAAGTTTTATGATTGATAAATCTTATTAATTATTTTATAACAAATGACTTTGAGTAAGCAAAACGGTTAAATTATAAGCTTTGAAAAAAAAACTAAATGAACACTTATGTTGGTGGTTTAAGTTGCACCTGAATATACAACAATTACGTAGACTAGGAAAAATTATTCGATAAAGGACAGCATTTCCAATCGAAAATAAAAGAAGATAAACTGAAATTCTAATAGGAATACCATCACAATCACACAATGAATGTTTGAAAGAAATTCATTTTCAATTTTATTTATTTTACGATTGGGTAGATTTAATGAAACGAGAACATATCGACTATAAAAATATCGGTTAGTAAGAGATTCTTAAAAAGATGACAATAAATAAACGATTTGTGGCTATATGCTCACTTGTTTCCCAGGGTTCCTTTTAAAGAAGAATAAAACTTTAGTTTTTAGTCTTACTTTTACTAAATTATTTAACCCAAAACTCCTCTTCAATTACGTTGATATACGTATTTGTTAAAAAACTTGCCATTAATTTTATTAACTTTTCTGTGCCGCAGGCAAGGAATTTGTCATGGTGATATTGGTAAAAAAACGAATCCACTGAAAAAAGAACTGAAACAAAATTCGGATGAATTCGGTAAAATTTACACTTAAATTGGTGAAAATCTCGGACGAATCGGCTAAAATTGCAGTAAAATTGGTAAAAAAAAAAATCGCGGATGAATCCAGTAAAAACGACTTTACAACTGCTGAAAATCATCTGGAGCGTTTTGGTAAAAATCACAGTAAAACAGGTAAAATTCTCGGATGAATCCGGTAAAAACGACAGTAAATCTGATAAAAATCTCACACGAACCCGGTAAAAGTCGCAGTACAACTGTGAAAAACCTGGACCAATCCTGTAAAAATTACAGTAAATCTGGTAAAAGTCTCCGAAGAATCCGGTAAAAATCGCAGTTCAACTGAATCTGCAACAAATCCAGTAAAAAAAGACCGTAAATCTGGTAAAAATCAGAGTAAAACTGGTCAAAAGCTTGGATGAATCCGGTAAAAATGACAGTAAATCTGGTTAAAATCTCGGATAAATCCGGTAAAAATCAAACTTTAACTGGTAAAAATCGCTGCAGACAAAACTGAGAAAAATCTTTTACGAATACTGTAAAAATGACAGAAAATCAGGTAAAAATCTCGGAAGAATCCGGTTGAGGTTTCAATACAACTGAATCTAGAAAGAATCCTTTAAAAATTACAGTAAATCTGGAAAATCACAGTAAAAATTACAGTAAATCTGGTTGAAATCTCGGACGAATGCAGTAAAAATAACAGTAATACTGGCAAAAATTTCGTATGAATCCGGTAAAAATCTCATTTAAACTGGTTAAAATCGCAGTACAACTGAATCTGGAACGAATCCGGTAAAAATTACAGTAAATCTGGTAGAAATCACAGTAGGAATGCTAAAATTCTCGGATAAATTCGGTAAAATCACTTTAAAACTGGGAAAATCTTGAACGAATCCGGTTAAAATGACTGTTAATCTACAAAAAATCTCGGGCGAATCCGGTATAAATCACAGTAAAACTAATTCAAAAAGAAGTGCGTTTGTTTATAGACGTTTGATATGATGTAGTAACTGTGTGGCATTAAGATGGCGATGCCCAGAAATTGAATACGCCAATTGTGTTTATATTTACTTCAATTGGCGACCATCGGAAACTGGTCTCATATATTTGGACTTGACTTGCAAACCTAATAAGTGCAAAGTTGAACAGAAAATAAAAATACGAGGGCGGGTCAATAAGTCCGTGACTTTTGGAATGAAACACAGATTTTTTGATAAAAAAATAATTTTATTTTTCAACGTAGTCTCCCTTGAGCTCTATACACTTTGTCCAACGCTTCTCCAATTTTGTTATCCCTTCCAAAAAAATTATTTGTCGAGGTCCTCAAAATAGGCCTTTGTTTGCGAGATGACTTCATCATTGGAGTCAAATCTTTTTCCACCAAGCCATTTCTTCAGGTTTGGGAACAAGAAGTAGTCGCTCGGAGCCAAATCTGGAGAATAGGGTGGATGAGGGAGCAATTCATAGCCCAATTCATGGATTTTTGCCATGGCAACTGCACATGTGTGCACCCTTGCATTGTCTTGGTGGAAAAGAACTTTTTTCTTGGCCAAATGAGGTCGGTTTTTTTTCAAATCGTAATTGAATCGGTCCAATAAGTTGGCATAATATTCCCCATTGATTGTTCTTCCCTTTTGAAGGTAGTCAATGTGGATTATCCCGCGTGCATCCCAAAAAACAGTCGCCATAACTTTATTGGCTGACAAAACCACCTTGGCCTTCTTTGGAACCCACTGTTTTGACTGTTGTTTGGTCTCTGGTGTGTTGTGATGGATCCATGTTTCGTTCACGGTTACAAAACGGCGCAAAAACTCCTCCATATTGCGATTAAGCAACGCCAAACCTTCCTGTGAAGTTGTTACACGATTGCGTTTGTGGTCGACTGTCAGCAAACGCGGCACCCATCTTACGGAAAGCTTTCTCATGCCCAAGTGATCATTCAAAATTGAAACCACTGAGCCATGCGAGATCCCTACGGCTTCCACAATCTCTCACACTTTCAATCTTCGGTCGGCCAACACCATATCGTGAATTTTTTCGATTGTTTTGGGTGTAGAGACCTTAACTGGGTGTCCAGGACGTACGACATCTTCAGTGCTTGTACGGCCACAACGAAATTCAGTAAACCACTTTTTTACCATTGAAATCGATGGTGCAGAGTCCCCATAGTATTTATCAAGCCTAGCCTTGGTCTCGGTAATGGTTTTTTTTTTCGCAAGAAATAATGCTTAATAAGCACACGAAATTCACTTTTTTCCATTTTCTCCTCAAATTAGTGAGTAGTCTGATAAAAATAGCTGTCAAACACAAACTAACTGACGCAGCAAGTTTAAATTTTGACAGGAGTCAACTGACAGATGCCTGTTGACAGGAGCAGTGTTGCTGTTTCAGTAAAGAGGTCAGAAATTCAAAAAGTCACGGACTTATTGACCCACCCTCGTAGCAACACTTTTATGCTCTTTCGGAAATGAGGACGGCCCCAT
This sequence comes from Dasysyrphus albostriatus, assembly GCA_946251815.1. NCBI lineage: Eukaryota > Metazoa > Arthropoda > Insecta > Diptera > Syrphidae > Dasysyrphus > Dasysyrphus albostriatus. The sequence continues at coordinate 58,920,921 of OX276337.1, read as the reverse complement.
CGCACGGCGAATGAATATACACATAGAGAATCATCATAGTGTGTCACCAACAGTCTGGTCAGACAGAAACTTTACATGAGCCACTGAAGCATACTTATAGCTGTTTCCAGTGATGATTTTCAGTACTTGCCAGAGTGTTGAAAATGACATGGTGGCTGATGAACAGGTCAAGTGCACGGCTCATATCCCCGTAGTTGGCTAACGGCATCGGTCTATCCTGCCAGCTGTCCTAAAGTAAAGCAAGGGTCAAGGCCTCCGGGACTGGGAATAAGTTGACAATTCCCCAACATGTTAAACAACAACTTCGAATCGACAACTACAGCCTTGGACAGGGACTGATTTAACGACGAGGACTTTTGGCTATCGAACAAAGATAAAGATTATTTTCTGGAATGTAAACCGCTTCTCGATAACCGCAAAGGTCCTCAGATCGTCAGATTCCTCCAACTTAAGAGTGAGTTCCTTCGATACAACCTTAACATATTGGGACTGAGCGAAGTGAAATGGTTAAACACATTAACCTTCGAAGCACACTTTCTTCATTTACTTTGAAAAATACGGTGGAAACTCCCGCTATTCTTATAACCTACAACAACAGGTTACAGGACGGTCAACACAGCACGTTCTGGGCAACGACTGAATTAGAGAACGGAACGACAATAGAGATCGGTTTTTTAACTTTTGCTTGCTTTAAACAATGTTTTCTCGATGTCCCAAATAGACACGGTACTGATGTAGGGTTAGCTCGCGAACACTACCTTATGCTCGCTTGGAACTGCATCTGCACTTCATGTAAATAAGTCGAAGAAACATCCTTCGTACACCCATTGCCAGGTAAAATAGCGACAGACTACGGGATCCTACAGTACGCAAAAAATACAAGGAGACCTTGTAGACCTTGACTAGTGAACTTCTTTAGCAGAAGTCCAAAGAAACAAAACGATTGTCCCTGGCACACAATCCAGGGAGTGAAACGGGTGGAACTTGACTATGAAAAAGTAAGATTGAGCTTTGCATAAGCAATGTTTATCTGTCACCGAAACACCTTTTGAAAGGTCTATGCTACGGCCCGATCTCTAATTCTCAAAACACTAAATTGGTATCCAGAAAAGAAGACAGTTTTGCCCTATTTTTACCTCCCCTTATGGCATTTGCTGAAATAAGTCAATGTGAGCTGAAAGAATGAAGAACAAATTTGTATGAAATTTTATCTTCGTTCGAGACAAACAAGAAATTTATTAAATATAGTACGTTAAATGGGAATACGTGGAGCTTAAATTGATCAGGGTACAAGTATGTAAGTGCTGTAAGGCTGCTTATAATAGTTATATGCCAAATATGGGAATCTGTGAATAAATCATGAATCACGATTATTTATCACAGAGAATCTATATTCCAATCAAAGTTTTATAGTTGAATCAATTTCTGTTTTTATATTTCGCTTGGTCACACTTTAAAAGTGTTTGTTGAATATAAATTGATAATAAAGACCGCTTCTGTGCATCCGTAACACAATTAAAAAAAAAAAAGTAAAACGAAAACAAATAAAAACACCTCGAAACAAATAAAATCAATTGTGCGATAGATACTCGTAGCTAGAGTACAATGGGTATCTGAGGGGACTAACAATTAGCATTGTCTCGATTATCCAATGTTCAATGTTGCACACGTTTCGGAAATCAAGCTCTCGAGATAGAATAAAGTGAGTGAGAGAGAGAGTGAGAGAGAGAGTTTCAGTTATAAGCATGATGGCAAAGGAGACCGAGACCCACGGGATTTCATAGCCGTAGTGTCCTTAACCCGTTTTTCTTGCATTTAGCTGAAGCTTGTTATTTGTATGTTCGACTATGATTATTGAGTGCTTAAAATAGATTACGGTATGTGGTGGTATACAATAGTGATGATGACGCTCCCCAGTGCTTTTAAACCTCTCCTCGTTCATATTATGGGTAAATAAGTTGAGGCGGTAATTTATGCAAACAACTTGCATTGTCACGAGACAATAACCACATAATGTACTTTATATTCAACAGGAATTCTAATAAGTTGCCCTGCTCTGATGGCAGTCTGAAGGGCGGGCAGGCTATAGAGCATGAGCGTGGGCGTTGTTGGCGTTTTTAGATGCGTAGAGAAGTGCGAACGTGCAGAAGAGGGTGACCATTACCAACCAATTGATATGTATCTTGAGAACTTGAGATAATAGCTTTTCCAAACCATTTGCATGCGATGATTATGAATTTATTTCCTTTTGGAGACTTCATTCTCACCAAAACAAAATTTACACACACACACACACACAAAATGTGTTTATTTATCGGCCTACTTATGTACCTACATTATTTTGTTCAACAAAGGTCTTTGAATAATTTTTAGTGCGAGGACAAATTCGATTTACATATAATGGAATTTCAAACATGTTACCACACACAAAAGTTGCCTTAAAATTTCGAGCTGTGAATTTGGCATATATTTAAGGGAAAAGGATTTGTTCTTGAGACTGGTTTCGTAAACAACTTGGGATTGGAGTATTCTGATGAATTGTTTTGTGTTTTTTTTTTGCAAATAGAAGTTTTACTAGTTGGGTTATGTCTGACTTTTAAATCATGTTCCTTTGCCACAAAATCAAAAACATAAACTACACAAATGCAGGGAAAAAAAACACCATGTTGTGTTGATATTTCCCTGCAAATTTTGTTGGACAGTTTAGATTACTTCGATCAACATCATCAAATACATTTTCATTGCATTATGTTGAGCTCATTTTTCATTTATTAATGAGATAATTTCAGAGTCAAATTTCCACGAAATAAGGTTTGAAAATTTTTCATGAAAATAAATTGAATCAAGCTTTTTTTGGAATTAAAATGTAAACGTTTGATGTAGGTAAAAACGAAAAAACATCACATCAAGGGAAAGAGAAAGGGTATATCTAACAAAAATGAGCAGTCAAGTGTCAAAGGAAATTTGGCTGTCAAACAAAATTAGTAAACTTTGGAGATGAAAAGACGACCTGTTCTGCGAATTCTAAAATAAGCCCATTTTAGTTATTATAAAATAAAATATGTAGGTGGATAATTTATCAAAGGATATACATACTTTCAGTCTGATGGAAAAGTTGATATAAAGATATTAAAGAATGAAAATAAATAGGAGTAATTTCATAATTAAGTGATGCCAGTGTATAAAGGATGGACTTTGTGATTCTTAAAAAAAAAAGAGAAATGATTCACCTTAAATGTACCAAGTCAATTTGGGTCAATGTACTCCACCAACAAGAGGGCCAGCTGGGCCAGTGTGTGGGTAGTAGAAAAAAACCGAAAAACTTAAAAAAAATCTATTGAAAGAAAGTTGTTTTTATGTATGTTTTTCAGCTATGTGAAGTTCCTCATGTTGGTTAGCTACTTAATGTAAGAAAATATCATTGCTGCGAATAGCAATGAATGAAAATTGAATGAAATTAACAGCCATAGCATATTTTTTTTTTCATAACATTTATATTGTTATTTTAAGGGCCAGTTTTTCAGTTCAGGATGAACTCTGAGTTAAATTTCTGTACGCTTTTTACGCATTAAAATAGAGATGGCGCCACTATCAATTCCTTTCACTGTAAAATTGAGATGGCATCACAACGGACAAAAAAAATTCTCATTTTAGTCCCTCAGTTAACTTACCAAAGTGGGTGAGTTAGAGTTGGTGTAGAGTTAATATAAAATTATCTCAAAAAGTGATAAGAACTCATCGTTGATAAATTGTGGAAAAAAACAATTTTCTGTGCGATGTTTTCTATGTTTTATTATTTTATTTTCCTAAATTTATACGAAATGGGCAAAAGGCTTTTGAAATTTTATTTTGTTAATAATTCGATTATATTTATAAGACAGTTTTAACATTTAAGTGCAACGTTTTCTATGTTTTTTTAATTTTAATTCAATAATTCATATGAACAAACATTCAAAAAGGGTTTAAAATTGGTTATATTGAACTCTTTATTGTTTTATTACGCTTTCACTGGGTATGAGAAAATTTTGTTGAAAAATACATAGAAAACATCGCATGCAAACATTAAAAATGTCTCATTACTAATAAGTGACTATGGTAAATTATTGAGCAACAAAATGTAAATTTTAAGAAGTTTTTACTACTTTAAAAAAACATAGAAAATATAGAAAATAGAATTCGAAATAACTAAAACTTACTTACTCACTTATAATAAGCCATGAATTATTTAGCCATATACCAATCAGCTTAAGCTGTTTTTACCTCTTTTTTGAAAGGATGCTATGCTAACTTGATGAGAAATAAGAAAGGAACTCAGAAAAAGAAAAAAACATTGAAGGAAAAATTGAAAATTTATAGAATTAATAAAGGACTAGTCAGCGACAAATTTATCAATCCAAAAACCTTTTGGTTTCAGACGTGTTTACTACTTTATTAGGTAGTGCTTTGCTAACTTGATATCAAGCTAGCAAGAGATTTAAGAAAACATAGAAAACATTGCACGATTGAATTCATTTTTTTAAGCCTAATCAAAGACTAATAAACACGAAATTATAGAGCCATAAGGCCACGTTCACATTATGGTGAATTGTGAAGATCAACATCGTTGATCAACAGTGTTGAAAAAGTGTTGATCGACAATGCCAATCAACATTTTTTGACCTGAACACAAGCCGATTCAAATCGATAATAATCAACAAAGTTGTTGAACAGAACACTAATCTTTAACTATAGGAGTTGTATCTATACAATTGCCAGCTGTTCATTTTATTTTATCGGTCATGCATTTATATTGACTCTTTATTCAAAACAACTCAAAAAAATATTAAAATAAAAATATAAACATATTTTAACACAAATGACACTTCAAAACGGAAACGTACACACTAGCATGTTGATCGACAATGTTAACCAACAATGTTGATCGGCATAGTGCAAATGCTGCCTAAGGCATTGAGTTTAAAAAGTATTAACAGCTTTTTGAATTATGAAAGTTAGCAAATCACTCAAAACACAGAAAACATTGAACGGCAAGCTCAAAATCTTCACAGCTAATTAAGGACTAATTAACGTTAAACTATCCACCTTCCCATTTTTGTATCCGGCAAAGTTGCTTTGCTTGTAAGTTTATCATAGAAAACAAATAACCCAAAAAACACATAGAAAATATCGCACGACAAATTGATTATTCACAACTACATAATCAACGGCTAGTTAAAGGCAAATTATTTAATACTAAAATATTAAGTTTTAGAAATTTACACTACTGTTCAAAAAAAAGACAACGAAAACATAGAGCGACAAATACGATATTGTAACTAATATACGAGAAATCATGCACTGAATTTTGCAATACTTATTAACGACTAATTAACGGGAAATTATTGAGCAATAAACCATCAGGTAAAAGAAGTTTTAACTAATTTTCGACAGGGTGCATTGCTAACTTTTTATCAAAAAAGCATAGAAAACATTGCACAACAGATTAACAACTAATTAACGGCAAATTATCTACCCACCCATTTTCAATACGTCAAAGTTACCTTGCTATCTTGACAATCATAATTGCCATTAGGTGAGACAAAAAGGTAGAAGGTGTAATTTAAAACAAAAGGAAGATGCACCAAAAAGCTAGAGTGAGTAGGTTGAGTTAAGACAAAAAAGATATCTTATGGGAGTAGTTAAGTTTTGTTTTCAAAATTCAATAGTGGACATTCGGTGGGAACTTCCTTTTTTTAATTTTAAGCATTAAAGATGCTAGAATCTTTTTGGCAGTCTATAGATATAGATGCTCTGGGACATTATCTGATGCAGCTTTCATCTTCTTGGCAAGACTCAACCATATTTACCCATGCTCTTCTCACTTGAACTTTGGGAACGTTGAGATGTCAATTGCCTTTATAAGTCAAGTTCATAAATTTATAAGTTTGGAAGCACCACAAAAATAGCGTTTTTAAGGCCTTAATATTAAGCTTAAAGCTTATTTTTTTGCTGCCTACATTTTTAAATATTCAATCACTTACCTTCATCTTGGGACATAACACTTTCATCTGGTGATGGAAGATCAGATTGTTTTAATAATAAAGCTGCTCCCGAATTTCGGCTTTCTTGCAATTTAGTAAAATATTCGACAGCATAGTTGACAACATCACCCGGCTGTTCTATAAGATATGCTATAGAGAATTCCAATAAGACTTCTCTTAAAGCATCTGGAACTTGAATTCTTTGCTTTTGTGTCACAGACATTTTGTAAACAGTTCTGAAAAGAATTTTAAATAATTTATTAGTTTTTGGTTATTATTATTATAAACAAAAAAAATACTAAACATAACTTTTAAGACTTTTTTTCAAAATATCCAAGCAAAAAGTTTCTGAAAGGTTGTTTTTAAACAGACAACTGATTTTGAAAAGGTCATCATAAGTCCACCTAAATTTTAAGGTCATAGATCCACATCAGGCATTTTTCCTCACTTTCAATAAAAATAATAATTCTTTGTCATTTTTTAACATATAAATGCGTGGTATCATAATTCATTTAATCATTTTTGTACCATCAACCTTGATTTTGAAAACAAAGCATGCAAGCTTATTAAGTATTCCTGTATTATAGTTTAAGGGAAAACTGGATAATAAACTTATTTCAAACTGATGAATAGCATCCACTGACACTGCAGTGCACAATGACTATAGAAAGCAGTTGTTTTTGAAAACCTATGTTGTATGCATACCTACACCTACATGTTGAATTCGACCAATGTTCTTTGGCCTAAAGGCTTAGATTCGTTTTCTCTTTTTTTCTAATAGGAAATTTTTTTCAGACCCATATACCTATATGAGCATTTTCATTCTTTTGTTCGTATTTATGGAAATTGAAAAGTTTTTTTTTGTATTCGAGTTTATAATCAAATTCTCAGATGTAAATGTTAATTAAAAATAGCTTCTCAAAATGAACATGGATAATGGGAGGCAGACACGTTCTTTTGAAAACAATAAAATACCTTAGATATGCAAAACTACGCATGAAGATTTTTTAACCTTGATAGGTGTATGTAATCATGTAAATAGGTATAGGTATAGATACACAATTACACATGCAAGGGTATTTTTACACTGGCAGCAGTTTAGAACGACAAACAATGCTCAATATTGAAAACCACGGGTAAATGTCACGGCGAGATCATAGCGAGAAAACCACGATGCAAATCCTCGTGTAAACGGGCAGGTCGAGGCCATAGCGAGACCAAGGCAATGACTACGGACTTTTAATTCACCTTTTTAGCTTGCTTTAAACGTTTTGAAAACTTTAATTTTTAAGAGACTATAGAGGGACCAAGGCGAGATGACGGCAAAATGTTCAATGTTAAAAACCACGGGTAAATGTCACGTCGAGATCATAGAGAGATAAACATGATGCGGATCCCCGTGTAGACGAGTACATCAAGACCACAGGGACATTAACACAATATGTCGTGGTCATCGTGCAGGTCTTATCACCGAAAACGATTTTTGGACGGCCACGGCGAGAGATCCGCCAAAAGAAGTTGTGGGCTTGTTAATGTGAAAGCGAGCGCATTGGCGGATACAAGGGGGGGGTCATGGGGGTCATGACCCCCCCTGGGGCTTTTCCCAGATACAAAAATACTAGACAGATGAATTCAATCATAAACAAAAATTTCACTACTCAAAGGATATAATCCGCCTTCAAATTTATTTTAATTAAACGTGCGTATTTAAAGAGTTAAAAAACAAAAATCAAAGTAAAAACTACATATCGTGGGCTTTCTGTCAAAACAAATTTCAAATTTGAAAAATTGCTTACAAGACACAAAACACCGATTTAAAAGGTAATAAAATGGAATTTTAAGATAATGAAAGGTTTTAAAACTGGTTGATAGAGCCAAAAGAAACCATGGCACAGTTACTAGATATTTATATTCGAATTCAGTACTTATTGTTGACCAAAAGTACATTAAAATGTCATTTAAGGACTTGCTAGGTTTTGACAGAAAGCCGACGATATGTACATCGTTCGTGAAAAGTTGAAAAAATAGTTCTTCTGCCAGAAAAACAATAAAAGTTTTCAGAATAATACAGAACTCTACCTTTTGTTTTACCGTACAAATAATTTGAAATTGATTTGATGATTTTGTGAACATTTCTGACACCGTACACCGAATCAGATGACAAATTTCATGGCATCCCGTATGTGTACTCTTCGAAAGGTTACTGGTCATAAAAGGGCAGGTAGTAACAGTAGATAATTTTTCAGACATAGAATTTTCAAAAAGTAATACTGAACCATGAAAAAACTTTGAAAATTCATTTAAAAAAATGTATGTCACCAATGAATCTAGGTGACCTTTAATAACAATTTAGTGACCTTTGAAAAGAAATATTTGTTTCTTAAGATAACCTTAATAAGGTACCTAAAAATTTTATTCAGTGACCTGGAATGACTTTAAAAAAAAAACTTTAAAATCCCATTAGAACAAATCCACAAACAATAAATGTAGCTAGTTCACCTTATCAACGGCTTTTTGAATTGGGCACAAATTACAAAACCGTGCAAATGAAAAACTCGCGTTAGAGATCTTGCAAATAAAAATCCCGCTAATTATGTGACCACTCAATTTTGAGCAGGTATTCGAAATTTTAATTTTCGAGATTTTGGTTGACATTTGCAAGATTGTAAGGAGAGAATGCTATGTTTTATTTTTACTTAGTGTAAGATATCATTTTTCAAGATCTGTAAATAATGCAGTGTCGATATTTCAGATTTTGGTATCTTGCAAATTTCTCACGTGAAGTGCGAAAAATTGGGCGGTACTTGGAAAAACTTTGACTGTTGATTCAAAATTTTCAACTCAACAAATTTATAAAATTAAACTTTTTGGGCTTTTTACTGATCGCATACACTCTTTGCAAATATCCTAAATGACATATCGCTTGCTTAATCTCAAAATCAAGGTCAAGCAACCACTAGGCAACTAAGTTGTTAATTGCGATCAACTTTTAGTTTCTAGCACTATCAAGTAACTTAAAGCATAGAGCAACTCGAAGTAATGAGTGGTAGCAAGCCTTATTTTATGGAAAAACTACCTCATTTTACTTCGTTTTCCCAAGACAGTAATTGCTTACGCTTTCCCACTAACTTGGGTGCACCATTTTGGGAATACAAAGTTTTTTGTTTTGTAATTTTGACGTTTCATGAATTTGTTTTGTTCGGGAGATGTCATTAAGGAAAGTGGTAAGTATAACAAAAGTAGCTTCTAGTTGCCAGGCAAAAGATCAAAATAGATCTTGTAGAATAAATACGATCTTATTGTAAATGAGTTAAGATTTTAAGGGCAAAAATAAACTTTTCCTAAACAATATTTTTAGTATCTAGTGGCATGATGGTTTTGGCTTCAATTCCTCAATTAACTAATTTATTTAAAAAAAATATTTTCAATGGAAATAAAAATGTACGACTGTATTGCAGGTACTTGCCCTGATGTTCAAGTTGTCTGTAATTAAGAACTTTTAAAATATGCCAGTAATTACATATAAAGGGTGATTTTTTAAGAGGTTTAAAACTTTTTTTAAAAAAAAACACAAAAAATTCGAAAAAATTAATGAAATATTTATTTGAATCGATAGTTTGAACCTTGCAATTTAATGTGTAAAGATAATTTCATGCAAATGTTGACCGCGGCTGCGTCTCAGGTAGCCCATCCGCTGAGTCCAATTTTGGCATACTCTTTCACACATATCGGCCGGTATCTCACGAATGAATGCATGGATGTTGGCTTCCAGTGCGTCAATTGAAGCGGGCTTGTCCCTATAGACATTAGCCTTGACATACCCCCACAAAAAATAATCTAATGGTGTCAAATCGCACGATCTAGGCGGCCAATTGACCGGCCCGAAACGTGAAATTAACTTTTCACCAAACTCGCCTCGCAATTGCGCCATTGTTTCGCGTGCTGTGTGGCATGTGGCACCGTCTTGTTGAAACCACATATCATGCAAGTCAAGAACTTCCATTTCGGGCAAAAAAAAGTTTGTTATCATCGCTCGGTAGCGTTCACCATTGACAGTAACGCTGCGATTCGCATCATCTTTGAAGAAATATGGCCCAATAATGCCGCCGGCCCATAAACCGCACCAAACAGTGGCTTTTTCGGGATGCATTGGTAGCTGTTGCAATGCTTCTGGCTGATCTTCACTCCAAATGCGGCAATTATGCTTATTTACGTACCCATTCAACCAAAAATGAGCCTCATCGCTGAACACAATTTTTCGATAAAAAAGCGGATCCTCGGCCAGCTTTCCAAGAGCCCATTCACCAAAAATTCGGCGTTGTGGTAGGTCGGCTGGTTTTAGTTCTTGCACCAGCTGTATCTTAAAAGGCTTTACGCCCAAATCCTTCCGCAAAATTTTCCACGTAGTGCTGTAACAAAGGCCTAACTGCTGGGAACGGCGCCGAATCGACATTTCGCGGTCTTCTGTCACACTAGCTGATACGGCCGCAATATTTTCTTCACTACGCACAGTACGTAAACGTGTTGGTGGTTTAATGTCCAACAAAGTAAATTTGGTGCGAAATTTGGTCACAATCTTCCGAATAGACTGCTCAGAAGGTCGAGAATGCCGACCATAAAATGGAAGCAGCGCGCGATGAACCGAGCACGCATTTTGATAGTAAAATTCAATAATTTGCAAGCGTTGTTCATTTGTAAGACGATCCATGGTTAAATTGCAAACCAAACTGAAGCTGTTTGACAGTGACACAAGGTACTAAACACACGTCAGCTGTCAAAACCAGTGTTGCCAAAACCAAACCAGCTAAAAAATCACCCGTTATAAAGAATATAAAAATATATAAAATAAGGGCAATTAAATTATTCTTTTAATTATTTAACAACTTGTCAAATAGCTTAAAGCTTAAAACCAATTTGATAACTTGAAGAAATATGAATATAAGCACAAAAAAAAATTAAAATCGTTGTAGCGATTTTCTCAAAAAGTTTTTTTTTTATATTAAATTAAATAATAATTAATTTTAAAATACATTTATAAACTACGAGTAGTTTCAAAACAATTCATCCACGCGTTTTTGAAATAATGAATTTTCAAAACAAAAATTAATATCTTCTTACCGTGAGGCCACACGAGCCAGTACTGGCTAGCCAATTGGCAACATACATTGACTGTCAAATTCCTATTCGTGTATTTGCTGTGACGTTGGCGGCATGCTGTACTGGCTTCTATACTGGCCAGGGTTCGGATGTTAGTCCAAATGGAATAAATATAGTCCGATTTTAGGGAAAGAAGTATAACTGCTACGATATTCCGCTTTTTCAAAATTAAATGAACTAAAAATACTAAGAGCAGAGCGGTACGAATGTTTTGCGTTGGTGCTGTGCGGAGATCTAGCTAATTCGAAACCGCAAGAAGTGATTAAGATGAGTCACCTTTCGCCGAAAATCGATTTAGCTAGTTAAAATTAGTTATGCCGGATTTACACAAGTGACAAATTGTCATAAATTCTCCCATTTTCACGACATTAATGACATAATCGTGTAAATGAATTGAAAATGTGTCATAATATTCATCATAAATAAATGACGAACTAATTGGCATTAAATATTGACATTAAAATGAAGCCATGTAAATGCACAGTTACACTATTTTGCAAATAATGACAATATAGAATAAAGAATGAACCTGCTCATTCTTAGCCATTATGATAACAGAGCATCAATAGGCCATTATTTTGCGTTCGGGTAAATTCATGTCACTAATGATTTGATGTTACCATTATTTTACCACTTTAATGACGTGAATGAATGGAAATTTGTCACTTGTGTAAATCCGGCATAAGGGGACCAGTGAAATGAAATTTCAGATTAGTCAGTGGATAATTCAGCAGTGACTTGGTGTATGTATTGGTAAATTAACACTTTTGAATAAGTATTTGTGCTTTTTTTCAAGAACTTTTATCACACCTATTCATGCCTATTCATGTATAGGAAATGAAAAAAAAAACAACCTATGAAGATGAAAACAACCATCCTGTTATTGCCTTTTATTGATACTTTTTATTTTTATTATCATATGTGAAAGAAATTATATTCTATTCACTTTGTCACTATTAGCATTTAATTTCTTAAGGATGAAAACTTAAAATAATTACCACAAACACAATCACATAAATCTTTGAGTTCTTTGGGACTGGACATATGAACTTCCCAATTATTATTTTATTAATATTTTTTGGAATAAAATGTGAGTCAATTCTAGTTACCAAATTTTCCAAATCTGCTCCGAAAAAGTACTGCCGAACCCTGCTACTGGCTGCTCTACTGGCTTCCCAACTTGCTACGAAAACAGCAAGCCAGTTGACGAGCCAGTTGCTCAGGCTTTGAATGTGTTAGTCAACAAATATGAGTGTAATGCGAATGGCTAGCCAGTACTGGCTCGTGTGGCCTCAGGGTTAAAAGGCCAACATTTATTTTTTTATTTTGATATGCAATATTATTGAGATTTTTATGGAGTTTTTGCATGCAAATTTTGATTGAAATTCTTTGAACAAATCGAAGTTCAAAAACCCTTAAATGGCAGGTATCGTTATTAACAGTTTTTCGGATTTTTTTTCCAGAATGTTCACCATACCTACAGTAATCTACTGTTTTTTATCAAATTCGTTGAAGCCGTTTTTCAGATAAATAAGCTTTTTCTTAATGGTTGTATAGCAAGTACCGTAATTTTAAAAGGTAAAAAATATCCCCTCCAAAGAATTAAAAAAAAAAAAAATTATTTAAAAATTTGAGGAAAATCGCTTCAGTGGTTTAGGCTGTAGCTGTAGGCAGTCAAGGAATAGACAGACAAAGAACCAGACAGAATTGTGCCACCCGCTTTGCTCGAATACAAAACTTGCCTTATATCGTAAGTACAAATTATTTTTGGGTGCAATACTTTATTGAAATTTTAAGAAACGTGACCCCCCCCCCTGGGGCAAAGTCTGGATCCGCCCTTGAGCGAGCGCCGCATCGAAGCCAAATTAAAGGATATTTAACTGATCTGCGTGATCTGTATCCACGGAAAAGAGAGAATGGAAAACTAAACTTAACTCCAACGAGATCCTAAAGAACACGTAGGTATGATATATGCTCAAAATACGAAGCGACGTCAAAATTATTCTGGGAGATATTTCTGAAAACTGACACAGGATGGTGGACTTCGTGGTAGACAGGGCGAAGTGTCATCATAGATTATACTAGGTCCGTCAGGCTGCGTCCACCACAATTGAAATTCAAAAATCTAATGATGGAATAATTTGATGCTAATTTGATGCTAATTTAGTACCGCAATTCCCTTCCCCCTCAAACTGGTGGGGGACCCAGCTTGACGTCAAGCTGCGTCCACCACACATTAATAGACGCATTTTCGAAAAACTAATGATGCAATAATTTGATGATAATTTTGGGCTCTTGAAATGGCGGAATTTCCAATGCCTCAAGTCTATCCTTATCACTTAAAAACGGCTTGTTATCAAGCGAGCGGTGTAGACTTTTTACCACAACGCGAAATTCAAAAATGTAATGATGAAATAATTTGATGCTCATTTTATGCTAATTTTGTACCGCAATCCCGCCCTGGTACTAAATTCCCTTCCCCCTCAAACTGGTAAAGAACGTACAAAACTTTGTTTAAAAAACCCTTTACAAAGAATCTAAATATCCCTCAATTCTTGATATTTTTTTGAAGGTATAAGTCTAGGTAAATACCTAGACATAATTTCTTTTAATTCAATAATCTTTTTTTTTGCCATGTTTCATGAATGGTCTAATATGTAGTATGTAAAAAACATTGCATTGTACCTACTACATTATAACAGAATATTTTCGGTATGTAATATTTTTGTATTTTAATTTTCCCTAACTTGAGTGCACACAACCTTTCCCTTAAGAGGTCGGAAACCCACTAAAGTGAAAGCCTTACATAGTTCAATATAGTAAATCTATTGTTTTGATCAAAGTAGGCTTTGCAGGAGGCGGAGCTAAATTAAAAATCAACTAATCAAGGCAAATATATTTTTAAGAAATTTTTAAAAGAATTTCATTTTCTTATTTATTTTAAGGAAGTAGAATATGTGTGAGCTATGATTTGTATGTGTCAGTTGAATTTTGATCAATGATTTATATAGAAAAGAATTCGCGATCTGATTGGTTGAATTATATTATTATATAATAGGAATGTTACAAAATGGTTAATATGATGTCTCCAAGAAAATTAATGGAAGATCTGAAGGGATGGATGAAAATGTAATTATTTCAAATTACATAGTTCTATATATTCAGCAATAGATTTCAAGGTCAAACCATGGAGCCCAAAATTTAAAATTACAACAATGAATGAGCCCATAAGAAGCACTAGGTTCCTACATAATTATTTTTTTGAATTTCCTTTGTGGTGGAAGCAGCTTCATATAAGTGACGTCACCAGAATTCAGTTTTTTGTCTGTAAAAACAAAACTTGTAGGGTTAGAAAGACAAAATTTATATATTTTTTCAAATTACTTAGTTTAACGTCTTATGCACTTTTTTGTTTTTTTTTCAAAGGTCGTATTTAAAAAGTCTACACAGCTCGCTTGATACCAGGGCGGGATTGCGGTACAAAATTAGTATAAAATGAGCATCAAATTATTTCATCATTACATTTTTGAATTTCGCGTTGTGGTAAAAAGTCTACACCGCTCGCTTGATAACAAGCCGTTTTTAAGTGATAAGGATAGACTTGAGGCATTGGAAATTCCGCCATTTCAAGAGCCCAAAATTATCATCAAATTATTGCATCATTAGTTTTTCGAAAATGCGTCTATTAATGTGTGGTGGACGCAGCTTGACGTCAAGCTGGGTCCCCCACCAGTTTGAGGGGGAAGGGAATTTAGTACCAGGGCGGGATTGCGGTACTAAATTAGCATCAAATTAGCATCAAATTATTCCATCATTAGATTTTTGAATTTCAATTGTGGTGGACGCAGCTTGACGGACCTGATTATACTCATTCCCCCACGCTTTGATCAAAGAACCGTCAACCGAAATGATTACATCGCGATAGGAGCAAGATATGCTGCAAGTATCTTGGATGTCCAAACGTTCTGGGGGGCAAACATACACTGGGATCACTACTCGGTAGTACCTATCTCAAGTACGTATGCGGAAGAGCTAAAATTGCCAGAGATCACCGAACTCAGCTCTCTGAATCTCTCAACAAGTAAGTCACCATCATCAAATTCATAGAACCAGTGGAGACATTGTCAATAAGTCCAAGCCAGCAGAAGCATCACCACTGATGTGCAGAGTTTCACTAGGTGACCGCAACGAAACTTGTGTCTCGATTAAGAGTGTCGGCTGGAGCATGCAGCTAAGAATGATGCCACCAAGCAATTCTGCAGACGAGAATAACAGCTGAGCTCGGACATTGCATCGGGCAGCTGCTGGTAAGGATTTGATCTAAAAATTTAAAATCACAAGAGATCACCGGAACTTTTGCCCACGTCTCTCTGGATCTCTCAACAAGCCCGCTACCAGCATCGAGCCCAGATGACCAGTGGAGGTATTTTCAACAAGCAAGACGTAGTGCTGCTACTGATGTGCTCCGCGATCATAACGAAACTCCTGGTTCGATGAAGAGTACCAGTTGGAGTACGCAGCTGAGAATTAGGCCATCAAGCTATGCTGCAGAAGAGAATTAGAGCTCCAGAGAGAGAGAGAGAGCTCAACGGGCAAAAAATAAGGGAGAAATGACGAAGGGCGACTTCTCGGGAAGAACAAGAGAGAGCATGAGAAACGAGAGAGTTCGAGGAGGGGTTATGTTCGTCAGTTCTTCCAAATGGATAAACGTTCTACTTAAGATAATATAAGGCCAGGATGGATGCCTGTCGAGATGAAAGTGGGAACATGGTTGTAGATACACAGTCGGTGCTAAACGGTGAAAGTAGCCAATATTCTTTTCTTGCTATTGGGCAACAAATTGCATTAAACTTGGTCGATGAACATTGCCGTCTACTCTACTTTAATAAAGTGTGGTTAGAAGTTTTCAAACTTTAATCGTACAAGACTGCTGGTGCAGGCTTCTAGTTGAACTATTCAAAGCAGCTGGAGATGACTTGGTAAGGAGTAAGGAGAGATTAAATTTTCACACTACAACTGATTTTGAAAAAAAGGATTTCCAAATCAATCAAAATGGATTTCGAAGCTGCATATGATAGCGTGGATATTTGTACGCAAATCCCAGTCAATATCTGCTCACTCTTTCAAACCACTGTTTCTTTTCAGGCTTCGAAGGCATTTCAGTTGCAAGGGGTAAGGCCCTCTCTCAAAGAAAAAAGGAGACTTTATATAAGACCCTAGTCATGTATGAGGGCACGAGCTTTTTTGCTACCAAATGAATTAACTTTTTAATCATCTTTGTCTTGCTGTTTGGGTCAGGAGCATATAACCAGAAAAATGGGATGAAAATTTGCTTGGTTGCAATACGAGGAAGATTCTTCCAGAGATGTTGGTCCCATGTGTATCGAAGGAGTCTGAATAAGAAGATTTAACGATGTTTAATACAACAATAAGGAGTTCGAAGTTCAATACGAATGCTTTAAGTGATCCCAACATATGTCGTAACTATGTCACCAACCTTAACGACAGGGCTTCGTCATTAAGCGGAATTCAACATTCAACAATTGATGAGATGTGGGGTGATATAAAAAGTGTTTTTATGGAGGCTGGATCCGAAACTGTACCCAAGAGGACGAGAGCAAGGGATTCTTGGATATCCCAAGACACCTGGGATAAAATAGAGCTTCGTAAGTCGTTGAAGTTGCAAATAAATGCCGAAGCAGATGCTCAACGAAAGGCTGAACTGCGAAGAGAGTATCGCCTAGCACATAAGATGGTCTCTCGCTGTGTGAGACGTGACAAGAGGGTGAGGTTAGACGGTCTCGCAGAAAATGCGGAAAACGCTGCAAGAAGAGGAGATATGAGGGAATTGTACCAAATATCCAAAGAAGTTGTCGGGAAAAAAAGCAACACCAATCATCCTGTAATGGATGTGGATGGCACACTTTTGGTATCAATTGAGGATCAGCTACGCAGGTGGAAGGATCATTTTTGTGCCTTGCTTAAAGAGGTTGTCGTTGAGCAGAGTGCTGCAGTGCCCCAGCTGAACGAGATGCGTAGATCTTATAGGGGTATTGACATCGAACCCCCTACAGTACTGGAAATCCAATCTTTAATATCTCTTCTCAAAAACAACAAAGCAGCTGGACTTGATGGAATACCAGCTGAATTCCTGAAAGCTGATCCAGTTAGAACAGCTAGTATTCTATACCTGTTGATACAAGCTGTATGGGAAAACGAGATCTATCCCAACGACTGGAAGGATGGTGTGATTGTTAAGCTGCCAAAGAAAGGTGACCTTAAGAATTGCAACAATTGGCGAGGTATTACAGTTTTGTCCGTTTTTAAAAAACTAATGGCAACCATCATTCTCGAGCGGATAAAGGTTAGAATCGAGTCGACACTCAAGAGGCATCAAGCTGGTTTCCGCAGTGGGCGGTCGTGTGTCGACCATATCAACACTCTGCGTATCGTTCTGGAGCAGTCTGCGGAGTTTCAATCACCGCTTTACCTCATGTTCGTGGATTTTGAGAAGGCCTTTGACCGAGTTAACCGTGAATGTATATGGAGATCACTGCTTGGTAGGGGAGTTCCCCCAAAAATTGTTGCCATTATAAGAGAGTCTTATAACAATGCAAGATGTTTTGTTTTACACAATGGGCAGCTATCCGACTCTTTCGAAGTGCGGCAGGGTGTGAGACAGGGGGATGTTCTGTCGTCAATTCTATTTCTACTGGCGATTGATGATGTTTTGACAGCCAGCGTTGGAACAGCTGAGAGACAGGGCATTCAATGGAGACCGTTTGAAAGGCTTAGTCACTTAGACTATGCCGATGATATATGTCTCTTGGCAAATAACATCAGCGGGCTGAACGGGATGTGTCAAGCTCTGAAGGTGAAAGGAGAGTCGAGTGGTCTAAAAATAAACAGTAAAAAGACAAAAATAATGCTCACAGGCCGCTCCACACATCAGCGTATTTTTATACAGGAGACGCCAGTCGAAGAGGTTAAACAGTTTAACTACCTTGGAGGTATTGTTTCAGCAAATGGTGGTACTGATCTGGACGTTCAAACTAGAATAAATAAAGCTCGCGCAGCCTTCGGTTCTCTGTCCCAAATTTGGAAATCCAGTCAAATCTCCCTACGCACTAAGTTGAGATTCTTCGAATCCAATGTCAAATCCGTGCTATTATATGCTTGCGAAACATGGAAAGTCACGACTACCATCTCGAGGAAATTGCAGGCTTTTGTGAATCGCTGTCTACGCCATATTCTAAAAATTCGCTGGCCGAAAATTATATCAAACGAAGAATTGTGGCGCAGGACAAGTCAAGAGAGGCTGGACATTGACATAAGAAAGCGTAAATGGCAATGGATTGGTCACACACTGAGGAAACCAAACGATGAAATTGCAAAGCAGTCCTTTGAATGGAATCCTCAGGGTGCACGGCGGGTTGGAAGACCAAGAACAACATGGAAATCAACAGTCCTAGCAGAAGCAGAATCCCAGAGAAAGACGTGGCCACAGTTAAAATATCTAGCTGCAGACCGTGAAGGATGGAGACGATTTGTTGGCGCCCTATGCCCCAATCGGGGTTTCAGGACTTGATGATGATGATGAATACAACAATGGGGACCGGCTCAAAAAGCTGAAAATACAGCTACTATGATGGGACATGTGGAGTGTATAAACACCAACGGATCAGGACCACATATCTTGCGAATCTAACTTTGATGGTATATAAAGCAGACGAAGGCCCCCAACAGGTGGTACACACAAGTGGAGCACGATTTCAGCCAACTTGCTTTGCGAGAATGGAGAATGCTAGCCAGGGACACTGGAGTGGCTTGTTGGTTAAGGCAGTAGTCTATCCCGGGTTGTGAGTGCCATCATAAGTAAGTAGGTAAGCAAAACTGGAGCTCATCTCATTAAAACTTCTTCAGTTAAACTTAAGTTTTGCCTGTCAACAGCTTAAATCAGTATCTATGAACATGTTCCAATTAATGTTTGTATCTCTGTTATACTACGAACCGATTGAGTTCAAAATGTTTAGTCAGTCTTGCCCAGATAAATGGCGCCCAACGTGGGGCGTAGTTAAAATCGATCCAGTAGTTTTCTAACAACTGCATTTTCATACCGCATGCAATGGCTACCAATGCTAGGTAATATATAAAAAAAAAATTTAAGGAAAATGAGGGAAAAAAACATATTTAACGTGTATAAACCAAATTTTCGATTCTTATATCGCTTAATTGTCAATTGCTTGCAATGGATAAGGAGGAAAGTGTTATTCATTGAAACCTTATATGTATGTACAAACCTTTTGAACATTTGAGAAGATGCCTTCGAATGAACTTAAATCATCATCTGGTCACAAAACCAAAAAAAAAAATATACAAGTATGTGATTCCAATTTCGTTAACAAGATTACATTTTCTGTAAGAAAATATAATACATATAACATTTCCTATGTGTTTGTGAAATTTGTGAGAGGATATGATTCCTTCGGAAACACTGTGATTTAAACGTATGTGGGTATAGGTACTAGATGGGATTTTGTCACAAAGTGTAATTCAGTTGAAACATTTTTTGGAAACACAAAACACGTGTTAAGTTTTACCGACAATTTGCGGTTTATCCTGCTTTCATTTCTATTGGCTACAATAAACCTACATACTCGTACATGTTTTTGTTTTTATTACATCGAGAGTTTAGCTTTATATTGCGAGACGTGCAATTTATTTTTATTGATGTTAGACGCAGTCATAAAGCTCAATCACCCGTAAGCTAATAAATTGTTTGTTAAAAAAAAATCTATGTGCAGGTTATACTCTTTTTTAAAACTAATTTTCAGAAACTATTTGATAGGACGAAAATGCAATTGTGTAAGTACGAGTATTTCACTTTGTCACTGATGAGTTCAAGTGAGATTGTCCTCGACGCGAACGTCAGTTGAGACTAGGAACAGACTTAAGAAAGGGCAAAATAATCGAGTTATCCCTCAAAAATTATAGAAAATGTATGTATGGGATATTTTGGAAGAAGTTTTTGAGACAGTTGCTGCCTGATTCCGAATGAATGTCTAGGTATACATGCTTGGCGGACAATCAAAGAAGAAATATCTAAGGCCCTAAACTTAAGACGAATTGCTTGAACCATATAACCGAATACCCCAGCAAAACATCGACAATGTAATCAGAGGTATGCCATTTGCATAGTTTTGATGGCACTCAAGCCTCAACCCTTAACAAGCCTCTCCAGCTAGTTCTGTCTCTAGCTAGCCGCTTCCAGTTACGCCGTGAAGTTGTTTGAGGTTGTTTTCCATTTGTGTGCACCACCTGTTGTGGGGTCTTGAATCAGGGTTGGATTCAAAGATTTGTCGGGCTGGTGTGTTGCTGTCTATTCGCTCCGTGCCCCAGCCATCTCAATCGCTGAATTTTTAGCTTTTTGAAGAGGTCGATATAGCTGTAAGCCCATAAAGCTCATCGTTGACTCGTCTTCTTGAGACTCCTTCAATACCCTCGGGATAACTTGTTTCGAAAACGATGTTAAATAGGTAACATGATAACGCGTCGCTTTGCCTAAGACCTTTCTCAACATCTAAAGCTTCAGTGGTATTCTTACTGATTTGGACGAAAAGCAAAATTTCCAAGTTGTCATCCTGCACAGGCGGACGAGTTGAGCAGGAATGTCGAAATACGACATGGCTCTGTTCGTTTCTTATCCATGCTATCATATTCTACTACAAATTCTACTAAAAGGTGAAACGATCCACTTAAAACTATAAGGCCACGTCGGAAGCCTGTTGATGAACGGGAACATGGTAGTCAGTTCTGCTAAGCAAAACATTCCATTCAACTTGGACGATGATGGACAACATTTCCATGCACCTAACCTTCTGGAAGTGCGGTTAGCGATTTCCAAACTTAAATCGTTCAAGGCTACTGGTGCGGATGGACTCAGCCGACCTATTCAAAGCAGCAGGAAATGATTTAATAATGAGCGTGAGAAAATTTATCTGAAATATTTGGTCGGATGAAAGAATGCTCGATGAGCATTCATCAACAAAAAAAGGAGGTGATCTGACCAGTTCAACTACAGGTGAATAAGTCTCCTTAACGTAGCTTGCAAAATCTTGTCGGCTACGCTATGTGATCGCTTAAAACCAATTGTCAACTATCTGATAGGCCTTTATCAGTGTGGTTTTTGGCCAGGCGTCGATCAAATGTTCACACCCAGCACATCAGTTGCGGCACTTCTGATGGCTTGTTGGCCATGTTTCCACTGGTCCTCCGTACATGACACAAGTGGCAGGCTTGCTGATAGATTCAGAAAGACCTGATCTGCAAATGGTCTGGGGGTCTCTTGTGACTTTTGTTTTTCGACATCGAATCTTTTCACAGCATCTGCTCGGCGTATGTTCTTGCGATACTACCAACTAGCGGTCTGAGTCTATGTTTACCTTTCGAAACAATCGGACATCCAAGATTCTGGAGGCATTCCTAGTGTCTATTGCTATGTGATCAATTTGGTTGACGGTTTGTTTTATCACAAAACCGCCAATGCCAAATCCCTTTGTGAATGTCAAGGCGTGTGAAACGAGTGCTAACTATAATGATATTTCGCGCCGTGGCGTCGAATCGAGAAGTTATGCCAAGGAGATGTGTTTATGTCCTTAGACCAACAGGAGTAAATACTAGGTACTTATTCATTTTCATTTTTACTAAGCTTTCAAGGTATACTTGAAATTTTTTAAATCAACGAAAACCATTATTCTCAGCATAACTCTAATTTGGGTTTTTATGCATTTTTTTAAGAGGCCAATAACCAACTCAACTCTATTTTGCCTCCTGAGTAGCGAATGGACCAAGTTGGCTCTACTCAGCTTGCAGCCTATTTATATGATTGTGTCCTAAAAAAACAGGGCAATAAGAAACTAAGAAGTTCATGGGTTTTTATTGTGAAAATCAATAAATGGGTTATTGAAGATGGGAAAACCATGGGGTCCTACTAAATTAGAGGGCGCATTTTGGAGGAGGGTGCAAAAGCACCCTTTTTCGGGTTTTTGCATATAACTCGAAAACGAAGCAAAATTTCGAGATAGTGTGGAGAATCTTCTTTGTAGACAATAAAATTTAACATCGAAATGGATGTGGAAACTTTAAAAAATTTTAGTTACGCAAATTTAGAGAAAAATCATTACAAAAAAATGAGAAAAATCACATTTGTGTTTTATTTTTGTTTTAATTTGTTTCCTACAACGTTTTTACCTGCAGGTTCCAAATAAAAGAAAGACGATTTGATTTGATGTATTCAGAAAAAGTTTTGGATAAAAATCGACCGATAAAAGGGTCACTCAAACTAAGCTGATTTAAGTTTTAAAAGTAAAATAAATATATGGCATGTGGCTATTTTGAGAAACTTGTTAGATGATACGCTCAAACTGCGTGTATGATTTATTTTTGGCCATTAAAATAAAAAATAATAAAGAAATTTCAATTTTTTCGCAGTTTAAGGGTTGCCATTTAATTTTTTTTTTTTAATTTAAAACAACTGCAAAAAACAACAAACTTGCTCCTAAGAACCCGGTTTTTGAATATATTGGAGAAGTTGATTCTCAACTAACTAATTCGTTAAAGATCTGACTGGTACTACGGTGTTGCTTAGAAGATTGATTTATATGTTGTCACAGCGTGTAACAAATCATCTTCTTCTAATAACAGTCACTAGTGTTCAGTCTTGTTGCAGTTTATCTTCAGCCAATTTTTTCATTCAAGTCTTCAACGTGCTCTTGCACTCTTCTGGCAGCAGTTTCTGCTGAAGAAGATGTGGCGTATGTGATGGAGCCGTGTACTTAAAGCTTCGTCTGGGTTTCTAGTATATTGGCTGGTTGGTTCGCGGTGGTGCATATGTTGAATAGCAGAGGTCCTAGTTTTGAGCCTTGTGGGACTCCAGAGTTAATTCTGTTGGTTGATGATGATGCTGATGATGAGTCTATGAGTTAGGAAAGGAATTTTATAATATTCTTACCAAGTGATTCGGAAGCACAAGTTCAAACACTTTGAATAGAAATTTTTTAATCCATACGCTGTCGATGACCAGTAAGCACGATATACTTGTTTTCTTTTTTGTGGAATCCACGTGTAACGTCACTGTGAAGTCCCAACAGTAAATGAATGGTAGACTGCTTATTCCGAAGCCTGTACTAGGTCTCCGGCATGACATTACTTTATCATTTAGGTAAGGGGGTCAACTCAGCAAAAAAAATCTAAATTAACTTTTATTTAAGTTTCACTAAGTACCGACACAGCTGGACTAATTGTTTAACAGTATCGAATGGGTATTCGCAGCACATTGTACAGATGTTATCTTAATGTCTTTTTTTTAATGTTCCAAATCAACCCTAAAATTACCTACCATTATATGATTTCAAAACTCATCCAAAAAAAAAGCCAGACATAAGACTCTCTAGCTTACTTTTTTCGTTTGTAAACTGCTTGCATATTTTTTTTTTTGTTAAGCCGTAACCATAACAATAAAGTCATCTGTTTTATTCAATCAATGACCACAAGGATTGACTTAATGGTCTACAAAAAAAAGTCTTAGTAAAAATATAAAAAAAGTTTGTAATGTCATTGTTCCCAAAACTTTTAAGGATAACTTTTTAACATCACATAAAGTCTTAGCTGTCTGGAAATAAAATCACTCAACTGACTCAAAGTTTTTTTTTCTATCCATGAATATCAATCAAGTCGTTATCCTAGATCTTTCGTGACTTAATATAGCGTCCAACAAGTTTACAACAAAAACAAAAAATACAAACTTTTGCCCTATCCCAGATGTGTACTATACTCACTTACAGAACACAACTCTATTCAGACTCTCTTTAAACCAAAGGATGTGTGACATAATTTATTATATTTTCATTTGCTGCTCATTTCCCTTTATGGGTACCTCTATCTACAACTATACTCCTTAAGGGTTTCGTTTCGTGGAGATTTTGCCCTCATTTTCTAGTCCTCATGGATCAAAAAGCAGAGAATAGCTTAATAAACGCCTTTGGTTATGTCCTCCTCATCATTAGTCTTTGAGTTACACTTTGTGTAAAAAGGAAATAGGAGAGTTGCTAGAATATCCTGACAGAGACAGCATATTTTTTTTCGTACTTAAATCAAAAGATTATTATTTATGCATGGCTGGTATTATGTCTTCATTTTGGATGAAAACTTAAAAAAAAAAAAAATACATAAGATTGGTGGGTGGAAGAGAATATTATGAGGTCATTAGAAAACACTTGAAATTTGAGTGAATTTATAGATTTAAGTATAGTAGAACCCGTTTTTCTTGACAATAAAGTCGATTATGGTAATTACATTGAAAGCAAATGATACTTGTGACTTAAATGGGACATTCATGATGAGATGGTTGTAAGGACGACACGGTCGAAAGGTTCGTTGAGCTGTTCAATGGACCTTCGGTCATTCGAAACCCGTCCACGACGATATAGAAACCTGTGGACTAGACATTGAACATTTTTACGAAATTTGCGAATATCCTTATGACCGTCTCAACGTGAATTGCTGTTTCTAAACATTAATGTAAATGTTGATTTGAATTGAAACTATGAATCAAAAAATAGAGAAACGCTCGAAGAAAAACATTTCGACATTTCAAGTATAGGACCTTTGAAATAATTTTAATGTGTTTTGAGAAAAAGAACATGATTTAAATTCGTATCCAACCTTATTCCGCCATAGACAATTAAAGGATATTTTGTAAAGTGTAAGAAATAGAATAGAATAGATATCGATAAATGTTTCTATTTCCAACATTAAACAAATCAAAGTCCCTGCAATTATTAATTCAGATTCTTCCATAGTTCTGACGAATTTTCAAACGACATACGAAAACTTTAAATATCAAAGAGTTGACTGAAGTAGAATTGGCTTAACTGATAGTTGATAGACAATTTCTTGGTTAGACGATATTATTCCCTATCTATACAAATAAAATTAACGATTGAGCGACGAATGTTCAAAAGCATAAAATTCGATATTTAAATTCGCTAATACAGGGTGGCGCACGAATCGTGCTACAAAAATAAAACGTAATAACTTTTTTTCTGTGTGAGTAATCGGCTTATTTTTTTTTTTATTTTGTAGGTTACTATTTAGATTTATAAAAATGGATGCTTGGGATACGGAGAAAAGAATTTGGATAGTGCAACGGTACCATGCTTTGCAGTCCGTCATTTCCGTCCAAAGGGAATTTAGGCGGGAGTTTGGCGGTAATCCCCCGAGTAGATGGACCATTATGAGGTTTGTAAACATGTTTACAGAATCTGGAAGCATCGTACGAAGGCCGTACCATCGAGATGCCAATGTTCGGGTTCAGGATACAATCGCAGCAGTAGCATCTGCAATACAGGCCAATCCGAGCGTTTCGACCCGAAACTTATAGGGGCAAATTGGAGTTAGTAGACGGTCATTACAACGGATACTTCATGACGATTTAAACTTGTTTCCGTACAAAGTCCAAATTACTAGTTAAACCCTCAGGATTTGCCTGTTCGCCTGGAATTTTGCCAAAAAATTATATCAATGGCCGAAGAAGACAACACATTGATCAATTGTTTGTTCATGTCTGATGAGGCCCATTTTGATCTTAACGGCAATGTAAACAAGCAAAATTGCCGTATATGGAATGAGTCTAATAATGAGACGGAACTGCACCCAGAACGAGTCACTGTGTGGTGCGCAGTTTCATCAAGGTGTATTGTCGGGCCGTACTTCTTTGAAGAAAACGGTGTAACCGTTACTGTCAATGGGGACCGTTATTTAAAGATGTTGAAGGAGTTTTTTTACCCAGAACTGCGCCGAAGACGTATACCATTCAACAGCGTTTGGTTTCAGCAAGATGGAGCAACTGCACATATAGCCAGACCAGTTATGGCGGAGCTAAACAAAAAATTCGCAAACAAATTAATTTCTAGGAACTCCACTCTTCGCTGGCCCCCAAGGTTACCTGACCTGACTGCACCAGACTTCTTTTTATGGTGTATAAAACGAAGCCCAGGAATTTAACTGAATTAAAGCAGTCCATAACGACAATAATTGAGGCGATCCCAACTTCAACTCTTCAGGCCGCAATGAATAATTTTTTGATCAGGTGCCGCATATGCGTGGGAGAGCGTGGAGGTCATTTGCGGTCTATAATCTTTAAAAACAACTAACTTTTTAAAATAAAATTTAATTTTCTAACCAATAAAAAAAAATAAATGAAATACATACAATTGGTGCGCCACCCTGTACAACACTTTCAACAGTTCGAGGTGAAAACAAGTATGCCATCTGAATACTTTGTGAAATATAAAGGTATGGTAGAAAAAAAATTAAAATCGTTGGAGCGGTTTTTAAAAAATTAATTTTCATAAAAATTAAAAAATGTAGGAGCCGTTTAAAAAATACACTTTATAAAAAAAAATTAAGTGCTAATAAGATGTTTTCAATTTGTTTTAGTGTATTTTTGAAGAGCTTTTTCTCTCTTTGGTACAAAGTCTGTGGTATGAAAAGCTGAAGCTTCATGTTTCTTGTTTTGATATTTTTTTCAATTAATTTTTGTATGTTTGTTTGCCAAACTTAACGCGTTTTTAAGATATCGAATTTTAAAAAAAAATATTTTTTTTTTAATTCTAAAAAAAATATATTTTTATATTTAAATAATCAACTAACAACAGTTAATATTACGGTAATAAATTAACTTAACCTCATTCAACCAATAATGAGAATATTCAAAGATATAATGAAAACAGTATGCAGTGCCGAGTAAAAAACCTTGACAATTTTGTACTGTCACCAGCGCTATAAAATGCATCGATTTCAAAAATTTTAACAAATTGAAATCGGTGAATTTTTACGGATCTGGCGCTGGTGAGAGTGCAAAAATTTTCAAAGTTTTTTTTTTATCATAACTTTTTTACTACGATAAATAAAATTTTGTCGTGGCAAATTGATTGTCGTTTCAATTTTTGAAATCGATGCATTTTAACGGCGCTGCGCTGGTTACCGCTACAGTTTAAAAATTTTCAACTTTTTTTCTCGGCACTTCTTACTTTAAAAATTAAAAATGGTGTATCAAGATTCTATCGTGCCAAATCGATTGCACGTTAAATTTTCAAAATCGATGTATTTTTACGGCGATGGTGACCACTCGACGCTTCTTACTGTTTTTTGGTCATAACTTTTTTATAGCGGTAAATAAAAACAAATTAAATAAAAAAAATGGCCTATCGAGATTTTGTCGTGGCAAAATGATACTCAAATTGTCTGCAAAGTTCAAGGTCAGAAATAAAATTGTTTCCACTCAAATTCTGTCAACAACAATTTTTTCAAAAAAAAAAATGAAAACTGTCAGATTGTGTCGCTTTTTTATTCAAAAATCTCAAAATGAATAAGTGGTGTTTTTCGAAACACAAAGGACACTTTGCCATAAGGCTATGGTTACAGTGGATGCGTATTCGAACGAAAAATTATTGTAACATACAGTTTTGACGAATATGTCGGAACAATAATTGTTTGACCGTTTACGCATCCACTCAAACCGTAGCCTTACTTTTTTAAGAAAATTGGTGGCAGCTTGCAACGAGTGTGTTTCTTAATTCAATATTTAAAAATAATATTAAAAATATTCGGAATAAGTGTTTCTTTATTCAACAGAATATTCCAAATAAAGAATTTTTTATTATGATTTCCTGAGCTAACATATAATAATTCATGTTTTTTTTTCAGTGTGACTAAGCATTAGGGTGTCCGTTATTTCCCAAAATCGTTATTTAATAGCAGACACCCCCTAAATAAAAAGTATATGCCCTGCAAAAAAATATGTAGCTGAAAAAAAAATTTGTCAGATGTCATTTACACGTGGGTCTAAGTCCATACTTTTCCCATACAAATTTGTGTGGGATTTTCACTCTTTTCACGATTCATTTTTTGTCTCTGATTACTTCAGCTATTCTAAATTTGTTGGTTGAATTTTGGTTCCTTAGTAAGTGATGTCAATGACCGTTCTAAGAATTTTCAAAATTCGTTTCAAGGTCACAAAAAAAAACTTTTGGCAGCTCATTTGGGTTATTCCAAAAAATTAAGTATGCAATTTGAAAGGCCACTTCTTGGTCATGAAAGGTCAGCTATTTCCAGTAATTGGTCAACCACACGTATTTTTTAATGAATTAAAAAAAATTCAAGATCATTGCGGTTTTTGGCACCTCATTTATGGGAAATTTGCAAAAATTGTTTACCATCTGAAAGATCTATATAAAAGGTCTGCTTGTTTCAGTAATTGGTCAGCTATAGATTCTTTTTTACAATTTTGTTTAAGTTTTTTTTCAAGGTCACGAACGTTTTTTGGCATTATGATAAAAATTCATAATAACAAATCTATGGCTGACCAATTACTGAAACTAACTGACCTTTTATAAAGATCTTAAGGCCTTTAAGGTGGTATTAATTTTTCTTTTGCAAATTTCCCATAAATGAGGTGCCAAAAGTCGCAATGACCTTGAACAGAAACTTGAAAATTAATTTTTAAAAATCTATTAGTAAAATATATAAAAAATGGATGGTTTAAAAAAATTTATACAAAAAATTAAGCAGTAAAAATTATTTTAACTTAAAAAAATCGACAAATCAAAGAATTTAAAAATGTTTTCTTAATTGGGCAAACATTTTCTCGGAGCAAAGATACGTTCAAGCCATGATGAAACAAATTAAAGTCTAAAGGCGTTTATATGACATGATAAATAAAACCATATTAACTGAAAAACTGTCATGGCATATTTTTATAAATTATACATGTACTACAATATTTACAGATGTGTAAACCAAATATGTGCCTTCATCTTGCTATCCTATCTTTTACTTCATTATAAGTCACATATCAAAAATAAGTTTTACTACAGGTATTGAATATTTTTCATTTGTGTGTATTTATCGCCTACACGAAAATAACCTTAACAAAAGTATTTTTATGCATGAGTTGGATGAACTTTTGAAAGGTATAAAGTCGAAGAATTTAGTTGTTTTGGGAGACATGTAATCATATCTCCGATAATTATTTACTTACAATGTCATCACATGGACTCGAATCTCTCGTAAATGAACCAACTCGAATTACAGATGAATCCCAATCATGTATAGATCACATATTTATAAGATTTAACACAGATATGAAACATTTAGTATCTAGTGAGGCTTTGGATTTTAAAATTACAGATCATTGCTTAATTAGTCTAAAGTTAGAACACCTAATATCAGACTCGATGAGTAGTGACAGATACATACCTACATACATACATACAGTTTACAACTTGAGTTTTGGGAAGAAGTTTATGAAGAATCCAATCCTTCACTAGCTTATGATATCTTCCTTAAAATTTTAAAAACACACATTAATAGATCCACTGAAATTCAATCAAGGTTGCAGAAATGGACTAAGAGCAAACGACTAAAGCCATGGATCACGGAAAACTTAATTGTAATGATCAACAAAAAAACATGATGAGGAAAAAATACAAGCAAAGCCCCCGAGACCTAAGACTCAAACACAATTATATCAAACTTTGAGGTCCGTCAAGATAGCACCGCCACAAACGAAATTCCAAAATCTAATGATGCAATAGTTAGGTGCTAGTTAGGTGCTAATTAAGTGCTGCAATCTTAGCTGAGCACTTAATTCCCTTCCCCCTCAAACCTGTGGCGGTGCTAACTTGACGTCAAGATAGCACCGCCACAAAAGAAATCCAAAAATCTAATTATGCAGAAGTTACCTCCTACTTAAGTGCTAATTAAGTGCTGCAATCTTAATCTCGAAATGCATCTCAAAAGTGCATTTCAAAATCCGAAAATGCCTAAAAATTATTTTACATTAAAAATTCTGGGCTCAAATTAAAGGTCCCTCCAAATGCTTTTCAAAAAAGTGCATATCAATTTTTTACCCCCACTCTTTCATTCCCAAACAGGCTTGTGGAAGCTTGTGGAACTTGTGGAACTTGTGGCGGTACTATCTTGACGTCAAGATAGCACCGCCACAAAGAATTTCAAAAATCTAATGATGCAGAAATAACGTCCTAATTAGGTGCTAATTAAGTGCTGTAATATCAACGCAGCACTTAATTCGAGTGACCTTGAAATGCACCTTAACAGTTTAGCCAAATAACCTAAATCACTTAAAAAAGACCCCACTAAAAAAAAAAAATTGCCATGCTCAAGGACTTTCCGAGTTCTTTTCAAAAAGGTACAACTTGAATTTTTATTCCCACCCCTTCATGGTCAAACAGGCCTGTGGACCTTGTGTGGAACTTGTGCTGTTATGGGGTAGGCGTCAAGATAGCATCGCCACAAACGAAATTCAAAAACCTGATGATGCAATAGTTAGGTGCTAATTAGGTGCTAATTAAGTGCTGCAATATAAACGCAGCACTTAATTCGCATGACCTTGAAATCAGATGCACAAATGTCAATAAAATTGTAGACTTTTTAAATACCACCTTTACCAAAAAAGTTGAAACACCAAAATTAAAGTGCTGTCCAGTAGGTTGCAAAAAGTCATATTTCATTTTTCTAGCTCAACCCATTCGCCCTTAAAGGGCCAAATAACATTTTTGAAGAATGCACTTTCGTCAAGATAGCACCGCCACAAACGAAATTTAAAAATCTGATGATGCAATTGTTAGGTGCTAATTAGGTGCTAATTAAGTGCTGCAATATAAACGCAGCACTTAATTCGCATGACCTTGAAATCAGATGCACAAATGTCAACAAAATTGTAGACTTTTTACTTACCACCTTTATTCAAAAAGTTAAAATGCCAGAATTAAAGTGCTGTCGAGTAGGTTGCAAAAAGTCATATTTCATTTTTCTAGCTCAACCCATTCGCCCTTAAAGGGCCAAATAACATTTTTGAAGAATGCACTTTCGTCAAGATAGCACCGCCACAAACGAAATTTAAAAATCTGATGATGCAATTGTTAGGTGCTAATTAGGTGCTAATTAAGTGCTGCAATATAAACGCAGCACTTAATTCGCATGACCTTGAAATCAGATGCACAAATGTCAACAAAATTGTAGACTTTTTACTTACCACCTTTATTCAAAAAGTTAAAATGCCAGAATTAAAGTGCTGTCGAGTAGGTTGCAAAAAGTCATATTTCATTTTTCTACCTCAACCCATTCGCCCTTTAAGGGCCAAATAACATTTTTGAAGAATGCACTTTTGTAAAGATTGCGCTACCACAAACGAAATTTGAAAATCTAGTGATGCAGAAATTACGTCCTTCCTAGGAACTAATTAAGTGCTGTAATACCAACGGAGCACTTAATTCGGATGACCTTGAAATCGGATGCAATAACTGCATGCAAGTTGAAGACTTTTAACAGACTGCATCCATCCAAAAATTCGAAACACCACAATTAAAGTGCTGTCAAGTAGGTTCCAAAAAGTCATATTTCATTTTTCTACCTCAACCCATTCGCCCTTTAAGGGCCAAATAACATTTTTGAAGAATGCACTTTTGTAAGGATTGCGCTACCACAAACGAAATTTGAAAATCTAGTGATGCAGAAATTACGTCCTTCCTAGGAACTAATTAAGTGCTGTAATACCAACGGAGCACTTAATTCGGATGACCTTGAAATCGGATGCAATAACTGCATGCAAGTTGAAGACTTTTAACAGACTGCATCCATCCAAAAAGTCGAAACACCACAATTAAAGTGCTGTCAAGTAGGTTCCAAAAAGTCATATTTCATTTTTCTACCTCAACCCATTCGCCCTTTAAGGGCCAAATAACATTTTTGAAGAATGCACTTTTGTAAAGATTGCGCTACCACAAACGAAATTTGAAAATCTAGTGATGCAGAAATTACGTCCTTCCTAGGAACTAATTAAGTGCTGTAATACCAACGAAGCACTTAATTCGGATGACCTTGAAATCGGATGCAATAACTGCATGCAAGTTGAAGACTTTTAACAGACTGCATCCATCCAAAAAGTCGAAACACCACAATTAAAGTGCTGTCAGGTAGGTTCCAAAAAGTCATATTTCATTTTTCTACCTCAACCCATTCGCCCGTTAAGGGCCAAATAACATTTTTGAAGAATGCACTTTTGTAAAAGTAAAAAAATATTATTTGTTTTCGGTGCAGCGATCTTCAGCTTCATAAAGAATTATGCGAAATTGCATTCTTTTGGTTTTTCACTTACCACTCGAAAACCATCAATTATTTTTATACTTGATCAAAGTACAATTGGTAAACAAAATTTCCAACGAACGACTCAACCGCAAGATGAAAATTGACGTATTTCTAATGTTTCCGAAAATTTACTCGAAAGCACTAATTAATTACTTTGTGTGAGAAAATTTAAATTTTTGATTATAACATGAACCAACATATCTACACTTTTCTGGTGGTTTTTGATTTGCTGAATTAGAATTTGGCGTCAGACTTGCTGTAAGGCACTTTTTCCATGTTTCGGGCAATTTGTATTTTTATCTATTCGTTGGGATTCAATAAATTTTATTTTTATAAATTTTGGAGATTTCGTTTTTCAGATTCTTAAAAAAAATACGAAATTTCGATATTCGAGATTTTGGTTTGCTGGATTTTGTATCGCCTTGACTAAGCTTTGTAGTTCTGGTGAATATTCTTCCTGGATTTCATTTACTGTACTTAATTTATTTCCCTAATGAAAACCTAAACAGAACTTAATAAAAATTTAATTGGATCAGCTAAGTAATTGTGAAGAGGTTAACAAATTTTTAAATTTTTATTGTAATCCAAATCCTAATAAACCAGCTCAAAAACCGTACGTTATATATTTAGTAACATAATGCATCATAAGATATTGCAAAAGATATTTAATCAATTGCACATACATGCATAATTAGCAAATGTGGACAAATTATTAGTTCCTTGAAAGAAATCAAAACGTACGATTCGATACACTTTATTTTTAAAATTCGATACATTGCTCAAACACTATTTTTCATCCCAGGCGCTCAGGGCTTAATTTATAAATTTTATTTAGCAACAAAATCCTCAAGAAACGAATCGAAAAAAGTTGAGTTAAATGAAACAAAATGGCAAACATTCACAGGCTAGGATAATTTGTTATTTTTTATGTAGGTATGTGTATGTTTGAATTTGCATAGATTTATATACATATATTTATATACATGCAATATATATTCACGTCTGAGAATAATAGTTACCGAAAAAACTTGCATATTTTTAGGAAGAATCTCTATCTGAGTTCATTAGTATCTACATACATATATTGTAGTTACATTCCTTACAATGTTTCTTACCTTTAATGAAATTCCAGAAAGAACCATGAAATAAAAAAAAAAAATACAACAAATGTAATGTAACTACATATTATGTATTTATAAGTTCTTATGTTTTTTCATCAAACGCTTTTCAGAATTTCGGACACTTACATCTGGTTCCTAACTACCTACTATAACCTGGCTACCTTTCTCCGTTTCTCGAGATAAATACTTGATCCTGAGGAATGAAGGAAGGAAGGAAAGAAGTACGAAATTAGGGCATAATAAAATTTTCGAATTTAGTTTGTAGTATTGCAATCTTAACAAAAGTGCATTCATCAAAAATGTTATTTGGCCCTTAAAGGGCGAATGGGTTGAGGTAGAAAAATGAAATATGACTTTTTGCAACCTACCTGACAGCACTTTAATTGTGGTGTTTCGACTTTTTGGATGGATGCAGTCTGTTAAAAGTCTTCAACTTGCATGCAGTTATTGCATCCGATTTCAAGGTCATCCGAATTAAGTGCTCCGTTGGTATTACAGCACTTAATTAGTTCCTAGGAAGGACGTAATTTCTGCATCACTAGATTTTCAAATTTCGTTTGTGGTAGCGCAATCCTTACAAAAGTGCATTCTTCAAAAATGTTATTTGGCCCTTAAAGGGCGAATGGGTTGAGGTAGAAAAATGAAATATGACTTTTTGGAACCTACTTGACAGCACTTTAATTGTGGTGTTTCGACTTTTTGGATGGATGCAGTCTGTTAAAAGTCTTCAACTTGCATGCAGTTATTGCATCCGATTTCAAGGTCATCCGAATTAAGTGCTCCGTTGGTATTACAGCACTTAATTAGTTCCTAGGAAGGACGTAATTTCTGCATCACTAGATTTTCAAATTTCGTTTGTGGTAGCGCAATCTTTACAAAAGTGCATTCTTCAAAAATGTTATTTGGCCCTTAAAGGGCGAATGGGTTGAGGTAGAAAAATGAAATATGACTTTTTGCAACCTACTCGACAGCACTTTAATTCTGGCATTTTAACTTTTTGAATAAAGGTGGTAAGTAAAAAGTCTACAATTTTGTTGACATTTGTGCATCTGATTTCAAGGTCATGCGAATTAAGTGCTGCGTTTATATTGCAGCACTTAATTAGCACCTAATTAGCACCTAACTATTGCATCATCAGGTTTTTGAATTTCGTTTGTGGCGATGCTATCTTGACGCCTACCCCATAACAGCACAAGTTCCACACAAGGTCCACAGGCCTGTTTGACCATGAAGGGGTGGGAATAAAAATTCAAGTTGTACCTTTTTGAAAAGAACTCGGAAAGTCCTTGAGCATGGCAATTTTTTTTTTTTAGTGGGGTCTTTTTTAAGTGATTTAGGTTATTTGGCTAAACTGTTAAGGTGCATTTCAAGGTCACTCGAATTAAGTGCTGCGTTGATATTACAGCACTTAATTAGCACCTAATTAGGACGTTATTTCTGCATCATTAGATTTTTGAAATTCTTTGTGGCGGTGCTATCTTGACGTCAAGATAGCACCGCCACAAGTTCCACAAGCTTCCACAAGCCTGTTTGGGAATGAAAGAGTGGGGGTAAAAAATTGATATGCACTTTTTTGAAAAGCATTTGGAGGGACCTTTAATTTGAGCCCAGAATTTTTAATGTAAAATAATTTTTAGGCATTTTCGGATTTTGAAATGCACTTTTGAGATGCATTTCGAGATTAAGATTGCAGCACTTAATTAGCACTTAAGTAGGAGGTAACTTCTGCATAATTAGATTTTTGGATTTCTTTTGTGGCGGTGCTATCTTGACGTCAAGTTAGCACCGCCACAGGTTTGAGGGGGAAGGGAATTAAGTGCTCAGCTAAGATTGCAGCACTTAATTAGCACCTAACTAGCACCTAACTATTGCATCATTAGATTTTGGAATTTCGTTTGTGGCGGTGCTATCTTGACGGACCTCAAACTTTGTCAGGATGTAAGAAGGGAAGTAAAAGCTTGTATAGATAGATTTTACTCTTGTAAATTTGAAAATTGTAGAGGAAATATTAAAGATGAATGGAGAGTTGTTAACAATATCAACAATAAAAGATGATATATTGCAAAATGAAGTTGAAAATACAACAGTCACAAATTCAGTTGATATTGCTAACGCTTTTAATAATTTGTTTGTATCTGTTGCTGCCGAATTTAAGCCTTGCCATCCACAAATCAATTGTAGTTGTGACCTCTTTTCTGTTTTAGTATCCAATGAGTCTCGTTGTAATAGTTTTGTTTTTGAACCATTTTCTTCGTATGAAACATACAAATGTATCCTATCTCTCGACAGTAAGCAATCAAGCACCGCCGATGGCATTACAAATTAGCTATTGAAACGCATTGCATTTTATATTGCAGATATTTTTAATAAGAGTGTTAATTGTGGTATTTTTCCAAAATCATTGAAAACAGCTGAAGTTATTCCTTTGTTTAAAAAAGGCAACCCTAAGCAAATGAGCCAATATAGACCAATTTCCATTCTTCCTACCTTCTCCAAACTTTTTGAAAAACATATGAAGCCTCGCATTGGATTATATCTAAAGAAAACTAGTTTTTTGAGCAATTCACAAATTGGATTTCGAGAAGGAAAGTCAACTGAAGATGCCATTTTGAAATTGAGCAGTGAATTATATGCAGGACTAAACGGTAGTTATAGCACATTAGCTTTATTTATTGACATGACCAAAGCTTTTGATATGGTCAATCATGCTATTCTTTTGGACAAACTCTACAAGGCTGGCCTTAGGGGCACGATTTACAATTGGTTTGCTTCTTATCTAAATGAAAGGTCTCAAAAAGTTAAAACTAATAATGTTTTCAGTGATGAGATGAAAATAAGTATTGATGTACCACAAGGCTCAGTGCTTGGCCCAATTTTATTTCTGATATATGTCAATTCCATATCCCAGCAAAATTTTTGTAGTAGTGTTACAGCTTTTGCTGATGATTTAGCATTTACATATACAAGTTACTCTTTATTTGACTCTTTAATCAAGTTACAAAAGGATTTACAAATTTTAAGGCAATGGTTTTCAAAACATGAACTCTTAATAAGTGAAAAAACAAAGATTATGGTGTTTAGCCTTCAAAACACGATCCTAATTGACTGTGGCATATACTTTCATTCTGCATCATGTGAAAAACTTCACATGTCTGCCCACACTTGCGATAGAAACAACTATTGTGACAATGCTATCTGTTCCTCCAGTTGTCTTAAAATAGAAACAGTTGATAGCTTTAAATATTTTGGTGTTCTAATTGACCAAAATCTGAACTGGAAAGCACACACAGTGGAGTTAAAAAAATATATGATGTGTGCCACTCGAAATGTTTTCAATTTAAAATCGTATTGCTCGAAAAAGCTATTGTTAAAGATTTGTTACGGACTTGTCCACTCGAAATTGCAGTATGGTATTTCTAGCTGGGGAGGAACCTACTTTAACACCCTTGAACCTCTTATACTATCGCAAAAGCATATAATTAGAATAATCTGCAATAAGAACCGGTTGACCAGCAGTTGGCCTTTATTTCAGGATCTTCGCATTTTACCACTTAAACATCTATATGTCTATAAAGTAATCAAAGTATTCTTTATGCGAAGCGGTTCCACATGTGCTAGCCGAGGCACAAATGCATACAATTTAAGAGTAAATGATGAAGCTCTAGTTAATGTACCAGCGTCGAGAAAGACTCATTTTTCAAATTTCCTTACAGTCTCAGCACCTAAACTGTTTAATAGACTACCACACCATGTTAGAACTATAAACGATCGAAACTTATTTTTAAATGAAGTAAAAAAATGGATTTTTACAAAAGATAGCTCAGAAGTCTGAAATTTACTAATAAATATAGTTTGAACAATTCTTTAAACCTTGGATTTGTTAAAAAAGTGTATACTTTTATTTTACATTATTGATTAGGTTTTTAAACTTACAATGTAACTTCTTGTACTTTAAAACTAATTTCAATTATTTATTATATTTTTATAATTATGTTTTAATATAATTTATTATTTTGTTTTCAACACATAAATTATAAAACAATAATTAAAACATCGTCTACCCCACACTATATTAGCGTAGTATATAGTCATTCGCCTCTAGTCTTACATGGCTACAGAATGACTTTTTTTCTTTTTCTTTTTTATAATGCATTTTAGAATTTATCATTGTCAGTAATGGTATTATAACTTTGTAAGAAAGAAAAGGATAATAAATAATAAATAAAAAAAAAAAAATCCAAATAAAATTACTTTCGACTAGCAGGGTGGATTAACCTTAGAAGTGAGCAGTTTAACAGGTTCCAGGGGCTGGTATTGGGCGGTACTTAATATAAAAGCGACAAGTGGTGTCAAATCAATTCCTTTTTAATATTTTGAACTTTAAATGATCTTCTGGGTCACCGCTTCCTTTTGTTTTTCCATTTTCAATTCGAAGGGTGTTTACATATCTACCCTCATGTAAATGCAAAAAAAAAAATAAATTCTATCCTCGGCATTACTGTTTTTTCTATTCCTTTTGTTATTATTTCGCAAGGCCAATACACAAAAACAATGTACATATATCCATTTCAATCTACATTGCAACCCACGGATATGGTAATTTGAATTTGTTTTAATACTCACAAAGCCATATGGGCTCTAATATAATATGTTCGAGTTGTTCGAGTGTTTCGCAGCCAGTTAAATACTTAAAAAATCCTTTTTTATATAGAAAATGTGTTGTATATCTAGGAAATTGTTTCATCATATTGGTGAATACTAAAATCGAAAACCTACCTTTTACCTGAAACTGTAACTCAAATTATAGAACCGAGACCACTTTAATGGCTTTCTTTTCAGAGTTTACGACCAAAAACCCTAAAAATCTAATTGAGTTTTCTCGGTTCTTATTGTTCGTGTGTGTGTGTGTGTGTGTTGTGTTGTGAGAAGGGTGATGAAAGAGGTCCTGGAAAATATTTAACCCATAAGGATACTCCTAACCTACTCAACTAAAAACGGCACAATGAACAAATGTAGGTGTAGCTATATAACAAAAGACACTAAAGTAGACTCCTATTGTCAACCACCAACAAGTCATCACTTTACTGGGATGGGGGCTGGATCTCTGTTGATATAGTTATTTATGTGCCTTGCAATTGAAAATTTGTTTCTGTATGCACAGTGACCTATGAATAGCATTTCAAAAACATTTTTCCTTCTTCAATTTACACTTGAAGAAGCCAAACCCCAAGCAAGAACTTTTCAAATTCAGCACAAGTTTATGTAAATAATGGAAGACTTAAATTGAAGCGGTTATCAGCAGGGGGGGCGTTGACTTCAAGGTACGATATGAATTCATACCCCAAATCAAATAAAGTACATAGAGCCTGACTTCAAATAAAAGTGTTTATCATCCATAAGACGAGACTTGTGTGCCTTTATTTAACACTTTACTATTTTCGTCTTTTTTTGTGGTTGGACACAAAAAAAAAACCTTGCAATGCTGATTTATTCTTTCAATATTTGGTTCGTAATGGTGCCGGTTTCTATGGTTTCTATGCACACACACATAAAACACTTCTTGCCACATCTTAAATCATCTAAAAAGTGTACATTTCAATTAGCTGTTGGAATCACCTTAAAGTTGATAATAATTCGCTATAAATGTCGAACGTTATGAAAAAGATTTGTAAAAAGAGCAAAGTAATTCGCAGTTGGTTTTTTTTTTTTGTATTTTAATTTGTTCTGCTTTACACC
Source organism: Dasysyrphus albostriatus (assembly GCA_946251815.1). Taxonomy (NCBI): domain Eukaryota; kingdom Metazoa; phylum Arthropoda; class Insecta; order Diptera; family Syrphidae; genus Dasysyrphus; species Dasysyrphus albostriatus. The sequence continues at coordinate 58,881,659 of OX276337.1, read as the reverse complement.
TTATTCGTCTCTTTTATTTTCTTATTAAGGAACATTATTTTTTTTCTCTCCAAAAGGCTTGCAAAGACTTGGGGCTGTTAATTAGCTTCTGCTAGTTTTAGTTTTTTTTTATTATTCAATCTTTCGTCGGTAAAGTCGACTTTTTGTGATGCAGCAGCAGCAACAAAATACGGTTTATGGTTTTATGTGTCGGGTGCAATTTGTATCGCCCATGGGCATTGCTATAAGTATTATAGTTGTCCAACGTTGATGTAGTCGCAGCATATATAAACTACACTACACAGGGCACTGAATAGGAATGAACGAAACAAATCGTTGTTACAAACGCTTTTGGCGCGAATAGGTTAATGATTTTTGGCATAGAAAGAGCAATTTGAAATGTGCCCGGGGATGTTGCATTCTGCTGAGGTTTGGATTTATGGCTTCAATGTAAATTGCATTCGTGAATAACCAAACAAAATAAGAGCGGATTTTAGATAAAGAATTAATCAAAGTTGTCAATTGTTTTGAATTTGATTAGATACAAAAAAAAGCTCTGGGCTAAGGGAATGTGTTCCAAATCAAACAAAAATGCTTTATAATGCGACAATATTTTTGTGGTATTATTCTTGGGGGGTGGTGAAAAATTATCTTGCAATTATTGCAATAATTATTTTCGTAAAAAGTCCAAGAAGAGATACATCTTTCAACTTTATTTTGAATAACTTTAAATTGAATTTTATGTGGTTGGGTTTGGATTTTTTACGAGTATTAGAATTGGCCCAAAGTTAATCTGGTTACCACGGTTTTATTAAGCCTGTTTAAATTGCTATAGGTATATTAAAAGGTCAGGTGTCACTTGTTTTAGAGCTATAGTCAAACCCACATTCAACATGAAGGTGAAAGTCATTTAATCAAACTTACCCAGTTGAGGACTTTTTAAACCCATGAACACCTTAGACAGAGGGTGGATTAAGTAATTCATAAGACAAGCTAAATAGACATCCTAGCATTTATATCCGAAAAAAAATGTCTAACATATGTATTTGGAGGAATCTATAGTTCTTAATGTGCTAAAAAAGAAATGCGTGTCATGGAGACATGGATAGAATCAACCCTTAATGTCATTTTCTAGAAATAAATGTGTTTATTATACACAATTCGTTTATGGACCTCCACAGAAGGTCATAGATAAACATAATGATAAAATACAAATTTTACTACTCCTATGTCAAAGCACAGTGGTACTTTTTGTGGAATTTTGAAGACAAAAATTATTTCGAATAAAAATTCTTGACAAAAATTAATATAATTTGCAACACTTAATATTTTCGAGACAATTAATTCAGTGGGACTGTCTATTTTTTGTATTCAAATTGGAAATTAACAATTAAAGCCTTGTACGCAGATCGAGCAAAGACAAAATTTATCTCTACATTTTGTTTTCTCAACACAAATTCTGAAGGTGTACAGATAAAAAAAGTCAAATAAAAACCGTAGCGTAGCTAGAAATTTTAAAAATGATAAAAATTACTTCAATTCACATAAATTCAAATATTTTAAATACAGATATAAGATTTTTTAAAGCATTACAAGAGCAATAAAAATAGATCACCTACAATGTAATGAGAGGGATGAATAGTACCTCTAAACAGTCTGAACTTTTCAGTTTACTATGTACTTTTTGGAAAGAGGCGATTTTAGGGCGATTTGGACATTTTGATCAAAATAAACTTTTTCCGTCGAAACATAGTTTATCCCCACCTGTCAAATTATTTTTTTTTTTTCATAAGATAATATTCAATTACGAATTTTAAGATGGCGTGTTCGCTTTAGTTATTTTATTTCATGCTTTTAAACATTTTTCTTAATGTCTATATCGTCGGCTTAGAGTGTAAAGCGGCTAACTCCACATTTTTTTTTACCATTATAGACCACTTCAAAAATTGCTAAAAAATACAAAAGTCTATTAAATCTTTTCAATTTCACTGAATTCGGCGATAACGAGTGTTGAAAAATATTTAATGTAATTTTGGTTTAATTCAAGTAATGCGAACAGTTTATTTAAAGTACTTGTTTGTAAAAAATACAAAATAGGAGTTGTATATTTACATATCATTTTCTTATACTTTCAACATCTAAAACATAAAAGCAAGTAAGTTCGACACCGTTGTGCATTTTATATTTTTTTTTAAATGGGCGTAGAAAATTATTTTTAACACCAAAATTAAACAAAAGGATCACTGGTTAGAAAAATAAACTTTTAGAACACAAAGATATTTCATAAACATACACTTATGTATTTATTTGCAAGTATTGATATTCTCGTGCATATTTGTACATAAATCAATGCAAATATCTTTCAATATCTTCGAAACGCCATTTTATTGATTTCTTTTCTTATTATTTAAAATCTAATTTTCTCCAAAGGTCTATTTCGGTATAGTAGTAGCGGGTTTAACCTTTAAACTGACGCGACGATAAATGTGCTTAAAAACAAACCTATGTATGAGCCGTAACAAAGGTCAAAGGTTACATAAATCATTTATGAGTCAAAGGTTGTATACATTTTTATTTTTTTCGATGAAGATTATTTCAAGTCATACATATGTACGTCAGTCAGAATCATTGTAAATCAACCATTATTTACTCCACCAACAAAACTGCGAGGGCATTAAAGAATAATATTGAACTTTCAATAGGTACTAAACATCGCGAAATAGAAGCCACAAATACCACAAAGTCACTTATATTACTCGCTTATTGATGCGTCAAATTTGTTCCCGCATATTTCTTAGAAGAAAGTTGATTCTTGGGTATGGAAATGTAGCAAAACTTCCACTTCAGCATACAAGGAATCCTTTCTCATAAGCTTATATCTCTTATATCCCTATATCAATAACAAGAAGAAAAAAAATAGACTTTAACTGTAAATAAACCTTCCAAAAAGTGACTGAGTATATGTTTCATAATACACTCCCATTAAGAGAAGATTTACGTCATTTCACATAGCGTATGGCAAGATTCACAGAAATTGTTTATAAAACCTTTCATTTTCGTATAAAGCGATGGCGGCGTGGCCTAAAAATGCAAATTGAATTCATCCTTTTTGGTAATTTTTACCCTCACGGCATTTATAATGACTTCATAGCAAAGTGCGTGTGGTGTATACGTGATATTTTACAAATTTACCCTTATTCGTGTGTGGTTTTTCGGTTTGGTTGAAGTTTGTGTGACAGAAAGACATATCCTTCCGTTAGAAGATTGCTGACATATTTGTTGTAACTTTTGAAAATATAAAATTTCTGGAACAAAATGAAATAATGTGTTGGCCAAAACATGTTTTGACCGTTCTAAGAAGGTCCTCTGTTTTTTTTTACACACACTGATCGATGAATGATGGGTTTTGCACAAACAACCGTCATCTATGGAAAGAGATATCAATGTTATAATATAACACTTCATTAAAAAATAATAAGCAGTCTACACCTCAGCCTTGATGCTTTATCTGAACCACCTGTTGTTAGAATACAAAAAAGCAACGGTGAATTTTATATGAATTTGCAATGTTTTGAAGGCAGGCGTGTATATTGGGAGGTGCTGATGGGCATAAACAATTGACATCTTTATTAACTGATTCAAACTGGATGGTTGAATGTAGATGTAGATGTAGATGAAGAATGTAAGAAGATTTAATATTGTGCAGGGCACTATGCCGTTTCAATAATTGCTACGTTTTCTTACAATGGAAACTCGCTTATGCTTATATAAAGTTATTTTCAAACGCCATTGAATCGCACAATAATCTTTTACATTGGTTCAAGATTCTCCACACAAAAGAAATAAGGTCTTCTTCTTCTCATTTGAATATGAACCTGTATTAGCCAACAGCGTTAAAAAAAAAACAGTCAAATTATCAACGAGGTAATAGAAATGTTTGAATTGATGCTAACAAGGGCCTAACTAAGGCCTCGCCAGTTAATAACCTAACTCTTTGCCTCGAAAGGCAAAGAAAAAGATTCGATCCGAGAATCTTTGATTTACCACTTTAATACGCTAACTACTGGTCTTCTATGGACTACATGAAATAAAAAAAACTCAATCAAACAAGGGTCTCAAGGGTATTTGACAAGTTTTTCCTCGTCTAGATTTCTCCAACAGAAAATTTTGCAGAACCATGACAAAAGTTTTGCAAAGTTAAATAATGACCCTGAAAAGTAGCGAGGGCCTCACTTGTATTTCACAAGTTTTCTTTGTCAAGATTGCCCCTACCGGAGCCTTTTCAGGCCTTGACTAAACTTAATAAAAACTTGTCATTTTCCAGGTGGGATAGTATGAATAATAACCCACCTGTAAAAACTGGTTTTTACTCCTATTGAAACCTTTTCAGGGCCTTGACTACGCTTGACAAAAATTTGCCATTTTTCCAAGCGTTAATATTATACTCCTCAACTAGCAAAATCATCTAGTTTTTAACGAGGGGCAATCTAGACAAGGAAAACTTGTCAAATACTAGTGAAGCCCAGTCATTTTATCCTACCACAAATACCCCATATATAACAAACAAAAATTGTATACCCATCATACAATAGTTAGAAAATTAACTTAGGTATTTAGTAATCATTTTCAACATTACACAACTATATTGCGAAACAGCTCACTAGCTAGCATGTTGGACTGGTAATCAGAAGATCGCAGGATCGAATCCCAGTCAAAACAACTTTTTATACTTTTTGTGTTGTCTCTCTAGGCAAAAGGTTACCTAACAGGTAAGGCCCTTGAGAAAATTGATAGTTACCCTTGCTAGATCCTTGCTAGCATCAATGTTAAACTTTCCAGGGCCTTGTTAAAAACTAGATTATTTTTCTAAGTGGGTTTATAGTATCTAACAATACTCTTTAGTGCCTCGTCGAAAAGTAGATTGTTTTTCCAGGCGGGAAGATAAGTTTGACGACTTAAACGAACTTTCAGAAAAATTACGGACAGAATATTCTTCTTTTCTAACCCGGAAGGAGAGGCAAAAAGGCAAACTCCATAGTTGCAATTCAGAGGAAATCTATCAGTCAGCGACGAATTTCACGACGAATTTCACGACGAATTTCACGAAGAGCAACAGTTGGTGGACGATAACGATGTGGTTTTGTACCCCTTTTGTAGCTGGAGCACTAATATGACACTCTTTGTGCAGTGCTTTTGCCTTATTAACGCTGGTATAAAGGACATTGTTTGATTTTATTTATAAATGAAACTAATTTGCTGGTGTGGCAGCTCATAAACCTTTTAAAAACTTTTGTGTGCGAATTGTCGTCCGGGACGGGAGAGGGAACCTACAAAATTCTGTTGTAACTAAAAGAAGGCTCAGCTCCATGGATCCTGGAACATGCAAACGAGCCTCATGAGTCACTTAAATAACTTTCTGTAAAAAATCATGAACTTGTTTATTTATTTCCAGCATCCAGCTAGCCGAAAGTTAGAGATTGTTTCAATAAATAATTAATAAACTCCTAATTTTTGTTTAACAAACCTCATATCGTCATCACAGTAAATTTAACTGTCATTTTCATTGACTGTTCAATTAAGTGCGAAATTTAAAATGACAGTTTGTTGTTGAGTAGTTTCAGTTGTGTGATGGGTAGTTCACACTTATAGGTATTCCAACACTTATTTACTATGTGGCGTGTGGTCCTACATAACGATATATATCTAATATTTGTTTGACAGGACGTCTACATTTACTTAAAATATATATTGTGTGATATGCGATCTACAATATTACATAAATATGTACGTCAGCAACAAAACAAATTCCACTGTGTTTGACAGATGGTTCACACCAACACATTTAGATAAAATTTTCATCGTGTGACAGATATAGTTCACACCGACACATTAAGATAAACATTGTGTGACAGGCACAACAACCAGCTTATCGGGTGTGTGACACATGGTAAACACAGAATTAAAAACATGAGGGATTAAGCCCATGTTCAACAATATGTATGACCCTTTTTTACTATAACAACCAAAATGATGGCTTGGTTTCAAACATAATTAGTATAAAGCTGTTTTTACACAACTAACAAAAAGCCATGATTTGTGCCATATTGCATATTTAAGAAATGCCAATTGTTCTAGAACGACTAGAAATATTAAAATTCAACATGACGGATTCTACATAGTGATTGTTGGGGCAATTCCTCATCGAATCACAATCAATTAAAAAAAGAATCTTCTGCTGCTCTGAGTTATTTAAAAAACATTTTTAAGAAATGTTCAAAGAGAACTAAAATTTAACAATTTGAAAAATATTAATCCACACCGACCGACTAGGTGGTGAAAGCTTAACTTTTAATTTAAATAGAATGGTGAATTGACTTAATAATTAAGTTTAATGAAAATTACTTCGATTATTTAAAACAACATTTTCCTAAAAGTATGCAAGTACACTTAATCCTAGTTTACAGTTACAGTTCTTGTGCGCAAAAAAAATCTATGCAAATATTCCAGCATGTCAAAAATAATTGAGGTGAAATTGAGGCTTGCACTTTAGAAAAAAAATAATCGTATGTATAACGCACTGATTATTTTTAACAAAATCGTTGCAGTCGTTTTTAAGATTAATACGATTTTCCTTATGTAGGATTGCCAACCGTACTCTAAAATAGAGTATTGTATTCTATTTCATGAAAGCGTACTCTATGATCTATGGCTTAATTAGAGCACGCTAAAATATTTTTGTTTCCAATATTCTTACTTCTTCAAATATTTTGTTATAAAGTGTAACATTTCATGAAATTTACATTTCCACACAGCGTAAACAAAATGTCCTAAGTTTTTGTTTCTCATTTGTATAGGTCCATATAGAGCTAGTTATGTCCAGATAGTTAAGTGGATTTAGCTTCTGTCCCGATAAAAACGGCATTGCCAGAACACCATTATCGTTATGTCATCGATAATTTATATAGAAATTTCAAATGTTTGTTGGTAAGATAGTTCTATAAAAATGGTAGACTAAGGCAAATGTTGAAATCTTTTCGACAAGCCAAAGTCCATATGGATATGCAAAAAAACGCAGCTATAGTGAACCAATCCTAACACTCAAGTGTTTCTGAACGCACCCAAAACTGACAAAGTCGGCATTTACATGACCCGATTTTTCCGCAGACATCTTTTGTTCGTAGGTGAAAGGAGTATAAAGTGAAGGGTAAGGACCAAATCGTCCGTTCCTGCAAACTAACACGATTTTTCCAGATGTTTGCTTTCCCTTTCACACTTTCTCCAGTTTCTTTTGTGTATTTGGTGTAAACCAGCGTTGCCACTACTTTTAAGTAGATTTAAACAAAATACTGCAGGTAGTATTTGTTTTTTAGAAAATCAAAATAATAATAACTGTTTTTCGACGAAGTGAACAAACGATGTTTTTACAATTTTAAAAAGAAGCATGGCTGTAAATATGTGTGTTGTAATTGTAAAATGTCGCATTTTATTTTTTTCTACTCGACCAACAAGTTTTTTTTCTGAGAAACGCATTGCACAAAAGCAGAGAAAGAAAAATTCGATCGTATTTAAAATTTATTTTAACATCCATTTACTGGTTTAATTTTTATAACAAATCATTTTGGGAAAAATCGTACTGGAAAAATCGGGTCAGGCAAACATGAAATGTCAATGGCCACGTTCCGATTGTTTAATGTTTAGTGGTGAGAAAAGAAGGACATGGCTTCAAAATGAAGTTCGTTCTTATTTGTATTAAAGTAAAATAACAATGTTTACACTCATATAATTATTTTAAAAACAATACAAAAGTGTTATTTTCAGCAAAAAGTATAAAAAACATATGTTTTAAAATTTAAAAATTGATATACTTTTTATTGGATCATACTCTTTATTTATCCTCTCTAAAATCAAATAAACTCTAATTCTTCTTTAAAAAGTTGGCAACCCTAACCGTATGGCAGGTATGTACCGTTATTTTTTGAGCTAAGCAAATTCAATTTTCCCTCTGGAGAATTACCAAAAAACCTTAAGTTCAAAATTTGAAGAAGATGACATCATTGGTTTAGCCTGTAGATCCAGATACAAACAGACAGACAGACAAACAGACACAGACAGACACAGACAAACAGACACAGACAGACAAACAGACACAGACAGACAAACAGACACAGACACAGACAGACAGATAGATAGATAGTGTAAATTTTTTTCTAAAAATAATTTAGAAAGTACTAAAAAGCTCTTAAATATCGAGTTCCAAAAAAATCGATTATGCCTTTTTCGAAATATTTGATTACAAAAAATTTAAAAAAAAAAAAAAAAAAAAAAACAAATCTCATAATATTGTAAATCGTTTTACTTAAAAACGACCTCTTCTCAAAATATAAGGGAAAAAGATTTTTTGACAACATTAAAAAGGCTCACAATTACCATTTCACTTGAAGTTAATGTGATTGTGTCTAAGCATATTTTTGGACACCGAGCTTAAATCCGTTGTCCGCTTTCCACCATTAGATGGCGTTTTCGAATAATTCGCGTAGAATATGACAAAAGAGCTCATAGCTTTTAACGCAATGAAAAGAAGAAAAATCCTACCAAATTTAGAACAAAGAAAGAATGCTTTGAGGGTTTTTTAGTAAAGAGTTAACAAATGAGAATACGTGACGTCAGAATATGTAATAGAGCAATAAATGCTGTTTGCTTTTTAGTATTTTTAAATCAAATGAACTGCTCCTGTGCTTTATTTTGCCTGACAGATGTTATTAAGTTTTCTAAAATTCTTCTTCCCCCAAGAGTTTCAATCCAGATACGCACCTGATTTCTAATACTGGAAAAAAAACTAGTCCAACAACATATCGAATCCCAAAAATATTTGCCCAAATAAGATACCACAATATGAGTATTAGATGTCATTATAAATATTTTATAAAAAAAACTTTGCTCTTCGGATAAATTTTAGTTTTTTTGTTTTTTACTTCACTTTTTACTGTGCAGAAGCAAAAAATGTATCAAATAGCAAAATAGGGTTCCCCCAGAAAAAAACATTGCAAAAATTATTTGATTACAAAAAACAAAAAAAAAAGGAAATATTGAATTTCTTGGTTGTTCTTTGTTTATTTTTCCAGATCCTATTCACGTATGCAAAAAAAAACAAATAAATACAAAAATTATACAAAGCAACTATTTGAGATAGATTTTCAGCGTAGGTGTGAATTATTTTTGAATATGTTTTGGCACTTTTTTTCAAGTATATCTTTGTGGCCAAACCACGTAAAGTAAATAAAAAGTAAGAAATAAAATAAAAAATAAAACATACATGACTTTTGGAGGCATCACTTAAGCTTATTTTGGAGCAATGGGCGGTTATAATCTTATGGAATACTTGATTGCGTTCTATAGGGATTTTAAAGGGGTTTCATTTCAAAAATTTCTACAACTGGATAGTCGCAAAGAACGTCACCATTTTAACAAAATTTTCTTCATTTTCTTAAAACAAATTTTATCCTAACAATCTATCCTGAATTTATCAATTTTTGTTTTAATTTTTAAGAAGGTACGAGTACATACCTAGTGGATTTTTGCACCTTACTTCCACCTTAAGCCTTACTGTGTCTTATGTCATGTGTTCTATGAAAAAAAAAAAAATGATTCCCCTATTTGTCTGCAAATAGATAAATATTTGATATTTTCCCATAAAAATATCGACAGAAATTTTATTCTTTTTTAGTCCCCACAATAATATAGATTTTGCGACTCAAAATGTAATAATAATAACGCTATTCCATTGCCATCTGGTTTTATTTAAAAAAAAAAGAAAAATAATAAGAGTCAATTTTATCAAAATGCACACAATAAACACATCGGAGAGCGTGTAAAGATATAATATCAATTTATGTAATGACAAACAGAAGGTGCCCCAGCAAATGAAACTTGGATGTCATCCAAAATAAAGAAACTTCTCGGAAACTTGTCTACCAAAACATCTAACGAGTCGTCGTCTTCGGTCGTCGAGTCAAGAAAAAGAATGCAGTATTATTCTTGGGAAATGGGGCATTGCAGACGACATAATATACCATAGCTTTTTTTTTTATTTTACGAGAAATCGATAGAAGAAAAATTTTGTTAGTTGAACAATTTTAAATTTGTATGATGTAAGAGAAACATATGAATTCTTGCTCCAGAAATATTGATTACATTTTAAATTTTATAAACGAAAAATAAATGTTTGAATGTGTGCTGATTTTACAATGAGAAAAATGTCATTTAATTGTCAACTGTCATCTGTCAGATGTCATAGGTTTGTTCGATGAACCCGGTGTTCATCTTTAAACCACTTTTATAGAAAAAAGCTAAACTCTCACTCTTTCTAAGACGGTGTTCGCATTTGACAGAAAAACTGTATTTTTTTTTTACTTTTGAGTATTCACTTCTCGCTACCACTTCTTCATTGTGAATGAGATGTGGATACTTAAACGTCAAAAAGTCCAGTTTACAGTCCATTGTGAACACTGTCTAAGGTAGATCTGTATTTCTGATGGAGCTAGGTTGAGATAGCAAATAAAACTGTCAAAGTGACATAGTATTTTTCATCAGCTGTCAAGCATTTTTTTATCTTTTCACGAGCTGTATGAGCATTTTTTCATTTTAAAAGAAAATATAATTTATTTCAAAAGCAATAATGAGAAATCGACCAAAATGAAAACATTTGATGTTGTGGATTTTTCAACAGAAAAATTCTTGCAGTTCTCATTAATTTTGTAAAAGTTAAAAACAAAATTGACCTGGAAACTTTTAACGTTTTTTGAGAACCGAAAAACCCAGATTTTATGACAACTTTTGGAGGTGTTTCTAAGAAACCCAGTTAAGCTTAATGAACGAAGCTAATTATAAGATTTTGATGATTATCGGAAATCTTTTTGGTTAAGGTGTATTTCTCTTTCTTCATATGGAAAATATAATGTGTAAATGTAATTTTAAGCTGCATATGGTTATTTTTTTGATTTTTAAGCTATTTTTTGTAGTCAGTACTATAAATCGGAAAATTTGAAAGCTTTTGGTTTTAGCTTCTCAGTGCATAGAAATATGTAGATATTTATAATGTATGTACAAGCTGACCCGGCGAACTTCGTCGCGCCATAAATTGATATTAGTGTCCCTTTCAAAAGTTCAGCCTCTCTATTTAAAGAATCAAACAACTCTTTTGGACACTTGCAACAACTGGCTTTGCGTCGAATTCTTAAAATGAGAATTTCCTCGCCTTTGCACTAACTTGGCTTTTCAGAAGAGAGTTCCTTAAATTATAGGTAAGCTCGTTACTCATGGTCCAATCTAGAAAAAACGACCGCAAGCGCAATGTCTGATCTTGATCTGATCATTTCTATCGTCAATCGCCTTCATTAATGTGTCGCATCCGTTACTTTGCTAAAGACTCAGTAGTGGGACATTGCTATGTGCGTCAAGTTAGTACAGCCATTTTGGATTTTTGAAACAAAAGTTGTGATGTATTGTGCCCTAAATATTTTAGAAAAAATTGCAAATTTGCAAATTTTAATGAAATTTTTGCAAAATTTCAAAATTAAAAAAAAAGTTGTACTGCTCTGTTCTCAACTTGTGCCGCTTGTGCCGTAATATTTATAAAAATCGAAAATTTGCAAATTTTACAGAACATTTTTCAAATTTTGCAATTTTGTACAAAATTATAGTTTTGCTGGTTTGTGCTCACTTTGTGCTGCCATATTCCGAAAAGAAATAAAAATTCGAATTTTTGTAACTTTTACGGCCAAAGAAAACAGTTTAGAGAAGGTTTTTTTAAAAACCCTTGCTACGATTTTTTTATAAATACGACACATAACAGCACAAGTTGGGCACATTACAACACGAATCTTTTTTTTTGAAATGCAAAATGGCGGTGCTTACTTTACGCACATGACATTGTTTGTGCAAAATGTTTCTTTCAAAATGTCTTGCTCATTTGCACGAAAGGTTTCAGCTTTCAGACAGCAGAGGTGAAATTGTGTTAGCTGCTTTAGTTGATTGCCAATATTTTGATAGTAGTTTGGACGATAATGTATGGGGAAATATAGGGTAAAGTCGGGGTAGTTGGCACCACGGGAGATATGGCGATATTTTAGCTTTTTTCTAAAAGCATTTCTTAACAAAATGCAGCAACAGAAATATTTGGCACCAGGTGCAGGGGACGATATCGCTATTTTGAGAAACTTGTTATATACTGCGGTCATACTGAGTGTTTGATACAATCTTGACCATTGAAGTAAGAAATAATAGACAAAAATAGTAGCCTTTTCACAGTTTTTTTTTCAAAATTTATAATAATTGCCTACTTAACCGGAGTTAAGAAGTAATGTTAAAAAAAGTTCAATTTCAATTACTTTTAATTTGTAGGTACATTTTTTTCAATTACAGTTAGATGCAATGGAAATACATGTTTTTTCAATTACAATTATGTGTAATTGTAATTCAAAAAAGTTCAATTACTAATTACATGTAATTGAAATGGAAGTTGAAATAAATTACAAAAAGTAATCATTATTTCCCAACTCAGAAATCAACAAACTTGCCTTTACGGAGGCTTTTTAGACTCCTTCTTGTATTTTAAGTTTTCAGCTTGACTTCTTATCTAAAATGAAACCCAAGTAGTTAGCTTCATAGGAGAATATTATTGGCAAACCTTTAATAGAAGGGGGGTCTATTTCCTGGATTTTTTATTTCCTGGAAAAGAGTACAAAATCTTTTTTCCTGGGGTTAACTCCAAGTCCGCACCGATCGTGTTAGATTGCTTAGAGCGTTTTGTAAAGGACCTCTTACAATGTAAGGATGCTTTCCTGATACTGCTATAGCCATGTGGTCCGCATAGGCAATCACCTCGTAGCCATCTGCTTATAAGCTATTCAGTAGCTCATAAACTACATAAATGCTTAGCTAAACTTAAGCTTGGCTAAATTTTAGAGAAAATTTTGTACGGGAGCGAAATTTAATCCTATCTGCGTACTAAGCATTAAATTGTCAAATTCGGTCAGTTGATTTTGAAAAGTGCCAATATTACTGAAACTGTTTAAGGCCAGAAATGGAAAACAACTAACTTCATTAAACAAAAATACGGATACAATTCAAAGACGTTATTGTTTGTTAATTGAAGGTATTATGAAATATTGTTCTACACTCATGTTTACTAAAACAAAAAAAATCGTTGTATTTTTTTCTTCTTTTTGATTATCGAATATCAATGATGTTAAAATGAAACAAATGTGTAGAGAAAAAAAACAATGAAATCTCATTAGTCAAGTTGAATTGAACGTTTAAATGTTGATTTTTTGTCCCAAAATTAAATTAATGGCATTGTGTTTTTTTTTCTAGCCTAAATTTCCATAAAGTTCATTCTCTAAAAATGTTTGTATTGTAATAATTTACAATAGACTTTAATTTTAGTTAAGAATTTTTGTTACAATTTTGATCTATATGTAGAAACGTTTAAGGATTTTCCAATGACATCTGATTTTATACACTTGTACAAATATTTAAACTTAAACTCATGTCAACTCATGAGATATAATAAGCCATTTTTTTTTCGCAACAACATCATTATTCAAAAGTTATTCAATTGACGGCGCTATTGTTTTTTTTTTTCCTTCTGTAAATAAAATACAAATGAACTGAAGCTGAAGGTAGGTACTGGCAGCGTATATTTGTATAAAAATATTGTGAAAGTCAATGCGTCAATAAATGTCACATTTTTTTTTTTAATATTAATCAATATTTTATCGAAGTTTACTCAAAAGTACTACCTTAGAATATTTATGTACATATTTTAAACATTATGCAAACTTAAATCTTTATCAATTGATAATAATGCCGATTTTACTTAAAAAGCCCCATTTGTTTCCATATAATTTTCGCATCGGATTTTTTCTCAATATGGACAACAATAAAATTTGTTGCTCTGATGTGGTTTTTATGATTTATGATTAAGGTAAAGTTTATTTGATCAAAACAAGGGGTATTTTAAGAATTCGTTAGAAAATAAAAACTTTCAAAACTGAACAATCTTCATTAATTTAAATTTTAAGGTTGGAATGATGGTATTTTGCCTGTCCCGCACGTAACGCTAAGAATACATTTTCTTAACCTACTCCCATTTTAAAAAAGTTTCAGAATTATAAGATATAATTGGTAAACAGAGTTTATCTAACGTTAATAAAATCCAAAAGAAATTTAAATTTTTCCTAAATAGATTTTGTGAAACACAACTTCAAAAGTTGTCGCACACGTAACGCTTGATAACCTTAGATTATAAAAAGGCCATTTCTTTTTCTCAGTTATTTTTTGCTATAAAAAAAACTCGTAAACAGCGAACTATAATTATTGATTAAATATTTTTCACCTTAAATAATATCTAAGTTAACATGCCTTAGACTTAGCCTGTAAAAATGAAGATGCAGTTTTGTACCCTGTATTCTGTTACAAATAGCTTAAAAATTCGTGATAAAACTATTTTACAGATAGCAAGTAGTGATGGTACATTTGTTAGGAATAAATATAGATATTTTTATGGAAACATTACATACTTCTTTTAGCATTTCTATGCTGGGCCGTTTAAGGAAAAAATACTTAAATTATTGAAACAATCCATAACTAAACATTTTTTTCTAAATTGTCCTCAAAAGTTTTGATTTTAAGAAAAAAAAATTCTCAATAGCATTTTGAGCTACCTGAAAATAAAGCATGAAAATGTCAATATAGCTACAGCAAATTGAAGTTTTTATAAAACGGCTTTAAGCAGAAGTTCTCAAAATGTAAATTTCGTACGTACCCTCACATAACAAATTTTGTCCCGCACGTAACGGTGTACAAAGGATTTTATTTATTATTTTTCTCATAGTTTCTTAATTTTTTAACTTGGTCATAGTTTTGAGAAGTCTTTAAGCAAATAATCCAAGTTCGTGAGTGTATTTTCAACTTCAGGTTTTGTTGAACTTGCGCGCTTACAATAACAACACGAATTTAAAACAATGGTATTTTTGATGTCCCACACGTAATGCTCTGCAAAATTGAGATTGCCCCAAGAAAAAAAAATTATTATTCTTAAGCGTAAACATTATTTTGGTGTATATTTTTAAGAAAAATATTTGAGATCGGTTAAACAGTTTTAAATCCAGTCATGACTTTTTCGTACGAATGTCCCACACGTAACAATAAAATGCTTCCCATGCGTTTTTTTTTTTTTTTAAATTAATAGTAGGTACCTACTGCCATACATTTTTTTGCAATTTTACAAAATCTTATTTTTTCAAAAACGGCTCCACACCTTTTTTTTAAGAATTTAAAACATTTTTTTTGGTAAAAGCTACCTTTGGACAGGAAGCTATTTTCAAAAAATGGTCTTTAATAACACCTCCAAGGGAACCATTTTTTATTTTAGATTTTCTTCAAATTGGAATTTCCTTTTTTTTGGAAAATCAAATATTTAAAAAAAAATTATATAGATATCAAAGTTTTTAAAGTTAAATTTTTTTTTTACGGGATAAGTTTTTTTTAAATTTAATTTTTATATGCACAAAACTAAATGCTTAAAATTTGCATATCAAAAAATTTGCCTTAAAAAGTCTTAAGAATTTTTTAAAATATAATTTTGTGTTTAAAACTGCTCCAACAATTTTTAATTTTTGTTTCCATAACACCATATTCAATCGAGAATTAAGATGGCGTTCTTTTTTATCTCAAACTCTCAAAGAAGTTGTTTTTGCTTTTTTTAGTATCGTCTTTAATACTTTTGAAATTTTTTTCATAATTTCTTTATAGCCCAGGAAAATGGATTTCGACCTTTGGCACCTCATATATGGGAAATTTGAAAATACCATCTAATTGGTCAGAAAAGGTCAACTAGCCCTAGATAACTAGTAATAAAGGCTTAAGGTATCCCATGGTCACTCAAGGTCACCCGCTATTTTTGGCACCTCATTTATGGGAAATTTAAAAAAAGTATATCGTCTGAAAGATTTCTAGATCGTGATAAAACGTCAACTATTTTCATTCATCGGTCAGGCATACTTTTTTTCTATGAATTTTCAAAATTCGTTTCAAGTTCAAAAACCACTTTTGGTTCATTCCAAAAAAATAAGTTTGCCATTTGATAGGCAACTTCATGGTCATAAAAGATCAGCTATTTTCAGTAATTGGTCAACCTAACATATTTGTTTATGAATTAAAAAAAAAAATGCAAGGTCATAATAATTTTTGAAGAAATAAAACGAATTTAATGTTATAACCAAGAATTTTGCTTTATTATAAAAAAAAGGATTTGCAAATATGTTTTAAAAATGATTTCGGGCAAGTGGCTGCCGCGCTTGGCTCGAATAAATTGGGGCCGTATTTCAGCAATAAGGCGCCGAATATTCTCTTCCAAGGCGTCAATCGTCTCGGGCTTATCTGCGTAGGCAAGCGACTTAACATAAGCCCAAAAAAAATAGTCCAGCGGTGTTAAATCGCACGATCTTGGAGGCCACGACGCAAGATAATGCACTCACCAAAACTTTTCTTCAATAAATTGATTTTTTCGCGATGCGTCACGCGAACTGAACCATTATTTTGGTAATAAATTTGCACGACTAGCAAACGTTGTTCAGGAGTAAGTTAATTCATTATGAAATGGAAAACCAAACTGAGCATAAATCAAGTGACAGCTGTCAAAAAGAATAACTCCAAAAAAAAGTATTGCCAGGTTGAAAACCAAAAGTCTAAAAAAAAACACCCTTTAAAAGGAAATTCAATCGAGTTGTTGAATACGAGTACAAACCAAATCACTATCTTTTTCAAGATGGTTATCGTTCTCTTTTCCCGGGCACCACAAAAACTTGGCTTTATTATGAGATCTAGCCAAGGATTAATAGTAAAACAAAATGTTGCCCATCGATTAATGAAACTTTAATAAATTTTTTTGACAAAATTTTCCCCACCATGAAGTTTTTGCATGATTTTCTCTGAATCTATTGACTGTATGAAAAAAGTATGATAATCTTTTTTGTGTAGACTTAAATCAGCTACAATTTGTACCTTCACATTTTTTTTCAAAAAAAAAAAAAGAGTTTTCGAGAAGTTAAGAAAAAAAAAATAGTTTTACCCCCCCTTCAAAAATGTAGGCCCGGTCCGAATTTACAAAACTTTTTAGGAAATGTTTAAGATGTCAAAACAAAGTTTTTCACCAAAATTCACCTTAGTTTGGATTTTTTCGAAGTGAAAGTCTAATTATCCTAGGCTAATATTCTTACATATATAATTTTCTTAAGCTCTCGGCGTCTTGAAAATAAGAGCAAGTACGTGCGACCCAGTCGTGAATTTAATTTTTGTTTGTTTTTTTATTATTTTTTTTTAAATGCCATTGTTTTGGTTCAGTTTTTTTTTCAACTTTTTTACTCTTTATACAAAAAAGAATAAGCTCCAAGACATTCTTCTTTTTTTAATTTTGTTAGATAAGTTCTAAAAGCATAAAATTGCGGTAAAAAGTTCCCAAGAAGTATATCCCCAGACATAAATACTCGTAACAACAAAAATAATTTAAGAAGTTAGACAATCTAAAAAAAATCAATAGTTGGATTTCATAACCCACTTTTACTCTGCCTAAACTTAACTGAATTTATCCTATTGATTGAATTTATTCTACATATATCACTTAATTAGGTCAGTTTTTTTATACGATTTTGATAACACTTAATTAATAATTTCATGGCGACGACGCCACCGATGCTCTGCTATCAGTATTTTTCTTTTTGTCTCGAAAAAATACTACGTAAAATGTGTTCTTATCGAACGATAAAAAAAAATCGTACCTTGATAGGAAAAAAATAAAATATGAAGCATTTGTTTAGAGATAAGATCAGTTGAGATAGGACAGTTTAAAAAAAAAATCCTAACAGCCACCGCTACTTCAATATTGTTATTATTAATAATCTTTTTTTTTTAGAATATGATAACATACGTACATGTCTGATGCTTGGGACGAAAATAACACTTCAGATAAGTTAAACAAAAAAACTAATACAATTTTCGACAGTATTATTGAGATATTGAAAACTTTAAGCAAACTAAAACGAAGTAATATTGTTAAATGCAAAATTATGCAGCTTAGGTTTTGGTTTTGGTAAACTAGACAAAGTAGATTCTAAAGAATATTTAGTTATTTTTTAATGCAAATTTTAACCTGTTTTTTAATCACCCATCAGTTGGTATATTCTAAACTTTTTTTTTTTGAAATTTAAACTTAAGTTGACAAAAAAACCAAAGTGGATTTTATGATTTTTTTTTATCTTTTACCTAAGTTTGCAACAACTGTAGAATAAGGAAAGACATTTGAGCTTTCATTTGTTGACACATGTGTTTAGCATAGAATCAGTGTTATTTTAATAATTTGAAGATTAAAAAAGATTAACCCTCTCTTCTCGCGGGTTATGAATTATGACTTTGCTAATAATAAATGAAACAATTATATTTTTTTAACCTGTTTTTTATGTTTGAATTTAGAAGTTTGTTTATTGAAAAACAAACAATTTTCAAGACAGTTTAAGAACCTGAACTATTTATTTTGTATTTATTCAAGCCTAAATACGTAAAAATAACAACAATAATGCGAGAACTAAAAATATTATGCATAAACGTGTGGCAGGTTTTTTGACATATTATCCACTCAGAAGCAAAGTGGCCTATTTAAAAATTTGACAAATTTGAATTTTGTATATAGAAAATATTGCAGGGGAAAAAGTCGGCTCTACCATCTTTGAGGCAAGATTTAGAGCTCGACTGTCAAATGAAAGAAACTAAGAACTAAAGAATCGACGATGGTGGTTTTTGCATACCTGGCCTGTTTCGCCAAAAAAAATCACTTCGTAGCTTTACAAAATAATAATTTCCTGCAAAGTAAAAGTAATAAGTTTTCCAAAATTTTGGAAAGTGAAAAAACTTTGCAATTTTTAAGCTATTTTTGAAAAAAAAAAATTCACAAGAAAATCTTCCTTGAGAAAAAAAAAATTGCTGCTATTTTTATTTTTATGGCCAGCAAATGGGGTTTGGGTGAAATTCATCAATGTCGGTCGGCCTCTCTGCAGATGGCTTTGCTTATTCCGTGCATTTTCGATTTTTATTATTATTCAACAACTTTTCACAACAAACGCAGATGAAAATTTCTCTGCCTATTACTAAAAAGCTTTTCAAAATTCTTAATATAATTTAAGTTTATTCGTGTGGTGAAACGAAAATAACAAATATTTTGCAAACTTAAAAAAAAACTTTTGCAGAAAAGAACTTTTCACTTTGCAAATTTGCGTTTGGTGAAACGTATTTTGGAAAGATGAAAATTTTTTAACTTTGCATTTCAATAATTCCTTTTTTGCAAATTTGCTTTTAGTGAAAAGAAATTTGCAAAGTAAATGTGAAACGTTGCAAAGTGAGAAGTTGCAAAGTGAAAAGATGAAAAGTGATTGGTGAAATAGATCCCTGGAGTCACCATAGTCTTTCCCTATATCATGATATGATCAAAGAGGCAGCCAAAACCACAATTGGCTACCAATCACCGCCGAAATAGAACCCTTCTTATGAATGAAGTATTCATCCGAATAGGTTGTAAAGGAAAATGCACATGTGTAAACAAGATTAAAGTGAGAGAGAAGTATCAAACAAGGAGAAGAAGACCCTGCGTAGAAAGAAGAGATCAAACGTAGCCTCAAAGCTCATGGAGATCAAAGTGTCTCGCGATGGAAAAAAAACATAACTCAGGCTCTTTGAAACAGCAAAGGTAACCTAGTCATTGAAGCACAGGGAATAGTAGATGTATTCAAGAAGCATTTTGAGCATCGGCTTAACTTATTCAATGAAGAACCAATACCACCAAGAGGTAGACTTAGCTATAAAGTAGTTTAAGAACAGCTAGACCGCCACATCTGATAGTTTGCCAGTGGAGCTCTTCAAGCACGGAGGGGATACCAGTGCGGCCAGACAGATCGACCATAGCCCAAACAATTTACTCTCATCTAAATCCCAAAAATAATAACGATTTTTATTTAAAAGCCGCATCTGAACTTGGGATCTCGTGGAAACTGATCCAATTGTGTCAGATGACATTGGCAAATACACGATGCAATGTAAAATTAGAGAAAAGCTCTTCTGAACTATTCTAAACATGAACAGGGTTACGAAAAGGAGATGCGCTATCATGTGATTTCATCAATCTCGTTCTGGAGCAAAACGTGCACCCAGCCCCGAGGTTTAAGAAAACGAAATAGGCCTCCGGTTTGAGACTTTCGGTTCAAAGACCAGGCCATCGCGAATGCCAAAAGGCTTGCTCTAGATCATAGAGGATAGAAGGCCGTCACCGTATCTCAAGCTGCAACCCTTCATAAATTGCTACAAAATTCTCGAAAAACTTGTAAAAGAACCAACAAAAAAAATCAAATCACAAAATTTAAGGTGCGAAATTTCTACAGTTTTTTTCTTTTATTTTGAAACTTGCTTATCTAATTTAAACTAAATATGCCATTGCTCTATATTCTATAACTTTAACGCAATAAAAAAAATTGCTTTGAAGCAAATAACAAATTCATCGGCCTTGACTCAGGTCAGGTTTTTCAATTTGATGTTTTAGTGTTTTATTTAAAACAAAAAAAAAACTTAACAATTTATTGGTTTTATATTGTTTATTTATTGATTTGAAACATTTGCTAACTTATTTTAATCACAAAATAAAAATAAGAATTTTCTTCTTTTTTTTGCAACTAACATGGTAACATGGACCGATAAAAAAGCATGTCTAACAAAAGAATGATGAAATAATATATTAAACTAAAATATTCGTGTTTTATTATTTCTTCACTGCTGGCTAGTGACTAATGATAATTTGCATTAGATTAAATTTGACATTTGAAGCGAGGCACTTAACTTTACTAACTTATTGAATAAAAAAAATTCTTTTAAAAATTGTATCGCGGCAGTTGCAAAGGTTAGCCATGGGCTAAAGTTCAATTTAATCTTGTTAAAGGTACATATATTGCCGTTGATGCTATGCAATAAGTCGTATGTTACTTTTCCTTAAAAAAAAATTCGGAGAATAGGAAAAGTTTTGTTTTGAACTTGTTTTTAATTTTGTATGATTTTTATTAATTGTTTTTAACGATAATTATTAAAAGATTAAAAGTAAAATAAAGGATGTTTTTTTAGACGTGTGGTTTTCAATCTGGCATTACTTTTTTCGGAGTTAGTCTTTTCGACAGCTGTCACTAGATTTATGCTCAGTCTTTTTTCCGATTTTTTTTTAAGAAAAAGTGACTCCAACTTATTGCAGTACCAAAAATCGATGCTAGACTTACTGAATTAAATAGAGTAAGGTAAGCAAAAAATTCCCAATTTTCAAAATAAAACACTCATTTTTTACCAAACATTCGCGTCTTCCACAATTTAAGAGAACAAATAGTAAAGTTTCCACTTCGACTCACCTGAAAAAAAAAAAGAAATTTATATTATTATTTAATATTATAAATAAAATTATTTTATAGAATTATACACTAGTCAAAAAAGTAAAGGGGACAAGATTTGTTCAATTGCTATGCTTTTTTTTTAAGAACCGAAACTCTAAAATTTTACACTACGCATGACTTTTTCGAAGCAAAGATAATCTCAAGAAATGCTCAAACGAAATAAAGTAGAGGCTTAAGGCTTGAATATTGACATCTACAAAAAGTCGTATTAGACCAAAATCTGGAGTGTAAATATTTTTAAAAATGTGAAATTTCCCTAGTAGTTCCAAAAATATTCTTTTTGGGCAAAAACTGTAAAAAATGATACGAAACGGTAAACTTTCAATGGGTATATATTTGTTAGTTTTGAATGAAAACGACTTTTTGAATATGGACATATAATAGTCTTGGGCCTCTTCTTTTTTTGAGCATTCTTGCCAATTTTTGTTCCGAAAAAAGCTTGCGCCGTTTAATTAAAAAAAAATTAGAAATTTATGTTGGTTTTTGTTAAACTTTCCTGCAAAAACTTTTCTCTTAAATTTTGTAAAACACATATTTCGATAGAAAATTTAATTTAGCACAAAAAGTTTTGAATGAAAATTTGTCGAATTCAAGTTTGTTTCCGTGTTATACCAAACATATTGGAAAGTTGCCAGTGTTACCATTTCCTCCAGAAAAGCTAACGCAGAGGTAAATTTGGCAAAGCATTTTCGGTTTTAAGAATACCCATCAAACAAACGTCCTAAACAAACATTAAATAAAAACCCGTAAACGTAAATGTTCATTTCTTCATTTTATTTCCGCTTAATTTAATAGCCTATTAGCAGATAATGCAACTTAAAAGTACATTTTATAACCGTAGATGTTGTTTTTTTTTTAATAACTTTTTGTATTTTAATAGGGAGGGGACTTTATTTTCGATAAAAAGAAAAACAAGAAAACTACGACAGGAGACTTGACATGACTGATCAGCAAGGAGGAATTAGGAAAATCGAAAATGAAGCGAAGATGGACTGTCAAAGTAGCTTCAGACAGGGGAGTTAGGAGAATTGAAAAAATGCTAAACGCAACGACAGTAAAAGTGCTGCCATCACGACTATGCTTAGCAAGGGGGTGTGTTCATGGAATATGTTTATACTAAAATAATTTTATATTAAAAACGAAATTATTAAAAAAGAATGATTTCAACTTATTACAGGCGCCAGTAAATTACAACTTTTCGGAACGGAACAATCCAAAATCACTTATCGGCTGAAAACTTTTTAGATTTTTGAGATTGCAGTTAGATTAAGAAATTGTTGAACCATTGAGATCAGGATTCCTTTTTATGAAATCAGTTTGTAAATTTAAATTTTTGCAATCCAAAATTTATAAATGACATTTCAGTTATTTTTAAGTAAAATATGAGCATGCTTCATAGACGATTGTTTATGATTCTTGGGACTTTTTTTTTATTAATTTTCCTCTATCAAGCATTTAAAGACAAATTAAAGTTTAGAAAATAAAATATCAAAGTTGGAAAATTTTTGTTTGTGTGAATTTTTTAAATTGGTACCTTTTTTAAGTCAAATTCGAATTTCGACTAAGAAAACATTAAGATTTGCTGGTTTTCTAAGGTCGTACTTATAGTGCATATTTTTTACTGAACCATCATGTTTCGAATACAAACAAAATTAATAGCTAATGACTGCGAACCTTCAAAAACATCGAGTTTATGGCTTAAGACCCCCGAAAAAAAATATTCTTGAACGACGTTTTTTATTTTAGGCTTTCAAATCCTTGCCCTATATTATACATCATAAAAACTCTAATCAAGCACTTCCATAATGCCTAGGGTCTAGGCATCTAAGCTATCGCTTACGAAATAGAGTCCTTATTTTACACCTCTTAGGTGTAGCTTAGGTATTACACCTCTTTAATACACCTCTAAAAAGTGGGCGTGGTAAGAAACTTTGAAGAGCCTAATTTAAAAAAAAATCATTTCCCAGACATTTTATTCTGTGTATCTTTTTTCATATTCTCTTAGGAAACGTTACAACAAAAAAGAAAAGAATTCTAAGCTATCGCTTACGAAATAGAGTGCTTATTTTTTTAGTTTAGTAGGTATTACACCTCTTTAATACACCTCTAAAAAGTGGGCGTGGTAAGAAACTTTGAAGAGCCTAATTTAAAAAAAAATCATTTCCTAGACATTTTATTCTGTGTATCTTTTTTCATATTCTCTTAGGAAACGTTACAACAAAAAAGAAAAGAAATTCTGTCAAAACGCCTTCAAAAGTGGGCGGGGAAAATATTTTGTATCAGTAATTGTTCTTAACTTGTTATAAGGGCAATTCGTTTTGTTTTAATAGAAAAAAGCTAAAAAGTTTATGTATTTATTTTTGTGAAAAACGTCTCCAAAAGTGGGAGTAAAAAAAAAGTTTTATGTGGAAAAATTATTAGAAATTTCACACACACTCCTAATTGAATTTACATCAAATTTCGATGGTAAGATGACATTTTTTTTTAAAGTGGGAGCATCAGCGGACAGAAATTTTGTCCGATGATGTCTCATGATATCCTTTTATCATGTCTGAAAAATTCATCGAAGTCAGTTGACTGCTTCAGATTTTATAGATTTAAGACCACCTTTCCGTGGTCCGTTTGTTGAATTTTCTAAACAAAAATCATTTCCGACGCAAATTCTTGATACACAAAAACTGTCATTTTTTTTTTTAACAGGGGCTTCACAATTTAGGTCAGAACACGGTTTAAAATTTCAAAAAAAAAAAAAGTTCTGCCGAAGTCAGGAACTGAGTCAAGTTAATATTTGAAATGTTCTAAAATATGTGCTTGAATATAAATGCTTTCTTATAAAAATTAGGTACCCCAATAAAAAACTGTACAAAATTCAAAAATGATAGTTCAAATGTTGAGCAATGTTAACCCTTGGGAGATTAGAACGAAATTAAGTGCAAGTTTTTAAAATTGTTCATATTGGAAATTATTTTTAGAGCTAATCTGATCAGATCTGAAAGAAATTTGTCAATTTTGACGGTTGTCGTCAGGCTAATAATTCTGATAGTAAACTTTTCAAGAAGAAACGTCAAATTACCACTTTTTTTTAAATATAAGAACCATAAGAATATTTTCATTGCTTCATAAACGGTTTTTCCTAAATGTTAAGTATAAGAATTCTTAGGCTGACATCAAATTTCAATAATTTAATCAGTAAAAATTGTCAACGTTATTAAAACTTTTAATTTAGATAACTTTGGATTATCGAAATTTTTGGAAGTTGACCTAAAATTTTTGTTGCCAACTTCCAAACCTTAAAATTATCAAATTTCCTTCAGATTCTATCAGATTAATCAATTTTCCCTCCTTTCTGCTTCTTGGCTTAATGGCTATTTTTTTTTTATTTTTTCCAGGACTTTCACAATTTCTCAAACATTCAAAATTAAAAATCAATTAAATTTCCTTTTGTTTTCGTTTCTACAATTTTTCTGAACATCAGTTTCAGTTTGCTCTATAAACGGGTAAGAAGTGCCCTTCCAAGCTTTAACATTGCCTCTTCTTTTTCCAATGCCGAATGCTTTCGGCCAATCAGTAACCGTGGATTTCGCTCTCGTCATCAGTCAGCAACACTCAGGATATTGGCGTAAGTGAGACAACGCAGCTGAAACTCAGCTACCATGCCTACTCGCACTTAAGCCACAGCTTTATGCAGTCATCGTCATTGAATCCGCCGAACGCTGGTATCATTTCCAGTGCAAGACAATCTAATAGTTGTATTCAGCCACTTATTCACTCCATTCAATGGTCAAAAGAAAGTTAGGGAAAACTAAAAGAAAAGTCAGTTTTCTATCATCTGTATTTTTCCCCTCCGAATAAAAAAAACTGAAATATTAGAAAATCGGAGTACAGCAGTTGCAATCTTCAAGATACTGAGAGAGTGTACCGCTCTCTGATGGACCATGGCTGCCCTTCTTTCTCTCAGTTAGGCTTAAAGAAGCACTTGCAAAAGAAAATTGGAAATAAACCGAGGATCGGGAAATTGCAAGACTAGTTTTAGTTGCGGTAAATTTTACAGTAAAAACCTAAATGACCTACTTTTTTATCTCATCTTATAGAAATAGAATGTTGTGTCAAAAACAGGCAACGACAACAAAAAGTAATATTTTTGTATGCACAACGAAGCTAAAAGCTTAAACATGTTGAAACAATTGCAAAACTGTCTTAGGTTACCCCATAGACCCCACTATCCAAAAGATTGATATTAATCTGTCAAGCTGCGTAGGTCAGGCGAATTAAGTTAAAGAACCAAAATGAATGGAACAATATTAACTTTTTCGGGTACTCTATCATCATGTTATCAAATCTTGAAATTGATTTACAAAAAAAAATAAAAAGTTTCTTAAAGTTTGAATGTATAGAAGTTGTTGGAAGTAATAAATTACTTTCTGCAAAAAGTTCAATTCCGATAATAATCTACGTCTTTTCAATTTGTTGGCTTTATTTTCTATAAGCGCTGCCGCTATGGTATAAATGACGCTGTTATAAAAGATGGCAGTTTTCAGAATTCATGTAGATTGATTTTTTTTGAGAAAAGTGAAAAATCATGTAGGGCTTTGACAGATTAAAGGTTAAGCGGGCGGAAAGTAAATATGCCACACAGTAGGTTAGATATGGAAATAAATTTTCCAAAAGGTCAAACTCTCTTTTCGTTTGCTGTGATAATAACAAAAAAACAACAACATCAACGTTATTTTAATATTGTACCTTGAAATGTCAGCCAATAAAGAAAATAAATGGGTTATTGGAAAAGCTGTCTATTAAAAAGAATTTCTTGATTTAGTGTTCATTTTAGGAAGAAGAAAAATTCTTCTTTTGTATGCGAGTATATTTTATTTTTCAAGAGTTTTATTATTTTTTTTTTTTAAGAAATTGATATTGGGTTTGAAATAAAGAGATTTTTTTTCAAACTAATACTGAATTGCCATGAATCATGGAATAGTTCAAAGTTAATTTCAATGAAAGTCTGAATTCTGTAAATTTTGCATTGATGAAGTTTCTACTACACGAGCACGCCTTCTGTTGCTTATTTTTTTTTTAAATTAGGGACAAAATTTGCAGACAAATATTTAATGCGTGGAGGTTGCTAGACTTTGATTTATCCTTAGTTCGTTGATATTTTGAATTAAAATTCATAAATGCTTTATTTTTACTACAGCCAAAATGTGGTCGTTTCAATTAAATAAAGCTATAAATAGACAGTAAATCTTAAAAGGAAGGTTAAACGAACTGGGCAAGAAGAACTATGACTATGTCATACTTCATTGGGTACCTGGTCACGTTGGCGTACAGGGCAATGAAGAGGTAGACTCCTTAGAAAAACAGGAGCAATGACATTTGTAACGGGGCCAGAGCCCTAATGTGCAATAGGAAAAAAACAAAAACAAAACAGTAGAGAACTAAAGTCTGCAACGAGCTCCCTTAGCTGAGACAAGCCAAACTTCTACTTGGGGATTACAACCAAAAACAATTCCAATCCTGCATCAGCTTCAATGGAAATAGCCTGAGAATAATAACGGGAGTCCTCACAGGCCACTACAAAAAGACACCTCGACATTCTTAGCCTAGAAAACAGTGCCATATGCAGTTAATGCAATGATCACGAGGAAACCCCGACCACATACTTAGGTAGATGTGGTGCACTTGTGCATCAACGATAAAGGCATCAAGACAGAGGAGAGCGAACTGTCTCCTCTTAAAGAAACTAGTTTGGAGGATGTTTTTTTTAAATCAATTTTTATCAACTCTTAATCTCACCTCCTCACGTTGAACATCGGGTGCCTAGAACTCAACAGGAGATGCGGTGTCAATCCCTATGGACAGTTTAATAGGCCGGGCAGCAAACGAGAGGGGAAGGAGTACTGTTCACCTTTTATACGGGCGGCAGAGGAACAGACAGATGGTATCAACGGCTTCCTGTCCATGGAGTTAAGGCCCTGGTTCACCAGGTAAGGGGTTGTTACTGTTTATGAACCTAGCAATTGGAATAAGCATAACAGCTTTGAATTTGTATGTGGGATGTTAGGTCCCTTTAAAGGCCACGAGCAACTTAAAAGCAGATACCACCGGCATCCAAAACTGCCATGGGATGGGCCAGCAAAAAAGAAAGGCAAGAAACTGCGTAGACAAATGAAACGTTTTCTGGTTGAGGATTTCTCGTTATAGACATACTTTTTCAAGAAGTCTTGAGATTCAGTTTAGTGACTAGACTACTATCCTTATAAGAAACTCCACAGTGGGCAATTAAAACCTTCAGCATTTGAAACCCCAGATCAGCTTATTACAGCTCGCGTTCGAAGCTTCGCATCAGGCCACGTGAATTTGTGCCATGTAACCGTACAATCGCTTCGAATATACGAATCTTGTGGTTAACATGGCTCTAACCGACGATAATTTTTCACAAGAAATTATATATACTATCAATTAATTTACGAGCAATCTCTCAGGGACCAAACGCGTGACTATTGGGGCTCATTGGGCCGTTTTTCTTCGAAGACGAAGACAACCATTAATGGAGAGTGTTATGCGGCCATGATAACAGATTTTGTTACATCAATTCTGACTGCAAATGGCATGGACAACTTTTGGTTTCAACATGAGGGCACCGCAGCTCACACAGCCTGTTCGGTCATTATGACTGGACATCGCGATTACCCTAATGAACTCTTCCAGACTTTTTCCTGAGGTGTTATTTAAAGTCGAAAATTAATGCCAACAAGCCACTGAACCTGGAAGCGTTAAAAGACAATATTCGACTTGGATATGGAAATTGACATTATTCAGCGCGAAAATTTCCAAGAGACCATCATTGAGAGACCATCATTTATTGTTGCCACAGTAAAATTGCGGATATTCCGAACAAAGCCGAAATAAAGATATACTGTAAGGAAGTTTGATGCTAAACGAGTGCAATTGCAAGAGATCACGGTCCTTTTCCGAAAATTTTAAGTAACCAAAAAAGGGAGGTTTAAAAACCGACACCACATTTCACACGGCAAGAGCCACTCATGAACTCTACGATCGACAAAGGGTTGGGGAACACCGACTTTTCAGAAGGAAAAAGAAGTCGAATAAGAAGCGCACGATCGAGGAGAATGTCAAAGCAGGATCAAAGATCGGAATTCAGCCGAACAGGTACAAAAAAATCTATTAAATGTAAAGGCCTGAACCGAAGTTAAACGGGAAATCTAAATACTATTTATAAAAACTATATAGCGGCGAAGAAAAATCGAATTTTACTGTCAGGCAGGTTATTTTATTTTACCTAAGCATAGCAGACCAACAATCCCTTCCACCTGATCCCAACAAAGTTAAGATAGCTATGTCAATCTTAAATAAAACAAAGTTAAGCAAAATGATTAAATTCCGAAGCAATTTGGCGACATCGAACTTGTAGATAAATCTACCAATTGGTGCGTTCCTCTGGTCATTACTCATTCATTCATATAAACGTCTGCACCTACGTGGAGCTGACACGACTATGATAAGTTCGGAAAGGGGAGCGTCTGTTGAGCATACACTTAGACAGCTGCTGCCAGGACCTAAGATTTTCAGAATATAAAACTAACTGAAGAGTTAAAACTTCTAATTACTTTCATCACACCTTTTGGGAGGTTTTGTTACAACCTGCTTTTATTTGGTATAACATCTACTCCAGAACACTTCCAAAAGAGAATGTCCACCATAGTCCAAGGGTTGGAAGGAATCATTTGTCAAATACGAGCGATCAAAGATTATGTCAAGTAGTGGAACGCCTTCCAATTTCAGGTGTCACACTCAACGAAGCTATGGGGGCATATTCTTGATGTAGAAGGAGTTCATCCAGATAGAGATCGTATATCGCATTATGGTCAGACTTATCAATTATCTTGTCAAATTTAACGCTAAGATATACTTCAACCTTTAAACGAACTGCCCAAGAAGGAACGAGCATAGGGTGAAGCATAGCAACAACGAACAGGAAGAAGCAGATTTTCACAGACGTCAACATGGTGGTCAAACACATTCCAGCGCCAGACCCCAGGACCGAACAACACTAAACGGATAGCCAAAAAAGAATACACTCTCTGAAATTCTGCAACCCTATTACGCAGTCAGAGACACATCTCCAACGAAAACAGATAGCTGACGCATGTCTGCCATCTCGTTATTCCTGCATCCATGAGACAATACACTTTTGGAAGACTTCATGCTGGGTTCATCGAGGAATTGCAAAATGCCATGCCAAAGCACGCGAATCTATCTCGTAGAGTGGATTTTTAACAGACGTTCCCACGGATCTTTCAACACGTACAAGGCAAAAAGTAGTTAAGAATCGTTTTGAATTCCAATGGCGCTGGTACTTCTGACCATTTCTGATTTCTTTTCTATATTTTTCGGAGTCACCTTTCTCGAAACGTTGACATCTGCCACGGTCATTTATCAGTGCAATATGAATTTCGCAAGCTAAGAAGTACCCAAGCTTAAAAGTTAAAACGGGACCCCGTTCAAACTGATTTCCACATCAGAGTCCTACAATTTTTCGGGATTTGTCATGTCACATCCAGGTCCACACTTTCCAAATAGTCACAGGTTCACTGCAGCTTCAGAAGAATGTTGACCCCCACAAAGCCCTATTGGAATATCGTACCAGCCAGTAATCCAGGGCTTTTAGTGGACCATCGAATAAGGTCAACACAGCGTATGGCGCACAACTAGCGACTATTTAAGAGGGAAGGGACAAACAAACATGAACTTTTAACCAACGTCATAATGCCTTGCAAAGACAATCTTATTCACAGAGACCAAGTTTGGGATCGTGGCAAATAAGTTTGGTTCGCATTTC
Organism: Dasysyrphus albostriatus; assembly: GCA_946251815.1. Classification (NCBI taxonomy): domain Eukaryota; kingdom Metazoa; phylum Arthropoda; class Insecta; order Diptera; family Syrphidae; genus Dasysyrphus; species Dasysyrphus albostriatus. Next base: position 58,851,293 of record OX276337.1, on the reverse strand, counting down.
ATGAGAAGATCAAACATCCTCGCTTTTACATTATCGAAACTCTAAGAGGAAAACTTCGTCCCAACAGCTTCCTTCTAACTCGAGCTCGCCGAGTTTAAAATATTAATGAACAAGCAGATATTCACGAAGACCAAGCACCATCGATGACATTACAGACAGGATCTATAGAGATGAGCTATACTTATAGCTTATATCCTATGTTTCCTGATTTCCAAATTATAAACTACTCAAATCCCAATATGTGTTTCCCTTCTTGAATGTTAAAAAAAAATCCCTTACAAAATTAAAATAGCCAAAGAGAAAAACATTGAAAGAGACGTTTCCATGTTGCGGACGAGACCATTATCACGTCCAATTTTAAGTTTCGACTTTAATACACATTCGACGTAATCATATCCAAAAACTAAAAGACAATTTATTTTTTCACAACTTTGGCTATAAAAGTTTTAAATCAGCAATTGATATTTTTTTAACACAGATTTCCAAATTTCAACATGCATACATTAACCTACCAACGCCGCCGCACCGTACTGTTTCCATATTCTAATGTTCTTTCTGCAGGAACCACCACCACTTTTTATCATGATGAAAATTAACAAAAAAAAATCTATACGTGCTTTGCATGTAAGCCATGGCTATTTCCGAAACATGAAACGAAACGAAAAAAAAAATATAAACAAAAATGAAAGAAAAAAGTTATTATTACCGCCACCGACCAAGTGACGCATTTTGAGAGATAAAAAAATTTGCATAATGTGTTTTTGTTTAATATACAAATACGATAGTACTGAGCCTTTTAAAGCAGGCAAGCACGTAGAATAGGTCAATGTTTTCACCTCACCTCAAACTAAATATGTTTTGGCCCCGCCATATAACAATAGCTAATAGTTAGTTATACCCAAAATAACCATAGATACGCGATACGAATTGAAAAACGCTCCACATTTATACAAATTTAGTGCCGTATTTTATACTCGCAAAACGAAAACATCAGACCAGTTTGATTTAAAGTAGGTTACACCGCCGGATACGCTGCACCGCACCGCCATGGTTGTTGCGCTATAAATATCTTCCTCCAATTTGCGCTCAGACAATGCATACATTGTCATTCATTAGAAATGCAATTGTATGTAACCAGGTTTTGGAGATTGAGGTTTAGATAGATACACATAGACGTAAAGTTTGTATATTTGCTGAAAAGGAGCTACATATACGGTTTATTTCTAGCAAATAGTCGAAACCTAGTACAAAATTTTAGGTTTGGAAGTTTTTCGCGGATTTAAATTTAAAAACCTTTTCAGTTGCTGATGTGGCCCTGTTTTTTTCATTCACTTTTAAATCACGGGACGCAGGAGTAGATCCCACTTTGATCAAATTTGTGTAAAATATCAGCAATAATACTTGAATGCTATCCGATTGAGAGTAAGAAGACTGCGAGCAACTTTCAAGCAGCTCTCGAGCGTAAAACTCGTTAGCAGACACAGTTATGAATTAGCTCACAGCTATCCGAGAGAAACTCCCGCGAGTTTTGTTGTGAAAGTACTTTCAAATGGAAACGACCCTATGCGATGGATTGGACAACATCTAAGAGTCGCGAGTTGGAACGTAAAGGTACGCATCCATTTGAGAGTAAAAAGACTGAGAACAACTCTCACCTGCTTTTGGGAGTAAAACTTGCAATTGGACAAATCGTGAAATTAGTTTACAAAGGGGTTAAGAGCTATCCAAGAGCGTCGAGAGTTTTGTAGTGAAATAAATCTTAAATGAAAACGCACGTTTAGAACTCAAGTTTAGAACAAGCATGAAGAAATTATTAGAATAAAGCGAGAGAGCAAGGAAAGTGAAGAGAGCACGCTACGAAATGGCGAAACACTGGAAGCAGGGTCAGTTTTGTAGATATTAAGACAAAAGCTACAAGATGTTTTACTGTGGAACGAAAAATATATAGGATCCGGTGTCATCCTTGAGGAAGTGTTAATTGCGTGTTGACCATTTTGAAGTCCAATAACCTACTGATGCTATATTTGTTTCCAAAGTGTGGACAATTTACAGTGCAAGAAAAGTGGATGCATTTCTGGTAGATTTTTAAAAGTACAGTTAAGGACATCTCAAAAGAATTAGTTGTTCAAACAAACAAAACATTCTAGAAAAATGTAATATATTATCATTAACAATTCAAAATGAGAAGAACACAGCACAAAGTATTGGTACATATTTCTTGCAGCGAATTACCTTAGAAATAGCCGAAATATTCTAAGGGCCAGTTTTTCAGTTAACCCTGAACTCTGAGCTGAATCAGAGTTAGTAAATCTTGAAAACAAATTTACCCTGAGTTAACTCAAAAACAGTTTTTAAATTGAGGATTAACTTTATCTTTCAGTTGTCATGTAGGGCCATCGATGTGCAACATTATAGATTCTATAGAGATGGCACCACAACGGAATTGCACTGACAGTAGCTTTAATAAGTATCGAAATCAGGATGGATCCACAACTTAAAAGGCACTCAATTTGATCCTTGGGTTAACTCGGATTTAACTTAGGATTTTAATTGACTGAAAAGCACGTTTCAGGAGTTGACTCAGGTTAAGCCTCGAGACTAGGATGATCTCGCACTGAAAAACTGGCCCTTCGTGGGTTCAAAAGAAGACTAGTAAACGACCAAAAAAAAAAATATATTGGTGGAACGATGAAACTTAAGCAGCGCAAGTAAAAAAAATTCCCTTTAAAATTTAGTAAAAGTGTTTCTCAAAAATAATACAGATGAAGAGCCACATCTCGAAGTAGAATATAGAAACTGGAAGGAAGAAACGTCGAAGAAGTGCATATATCTTCAAATAAAAATAGCCTGAAACGAGAGCATGAAGAAATGTCTTTATCTAACTTTAAAAATAAAAACAAAATTTGGTGGCGCAACAGCTCGTGGAGAACCAGGGCCTAGTGACTTACAACTTTCAACCATTCTTGTGTGTGTGTTGCTAGCAGGAATGGAGGGGACCCACAATTTATGACCGAGCCTGAACGGTTAGATGAGAAGCACATTTTTATGAGAAGTATACTCTTAGAGGATTTGTCAGTTCCTAGCAAGAGGCAGTACCTTGGAAAAAACATTTCTGTTTTTAGGTGGTAGCAGCTTGGAAACACAAGATTAGTTATACACAATTTAAAAATTCAGCTCGAAATCATTTCAATGTTTGTTAAAGTGTGAGGGCCTTTTGTTAAAAATCGTCATAAGATTTAACATCATTTTCAGAAGTTTATTTTGTGAAATTTGAGGCCAAGGTAAATGAATCTTTTTTAATTAATGTTGGTTTAAACTTGCAAAGTTTAGGTTAGAATGGATGATAATATGGCAAACCGCATCATCTCACTTCGATCTCAATGGATCCATTGAGCTCTCCAGGGTGTAGGGTTTAAGGATGTTCTTTAGTGGCAAGAAAGACATGTCGCCCAGTTCGTCGAAAAAGTATTCTCCTGGGAATGCTCTTCTGGTTCTAGCTAAGCTGGGACATTCACACAAGAAGTTAGGTGAGCCCTCTTTCACCTCTTCATCTTGACACCCTCTATATATGTTAGTGCGATGAGCTGATGCTCATTTTGCTTAAGTGTGTTCCCATTGAGTTGTGACCCGCTAGGCCGCCAACTATAAGTGATATTTAAGGCTTGCTTAACTAGATAGATTCCTTGAAACCCGACATTTAGATGGATGCTCATCTGACATTTGAAGCATTTAAAAAAACTCTCGCCTTTTCTACTTTTTTTTTGTTCCAGTGGCATGAGCACCGATGTTTCGATTTGGCTCGGATCAAGAGATGACCCGGTTTTGGCCAATTCATCGAACATTTCGTTCCCGTGAATATCCCTATGTCCTGGGACCAATCTTAGGCTAACTGTGTTCGTTGCGTTGAGTACTCTTAACTCATTCCAGTAATGATCGACCAATTTGAACTTTATGGTAATTGAGGAAATGGTTTTAACTATAGCATTGCTATCTATGAAAATATCAATATTATTGTTGCCTATTTCGCGTGAGGCAAGTTTTTTCTCGGCTTCGCAGACCACCATTCGCTTGGAATGCACTGCAATAGCTTGGAAGCTTTTTGATCTATTTACGGGTGGGTTCTCTGAGTAAATGCTTGACCCAACCCTCTTCAAGGTGCCGTCAGTAAAAACCGAAGCATGATTTGCACATATGACCCTATTTTGATTCCAGAACGCCCTGGTTGGGATAACTGTTATGGTAACTGGGTTGAAATCAATGTGCGGTGAAACGTAACTGTTTGAAAGTCAAGGTCTGTAAAATTCATTATAGTTCTGGGACCGTAGTGGCCCCTTTACCAATTTTTACATTGTTGAAGTCTTAAACCATTTTTGGACGCCATCTCTTTCGTAAACAGATAGAGTGGAGAACGTGAAAGTAAAATATCTAGGGCGGCCGTTGGTGAAGTCCTAATAGCACTGGTTGTCCCAATACACGATAGTCTTTGAATTTAAGTCATGGTATTTATTATATAACATGCATGCGCACGTTAGAATTAGCTAGCCATTATAGCTGTGTACAAAAATGGTTCTAGGGCTAGGACCCCAAACCTGCACTTTTTGACTTTTAACTTCTGACAAATACTTTTTTTATGCGGTCGGAGGTCATGATTTAACCACATGTAGAAGAAGTCTCACGATTTTGTAGTCTTCTTGGAGCATAATGAGGAGGCTGTATCTCAAAATAAACCTTTCTGCAATTTTTCCAGAATTTAGCTCATTTTATGGCTAATATGACTAGGATAAGTCTTCATATACGATTTTCAGGAAAACTTTAATGTAGTAACGCTCAACTTTTGAACCAAAAGTGTTCCATCTTCTTTCTTAAACTAACTCGTATCGTAGCCCAGTAAACAATGAATTTGGCAAGGAAAACATTGAAAAGTTTTCAACTATCCGGAACCCGCTAGCTCCGTTAGAAGGGTCAAAGGCCATGAAAATGGGTTTTTATTAAATATCTCGAAAGTGGTAAGCTTTAGAAAATAAAATTATTCTACAAAACATGTACCTAGCTCAGACTATATTCAATTAAAAACGTTCTTGGAATTCTTGGAATCGTTTGTAACATTATAGCACTTCAAACCACAATAAAAAACGGATATAAAGAGTTTTTCAACAGGGACGCTACAAAAGTAGAGCGTCAAGGACAGCAAACGACGCCATATTTCTTGCCGCTCTTTTGACATTTCTCTTCAGTAAGGTTTGCCATTTCATGAAGGAAAGATATACGAGCCAACAACGAGTCGAAATTACTAAAATTTTCTACCGAAATTCGGAGTCAATGGCCTCAACGTTAAGAGCGCTACGTCCAATTTATGGTCGTCATAATCGTCCTAGCAGATCAAAAATTGAGCGTTTAGTGGAAAATTTTGAATCCACAGGCACAGTGCAAAATATTCCCGTGCCAGTGAGGCAAAGAAGTGCCCGTAGTGTCGAGAATATTGCTGCCGCTGAGGCTTCAGTTGCAGAAAGCCCAAATGTGCCTCTCACACGTCGTTCTTAAGCGATGGGCATCTCTGTGAAGTCGTTGTGCCGAATTTTGCGAGAAGATCTTGGCCTACATCCTTACAAGATTAAATTGACGCAAGAACTGAAGCCGCTTGACCACCAGAAGCGTCGTATGTTCGTGAATTGGGCTGAGCAACAACTTGAAAATGATTCGGATTTTCATCGGAAAATCATCTTTAGCGATGAGGCTCATTTCTGGCTGAATGACTTCGTCAATAAACAAAATATGCGGTATTGGTCAGGCAGCAATCCACACGTACTCCATGAGTCATCATTGCATCCCCAAAAAATACTGTTTGGTGTGGTTTATGGGCCGGCGGCGTCATTGGGCCGTACTTCTTCCGTGATATTCAAGACCGGCACGTTACTGTGAATGGGGATCGCTACCGTTCAATGATAACCGAATATTTTTGGCCCCAATTGGATGATATGGACTTGGAGGACATGTGGTTCCAACAAGACGGCGCCACAAGCCACACAGCGAATGTCACAATCAATTTATTGGAAACCAAGTTTTGAGAACATGTTATCTCAAGAAATGGTCCAGTCGCTTGGCCGCCTCGGTCGTGCGATTTGACGCCGTTAGACTATTTCCTGTGGGGCTACGTCAAGTCTATGGCTTATGCCCACAAGCCAGCGACGATTGATGAACTTCGTACGAATATCGAACGTGAAATTGCAACAGTATCGGCCGTCTGCTGCAGTATCAGCGTCTGGACTTCTGCAAGCGTGCCCGTCGTGGCCATGCAAAAGAAATCGAGTTCCATACATAATGGCATCGAACGTACTTTCACAGGAATAAAAAATTTCATTGGTATCCAAACCCGTTTTTGTTTTATTTAAAAAAACTTTTGTAGCGCTTTTATTGAAAACCCCGATATTTGATTGAATATGACAAAATAAAAAAAAAAACATATACTAGATTTTGACTGTTTTGACGACGATTTATCCCACTTTAAGTTTACCACCAATGTTGGTTAAGTTTGTGTTGCAAATAAATATGTATGTATTAGTATATGTATCACAAGGCAGCACTTAGGAAATACTTTGTAAGAAGTTATTTTGCTTTCCCGGCCACGGCAACGAAGACGACGATGCCGATGTTGAGACTTCGTCCTTTTGTGCACTTTATATAAAGGTAACGTTATTGCTTTATACACATGTCCTCGATCTCATGGACGAAAAAATTAAAAGGCAAAATGGTGTTTCCTCAACTTTACTTACATTTATAAATGTACCTACATATATTTCTTTGACAAGGACGATATGATGTGTGTATAAGAATGTACAACATATGGTGTATCAGTGGAGGTAGTATGGGTCTCGCAATTTTGCAGCAAAATTCACAGCTTTAAACTAAGTCGTTGCTGAACAGTGGGAATGAATGACTTTTATGTTTGTCCTAGTTTACACGCAGTTTTTTTTTAATATAAATTCGTGCGAATGAGCGATGGTGTACACATGCAACAGAGTTCCTTTGACGACGTTTAAATGATAAAAGTACAAACCTCCTGTGAAAGGTTCCATGAAGACTGCCACTGTTCATTCGATCGAATTTATACTGCAAAAACGGGTGGGGCATTGCCGTGTGATTTGCCCTCATCAAAAAATTACTTTGGAAAAAGAGATTTCACATCTAGTAAATGCTGACCCAGTTCTATTACCCACGTATATAGAAGGGGAATACTTAGCTGTACAAACAAAAAATTAGGAAAGTATAATCGATGACTGGAGTCACTATAGACCTTGGCCTTGCCAGACCTTTCGAGACATTTCCCTGGTAAGTGTAGAAGATCATATCAAACCACCCACTAACTTCTAAGCCCATCCTATACAACACTTTAATCAGCAAATACCAACGTTGCTCCCGGCGAAGCAGATCAACCACAGATCAAGTCTTCATTCTGATGCAAATTCTGGTAAGGACCAATGAATTTCAAGTCAAGGCTCGCCAAATTTTCATCAACTTCTAGGCCGCAAATGAGAAGCTCTATAATGGCGATGACTGCAACTCGGAATTTTGGGAAAGCTGATTCAGCGGTTACAAATAACATTGGAAAACACGGGATTCAATATGCCAACCCTCTTAGTTCGAGGTGAAAATGTAAACTTAAAGGCCACTTTACAGATAACATTAGAAATACTAAGCATAATAGCAACTTCTCTATGGCCAACTTTATGGACATTCTGTCCCACTGTGCGCCATCCTTTTTATCACATCTAAGGAACAGTACGTCACGATACGTAAAATTTATGTGACTCAAACGACGACTTCAGTTTATATTTATTTTTCGTTGGCATTTGCATGCAGCAACAGCAGCAGCAGCAACGACGAAAAAATGACTTCAGGCTTCGAGAGTGGGTGGTGTACGACGACGCTGGGTTTGCCGGTATAATAGGTTCAAAAAAAAGTATCTACACCTACATAAGTACATGGAAAAAACTCAACACTACCCACCACCCAAAGTGCCGGTTAAATGTTTGAACGCGCATATAGCGTGTCATCGTTTTGTGGAAGAACTTCTGAATCACCGAATATATACCTTTACGCCTCCTGCTCCCGCCCATCTTTCGTAATGAATACTCGTTATCCTTTTGAATCTGGTTTCATTTTATTTTATTTATATTTAAGCCTTGCAATGCTGTTCATTCAAAGCCGGAAAAAAAATTGAAAAATAAAAATAAATGATACGTGTAATAAAGTCGTTGACGTTTCTTTGGCCCGCCTATAGCCTGATGCTTGTGTGTATTGGTCATATTGTTGGTGTTTCGGGGGTATTTTTGATGCGCGTAGGTATATAATAAGTGAGAAAACCTATCCAAGTGAATTATGCCAAACTGCTGCAGCTCATGTATTTAAGCATAATTAATACACCTGGACAAAAGTGTAGGCAATAAAAAGTGATTTTCCCGAAAGTCTGTTTATTGTGGATATTGTAATTTAAGCGCGAATGCAATGTGGACATTACAAGTCCTTTGTATGATTCGAATAAGGGTCATAACAGGAAAATTTAATAGCGTGCAAAGGACTAATAAATAGAATTGCTAAATAAACATCTTTATTCAAATTGCAATGAAAACATTTTTACGGTTGGGCGATCTGCATCGTGCTTGCTGGCTCAGAACTTGGTCTGGGCCAGTAGTGCATCAATAAGTCAGAATCCAGGTTTCTGGAATGCGAAGACTCTTCTTGATAATGGAAATGAATGATCTCAAAATGTCAAATTCTTCCAATTAAGGAAGACATTCATGCGATATAAGATGGACGTTTTTGGGGGTTTGGTGGAGTTTGATGGTTGGGATCGGGGAAGTTTAAGTCTCTAACTAGTAACACTGTACATCTCTATTCCAGAAAGGCACTTGAAAACTATAGGGAATCTGGAATTGGAATGCTGCTTTCCAAAAGAGCTCTGAAAAGCTTAATAATCTGGAAGCTTTAAGATGACAGGTTCCTGAAAGCTAGGTTCCAGACTAGGGTAGGTACGTCGCGTCGCGTCACCATCATACATATGTTACGCCGAAACGGAACTCCCTACTGTCGAGGAGAAGGTGGCCTACTAACCGGCTGATTATGATAAATGAGAGACTTGAATGTTGGCAATGACATTGATGGGCTAAAGTATGTTATGGAAAAGCATGGTGTTGACGACCGCAACGATAACGGTGAAAGTTTGATCGACTTGGGAAATGGGTTAAAAACTCTTCACATGAAAGACGAAGTGCACGCTCTATAAGACTCTTATACAGCCAGTTCTGCTTTGGGACAGCGAGTATTTCGCGACAAGAAGAAATGCGGAGCTGATACTGAGCTCCTTCGAAAGAAAAATTCTTCTACGGATATAAGGACCTTTGTTTGGGGAGAGCGAATGGAGAAGAAAATACAATCGAGAACTCAATGAGCTGTATCAAGATGTAGATGTAGTCCAGAAATCAAAACACGTCAACAACATTGACTTGGCCACATCGAGCGAATGAACAGTTACTCCATCAGCAAAGAGAGTCTTTTAATCCCAGCCCCTGGATTCATGAGAACGAAGAACGTCCGGTTTAAAAACCAAGCCATCGCAGATGCTAGAAAGCTTGGTCTAAGTCTAGTCTGGTCTGGTCTACAAGTCCTTTGTATGATTCGAATAAGGGTCATAACAGGAAAATTTAATAGCGTGCAAAGGACTAATAAATAGAATTGCTAAATATACATCTTTATTCACATTGCAATAAAAAAATGTTTACAGTTGGGCGACCTGCATCGTGCTTGTTGGCCCAGAACTTGGTCTGGCCCAGTAGTGCATCAATCATTCAGAATCTAGGTTTCTGCAATGTGAAGACACTTTTTGACAATGGAAATGAATGATCTTAAAATGTCAAATTCTTCTTCTTATTCATTCGATATAAGATGGACATTTTTGGGGGTTTGGTAGAGTTTGATGTTTGGGATCGGGGAAGTTTAAGTCTCTAACTAGTAACACTGTACATCTCTATTCCAAAAAGACACCTGAAAACTATAGGGAATCTGGCGTTGGAATGCTGCTTTCCAAAGGAGCTCTTAAAAGCTTAATAATCTGAAAGCTTTAAGATGACAGGTTCCTGAAAGCTAGGTTCCGGGCAAGGGTAGGTACGTCGCGTCACCATATAACAAAGACACGCCTCTAACAACTTGGACGAGCGTAAACGTCGACTCTGACTATTTCTTTTAAATGAAAAGAGACTGCGAACCACCCTAAAAAAGAAATTCTTTAGTCACCTTAGCAAACCTGGAGCCATCAGAGACTACAGTGAGCATTTGAGCGCGAAGCTCTCAGCTGTGCATTCATCTGCCACAAACGTAGAAGCCAACAACCAGTGGTTCCAATCACGGTATAATTAAAGGGACAGCCAAAACACCAATATACGATCAGACACCTCCAAAAAATAAACCATAGTATGATGACGAAGATGCACAGCTGAAAAAGGTAACAGTAGAAGCACATGCGATTATGCTGCAGCGGAAAACAAGAGCAGTGAGAGAGGGGTATCGAGCAAGGACAAGAGATGCGAAGAGTCTCGTGATCGAAAAAACACACGGAAGTTTTATAAAAAAAGCCATGACTGGCTAATAACTTGAAATCGGAACTCAAGCTCTTCGAAACAGTGTAAGTTACTCATCGAAGCATAGGAAAAAGAAGATGAATGTATTCCACAGCTGCTGAATGTGCATCAAGTGAAGCAAAAAAATAGGACGAGAGGCAAACATCATCGGTCGCTCTTAACACGCTTGTTAGTCTTCAAGTTAACGAGGACAAGACCAAATACATGCTATCTATAAACAGTGAAAGACCTGTTCAACCAGTTAGAACAAAAAGTCACTGTTGATAGGAAAACAACTTCTAGGTATTTAACGAGTTTATCTAACTGAGAGTAAACATTAATCCTACGAATGACATCTTTCTCGAGATCCAACGAAGAATAACCCTAGTCAACCGGTGCTACTTCTGTGTGGCACATGAAATGGGTTAAAAACTCTTCACACGCAAGACGGAGTGCACACTCTATGAGACTATTTTACTGCCAGTTCTGCTTTGAGACAGCGAGTATTTCGCGACAAGAAGAAATGCGGAGCTGATACTGAGCTCCTTCGAAAGAAAAATTCTTCTACGGATATAAGGACCTGTGTTTGGGGAGAGCGAATGGAGAAGAAAATACAATCGAGAACTCAATGAGCTGTACCAAGATGTGGATGAAGTCCAGAAAATCAAAACACTCAACAACATTGACTTGGCCACATCGAGCCAATGAACAATTATACTCCATCAGCAAAGAGAGTCTTTGAATCCCAGCCCCTAGGTTCATGAGAATGAAGAACAACTTCCGGTTTAAAAACCAAGCCTAGATAACTGGAAGCAGTGTGCTCAGGATCAGAGAGGATGTAACCGCCACCGTGTCTCAATCCTTTATGGATTGGGAAGCGGATAAGTTAGTAGGTAGCAAATATAAAGTCTACAACAATCAATGCAGTAAGTAAAAATTTCCGAGCTGATCGCTGCGAATTGCAGCCACAGTTATACAAAAGCGTGATGCAAATTTCCACCTTGAAAAAAATTCTTCTCGATGAGACACTAGCTAGCAAGGGTTACTATCGTAACTCGCTTAAACCTTTCCAGTTATTTATTAATAAACTGACCCGCCTGGAGAAATAGCGAGTTTTTGTCGAGTTCAGTCAAGGTCCTGAAAAGTTTTCGGTGGAGACAATCTAGACAGGGAAAACTTGTCACATACTAGTGAGGCCCTCGCTAGAAAAAACTTGTTGGGTGAGTCTTTTTATCCCATCACAAATACCCTATATATAACAAAAAAAAAATTTGTCCATCATATAATAGTTAGAAAAATTAAAGCAGTTATATAATTTTTCATTTTCAACATTGCACAACTGTATTGCGAAATAGCTAAGTAGCTAGGGTGTTGCACTGGTAATCAGAAGATCACAGGACCGAATTCCAGTTAAAGCTACTTTTTTTTTTTGTCTCTCTAGACAAAAGGTTACCAAACGGGCAGGGCCCTAGAGAAAATAAATCGTTACCCTTGCTAGACCCTTGCTAGCATCAATGTTAAAATGTTTGGTGCCTCGTTTTAAACTATATTATTTTTCCAGGTAGGGAGTATATATGATGGGATAACAAAACACACTCAACAAGTTCTTACTCGCAAGATCCCTCACGAGTTTTTGATAAGTTTTACTCATCTGGTTTTCTCTTACCTTGGGCCTTGGCTAAATTTAGCAAAAACTTAGCATTTTCTAGGCGGTGGCGTATGGGATAGAAAAACTTACCCAACAATTCTTTACTAACAAGGGTCTAATGAGTATTTGACAAAAGTTCCTCAACTAGATTGCCCCCTATATGGAAAACTTTCTAGAGCCTTTATTAAACTTTGTAAAAACTTTTTCAGAAATGAAAATAAAAAAATAGAACACCACACAGATATACGAGTATATAATCCTTAATGCTTAGCCAGACAATTTACAAGCGTTAAACTACAAGATTAAGATTGTGCGATCCAAATAATGTACATATTTTGTTTTTATTTCTAGGAAAATTTAAGAGCAAAGCAGATTAATTATGTAAATCCAACATTAAGGAATTAACACATGTAAAAGAGGGCGATAAGTATTGAAGGTCTTTCTATGTATTTTTGGGCAATCCCTGACACTTGAAAAGGATCTGTGGAATCTTTGACTAACATCGTGTCGCCGCCTGTTAAAATATCGTGCTTTGGAATCCCCGGGCTTTTTATCGTTCACTCTCCCTCTTTTAGTTACTCTCTCTTAAACTGAAAGTTTCAAGGACCTTGAATGTTTGTTTATTTGCTTAAAATTTAAGTCAACAAAAATGTATCTATAGATAAGCTTTTGTACACTCAATCATTTTCCTAGTTTTGTATCTATGTATATTACCTATACATTCTCATATACATACATAAATATAAAAACACATTGTTACCTAACTAATCTGCGGCAAGAGGATAATCAAGACGTATAATAAATCAAGATACAATTCGCTGCCAGCAATTCAGTTTCGTTTGGATATTTATTTTTTTTTTCTCACATCTTTTGCTGCTGCTGCTTTGTAAAGAGTCTTGAAATTGATACAAAAGCAATGCCGGTCAATGTTGTTGGTTGCTGTTTTATTTTATTTTACTATTTTTTTTTTGTAGTAAAACGTTGTCGTCGGCATGTCTATCTAACTAAATAAACTCAATTCGATGCAATAAATTTAAAGACAACATCGTCGGTCGTCGTTGTCGACAACGACAAATAGAAAACTTGGCGCAAATTGTTTTCACTTTCTGGGAGGTACTACCAAGTAGTATTAGAGAGCTATAAAAACTTATCTAGTATAGTTTTGTAGGTATATTTGAATAGTCTGGGAGACTAAGCTGCAAATCTAACTAAGTTGATTAATATTTTTTTTTGTTTAACATGAACTTTGACCTACAAGGAGCAAATGAAATAAGACCCAGTAGCATTAAAGATCAGAAGGGTGTATTGGATTTCACTTTAAAGTATAATAAATAGGAATTCTTAACTTTATTGCCATTAATTAACCGTTATACAAAGAACAATTGTGTTATAAAAACACATGGATGTAATACTGTCCACATAGTTTCCAGCGTTCTTGGAGAAACTGTTAGGTTAAAAGTCAGATTAAACCTTCTACTCCATTTCAAATATTTACAAAAGTAAAAAACACATCAAATTATAACGCAACATTTCCCCCCGAACTATAACTATTGGTTCTGGCAATTGAGAGGTTGGGTTTTTGGATTCAAAAAGCTACTGCCAAGCACATACTTACTACATGCTTAAATTTTCTGCTAGTGCGGTGATGCTCTTTGATGGTTGACCGAGTTTCTGATTGTCAGCCCGACTGGCGCTATGATAATGGCATAATTAAGCCTTTGCCTTAGAAGTATTGTATATGTATTATGTGACTTACCTTAGCCCCCTCTGTTTATAGATTTTATGGCAAATCAAGTTGCAAATGTAATCGAATTGCATGTACTAGATATATGACAAGATTAAAATACTTGCAATATATTTTATATGAACAGAATAGCAAGGTGCATGAATTATCAATTTTAGCAAGGGGAGGGAAAAAAGAAAGCCATGTAGCAAAGCAGTATTAATGGTTTTTGTGAAATCGATTTCAAACTGAAAGTTATTAGTAGAAGCATGTTAAATAACTCGATGACTTAGGTATCGCATTTTATGCTTGATGGCACTGAAGTTATTATTTTGTCAGTTAAGAAAAATGAAAACTCAAATGAGCATATACATTCTGGAGAATGCAGCGGGGCCTAGCCTATTATAAGCCTTCTGTACAAATCAACATCTACAGAATTGCGCCACAAATGGTGTTATCCAACATGACTTTAGCTAACTGCATTTTTCAAAAATAATGCTTTTTCATTTGAATTTCGTTTTGGGTTTCAAAAAGTCGACTTTTGCAGTTTGCGTTTAAAAACATCTTGCACTTATTGCATTTTTGATCCAAATGGCGTTTCGAAAACGACTGAGAAAATGATTTATATTTTTGATCAACAATATGTTGGCCCTTCTACAAAATAACGTGTGATTTTTTAAGAGGTTTAGAACTTTAAAAAAAAAACACAAAAAATTCGAAAAAATGAATGAAATATTTATTTAAATCGATAGTTTGAACCTTGCAATTTAATGTTTAAAGTTAATTTCATGCAAATGTTGACCGCGGCTGCATCTCAGGTAGCCCATCCGCTGAGTCCAATTTTGGCATACTCTTTCACACATATCGGCCGGTATCTCACGAATGAATGCATGGATGTTGGCTTCCAGTGCGTCAATCGAAGCGGGCTTGTCCCTATAGACATTAGCCTTGACATACCCCCACAAAAAATAATCTAATGGTGTCAAATCGCACGATCTAGGCGGCCAATTGACCGGCCCGAAACGTGAAATTAACTGTTCACCAAACTCGCCTCGCAATTGCGCCATTGTTTCGCGTGCTGTGTGGCA
The DNA here is from genome assembly GCA_946251815.1 of Dasysyrphus albostriatus. Lineage (NCBI taxonomy): Eukaryota > Metazoa > Arthropoda > Insecta > Diptera > Syrphidae > Dasysyrphus > Dasysyrphus albostriatus. Next base: position 58,836,224 of record OX276337.1, on the reverse strand, counting down.
TGTGGCACCGTCTTGTTGAAACCACATATCATGCAAGTCAAGAACTTCCATTTCGGGCAAAAAAAAGTTTGTTATCATCGCTCGGTAGCGTTCACCATTGACAGTAACGCTGCGATTCGCATCATCTTTGAAGAAATATGGCCCAATAATGCCGCCGGCCCATAAACCGCACCAAACAGTGGCTTTTTCGGAATGCATTGGTAGCTGTTGCAATGCTTCTGGCTGATCTTCACTCCAAATGCGGCAATTATGCTTATTTACGTACCCATTCAACCAAAAATGAGCCTCATCGCTGAACACAATTTTTCGATAAAAAAGCATTTCGAACCGAGTACGAATTTTGATAGTAAAATTCAATAATTTGCAAGCGTTGTTCATTTGTAAGACGATCCATGGTTAAATTGCAAACCAAACTGAAGCTGTTTGACAGTGACACAAGGTACTAAACATACGTCAGCTGTCAAAACCAGTGTTGCCAAAACCAAACCAGCTAAAAAATCACCCGTTACAAGATATAATTCTTGGACCTAAGATCCACTGCTGATCAATTGGCTCCTGAATTAAGGTAACGTCCATGGTTTCTTTTAATATTAAAGACGTTAAGGTGACAGACGCCAATTTACTCTGCTGCAAATGAAAACTCCAACATTTTCATCGAAAAGCTCTGGCTCCAGAATTTCGGTCTTCTAGTACTTTCATGCTTTCCATCTAGACTTTGTTCATGTAAATTGTTCTTGTGAACGCGACTGTTAGCACTTTCCGAAAACATCGTTTTAAAGGCGATAACTTTTTGAACATATCCAAAACAATACTAACTTTGGGTCTATTCTATTTTATCCTAATCTTGCCTTCATTCAATTCTAAGTATTGTGCTGGCGCTTATTCTTAAAAATTAAAATCTTAAAGCGAAACTATTTTTTTTAAATATTTTTTATAAAACAAAAGGAAATAATCAGGAGGAGAAGAGTGTTAAGAACCAGCAAAATATCAAGAATGGAATGAAGATAAAAATATAATAAAATAGAATAGACCTGAAGTTAGTATCGATTTTGGGCGCGTTCAAAAAGTTATCGCATTCAAAGCGAAGTGTTCGGAAAGTGTAAATGGTTGCGTCAACACGATCCGCGAAAGTGATTTAATTTCAAAAAAAATTTCACTGTGATTGTATTTTTTCAAATGTATATCCGCTACAGCTTTAAGCTTTTTGATGGTGGATAAGTTGATAGAGCTGGACACGAAACCATTAGACCATGGCATACTTTTGTAAGCCTAATCAGGAAACCAAGACTTTTGAGATTTCTTGCGCAGCCCTATTCGCCATCACTAATTGAGAATCTCAAACCTTTTCAGCATCTATAACGAATCGAATCTTGGCACAATACCATATGAGGCAAATATCTCGACTTTATTGATAACGACCATCTGAAGGTGTTAGCCGTCTTAACTACTTGTGTGAACTTGTTCAGCGTTTAAATGTTTAGGATTACTTATTGACCTAAGCCTCAAGATAAGTGCTTACATTATCGATCTTTGAAGATTATAGCCACCGAGGCTTTGGAAGAACCTAGGCCTTTTTCGATAATTCATTTTCACTTAACTCAATATCGTCGGCTTTCTGTCAAAGCATCAGTCTAACTTAAAAAAATGTTTAGAAGCACAAAAAAAACAGATATGGAGAATCGACGTAACTTTGCCTTGTGACAATGTAAGGGAATGACGAAAAATTCGGGGTTTTCTTTTCTGTCTGGTGATACCAGACAGAAAAGATGTCTATGTTCAAGTTGTTTGTGAAATGAAACGTTTAATATTGATTACTTTGTCCAATACATTCCACCAAACTACGCCATCGTATGTCAGTACAGGTCTAACTATGGCCGTGTACAACCATATCCACTTGATAATTTTTGGGCTTGGCCCCCAGGGTTTACCAATAATTCTTTTGCAGAAGCTATTCGCTATTGTTGAGAATTCAGTTCAATTTCTTATGCAGGATCGCATCAAGATATTTCGCGTGATAGGAGAATTTGAGTTGGGTCCCTCCACTGAAAAGAATTTTGAATTTTAAAAGTCGTTAATTATTTCCTTTTGTTCCTAAAAAGGAACAGTTCAGTTTTTTACGGGCTATCCGCTAGATCGCAGTTCTAAGTCTATGCACCTATTCACTATTGATAAGATATTCTCTATTAGTTAGCTAGACTTTTCATGCTACACTCTGGATACAATTTCCAGATTTCCTTGGTTATTATTCTGCTTTTACTTATGGCCATTAATAATTTTGAATTTGTTTTTTTTTTTCAAAAGTTGATCAAAAATCATTTTTTCATTCATAATTTTAGATGAACCAAACTACATTCTTTTTTCACTTAGGTATTTCCCTGGCATACACAGCCCGGCCCAAATGACCTCGAATGGCAATGATGACGACCGACGCACGGCTATGACAACGGAAGGCGACTTTGTGTTGACTGTGGGTCAATTGTCCTTGATTGACAAATTTGCTGTCGGTTTTCTGTCAAGCAGCAGCACCAAAGGACTTTTCATTTGCACAAGGTTGAATAAGTGTGAAGTGTTAAGGCACTAATACTGAGTTAGTGATGTGTGTTTTTGTGTGTTTTTAGTGCTTGACACTATATTTGATGGAGGTTTTATTCGGCAATGATTGGAGCCTCCAATGCTAAATGGACTTACGTGACCTACGCAGCTGCATGCCAGCACATGTGTGTAGTGTTGTGTTGATTAATTACTTATTTTGGAATCTTGTATAGTAATTGCGTCTTATTGTGATAGAAGCTTCCAGTGCGTGAAAAATAACTCTATTTGTAACTTTTATAAATAGTGAGTAAAGTAAACATTTTATTGCGTTAGCTTCTGACTTTTTTGCATTCTTAATTGATATATTATGTCTGTCTGTAGGTATCAAAATAAAGCATATTCGAGATTCGTAAATTAAAAAAAAAACTAGTTTCATTGCCCTTTAAGTTAATTCGGAAGTTAATTTTGAAAATATTTTAATTTTCAAAAAAATTTGAGATTATTTTTGTAATACTTTGTAACGGGTGATTTTTTAAGAGGTTTAGAACTTTAAAAAAAAAAAACACAAAAAATTCGAAAAAATTAATGAAATATTTATTTGAATCGATAGTTTGAACCTTGCAATTTAATGTTTAAAGATAATTTCATGCAAATGTTGACCGCGGCTGCGTCTCAGGTAGCCCATCCGCTGAGTCCAATTTTGGCATACTCTTTCACACATATCGGCCGGTATCTCAAGAATGAATGCATGGATGTTGGCTTCCAGTGCGTCAATCGAAGCGGGCTTGTCCCTATAGACATTAGCCTTGACATACCCCCACAAAAAATAATCTAATGGTGTCAAATCGCACGATCTAGGCGGCCAATTGACCGGCCCGAAACGTGAAATTAACTGTTCACCAAACTCGCCTCGCAATTGCGCCATTGTTTCGCGTGCTGTGTGGCATGTGGCACCGTCTTGTTGAAACCACATATCATGCAAGTCAAGAACTTCCATTTCGGGCAAAAAAAAGTTTGTTATCATCGCTCGGTAGCGTTCACCATTGACAGTAACGCTGCGATTCGCATCATCTTTGAAGAAATATGGCCCAATAATGCCGCCGGCCCATAAACCGCACCAAACAGTGGCTTTTTCGGGATGCATTGGTAGCTGTTGCAATGCTTCTGGCTGATCTTCACTCCAAATGCGGCAATTATGCTTATTTACGTACCCATTCAACCAAAAATGAGCATCATCGCTGAACACAATTTTTCGATAAAAAAGCGGATTTTGATAGCACGAATTTTGATAGTAAAATTCAATAATTTGCAAGCGTTGTTCATTTGTAAGACGATCCATGGTTAAATTGCAAACCAAACTGAAGCTGTTTGACAGTGACACAAGGTACTAAACACACGTCAGCTGTCAAAACCAGTGTTGCCAAAACCAAACCAGCTAAAAAATCACCCGTTAGTTATTTTTTAAAAATAACTTTTAAGACAACTTGGTTTTTAAATATAATAAGATTTTATCTAATGAAACTATTAAGAGCAAACATATTATAATTTACAATCAACTTCTTACCAACTCTGAATATTATTCCCTCAAGACAACTTACCTGGAAAGAAAAAATGAGATTATAGAATAATTAAATATAAGCTTAAATGGATGTTATAAAACCTATAAGTTTATACTGAAATTTTGAAAAAAGTACATTATTCCAGTATTTGCACTTTTTTCAAAATACCTACAAGAAAAAAATATGACTATACCCGTCTGGAAAAATGTGAGGTTTTAGTCAAGGTCCTGAAAAGGCTTCGGTAGAGTAAATCTAGACAAGGAAAACTTGTCGAATACTAGTGAGGCCCTTGCTCGAAAAAACTTATTGGATGAGTCTTATTATCCCATCACAAATATCCCATATATAACAACAAAAAAAATTCATACCCATCCAACAATAGTTAGAAAATTCAAAGTAGGTGTATAGTTTTTCACTTTCCACATCACACAATGTAATGCGAATATGCGATATACATAGCTCAGTGGGTAGCATGTTGGACTGATAATCAGTTCGCTGGATCGAATCCCAGACGAGACAATTTTTTGTATTTTTTTGATTGTCTCTCTAGGCAAAAGGTTACCCTCGCTAGACTCTTGCTAGCATCTAAGTTAAACTTTCTGGGGCCTCGTGAAAAACCAGTTTATTTTTCTAGGTGGGTACATTTTTTAAGGAATAAGTTGACACGCTTTTAATTTAGTTGTTGTTCGGGGAAAAAAAGAGACAGTCAACATTATTCAGTTGGTCGAAAAGAGGATTAACGCCCCTTCCAAAATAATTAACGAAGCACTTTCTTGAATCAAAGTAAAATCACCCGCCTGGAACAATGGCAAGTTTTTGCCAAGTTTAGTCGAGGCCATGTGAAGTTTTCCGTAGAGGAAATCTAGACGAGGAAAACTTGTTTAATACATGTGAAAACTTTTTTACTTTCAAAAACTTTTTGGGTAGGTTTTACTATCATCACAAAACACTATAATTATATGACAAACAAATTGAAATTTAGAAAATTTGAAAAGTTACCCTTATAAGCCTTTAGAAAGCATCAATTTAAACTTTTTAGGGTTTCTTTTATAGCTATATTATTTTGCAGACGGGCATTAGATTTCATAAATTTGAATGACACTGTAAAAAAGGTTAAGATAGAATCTCTGTGAATCCATTGCGCTCCCCAGGTAGGTTAGGGGAGAAAAAGGAAGGGGTTTAAGCGGAATGTTTAGGTGTGGGGGCCTTCCTGAACCATCCTGCATTCTGGATGTATTTTAGAATGTTCTCTAGTGGCAAGACAGATATGTCGCTCATACTGCAAGGGCTGCTTTTCTGGTTTTGGAAAAGCTGGGGCACTCACAAAGGAAGTTAGGTGAGCCCTCTTCAACCTCTTCATCCTGAACATTTCTACATAAGTCCGATAAGCTAATGTCCATTCTGTTCGTGTGGAATCCAGTTCAGATGAGACCCGTTAGGACTCCGACATAGTTTTTAGATTGGTTTCCTTGTCTAAGATTGGCTCCCAGACCATACATGCGTATGTTAGAATTCAGAAGAAACAAGAGGCCTGAAATTCTTCCGTTTGATGTGGGTGGGCTTGTCAGCTTTCGGAATGAAGATGACATTGACTTCCCTTTAATTAGCGGGGTTATAGGTGATGTTAAGACAACCACTAAAAATATCCACTAAAACTGGAACAGTTACATCTTTATTGAAAATTGGAGCATATTTGGAATGATTCTATCAGACCGTGCCGACTTGTATGCTGAGAAGGAGTCCATGGCCCAGCAACCTTTCATTTTCTTCGTAGACTTTTTCCAAAATCCTATAGTAACAATTTTTGTAAGATAATATCTCTTTTGGTTTTCTTAGTTGTTCGACCCCGCAGCTGGGTTGCTGCAGGGAAAAACGTAAGCCCTTCCACCCACTACCAAATCAAGGAGCAAACCATGATTCCTTCCACCCAAACTTGGATGATGAGTCGATGCATGCATCGCTCAATGCTTGAAGAGCTCCTCTGATAGTAACCCGTCAGATCTGGCGGCCGTAATGTTGTTGATTTTCTATAAGGTTTTTTAAAATACAAATTCTATATACTACTGAAATAAATCAGCCAAGTAGAAGACTTAGCATTAAGGATTGGACTTGTTGAATTATTGATTCAAAATAGCTTTTAATGGCCTTAAGTCCTACATATTGGCGTTTCGTCCGGCTTACTCACTTGGACTCATCAGTGACGTAGTGAGTTGATGAGTTTCTTTATGGCTACGTCTACCTTTTCTATACTAGGTAGTGGTACTGGGTTTTCATTGATTGATCTTCATTGTCTTCTTGTTCTATTTCTCGTTCTACTTGATGACCACTTAGCAGTTGCTGGAAGTTCTGCTTGAATACATATATTTACTATTCCCTGTGCTTCGTTGACAACATTCTTTCGTTGTTTCAAAGAGCCTGCGTTCTGGTTTAAGGCCAGCAGCCAGTTGTTTAACTTCTTTTATAAAACTTCCAGATGATGTTTCGATCGCTAGAGTCTTCAATCTCCATGAGCCGGGAGGCTGTAAATGCCCTCTTCTTCTTTTCCCTGCTCGATACTCTACTTTCGCTGATGCTCTTGATATACGTGGCATCATATTTGCATGTGCATTTTCTGTCACCTTATTTATCTGTACCCATTCAATATCGTACCATGGGTTCCTCTTCGGGAGTGATTGGTAGCCTTGTTGGCCTTCAGCTGCCTATTTGATGATATCTCTATACTGGAACCACTGGTTTTTGGCGTCTCTGGCAGGTGAATTCACAGCGGAGAGCTTCTCTAGTGTTTACTATAGACTCCGGTGACTCCTAGAATGCTGAGCCGACCAATGCCAAATTTGTCTTTAGGAAGATTTTAAGTTTATTTAGGTTATGCAAAGTCAAAAGTTTTTACCGGTAAGTCATCTACTGTTTGGAAACTAATGTCATTTTTGATTGGATTTTGGAATTGTTCCATTCCTCTCGAATATGAAAAAATCTTATTTACTTTAAATTTTCGCTTAATTGTACAAATACCTATCGGAATGTTAGAAAATGTAATCCAAAATTGGACCTTCCTAATGTACCAGATACAGCTTAGTCGCGGCCATTATTCGGGTCTCAAAAAAATTCCAACATCCTATTCCATTTCATGGTTTTTTAATTGAGTTTACAAAAGAAAGCTTCTAAATAACCGTTAAAAATTCATTTTAATTTATGGAATATCTAGGTAGTCCTTGAAATCTTATTCAATGTTAGCCTCAAGGAATGCACATTAAAAACCAGCTTTAAATACATTCATATCTACTTTGTACACCTTGTGCTTGCAGCAGCACATGTAACACGAGCTTTAAGATATTTCTTATGACTTTGGGCTATACATTCTGTTTTTTTTTTCAATACTGTACCTTGATTTTCATTGAAAAAAAAAACGAGAAAAAAAACTTTTTACTTCTGAAGAAAGTCTTCAACTTTTAAAGGATTTTAAGGATGCAATTCTTTGAAAAAAAACGCTACGAAGGAAAAAAATTTCATTTATGTTCTCCCTATGCTCGAGGTGAGGAAATCTTCATGGTCCATTGCATGCTATATAGAAGGAAATATATAACCGGATTTATCTTTGAAATATTTATTTAAATTTATTTTTCTTCCATACTATCTACACACCGACAGCTATACTCCATACAATGATATACGGATGAAGACATTCTTTTGTTATAAGCAAAAAAAAACATACAAAAAAATATATATAAGGATTTGAAGTCTCTTTGAAAACAACATGAGGATTGTTCTTTTCGTTTACCTTTGCTTAATACATACCTCTAAGGCACACAAAAAGTACCTAACCTACAATAGACAACTTTAAATGAATTTAAAATGTTTCCAACACTAAACAATTGGTTTTTTTTTTTTAAATATTTAATAAATTGAAAGATCAAAATAATCTTAAGAAATAACCAAAACAAACAACGAAGAATTAAGATGCAAGAAATTATTATTTATGCAAACAACAACAAAAGGAAGAAGGAAGTATTCACAAGAAAAAAGTTCAATTTCTTCGAAATTTAAGCAATTTGAATTTTATCAAAAAAAAAAGTTTATGCTTATGTTTACAACATACCTTAGATGATGGGAGAAAAAAATATTTGTTCTCATATTTATTAAAATAAACACCGTCATAACCCCAACTTTGTATGGGATTTTAAATTTTATGTTATTGTTTTTATTCTCTTCTCAAAAACTCAAGCCATATCCGCTAAAGTTTGAAAGAACAAATTTCTGTGCGTATGTGGTTGAGCTTATATGAGCTTTTTATTTAAAATCTTTCAAAATGGAAGCTGCGTGGAAAAAATTGTTTTTTTTTAAATCTTTTTATGTTTGTTTTTTGTTTAAACATACGAGTATGTATGTGCGTAAAACGTTAAGTACTAAGACATGAGTATGTATCTAACAAAAATATATATAAAATTGGATGATTATCACAATAATAACTCTTGTTTTTCCAAGTAAATGGTAAATGGCAAATAAGCTGCTTAGCAAAATATAACAATTAAATGAAAATCTTAAGCTCTAACATTACTTGAAGGTTTTCTGATGATTTCTAAATTACATTATTCCTGAAGGCATATAAATAAGTCCTGAAATTGAACAGTAAACAGGCTAACGCATATTGCGTGAGTTTGTATATTATATAAAAACATACATACATACATAATGTTTCTTAGTTAATCCAAGTGTTTTGTTTGCTATGAAATTTTCTTTAAATATCCTATTCGTGATAGGAAAATTTAATGAAAAGCTACTAATTAAATTTTTGAATTGAATTTGATACTGCACACATTTCATTGGTTGCACTGAAAAGGTCAAAGTTTACAAATGGAACTGAGATTTGTAGCTTTTTGGTTTGAGATCGTAAAATCGTGTTTATTAAAAAATAAAATGCACGACTGGATCGCACGAACCTGCTCTTATGTTCAAGCTGTTTGGAATTAAGACCTTTTGAAATATGAAAGTAATTATAGAAAACAAATATAAAAATATAAAAAAAGTATTTAAATTGTTCTTTTGACTGTATAAACAAATATTAAAATCACTTAGAGCTCAAAAACAATTGCCATTTGATTACATGAAAAAATAGGAATATATTAAAAAAAAAATGTTTAAATCGTTGGAAAAATTAATTTTTTATATATAAAAATTTAGTTACATTTTTCAAAAAAAATTTGGTATGTCAATTTTGAGTATTTATTAATATACATTTATTAACTAAGTTTTAAACTAAAATTTATCAACCCATTTTTTGAAATATTGAATTTTCAAAAACAAAATAATTAACATATTTTTATAAATCCAAAATTTACTTTTTTTCAAAACTTTGATATGCAACATTATTAACATTTAATAGGAGCTTTGCACAAAAAAAAATTACCAAAACGTACACTATCCCTACAATAATCCATTTTTTATCAAAATCGTTGGAGCCGTTCTTGAGATAAATAAGCTTTTCCTTAACGGTTGTATGGCAAGTACAGTTATTTTTGGAGCAAAAATTTTTCAATTTTAATTTCCCCTCTGGGCAGTTACAAAAAAAAAACCTTAAGTTCAAAATTTGAAGAAAATCTCTTCAGTGGTTTAGGATGTGTATCGAGATACAGACAGACAGAATTGTGCCACCCACTTTTTTCGAGTTCTCTATCATCATAATGTCATGTTTGATTGTTATCTCGAATTTTTTTTTTTTTTTTTACGAATCCAAAACTTGGCCTATAGTACCTTTATAGCAAATCAAATTATCAAAGGCTGAGATATGCTCGTTGGGTTCAGAGTTTTACCAAAGAAGTAACATACCTTCTAAGGGCCTCGATGTCAGGCGGGTGATTAATTACACGGGTACACGTGTTTTAAAAAATTGATACCCGTGTACTTTTTAAATACGAGTGTAAATAAAAATACACGTGTATTTAAAAAATCTTTGAATATAATGGGAGTGGTTTTCAGAGAAGGCAACACCGACGATGACGGCGGATGTTTCCTAGACCAATTTTAAAGATTGTTTATCGGTTTTCAGAAAAACTAAATAAATATAAATATAGTGTGTTATTTAAATGGACTAGTTAAAGTTCCTATCATAAAACAAATTGTTTGTGACCTTTCAAACAATAACTGTACGTTTTTTCAATGTGCTTTGCATTAGAAAAAATTTTAAAAACGACTTCAATAATAATTACAAGTGTATTGCTAAATATAGGGGTAATTATAAATACACGTGTAAATATAAGAACACGGGTTCTTGCACAGATAATTAATTACACGGGTAGCACGTGTATTTAACTACACGTGCACAGCGTTGCCATATTGGCATTATAAATGCTAGATCTAGCATAATAACAAAAATTGAAATTTTTAAATTATGTCAAATGTTTTTTTAGCATTTGTTTAGCATTCTATAATGCTAGATTTGATTTTACAAATTATATGATTATGTACTCTAGATCTAGACTTAAGAGCTGAATTGGTAACTTACTTAAAATTTTGAGCTTATGAACTTCAAATTTAGTAATATCAGTGCTTATTTTTGAGTCATTAAATGTGCGTTAAGTTAATTACATAATTACTTGAGATATTCGTTGAATTATGAAATAATTTTATTGACACCATGAAAGATTTTTTGTTTGACAAAAAGTTTAATTTTATCTATAGCAGATTTTTTAATCATTAATAAACAATGTTTTGCAAGGGAAAATGGGTACATAATATGAATTTTGAAATCTAGCATTCTGTTTTTTGAGCTCCTATACGATTAAGCATTATGAAATTTGAAATCTAGAATAGTGAAATTTGAGATTATGGCAAAACTGCACGTGCAATACCTACTTTAGTTTATTTAAGGTTATTTTAATTGCTTTATTCATTTTTAACTGTATAGGTACTTCTTTAATTTGTTAAAATTTTATTGTATTTTCATTTTTTAATTAAAGCTAGGGTGTCCATCCCTTCCCTCACAGAGAGCGAACATTTTCCTTCCAAAACTATAATAAAGAGAAAATGCAAATACAAAATAAAGAACAAAAAAGAGGACCAACAGAAAAAGAAAAAACTTAAAAAAAATATATGACATAAATTCCTAAGCAAATATTAATTCTTCACTAAAATATGATATTCTTTGTTAAATTATTGATTAAAATTACATTAGGTAAAAAAAAAAATTACTAAAATAAATACTATCCTAAATTTTAAGCCAGAGCTTAAATGATTCAATTGATTCGGCTTCATCAATGGCATCTCATAATTTTTTTAAAATAACGTTTTAATTTGAAGAGATATTCCCCCATCAAGTACATACTTGTGAAACATGTCGTGAATCTATACAAAATTTTAATTTTTGTTCACCAGTGAACGTGTTCGTAAAAGCTGAGTGGAGAGTTTTTGTTCACGAGCAATCCTCGTGTACGGGAACTCTCGGTGGACAGCTGATAGTTCGATTACAGAAGAATCGCCAAACGTTCACAACACATTCGCAAGTCTATACTAGTGAGAAATGTAAAAAAAAATCACTTGCTCCACTGACTGACAATTGTTCACTTCACGAGGAAGTATATATAATAGGCTTTATTATACACCTAATAGAGAACTAATTTAAGAATAGAAATTTGCGACACAAATGTTTTGCTCAGGTTATTTGAAACTTGGAATAATCTTTAGGAATTTACGATGTACAGTTTTCGAATTCCTTATACTTTAATTTATTTTATTAGTTCCATCCTTTTCCTTTCCGTTCGTTATGGTTCGTCAAAAAACTAAACATTAGTCTATTCGTGAGTCTGACGTTCAATTCCCGGGGTCAGAAAACGCTAAAATACATATAATTCGTTCTTTCGTGAAAAATTCCGAAGGGAATTTTATTTTGGATTCGATCGTGAATTATATTTTTCGGATCTTTTAAAATAAAATTCGTAATCACGATCGGATCAAATTTTTTACAATTATAGAATTTGTATTATAAAAAACTTCTTATAGAAACTATGCCAGGCCCCGGGCAAACAAAAATTTTCCAGCTTAATGATTAGGAATTCTTATCTTGTTGGAAACTAAACTATTACAGTGGATTTTTGGAAACGAATTCATGTAAGTTGAACTGAACTTAATACAAATTGCGTATGACCAGGCCCTTACTATGTCACTGATAACTCAAATCTTCACATTGAGGCTATTCCTTGAAAAGACCAATGAATTTCAAGTCGAGACCCACCATCTTCTCATCGACTTCAAAGCGGCATATAATAGCATTAGTAACCTAGAGCTTCTATTGGCGATGTCGGTACTGGGGATCCCAAAAAAAATGATCCAGCTATGTCTATGCACGACCTTACAAAATACGCGGTGCAACGTGCAAATGGGTAACAGCTCATCCGAGGGTTCAAAAAGAAGATGCGCTATCATGTGATTTCTGTAACCTAGTCATGGAACAGAGTTGTGTTAACCTGGAAGGCACTATCTTCAACAGGTCTTTGCGACTGCTTGGCTATGCGGACGAAATCGACATCATCGACCACTCCAAGCGAGCTGTACTAGAAGTATTCACAGCTATTGATGAACAGCCGAAACGCGTTGGTCTTGAAGTGAATGAGGACGAAGCAAAGTATATGCTATCAACAAACAAAGCTTCATCTGTTCATTGCCCAGGAAAAAACGTCACTATTGGTAGCAGTAATTTCGAAGTAGTCAAGAAGTTCACCTACCTCGAAACAAACATCAATCCTACAAATGACACCTTAGTGGAAATCAGGCGAAGAATTACCCTAGCAAACCGCAGCTACTTCGGTTTGGCAAACAAATGGGTTCAAACCTCCTTTCCCGAATGACAAAGTGCACGCTATATAGAACGCTAATTTTACCAGTTCTACTCTACAGAGCCGAGTGCTGGACGATAAGTAAAAAAGGGGAATTGATCCTCGGCACTTTCGAGCGAAAAATTTTTCGGCGTATATTTGGTTCAATATGCGAGGAGGGCGAATGGAGTAGAAGATTCAATCGTGAATTCAAAATGTGGATGCAGTCCAAAGAGCCAAACTGGCTGACTACACTGGCTCGGCCACATCTTCGAATCCCAGGCCCCAGGTTCGAGACGACCAGGAAGACCGAATATCCACCACAGGGACCAGGTGGTTTCAGAACGCTTGGTCTCGATGACTGTAGAGAGCGTGCGAGGGACCGAAACCGATGGAAGACCGCAATATCTCAGGCAGACACCCTCCATGGATCGGAAGCCGCATAAGTAAAGTAAGTAAACTTTTTTTTTTAATTTGACTTCTTTAGATTATTTTTCATTTCGCTTCTCTCCATTAAAACTGAAAAATATACTAGAAGGTGAAGTGATATTTTATTATCTATGAAATTCCGATGTCGTTTTTTCTACTCCATTCTTTAAAGATTGCACACATATTACCTAGTTTATTGATGTCAAAAAAAGAAGATATTCCCAAATTGGAACAGCAGAAATATTTATTCATCCAGGAAAACTGACTTTGCATTTCCATAGAGTAGATACTCTTAAACATCAAAAAAATTCTATTCAAAATAGATATGATATAAAACGAAACTCATCTACTTTTGTATGTACTGCAAATTGAAATATACATTTTATATAGCAAAAGAAATAAATTGAAGAACTTTCAAGTTCCAACCAAATGTAAAGTAAATTACGTAAGGAAAATTCTTATTTTTTTTTTTTTTCTTCTCCACTTCAAGAAACGAATGGAATACACTTTTATGTATACATATCTATATCTCGTTGAGTATAATAATAATAATTAATTAATTAAAGAAGAAAAAAGAAACAAAAACTTATTTACTTCCAGCACACATCTAGAAAGTTGTGTTTATATATTCATTAAAAGTTCTATTTTTAACAGGTAATTTTCAATTGGAAACGATTTTAATTTTTTATCTGAATCTAAAATAATTTTAACGATAACTGGCTGATGATAATTTATTTAAAACAAAAAAAATGTTGCTCAGACGCAGCAATTGGATTAGAAGTTTCAACATTTAAATTTTGTTATTTTATTTTGCAAAATTAATTAACTTTTCAAGGCGACACATGATTTTCAAGTCTGCGAATATTTATGTTTTAAATTAAAAAGCGTATGGCGTATGTGGAACATTTTTTTTTTCAGTTGTCAGATACACACATCAATGGGTATTTCACACACTCTAAACTCTATAATTGCATTTTGGAAATTTTATTTCTTTTTTTTTTTTGCCTCGCCGAGAGTATGTATCTGTTAATTTTATTTTCCAGCTTTCATTAGCATTTGGGGGTTTTTATTTTATCGACTGATTGATGTTAGCCGGATTTCTTTTTTGTATGGATTATATTTTTCTTGTATGTTGGCAATTTTAATTATATATAGATTTTATGTATCTAAAATAAAATAAGATACTTAATTCATACAAGAAATTGGTTTCCTCTGCATTCAAAGGGTATAAAATTGAAAAAAAAAAATTGAAAAAAATTAACAACTTTGGAAATAATAAACAAATAAGCCATATTTTTCTTCTTTTATAATTTGTTTTTAATAAAAATAAAGAACTATTAGCTATGCTGTGTAACAGGAAGATCAAGTATTTAATTTACAAACTTTTATAACGAGTGGCATTTAAAGGGTATTTTTTTAGAGGTATAGAACTTTGAAATGGAATAAAACAAAGATGATTTTCTTAAATTGACATAAAATTTACTTTATTCAAAAGATAATCTTCTGGCATTATCATTTAAATATGATTTCTGACATATGACCGCCACGACTGGCTCAGACGTACACTTATCGGGAGGTCCAATTTTCGATGACTTTTTCCAACATTTGTGGCAATAACGCGGCGAATGATGTCCTTCAAGTGGTCAATCGTTGCGGGCTTATCGGCGTAGACTTACAACTTCATATATCCCAACAAAAGATAGAGTCAAGCGTCGTTAAATTGCACGATCTTGGGGGCAAATTCACGGTTATCAAACATCTCCTTCAATCAATCAATTGTATTTTCCGAATTCTTTCAAAGTGCCTTTAACTGTGATACAAACATCTATGATACCTTAAACTGTGATATTTTGAACTGTGCTAATTTTGACGAAATTTCCCAAAATGTTGGCCATTTAAAATCTATCTCTTACTTGACTGACATTAATTTTAATATAAATACTGACAACATTGCAAAGTTTATAAAATTTAATCTAGACGATAGTTGTATACCAGGTCCTGATGGTCAAATATTTTGAAAAACTGTGTGAGTCACTTGACGTTACCTTTGTCCGTTATTTTTAACCTATGAATGTTCTCATGAATGAATGTTCTGTGAATACACACATCTATTTGGGAAAATTCATTCATAATCCTACATAAAAAAGGTTAAAGAGATTAAATCAAAAATTATAGACCTATTATGCTAGATTATCGGTTATTCTAAAACTGTTCGAGGCTATTATCTGTGATTCTTTATGTTTCTATGTGAAAATATTTATACTTCCAAATTAACATGGTTTTACAAAAGGGCGTTCAACTGTTACAGCTTTTTGTATCATTTGTTCGACCTATTCTGGAATATGTTTGTCAGGTCTGGTCACCCCATTATGACTGCCATAAGGCCAGATTAAAACAAGTGCAAAAAAGATTTTTGAGATTTGCACTCAGAGGCTTAGGTTGCAAACGATCGTATTTATCTTTTGTCGTCAATGTACTCGTAAAACTTTCAAACGGTAATATAGACTCATTGCACCTCCTCTCTCGTATTAACTTTAACATTCCCCAAAGAAGTTTGAGGAATTTAGCTGATTATTTACTTATTTCAAACTATCGGACAAATTATGAACATTTTCTCTTTAACATTTTTCCAATTATATAATGTGTAAATTAAAAATCTGAATATTTAAGGCTAGTATTTTAGCTATGTTAAATAAATAAATTGTGGCACGAGCTGTGTGACATGTTACGCCGTCTTGTTAAAACCACAGCTCCTCCATATCATGGTTGTTCAATTGATGAATAAAAAAGTCCGTAATCATGGCTTTATAGAAGTCACCATTGACTGTAACGTTCGTGCCAACATCGTGTTTAAAGAAGTACGGACCAATTATTCCACTTACCCATAAGGCACAACAGCCAGTTTTTGTGGATGTAACGGTGGCTCAACATACACTTGAGGATGATCATCACTCCAAATACGACAGTTTTTTTCATTGACGTATCCATTCGACCAAAAGTGAGCTTAATCGCTAAAAAAAATCGCCCAACACGTATTTTGAACAAAAATAAAAAATAAATTTGCGCAATTTGGAAGCATTGTTCAGGCGAAATGACAAACCAAACTAAAAATAAATCACTTGACAGCTGACAAAATTGCCGCCAGCTAAAATGGTGTTGCCAACTTAAAGTTATATGCCTCTAAAAAAAAAACACCCTTTACTACTCCAAAAATGGAATAATTATCATTTCAATTTATTTTTCTTTAAAAATTGTTTGTTTTTTTTTCTCCTTGATATGAAATTGAGTGTTCATGATTACCCGATATTACTCATTTTTAAAAGTAGACTTGTTTTTGCTTCAAAAAAATATACCATCTCAAAAAAGAACCGAAATTTGTAGTGATTAAGAAGTAAAAGATTAATCTGTAGACTTAAGTTAAGATCTAAAATTTTTAAATAATGATAGTTAACTTTCGGTCACAGTATTGACGATGTCAAACAAGTATTAACCAAAGGCAGTGCGTTGTTATGTGATTTTTTTAACGTGCAGAAATTTCGCAACAACAGGCATACGATCTTAAAAATGTCCGCCCAATTAACATATGTTGGCACTATTGTAAGAATATCCAACACCAACCAATCGACTTTATACAATTTAATGTGATAAACTCGAAGGATCCAAGGGAAAAAACAGCTTAGGTTCATTAGTTTTGTTAAGTAGTTTTGATGACAGTAGTTTCCTCTAAGTTGCTCCTTGAACAGAATGAATGAAGCTGCAGCTCCTTCCAAAAGTTGATACATTTCTAGCTACATCTACAGCTTCACATTGAAGCATTGTATAGGTACTATTTTTGTAATTTTCTACTTTGACAGTGCTATATGCCGCAACTACAACTACACCATTCTCTTTGGTTAGTTAATTCGGATGTATCATATAGTTGTTTCGTCAAAGGACTTGGAAATCTCGCATCGCCAACTGCAACTACAGCCTTGGCCAAAAATATTAAGACACCCTTCAAAAAATTGTCAAGTAAATATAAATTCTAAAAATATAATTCTAATTTGGAACTAATAAAATACAGAACCCAGAGTCTATCAGGGCTGCCGCAGTTGAAAGGTTGCCATTTGATTTTTTTTTTTTTCTTCGAAATGGAACAAAAATTTTCAAAACTAACCTACTTTTCTCAAGGTTGCCATTTTTTGTATTTATGCATTCCTTGCAAGAAAGAAATAAAGTGCACGACTGAGTAGTACTACATGAAAATAAATTTTCAAATAAAATTGTCAACCCATATTCGAGATTGAATGGATTGAATTTGATTGAATTTAGAAAAAAATTAATTCACAAAAATTTTTTTTTGAAAATTTTGATATGCAATATTATTTAACTTAGTTGAAATTTGTATAGAAATAAATTAATCGAAATCCATCAAGCCGATATTGAGAAAATTTGAAAAAAAATTCTTCTATGGTTTTAGATGGTACCAGCTTAGAGCAATCAACTGAACTTATTTTTGTTCCATTCTTGCTTTTAAATATTTTTGGCCATCTTTTTTGATGTTGTTTTATGCTTTCGGTAGTTCTCTTTTATTAGCCTTCCAAAGGTGCGCAGATTTGGAGACTGCGCAAGCGATGGGAGAAGGTTAGTGCCTTTTTCGAAAAATCTTCACATTGTGGTAAGGGGTAATAATACTCGTATTTCCACACACTACTTCATATAACCTTTTGTATGTAAAGTGGTCTGGTTAGCCTGGTCAAGGTTTATGTACCCTTTCCAGCCAATCGATGCAAAGTAGTACGAACTTTAAGAGGTACTACATAGACTTGTCATTACGATGGTACGCTTGTAGGTAAGATGAAAAAAGTGAGTCTCATAACTCTGTTTGTCTGTCTGTCCGTTCAGCTACAGCCTTTTTTTAATTTAATCAAATCAATAAGTTTCTTTCAGTAAAGGCTACCTTTGGATGGGGAACCATTATTTTTTTTAAATGGTTATTAATGGTACCTCCCCAAAAACCATTTTCTATTTTCATTTTTTTAAATTTCTTCAAAACAGTTTATCTGATTTCAATTTTTTCACACAGAATATTCAACTTAGCAATAAATATTTTATTTTAAACAAAATTTTCAAAAAAATATTTTTTTGGATTTTTGAAAAATGTTCAAAAATTTTGTTTGGAAAATTAAATGTTTAGAAAAATACATGGTCAATTTTTATAAATCTCGGTATTTATTGATTTTTTTTTTATACTCTAAGGTATTTTGAAAATATGTTACTTTAATAAAGAAAATAACAAATGCTTTGACAAATGTTAAAAAATAATTAATGAAATACTTTTATTTCTTAAAAACAGCTCCTGCGATAAAACTTTTTCTGCATGCGAAAATAAGTGCGATATTCTACCAAAATTTTTAAAAATTTACAAATAGCAACTATATTAATAATACCTCTCAAAGAACTTTTTTTATTTTGAATTTTCTCACTATCGGCTGAACAAAAATAAATAAATTTTTCCAATTTCAAAATTAACAAAAAAAAGTTAAAATTTTTTTTTCAAAATTCGATATCTTAGACGGGTTGACATTTTTTTTTTTTATTTTATTTTTATATGTATATACATAAATAAAATCTTAAGATTATACCAAAAGTTTTCCTTAAAATCTGAAATTGATACATATAAAATAATTTTTTTAAAAAACTGCTCCAACGATTTTTTTCATACAGTCAATCAGTCAAGAATTAATATAGCGTTTTTTTCATCTCAAACTCTCAAAGAAGTTGTTTTAGCTAATTTAAATATCGAATTTCATGCTTTTAAACATTTTTCATTCATAATTTCCATGTCATTTCATATAAACCATTAGCGTCTAGAACATAAGAGCAAGTACTATTGTAGAGTGTTTTTCCAGATGGGTCGGTAGGTTTTTTTAAACTTGGTGCCTAAAAAATTTTTGAATAGTTATTAAAAACAATTTCAACAACTCGGTATTTTTTTTTTTAAACTTGATGCCCAACAGTTTTATACCATTCATTAGAATATTTAAAAAAAAAAAAGAAGCTTTTATTTTAAAATAAGTGTAGGTACTAGGTACAAATATATACAAATATGAAAAAAAAATTACAAATAAAATTCTCCATATAAACATTTAAAACGTCTATCTGACATTTTTTAACAGTAACTCCCATAAAACATTTGTTTGATTTTGAATTTTGCTGAACTGATTTCAGGTAAATTTTCATACAAAAACCTTCAAAACATTTAAACTAATACATATCGAAATTTTCCCAAGAGCAATTTTTTAAATTAAAAAAAAAGAGTCAAAATATTTTTTTTTAAATTCGATATCCCAAAATCAGCTTGATAATAACTGAAGATTTTGCCTAACAAATTTGTTTTTTAACAGTTAAGGTAAACGATGGCGATGCGGTGGCACGCGTGCCATTGGTGGCACGTGATGAAAAATTAGGGGCACGTCATAAATTGAGAAATCCAGTTGTACCATTGAGTAGGAACATCATCTTTTTACATAGAGTAAAGTTTTCGTGTTATAGTTGTTTTAAAAAGTCTGCGGTTCCTCTCTTGACAATCAGCCTTATTTTGATATTCACGTGAACAACATTCCACGCGGAAAAAATGACATTTCACTATTCATTGTGAGTTCCAGCCGAAAAACGAAAATTTCACTTTTTTGTGAGTGCTCATTTCGTAATTATTCGTTATTAAATAGCTTAAATTGTCACTTATTTTTTGATGGCGAACAAAAAAAAAAACAGAGGGAACTCACCATTACGACTTTGTTTATTTTAGACAAGGAAAAGTTCAGCGAAACTCATAATCAGCCTAGTTATGAGTTTCACGTGAACAACATTCAACGTGAAAAGATTGACATTTCACTTTTCGCATATTGTGAGTTTCATCCGAAATACAAACATTTTCCTTTTTTGTGAGTTTTCGCTCAAAATATGGCGTCATTAAGAGCTTAAATTGTCACTTTTCTCTTGATGGCGAATGAAAGTAGAGTACTGGTGCCCCTTGCGTGTCTTATTTTATTTTAGGCCAAGAAAAGCACAAGCAAAACCCATTATAGCTTTGAAAATTTTGGGGGAAGAAATATTTTTCGGGCGAAATATCTTCCATGTTCTGCATTTAGAAATTAAAAACATTAAAGATTTGCTTAGAAACCATTTTGTTTGCTTCTTTTATAAAAATGGATGGAAAAACTGTAAATTTCAAAAATAAACTAATATGTTTAGGTTAACAAAAAAAGTGTTACGCACTGGGAAACTATTTTTTTTTTCCTAGTAGTAACTAGAAAACTAGATCAAGACTTCGGCCGTTTTCAAAAACGTCATCTGCGTCAAAAATATACTTGCAGAATGTTCGTTAACGCAAACTGCAAAATTCTTCTGTTCGAAAATGTAAATAGAAATTTTAGTGCATTTGTATTGTGTTCGATAATGCAGCTTTCTAAAGTCAGATGTTCGAAAACATTGTCTGCAGTGCAGCTGTTCAGTAAAAAAATTGAGTTGACGGACAAAATATATAGCCAGAGAGCTTGTTAATAATAAAATATCAAATAATAATAATATCAAATCGAAAAATGAGTATCATTTGACTATCAAAACTGACTTGGGTTAGTTGACGTTTTCGAAAATGGCCGGTATGTTGGCACTCCAAAGGCATTCAAAACTATTTTATTTTTTTTTTAAATGGCACGAGGCTCTTAAAAGGTTCGCCATCCCTGGTTTAGGGGTAGTTCTCAGTTGAAATTGTGAATTCAGCCATTATTGAGTTTAAAGAAATTAAATACATTTAACAAATTTATTGCTATTTTATGATGACAAAACTGCCATTAAACATTTGTAACAGATTAAGAATAATCAACATTTAATCCATTTCCAAAAAGGTACTTTTATAAGTATGTTTAAGCTATCTACGAATATGTATTAAAACTTTTTTTTATTAGGACCCAATGCAAACAAAAATAAAAAAAAAGCTTCCGGTCATGTTTTATTTATGTAGGTCAACCATAAAAATTAACAGTTAACAAATAAAAAAGAAATATGTAGTTATATATACTCGTTTAACCCTTAGTCAATAAAAATAAAATTTCCGTAGGCCAATGAAGGTTTTACTTAAAGCCTTTAGCTTTAACAATTCTAACAGCATAAACAGAATAATTATCCTATGGACAGTCAAGTTTATGTTCCTAAAAAAGATAACAGTATAGTCAAGACACACATTTATTGATATTTTTTTTTATTCGTACATACTAGCACATATATGTTAAAGCTAAAAATGTTGGGTTTTTTTATAACCTGCATTATGCTTTATATTCAATAAAATCACAGGACTATAAATGTTGGTATTGACATAATAAAAGAAATCCTTTTCAAATCTTCATTGAAAGGATTCTGGATCGTATTTTTTTGCTAAATTCTTTAAATACTCATGACATGACGAAAAGAAAGCTTAATTAAGCTGAACATCAGCTTTTGAGTATCAAAAAAAGAACAACATTTTTGTTATTAATATTTTTATTTAGGGTTGGATGTATTCATATTACCCATGTTGGACTCTAATTTGTGTTAAATGGAGTTAAAATTATGCTTAGATATATTAATGCTATTAAAAACACGTCAGAGGTAATTAAAAACTTATTGCAGTAAATCAAGAAGGTACCTACCTAATCTAAAAGGGTGTAATACGGATACTTTAAGGTTTTCTTACCATCCCTAAATATAATTTATATGTCTAATAATTATTCATAAAATATTCTACTGGAAAAGTCTTATTACATTAGTTACGTTGAAAATCCTCTACCTACAATGGTTCAGAAGGTGGGAAAATATTTAAACATATAGGTTAATGATGATTAAACCTAAAAATAGTTCAAGTGAACGGTGAAAAAGGTTGCGAAAAGATAGCCCAGATCCGAAAGGGGGATGAAACTACTCAAAAAAAAATTCAAGAATCATGAGTGGCTGTTTCGATCGGTGTCCTTGAAAATTTGAAAATTTATTCGAACTCACGTATTTTCTAGTTAACTTCTATTTGAACAAAAAAAAAACAAGAAGAAAGTTATGCTATTTATTTGGATTCCCAGAACCCCCAAGTACCAATTTAGGTGTAACACCAACTCCCATTTCAAATAGCATGCAATTGAAGTCGTCTTTTTTTCTTTTCGTTTGTTCCATATACATTGGCAGAAACAACTATTTTTTTTTTATTTTGCATTTTTCTCTCTCACTCGTCATCATCCATATTTGTTTCGTTTTTCCTTTCTATAATCTTTTTAGTGTCCCTGAAATAAATTCAACAGGATTTGTCATCCCCTTCTTTTTGCAAAAAAAAAATAAAACAATCTCTTCCTTCTCCTCCGCCTTTCTGTTGACGATGATGATGATGGGATTCGAGTAGCTCAGACGTACGTAAGTGAAAAATGATGAAGACTGGCACTGGATATCGATGTGTACACTAACACTTGACGTGACGTTGGCTGTGTGTCGTATTTGTAGTCGTAGTCGTAGAGTTGTCTGGTATAATCACTTTTCCATCAAATGAATCAAAAACTCAAGCTTATGCTTGGGGATGTTTTCCAACCGTATTACACGATTATTTTTTTGGCTTGAAATAGCTAGCCCCCAATCACATACATACATATATATACATTGTACATGAAACAACACCCTCACAGGGAATACCATAACCGTTGTTGTTGTGTATTGACACGCACCACTCCCTTGTTCTGTGTTACGTGTGTCACTCACTCACTACTACTAATCCAATCATGGCAATCGTTCTATACTTAGATTGGGATTTGGAGATTTACGAACGTCATTTTATTTTTTTATTTTTTATGCTCTCTCTCGTCCTTCCATCTTGCTTGGCCTTTATTTTCTTCATCCATCCTCTCTACGCACTTTGGAATTACTTCCTCTCTGTTCCTGATAGTCATCAAGGGTATACCTTTATGTGTTTGTACACCTAAACAAGGACTAAAGTCTATAGGGAATGGAGATCCTTTAACCAAACACCCAATACCAGTGTCGGATTGCCAGTAAGGAAAGCATCAAGCAACTGCCTATGAACTAGTGTCTCTAAGGGGGCCAAGTGCGTGCTTCGAAAAAGATTTACATGCTGTTTTGGTTTAAGGCTATACAAGTTACAAGTCTTAAACTTGATTGAGAAAAAAAATTGAGTCCCACAATTCCGTCTGTCTGTACCTCGAACTAAAGGTTAAGCCACTTCAAATTTAAAACTTCTTATTTAAATAGTTGCCTAGAAGTATGGAATTGAAATTGTGTATTAGCTCAAAAAAAACGGAACTAACTTGCCATACAACCATTAAAAAAAAAACTTATTTATCTCAAAAATGGCTCAAACAATTTTAATAAGAAAAAAGGTGCAGGGAAATAACTTTACGGGAAATAAGACTCTGAATTTTAAGAAACTTTTAATTTATCCTGTACCTATATGCAACAGTAATTGTAATTGTAATTGTAGTAATGGGAAAAAATGTGTAATTATAATTAAAGAAAGTTCAATCACTTATTGAATGTAGTTGAAATAAATTACAAACACTATTAGGTAAACAAAAATTAACCAAAAAAAGTAACTAACGGTACCTGGCATAAAACTTTTTTTTCTACTTTTTCATTAATGGTTCTACCAATTTTAAAATTTTTTGCGAACGCTCCACTAACAGATTAATAATTTTGCATAATCGAAAATATATGCCTCTCAAATGGGATTCCAAAAATCACTATGACCTTGAAGATCTTCAATTACTGAGACTAGCTGACATTTGAATATCATTTAGTGAATTTTCAAATGCATACTTTTTTTTTTTAACTACCCAAATGATGTTTAAAAACTTTGTCTGTGATCTTGAAAACAAGTTTGGAAATGTATTAAAATAAAATGCACGAATGGGCAGCTTGTACTTGCTCTTATATTCAAGAGGCTGATGGTTTAAACAAATTGTTGGTATATACGAAAATACGAAAATTATAACACAAATTTTTTTAACACAAAATACAATATTTAAATTAGGTAAAACTACGAGTATCATATTTTAAATATTAAATTCTTAAAACATTTTTTAGAAATAGTGAAAATCTCAATTGTTTATTTATGTGTATATGAAACTAAAATTTCCAAAAATATTGTCAAGGCATTTTTGATTAATTTTCAAAAAAAACAAAAATGGAAACTTTTTTTAAAAAAAATTTAAAAATTTCTTTTTTGGAAAATTTAAATATACAATACTATATAATATGATCTGATTTTAAAGCAGTAGATAAGCATTAATCTTAATCCGTTTAAATGACAAAATTCAAAATAAAAAAATTCTATATCAGTATTATTATTACCTACTTGTTTAGTGTAAATTTTTATAAAAATTGGAAGCAGATCGCACTAAATTGTATATTTTTTCATCAAAGTTAATTTTTTTCTCAAAATATACCTACTAACTAAAGTGTAAAAAAACCCTTAATTACCGAGTTTAAATATTTCATATTCAAGAAAAACTTTGGAAATTTTTTTAAAAAATTCGAAAATAATATTTTTGAAAATTTTGGCTCACAATATTTTAAAAATATTTTGTATAAGCTTCTAAATTTCAAAAAAATTTGAAAACAGTTATACTGTTTTTAAGAAAATCGAAGATTAAAAAAATGGGTCTTTGAGAGGTACCATTAACAACCATGTTTTGTATGGATTCCTTTTCAAAGGTAGCATTTACTAAAACTAATTTATTGATTTGCTAAAAAAATTTAGGTACCGTTATTTGTGGTTCTAAAAAAAACAGGAAATAAAATGACCAAGAAACCCAATTTATCAAATTTGAAGAAAATCGATCTAGCCACTTAGGCTATATATTCCATTCTATTATTTGTTTTTTAAATCAAGTTGTTTAAACGAATAGTTTTTGAAAAATTATTTTTTTTTTAAATTTTGACACATTGTTGTTTGACTTTCGTTGGTTTTTAATATATTTTTTATTTATAAATTGAATGTTTCAGAAATTAGGGGGGAGATACAATTCATTTTCTTTGAATTTGCCCAAAAATTATGCCATCATCAAAATATTGTTGGCGAATTAAGGGACAACCTTTATATCACAAGTTAAAATCACTGACTTATAAATGAGCTCCAAAAAATGATTCATGAATTTGAGAAAGAAAAGCTTTAAAGAATCATATTATTGGTCAGAATTGATCTTTCTCCAAAGATACAAAAAGTTTTTCTCCTCTTCTGATCTGGCTGCAATCTATAAAACCTACATTCATCCTTGAGTATAATTCTGGTAAGGCTGGTGCTCCTAAGACCCAATTAAGTCTATTAGATAGAATTTATAATACAGCTTTAAAAATAATAGGCCAAAGAGCTATAATGGAAAAATTTACATCACTCGAACACCTCCGCAATGTTTCGTGCCTGTTATTATTTTATCGTTATTTTAACGGGCAATCTAGTAAGTTAGCCAGTTGCATTCCTCCCCTTAAACAACTCTGCCGTAACACTCGTACTTCAAGGAATGCACATCAGTTTACCCTTGAGCCCAATTTCGAACGTACTGTGAAGTATACAGATTCTTTTTTTAGTCGCATTACCCCAATGTGGAATGCTTTACCTAACTCTGTATTTCTTTCCCCCCCTATTTTGATATTCAGAACTACAAAACCAATGTCCATCGCTATCTCCTCTTGAATCCTTCCCTATTTTCCTAAACGCACGCACTTTGTTTAATTATTTTAAGTGTATTCAAAACCCCTTTGGTGCGTGCTTATTACAAGAAAAAGTGTTACAACATATAGGACGAAACGCATTATCCTTTGTTTCGCAAGATATTCCTATTTCAGTCAAGTCATTTCCAGTCATATAAGAAATAAATCAAAATTTCGGAAAAAATTGCCAATTTCAGCTGTGTGCACATAGCTTTACCAATACAGTTGACCTCCAGGTTATTTTTCTTCCAACATGTCTTGCACCCTGAAGATTATATTCAAAAGATTGCTTTGCGATATCATAATCTGGTTTTCTCAACGAATGGCTAATTCACCACCATTTTCGTTGCATTATCAGCCCTTTTATGGTTGTCATTAAAAATTTTAAAAGAAAAGTAAACCAGTTTTCCTTTTTTAAATTTTTTTAAAACCCAAATTTTAAAGTTTATCAACTATCAATTTGGTAATTGACAACCATAATAGGGCTGAATGTCTGAATCCACTTTTTCTGCCTGGTTCTATTCCAAAACTTCAGATTGGATATGGCCTCTGGACAACGGATCTTTAATATGTACAATAGATATCGGTTGACCAAAGCCTGTAACCTACTCGAGATGTTAGAAGACCACTTCCATGCTTCAAAGGCGTATAAAAGCACAAAGTGCGAAGTGATATTTTGCCAGAAATCCACACAGAAGAGATGAATTCAAATTCACATCGGGCTTTATAAATTCTGATGTTAACATCTAGGTCTGTTCTACCAAAAATTGCTATACACAACTGCCCAGATAATTAAACTGCTTGACCTCCTCAATGGGTCTCTGTCTTGGAATAATCTGGTGATACCACGCTTACTATTGCAGTTTTTGATGTCACCTTTCTTTGGCAATAAAACTGTGATAGGTTTCATTTTCCCAAAGAGCCTGCCGTAGTGGTTGCAAAATTAATGAACTTGCTTCAGGATCTGCTTTCAAGAATTCTTCGGGTATGCTGTCAAGTTCAAATTATTTGCTTGGCTTTAGAATATATTATTGAAACAAATTCTGTTCCTTTGCATGTAATTTAACCTTTACCATTCCGCCGAATTGTAAATTTGCATTTATGTGTGGAATTGATCCATATATTTCATACAATTTCATATAGTTCAGTAATTGACTTTTTCCAATTACATGTTATTTGTAATAGAAAATTTTCAATTAATAATTACATGTAATTGGAGAAAAGTAATTGAAGAACAAAAAGTAATTGCAAGAAACCTGTAATGATTAATTTGTTTGCAATCATTACACAAAAATGTAATTGATTACACAAAATATCAATTTCATTTAACAACACAAATGTAATAGATATTTTTTGTAATCAATTACATTTGTGTTTAATGATTACAAAAAAAAAATTAATTACTTTTTTTCCAATATGTACATATGTACATCAATGTTTTTCAATCACATGTAATTTGTAACAGAAATTTTCTAATACAATTACAAGTAATCAGTAATTGAACTTTTTCAATTACAAATTACATATAATCGTTATTGGCTTTTTTTGTAATGATTACTTATGGTGAGCCAGTCAGTGAAAGTGTTTGCCATCTTTGAAGTCTTTTATCTCGAAAACGGCTTATTTTTAGAAGTTGGAATTTGGACCTTGACGTGACTAGCTTAGCAAATACGACAAATTTTTAGTTTCTGGCTTTATTTGCACTAAATTTTGAGGGGTTTTAGGAAGCGCCTGACTTGATATTGTAAAAAGGAATCTAAGCTTGCCAGGGGATTACCGTATCCATCGATAAAAAAAAGTTTTTAAAAATTCAGTTTTGCCGAATATGTTCAGCTTTTTTTCGTGCGATCTATACAAGTCTACGGAATTTTAAGAAATGTTTAGATTTGATAAAAAGAATAGTTGAAGGTCTTAGCATATTCCACTTACTATACGACTACTAAACAAAAAAAAACTCACTAAATGGTCAAAGTTGATAAAAAAGTGAACTAAATTTTAAAAGAAAAGTTACAGCGCCTTTTTATTTTTAATGTACAACTTATTCCAACCCTTCTCAAGCTAACCCCATTACTCCCATCACCATGACATGTTCGATTTGCTGAACACTCGATAGATAGACATAGAATGGGAGCCGATGTTCGACTGTAAATTGAAGACTTCAGATTGGAGATACATCTCTCTTTTGTTGTTGTTGTTGTTATTAGATGAATACCAAGGCCTACGCTTCAAGGAATATTCTCAAATAAAAAGGCGAAATGACATACCTGGTAGGGAATTGAAAACCGTTGCGTTGATTGACGTCTCGAATTTCTTTTTTAGTATACCTACTTATAAGAGAACGGAGCGGGAAAACATGCAAATATACATGTAATATTATAATTTTGTATAAGAGAGCTTGATTTTCCAATTCGATAATTTGATTGCGGTCAGAAAGATGCGAAGTGTACAAACATCGTAGGTATCTATGGTATTTTCAGAGAGTAGCAATTGAAAAAGCAGCCACAAGCTTTGATCAGTTAAAGAAAATCAATCAATTTTGTGATTGAAATTGGTTAGGCTCTAGCTAATAAAATTATTACTTAGACCTTAGAGGATGATGGCATGCACTTTATACCGTACATACCTACATTTATGTTATTAAATAACATGTGGGTACGTTTTGAAAAACGTGTCATTATATAAGTGTAAGTCTTACCTTTGACATTTTCAATTCTTATATTTTTGTTTTATATAATGAAACCCCTTTAGGTATAGTATCTTTTAGGGGGTTCGAATGACAGTTCAAATTATCTTTAGAAAGGATCAAAACCTGATAATTGTAACTAAATAATATCCTTCTACTATACCTTGCGGCAAGATGCGTCATGAATATCAAATAACTCGGATATTATACCATTACGTTATATATTTTTGCGGAACATGTGTGGCTTAGGATTATTGTATGTCATTTTGACAGAGATACACATTTTAAAAATGTATTATGTACATACGCCGGGTGATGTGACACACATACATAAATAAATAAAAACACATAAATGGATCTCAAATTGTTATTACTTCCATTAGGCTATAGCCAGACCTTAAAAAAAAACCGAGTATTGTAAGTGAATAGCATGATTTGTGTTTTTAGCTTTTTTGTAATAGAGCTTTGTTGGGTCCATAAACCAAGCTAACTCGAATCATATCTAAAGCTGACCCACACGAAATAGAAAAAAATAACTTTGAACAAACAGAACAGCACGATATTTTGATGTGTGTTGGATGTTTAAAGTTCGCACAGTCAAACTTATCCAATAAAATATACAAGAGAAAAAAATTTAAAATTATTACAGTTGTTGATGTGTGTACAGGATGTCCGGTTATTCATCAATAATATTTTAGGGCATGGTTCTTGGAAATATTCTAAGACAAAAAAAACTCTATCACCTCTACTCTATTTCTGAAAAATCAAAAGCAATAAAAAATATTTAAAATCAACGAAAGCATATACATATGTACAATAATGTTATTAAAGCCCGTATGACAATACATTTTTCACTCATTTCTAATGAACTGAAAATTAAATAAGAGCAGAAGGTACAATTTCTTATTCAAACTTTGGTGTGAGTGGGTGCACTATACATATCTATGAATGTTTAAAATAGGTGATTTCAAATAACATTTGTCAGATTCTGGCAGCTTTTTCTTGACATTTCAGAATTAAAAATGAAAAATAATTTCAAGGAACACTCAATCAGAAGAGAAAGTATACACTGGACCCTACAGAACACTAGTTTATGATGTATGTCCACTCTTGGGACACATTGGGGCTAACGTGGATAAAATTTCCCACGGAATTTCTCCCATCTTCTAAAATTTTAAATGCCCACAATTTTCTACTGTTCCTTGCAAATTAAAATTTGGTCAGTCAAAGTGGCAACCCGGTGGCCATGGCATATTTATTTTCGATGCCAATAAATTGCGAAAGAAACTTCGACCACAATTCACGTTCCCAGTTTTCGAGGATGGGAAAAATTCCGTGCGAAATTTTATTCACGATAACCCCCATTGTAATTGTGAAAACTAATGTAGAGAAATGCTCTCCTTTTCTAAAAAATACTTTTTATTCCTTTATTGCTCTCATGACATTTTGAAAGATTTAATGAGAAATAAAATGAATACAATGTAGTGTCATACGGGCTTAAGCTTTCATTGAAGCTTATACCCCATTTTTTATATTTGTTTTTCAAATCAAATAATTTGGCGGAGTTAATATTTTCCAAAAAAAAATGTTATTTAGAGCTATTTTTGTGGTTGATATTCAATGCCATTAAAATTTGAAGCTAACTGGAGACAACAAAATGTAAAAAAAAATTAGTTTTTGAGAAATTCAAAAATAAAATGCATGACTGGGTCGCACGTACTTGCTTTTATGTTCAAAACGTTGTGGATTTAAGAAAATTATATGTAAGGACATGGAAACTATGAGAGAAAAATGTTTAAAAGCATGAAATCCGATATTTAAATTAGCAAAAAAAAATCTTTGAGAGTTTAGGATGAAAAACAAGAACGCCATCTTAATTCTTTGTTGTATATGATTGTATGGAAACAAATTTAAATCGTTTGAGCGGTTTTCTTAAAAAAATAATTTTTTTCAAGAAAACTCCTAACACTTAATATATATATACAGTGGTGGCCAAAATAATAAGAGTGGATAAGTTTGTTTTCTTATCACAATAGAGTTTATGCCTTAAACATTTTTAATTGGAACAAATTATGTATACGAATCTTTTTTGACTGGACTGTAAAACATTTCCAGTACTACCAATCAATAATGATGACCACTTCTAATTTACCGCTAGTTTTACTTACAAATGTCAGATTTGCAATGGCCAAAAAAATAAGAGTGCTGTGTAGATTTGTATTATTCCGGGTCTTTTTCGCTTCTTATCGCAATTTTTTTATTAAATTAACCGTAAGACTTGTACTTAAGTGTTTAAAGTGTATTAATTTTTTAAATAATGGGACGTGGAAAGCATTGCTCCGATGAAGAACGGCGTTTGATCCTACAACTAAGAGATAAAGGCAAAACATACAGTTTTATTGCAGATGCTCTTAACCGATCTCCATGTGTTGTTGCTAGGGTGCTTAAGCAGCGAAATCTACCAAATAAAATGACTGAAAAAAGAGGACGCAAAAAAAAAACCACAACTTTGCTGGACAAAAGAATAGTCAGAGAGGTGCTTAAAAATCCGTTTACAACATCTAACGGTATAAAAATAAATTTATCATTGGATATCAGCTCTCGTACAATCCGCAGACGTTTGCAGGATAAAAATTTACATGGACGAATTGCGAGGAAGGTTCCGTTACTTAGTTCTAAAAACATAAAGCAGCGTATAAGATTTGCAAAATTAAATCTTTTACAATCGAATGTCCGAAATTGGCGAAATGTTCTTTTTAGTGACGAAACCAAGATAAATTTATTTGGATCTGATGGCAGAATTTATGTGAGAAGAAGGACAAATGAAGAGCTGAACCCTAAAAACACCATAAAAACAGTTAAACACGGTGGCGGCAACATCAAAATCTGGGGTTGTTTTTCTTATGCTGGAGTAGGTCCTATCTATTGGATAAAAAATAATATGACTAAGGAAATCTATCTGGACATTTTAGATAATGTAATGCTTCCTTATGCCGAAGAAAATATGCCTTTAGTATGGACCTACCAGCAAGATAACGACCCCAAGCACACGGCTAAGGTGGTGACCAGGTGGTTTCAGCAACATAATGTGCCGGTAATGCAATGGCCTTCTCAGTCTCCGGACTTAAATCTTATCGAAAATCTGTGGAAAGATTTGAAGAATAGGGTCTCGACTAAAAAAACAAGTAATCAACAGGCGTTATGGAAAGAAATACAGGAAGCATGGTATTCTACACCTGTGGAAACATGCCGAAAACTTATCGACTCTATGCCAAGAAGATGTGATGCGGTACTAAAAAAAAAAGGACACCCTACAAAATATTGAGACTTTAAAGGTAAAAACTCTTGAAAAATGGCGCTTAGATTGATTTTTTTTTATTTGTAGGTGAATTATGTTCCACACTCTTATTTTTTTGACCAGAGTAAAAATTAACTAAAAAGTAATTCAACGGGATTTTAAGTTATTGAAGGTTATTTTTGTAAAAAAAAATGTATAATCAGACAGAAGAAGTATTTTGCTAAAAATATATGTATAAATTTCATGAGGATATATAACAAATAAAGCTTTTAAAGCCAATTAATTGAAATAATCAGTTTCACTCTTATTATTTTGGCCACCACTGTATATCTTAAGTTTTTATTTATCTTTATATAAAAATAATATTAAAAAAAAAAATTGTCAATCCGTTTTTGAAATATTGAATTTTCAAAAAAAAACTAACTTTTCTTAAATATTCAAAAAGATTTGGAAATTTTGATGCAATATTATTTAATATTTTATCTGAAATGTGTATATAAGAAAACTATCAAAATCCGTTCAGCGGATAGGGAGAAAATTTAAAAAAAACACGTTCTATGACAGGTACTATTAATAGTTGCTAAGTGCAAAACTATTTATAATTTTTTTTAATAGGCCGTATTAATTTTAGTATATGGAAAAAGTTTAATCAAAATCATAACATTCGTTTTTGACAAAAAAAATATTTTCCTTTATGGTTTTTCAACTTTTGTAGGGAAGGTACCGTTATTTTTTCATATATGTGAACATTTTTCTACAAATAATTTAGAAAGTACATACTAAAAACTTTTAAATATCGAGTTTCAAAAAAATCGATCTAACTTTTTCGAAAAATTTGATTTAAAAAAAAAATGAAAGTTTTTAAAAATTCAAAAAATATTTTTTTAAATTTAAGTACACAAAAATATTTATAGTTATTGAAAGCTTTGCATAAAAAAAAATTAAAAATAGTCATACCGTTTTGAAATATGTATGTAAATTAAAAAAATAAAAATGGTTCTTTAGGAGGTACCATTAATAACCATTTTTTGAAAAATGGTTTTCCACCCAAAGTAAGGCTTTGCTAAAGGTAATTTATTGATTTTTTTAAGAAAAGTTTTCGAGCCGTTTTTGTGAAAAATTTGATTATGTATTTAATTATTTTTTGTTCTAAAAAAAAGTTAAAAAACGTGTGAGCATAATCACCAAAAACCACTATGTACCAAGTTTGTTTTTTTTTTCACTAATCCAAAACTTGCCGTATAGTACCTATGTATCTACATAAGGGTGGTCCTTAAATTGGACGTAGTCTTGGATAGACCTCACTCGTTTTTTAGAATAAATTTGAAGTAAGTACTTACATATTTATGAATTTACAGTTGCAAAAAGTTATTAAATAATTGCTCCACCAAAACTAAAAAAACAATGAAAGAAAATAGAAAGTACGAGCGAGAGCGAGACCGAGTATTCAGTATTTGTTTGTTTTTATTTGTCGTTACCTAAATGTGACGTTTCCATTTTTTCCACCCACCAACCAACGAATTTTCCAGCAGTGACTGGAAAAATTATTGGAGTGTCCGATGGCAGCGTTCAGTGGTGCAGAAAATAATAAATAGCTCATATACCTTATAAAAAGTAGCTCAGTTTTTCTCCACGCTTAAGACTGCTTTTAAACGATGTATTTTTTTTTTTTGCGATTTTTTACTTAGGTGCGCTTGCACCTGCCATCAGTATTAGTTTCTTAAATTTTGTCATGAGTAGATACGCAATCAAGGGTGCACAGAACTGTGTAACCGGCACCTGCAAATAACTTACTATGGATAATCTGTATGGAAACTTCTATTTCGTATTAATTTATAACATGGTTATTATAACGTAATTTATCGAAAAATAAAGTTTACTAGAGTTTTATGTCAATTACAATATGTTTTCTTGGAGTTTGCCAATTAGAAATTGAAGTTATTAGCACTCGAGTTTTAAATGATGGACGTACTAATTGATTTTGAAATCCAAAAAAAATATCAAGTTTTTTACGAGGCCATAGTTTTACATTGATGTTAGCAAATTTTTTAGAGCCTCGTCAGTTATGTACCTTTTTTACTCCAAACGAATTTTTTTTTTAATTTTGCCTTATCCCGTATTCGATCTTAGGATCTGATTCGCAACTTTAATGGACTTAAGCTTTTGTTTTTGTTGTGTCTGTGATATTTGTGATGTGAAAGTAGAACTTCTCGATAATTTTTTACCAGGAAAGCCCTCACGAGTATTTGACAAGTTTTCACCGTCTGTGGAAAACTTTCCTGGGCCCTGACTAAATTTATACAATCTAAATTCATTGAACTCTGAAGTATAATTGCTAAGAATTTTTTTGGACTAATATGGGCGGATGCCATGGATTTTGAACGATACAAAAAATAAAAATAGCCATTTATTGATTTTAACTATAATAAAATCTTAAGAGACAGTACGAGCCTTAAATCGTTTAAAATAAACAAAATCCGCTTTTCAACTTTGTATTGCTTTAGCATCGTACAAAATCGTTTAGGCCATTGTCTTAATTGTCAAGTTAATACGATGTCAAATTCAGGTGTTAAGTTACTGCCTCGAAAACTTGTAATTCTCGACAAAAAATAATGAATAACTATTATTATTTGTATTCCTCTCCACTTCTAGACTAAGCGCCAAGGACATAAAAGTCAAGTCATTTGGGTAAAGTTGTAAGACATATCAATAGCCTTTAAGGTTTTCAACCAATAACCGTTTGTAAACGGTGTAAAAAATGTATGTACACCAATTTTCACACCTGTTCAACACGTGTTTAGGTAGGAATACAAACGGTTATTGGTTAAAAGGTGCAGGGAAACAATTGCATGGGCATCTGCTCCACATGGGAAACTGACCCACCTAGAGCTTAAATTGATTTTAGTTCAAAATTGAGATCAGACCATTTTTATGTAATTGTAGAGATATTGCGATGGTTGATTAAGTCTACTCGACCTTTAACGGGCTACTGTACGATTTTGGTCCTTTCAAAAAGGACTACAAAGTTTTTAAATCTGCTTGATAAAATAACCTTAGTGACTTGCTTTAAACCAGTTTTTCCCAACCCTTTTTTGTGATATTTCAAACCAAAAGTCTTCCAAAATTATATTTTTAATTTGAAATATTCACTAAAAAAACTTTAATGAATAATATTTATACGAAGAAATCACCAGAAGCCGAAAATTATTCTTATTATTTTAGTCCGGTGATAAATTTTCCAGAAGATTAACAATTACTTTTATGTCTATAGACATTTTTCAAGACAATAAAACCTGTCAAAAATTGTATTGTAAATATATGTCTGACATAATCATTAAACGTATCTAAACTAAAACCTTCGTTTTTGCTTCAGCAAGAGCTTTATTTCTTACTTGAAGTCGCTAATTATATTTAGTGTTCGAAAATGTCAACTAAATAGCTCACAATTTCCTTACACCCCGACTTCACAGAACATACAGATGCCCAACATCACAACCACAATCCAATCAACAAACAGCAGATTTTGTATCTCAAATTATAGGAACAAAGGTCGGGTAAATAAATAGCTGGAAAAAACGTTCACAATTTGGCACAGGCAAAAGTTTGAACAAGCCAAGATTAAGTACGGGCTCTTTTCGAAATTAATTAAGTACAAAAGTCAGATCATTTTTATTTTTTTCTTTCGCATTGATTAAATTTTGAAACCTTAAACGATGATAATGGATCAGAATATAAAATTGCCCCCCTGTGAAGCATGTACCCCACGTTGGGAAACACTGCTTCAGACCATTTCACACTTTCTCGTTAACAACACCATTACATTATTGCACCAATCCGATACATCTTCAAAGCCTTAGCCATTTAATGCCTAACCACAAGGGCAATCCAGTCATGAATTATATTTTTATTTCAAAATTGTAATATTAATTATAAATATTTTTATCATTATCATTATATTGGAAAGGTAATAATAAAAATTTCTCTTTTAGTTTAAATTCACATAATTGTATGTGAAATGTGATATAGCAATTCCTTTAATAAGTACATACGTACATACAAAACTCCATGTGCTGAAAGATAAGAAATTAATTTAAAGGCAAGCTAATTAATTATGAATGCAGGTTAATCGGTAGCAATTAATCCCAAACAGTATACTGCATCACCACCCTTGACTTGTTAATTGTATGTATAATAATTATCATCATCATTAAAACTAAGTAAGTGATAAGAGGCACACAAGATACAACGAGTGTGTGTGATTGAAAATCATGCTTCTCACAAACAAACAAACAGAAATTGATAAGATTTAAAGTTGGCAGTAGCATTTTAGCAGGGCACATTTTATATTTAAAGTAAATTTTAATGGCCAATGGCCAATTTTGTACATTTTAAGTGAAAAATAATTATGATATCATTATATTATTGTGTTGTCTCGAGAGTTTGTTGACATAAAGGCAAAACCCGATATGCCCAAATTAGCAATTTTTGAATTTCGTATCAATAAAAAAACTGCCCTTGAAAACTGTGAAGTTAGACTTTCACTTTTCAGATCATCATATGAACTGAATGAAGGTTTGAGTGAAACAACAGCCCTTCACACCTGCTACTTTATTTTTGAAAGGGAAGCGGAATTTCTTTGTGCATGTGCCGTGAATGTTATATTTCATTTACGGCATTTTATTACCGATCGATAAAATTTTATTCTTAAATATCCTAGGGAGAATAAATTGTATCTATAGACCTTAATAGCTAGGTAGGTACTAAAAACTTCGTTACAATGAGGCTCTTTTATAGCTCGTGAAATTGTCATGCTGAAGTAGTTGTATCAGTAGTCTCTTTTATCAATTTCTGTGAAGATATACCAACTATATGAACACGGAATTGTATCTTCTGGGTTTGCTTCTATTGTACGATGGTTTAATAGTTAACGAAAACCTCATAATGTTACCCTTTACTAATCTGTCATTAACCTTATCGTTTTCCCATCACAATAATAATTGCCGTTTACTTCCCCTACAGGATTTATAATTTACAACCCAACTTACTGATTGGTTTTATATGCATGCAGATACAACAACAACAGCAACAACAACAGCAACAACAACAACAACAACAAAGAGATAAAGGTTTAATTTCACAAAATAAAATTGAATGAAAATATGTTGAAAAACGTGACAAGTTATTCAAACGAAATCATAATGACAAAAAAAAAGATGTACCCACACGAAGCTGTCAGCGAGCTGAGCGAAAGCAATCAGTAAATAAGTTAGTACAGCAGTATAACGATCATTTGGGGCATAGGTCTGACACAAAAGGTCTTCAAATTAATTGAGCGACAAGTTATTGTTTGACGACCATAACAAAAATGTATAAACCGCTATTATAAATTTAATATAATGTATATGCATGAATGGTCTGAGTTCATTAAAACGTGTTCAAGTATACATGTAAAATTGATGTGATAGAAAACATTACACTTTATTATATAAAAATGTATGAACGTACCTATAACTTTTGCAAAAAAAATCACATTAAATCAGATAACAGAGAAATAAAGTTATTAATGAGGATTGGTGGTGAAGAAAAAGTTGGAAACATGAATAAAACTATCACAAAACTTTTTGTGGATTCGTCATAGTAAAGTTTCCTGAAATGAAAGTTGTGTTGGATGATTTTTTTTATTTTTGTTGTTGTTGTTGTTGTTGTTGAATGCCAAAGATGAAAAATAGATGAATGGAAAACTTGTTCAATTTATTGGGAAATGAATAAGTGGGTTTGAGGATTTGTTTCATACTTATTTAACGGGAATTTACCTAAGCAATAGCATTACGCGCTAAACTAAATTATTTTTGCTCCACATTTTATCTGTAGTAACTTAATTTGCAACTCAAAAAGCTGTGGGAAGAGAATGGAACAAAATAAGCATAAATAAATAATAAAACAATAAGTTAGCATTATCAAAGATTTTTTTAGTCAAAAATGTTTGTTAAAATAGAAATGCATTTAGTCTGTTCGTGTACTTCTCAAAACTACGAATTTTAGAAAAATAGTAATTTTTTGTTGTTATGAACTTTGATAAGGCTTGTAGCTAAATTCGTAGAAATTCGTTGTTTTGGGAAGTACGCGAATAGACATATCGTCCCCTGATTGTAAGAACTAGGTAACTCAATTTTCAATTTTTACAATATATCGGCAAAAACGGTATTATTTTGTGAATTGTCAAGCCTTTTCCTTAAATTTTTTCTACCATACACAAATATAAGATATTTATGAAGTGTGAGAAACATACAAATTAAAATTTCAATCGTTCACTAGTAGTTAGGTATCTATAAACCTTGCTATCTCCAAAAATTTTAAAATTGAATTACCTAGTTTAGCAATCAGGGGACGATATTATGTTTAGAAGTTCTCATTTTTGAAAAAGAGCAAACACTGGCTACGAAGTGACATCCCTCACAATTTAACAAAATATACCTACAGTTTCACATGACCCAAAACGTCACAAGTCACAAATTTTCATTATTTCTCTCGTTTTCTTAGCATTTTTAACATCATCGTGTAAATTATATTTTTTACTATTTTAAACATATTTCATCTTTTTTTTTTATTGGGCAGTAGTGACGGCTTGTAAAAATTAACTGATTTCGTTCAGAAAACTGAGATCTCACAAATTTTACTGCCAATATTTGAGGGCAAAAATGTAAAAATTAAGTAGAAAGTTATTTTTTCAAGTAGTTTAATCGGGTCGTAATAATTAATTAAGAAAAAAGACGGTTTTTATTTTTGTTTTTCTTTTTTTTTGTGTTACTTATTTGCTTTTGTTAATACTGTGCGAAGACACCAGAATTCAAAATAACAAAGCGATCTTTTAGGAAATTATACAGTGCTTCCAAATAATTGAGTGAAATACCACTCAAGGTCAACTTAATATTATGAATCAGGTCTTCCTTTACATCGGATCGCTTTCCTTTTTTTATATAGATAGATATTATTTAAAGGTGTAATGTATATTGTGGCATCAGGAAGTGAACATTTTGACTCGTAATAAATGATTTGATGACTCAAGCACTGCGGATTGGTTGGTTCAAAAATATAGTTGATCTCCGGAGACACTGTTTGTAGCTGCATATTTCCTTTGATATTTTTAACAACCAAGTCGATCGTGTCACAATAGGATATTGCTCCTCAAATTATAACGTTTTCTTTTCTTCGGTGATGACGGTTCAGAAATCTCTCATTTTTTTGTAGATCACGTAGGTTAATAGTTGATTCTCAGCAAACTGACACTTTTATGTCCTTCGGCGATTTAAGGTACTTACCAAGTATTAGAACTTTAATGTGAGTCTGGCTTACTCATTGCGTTATCATTTTTTTATTTAAGAATGGGCAATGTGTCATAAACACTGTGGCAACATTTTATATATCTTACGCCCAATTTCTTCTTATAAGTACTAAGTACTACTCCTACTTAATACCCAGGTACCTATTTACTAGCTCTGGTACTCGGTTCTTACGAAGAGTTAATATCTGAGCATTTTATGACATAACTAGGAACAGATCGCGTTCGCGTATTCCATAACTCTACATCAACAAAGACATCGAGCGATCTTTTAAATACTAAAGTTTGCTTCGGAGAAAAAAAACTATCACAACAGTCAACAGTTAGCCCGTGACTACGACAAGTGAAACCTTGTCGAAACGCCGGGATAACAATTCCAATTTTTAAATACAAAATAACGAACACGGTAAGTCGGTTAAGAAAATTAAATAATTCATATTTCACCCTCAAAAACTACATACATTTTATACATATGCAACATATACCGTCTCAAAATGACCAAAAATTGAAATGAAAAATATCAATTAAATTAGCAAAAAAAACCCACTCATTACCTTTTTCTAAGAGGATATAAAATTTATTTTTAAAACTAACAGCCAAGAATCTACATTGATCAATATCATAACATAAATTTCTCTGATTCAAGTAATAACGCCACTAGAGTCCTAAGTAAAACTCAGTACCAATATGTCAAGACTAGGGCCTAATGAAAACGGTGCGCTGATTTGAATACTAGCAGTTATAACCTGGTACAAGCTGATTTAAAGAAGCTAGTTAGTGCCGAGTCTAACTAATCACCAACTTACAAACCTAGGGCTTATACTATCCAGCAAAAATTGTCAGTACATGGACTATTGGACGTTTTGCCTGTCAGACTGGTTGTATTGACTTGCATACATCTATCTCAAGTAATAAGATTTGACAGGGTTTCCGTTCTTTGCATTATAAATCGGAGAATAATGTATATATGGTTACTATTGTCTAATTAAAGCATATTAAACAAAAAAAAACAACCAATTAATCTTTTTTCACCACACCACACCTTTTCTTATACATAATATGATGCCTGTAAATGTTTCGAAACTTTGCGTAAATTCTTTTTTCCGAAGTAAAAAAAAATCATTTCATTTTAACGGCCTATTAAGAAATAAATTGAATAAAAAGAGGAAAAACAAAGCGACAAATCTTTGGTACTCAACTCTATAAGTTTTGTTCTCAAAAGCTTCAAACCCGAAAGCTCTTCAATAAAAACAACTGAAAAAGTAACTCTAATGATAATTTAATTTTAATTTAATATGTGTACTATGTATTATATTGCTTCTAATTGGCAAAGGCAACTCCGTTGGAATGTAATTCGCAATTTTTCAAATAATTACAAAAACTACTTTTGTAGGCAGTATACACAGGCACCACTGTTTTGAACAAAGTTGGCCCATAATCCAGACATGTATTAAAATTTTATGTTGAAGAGAGTATATACCTTGTTTGAAAAAATGAGTTGATAGTTGTTACCGATATGAGTACTTATTTCAGTACTATTACCGGTAGTAACATCAGCACTTTAAAGCACTCTTAAACAGTTGGCTGTTAAAGTATTGACATGATACCTACCTACTAAGTAATAACATGAAATCAATGTGATGATACTAATTAACACTGGGCTTATTTTATTTAAAACTTCTAACTTGTGGTCATAAATTCTTAACTCTGTAATTAAAGATAGGGAAGATAGAGGGAGGGCAGTTATTATTTTTGTAGCGAATTAAAAAAAAATAACCACCGGTTAATGCCAACAAATTTGGCTGGTCCCATGGCGGTCGATTTAGGCGACTTCGACTGTATATTTTACCCCTTGACGTTTGAAAAATTTTATCATTTGTATACACCCACACATGTCAACAGTACCTATCTGTTGTCAGAAGTCCACTCGACAATATTATATTTTTAATTTGTTTTGTATGCCGACGCACGTGCGAACTGTTTAAATTTATTGAAAAATAAAAATATTAAAAATAAAGCGACAAATAATATTAGTGGGTGAACAAGTGGTTAATTAATTTTTGTTTATGTTTTGTAGTCGTCATCAGATGATGAATAAGATATTTATTTTGTATGTAAAAACAAAAACCACTTTGTCTAGAAATATCTATGTTTTTGCATTTGTTAAAGAAAATTCAAAATCTCAGGTAACAGGAAACTACTTAATTTATTATCAAATTTTAAATATTAACGTTTAATTATTGTAAATTTGATCGGAAATCATCACATATAAGGCTGAGTAAGTTAGCAAGTTATTTTTTTTTAATGTAGGTACATAGGTGGGTATTGTTTACTGAATGTGACAAACTGCCAGAATGTCTGGAATGAGCTATTGAATAGCCGTTTCGATGTGTTTTTATTTATCAAAAGTAATTTTTGATGTTGAGGGCAAACATTTAATATAGTTATACCAAGCTCAAATCGCTACATCTTCTTTCTTTGAATTTAAGAATTTAATTCTCTATAAGCGTAGGTAGGTACAAAATTATTTATGTATTACTTACTTCACTTTCACTTTTGAAAAGAAGAATAAACTTTAAGAGCAAATTAAAATTTTAATCATCTCATTAATAATACTTTAGCTATGTGCACTGTGGTGAACCCAATTTTATAAACAGACTAAATTTTATCTACTCACAGAAAAAAATATTGCAGTTCGCAACAGATGTTATTTTAATGGTAACCATGTTTGTAGAGTAATAATAGAATACCTGCCAAGGTTGATTTCTAATCACATTTATTTGCAATTTTCGCGCGTAAATTGAATTTGAAAATCAATTTAAATATACCTACATAATTTTTCATTTTTTTTTAAACTAACTGAAAATAAATTAACCATAGCGTTAACCAAGTTTAAAATTGAATCAAATTTTTAACTCGCAAGTCGCAAGCTTTAACAAGATATTATTCCAGCAGGAAAACTAAATAGGTAGGTATAAAATCTGTCTTTGGAAATTCTAGTACCTACCTACGCTGGTTTTTCTTCGTAATAACCTTGCAATTGAAATTAAAAAAAAATCTAAAACTCAAATCGCAAGAAGTAAAATTGAACAGCAAAAAGCAGAACACAAGTTTAATAACTCCGAACAGCAATAGTGCTCAATGCAAGTATCAGGTAGGTACATAGTATACATATCCATCTATTTATCTATTAAGAGCAAACTATAAAAGTCAACTTTGGTGATGAATTTATAAACCAAACTCAAACAAGCTCCCCGTCATGTGCAAATCTACCTACAAACACAGTCTTCGATCTGTCCTTTCATTTCCCTTGCTGCTCAGACGCACAAAACTTCTTGTATAGGCTGTGAGATGAGAAGTCTGAGAGGAGGCAACGCGGTGGTGAAAGGCAGGCAATCTGGCAGGCAGTCAGGTGAATACGAAGCAAGTGAGTTACGTTACACATCAAGCAGATACAAATCGAGCAGCAGCAGATAAAGGCCCCCAGGGGGTGGTAGAGAATTTGTGTGTGTACATAATTCAGAGATACCCTACAACCCACATTCAACAATTCAAAAAAAAAAAGCGTGAAACCCGGAGTACAAATAATAGGGTAAGAATCAGTCGGCTGTGCGGATAAATTTGGACAACTTACCTTTCTGTGTTATTCTTCAAAGATTTTGTTTGAGTCTGAAGTTTCTTCTAATCAATCAACAGCAACAACAGCAAGTGAAAACCACCACCAAGCACCAGCACCAACACCAGAAGAGAACGGAGTGTACCTTTCAATCGAAAATAAAACCCGAACCGAATCGAACCAAACTAGGAAACTTGCTTTCAGCAGCAGCACGGAGCTCGAAAGATGCAATTTATTCTGTGACACTTAGGACGCACGGTGTACACGCACAGGGACACCTTTAACGCGATAACGAGTCTATCCGTCCGGCCAACTCTGCCAACATGGAAAATCAAAAATGGAAAACTCGCAACTCGTAAAAGACGCAAAGAGGCGACACAGCAGGCTATAGCACAGAGATTTCGTTTCGACAGCCAAATCCAATTTTTTTGCTTATTTAATTCCAAACCCCGTCGTTGGAGTCGTCGTTCGTCGATGTAGTCGGTTTGTCGTCGTCGTGCTCGGCGATGATGATGATAACTGGAAAATTCATGTATCGATTAAGCCAGGAGAAGCAAAAGAGGAATACCTATTTTGAAAAACCTCGATCCGGGGGAGTCAGTCACGCGGCGACAAGAGTGATAGTTGGTTTCTTTTTGGGGGGGTTGGGCGAATTCAATTTCAATTCTTTTTTTTTAAATTTTTTTTTACTTT
The DNA here is from genome assembly GCA_946251815.1 of Dasysyrphus albostriatus. NCBI lineage: Eukaryota > Metazoa > Arthropoda > Insecta > Diptera > Syrphidae > Dasysyrphus > Dasysyrphus albostriatus. Next base: position 58,792,554 of record OX276337.1, on the reverse strand, counting down.
TTTGAGACTGAGACTGCAGTAGGCAGGAGCAGGAGCAGCAGTAGGATGATATAACTTTTTATCGATTCACAGGAAACGAGGATCTGTCCGATTGTGATTTTTGCTTTTTTTGTTTGTTGATACAAATGAATGTAATAGAGATTTTTCGAATCAAGAGTTTGATTAAATTTTATTGATCAAGTGATTTATGATTTTTTCTTTGAGAAATTTAATTAATTTTTTTCACTTTCACAAAAAATACGAACGTGAAGTACAAATGCGGCCGCTCTCTCGCTCGGTATCTCTACAATAAAACAACATGGCGCCCCAGATGATAATTTTCCCATCATATGTGTGGAAAAAAGGGGGATGTCAAAAAATCTTGTTGGAAATGGGAAATTTTTTGTGTTTTTATTGGAAATTAAGTTGGGTACACTGATTGGATGACAGCAGTACTTGGTTTGAGAGGCTATGGTGTTACTGTGGTTTGTGTATTAGATGGTTGTATTTGCTTAAACCTTATGGTACGCTTACATACATGCATTTAATTTGGCCTGGTGCCCAACGGACTCATGTTCTGGCTTTGGTCACAGTGAAATCACGAAAGTGCGTGTAATGATGCGGAAGAAGCAAATCCTCCTTCCTGTTTTGCTTTCATCTCCAATTATCCAATTATATGACCAACTCAATTAATGGTCCTGAGTAGTTACTCCATACAGCATCGTAGTGGCTGGCGAATTTGTTTTTGACATTGACCTACCTAATAAGTCAATGGTTTTGATGTTGAAAATCTTCAAATATTCTTCAATCTTCATTCTGCGAAATTTGATATCTTGTTGGGAGATTTCAACTTTGTTCATCAATTGCTTAGCATGGACAGCTTCTATAAAATCAAAAACAAAAGCACTCACTTTACTGTGGTGTATTTTTTTCTGCAATATGGTTGGGGCATAGCAAAAGTGTAAAAGAGTAAAACTCTGACATTCAGTATATTTTATTGTTGTAGGGTAACCAAATGTTATTCTTTTATACTTTTGCAATTTTACAAGACCAACATTGCCTACGATCTGCGAATGCGAATAAATTTGTTTAAGCAATTCAAAACTCAAATATCAATCCATTCTTTGCTGCAGCAGATCCAATAGATACAACCAATTGATACGTACAACAAAGCAGAGAATGCAAATTTGCTCGCATTTAATATTTCTTTACATCCAGAAATAACTAATGTGAAAGAAATTTCAAAATTCACGACTATATGCTTAGCAGTTTGCTATTCACAGCTTTAATGCAAGGCACTAACAGCGTTCGTTTCAGGAGCAATAAGATTGACTGCATTTCAAAGACAGAATTGAAAAATTAATTGTGGTTTTAATTGAGTTGAATTATAATTTTTTTTTCGTAAGAACAAAAAGTATTTTTTAGTACAACAGATACTGCGATTTGCGGCATGACTGGCATTGACCTATTATATATGGACTGCCAGGAGCCAACTTCACGACAGTTCATCTTCAACAACTAAGCGCCAGCAGCGCTGGTTGGAGCAAAACAGAAAAATGGTGTAACATTTGACAATTTGGTTTGACGGTTGTTGTTTATTTTTATTAACAATAGTTTAAAAATCCACATCTTTTGTTTTTCAAATTAATCATTTAATTTAAGCGTTTTCCATTTTCATAAAATTGGAAAAACTAAACAATTGACCTTAATGGATCTGCACGACCAACATCCAATGGACTTACCCCATTTTCATTGCAGTAAGAGGACGCAAATTAGTTTATCATTCATCTGGAGTTTGTACAGATTAAATAAACAAAAACATATAAAACTTATTGGAATTTATTTTCAGGATGTCGACTTGCGTATTCTTGTTCACAACGAATACGGCAAAGGATTCATGAAGAAACGAAGCTTCTTTGACAAGGCTTTTTCGTTAAGGACGAATCGAAATGGTACCATGTACCCATGTACAATTGAATCAAGTGCGTGGGTTAAGGCTATAGAAAGTGGACAAAGCTCGGTAAATACTTTTGAAAACTTCCATTTGAAAATAAAATTTATTTGATAATAATTTGTAATATAATTCTAGAATAAAGAATGCGTTGATTGATTACTTAACGCGTGTAACCGCCATCAATTGGGTTATTAAGATGCTATGCCCAGCCGTCTTATCGATAGGCATTTGTTTCGTTTATATGTGGTCTCAAAGTACCTTGAATTGGATTCTCCATTTTTAAATGTTGTTCTCAGTGAACTTTGGTGAATGTCTACTAATCAACCCCCAATCTTAGGTGTCTGTCCGTGGGGGGGGGGGCCACGGACAGACACCTAAGATGGATCTGAAGAAACATCCAAATTGTATTAGTGCTGGTGGTGGTTTTGGTCCTGTTGCAGATGATGATTATTGTGTCCACATTTCAGCCAAGAAGAGCTGCGCAACAACGGTAAGTTTGTGGTAGAATAAAAAAAGTAAATTATTATAAATTTTCATTATTATGTTCCATGGAGTGCACACAAATTTGGTGAAAATATTCGCAAAGCTCTTTCTTATATGCGTATGATGTTCATGTTCAAACAACACCTTAAGGATAATCCAAAAAAATCAAATGGAGCTATTAAAAATTGGGAGGAATTACAAGCCGATCATATTAAAAACACATTGTTTATGTTTAAACTTACCATTTAGTTTAAAGATTTAAAGTTAGTTTTATAAATACACATGCTTTTCGAAAGAAACAAGGAAAAAACTTTTATCACCAATGAAAAGAAAGGCAAAAGTCTTACTCATCTTTTTTGAGATTCTCTACACTATTGGTAAATGTTTAAAATTTGTACTTGTTATTCTTCCCCAAAAACACTTTTTTGGTGTAGTGAGTGAGAGTGCATTTTAGTAAGAGTAAGAAAAATACAACTGAAACTTCTCAAGGAGAATGATTAACTTGTGGATTAAATGGATCTGCACGACCAAACTCTTCCGTGAGCAACTTGCTCTGCTCGCAGACAATTTGAGTTCCAAATCATGCCACAGATGTTAAATTACTTTAAAGACGACAATATTGATCGTAGTGTCCTGGCTGTGTATACTTGTAAGGATATACATACGTCAGCCATCCACCAAATATGTATGTCAAGAATTCATAATGAGACAAGATATCATTTCTGATGAGAATAAATAATTATATCCTCGGATGGCGACACGGAAAAAGGCGCCAACAAGAGATTGCTCGAAGAGTCTACCTTGGAAGGCGCAGAGCCCAATAAGTCAAACAAATTGGGAGGTGGTGGAAAGAAAGATCGTAAGCGTGGGCAGAATAAGGTAAATATGATAAATCGAATATTCCAAGAAAATGAAATATTTAGCCAGGAACCCATTTTCAGCATCGTCCCATTTACAAGGAAGACCGAACTTTGTACTTGTGTCACTCTTTGGTAAATGGTCCTTCCGACGATAAGTGTACCTATCCAAATTGCCGCTATGTTCATGATCTAGTTAAGTATATGGAAGCCAAACCTAAAGACATTGGAGGCACTTGCCAAATCTACAATATCAAGGGATTCTGTGCTAGAGGTGTAACCTGTAAAATAAAATAATCTCACCACCTTATTCAAATTTATTCTATTCAATGAACTATAAATCCAATTCTATTTCCATGGTTTCTTTCTAGTTGCATGGACGCTCAAGAGAACAAAGGTATACAAAAAATGCCAACTGGGAGTATATTGAAAAATGTGCAGCGAAGGCCAAACACATGGCTGTCATAGGCAATGGTGACATTCTGAGCTTTGAAGATTATAACGAGAAATTGGTAAATTCCTTGAATTCCTTCTCCATTTACCCATATAAATATTTATTTTTTTCAAGAAACTTGCTCCACACGTTTCCTCAGTGATGATTGGGCGAGGTGCCCTCATAAAACCTTGGATCTTTAAAGAAATTAAAGAACAAAAAACTTGGGATCCCACCAGCACCGAACGTATGGATCTACTTTAGAAATATGTTTACTATGGTCTGGAACATTGGGGCTCTGATACCAAAGGCATCGAGAATACTCGTCGATTTCTTCTTGAATGGCAATCATTTCTCTACCGTTATATCCCAGCGGGTGTTCTTGAGCATCCACCACAAAAAATCAACCAAAGACCCCAAAAATACCGAGGCCGTGATGAAATGGAAACACTATTGTGTTCCCCGAATTCCTCTGATTGGATTAAAATCAGTGAAATGCTTCTCGGTCCTGTTCCCGATAATTTCACATTTTTACTAAAACACAAAGCGAATTCTTATTAAATAAATCTATAAAAAAAAACAACAACAAAACATATAACTAAAAAAAAAATTATTTATTGAGGTAACTTAGCACTTCCTCGACATCTTTCTTCGAACCCCAGAAAATCGGTTGTCTCTGGTGAATCTGCGTTGGAACTACGTCTAGTATATTAATTTTACCGTTGCTTGCCAACCCACCAGCTTGAGTTATCAGGTAAGCCATCGGATTGCATTCATAAAGCAGACGGAGTTTGCCATTTGGAGAGCTTTTAGTGGTGGGGTAGAGGAAGATACCACCATACTTGATGGTTCTATGGACATCGGCTACCATACTGCCTACATATCGAGCTCCATAAGGGGTTCCTTTGCTTGGATCTTTTTTCGCCTCAACATAATCACGAACACCTTGCTCCCAAGTTGAACTGTACCCTTCATTAACGGAGTAAATCTTGCCTTTTTCTGGAACCTTCATATTTGCTTCAGTAAGGATGAACTCTCCAATTGCTGGATCGTATGTGAAGCAGTTAACTCCATTGCCCAAACTGAGAACAATCGCAGTAGCTGATCCGTAAAGAGCATAGCCAGCAGCAACAATTTAATCCCCGGCTGAAGAGCATCGTCGATAGTAGGTGCACCTTCGCTTTGCTTCCGAAAAATAGCAAATATAGAACCAATCGATACTAAACAGTCGATATTCGATGAACCATCCAGTGGATCAAATGTCACAATGTATTTGCCTTGTTTTTCAGTCTCAACTTCTATAACATTCTCATTTTCCTCGGATACCATCAGGCAGGTGGTGTAGGAGGCTTTTAACATATTGATAAACAATTCGTTGGACAAGACATCGAGTTTTTTTTGTTCTTCACCCTGAACATTAACATCTCCAGCGATTCCATGAAGTTTGGCAATACCTGCTTTACGAACAGCCGAAGCAATTGCTTTTATTGAAGTTTGAATACAATTAAGCAATTGGGAGAGGTCACCGGTGGCGTTTTTAAATTTTCTCTGCTCCTTCAAAGCAAATCGTGTAAGAGTCATGCAATTGGAATCAAATACGGGTCCTTGTTGAGACATTTTATCGTCTACGGAAAACAAATTTTACATGAAATTATCAAAAAGTTTAAAATATTATTTTTAGTAAGAACACTTAAAAAAATTTAAAATTTAGACAAATGCAATTCTCAAATTAAAATTTTAGTTTTTATAGCGATAGTTTGTGATAGAGGTGATAGGATTTATGGAGTCAGGTAGATTTAGTTAAAAAAAGAAATAAAAAAGTAAGTCACATTTAAGAGACAATAAAAATAGTGAAAAGGCTCAAATGGGAAGAGACAGACATTTAAAAACTTAAAGAGAGCAAAGGGACCGACATTTATCACTTACTGGTAGTTGAATTTGCCATCACGTTGCTATTGTTATAACCCAACTCTATTAAAAAGCGAATAATAATTTACTGTTAATTTTTAATCAAGAATTTATTTAATTTAATAAACTAAAAAATACATATAATCTATAACAAACTGAAGCAATTTGTAATTGAATAAAAAAAAATAAATAAAAAATATCTAATAAACGTCAGACGTCAAAGAAAAAAGTTGAATAAAATAACAGATGGCCTTAGTTTTTATATTAAAAAATCTTGTCTAAGCCAAAAGTGGCAAGAGATGGCATTAATAATAATAACTCTTTTTGCCACTTTGCTCCAACAAGCAGCTATGTTGATAAAAAGATTTGAACACCTTTTAATACAGCTTTTGTATGGAAATGAAACTCGACTAGCAGTCCATATATAGTATGTCAATGATGACTGGAGTTAAGGCCCTCCCAAACCAACGCGAATCCGCAGCGACGACGAATTTTTGTTGTTGTTTAGCGTTGTGTATTTGTCATATTTTTTACCATTGTGAATGATTCGATGTGAATCGCTCCGCATTCGCGTTGGTTTGGGAGAGCCTTTATAATCTGCCGTCTACGGTCTACCCCTGAATGCAAAATGAAATGACAGTATTAAAGATGGAAGAGGGCAGAGATAGGAATCGGACTGGAATGATTGTTTCATGTAAATATTTCACCCGATTTGGGGAAAAATCGTACTGGAAAAATCGTGTCGTTTTGTCCTGTGTCGTTTTCGTTTGGACGTTCGGCGAACTCCTTTTCCACTCCTTATTGATTCCTACTACTCCAAAAGCCTTCGATTATTGGCTGTTCCGAGAAATGTTTTCTCAGTCTTTTTCTGTTCCCGAATTCAAAAAAGAAGAAGATTTTGCACTTACGCATACATATACAGTTTTTCGTTGGACTACTTGTCAAAAGTGATGAATGCTTGAAGAAGCCAATTTGTTTTCATATTGATTGGATTCAAAAAGGAGTAGAACATTCCGAAAATTCAATCGAAAACGACATTGAACGCGGCCATTAAAAGAAGCTCCGAAGAAACTATTTTCTTGGCATCACTAACGCAACAATTCAGCTAATGAATTCAGCTTTCGTTGCCAAACACCTGTCAAAATTACCACCAGCGGTTTTTCAGACGAAAAAATTCGCCTTTGTCGCTTGTGTCACTTTCACTACGTCCTCCAGAAGTAAATATGAAAAGGCATCGATACTTTTTTTGTTAATTATTATTAATTAAGTGAGCTAATTTCTTTTCGAACAAAAAACCCTACAAAAACAAAAATACAAAACCTTCACACAACATATCCCCTCCAAGACATAAAAAATACGAAAACAAAATGGGCAACTACGATAGGAAGAAGAGCACACCCTGCACCGATTGCATGCGTTGCCTAAAGTGGATTCCTGTAATATTTATAGTGGCGATCATCGTCTGGTCGTACTACGCCTATGTTGTCCAACTATGCCTACGTATGTGATCATCTATCTTACAGATCCTCCTAATTCAAGTGACCATCCATTCAATCATTTTGTTGTCAACACTTTTTCTTTTTCAGTTTCAATCGATAGCACTGTGCAGAAGATTATTTTCATTGCATTGTATCATATTGTTTGTCTGCTCTTCTTCTGGTCCTACTGGAATACGATTTTCACTCCTGTTGGCACAGTTCCTCATAAAGTGAGTATGAAACTAAAATAATTTATTATTAATCTAAGAGATAGCCTTTGTTATCTTTCCTAAGATTGTATTCGATGTGGTCATGAATCACACATTATCGAGAATCATGAGAACCTTATGTATGTTCACTAATTGCAATGTTTTTATTTCATTCCCTCGATAAGATTAAGGGTATTTTAACATCGAAACTTAATTTTGACGTTGGTCCGTGTTTATTTTGTATATTTTTCTTTTTTGATTACAGCCCTTCGTTTGTTTGATTATTATTTTATTTATAATTCTATTGAAGAAGATTACTTTGTGATATCTGAAACCACATTTTTGGTAGATGAGCGTGTAGGACAACAATATTTTGCCATATTGAATTCCACTTCATAAGCCATTGCATTGTTTTAGTAATTGATCATTGATATACCAAGTGTATACATACAATACAAATATTGAATATAAAAATTATGAGCACTGATATGGAGGTTAAATGAAAGCTTGATAAAACCATTTGGAAAGAATTTGTATAGTCCATAAAATACATACAATACACGAACTAACGCAAAAAAACAATTTTTTTTTATTGTGGGTAGGTGAACATTCCTTAGAAGCTGCGCTTGCTGCTCTTGGAAGTGTGCGATTTTTATGCACTAGGTTAGGTTTAAGTGATTAGCAGCAAAATAGCACATAGTCAAATGGATTTAAAATATTGAATTTAATTGCGGATTAAACGAGTGAATTATGTGAAATTGGATTTAGTTTTCGAATGCAAATTACTTCAAATCTGGATTTAATATTTGGGTCAAAGGAGTGAATAATATGAGCATAAGACAAAAAGATCATTTTGAACAAATATTAACTAAATTCGAACTAAATTTTATAAAAGAAGTTTAAGTATTTTTTTTAATTTAGTTGCAAGTTTTGTGAAAAAAGAAAGTACCTATCAATTTTGAATAAAAAAAAAGTTTTTTGTAAGCTTTTGGAGATATTTTAGAAAAGGTTTTCTCAAAAACGGGACGTGCTAGAGCAATTCTGAGACCATCGAATTCACCGTGCCAAATCCACTAGAAAAGTATATTGTGGTTTATATAGCAGAAACAGATACAAATTAAAACTTAAGCAGGTAATCAACATTTTACCATGATTTAGAAAAATGAGTTTTTTAGCACGACGACTCGGCGCCAAACTAAATTTTCTTAATAAAATATTTCAAAAAGCAGCTTTACATAAAATTGGACTCGCTTAATATAAAAATAACCATCAACATTTTCTAAAACGTACCGTTTTAAAGTTATGACATTTTTACAAATCTACTTTTTTTTATTATAAATAAATTGACATGAGATAGTTATGACGTCCTAAATGTTTATTTATTTTTTTTAAACGTCACGTGGTGGGTACCCACATTATTTGGTAATTAATTCAATAAGCAATTCAACTTAGCTTAAATTATTCATGTTAGAAAAACCTTGTCACACAGTGTTATTATAAGGCTAGAATGGTGACAACACTGATAAATTAAAGTGGTCTGGTTCATTTTCAGTGGTCTGAAAATGAATATTCTTGTCATTTCCAGTTACAACTTTCATCACACCCATTTTTATTGAGTCTGGTGTTTTACCTTTGAACTTTTTGAATTTTTAGTTTTTCTAGATAACCTGCAAGGGAAGAGACGGCTAAAATGGCCATGTCGTATTTCTATATACTGAAACCCTTTTTTATCTATTTTCTGAATTTTGTTTTAGTGGCGTATTCCTGAAAGTGAAATTGATCGATTGTTTCGCGCAGAAAATCAAGAACAACAAAAAAGAGTATTAGAAAATTTTGCTAAGGACCTGCCAGTATCTAATCGGTATGTATTTGATGTATTTCCAATTTATAACTTCAATCATTAATTATTATATATAACTTTATATTTTCAAGCTAAAAATCACTTTTAGCCTGTACAAACTAAAGTTACCATAGTCGTTTTTAATTACTTATATTCCTTTTTCCAAAAGGACCCTTCATGGAGCTGTTAGATTCTGTGAAAAATGTCAAATTATAAAACCAGACAGAGCACATCACTGCAGCGTTTGTGGTACATGTGTTCTAAAAATGGACCACCACTGTCCCTGGGTTAACAATTGTGTGAACTTTAAGAACTACAAATTCTTTGTTCTGTTCCTGGGATATGCCTTGCTCTACTGTTTATATGTAGCGCTAACATCTCTAGAGTACTTTATAAAGTTCTGGCGGGTAAGCACTGTATGATTTTCGTATACCATCTTAAGTCCTTCTTATGTTCACTGCATTTTTTTAATTTTTGTTGCAGGGTGAGCTTGACGGTGGAATGGGAAGATTCCATATACTATTCCTATTTTTTGTATCTCTAATGTTTGCGATAAGCTTAGTCAGTTTATTTGGCTATCATATATATTTAGTTCTAGTCAACAGAACAACTTTAGGTAAAACAATATCGCGCTGACGCTTTATTTGAAAGGGATTTTTATTTATATTGTTTTTTGTTGTCTATTTCGATTTTTTAGAAGCATTTAGGGCACCTGTATTTCGTATAGGTGGACCTGATAAAAATGGATTTAATTTAGGAAAATATGCTAATTTCCAAGAGGTCTTTGGCGATAACTGGAAGCTCTGGTTGATTCCAGTTTATACTAGGTAAGATTTTTTAGTTATTTTTTTGCACCTATTCGTTTTTAATAACACATGTGTTTTACGCCTCTGTTATTTATACCTGACAAAACAGAAAAACAAACCACAAACAAAAATGCCTTCACCTGATATTTTGGCATATTTGGCAAATTAAAAACATTCAGATTCTATGTGTATATAAGTTAAAATTTACTAACAATTTTGTGTGTTTGAACATTTATCAAACTTTTTTGGAGAACCATTTAATTTCATTTGAATGAAAAATTTGTTGAACTCATTAATTTTTTGTGGAGGTGTTATAGATTAAACCAGTCATGGGTGGTATGTATTTATGGTTTTTATTTCATGTTTACTATAAAAATGGTTTTGAAACCTCATAAATGTGGTGGCACAATTAAAATGACAACACAAAAATGTAATAAACTAACAACGAATGCATTTTCCTCTTATATTTATTTTAACTGTGATGTCAATAATAGCAAAATTACAAACATACGAACCTAGTACAGTACGTATAGTATATACATTACATACATATATTTTTGTAACTATAAAAATGTCACGAAAAAATGTTTGTGTCCTAAATTAAAATTTAATTGAACCACTTTTCGAAATATTTTTGACGAAATGAAATTAAAATAAAGGTTAGATATAAATGGCTGTCAGTCGTATAAAACAAAAATGAAAAACAAAAATTATAGGTAAATATATAGTAAATATAAAGGTTTAACGAAACTTAGTTATTAGTGCAACATAAGCGCGTATGTGACAATTTACGCAGTGGAAAAAATAGCTAATAAGAAATTTGCTAATCTATTCACATCTTTTAAACCGGTTCAATATGATAAAAAATTGCATACCCGAAAGTAACATCACTATTATTTTCATTTATCGCCATTTAAATTACCCATTGGCTTATCGTTGATTATCTTAAATGAACAACAAAATATTAAGTGTGCTACCATCAAGTCTCATAAGCTGGAGTTAAAACTATTTAACGAGTGCAAACTCGATCATCAGACTCTTAAAGACCCGTTTGCTGATACGAAACCTAAGAATTTACGTTTTACTAAAACGCTTATATTATACTTTTTCATCTGCGTAAACTGTACATAGCTTATGTTCTTAATACTTAAAAATATAAGTTTCGTTTCAGCTTGTTGATCTCTGTCTAATAAACTTTAGTAGAAATCGAATCCTATACCAAGCGCATCAGATGCCGATGTACTACTGGAAGCGATCTTGGCCTTATGTTTAGTCAGCCTATGCCACTTTTATATAAAAAAAAATATTTTTCAGGAACCTCTGGCGATGAAGTGAGAAATCTTTCAAACTGTTGTCACGAAAAAGCCAGAAAATTATATATTGTGTTCACTCCTAGCTCACACACCATACAAATAGTTGAGAGTGGCAAGTCACTAAAACTGATTCTTCAAAAGCTCTTGTTTACTGAGAACCAGTTATCTGGTTTCGGCAGCTGGCTAATTAGCAGGTTTCAGTCGGCATTTGTGAAAGCTTCCGGTGTTCCGGTCGTATGATAAGTGTGAAATATGGAATAAACTAAACATCCGCGATCACTCATGATGCATATTCTTGGTAATTTTTGTTTTTATTCCGCCATCCACTATGATTCATGAATTACATTCCTCAGTTTTGCTTAAGCATTGAAGGTAGTAGTGAAGAGAGTTGATGGTGTAATGGGATGTGAGTTGGAGTAACACCATGGATGCCTGAGTTCTAACCCGAGTTCAGCCAATTTGAACAAAAATATGTTTCCAGCGTACTGCCTCTTGCGAGGGAGTGATAAATACTTGTAAATCTCTTGTTATAATGAAATACCGTTTATCTTAGTCGCTTAAATTCTGCAAACAATCGTGATTCGACTCCGTTCCTTTCGACTAACAATCACACAGGCAGGGTGGAGAGGATGAGTCGATAGACCACAGTTTTGCACGTGCCGTTGCACTGCTTTTTACAGATGTTGGTTGGTTGGCAATATATTTTTGGTGTCTCTTCAAAGAAGCTCTATGAATTTTCCATGCAAAACACCGAATGTAGTTTACATGGTTTATCTGACTTTGAATGAAAAAAGACTTTTGGCTTTGATTATCTTTATTTTATTTTTATTTGATATCTCAGCAAATAATGACGTCATACAAAATTCAAGCACAGTTTTAGAAATTTGTGTAAGATTTTCATATGATTTTTTTAAGATTTTGTAGAAATAATTTTTTTTTACTCTTCACCGCTAGTTCAAAAAAAAGTGCTAAGCAACGACTTTCTGTGGGCTTTCGATTATTTTCTAATTTTGATTGCATTACTTGCTTTGGTATGCAGATTTATAGACTTTTACAGCATCAATATTTCTGTAAATTTGCAAATTGATTGCCGAACTGTTTTTCTTCAACAAATTGTCAAAGTCTAACAAACCAATTAAAGGAACAAAATGTGTTACTCCTATACATTGCGTAGTCGTCATCAAAATGAATAAAAACAACAATTTCTTCGACTTTTTCGCAGGTTCGCATTGGTTAGATACTTTTTTGACTTGAAATGTAGAAAAAAGTAAATTGTTTGCGAACAAATCTCAAAACCATAAAGCTGTATAATGAGTTTTGCACTAACACCTGAAAAAAATGTTGTTCCTTTAATTTTGTTGACTTGTGTAAATTTCGGGAGTGAAAAATTGAAAGTGCTACGTTTAGGTAGAAAAAAAAGTTTTTTATCTTAAACTGGATCCGGGAAGTGTCGGATATTAGAACTTGAATCTAGTTCTTTTTCCGATGTGTTAATATCGAAAAATTTTGAGAGCTAAGAAGTTAACACTTTCATTAAGTTCTAGTAGTGTCATCATTCTTACTTTGTGAAAATCTTATTTTATATGTATGTAAAATGTTTAAACCTTACTAAATCCAAATTATTAAGTTGTAGACTACTAGAACCTTGTATTTAAACAACGACCCAATCATTTCAATATTAATTTTCAAAATACTATAACAAAAATTGTACATGTGAGCTTTGGTTATACCTTTTTAATCCTGCCTACAAAAAATTACTATTTTCTGCCTCTGTAACACAAATGTTTATATTCTTTTCTTTGATTTATTTTTAATGAGTTCAACTAATTTTTTTTTACCAGAACACGTTTTCCCTATGCTAAAACTATTAGGTTTTCTCTGAAGCCCCAAGTACGTACTAAGCATATAAAAACACCCGTGTTTATTTTATTAAAAGAAAAAAACTAACAAACATCAAAGTTTTATTTAATACACTCATTATTTTCAACAAAAAACAAATACCAACATTTTGTTTCTAGTTTGGGTGATGGTTTAATATACCCAACACAAGGCCACCATCAGAGTTCCTCATACGAATCCATGGGAGACACCCAGACAAGGTTAGACCAACCAACTGATACATTTTTAAATCAACCGATAGACAATTTGCCATCATTAAATAATGCGTATGGCAATGCGAATGCGAATGCCAATGCTAGCTTATCATCAACAAACGCTGCCAATATCGCTAATGGTAATGTTATCATAGATATGAAGAGTAGTAATTATAGCGATCACACTGATTCCCATGTTTTTGTTGTGAATGGATTTGATGATGCTAGCGTATTGAATAGAAATCAATTGACAAATTTAGATGAGAAAATTGAGCCAACGACAATGGCTGCGCCGTTAACGGTAACAATAATGACACCAGCGGCTGTGGCAGACGAACAAAATTGTGCTAGCATTATTAATATTTGATTGAACCTGATTTATAAACCATCATTGATGTTTGATTGTTTATTAGTTCACGTTTTTGAAATAAGTTTACTTATTGTTTTTTTTACAACGATATAATTATTTAATTTTTTTTTACAAATAAATATTGTATTATATTATATATACATATATAAAATATTTTTGATATGTTAAAATATATTTTTTGGGTATTTTTGTATTTTTATTTTCTTTTTTTCAATGTTCAATTATTGTTCTGTAAAAAACGAAAATACAGTGCATAATGCATTTGGTTGTTGTAGAAATAGAGTTATATTTAATTAGCATTCTACTTTTTATACTTTCACATTTTTTTTGTAGCTTTAAGATTGTTCTTAACCCTTTGATATAAGCCATTAATGCTAACATACTTAAGTGCCTTCATCTTATTATTTAAACAAAACTAAAATCGAATAAAGAATAATAATTCTTATTTTTTGAAATATGTAATTTTTACATTTATGCATAATGAATGCATTTAAAATGGGTCGGCTTTCGGCAAACCTTTGGCATGGCAGTTCATTTTTGAAGTCGTTTGTTCTTTGCTTTCTCTTATTAATGTTTGTTTTGTGTAAATGTGTGAAGTTTAATTTAAATCTTTTGCTAATCAACACATTTGTTTGTATCTCTTCGCTGTTTAATTATGTTTTAAAAATTGTTCCGATCCCCTTGCAGAAGTTAAGTTGTCTTCCATGTTTATGAGCTAGTGAACGATTCATTAATCTGCAAACATTTTTTTTTTTGCATTTCTACAGTACTTTCAAAAATTTAGATATCCGTACTCCAATTGAAAAATTGTCTACCTTGTTTATTAGTGATTTATATAGCGGGAAACTGCCTTTTACAACTAATACTTTTTCATAAAACGTCACTGCCTTTCCGAGGATGTATAATATCGCCAGTTAATTCTTTTTAACTATTTTATATAGTCCTTTCGATTCTTATGCAGAGCATAGTTGTACCCTTAAATACGCCTTTGTAAGGTCCTGAAAAATCATCAATATGGAATGATCAATTTTTTTGGATTGGATATTAGAAAAAATAAATTATAAATCAGAGTTCAGGTTTTCCATTCACGATGGATATTTTTGGTTAAACTTTACATTTAATGAAGAAAACAACATCTCCTTCAACATTTAATCAAAATAAATACATATCGACCGAAGAATAAAACTTCGTTTAGCAATTTTTTTAACTTCATATTATAATAGTAGAGTATAATTGCCAGGAACTTGCGGTACCATTTGTTTTGAAACTGTATGTGTCTTTTGCCTGTTTTCACTATGTCAAAAGGCGATTGTGGCTTTTGTGATAACAGTATAATCCAAATCTATGAAATTTAATTGAAATAATAGCTATGACTATAACATTTTTAAAAATTCTTTTGTTTGAGAAATTCCACACAAAATGACAGTAACAATCAGAAGTTTTCTATTTTCTATTTGATACGAATTTTGGATAATTTTTCTAGAAGCTTGAATGTGCAACAATAAACCATGATAAAATATAAATTCGGTAATTAACTCCTTGATATTTTGGAATATTGTGTTCTATTTAAAATTCGCACCAAAACAAAAGCTTTTGGCATTCGGGGTCGATGTATATTAACCGCAAAAATTAGTCGAATTTGAATAGGTTCATTGCACAATAATTAAAGTTAACGTCAAACTAGTTAGTTAATCGACATTTCTTGTTTGACAATCGATAGTTGGAAACTTTTTTAACAAATGGATTTTAAAAATGGGTGCGGAAAGCCCTTTATTGAGGAAGAAAAAGGGTAATTCAAAATGTGCACTGAATTGTTTTCAAAGGACCAGGATATCGCAGGAAAAATATGGAAGAAGCCAACAGATAGTAAAAAATAATTTGCTAAATGAGTCTGGCTGTGAGAAAATAATAAAAGGAGATTATTACACAGGGACAACGAAAGGGGGTAGATAGCCAACATCAGAGGGTCACACAACGCTCACCACTTGGACATAGTTTCAACAAAACCAGCATCTAGACTAAGAGCGGACAGCAGATTTTGGGTGTGAATGATAGCAAAAAAAGAAGCATAGGCGCCAAAAGCTTCATTAAAAGCTATTCAAAAAATAGAAGCCTTGCAGTCCACAAATGAGGCCTTTAATGGTTAAACCCTGCATAAAAAAAAATATGATACAACTTCGAGGGTAATCGTGTTAGCCAAAATTGGGTTCCAACAGTCCAACTAAAAGTCAAACATTTATCTTGGTAATAAATTTAATGGTCTCTTTTTTTTGCTGAAGCCAAATTTTTGAAGGTTTTTAATGCACTGACCTAAAACATATTGTTTAATAAGTAAGGTTCTTCAATCGAAAATTGCAAAAAATCTTCAATGCTTGTTGAAAACCCCAGAGTTCATAAATGTAAAGTTACTATACATCACTGCAAAATACAATTACGCATTGTTAAAAATGGCATCGTTTATGCATATTTTGGTAAAATTAGATTTCATTGTGGAGACTTGAGAGCAAATACTTAGGCGTCTAAAAATTTAAACAAATTTGTAACTGGCGTATTTGCCAAAAGAATTGGAACATGAATGAATTTTGCAGCATTGCCGAACTAATACCTTTATAAACTCCATAACAGTTTTTCATTCACGTGGAATGTTATGTATTAATAGATAACAGACGTGCGATATATAAAATTTCGGTTGAACATTTTCGGCTTGTGAATATTGCTTTTTCCCTTTTCCACTCACTGAATGAATTTATTCACTTATTCCCCAAAATTTGTTTCGGGGTTCACTTCATGCTTGTGTAATTAATTTTTGTTTATATGTTTAATAATAATAAAACACTCATAATTTATATTTGCACATAAAAAAAAGTGATAACATTTAAAAAATAAATACAAAATTATTGTTATTTGTAATTTGTTTGCTAGGATACATACGAGTACATACATACGTAGTTCAAATGTTTCGATTTTTTTCGTCGCTACACCGAATGTACAATTTTTTCAAATGATTCAAAATAAATTTTTAAATACTGAATGAATATTGTTGTTTTTGTTTTTTTTTAACTATAGAATTTTGGGTAATTTTTCTTGTGTACTGGAAATTATTTTTATTATTCGGTTATGCTATGTTCACTTGAATCCTTTTAGTTAAATAAGCCGTTGATGTCGAAGGTTATGATTGAAGCATTAAATAAAGATAAATGTTTTTAATTTGCCAAATATAGTACATATAGAAATACAAAATGTATTGCGTGTTTGCATATTCATATTTTAAAAATACTTTTGAATTTAAAGTTTATCAGTCAGGATTTCTTTTAAATAGTAAGGTTATTCATGCAACGTCGTAAGTTTACAAATTGTGCAAAATGATAAGTTTACGCAAAAATTGTATGCACGAACTTTTTGTTCATTTAATTAATTGCCTAACTAAATCAGATTTTTCTTAGTTCAATAAAACTTTATACACCGGAAGACCGCATCACTAGATTTTTTTTTAACATCTGCCGTGTTGGTGATGAAGACGATGGCAATGAATTAATTGACTCACAAATTCACGCAGATTTTGAAGGAAATTGTTCACAGCTCATGAAGTCGAACTTAACTTATGTCGTTTACCATTGATGGTCAAAAATAGTCAAAATTTAAAAAAAATAAGCCTTCTGAAACAATTCTATCGGCACTATAAAACATGTTCTTATATGACTCTAAAGAGAGTAATTTAGCTTCCTAAAGGAAGTTCCTTAAAAAGGAACAAAAACGTGCAATATATGTTTGTTTGGCCCATAAGCATGCTTAAAACCGAAAATGCGACTAAATTCACCCATGCGTTTGGTATATCTCTGAAACAACAAAAAATGTTTTAATATTTGATTTTTGTTTTTTTTTAAGGTTAGTTAGTTTCCTTTAAATTTTTTTAAACAATCCATTTCGATAGAAAACTTAATTTCGAAAAAAAGTTTCAAGTGTAAAATTGTCAAATTCGGCTTAGTTTCGGAGTTATACCAAAAGTAATGAAAAGTGACCAGTGTGACCATTCTCTCAGAAACGCATGGATGAATCTAGTAGCATTTTAGGTTTTAAGCATGCTTATGGGCCAAACAAACATATTCAACAATAAAAACCCCTCATTTTCCGATCTATTCAGTAGACTATTGTACATAAAAGTACATAATGTATCTGTGATGTTTGGTAGAAATATGATAACTCCATTCAAAAATTGGTTTCTTTACGTCCACTTTATACATCAGACTGGAGGTTGGCCGATTTTCTTTAAATTTGAAATATTTATTAACATATTTTTTTTTTAAATTAATCAATCAATCCATTATGTTCCGAATTAATTTGAAGAAAATCGGTCAACCCGTTTAAAGCTCTAGCTCAATGTAAAATTGACGTGGGGACGAAAATTATTTTATGGAGTTATTATGTTTCTTTGATGATTGTTTTGATCAAATTTTAGTAATAATACTTGATGGATTAGGTCCTTAGGCTACGCCACAGATATGTAAATGTTAACTTATTCTGAATAAATGAATTAGTGTTGTATGTAGTGAATAAAATTAAGCATAAGTTGCCGGTTTATTTAATTTTGCTTGAAATTAAACCGTTTAATTAATAATGAATATGCAAACACTTAAACAAAGAAAGATGCAAATAAATACATTAATACTGCACTCCAAGTAAACTTCCTAATTTTTGTTTTTCAAAATATTCATCCAATCATATTTCGCAACCATATATCTAGCTTTGGCGATGGATTTAGTTATCCAATCCGACATTTGGATGAAGATGCCGAGTCACTACTGGGAAGTGAAACACGAATTGATATCGAAGGAGACCTCTACAATGATACCAATTTTCTAGACACGACCATTCAATAGAATTTAATTTATTTTCCAAAGATTGCAGCAATGGAAAACGTAACTTAGTTAAGTTAGTTTTTAAATTAAACAAAAAAAAGGTACTTTTGCAAAACAAAAAGGCAAAATAATACATTATTATATAGAATGTAGGCCTAGGTATATTTATAAAGCAGAGTACAAACTAGAAAAGCAGTTCTAGTTTTAGAGATACAAACAAAAATATATTTACTATAGAAAAGAATAAATACACCAAGTTTATGCTTGAAAACAATTTAGCAGTTGCGTGTGACTGATTTTTTAAGAAAACAAAAAAGAAAACTATTTTTGTTTGCATTATGTTAAAAATCATGTAGATATTTTAAGAATTATTTTAATAAAAAAAAAACATATTTTATAGGTTAAAACAATCGTAGTTGAATTATTGTACATACGAACAAAATTATATTTATATTTTAACCATGCATGCGCAGGCTAATGAAACAAATATATTTGCAGCAAAATGCAGAAATCGTATTTTGTATAAATGAGACGTAAAAAGTAGAATAGTGTAGGTGTTATGAGTGTAAAAACTAGTGTAAGTAAATCGCAATTTTGTTAAAATATATATAAACAATTATATGTGAAATAAAATGGACCTACGTACATATGTATATGTATGTATAAATGTATGTATGCACTTTTTTTCTAATTATATAAGAAAAAATACAGATGAGTGAGTGTTGAGTGTCTTGCCAGTCCTGCCTTCACCATTTTTTGGTAGTTATAAAACATTTCCACATTACCCAATATGTAGACTTTTTGAAGTTGTTTATGGATCAGGTATCGGGTTTCCCTTATAGTTGCTTTCATACTTTATCTCCTTAATTTTAGCTTTAAGTTTAAACATTTAATTGGAATTTCACATCTTAAATATGAAAATAAAGAACCTACTAAAATGCTTCAACAAAATTCAATTGATTCAAAATTCAACTGATGATATAAACTGCATCTCATTATTCTGTATACATATATCTTTGAAAAATATAAACGACATTTAACAGTATAGTCTTTTCTTCTAAAAACTTAGTTTCGCATTAATATTTTATTTTGTGTTATCTTCTTTGTAAATACGTATGTACATACAACGGAAAATAAAATGTACATATCTTATACAGTAATTAATCCCGTTGCGATATAAAATCCATTTGTTCCAGTAGTATGCATTTGTGATAAATGAACTTCGTTTACCGTGAATTTTCCAAAATCAAAATCACCGTATTTTTTCAAAATAGCCCTTGCGTCAAAAGTTTTCGAACTTGCCACATCCGTTAGATTGCGACCGCGAACATTCATGAGCGTCATGTGCAGTTTTGGAGTATCTCGAAATGTATCGTTATTTAGATGAGCATTTTTAAACTTTTGTGATATGGTATCAGCAAGTTCTTGGAGATCGGCAGATTCGATGCGAGTATATAGAACAGCAACTGAGCTGGGATCATCGTTCATTATTTCCAAACCACGTAAGTTTACTTCAATCGGAGGTATATTGGACAATATTTGTCTATTAAAAAAAAAAACAAATTTGAAAGGAATCTCAAATGTATAGCAATATATAAAGACGTACTTGCATTCAATAAATATTTGTGCAGCTGTTATACGTTCTTCATCGTCAAGTAGTGTACATGAATTAAAGGTTATGTGTAATTTTTCTGGGCTCAAAAAAAGTTCTTCATCAATACCAGGGAGATTATCGTTAAGAATGGACTCCTGAAAATAAAAATGGCATTTGTTAAACAAAATATATAATTTACGATAAATATTATTTAAATTTAATTCGGCTATGTATTGGAGAGGTCAGTGATTTCTTTTTTCCTCCAACATTCATCTGTATCATCCCATTAATACTGCCCTAAGCAAAAAAGTCGTAACCCAAAAAACTTAAAATTTTTTGCAAACCTACACCGTATGGATAAATTGAACTGAAATATGAAAGATTCGCTTAGGTTTTTTGTCATATATTTTTTAAAAAAACGACTTATTCCTTTAATATATTTTTACTATTTATAAGATAAGATTTTCTTACTCCAGCATAAATTTCATTGTAGTTCACAAAACTTAGCCAAAATGAGAAAAATCACAAGAACGAAAAAACGTTTGGTTACGATTTTTTCGCAGGGACAAAATAGGGAGCGAATAGGATTTAATGATTATACCACTTTTTAAAATATAAATTATATGCAATGAAGCTTATTTTAACATCTTCACTATCCCCCTACAAATTGTTTGAAAACCTCCATTCGTCCATTATTTTTTCTTAGAAAACATAACTATATACGTCCCATGTATTACTAATTATATATTTTTTTTTCGTATCGAGCCCCCTACGTCCATTTATCAAATTTGATACATAAACAAATTTCTGCTTCACTGTCCATATAAACTGATTTAAAAACACCCGCACGCCCCGGACTTTTTTTTGCAAAAGAAAAGCATTATTATTAAGTAAGATTCGATATAGAATGGGTTGGCAGCATAAATAGTTGGTCATTGTTGTTAAAAAGAAGGTTTAGATTTAGGCTCATATTTGATACAAAATGATACATAATAAAATATGATATCACAAAATAAACATACATAGATATTATGATTTTCGTGAATACAATTATACTGGGGGAAAATTCTATCTCCCCCCTAAAGAAGGGGTTTCAGTTTCTGAAAAATTGACTTTAAATGCAAAACAAAATATTTAAAATCAACAAAAGCTAATACAATAAAATGGTTTAGCTTTTTTAAAGCTAATATTCCACTCTTTTATTTGTTTTTCAATTCGAGTGGTTTAAATGAATAGTTTTTGAGAAATTAATTTTCTAAGTAAAAAAAATTAAAATGTTTGTTTTAAAGTTGATTCATTCCAATTAAATTTTTAGGAAAATACCGAAAGTCAAATGCAAAATTATTTCTTAGTTTTTGAGAGTTTTCTTCCATTTGTAAACGTAATACGCTCATGCACACACTTTTTCACAAAAAAAAACCGTCAGAATGGTTAAATTATTAGGAAGCTTTGCTCTACGTGCTACAGCAATTTTAAGAGAGTCGGTCGAGGGGCCTTTAGCAAAACATTTATGCTTGATTTGCTTAAATTTGAATAATAATGATTCACATATCAACACAAATTTATAAATTTTTGTTATGCCATTGTAACAGTCATAACATCAACTACTTCCAAATAAAAAAATAAAAAGTACTTAAAATTGTTTCCAATTTTTTTTTTTGCAGTTTTGTTAAGCATCAGACGTCACCTACCCGTTTAGATAAAAATTAATTTCTTGGCCCATTTTTTTCATATAAAAAACTTGTTTTTAAATCACCATGATTATGCATCAAATAGGATACATGGGACGTATAGCAAATATTTTTTTTTCTAAGAAAATACTAGGTGCGTATTGCTGTTTCAAAATCAATTTGAATGGGGACAGTATAGCCAAAATTATGTTTATGTATCAAATATGATACATGGGACGCTTGAAACATAGGACAAGAAACAATTTGTGTATCAAATATGATACATGCGACAGTGAAGTTTTTTTTAAATCAGTTTTCTTCAGAAAGACAGAGATACCTTAAAGATGTTAAATGCTTTTTTGATTGCCTCCGTGCACGCAGGTACACATGTAAAATGCGTTGGCTGGGCTTTCTTTCGTAAGGATTCAGTAACTAACTCAAGACGTCTTCGTGCAGTACACACAGCTTTTCTAGATTTTCCTAAAATTATTTAAAGTTTTTTTTTTTTTTTGTATTTCTGTTTAGTATTTAAAAAAAGAAGAAAGTTACAAGAGTCCTTGTTGAGACTTACCTCTTATTGACACCAAAGATTCCCCTGTATCTCGAACACCTGGGATAAAAATCTCGGTTTTTGTTTCCGATTCAATTCTCCTTTTTGTCATTCCTTTTTGCCCAATCAATCCTCCATAAAATACTCTGGATATTATTTATTATAGTTTCAATTCAGCATAACAAATTTGGAAATCTTACCTTGGAACATGAAAAGATGATCGAAACATGGAGTTTTCAAGTTCTTCAACTTCATATGTATCTTCATCATCTTCGCCAAACAAATCTACAAAAAGAATTCGAGATACCATTCTGATGATGTTTCAGTTTAGTGAAATCAGTTTACCATCTTCCTGATATCCTGGCTTAGGGAAAAGTGAGCTAGGTCCTCCATAGCCCTCGTGAATTGCATTAATACGGTAACGACGTGTCCCCATAGCTACAATCTGTGGTGCTAATATGTCTCGGCTCATTCTATATGATAATTATTTAGTATTTTCCCTTATTTATAAGAGTTATAGACGTAATGAAAGGATTTACGAGTTTTTTGTTGAAATTTAGCTATTTCAACAGATGATATCGGGAACATTCAGTTCAAATGCTTTTTGAAGCTTCTGATTGGTCATCTGTCAAAAAAGCCAGCAGTAACCCTGAGGCCACACGAGCCAGTACTGGCTAGCCAGTTGGCTACATACATTGACTGTCAAATTCCTATTCGTGTATTTGCTGTGACGTAGGCGGCATGCTGTACTGGCTTCTATACTGGCCAGGGTTCGGATTTTAATCCAAATGGAATAAATCTACTCCGAATTTAGGGAAAGAAATATAACTGCTACGATATTTCGCTCTTTCAAAATTAAATGAACTAAAAACACTCTATTGCTATGTGACAAAAGAAGCAAAAGAACAGAGCGTTACGAATGTTTTGCGTTGGTTCTGTGCGGAGATTTAGCTATTCGAAACCGCAAGTAGTGAGTGAGATGAGTCACTTTTCGCCGAAAATGGATTTAGGGAGTAAAAATGAGTAAATGGGCTAGTGAAATAAAATGCCAGAGTGGTCGTCGGATATTTCACCAGTGACATGTTAGACATATGTTAGTAAATTTTCCCTTTTGAATAAGTATTTGTGCTTTTTCTCAAGAACTTTTATCACACCTATTCATGATTATTCATGTATAGGAAATAAAAAAGAAAAAACACATGTAGATAAAAACAACCATCCTTTTATTGCCTTTTATTGATACTTTTTATTTTTATTATCATATGTGAATTAAAAAAAAAATTATATTCTATTCACTTTATTCACTGTTAAAATTTAATCTCTCAAGGATGAAAACTCACATTAAACTTTAATTACGACAAACACAATCAATGAAATCAAAGATACTCCATTATTAAGATTCCATAATGTTTATATTGTTGTATTTGTTATTTCTTTTCGCGTCCATTATTGGTGATGTAAAGCAGAATATCAAACATAATGAGTGTGACAAAGAGGTAAAATTTGTCTCTTTTTTCATGCTCGAAACTAAACTTTTTAACCTATAGCTTATTTTAACCACTTTGAAAAATTCGAAACTCGAAAATTCCAAATTTGAAAAAATAACTTTGGTGAGGCTACGGCGCGGCGTGACCAAAGTGAGATGATGGCAAAATATGCTCAATGCCAAAAACTACGTGAAAATGTCACGGCGAGACCAGAGCGAGATTATAGCGAGACAACCACGACATAGATTCCCGTGTGACCATACGATACTGGAAATATCGTTTGGACGACCATGGCGAGAGACATGAGTCGTCGTCGTCATTTTCGCTTTAACTCGATTTCCAAAAACAACGGATGAAAATTATAACAAATTTTTGGTGAAATCGGTTGAAAAACTTTTGGTTTTATATAAATTGAAGTGTTAAGAAAAAGTGAATAATATAAATTCAGTCTCAATCTGGAATCAACAACTTAAAATGACCTCCGGATTGCAGTTTAAATTCATTTGGATTAATCAGATCAGACGAGTGAATAATATGGGCGTTAGCGAATTTATAAATCTTTGAGTTCTTTTGGACTGGACTCCCCAATTATTATTTTATTAAAATTTTGTGAAATAAAATGTGAGTCAATTTTAGTTTTAGACCTTTTTTCCAAATCTGCTCCAAAAAAGTACTGCCGAACCCTGTAACTGGCTGCTCTACTGGCTTCCCAACTGGCTACAAAAAAAGCAAGCCAGTTGACGAGCCAGTTGCTCATGTTTGTATGTGTCGGTAAAAAAGTGTGAGTGTATTGCGACTGGCAAGCCAGTACTGGCTCGTGTGGCCTCAGGGTAAGCCCAAGCAAAAACCCGTGCGTTCAAGGATCTAGAAATCTGAATTTTTGGTCTTCTGAGTGGCCAGTTTTCAAAAAAATTCAGTAAATTGAGATGACTTTTCGTTACGTTTGCTTACGTTTTTCATGTCGTTTTTGATTGGACGTTCGGCGTATTCCTTTTCCATTCCTTTTTAAAGGCTCTCCCAAACCAACGCGAATTCGCAGCGACGACGAATTTTTGTTGTTGTTTAGCGTTGTGTATTTGTCAAATTTTTTTCTATTGTGAATAATTCGCCGCGAATCGCTCCGCATTCGCGTTGGTTTGGGGGAGACTTAAGGCTCTCCCAAACCAATGCGAATTCGCAGTGACGACGAATTATTGTTGTTGTTTAGCGTTGTGTATTTGTCATATTTTTTACTATTGTGAATGATTCGCTGCGAATCGCTCCGCATTCGCGTTGGTTTGGGAGAGCCTTAAAGGTTCCCCCAAACCAACGCGAATCGCTCTGCATTCGCAGCGAATCATTCACAATAGATCAAAATATGACAAATACACAAAGCTAAACAACAACAAAAATTCGTCGTCGCTGCGGATTCGCGTTGGTTTGGGAGAGCCTTAAGGCAGCAACGACGAATTTTTGTTGTTGTTTAGCGTTGTGTATTTGTCATATTTTGTAATATGACAATAGAAAAAAATATGAAAAATACACAACGCTAAACAACAACAAAAATTCGTCGTCGCTGCGGGTTCACGTTGGTTTGGGAGAGCCTTACCTCTGAATGCAAAATGAAAAGGACAGCAAATAAGTATGAAGAGGACAGAGACAGAAATTGGACTGGAAAGACCGTTTCATCTAAATATTTTACCCGATTTTGGGAGAAATCGTACTGGAAAATCGGGTCATGTAAATGTAGACAACTCTTAGTTGCTCACCCCAGCAACTTTTTGTTGCTACCGATTCAAGTATATTGGGTTATATGGGAGATCGCCCACTAGGCAACTAAGTTGCCGGCAGCTTAAAGTTGCTCGCGGAACTTTTTCCCGGCAGCTTTAAGTTGCTCGGCCGCACCCACTGGGCAACTTTTGTTGCCGGCAACTTTATCTGTCAAAGATTACCGTGTTCAACGATGAAATCTTACATATAGATTTACAGATTTCTAAATTTTCTAATCCTCTGATTCTATTTATCAAAAATGAGCTATAAACTTCAATGTTTTTATTTGATATTTACAAATGTTATTGGGGTCTATCATTGTATCCGTTCGGAGAAATCTCCGATCGGAGAAAAGTTCCGATCGGAGCATTAATTTTGTTCATGGTATCCGAATCGTAACAGAAATATAGACGCCTACCGACGCATGTAGTTGACATAAAATGTTCCGCAAGCATTTGACTGTCGGAGACAATCGGAGAGAAATAATCGGTATACACCGCACGAAATCGCGACGCGTTGCTCTTATTTTGACATTTCAACGCATACTTTGAATTTTGTCGGAGGGATCTACGATTTATTAATCGGAACGGCTATGATGATAGAAAATTCGTAGATTTCGTATAAATCGGAGAAAATTTTGTTACGATCGGTTACGATGATAGAACCCATTAACGTTGTAATATTGTCCGTCTCAAAAGTCAACACAATAAATACACAAAAACTTGACGTCAAATTCCAAAAAAATTGCTCGGAAGTTGCCTAGTGGGCGATGGCGAGCAACTTAAGTTGCTTGGAGTTGCCAGTAACTTCAAGCAACTAAAAGTTGCCGGCAACTAAGTTGACAGCAACTAAGTTGCCCAGTGGGCGCCAGGCCTTAAGAGCTTATTTTTATTAAGGTCCGGAACGCTTTCTCGCACATGGTGGATGTTCATGGATGACAAACGTCAATCTTGAACTGTCATAACAAAAATTACTCCACACTCACATTTCTTTTTGATATTATCGTTGAATGGAAGTTTATAGTTTTTAATTAAAAATGTCCTCAAAACCAGAACAAACAAAATCATGGAAAAAAATAAATGAAGAAAGGAAGGCAATAAAAAAACAGCGAAAACAAGATAACATCCTCAAGCAAATAGAAAAGGCAAACAAATTAGAAGAATTAGCTAAGTCAGCGCTATTGGAAAAGCCAGCCGAAGCTAAGAAGCCTTTATCAACTGTGAGTATTGCTGTTCCTGGTTCTATTCTTGAGAATGCCCAGTCTTCCGAGCTTCGCACATACGTTGCAGGACAAATCGCCAGGGCTGCTTGTATATTCCGTGTAAATGAAGTGATTGTATTCGACGATATTGGAATCGCGACGGCAAAAGAAACCAAAAAGACCACAGGCGATGATGGCCAAGATCAGACGGTGAGAGGTAGTTCTCTGCAACTGGCACGTATCCTACAATACTTAGAATGTCCGCAATACCTGCGGAAGTTTCTATTTCCTTTGCATAAAGATCTAAAGTATTCGGGCCTTTTGAATCCTTTGGATGCTCCACATCACATGCGAATGCAAAATGTATTCCTCTATCGTGAGGGTGTGGTATCTGACAAAAAAGCTAAAGATGGATATTGTTACGTTAATGTTGGACTTTTAAGTGATGTTATGGTGAACAAAGCAATTTCTCCTGGAGTACGAGTAACAGTGCGAATGGATTGTCTGAATGGTAAGTTTATTCTTAGAGTTTTCCCAAATAAATTGCCACTTATGACCAAGTTCCTCCATAGAAATCAAAGTAAAAAAGATGAAAGCGACTGTTGTAAGTCCAGATGAGCCACGTCGCGAAACTGGCATTTATTGGGGCTACACAGTGCGTGTAGCACATTCATTTTCTGAAGTATTCACGAAGTCCCCTTATAAAGAAGGCTATGATCTTACCATAGGAACCTCTGATAAAGGAACCAATGTGATTGAAATTCAACCTAAATCATTACATTACAATCATCTTCTAATTGTATTTGGTGGTCTTAAGGGACTAGAAGCAGCCCTTGCCAATGATGATAAACTAAATGTTGAACCGAAGCTTCTATTCGATCATTATTTGAATGTTCTGCCATCGCAAGGATCAAGAACTATTCGTACCGAAGAGGCGATTCTAATTGCAATGGCAGCTTTGTATGAGAAATTTGATCCTGAAGTTCCTGATATTGACAGAGATTTTAGAGAATTTATTCCACAGAGTGAGGAAACTTCTATGCAACAACAAGTAAGCGGTCTCTCAGCTGGAAATGTAGATTTAAGTAAATTTGACTAAAGCATCTTTTTAAAAATATATTTAAAAAAATACAAACTTTTCGCATATTTGAAGATATTTAAAATGTGTTTAAATTTTCGCCCGTTCAGATCTATTAAGTACATACATATATAATTTTGTTAGTAAAATCTTATTTAGTTATGATTTAAAATTTCAATGTACAGGCGATATATATTGCATTTTCTAAACAGAAATCGATTTAAATTTAAATGGCAAACCATTTAATAAAGGCTTATATGGTTTTACTTTCCTTTTTTTTTCCTTTGGTTATTTTTATTTTATTTGATTGCAAAAACTAGGTAACTTGGTTTTTTAAACTTTGAAGATATCAAAGTCATGGATACAAACTAAACTACTTGAAACTGGTGGAAAATCAGTTTTTTGTATGTTTCTTACAATTCAAAAATATCATATGTGTATGCAAGATAAAGATTGGACAAAAAGTCTTGAAAACTGTACACAATAATATTGTTTTTACTTAGATATTATATTAAATACAAAGTCGAGTTGCCTAGTTCTACGAAGACTCGAGCAGACATTATGTAGATACATTATGTATGTGTCCACTTTACATCGAGCTAGAGCCCAAACGGTCAACCTATTTTCTTCAAACTTGAAACATGATTTTTAAATGATTATGTTCATATGTATTCCAAATTTGAAGTAAATCGCTAAACTATCGTTTGGGCTGTAGCTGTAAGGTGGAGGTAAAGACTCAAATTTTAAAATGAAGTTATCATCTTTCTCCCAAACACCATAGGTATGTAAGTACACATTTTAAAAAAGATTATAGACTATACACATTACGATAGTAAATTATATTTCAAGTGCAAATTTATTTAAAAAATAAACTAAAACATTATTTCAACATATTTTTAATATATTCCCAACATTTTTCAGTAAAAGTAAGTGGTATTTCTTGACGATAGAAGTTTGATTTAAAATACCAAAAATAATTTAAAGCAATTCGACAAAATTCAGCAGGAATTTCCACTTCCAGGATAATTGATGTAATCCAGAATATCAAAATTACCATGAGGAGAAATGATAAAAATTTCCTTTGACTTTCTGAAATCACAAAGAAAACAAATCAAAACAAGTTTTTACATATTTTTTGTTAGCAAATATAGCAAACAATTAATTTAAGGAGCTTTTCGAATGGTGCGGAAAAGTTGGGAAAAGTAGAAATCGTATTAAGCAGAGTGCCCTTAGATTTACGCATCGGAACTCATATTTCGAAATAATCTTGGCGATTGTTGTTGTTTTTAATTTATTTTTAATAAACAAAATATTTTTTACCTAGTTTTAAAAACTTAACGAACGAAAATTAACTAATAAGTTTTCAAAATAAACTAAAAAGAAACAATTGAGTTATAGTTCTTCCGTCCGTGATAAAGATTGGGGGCACATGTCCCGGGCGATACTTTGTTGGGGATGGCAATTTTCAAAAATACCAAAATTCACGTTTCTGTACAAAAAATGTATACTCTGTTTAATATTTTGTTCCATTTTTCTTCAAATGATGATTATTTTTTTCAGTTTGAAGCTTTAAAGTTTGGCAGCCATCAATAAATAGTCAATAAATAGCACATAAAATGCCACTACGCAACGACATACACAACTAGACTACATTTTCATGCCGTTGTCATTTTTTTTCTTTATCAACATTACAAATTAGTACGGTTTTCCACCCCTTGAAAGCCAACCATATTTTTCTTAAAGTTGTTTGGGCTAAAGCTTCTCTGGTGTATTTTTAAGAAAAAATGATACTGGGTGCGAACAACACTGGTAACTTCCCATAATTGCTAATTTAAAGACTCAATGATATTTTGTTATAAAAAAATAGCCAATTCAAGATATTCCAAAAATGTATCAACTGGCTAAATGTAGGTATGTTTCATAAGTCAGAAAAATCTTTTTCACTTGGTCAACAAAACATGGAGATTTCTATTTTATTTACCTGATAGATATTGTTTGCTTGTTAGACCTTCTGTACTGATGGTTTTCATTGCTGTGGATGAAGTTAAATCCATACAACTTTGACTAAACCTTCTACCATCTCCTATGCTTTCGGGAAAATTAATCAAATTCATTGACGCATCCGTTTGTACTGCAGCACATTTTGGTGGTCTCCGAGCACTGAGCAATAAATTATTTGTCAAAATGATCTTGTTAGCTTTTTTTGAATCCCTAGTTCGAACTCTTCGACGATTTTGATGCCGAAACTTTTCATGTCTCATTGGTAATTTTGGTAAGAGATCAATATCTAAATTAGAAACACAAGCATTTGAAATAGAATCCAAAAACGGGTTGGTAACGTCGAAGGAAGCTTCCAAATCTTCAAGAGGAGTTGTTACACGTTCTCCACTAGGAGATACCGTCATAACTGTTGGTTTTGGATGTAATTCACTTGCGTTTGATGAATCTGTAATCATTTTTCTTTTTGATGAAACAGAACCCGCCGTAGAAGCATTCTCCTTAATCCCGTGTTGTTCATAATCAGAATTCGATCTTTATGCATAAATTTTAAAGAAATTAATATTTTTATGATAAAGTTAACACTTTTTACAGTACTACCGGTAATCCATTGGTTTGTTTAATATTATTAAATTTTTTAACAATGTAGTTTTGAAATACAAACAAAAAATAAATGAGATATAGAGCAAAGTTTTGGTTTCTTAATATATTATTTAAATTAAAAAAATCAATTATTTTCATAGAGTAATGCTTTCATAAAATTGAACACTAATAATTGAATATGAAGAAAATTTAAAAGAAAATTCTTCTTTTCTTTGAACACTAATAGCCTATTGAATAGACCTTTTAAAAAGGAAGGAAGGTCTTGTAAGGGTTTTTATTATTGAATGTGTTTGTTTGGTCAATAAGCATGCTCAAAAACCGAAATGCTACTAAATTCACAAATAAGTTTTTGAGAGAATGGTCACACTGGCCACTTTTGAATATTTTTTGGTGTAACTCCGAAAATAAACCGAATTTGACAATTTTGCGTTTAAAACTTTTTGTTCAAAATTAAATTTTCTATCGAAGTGGATACTTTAAAAAAAGTTTATAAAACAATTTTAGTAGGAAAAGGTATTGAAAACTAACCTAAAAAATCAAAAAATCAAAGATTTTTAAACGAACAGAAAAAAAATCAAAAAATCAAAGATTTTTAATTTTTTTAAACAGCGCATAACTATGTTTCGGAAAAAAATACGCCTTGAGCGTACCTTGCATACACAAAATAAAGTATAGAGTATTAAAGCCTTAATATAACATGTTAAAAAATGCATATTAATTTATAACTATCAGAGTTACAGACAATCAAATTTTATATTTCTAATATTTTTTCGAAGGACCCTTAGGCCTAGCTTCAAATGTTCTGTGTAAAGTTTCGGATAGTTATCTGACACATAACGATATTCAGCAGATACCTACAAGTTGGCGATATTTTATTTCGGTTTCATCGTGAAAGTCTCGGATAAACTAACCGGTGAATAAATTTACAGTTTGAGAACAACATAAAACATTAAAAACATACTGAACATTAATTTTTTTGTTGTTAAAACAAAAAATCCTTGTCGTTTTAATAAAAAATGTCACTGCTTTATATTTAAATTCCGTATAAACCACGACAGATCAATTCAAAGCGAGATTAAAAATATTATGACGGAAACTTTATGCTTTATGTATTTATTTTTAATTAAAACTACATATAAATATACATATCAACATATCTACATATGTACATAAAATCCAGTAGCCACTTTATTTTTAAAAACATTTCGAGAGCTTGTTCATTAATAACTTTCACTTTTTCTATCTCCGACAATATATATTTTTTTATTGAGTATTGAGATGTGAGTCCAACTTATTATAAAATATAAATTTTGGAGATCGTTTGAAAAATAAGAAGATAAATTGAAATGCGTTTCAAAGCTTGTCAGCTACTCAAATTAAATTTAAATAAAATAGCAAATTGATAAGTTACTCGACTTTATGTAGGTATACATAAGTTCTTAGTGTGTCAGTTACTCCCCAAAATCATTTTTAAATACAAGACACCCCTAAATCAAAAATGTATGTCCTACAAACAAATATTTCGAAAAAACAAACATTTTTTCCGAGGTCATTTACACGTGTGACATGTCCCTAAAACCTTAATTTTCCCATACAAATTTTTATTGGATTTTCGCTCTTTTCACGTTTTACATTTTTTTTCTCGAATTACCTTCTGCTCTATTATAATTTTTTTATTCTTGTTCCTTAATACTCCCTTTTAAAGAACCTATACAAACAAATTTTTTTAACAAAAATTAAATATTAAATTTAATGGCGTTTTATTCTATGATGTTTTTATATGAGAATTCTCTTGATAATATTTCGAGCCAAATTTTTTTTTTAAATACATTTTTGAATGTCTTTAAAGGAATGATTAGAGAACAAAAATCCAATCATTAAAATTTAGAACAGCTGCTGTAATGCATGAGAAACGTGAAAAGAGCGAAAATCCTATACAAAGTTGTATGGGAAAAATTATGGTCGAAAAGCCATTAGTAAATGACCTCGGACTAATTTTTGTTTGCGAAATATTTTTTTGTAGGTCATAAGCTTTTGATTTAAAGCGATTTTGGGAAATAACGGACACCCTAACACATATCTAATTTAATGCAGCTGGATCGCCAATTTTTACCATTTTTTGCAGGTTCATTAACAATGATCAAAATGCATGCAATTGATTAATAAATTTACATTAAAGTAATCTAGTTTTTGAAACTTGTGAGAAATGTACAGCAATATTGTATATGTACATCAAAATGTTGCCGTTGAAAAATTAAAACCTTTTTGTGGCCGTAGTCTTACTGCCTGAACAGAATGGAGACGGAGCCGCAGCTGGAGCTGCAACTGGAAGCGCTGTCAAAATTTTGAATACACCTAAGTCCATAGATACGAACAGAACGCGACGCAGCTGCAGACGGAGCTGCATACGTAGCTGGACAAGTTGGCCAACTTTTAACTTTAGCATGCAGCTTTTTTGACGTTTCAAAATTGTGAGCGCAACCAAGTCTTTCAAATTGTTTTTAATCTCTGATAAAGACGTAAAGTAATTTAAGCTTCCATTTCATCACTATCCACTTTTATTTTCGTTTTATTTTCTATTTTTGTGTTGAATTAAATTCGCACAGCTGACTTAAAATGCCCAAAATATCAGAAAACTGTACAGCACATTGTGGGCGAGTAAAAAAAAGCACGTACAGCATTTTTTTACAGCTATTCCTGTTGCAGCTGCAGCTCCAGTTGCAGCACTCTACTCTGGTGAGGCAGTTAATGTTCTTTTTACGTTGTTTTGCATAAAGAGTCAATACTCAATGGCCGCGTTGGGATGTTAATTCTCAGTTATCCGTATAGCTTTGTGTTGTTGTAATGCCTTGTTAAAAAACAGCTGATGACCAATCATCTGTGACCAACAAACAAATCCGAAGTTATCCCAAAAATTCTAGGATACTCAGCAATCCAAAGAGAAATTTCAAAACAGCTGATATTTGACAAGAAGTTTGAGTTGTTCATGTTGAGTTTGGCAGTGTCGGGTTTTTTGAAAGGAAAATTAATTAGTTAGATGCAGCTAGATTCTAGATAATGGTTATTTCGACACCTTGGACTCTACGCAATATGTAAATATAAATGGAATAAAACTCCGGTAAAAAAGTTAAAATTTGTTTGCAAATTAAAAACAATTTTAATTCAATTTCTTTGTCAGCTTTTTTCAGCTAATCTATCTGGTTCTGGTCGTTCACAAAAGTATCGGCTACTCAGTTATCTTGGATAACCTATCCGATAGCCGGCGGAACGCGGCCAATGTTACGCGGTGAGATTTATTTGTTTTGACAGCTCAGTTTTTTTCTTTTGGAAATTGGAAATTAATTTTGAGAATTTTACTTCGGCTGAAAACAAAAAGATCGATGTGAAATTATTTATTGTACACAAACAATTCCAATTTTTATTAAATATTCATCCACAATTATAATAAAATACAAAAAATTAATCCAGAAAATGTCTTCAATCTCTCAGATTCCCGTTCATCTTCAATGCATCTTGCATATTAAACAGGGTGGCCCTTTCTCCATCCAGAATAATTTTAAAATTATTGTTGGATACATTTGGCCAGTTTATATTTCTTGAGCGCTCAGTATTTTTCCTCAATTTTTTGACAGAGCAGGAGGATAAAATATAAAGGGTATTCAAGCAAACGATGTAAACTTTTTAACATAGTAATTTTTTTAGTTTACGATGCTCGTTTCACGAACACCCTTTTGTATAAACATCGTTAACTAATCCGTTGTTTGTTTAGCGTCTTATAAAATGATACCTTCGTCCAATTTTGTTTTGAATTCTTATTATTTTTCTTTTTATTGTATCCTTGCTCAGCCATTTTGATTAAAATGTTTCTCGATTTGATGTTTTCATTTCTTTGTTTGATTCTTTTTTGTTCAGAATTAGTTTGAAAGTTTACCACGTTTACCATTTTTCATGTAGGAAAGTTTACGATTTGTTGGAAAAGATTTCTCATACAAATGTTGACAGTTCGTTTACGATGTAGTAAATTTTCCGACGATTACGATGTTTACAATAGTTTTCAGACGTTGCATGAATACCCTTATAATTACTATTCCTCACATAGACATCAAAACAACTCTCTTTTTACTTTTCTTCTAATGTAATTTACTGCGACAAAAAATAATTGAGCAAGAGAATCCAAGAAATGTCAGTCACAGTTTTTAAGGGGAAAAGTGAGGAATTTTTGGGAGGAATCCTGTTTATATTTCTGAGCGCTCTGAGAAATATAAACTGGCTAATTCTATTCTATGTTTATTTCGCTTTTTATAAATTAAAATCATCTCCCTCTGTTTCATACTTTCAATTATTAAGACGTTTTGAGGACGCATATGACTGAAATAAAATATAAAATTCGTAAAGAAAATGATGACATCAGAATTGAGAATAGAATATATAGAACCGCTGTTTTAATTCAGTCAGTGGCGTAGCTAATGGGAGAGGGTACAATAGGGCCACATACAGACTCGGAAAATATTCTCTTCTATTCAAAATTTAAATTTATTTCCAAAAAGAGTTCGAATCGACAAACTGATCTGGAAAAAATCAAGTGGATTTCTGGAGCAGTAGAAAGCTCTTAACATTTCTGATTTTGGCAGCGTTTTTTTATTCATCGACATCACATCCATTCTTCAATAGATTTTTATAATTGATAGCTTCACAGATACGGAAAGAAATATTTGACGAAAAAAGTTTATTTTGATCAAAATATCTACCAATCGACCTAAAATCGCTTTCTCTAGAGAAACGGTAAAAACGAAAATTTCAGAATTATTAGAGGTATTTTCATTCATCAAGGAAATCTTATAATTTTTAAAATTTCTAGCTACGCTTTTGTTCTCATTTGAATTTTGTTTTATCTATCCGCCTTCAATATTGTCTTTGCTTGATCTGCGTACTAGGCTTTAAAACTGATAATTTATAAGATTTTCTTATTATTTATATCGTTTAATGTGGTTTTCACATACATATTTATAAGAAAAAACTTATAGATTTAAGAAGATTTCCTTACAAGCCTTCAAAGAAAAAAAGTTAATAAGCTAGAATTCTTATTATTCTTATTGATAAGTAATAAGGTTTTCACATTACTTATAGCATTTAATGTGATTTTTCATATGGAAAGTGTCGCACAATCTTTTTAAAACTTCAATAAGTTTTTCTTTATTAAATCAATAAGTTCTCTCTATGAAAATATCAAATTATTCAATGCTTTTAATAAGATTTTTAAGTAAAATACCTCAATAAGGCTATCTTATTGATTTTATGTAGTCTTTTTTCTCATCGATGGAATTCGCGACGAGAGGTGAGTACCTAAATTCGAGAGTGAAATATGAACCGATTTGATATATATTTCACAAAATGATTTTCATTTCCCAAAGTACAACCACTAGGAAAAAATAAGGAGTTGTGGAAAAGTCTGATATTTGTCAATTCATTTATTTTTATTGCTACCGACAATACAAAAATAAAACAAGACACGAAAATACAACAAAATACGAAATAAAAATAAAGTGTACAGTGTGGGAATAAATTCCAGCAATGAACGTAACCGTAACTATCCGCATTCGATATCCAGATCAATTTAAAGTGGGAAAGTCAGACGCCAAAAATAAAAAAAATTAAAGCAAAAATTACGATATTTGAGATCGTAACCTGTGCCTGGCTTGAATTTTTGGTAAAAATTTAATATTTTCCTGTTTTGAATCTATTTTAAATATACAAAATTTCCACAAAATTGTGGAAACCCCCTTCAACGAAATCCTGGATCCGTGGCAGATCCAATAGTACATTAAAATTAGTAAAATAATTTTTATGAAGATAGGTATACAACTTAAATCTACGTGGGCGATCTCCTACCCCTTGCAGGGCCGGTTCTACGCGCACTTTTCTCAAACCTTGGTTAATTAAAAGAACGGCTGCACCGATACGGATGAAATTTTGATAATTTGTTACAATAACCAAAGAAAAAAAAAATTTTAAAGTGGAAAAGCTAAATCCGCCCACTGCACGTCCTCTTTTCTTATTCTTTTGTTTCTCGTAAACGGCTTCAACGATTTTAATGAATTTTCAGAATTTGTTTTTATAGGAAAAAATTGGACAATTGGTTTTGGTAACGATTTCAAATTGAAAGCCAAAATCAGGCTTCAAGATCTTAGGATCTATCTTTCACATTTTTAATTTCTCTGCTAAATGGACAATCACTTCAGTAGCTATACATTGAAAAAGCGCTTTTAGTATAAGATCCGCTCACTGCCACGGATTTTTTGATGTGCGACAGGACTACAAAGTGACTTATGCCAAATTTCATCCTAAGTGTGCAAGCAATGAATTCCAATCATAAAAAAAAACTCCCTGACAAAAAGAGCACGGGATTCGGTTTCCTGACGAGACTATGGCAAGACCTAAAATACATATAAGTATGTATAACACATTTTCAGAATTTTTTTATTTTCGGCTTATGTAGGTACATACCTGATTCTACACCACACGATGGCCGCGGATATTTATTAACTACAAACACATGCATTGCAATTAAAAAAACCATAGCAATACCAAAACATAAATTAAGCTCCTCCATTCAAAAAAGTGAACAAAATACGAAAGGTAATCAAAATGATTTTTATGATTTTTTTTGTAAATTGTAGTCATATCATCCAACATACAAATGAAGCATCCATTTCCTTTGCTCGAGCAGCATCCGGGGTGTTAAGTACGTACTCATATCATCGTCGTTGTTTGCGGGCGGTGTGTCAGCTGGGATGCAAGTATGTATAGATATGGAGAACACACGTCTTTGGAACGTGTGCGGTGGACCTTATTAAATATAGCACTGCGTCTGGATCTGGAATCGGTGCTACGCGGCAGGAAATTGCCTTTAAAAAAAATGACAAATAAATAACAAAAATGCTGGCTGACTGGCTGGTGTGGTGGGTGAGCTGAGGAGAAACAAAATAAAAAAAAAAAAATAAAATCGGATTCCAAAAAGCCACATAACATTTAAAAGAAGAAACAAAAATAAAAATAAATAGGAACCAATAAGAATGTTTATTTGCATAAACGGTAAGTGATGCTTTCCAAAATAAAGTACCGGCACTTAATTAATAACGCAAATTATAATTGTTTTTGTTTCTTGTTTGAAAAATTAAATTGAGGAAGTGCTTTATTGATTTTAAAAAAAAATACGATAGGTGGGTAGGTATAATTCTTTAAAATAAAAATGTTATTTAACATTAAAAACGACTAGGTAGCTTGATGTCCCCTGCAATTCTCTAAAATTAAAACGAGTTGAGTTACTTGGCTTCATTCAAATTTCCACTTTTATTATAGCAGATGACGTTTACTAAAAATTGTTACCAAGAAAACAAGAGCAGATAAACTCTTCGATATGTATTCGATATCTTTTTGACAATTCTTCAAAGATGAGTGTCAAGTCAATGATAGTAATTACATATTTCAGTAGTTGAAGGCCATTTTGTAAAAACATAGTTTTAATTCTGATCTGTGGTAAAGCAATTTTAATTCTCTAATTTTGGTGGATTAACTGAAGTTCAATTATGGTTCTAGCATATAAATGGTTACTAGGTGTAACATACTTGAACTTCCCTCTCCGTTGAAGTTCAGTTATCCGACGAAATGGTGAGTTAAAATTTCTGAAGAAAGTGAGCCAACGGACTTTCACATCCATGTTTATTATAAAATTAATATATTTAGAATAAAATGTAGTTTAATAAATCAATAAATTTAAATTGTTTCTCCAAAAAACGAATATCATCATCATCACTATTGTTTCGACTAATTCATGCAGTGATAGTGTTCATCAAGCTCACCACAATAAACACCGTATACTTTCTTCTTGTATTATATTTTATGGTTCAACAATTTCGATACGGAACAACCATCAATATAACATCGTGTTTTATTGAGCTTTTTAGAAATAGAACACAAAACGTGTCTAACAACATCTTATAACGAATTTAAGTTGTTAACCATAATTGCTAACAGATTGAAGTTATTCCGAGACGATTAAGGGTCGTCGTTGATTGATAGTCTCTTAACGGACGAACAACGAAAACCAATTCAAAAAAATGTCTGCTTCGTTTGGTTCAGCTCTATTTTTATGGCTCATTCTCTGTGTCTGGTGAGCAACAGCAGTGCCGTATTATCCGAAAGAAAAACTAGACTATTGCGTTTAGGCTCTATAGAATTATATAGAAATGTAAATGATTTTCCAATAAGGACGGGTAAATGGCCAGAAATAAAAAATAAAAAATTCTGCATCATTTCATTACGTAAGGAATATCACATCGTTCGAATATTCATCGTGGATTTGCAGCCCGAGAGAGAGAGAGTTTTCATAGATGCAGATAAGTTTAAGCGATGACCTGGTTGGTGTTGCTTTAGAGGTCATCGGCCAATTGCGACTTATTGGACCAGTCCAGTGACTTCAGAAATCCCTACAAAAAAGTCTACACTAAAATCACTCAAACTTAGTGGGTTAGTGAGAAAACAGTGCTATATACCCATCCCTTTTTTCCTCATGGTTCACTTCATGAAACATATAAGGCCTGTCTCTTTCCCTAACACGGATGACATCTGCTGACAAAAAGCTGACATCATTCACAATGGTAAATAGCCGTCTGCCGGTCAAAGTGAGAACTTGTATCTGGGTTATTGAAATTAACCTCCAGAGAAACCTGGATCCCATGTTGTTTTTTTAATACGTGTAAAAAGATAACCTCGACCCAGACCCGAAGATAATAAAACGCACCTAATAAAACTCATCTAGGTCCATAGATGACAAGTGGGACCAAATAAAAACTATTTTTAGAGCTAGAGATCCATGGATATCCCATGGCACATGGTACAAAATAATACACCGACAATCATTGAAGGTGAGAATTACTACTAAAAATGTTGCGCAACGAAAACTAACTCTGCAGAACGAGTATAGAGCAACTTATTAATAGAACAGCGGTGTGTAAGACCTGACAAATGGGCAATGGTGAACAAGCTTGCGGAAAATGCGGTGTGAG
The DNA here is from genome assembly GCA_946251815.1 of Dasysyrphus albostriatus. Taxonomy (NCBI): domain Eukaryota; kingdom Metazoa; phylum Arthropoda; class Insecta; order Diptera; family Syrphidae; genus Dasysyrphus; species Dasysyrphus albostriatus. The sequence goes on along the minus strand of OX276337.1, from coordinate 58,752,980 downwards.
CCGCAGTGAGAGGACACCAATACCAGAGAGCTGCACAGAATTACCTGGGAAATCGTTCGGCAACTTATCACCACAACCCGTCATGCATGGGACATAAACGGCAATCTTTTGGTGACATTTTTGTAAATTCTTCTCGGGGAAAAACAAAAACCGATCTAGAATTTTAGTATTAAGATAAAGGGTTTTTTAACAGGGACGCTACAAAAGTAGAGTGACAGGGACAGCAAACGACGCCATATTTCTTGCCGGTCTTTTGACATTTCCCTTCAGTAAGGTTTGCCATTTCATGATGGAAAGGTGTAGCGCTCTTATTGAAAAACCCGATAGTTCTTAGGCCGAAAGGCATTAGCATAAAGTTATTCCAGTTTAACTTAGAGCGCCCGATTGGGGCCAGTAAGTTAGTTTAATGATATTGATAAGTAGGCTAGTTTTTATGAATTTTTGTCTAGCTATAAGATAGTTTCAAGAAAATGGAAAAATGAATTTCAATAAAAAAAAATGGAAGATCAGCTAAGAAAATGGATGGAACACTGCCGTGTTTTTTCAACGACGCCCAGAGTGTGTTCTAAAATCTGCAAATAGTCTAAATGTTGAAATTTCATAGGGACATTGACACCGACCCACCAACCTATGCAGAACTTAAGCTTGCGATCGTTCTCCGTAAAAAAAAACTGCTATTTTTTTCAACTAGTTCAGGATGTTTGGAAGAGCGTTATCTACCCCGGCGTGGTATAACCATTCTGTCTATGTTTTTGAAATCCACTGTTGTTCTCGATAAGAGAAAGGATAGAGTCTCACTCGAGAGCATCAAGCTGAATTTCAAAGTCGCTGATCCTTCATCGATAATATTAATACCCTGCGAGTAGTTTTTGAACAATCATTTGAGTATTAGACGCCCCTATAAGTCATGTTCGTTAATTTTGAGAAGGCATTCGACAAGGTTAATCGCGAATGTATCTGGTGATCACTTATCATGATAGGGGTATCCCTGCACAGATAATTGCTACTATTAAGGAGTCATATAACAACGCAAGGTGCTGCGTGGTGCACAATGAGCAGCTTTCCGATTCATTCGAGGCTCGTCAAGGAACAAGGAGTAAGAAAAGGAGATTAGTTGTCAACAATTCTGTTTTTATTGGTAATCGACGATATACTAACTGCTACCGTTGCGTTGGTACGAACGAGAGGAATAGCATCATATGGAATCCTTTCGAAGAGCTTAGTCATCTAGACTACGCCGACGATATATGTTGTCGAGCTTAAGAATTAACTCCAAAAAGACGAAAATGTTGCAGATTTGGATTGCCTTCTCCAGGGTGGAACTCCAGGATAATAACACTACTCACAAAGTTGAAACTCTT